>JAKTRN010000003.1:0-1335568 GCA_030579695.1 Starmerella kuoi
CAGTAGTGGGACAACTTCGAAGGTTCGACCCATATCTATTCATGGGACATTACCGATACAGCTTCTTAACATTTGTCAGACTCTACCATTTTAGGTTTTACGAGTTTACCTATCTTTTCAGGTATATTTCCTCAGCCCAGCTATGGGTCTCTTAGGAGGGCTTGAGTTGGTGCGCTATTGGCGGCAACTCGTGAAGACTTCACCAGCTAGGCCATGTCTCCCGTCCTGATATTATTTTAGTAACAACTATTTATAAGGTAACGCTAACCCGGGATTGCACGTGATTCTCACTTTTTCAAGTACATTCAGCCCCGACAGAACAAATGTATCGCAGGATCTAATTCGGTCATTCTAAGCTAACATACATCTTCCACTATAGATATTTTAATATGAAGCGAAAAGATTTTAGTAGAGTCATTAGTTATCATATTTTCAAACAATAATCTACAATAATTACTGGATGCATCAATAATAGAGCGCTCAAGTTCTCATCAACTATATTCATTAGATTACAACACGGGCCATGGTGAAGTCAACACACATTATTCTCATTTTGTCTGAAAAGATAGAAATATACATACTGTAAACTACTGTGTTTAAGTCCAAGCATTCGATTACAATAGGAATGTGAACAAAGCAACAACCGTAACTGCAAGATTTACACCCGTCTTTGTGGAAGCCCGGTTAGCAAACTCTGGCTGAGTGGGGAAACTTTCCGAAGTGGGCGAGACCATGCCAGAGGCATCTCCAGTAGAGGAGTGCGAAGCACCAGTCTCGGGTGATGTGGTTGCATGACCATTACTTTCAGCATCACTGTTACCTGAGCCGTTTTCAGATCCCGAGCCGTGGTTGACAGATCCGTGATTGCCTGCACCGTTGTCAGATCCAGAACCGTTGTTACCGGAACCGTTGTTGCCGGAGCCATTGTCAGATCCAGAGCCGTTGCTTCCAGAGCCATTGTCAGATCCAGAACCGTTGTTTCCAGAACCATTGTTGCCAGAACCGTTGTTGCCAGAGCCGTTGTCAGATCCAGAACCGTTGTTTCCAGAACCATTTTCAGATCCAGAACCATTGTTTCCAGAGCCGTTGCTTCCAGAGCCATTGTCAGATCCAGAACCGTTGTTTCCAGAACCGTTGTTACCAGAACCATTGTTGCCAGAACCGTTGTTGCCAGAACCGTTGTCAGATCCAGAACCGTTGTTGCCAGAACCGTTGTTGCCGGAACCATTGTTGCCAGAACCATTGTTGCCAGAACCGTTGTTGCCAGAGCCGTTGTCAGATCCAGAACCGTTGTTGTCAGAACCGTTGTTGCCGGAACCATTGTTGCCAGAACCGTTGTTGCCAGAGCCGTTGTCAGATCCAGAACCGTTGTTTCCAGAACCATTTTCAGATCCAGAACCATTGTTTCCAGAGCCGTTGCTTCCAGAGCCATTGTCAGATCCAGAACCGTTGTTTCCAGAACCGTTGTTACCAGAACCATTGTTGCCAGAACCGTTGTTGCCAGAACCGTTGTCAGATCCAGAACCGTTGTTGCCAGAACCGTTGTTGCCGGAACCATTGTTGCCAGAACCATTGTTGCCAGAACCGTTGTTGCCAGAGCCGTTGTCAGATCCAGAACCGTTGTTGTCAGAACCGTTGTTGCCGGAACCATTGTTGCCAGAACCGTTGTTGCCAGAGCCGTTGTCAGATCCAGAACCGTTGTTTCCAGAACCATTTTCAGATCCAGAACCATTGTTTCCAGAGCCGTTGCTTCCAGAGCCATTGTCAGATCCAGAGCCATTGTTGCCAGAACCGTTGTTGCCAGAGCCGTTGTCAGATCCAGAACCATTGTTGCCAGAACCGTTGTCAGATCCAGAGCCATTTTCAGATCCAGAGCCGTTGTCAGATCCAGAACCATTGTTGCCAGAACCGTTGTTGTCAGATCCAGAACCGTTGTTACCAGAACCATTGTTGCCAGAACCGTTGTCTGATCCAGAACCGTTGTTGCCAGAGCCATTGTTGCCAGAGCCGTTGTTGCCAGAGCCGTTGTCAGATCCAGAACCATTGTTGCCAGAGCCGTTGTTGCCAGAGCCGTTGTCAGATCCAGAACCATTGTTGCCAGAACCGTTGTTGCCAGAACCGTTGTCAGATCCAGAACCGTTGTTACCGGAACCGTTGTTGCCAGAACCGTTGTTGCCAGAGCCGTTGTCAGATCCAGAACCGTTGTTACCAGAACCATTGTTGCCAGAACCATTGTTGCCAGAACCGTTATCAGATCCAGAACCGTTGTTGCCAGAACCGTTGTTGCCGGAACCATTGTTGCCAGAACCATTGTTGCCAGAGCCATTGTCAGATCCAGAACCGTTGTTACCAGAACCATTGTTGCCAGAACCATTGTTGCCAGAGCCATTGTCAGATCCAGAACCGTTGTTACCGGAGCCGTTGTCAGATCCAGAACCGTTGTTACCAGAGCCATTGTCAGATCCAGAACCGTTGTTGCCAGAGCCATTGTCAGATCCAGAACCGTTGTTGCCAGAGCCATTGTTACCGGTACCGTTATTGCCAGAACCGTTGTCAGATCCAGAGCCATTTTCAGATCCAGAGCCGTTGTCAGATCCAGAACCATTGTTGCCAGAACCGTTGTTGTCAGATCCAGAACCGTTGTTACCAGAACCATTGTTGCCAGAACCGTTGTCTGATCCAGAACCGTTGTTGCCAGAGCCATTGTTGCCAGAGCCGTTGTTGCCAGAGCCGTTGTCAGATCCAGAACCATTGTTGCCAGAGCCGTTGTTGCCAGAGCCGTTGTCAGATCCAGAACCATTGTTGCCAGAACCGTTGTTGCCAGAACCGTTGTCAGATCCAGAACCGTTGTTACCGGAACCGTTGTTGCCAGAACCGTTGTTGCCAGAGCCGTTGTCAGATCCAGAACCGTTGTTACCAGAACCATTGTTGCCAGAACCATTGTTGCCAGAACCGTTATCAGATCCAGAACCGTTGTTGCCAGAACCGTTGTTGCCGGAACCATTGTTGCCAGAACCATTGTTGCCAGAGCCATTGTCAGATCCAGAACCGTTGTTACCAGAACCATTGTTGCCAGAACCGTTATCAGATCCAGAACCGTTGTTACCGGAGCCGTTGTCAGATCCAGAACCGTTGTTACCGGAGCCGTTATTACCGGATCCGTTGTCGTCAGAACCGTTACCTGATCCGTTGTTGCCGGAGCCGTTGTCAGATCCAGAACCGTTGTTACCGGAGCCGTTATTACCGGATCCGTTGTCGTCAGAACCGTTACCTGATCCGTTGTTGCCGGAGCCGTTGTCAGATCCAGAGCCGTTGTTGCCAGAGCCATTGTTTCCAGAACCGTTGCCCGATCCGTTGTCGTCAGAACCGTTACCAGAACCGTTGTTTCCTGATCCATTGTTGTCCGAACCATTACCCGATCCGTTGTCGTCAGAACCGTTACCTGATCCGTTGTTGCCGGAGCCGTCGTTGCCAGAGCCGTTATTACCTGATCCGTTGTTGTCAGAGCCGTTACCCGATCCGTTTCCAGTGCCAGATGGGGAAACACTGCCGTTACCTGATCCAGTGCCAGTAGGCGAGCCGCTGCCGTTACCTGATCCGGTGCCAGATGGCAAACCACTACCGTTACCAGACCCGTTACCGGTGCCAGTAGGCGAACCGCTGCCGTTACCAGAACTATTGCCGGTGCCAGACGACGAACCACTGCCGTTACCAGATCCGTTACCGGTACCAGACGGAGACCCTGATCCATTGCCTGATCCGTTGCCGGTGCCAGTAGACGAGCCGCTGCCGTTACCAGAACTGTTGTCGGTTCCAGACGGGGATCCACTGCCGTTACCTGATCCAGTGCCAGAAGGCGAACCACTGCCGTTACCAGAACCGTTGGCGGTTCCAGACGGGGATCCTGATCCATTGCCTGATCCGTTGCCAGTGCCAGATGAGGAACCGCTGCCGTTACCAGAACTGTTGCCGGTGCCAGACGGGGATCCACTGCCGTTACCAGAACCGTTGGCGGTTCCAGACGGGGATCCTGATCCATTGCCAGATCCGTTGCCGGTGCCAGATGAGGAACCGCTGCCGTTACCAGAGCTGTTTCCGGTGCCAGTAGGCGAGCCGCTACCGTTACCAGAACCGTTGCCGGTGCCAGACGGGGATCCACTACCGTTTCCTGATCCGTTGCCAGTGCCAGATGGGGATCCGGTTCCATTGCCTGATCCGTTACCGGTGCCAGATGAGGAACCGCTGCCGTTACCAGAACTGTTTCCGGTGCCAGTAGGCGAGCCGCTACCGTTACCAGAACCGTTGCCGGTGCCAGACGGGGATCCACTACCGTTTCCTGATCCGTTGCCAGTGCCAGATGGGGATCCGGTTCCATTGCCTGATCCGTTACCGGTGCCAGATGAGGAACCGCTGCCGTTACCAGAACTGTTTCCGGTGCCAGTAGGCGAGCCGCTACCGTTACCAGAACCGTTGCCGGTGCCAGACGGGGATCCACTACCGTTTCCTGATCCGTTGCCAGTGCCAGATGGGGATCCGGTTCCATTGCCTGATCCGTTACCGGTGCCAGTAGACGAGCCGCTGCCGTTACCAGAACCGTTGCTGGTTCCAGATGGGAATCCTGATCCATTGCCTGATCCGTTGCCAGTGCCAGATGGGGATACGCTGCCGTTTCCAGATCCGTTGTCGGTGCCGGTGCTAATGCCAGAGTTGTTACCACTCACACTTGAGCCTCTGTCTGCGGTGCTGGTAGTTGTAGTAATCGCCGATGTACTTGAAACTGCGTCAACACCGTGCCTAGAAGAACTTGAGAATAAGCGGGAGCTCAAAGGTTTGCTCGAACTTAATACACTCGAAGATACTGTGTTAAACGGGGCAGTGTCAAGCTGATAGACATTATTGAAAGATTCAGTAGAGCCGCCCTGGGGCTGATAAACTCTGAATCTGGTATAGTGTAACTGATGCGAGTTATGATAGATGACACGTATCGGGTAGAAATAGCCCTCTATCAAATCGACGCTATAATCGGATGTTATTCTACCGTTCCAAAGACCCTTCGTGACAGTCCGGTTAACGTGCATATCAACATCGCCAGTGCACCTGGAACCCATAGCTCTGCCGAACTGAAGACCCAGTCCATCATCGGAATACCTTATATTGAATCGATAGTTTCCAGTGTAGGGTGCGAGATAGTATCCAGTTAGCACTACAGAGAAGTTTGCTCCTCCTCCACTGGGAAGATCAAATCCGTAAACATTCGCGGATCCGCCGGTCAATTTAACCTCCGTTACACCGTCCACTGAGCCTATGAATGAGCCAACGTCCTTAAACCCATCCTCAACATAGAAAGAATCTTCATCTCCAGCAGTGCTTTCGAATGGGTATGTATAAAAGTCGGCATGGAAGCCTTGCGCCGTGGGGATGCCGAAACAATTGGGGATTTTACTGACATCGGTCTGCGTCGGTAATGGTGGTCCAGTATTATAACTCGGAATTGGGAAAGTTGGGTGTGGCAAACTGGAGCTTGAAGTACTCACTTGCGTTTCAGTGCTTGAAGATGAAGCAATGTCCTGAGACCTTGTGACTGACTGAATCTTGGAAGAGCTTGCAGTACTCACTTGCGTTTCAGTGCTTGAAGATGAAGCAATGTCCTGAGACCTTGTGACTGACTGAATCTTGGAAGAGCTTGAAGTACTCACTGGACTTTCAGTGCTTGAAGATGAAGCAATGTCCTGAGACCTTGTGACTGACTGGATCTTGGAAGAGCTTAAAGTACTCACTGGACTTTCAGTGCTTGAAGTTGGAACCGGGGATCCTATGGTGCTAGAGGAGCCAACTGAGGAGGATAGAATGCTCGAGCTCGAAACTTTTGATGAATCCGGGTAGAATGGGCTGGTGTCAAGCTGATATACGTTGTTGAACGTTGTCTGGTATGCACCGTTTGGCGAAGTAACTCCTAAACTCACTAACTGTAGTTCGTGTGTGTTGGTGTATACAAGGCGGATTGGGTAGAAGTATCCCGCAACCATATCGATGTGGTAGTCCCCAATCATGGCATTCGGGTAAAGATTCTTCGTTAATGTACCGCTAATATATGAGTTGAAATCTCCTTTGCATGGCTGTCTAACTGCGCGACCGACCTGAAGAACAAGCGCATCATCGTTCCCAGTCATGTAGAACCTGTAGTTTCCTGTTTGAGTTGCAAGGAAATAGCCTGTCAATTCCACAGTATAGTTGGTATAATTAGGTACTTCGACACCATAAACATTTTTGGTGTAAAGTGGTTGATATAGGTTTGTTACACCATCTGCAGATCCAAAGTAGGGACCTGCCTTTTCCCAGTCTTCAAGATAGAATTTGTCCATTTTGATTTGGGTGTTATCATTCAGTGGATATCCACGGACTCTGGCATGGAAGCCTTGCGCGGTGGGGATGCCGAAACAATTGGGGATTTTACTGACATCGGTCTGCGTCGGTGACGGTGGTCCAGTGTTATAGCTCGGAATTGGGAAAGTTGGGTGTGGCAAACTGGAGCTTGAAGTACTCACTTGCGTTTCAATGCTTGAAGAGGAATCATTGTCCTGAGAACTTGTGGCTGACTGAGTCTGCGAGCCTGATCCATTGCCGGATCCGTTGCCGGTGCCAGTAGGCGAGCCGCTGCCGTTACCAGAACCGTTGTCAGTGCCAGATGGGGAGCCGCTGCCGTTACCTGTTTCGTTACCAGTACCAGACGGGGATCCTGAACCATTTCCTGATCCGTTGTCGGTGCCGGTGCTAATGCCAGAGTTGTTACCACTCACACTTGAGCCTCTGTCTGCGGTGCTGGTAGTTGTAGTAATCGCCGATGTACTTGAAACTGCGTCAACACCGTGCCTAGAAGAACTTGAGAATAAGCGGGAGCTCAAAGGTTTGCTCGAACTTAATACACTCGAAGATACTGTGTTAAACGGGGCAGTGTCAAGCTGATAGACATTATTGAAAGATTCAGTAGAGCCGCCCTGGGGCTGATAAACTCTGAATCTGGTATAGTGTAACTGATGCGAGTTATGATAGATGACACGTATCGGGTAGAAATAGCCCTCTATCAAATCGACGCTATAATCGGATGTTATTCTACCGTTCCAAAGACCCTTCGTGACAGTCCGGTTAACGTGCATATCAACATCGCCAGTGCACCTGGAACCCATAGCTCTGCCGAACTGAAGACCCAGTCCATCATCGGAATACCTTATATTGAATCGATAGTTTCCAGTGTAGGGTGCGAGATAGTATCCAGTTAGCACTACAGTGAAGTTTGCTCCTCCTCCACTGGGAAGATCAAATCCGTAAATATTCGCAGATCCGCTAGTCAATTTAACCTCCGTTACACCGTCCACTGAGCCTATGAATGAGCCAACGTCCTTAAACCCATCCTCAACATAGAAAGAATCATCGTCTCCAGCAGTGCTTTCGAATGGGTATGTATAAAAGTCGGCATGGAAGCCTTGCGCCGTGGGGATGCCGAAACAATTGGGGACTTTGCTGAGGTCAGTCTGAGTTGGCGATGGTAGCCCGGTATTGTAGCTTGGGGTGGCGAAAGCTCGCTTTACTAGGTTACTAGACGTTTCCGAAAGTTGATAAACGTCAATAAACTCGTCAGTGATTTCTCCACTGGGAAGGATAATCTGCGGCAAAAAGGTTTGAGAGTCCGGTTTAGTGTGGTATACCAACCGAATCGGATAAAGCTCGCCTTTAACGAGGCTAACGTTTTTGTTGATTATACCCACGCGGCTGGTAGTAATGTCCTCCACGACACAGCTATTAATTGCGAGAGCGCAATCACCGCTTTCATTTGATCCGATTTGGAAGCTCAGAACATCATCTGTAGAGCCAACGAAATTAAACTGATAATCACCTGTCTGAGGTGCTGCATAGTATCCGGTAGATACCATGGTAAAACTTTCTGCATCCTCACTGTAAGCATTCAGCTCATCTTTTGCTGAAATGTAGTCATTGGCGTTAATTACGCTGTCGATCGAATCTTCATGAAATCCATCGCCGTGTGCTGATAAATACATGCTGTGCATATTGTTTTGGATATTATAGGTAGAATGGGAGTAGAGGTCTAATAAGAAACCTTGCTTTCCAACATTACCAGAACAGCTCAATACATCGGAGCTCAACCCCGAGGAAGAAGCTGCCGATGCTGCTATTGTGGCCCAAAAGAGAATAAGCCGAAGCATACTAAAAAAAATTAAAATACAACTGCTTTAGAGACGCGAAGTACTTTGCTACCAGGGAAGCAGTATTTATATACACGTTTATTATTAGCCGAGGCATGTGGATCGATCCTTCTTCCTGCATCATGGAGAAATCGCATTCAGCGCCAATGAATCTTTGCATATGTAATGCACGAGCTGAACTGAAACCCCAACCCATATGTATATATTTGGTTATGGAGTTTACCAGATGAATGGAAGAGTGAAAAGGTATTTCACAGCTTTGTTTTCCATTTACCGCCATCTGGAGAGTTGTTGTTTTTTTTTTTGGATGTTATAGGCTTTATTTTTTTAGGGATATATTCATACAATTGTATTTTTACTGTTAACTCACGATATGTACAATTGGCCTGGAGGGGGGAGTGCATTGTGGCTTTGGTGGCTGCGGTTTTTCGGCACCCTTGTTCAAATTTTAAAGAGTCCCGTGGCCTGTTCTTTTTTTATTTTTTATTTTTTTTTTGGTGGTTGTCAGCAATAAATAGCTTGCAATTATTCTTTACAAATACTGATAGGCGGTTTCGCAGAAAAAAAATTGGGGTGATTTTATCCATTTTATTTTTACAAAAGCTGTAAAGGTTATTATCCGTTGTTGTTTTTTCCAGGGTTTAGTTTATCCCTTTCCACCAAGTACACGAAAAACTACTAATTTTGGTTGAATTTTATAATTGCTTACTTCTCAGCATTTTAAGAATGAGAATTTTTAACCAATGCCCTACACGAATTTTCTATGCACTGCGGATGTAAGAACATGCTGGTTATGAAACTTGATAGTTTTGTCAATGTGATTTGTTCGGCTAAAAGGTTGTTCAATTAGCTAGCTGTTTCGGAATAACTTTCCTTTATATTTTATATGGCTTCTTAAATGAATCCCGTTCCGCGGCTCCAATAAAAAATATTTCACACAGGACCGTCTTAGCCGCACATCTACACATTCGGCTAAGCTTATGATTGTGGAGTTTGCGGACTCAATGCAGATGCAACGTCCCCGTGATTTTTAGCAGATCCTCGGCCTTTAACCAAGTATTTAGTAAACTGGGCATAGTTTAATAGTAATATTATGTCATGTCATATACGTTTAACCGTCGTTCGGCTGCGGAGGATGGTTTGGGTACGGTTTCGGATGATCCGTGCATATGCGATCACAAGTGCCGATCCAAGATCTTGCGCTTTTCTAAAGAAGGTAAAGGCAGCGAAGAGGCTTGCATTTTTCTTCCATCTGCTTACTCGTAACGATTCTAATTACTGGATCTATACTAGCTTAACCAATTTTTATTTTTAATGACTAAATCCATACGTGCAAGCATGCCCAGAGGTTTGCCCCTGCAGGCTTAAAATACATAGAAGTGGAATTTATGACGTCTTGAAGCCTCTGCCCCTGCCCCAACCCTGTCGCTTCTATCGTATTTAATTGGCAATCCATGCGCACGGCCTCTGATCAGTTAGAAAATATTGGCTAGCAAGTTCGTCGCACAGACCATTCTGTACTCCTGTCGACTCTCTAGTTAATCCTAGACCTAATAGGTGGTAAAAGTATATGCTACGTCATCTTCGAGCTCAGGGCTACAATGTATATTCTAACCTGGGTAAATCTAATTAGACTCACATTATTATAGTTTCACATACCTCATGCAAATATACTCGAGAATCAGAACTCATAGGATTTTTTGTAATTTATAAGGGATCGTATCAAACTTCTTCTTTATATGAGAATATAGAGTGAATTAATTGCACCCCATAAACTGGGTCGATAGTAGGTGGCTAATAATACTGTAGCTTTTACATCTATATATACATGTGTATTTGTGCGTAGCTACTGCTTGTCGGTCTACTACTGTATTAGAAATACACTCTGTGAACACGAAAAAGAATATTCTAGGGATTTCATGCCTGAGGACTCTTATATTTCAGAAAGCTTTGATAACTAACCTCATATTGTGTTCTACCTTGGAGCTATTTGTGCTACCTTCATGTTTGTTTGTTTTCTGATATGGCGCTTTTGAATGAGCTATACGCAATTTCCAACCCAGTAATCCTCTCAATTGAGAGAAGCTTCCAGGCTTTGGTTTACGTCTTTACGAAAGAGAATACTGTGGTACCTAATTTGACTCCATAACTGGTAAATAGCCATACAGAGTATTCTTCCATAGCGAAGCAGATAAGAGAAAATGTTATTTAATGTGAAAAATATAAAAATCTAAAAGATATGAATATATATATATATCCACTTGAAAAAGCGGACAGGAAAGTAAAGGTTTTTTTTTATTTTGTTGCCAAGTTCAACCAGCCGGGCCTGAGAATGGATACGGGCAAGGGTAGCACCAAACACACTGCCCTTGCATATAAAGAGTACACGAGAGAAGGTAGAAATATTAGTGAGATTTACTAGTCCCATAATCTTCGCTTCCTCCCACAACTAACGAATTGAGCATACTAGAGGTGTGCAGAATTTCTCCGGTATGCTTTATAAAGTGGAAGGATCCTGACTAGTTATAAACTAGTACTTGTAGGATTGATAGTGTCAGAGGTAAACCATTACGTATTACACAAATGTTAGATCTGGCTTGCCAGTAACCGGCTGGCGAAGGAACTTACCACCACAGAGAAGTGGCCCCTAAGAAGTTGTGTCTATATAGAGTTTACTAGGGTGCGTCCTTACAGATTAGTCATATCGTAGTCATCGTTATCTCCAACAGATAGCGTACCCCAGCTTAGGTATCTTTCCGGAGACGGTATTGAAGAAGATCAAATAAAACACCTTGGTACTAGATGCAGCCTCGTAATAGAGCCGACAAGTGTTCTTTCACTGCGGTGCAGCTCATGATGAGTATCCTGACTGGGATTAATATGAATGCCTTGGTTATGCCAATGAGGTTCGATATGAAATGTCACCAAGATGGAAACCTTCAATGCATTCATGGCTGGAATCCTATTATCCCTGTTAGCATTTTTGCATTTGGTGCAATTATCGGCACATTGGCTACAAAGCAGATTTGTCGAAAGATAGGTATATGGAACGGAGTTCTATTTTCTTGTATCTCATTCTGCATTGGCTCCCTGCTTGTTGCTTTAGGTGCCCATCTCTCTCTAGTTTCACTGGGAAGACTACTTACGGGAATAGCAGCTGGAGGAACATTTGTTTCCGTTCCGTTAAGACAGCCCACGAGAATCACATGGCTCGAGATATTAATGATGCCATCACTGCTTTTCGGAAATATGTTAATTGTGACTATACAGTCGTTTTACGGTGAGCAGAGTCAAAGGAGCTCGTTGTTAATCCCATTTTACTCATCGGTAGTTGTTTTATTGTGCATGCTGGTAGTCACATTCGTTAGTAGGTTTCTTATTCGAGTTGGTGCTGTACAAACTGTTGATTTACCCGTTACTGAGGAGTCTGCTAACACGAACTCGAGGGGTGCAGAAGAGAAGGGTCATTTAGATTCGAACATAGAGACTCCTGTAGAACAATTCAAGGTTGTTGACGAAGTTGAAGGCGAGAAAGAAGATGGAGAGATTCAGTTAGTTCAGATAGGTCTCAAAACTTTGTTCACAGACTTAATATATCGAAACACGCTGGTATCCATAATCTCACTGTTTGTTGCCCAGCAGATAACAGGAGTCGCGTACTTCATACAATACTCGGGAAGAAGGATTTACTACACAAATAGCTCACGAAGTTCACTCTGGACGTGCTGCTTTCTTTTTAGTATGACGGTGACGCTGCTACCTCAGTGTGTTTTAAACGGTGCTCTTCACCCGAAAGTATATTTATTGGTATCAATATGCATTTCAATGGTGGGAGCCGCAGCAATATCCTATGCCGATGCAAATACTAGCCTTTTGTGGGCTTTAGTAGGTCATGGATCTCTATATGTTTCACTAGCGCACGGCATCAGTGTTCCGTTTATAGCCGTCATTGATTTCGCGCCCAAGGAGGCATGTGATGCTGCTCATTCTCTTGGAATGTTAACGAATTGGACGTCAATGTTCGTTATACTAGTGATATCCCCACTCCTTCATTCATTGACACCAAGAATACAATACGGGTTCATTGGACTGGCGTTGTTTTCGGCGATTGTCATCGCGCTGCTGCCATTACCTGAGGCCAGAAGAATAAATCTTAGCAAATATGGATTCAAAATACTGCGTATTAGAGAACCTAAGAGTATGGAATTTGGGGTTCTCGATTGCTCATAATGTTTAATTTATTGAGAACTCTTAGCAAGAATTTTGGTTTTTATTTATATTTATATGAACTATGCGCACATTGCATATACTCATGTACGTATACACAGGCGAATCTACTCACGATATACGTCCTAGAGCTAGGCACTTTCCATCAGTTTGGCACGCACAGTTACGGGATCCGGAGAGCGATCTACAGAAAGTTTTATAAAACAAATATAATTCTTCTATCAGTGGTGCCTTTCCAAGAATTAAAATAGAATGTACTCGAGCTCTGAAGGGGGCCTGTTATCTCAAACTACTCATTGATACTTTCGACGCTAGCAAGCCCATCTTCACGAACCACCAAATTACAGTCCGTTAGGAAATGACACAGAACTGAGACTGATTTGCAACCTTCTAGATAGTAGTACTGAGAAGGACTACTCAGAACAGAACCGAATAATCGCAGACATGCCATATCGACGCTGTGTTTAGATGGAATATCACTGTTCATGGCATTGTTTCTTTTTTCTAGTTTCCTGTCTCTTGATTTGTTATTAAAGTTCTGAAACATCCGACAAGTACTTATACTATGATTCTGAGTTTATTGAACATCCTTATCCGACCAACTAAATGACTGCATACTCCAAACCACAAAAATGGGGGTCAGTAACTGGTGCAAGTTCTAATGCCCGGTCACTGACAGGTGATGACTACCGCATCCCTTGCTTGTAGCAATAACCCAAATGAAATGTGATATATACGGCTTCAATGCATTGTGCCATTCATTGGCTAGGTATACTGCTTGACTTTAATCTGTTCTCTGCTTTTGATCTTTCTGTTTACACTGCGTGTTGTAGGATCTAGTCCATACCCTTTAATAGTTGAATGGCACCCCATGTATGACGGTTACAATATATTATGATTCACATACTCACTACAACCTTACATTTCAATGATAGTGTTCAACACAACGCTCCAAGTGACCTACTCACTTATGGCACCAGATCAACCTGATATTGTTTTTCTTTGTTTTCCTTGGTTTTTAGTTTTTAGTTTTTAGTTTTTTATATGTTTAATTTGGTTTTAGTGGGGTTTGCAGCGGGTGGTAAATAGATTAATAGACAGTTATAGGAACCACCTTTGCCTAGGGCGAGAAGTATCACTCCTTTGGCCCATATGTCCACAAATTCCAAGACCCTACTAGATCCTTGCAGCGGGTGGTAAACAGAGTAAAAGTAAGTTATAGGAACCACCTTTGCCTAGGGCGAGAAGTAAACCTCTTTTGGCCCATCCATATCCGACTTTTACGACAGTACTGGATCCTTGCAGCGGCTGGTAAACAAACAAAAAATTATAGGAACCACCTAGGCCTAGGGCGAGGAGTGAAACTCCTTTAGCCCATCTATCTACAGCTTCTACGGGAGAACTGGATGCTTGCAGCGGGTGGTAAAGACAATGAGGTCATAGGAGCCACCTTGGCCTGGGGCGAGGAGCACTACCACTATTTTGGTCCGTATTTCTAAAAGCACTGGATCTCTGATATCTGGCGAAGCATGTTCTGGCCTCAGTTTTCCAGTTGGTCGGACTCCCCGCCTTCTCAGCTAGTTTTTATGGGTGATGGGGCAGTCTAAAACCCGTCTCTGTTTTCAGACAGCGTCTCCCAGCATTGTGGTTCACATTGTAATAATCCTCATGGTGATGTTGAATGATATAAGAAAACACGGATTTCTGCTCTATATATACTTGACTTGAGATGTCCCATATGCAGTCATATTTCCTCGAGGGCAGGGTTTATGCGGTCATCACATCGTCCATGCAAGATCGAACCACCAATCGTGCATAACATGAAAACCATAGGAACTCTAGTCTGTTACCACACGCTCTGTTCCATTACTTGTGGAAGAATGTAGTTTCCGGTAAAAATATCAATATTACAGACTTAGGTATATATATACACATAAAAGAGGAGCGAAATCCAGCGGAGTCAAAACTCTTGGCTATCCCTACTGAGCCATGAACCTTTACTCATAGTATTTCTCTGCGTTTCTAGTAGAGCTCAAAAAGGGACATTTGGGATGCAAAGAATGCACCACTAAAGCGTGATAACATAGGGGTAACAAACTATTAGTAGCAATATTTCTCCACATTGTACTAAGATAAGCACTTTTTGTATACGCTAGAACTTGGTTTTTTTACTTAGAAAATCTATGGAATATTGGATTATCCAAACGTAATGTTTTCACTTCGATTAGATAGAATCTTTTAAAAGCAGATTGAAGAAGTCCTTGGTGATCATATCCAGGCCCAAGTCAATGTCGATTGTCTCAGCCTCATCCTTAGATCGAACAACTTTAGCACCTAGTTTACTCAAAACCTCATTTAATGTGAGTGAATACTTTATGGCATGTTCTGTGGCGTTCGTTGCCATATCCCGCAGAGTAGCATTCGAGGAGCTAGCTACACAAGTGTTTCCCAATGCTCCTGGAGAAAACATGAACGTGGTTTCGTGCGTGTCTCTCACTAGATATCCAATCATATTCTGTTTTGCGGAGGCGGTATAGTGAAAGTTTGTGATGAGGTTTGCTGGATTCATCATGTACTTTTGGTCTATATTATCACCTGTACCAATAATGACGTCGAATTCATGATCTTGACTACCACTAAAGCAGTTTACTCTTAGCTGTATGCATTGTCTCTTTCTTTCTTCGATCGGCTGAACTTTAGCCAGAATGTATTCTGTAGCACCATCCTCAGTGTAAGAGGTCATGTCACCAGAATAGGCAAATGTGTCGACATTATAGTCACAATTCCAGCTGATGTACCTTCCATCTAGTGTGCTTCCCGACAAATCCAGATCTCGACAGCGATAACCTTCATTCCAGTAAATACCTACGGCAACACTGTTAGAGGAAGGAACAGTTATTCTCGTGCCATACGGAATATTGCCCATTATTTGCTTTTCGGAGACGGGTAAACCATACTCAACACCTTCTGGAATATACACAGTCTTACCTGAAAATCTAGGACCCAGAGATTCTTCCAGAGAACGCATAATAATATCATAGTTCTTCTTGGAAACTTCAACGTTCTCAGCAGATCGTGACTTATCGGAAATCCACGAAGATCCGTTTCGAACATTGTATTTGAATCCGTGCTGCTCATGCATGGCCAAAACACAGGCATTCAAAGCGCGTAGCTGAGCAGCTATAGTAGCATTTTGAAGCCAACAGGTATCTGTTTCCATATCGAGAAGACGATGAGTCACCGTGTTAAGAGGATTTGTAGGTAATGGCCGGTGATTGTTCTTGCTTTCTTTGGAAATTAGATTGATTACTGGCCTGTTTTCCCGACTGCTCACTTTCAAACACATGAACAATGATTTGTACCTATTGAAGATGGTTGAAATGTCAGAAATACCATATTCTGGGAACACGCTGTCTACGCGTATCCTGCTTTTCGCGATAGTCTCATATGTACTCTTATTCTTGATCAACAATAATCCACCTGTGGCCTTGTAGACAACGCCTCTCAAAACTTCCTCTGGGCTCAAGTCCTTGAGAGATTCTTCTCTATTGATCTTGTTAGCTGTCAACAAGGTTTTGGCTTCACGGTTGCGAACTTCCTTAAGAGAAATAGGAATTTCCATAAAATTCAAAACAGTGATACAGTCATTTATAGTAGTAGAGCTAAGCGCCGTTCCACTATAAAGCAACGATAAACTCTTTTCTTTCACATCTTCCCATGTCATTGCTCTGATTTGTGTAACTTTCAGTTTTTCCTCAGGTATTTCGATTTCCAGTTCAATCTCGGAGCTTGGAATATACACTGGCCCACTAAAATCCGTCCCGTAGGTACTGCAATAGTGAATCATCTGGTCGAGAAGCAATTCAAGCCGTGACTTTGTTGTTACATCTTTCCAAGAGCGATAAAACGTGGCGTTTAAGTTACGAGCAGTGAGCTTAGTAGCCTGCACATACTTTTCAATAGTTTCCAGAGAACCATATGCATCTGGTAGAACCACAACAAAATATTCTGAAAGCAGATTATGCAAAATAGAAGTATTGGGTTCTTGCAAAGAGGTATTTTGTCTCAGCACCGAGTTAAACAATCTCAAGCAAGCCATATCGACAATTTCCCTTGAAATATTTACACTCATTGTTTATGCCAATTGTTTTTCCTCCTTTTCTTTTTTTTTTTTTTTTTTCAAAAATTACAACGGATTCAGGCCTGTATTTATACACAAATCTCGCGGACTGTATTCCAACTTACCCCAGCCCACACACGAACTATGACTGCATAAGTTCGAGGGTTTCTGCAGGAACAGGTTTTTATTATAAGCCATGACTACCAGACTAGGTTTCCTAAACGATCTCAACATGAGCTTTAGATGTGAAATAAATTAAACATAAATGAAGCAGCTGCTGATTTCGCCGGTCTATGTAAATGATAATCCATAACGTATTAGAGATGAAAACATAAATTTCAAATGCTTAACCACAAGCTTACCAGCATGGCCTGTGTGCATTACACATATTTCGTCGGATTTAGCTAATTTAATCGTACCTTCATCTCAGTGGTTAGGTTAATGCAGTCATCATCCCTGGGCCAGATTTTGAACAGAGTTAGAAAAAACTTAATATAAACGGCTAGAGTAGACTAACTTATAGATTCCTCAAAATATTCATATGACTACAGACTCGACCTCCTCGGCCAATCAGGCTATTCTACGATTGTTCAATTCAGTTGCTGAGTCTGGCTCTGATGCCAATATTCCTGAGGGTAAGAATGAGATTGTACAGAGACTCTTATCTAAGTACCAGGTAGTTGTCTCAAAGGCAGCATTATACGCCATAGACGATATCCAAAAGCATGTTGAAAACACTCGCTTAAGTCCAGAACAGCTTAACTCTACATTCTATCGCTCGTGGGAAGATGACGTATCGAGAAACCTAACGGGGTATGCGCGTTTCGACCGAATTCTACATCATATGTCCACGTATGGCACTAACTTCGAGGGCCCGGCATATGTTCCTGCTGATCAGATCCCCCTGAATATCGAAGCGCCCAAAGAGGACTGTAAAGTCACAATGATAGGCACCATCAATCATGCGGATTTGGAACGTAAGTGCAAATCGTTGCTCTGTAGTGGAACTGCGCTCTCTACCACCGTGGTTTGTGATGTAATGATAGTTCTGGATTGGCTAAAGGCAGAAATATCTCTACAAGAGATCCAGAATAGGGATACAAAAACATTACTGATAGCCAATCGTATAGAGGCTAAGTTACCGGTCATAGAGTGCGAGCCTCATGAGCTTTTGAAGGCTATTGTATATCAATGCACGAAAAATCTTGTAGTCGTCAAAAATAAAGATACATTACTGGCATTGAATCGGCGAAAACCAAACATAGCGCAAACGTTCACAACATATGGACTAGAGAGACTAGCAACCATATTCAATCGTTTTAGACCTTTGTTCTTAGCGTTAAGGTGCCTTAAAGACAACAAAAGAACTATCAATGATATTTCCAAGCTGAGCAAAACAAAACATAAGCCGTTAGCTCAAAACCCAATGAACATGGTCACCTTCCGACAGATTGACAGCACCAAAGAGATGCATTGGGTCATGAATGCAACAGTTTCTGCCAAGTTGCGTGCACTTGACATATGCAGACAAAGCGTGGTGAATAGACACGGATCTTTATATTGCATACGAAATGGTAATCTCTGGGCCGAAAAACGGAAGAGAGGCCCATCAGCTGCTGCACGCGCAAACTTCGAGGTAATACTGGGCGACTTGCGTCGTATGTTAAGCCCGAGGTTTCAAGGTAAGAAAATATATATTCCTGAGGGAATTGAGTATGGACTTCCTGTGTCAGACCTACAAATGCCGGGGAATATTCCATACGGCACGGTATTCACGTTTCCCAATTCGATGCCTGTGGTGATTGGGGCATACTGGAACCATAGCTACAGAACGACACTTTTAGATTTATCCGGTAGAATGAATAACGGTGGGTGTATAGGTCCGGAATCTCAGAAGATCGGATCCTTTGTATACTCGGGAGATATGACTTACCCAGCAGAGCATGGTGCGGCTGGGTATATCCTGATGAAGCCAGGGTCAGAATGTGAAAGCATCGAGCTGCGAGCAATATGTTGGAATGGAGCACGGCATGATTGGGATTTCGATATAGTAATCGGTACCGGTGATAATATTAACAAAGAGTATATGATGAACCCTGAAAATTTACTGGCAAAAATTAGGTGCCATGGTAATAAACCTGCATGCGACATTGGATATCTTGAGAGAGATAATCAGCAAACGCGATTTATACTCATGCCGGGTACAATCAGCGGTAAGATAACTCGTAATGTCTTAGAATTTATGGTTTCTGACGTGTCTAAGGAAAGCATATCCCACAACCTTCGCAATTCCATGAAGTTAAATGAAGTTCTTGAGCTGCTAGGTGCCGAAGTGGTTCGAACTAAGGAAGAGGGAGAGGTCATTGACATAGACCTAGGCTTGGATCAGATCAGTAAAGACTTCTTGAACTTAATGGTTGAGTAATGAAAATTTAAGTGACGGAGAAGAAGAAGGATTTTAGCCACAGCAATAATAGAGCAAGCAGATTTTAGCTTGGGAAAAACTGTATAACAAGCTCGGAACTTTGAAAATAAAGTAATCATAAATCATTATAAAGCTCTTAATATACATACATCTTCATGGAAGTCTCTAAGTTAGCGGTTTTCAGTGCCTTGTGCTTTCTAGACCTACATCGGCCAGGTTTACAGAAAGTGCAACTGTAAGGGGGCGATTTCTAGCAGTAGTATGCATTATGTCCTCAATTGACTTAACAAGGCCTCGAGATTCTGGCAGATCACACAAATTCAAACCATCACGGGCCATAACTAGATCTGTTTGAGAGATTTTTTTTAAAGCGGCTCGTGGTCGTTTTAGTACCGAAGGGATTAATTCCTGGATTCTGTTAATAGTTTGAGATAAGGCGTCCGCACCTCCTTCAGAGAACTTGCGGTTATACTGAGAAAGCCCATATAGGAAAATCAATTCTCGACTGATATTTATATTAGCTTTCCAATAAAGAGAGTTCAGCATGTCGATGCTGCCGTGTGACAAGTACGGGATACGAAGCGCGTGTATCCTTAATGCATCATGGAAAAAATCCCTATTCAAAAGTAGTTTCAATGGGGCAGATTGCGTTGTTAATTCATTAAAGGCAGATTGGAAAATACCAGCCTCCGCAGCACGTCTTAAGGTGTAACCACCTAGTTGTGGCGGAAAGTTGCTACCCAATTCCTTAGTCTTTAAGCATTCCAGCATATAAGGGATAGCAATGTTAAGATCATCAGCAGTTCTGCTTGTTGATATTAAAATTCGCAGTTCTTTTTTAGAGGGTGGGCCAAGGTAACGCCTTGGGCTCAATCTAATCCGTTCAGATGTAGACCCTGCAGTTATATCGAAAAACTTGGGCTCTTCATTCGGATCAAAGGAAGATGCCATACTACGTTTAAATATCCTGTCGCGCTCATATTTTGAAATCTGGTGATACAAGAATGCGCTCCTGATCTTCTGAAGGACAGCACTGCGTTCATTCTGCTTCAACTGAGCAAGTATATCTAGTTCAGATTTCGGAACCGGCGCGAGAACAGACACAACATCACCTACGGTTCTTATATATCCTAAACCACTAGTCGAATAAGCACCTGGCGACCTAAGCATTCGTCAAAAGCATTCGTCAAAACGATGCTTAGGTTCTCCACATTTCATTTTCCCTGGGTCGCAGCTAAGACCGTTAAGCCGCTGAATAAGCACCCTTACGATTTCATATCAGCAAGTTCTTCTGGCTCGTGTGCGGACGGTTTTTACCTTTTGCCTGGTAACCAAATAATTAGTTCAACGTAAGAGAGGTAGTTCATTCGCAATATCTTTTAGAAACATGTAGTTATAAATATGGATGGCTGTGATATAACACAGTAAGACTTAAGTTCTCAGATACTTTTATTTATTTCATTTTTTATTTTATTTTATTTTTCCATCTTTCCCAATGGTAAAAAAGAAGCTCAGCCATAATATCAAAGCCTTTCTTAACATTATCTATTACAGGGATCTATTACGAGGTTTGTTCAAGGGGCAGCAATAAAGTGTTCGGCCTTAACATTGTCTTGAAAGCATAGCTCAGTGCTGCACTACCCAATCCGTATAACAGACCTCGTGCTAATACTTTCAGTGCTAACATAGCAAACAACTCATGGTTGGTCTCAATTTTTTCGTAACTAGTTAGCTTTTTCTCTTTTTGTGATTCAGAACGCTTAGTTTGTATGCTCTCTTGATAATACTCAGCCTGTTCTCGAACGCCCCGTGCAATCCCAATACCTCCGCCAAATATAAAGTAAGGGTCTTTACAATACCATTTCACGACCCCAAAAGTCATAAAGGCGAGCAAAATAATCGGTAAGTCCATAAACCGCAGCATGGTTTAGTTGATTTTTCTTTAGCCAAATTAGAACTACACTAATATAATGGGTGCCAACGTCTGCTCTGCGTTACAAGCCTGTCACGCTGCCCATGATTAATCCGCTGTTAAGAGATACAGGTTAGGGTTCATACCACTCCGGATCGCGTACTATAACGTTTGACTGCCTTCATCGTTTATTTCGTCGCACTGCGTCAAGGGTTAACCAACATGGCCAAAGAGTCGTTGATGCTGGACATTAGCGACCTGGAGTTTTTTAAGGTTGTTTCAGAGGCCAAGTCGTTGGCAGCAGCTGCGAGGGAGCTCAAAGTGAGTGCACCAGCAGTGAGCCAGCGGGTGGCTGTTCTGGAGAGACGGATCGGGCTTCCACTGTTTGAGCGGAAAGACCAGAAGAGCAAATTGACTGAGACAGGTGTGCTGCTTGCGTCGAGAGGAAGAATCATTCTTTCTGCCATGCACAGGCTCACAGCAGACTTAGAACAGCAACGCGGAGGATATACGAATCCGTTGCGGGTGCTTGTGCCCATGGGACCAGCGGGTTGGTTCATATCACAGCTAGCATTGGGGTTCATGCGGAAGCACCCAGGCGTGAAAGTTCGAATCACTCGTAAGGAAGCGTTACCTGCAGACTATTTGAACAAAGATGATTGGGATGTCATGGCCTACACGGGTAAAATGATAGAAGGACAGAAATCAGAACTGATCGAACAAGTGAATATTAGTTCGATGAACATCTGGTTGGTTGCATCTCCTGCATATGTGGCGAAATACGGCGCCCCGGTTACTCCTGAAGATCTCCATCTCCATCCGTGTGCTAAGAATCAGCTACTATGGGATGATAATATGGAAAGCGACCAATCACTGATAGATTGGCAATTCTCTAACACCCAAGGACACGCAGTTCACGTAGCCCTGCCAGCGCAATACTCCAGCAACGATATCCGACTTCTCCATGATTGGTGCCTATGTGGCATGGGAATTGTGGCGAGACGCGAAGTCAGTATCATAGAAGATATAATGTCAGGAACACTGGTCCGCATTCTGCCTGATTGGCAGTTGCCTCCTGCAGAGGTGATGGCTGTTTGCAGGAAACAATCGCAATATTTGCTGGAAGCTAGAGAGTTTATGCTGGACATGAAGCTTGGGCTGATCGACGATATTGAGAATGGGTGGGATACCTACATGGGTGGATAACCAGGTTAATTCCAGGATCTCTCATGGCATCATCGAGCATTTTACGTTTATTTTATTTGAGATAATACCATGAATTTTTTTTGACAATCATAATGTGTCCACTCTATTTCTAATTCTCCCCACCCCTCCCACTTTCATCAGATAGATCTAGTAAAGGTATTTAAATTGCATTGTCACGAATTAAAACAATAGTGAAGAAGAGTAGCACTGTTCCACTTACCGTCGCCGCGTAGATTAACTGTCGTTATAACGATCCCGATCCCAATATATAGTCACACCTGAACCTTAAAATCATGATGCTGATATTCATGGTATAAAAAATGGCCAACAATCCAACTGTTTATGTTCTCATGTATTCGGGGTTTGCTTAGTGTATCATAATTCACGCATATGCTTTATCCATATAATCTATGTGCATAGTTGTTCCGGCCTGTATAGGGTGGCTTACGAGGCAAGGGCAGCAGCAATTATCTATCTCATCGCTCCTATACTAAGTACAACCTGACAACAATCTTTTAATACCCCAAGATATTCTTGCAGCCACCTGACATACAATTTGTCTAATTTCTGCTCTTTGACACAATTCTGAAACCGCTTTTAGACAGGTGCTAAACACGTTTCCCGACATGGAATTTCGCTTCCACTTTTGAAGATGGCCACCAGGGTAGGGCTAGGGCATTCACCGGTTTTACTTAGGTCTAGGGTCCAGAGCGGACCGGAGATCCACGGACACAATTTCAGATCTCAGATCATTATTTTACCGGATTTGTTCAACGGTCTCTTTGCTTACTTTAAATATGGGCTGGATAGCTAATTTTTTCGACGAGGTAGGCTTAGTCCGCTTGTTCAGCGCGCCCAGGGATGCCCACTGGCTAATTTTCATCCGTCTGTGGCGTTTGTTCGCATTTGGTCAATGCTCTATCATCATCGTGCAATTCTTCGATGAACTAGGACTTTCTGCACGACAAACAGGATTGTTCATGGCATTGACACTTGTTGGAGACATGTTGATGTCATTGATTCTCACTCATGTTGCAGATGGTCTCGGAAGACGCCGGGTTTTGTTGTGGGGTGCGTTTATGATGGCTGTGTCTGGAACTACTTTCGCTCTTGCCAGTAATTATTATGTTCTTCTTACTGCTGCCATCATTGGAGTTATTTCACCAAGTGGTGGTGAAATTGGCCCGTTCAGAGCTATTGAAGAGAGCACCTTGGCTCATATACTTCCCTTAGACCACCGGTCTGATATTTATGCTTGGTATGGTGTTCTCGGCGGGATTGGTGCCTCCTCAGGCTCGATGTTTGGTGGATTCATGCTTCAGTCGCTTCAGGAAAAACTGGGCTACACAAAGCTCGAATCGTACCGTGTGACTTTCTGGCTTTACACTGCGGCAGGAATCGTTAAGTTTTTGTGTACAATGTTCCTTTCCGATGCGGTTGAGTTGGAGAAGGAGCCTTCTAGGCTTCCTACCGAATCAACTCCCTTGGTTCAGGACCAACAGCAGCCATCTGGCCAGCAGCAGATTCCGGACCAACAACAGCCGAAGAAATCTGGTATTCTTGCCCGTCTTATGCCGAATCTGTCCCCAGAATCCCGCAAGATTGTACCATTGCTCTCGCTGTTATTTGCTCTCGATGCGTTCGCTTCATCCATGTCCACTATTTCCTGGATCGCGTTCTATGTGGCACGTAAGTTCAGCATTTCAGACTCGACTCTTGGAACTATCTTCTTCACCACGGGTGTTGTTGGTGCGTTCGCATCATTAGGCGGTGCCTCCATCTCCAAACGCCTTGGACCGCTTCTCACTATGGTCGTCACACACTTGCCCTCGTCCTCTATTCTCATCTTCATTCCATTCCCTTCTCAGGTTGGAATAACCGTCGCACTGCTCATCATAAGAGCATGCACTGCTACCATGGATGTTGCACCCCGCCAAGTGTTCTTGTCTGCGGTCGTGCTGAAGGAAGAGAGAACAGCTGTAATGGGATGGGTGAATGTCGTTAAGACCGGTGCACAGATTGTCGGTCCTTACATCACAGGACACTTGACATCCTACGGAATGCAGTGGGTATGCTTCGTTCTGAGTGGTTCATTGAAGGTTCTCTATGATCTTGGCATTCTATTCACGTTCTTGCGAGTCAAGTTGGATCGTGATGCCTAGTTTCGTGAGTTTGTCCAAAGAGCGTAATCACACAGAAAAAATGTATAAATTTATAAATGTATGTATTCAACAATCATAGAACTAAAGAGATGTGGAATGCCAACTTGTTTGCGCAAGTTCCCGGCATGCTTATATTTCTGTTTCGATTTTCTGTCACTTACTCGTCTTTAAATCATTGGTATCTATCGTATTACTGTGATTGGATCGTCCATCTCGATAAGGGCTAGGAGTTGTCATAGATAGCGTGCTTGATAACGTGTTCTTGCATAATTACTGACTCGTGGCCCACTAAACCACCGTGGCTCGACAATCAAGGATTTTTCAAAGCCTATTTAATCCTGCATTTCTTGAATCCAATCGTTTCTTTTAAGCCACTGCGTTTCCTCATAGAGTCCGCACAGATAGCGTAAATAATTGTAAAATACCCTGCAGGATTAGTCCTCTCTATAGCTGGCCTCCTCCTTCTCCACTACCCTAGGGAGGGTACGATCGCAGGGATTTACCGCGGAGATAGCCGCCGTGCGTCATTCTTCTCCATGTACCCTAACAAAGAAGAATAAAGAGTTTAACGACTGCTATTCTGGAGAAACCGACATTCACAAGGAAAACCACTAATCAGCCAGAGTTCGCCAAACCTCAGCATCGCAACAGGAGAAGCACAAGAAGCGATCAACGTGCGATATTTCATACATAGTCACCCACAAATGAGAGTACAGGAACTTACCCACCCTCCTTCCATCCATGAATGTCTTGTGATTGGGCAGGTTGCGAGCGAAGCTTTTCTAGACGACCCGGTTTCGACATTTCTTTCTCCACCGAGGTTTCGGTTTGGTAACTTGGCACAAAACCTAGCACTGATCCGCGAGCCCGAGGTTAAGCTGAACGAAATTCAAAGATTAGGCGTTACTTGGAAATACAACGTCTGGTTGTACGCATGGAAATGGTATAGTCATCTGTCGCGACCAGGGACCAAGGCATATATTGGTTATAATGACCAAAACGTTCCTGTGGGTGTGTCGATCTGGTCAATTCCGGCCCCGTTGCGACCAAAGCCAAGCGCATGGCAGTCATTCATATACTGGTTACGGAAATTTCGAGCCAAGTGCCACCACGTTTGGTTGCAATGGTGGTATCCTGGCCTGTGTCCTAGGTCACAAGACATAGCTACTGCGCTTTTTGAAGGTATGGAGCATCAGGTTAATTTCAATCATACGGAAGAACGCGAACAAAAGCTACTGGCTATGAGCCCAGAGGATAGACGCAAGTCTCTGTATACAGAGGATCTCAGCTACTATTTAATGATGTTCTGCGTTTCGGAACAAGGAAAAGGTCATGGATCGAAACTTTTCAGAGAAGTAGACACCCTCCTTAACCCTCAGTCCTTCGTGCTCGATGGCCAAACCTTTGAGCCCCAGAAAACACTAATGGCTTCGCCTATGGGGCTTCCTCTTTACAAAAAGTTTGGGTTCCGTGTAGAGAATGTTGCTGTCCGGCAAATTGAAGGGTTCGATCAACCGTTTCAAAGAGACCTTATGGTTGCCACGGTTTAAGACCGAAGAGGCTAATTATATAAAAGCATTGCCATCAAGATACATACTAAGAAACCAAAAAAAAAATCAAAAGAAGATAAGAAAGAAAAAAGAAAAGAAAAAAAAAAGAAAAATAGTATATGCGATTTGTGATTTATACACTTTAAGTTATTGAAATATTATGATTATACCAATGATCTGCGAGTGACCGCTTGTGATCGCTGTTTTTTCCAACTCCAAACTCTTCCATCAGCACTGGACGCTAACAAAAGATGTCTAGAGAATCCCACATCAGTCAGCGCAGAATGTCCATACTCCTCGAAGTGCGGTTTGGCCTTCGCAGAAAAGAACAACGTCGACGTTGCGTACTGTAAAACTCTTCCTCTCACTATTAGATCAGTTCCATCGTAGTGGTGTGTTGATGATGTGTATTTCAACCCCTCCTCAATATCCACCAGAGGGTGGCCCTTCGGCTGTGTCAAACTGGCCTGCGTCAAGTCCCAGACAATGAGTTGCTGGTCTTCACCCACACTAGCCAATCTGTAGCCAGTTTCATCACAGCCAAACTCATCAAAAGCAATACTGCGAATCCAAGCTTTGTGGCCAGAGAGTCGAGCAACCATACGAGAGCTTTGGAGATCGAAAACAGAGATTAAATCATCCTCACCACCGCTGCAAAGGTATCTACCGTCAGGGCTCAATGCCAACGCGTGGATACTACCGAAAAGCGAAGGCCATAGTTCGACAGTTGATTCTTTTTCAAAGTCGAACACCTTCAAGTAGCCGTTGTGGGCCGCAATGACGAGCTTTGTTGCTGATATAAATTCTAGGGCTGTGATTCGCTGGCCCGGGGTGCTCAGGCGGTATGCGGCCTTCAAGCTATTGCGCTTTCTGTTTGCAGCCGATGTACTGGAACTCAATATGACGTGGCTTGCAGCTGTGTCCCCTGGGTGCGGTTGTGTCTGTGGGGGCAAAGGCTCATTGGTGTCTTCTCCGTACACATCGTAAACACATACCAGTCCATCTGTGTGTGCGGCAACAACAAACGATTCACTATTTGGCATCCAACTAATAGCAGTGACAGGTGCATGCGTGAGGTTCCCCATTTTATTCACTCGTTCATATCTCTGTGATGCTAGGTCCATCCACACAAGATCACCGGACGACATACCAACAATAGCGTCCAACTGGTGCACACATGCGGTGGTTTTGTTCAAAGCATGACACAAAGGCCACGCCCTGCTGAAAAAGACTTTGGCCAATGGCTCCATGCATGACCCGTCGCTCGAGTAGTCGATGAGGGCTAATGACCGGTCAAAATTCGTCAATACAAGGGTCTCGAGCGGATCTTCAGGCTTCATCCGTTTGGCAAATGCATCGAATACAAGTCCACGGGAAATAAAGGTGGATTTGTTACTCTTGATCAGATTTTTCGGTCGTTTCGCTGCTCGTACCCCTCCGCCGTGAGCAATGTGCCGTAGATTTACTATCGTCATCTTATCACCCCGGCTTAAACTTTCGGAAGACTGTGGATTACCCGTTAGAATACTGTGAGGCTGCGATTGTAACTGAATTGCCATCGGCTGCACTGGTCGTGGTAAACTTAGCACGTCGTGAGGGACGTACTTGTCGCCGCTAGCGGGCTCGATAGCGAACTCCGCAGGCAACGGGGCAGTCTGGTTCCCCTTCTCTGATACCACTGCCCCTTGTGGGCGCATTGGACGGGATTGCGTGGACATAATCGCCGTTAAAGATTTTTTTTCACACCCTGCTATGTGTGAATCTCTTAGAATAGGTGGTGGGGTGTGCTGGAAGGTGATCTGGTATGCTGATCTGTTGGAACCTAAAGTTATTACAGTGCAGTGACGTAGTGGTGGTAGGGGCTGCGATGGCCGTTACGATGGTGCTGGTAGTAGTCGTAGTCATAGCAGTATAAACAGTTATGGTAACGAAAAAAGGCAAAAGCAGCAAAAATATTGATGAGTACGAAATAAAAAAAACAAATAGTCACTGCTCTGTTTACAGTATCAATTCTAATGATAATAGTTAATAACTATAACACTAATCACCGTAGTAGTAGTAGTACTACTACTGGTAGTAATAGAGCGAGGACAAGGGTTCCGCGGGGGTTACCTCCATGGCCGAGTATGATTTGCCGATACCGGGTTTCGGTGTACTGAATGGACTTGAATATGATGGAGTTGCAGAGTTTTTAAATGTTAAGTTCGCGGAAGTAACCAAACGGTTTGGATTTGCAAAACTGGTGACTCCGAAGGACGCTGAAAAGACCATGATAGACTGCACTCGGCAAGGTCCGCTGTGTCCACAGGAACAACCGTTCAATGACAACTATAATGGTGTTCCACTTGAAGAATGCGCACCATTAGACATAAGGTATAGCGAGGAAGAGTGCCTGAACCTTCGTATGCAAATCCCGATTGGTTACTCGAATCTTCCTGTGGTAGTATGGTTACATGGTGGTTCCAATATAGCCGGATCACCGTACCGTGGAAGTAGTCGAGCATTCTCGTGGATTCGTAACTCAATTGAGCATGATAAACCGTTTATCTTTGTATGCCCGCATTATAGGGTTGGCCTATTCGGCTGGCTCCCCACGGAGGAAGCATACAACCAAGCCATTGACGACCAACGACTTGCTGTTGAATGGGTTCGAAAATACGGACCCTCTTTTGGTGCTGATGTTTCTAGAATAACCCTTGTGGGCCAGTCGGCTGGGGCCTCGGACACCTACGCACATCTCCTCGATAAGAGGTCAACTAAGCTTGTGAGTCAAATAGCACTGATGTCTGGTCATGTAGGCACATCTGGGATTGTCAGTCGTGAGCAATATATAGACCTAGCGAAGCGCATCGCTACGGAGATCGGGTGCTCGGTGGAAGAGCTGTCTACGACGGGTGCTGACAAAATTGTCCAAGCTCAGATAAAGCTGGGAATCAATGTCTATGCGCCGATTGAAATACCAGCTGATATGACACCCACTATGGATGAGATTCCAAGACTTATCGTTGGCGATTGTGCCCGTGATGGGCATTTTTTTGCAGATATACCCGAAGCCGTTGCCAACACACCCGAGGGAATCTCCACAGTAGACTTTTTCACCGATATTATATTTCGGAAAGGTGCCAACGAGCTTTGGGAAAAGTATCCTCGCGTTCTTCGTCATTTATGTGACGGAGTCAATCCATACACGCCTTCTTGGGGAAACAACCACATGGTCGAACTACATTATATAGTTAATGGCTATGATATCAAGAATAACGATGCCATCTACGAGACGCAAAAGGTCTGGGCAGAGCTTGTAAATCTTCAAGATCCGTGGGATTCTAAGAAACAGGCATTTTGGATCCCAAAAAGTGGGCTTCCTAAACTTATTGATTCTTATGAGGCATGGGAAAAACGTAAGATCAGGGCCCCTAAAGTGGACGAGAAAAAGTTGAATAGGCTTGTACGTGGCTGGTAGGGGCTAAAAAAGAACGCGATGCCTTTCTAAATGATTAGATAGAGTTACAAGGATATATAATCCCACATATATAGAAAGAAACAAGAAAACCAAACGAACAAGAAAAAACTTTTTATTGTTCCACATTCAGAAACCTCTCCTGAATCTCGTTTGGAGATTAGAAGGACAATAACTATTCGAGACGTGGAGCTACGAGATTCTTTTAGACCAGCATATTTTCGCAAATTTGGTCATGCTCATACTATTGCTATATTGACATCGAATATTGTTCTCCCTGGCCCAGTTCGGTTCATACGAGTGCGACGGCAGCAGACGACCAGTTTGGAGACCAATGTGCCTACTAAATATAACCGCCATGTCCGTTATTACATCTACCAAGTTAGTCTTAACCCAGAGAGGAAACCAAAAATAGCACGCAGTAACACTGTTGAAAATTCATATGCTCCGACGTCGCTAGATGCGGTAAATAGTGCAGATATTTTTATTTTACGAATATTATTAAACCTATATATGCTTTAAAATATTTGTGAAGTTTGAGTTTTCATATACAATTATTCGAAGAGAGCACTTTTCGCGCCCTTGGCTCAACTAGTCGGGGTATAGATCGTTTGTAGCCGATTAGCATTAGAACGGCAAGACACAGTGCCGACCCTGCAGCCACGTATGTGAGATCGATGCATGGCCTCAACGAAATTTCAGTAGGATTTTGAGGTGGGATCTGCCTTTTAGCAGTTTGAAGACCTTTTTATGCAACTGCAAAAATTCTTAACCGAGAGAATTCTTGATAGTTCTTTCGTACATGTCGTTTTGGAGAAAGTTTGTCGAGACCCTAACTCGGTCATTAGCACATATGTCATGGTGCCTATGTCACAAGTCGTATGACACCCCTTCACCCATCTTATTGCGGGTTAAGAAAAAGTAAAAAAATAGAAAGACAGCTTTGAGAACAAGAGGATAAGGTTTGGGGCTGATCAGGAACACAAAACTGCACTTGTCAATTCAGCTGTAAACTAAACGTAGGACCTATAATCGAGTACAAAAATTACAGATATTTGCAGCGGAGGCTTAAACATATTGCAGATATTTTCAAAACCATTAGTTTATTCTTTTTTAGTAAATATAATTCAAAAACAGTCTAACTGACTAAAATGCCAAGCTCAACTCTCCACATTTTCCCTCGTGGCTTACCCTACATTAATGAACGCAATACACACATGTGGGGTGCAGACCCTTATTTCTCCATAATACGAGAGAGTGCAAGGCTTAGGTTCCCCCGTACAGATGTCTTAGGACATATGCAAGGTCGTTAAACCATATAAAAAGGGCTTCTAGAAATGTAATAAACATATAGAAGCAGTTCTACAAAAAATAAAAAACAAGAACAAAAATGCAATTCAAAGCAGGGATACTTGCATTACTTTTAACGGTTTCTGGCCACCCTCTTCCTGATATCGAAGATTCTTCGTTGGCCAGTATCTTGGCTCAAGACTCTCCGAAAATCTCAAATGAGATTCCTGTCGACTCTTGCGAGGAGAAATCAACTGACAGTTTTCGCTTCGACTACGAGAACGAAAAAATTCGGGGCGTGAATCTTGGCGGATGGTTCATTTTGGAACCGTTTATCACACCATCTTTCTTCAGTGATGGCTGGAATCAATCCAGCATCCCACAGGATGAATACCACTTCACGAAACTCTTGGGTAAAGACAAGGCGCGGCCTATCCTTGAGAAACACTGGGACGAATGGATTCAAGAAGAAGATTTCGCAAAGTTAGCTACCCAAGGCATCAATTTTGTTAGAATTCCAATTGGATACTGGGCATTCATTGACCGCCCTGGTGAGCCTTACGTCCAGGGACAGGTGAAGTACTTTGAGCGAGCAATTGGATGGGCCCAAAAGCATGGTATTAAATTGTGGATTGACCTTCACGGAGTCCCAGGTTCTCAAAACTCATTGGATAACTCTGGTCAGGCTGGCGTAGCTCAGTGGATGGATCGTAACACAACAAACTTGCACGATACCTATCTTACGTTGCAAGCCATAATTGACAGATATGGTGGCCCTGAGCTTCAAGACACAGTTATTGGAATTGAGCCTGTGAACGAACCGCTGCCCAAGGTTATTGACATTACTGACATTCGTGAGTATTACAATGAGAGCTATAAAATGATCCGCGAGAAATCTGAGAATCTTCCGGCCATTATGCACGATGCATTCGAGCCTCTAGGTTATATGAACTCCTGGTTTGAGAAAACGAATGGCTACCATGATGTGGTCATCGATCATCATTTATACCAATGGACCACCTATTCGTATTTAAACATGACAACCCAGGATCACATTGACGAAGCATGCAGTGCAGGCCGAACTATGAAAAATAATGAGACTCTTCCGCGAATTGTTGGCGAATGGTCAGCTGCAATGACTGATTGCCAAAAGAATTTGAGAGGTATTGGCCAAGGTGCAATGTACGACGGAAGCTTTGACGAAAGTATCGGGGCCCCGTTTGGACTAACGGACACAGCCGAGAACAAACCGCTTGGATCCTGTAGTTTCTCGGAAGACATTACCAAGTGGACCGACGAGAGGAAAGAAAACACCAGGAAGTTTGTTGAGGCACAACTAGATGCGTATGAATACGGTGGCTCTGGTTGGGTGAGCTGGACTTATAAGACGGAGACTTCAATTGAATGGGATTTCAGTCGTCTTACTGAATATGGACTATTCCCGAATCCAGTAACTGAGCGTAAATACAAGAACCAATGCGGATTTTGAAAAAAGGTCTCATTGACAGACAACACAAAGCCAAGTGCTTCTTTTTGCCTACGAGGTATTTTGAGTCTATCGCTACTTAAACTAATAGTGTGTTGTATATAGCAAATGTATTCGTTTAAGAATCTTGCAAATCTCCTAGCAGCCTGGATGAGAGACAAATTAAAGGCTTTCGAAGTGGGTTAACAAAAGCTGAGCAGGCCCAATTTCATTATTCTTGGATGCTTAGCATTGTCGGCGCGGGTCGGGTCGGATTTTTGGTCGAACCGGTTGGGGTAGGTAATTTGCATTCACATGGGAAGCGGGTGAAATGTGATGACGCAACACTGCATGCAATACCAAATCTATCGAATCAAGCCGCATTTTATCATCTATCGAACAAAACAGCCAAACACCCCACGGAAAGCAGAATATTATGATTCATTATAAGTTGTACTAGGTCATATACATAACTTAGTGCATATCTTAGTGCACGTATATATAGTATACGTGTTTTATATGCTAGTTACAGAGACTATTCAACCGTTCAGTCGGGCTCTTTGCCTATAATTCTATTAATATGACACAGCCGAAGATATACTCCGCTTTATCATTATTACGCTGATGCATGAATACTTACATTCTTAGACCCACCCTTGCCCATAAATGTGGGGAACCGTTACTTCAACTATAAACATCAGCTTGTTGAGAAGTTAGTGAACATAGCAAACCTCAACATACCTTATATATGGTATACTTTTAGCTTTAACAGAAATCTTCGGTTCCTCAGAAAAAGCCTATCATGGAGAGATTATAATGCACTGTTATAGTTGTCGATCATCTTACATGCGGGCTGGATCTACCCTATCCCAGAAGGCACATATTCCAATTTGTCCATGCCGTTGGGTTGCGATGGACGCCTGGATATAAAATATAAAGCTACTTCGTCGGAAGAATAAGTATCACTTCACATTTATTTTACACTTTCTTTCGAATTTAGAAAGAAATATGTCTATTAGTACGATTCTTCTAGGTTTCCTTTCTGTTTCAGAAGCATACCCTACAGCCGATTGTGGGCCACAAGTACCTGGGTTCGACTACAAAAATCAAAAGATCAGGGGCGCAAACCTTGGTGGTTGGTTCGTCCTCGAGCCTTGGATTAACCCATCTTTTTTCAGCCACGGTTGGAATGGATCTTCAGAAATTCCTGTTGACGAGTACCATGTAACGAAAAATCTAGGCAAGGAAGAGGCCAGTAAAGTTATGAACCACCATTGGGATACTTGGATCAATGAGACTGATTTTGAAAACCTTGCACAATGGGGGTTCAATTTTGTTCGGATTCCAATTGGTTATTGGGCTTTTCTCGACCGTCCCGAGGATCCCTATGTTCAAGGCCAGTTGAAATATCTTGACCGTGCTCTCGAATGGGCTCGTAAGCATGATATCAAAGCCTGGATTGACATGCATGGTGTTCCAGGGTCTCAAAATGGTGCCGACAATTCTGGGCTTAGAGACTCATACCAATGGCAGAATACAAGCACTACGAACCTGTACGATACTTACTTCGCTTTAGAAGCTATAATTGACAAATATGGCAACAAAGAGTTTGAAGACGTCGTGATTGGTATTGAACCAGTTAACGAGCCAATTCCTCTAGACTCTAATACGACTGTACTTCACGAGTATTATGATAAGAGCTACGAACTGATTAGACGGCGAAATGCTTTTCAAGGCGCTGTTTTCCATGATGCTTTTGAACCAACCGGGTTTATAGACAAATGGTTTAACACTTCTGATCATAACAATATCATCATTGATCATCATTATTATGAGTGGCTGTATTCCAGCAATTTAACAATGACTACAGATGAGCACGTTCAATACGCCTGTGCACAGGGAAGAGACATGAAACAAAACGATACCCACCTACATGTTGTCGGTGAGTGGTCCGCAGCGATGACAGATTGTCAGCCATATCTTAGGGGTGTAGGTCATGGATCTATTTACGATGGTTCTTACAACAACACCAAGCCAATTGGCTCATGCGACGCAGTCACTAATATCACCAAATGGTCAGATGAAGACAAAGACAATACGCGAAAGTTTGTTGAAGCTCAACTCGACGCATTTGAGTACGGTGGAAGCGGATGGTCAATTTGGACTTACAAAGCTGAGAAAGCTGTTGCGTGGGACCTTAGACGTCTCATTGAGTATGGGATGTTTCCGAATCCAGTAACAGATCGAAAGTTTAAAAACCAGTGTGGCTACTAAACTAATTTTTATAAAAGTTAAAAAAAAAAAAAAAAAATATTAGATGTCTCATGGAATATCCATAAAACAACACACAATTTGCTTGTCGATTCATCGGACTCAACATCTGTTGGGGCAGTGAGAGTATACACTGTTTTCCAAACTATACTGAATTTGTTCATGCATGCAAGATTCTATAAAGTTGGGCCAATCAATAATAGAATTCACCAAGTTTCCCCGCCCGCCTTCATTAGTCAACTGGTGGGGGTAACGGTCATTTGGGAAACGGTCAAGCGAGAGGCTTAAAGCACGGCACTGTCACGATCTTTAACCCTGCAGCCACGGATAGATGAGCCGAACGGAGCAATGGTACCATTATATAGTGAAATATCTAACTATAGGTTAAACAATTTTTGCATTTAGATTAACGAAACACCGAGTTAACCTTTAAGCTTCCCACTTTTATTAAATTTTACGCTCATTACGGCGATTTCTGGAAAGTTAACGTCGGTAGTTCAGCGTTATATAAATGGTCGTTGAAACATGCCGAAATATTGAGTGACCTCATATCCCACTTCCCACTTATTGCCTGTTAAGGAATCGAATATGAAAAACATCGACAGTAAGTAAGCACATATAGAGCCCATTAGAAACACTAAAAAGAGCAGAGAAAACAAACAAAATAACAAAATAAAATACAGAATAGATGGAAAAGTCTTCGGACTGAATAGGGCCATCTTGAATCCAGTCATATTCTGGATCAGTTCTTCTTAGCGTGAATAATACAATAATAAGTTATTTCAAGTTAAAGCACTTTACAACGATCCCCAAAGTGTCTAATTACGAGACACCGCTTGAATCCAATTAATTAATATTTCAAATAAATAATGCGGGGTATAGGCATAAAATTGGAGGAAATGCATACGGTTAGGGGCAACTGTACTTTCCCCTAACCATATGCATGGCAGTTCAACTATAAAATAAACCTGTACAAAGCTGCAAATAAATAAAATAACAAACACTAGAGTTCTAGCAATTAGCAGCAAAGAACTCAAAATGTATAATACAGCAAGTGTATTCTTCTTACTTTTCACAGCTTCTGCTCATCCTCTTCCTGATAGCACCCATGCAAAAGGTTCTCAACTAACTAGCAGCTTGGTATCCGGCTCTCAGAGCAGTTTATCTTCTGCAATTTCGAGCGAACATCCACGAGAACTTCCGAGCGGTATACCGACTGATTTTCCATCAGCCAACTTTAGTGGCTTTCCGTCCTTCACCGCGAATAGTAGCACAAATGGTACCGTTTCTGGTTTCAACTATCAGAACGAGAAAATTCGTGGAGTGAATCTTGGTGGATGGCTTGTTCTTGAGCCTTACATTACGCCATCTTTGTTCAGCACTGGCTGGAACCAATCGAACATTCCAATTGATGAATACCATTTCACTAAATTCTTGGGCAAAGAGAAAGCACAGTTCATTCTAGAAAAACATTGGGATGAGTGGATACGCGAGGAAGACTTTGCGAAAATGGCTAAATATGGCCTAAATTTCGCTAGAATTCCTGTTGGATACTGGGCATTCATTGATCGCCCAGGTGAGCCATACGTCCAGGGACAGGTGAAATACCTTGACAGAGCAATCGGTTGGGCCCAAAAACATGGAATTAAAGTATGGGTTGATTTGCACGGAGTCCCAGGTTCTCAAAATGGATTGGACAACTCTGGTCAGGCAAATGTCTATCAGTGGATGGACCGCAACACAACAAATTTACACGACACTTACCTTACATTGCAGACCATTATCGACAGATATGGTGGCCCTGAGCTTCAAGACACAGTTATTGGAATTGAGCCTGTCAACGAGCCACTTCCTTTGAAGATCAATATCACTGACATCCACGCATATTATAACAGGAGCTATGAGATGATTCGTGAGAAATCCAAGACCCAGGGTGCTATTATGCAGGACGGGTTTGAACCGTTCGGTTACATGAACTCCTGGTTTGAGAAAAAGAACGGCTTCCATGATGTAGTAATTGACCATCATTTGTACCAATGGGACAACTACACAGAGTTGAACATGACAACTCAAGAGCACGTTGACCAAGCATGTGGTTGGGGCCAGAGTATGAAGAAAAACGACAGTATCTCACATGTCGTCGGTGAATGGTCGGCAGCAATGACCGACTGCCAAAAATACTTGAGAGGTGTTTACCAAGGCTCGATGTACGACGGCACTTCCAACAACAATGTCAGTTCCCCGTTCGGTGCAGTTGCTAACAACACGAAGCCACTGGGTTCATGCAGTTTCGCTGATGATATTACAAAGTGGTCCAACGAAAGGAGGCAAGATACTCGAAAGTTTGTTGAGGCACAGCTAGACGCGTATGAGTATGGTGGCTCTGGTTGGGTCATTTGGTGCTATAAAACAGAAACATCAATTGAGTGGGATTTCAGCCGTCTTATTGAGCATGGAATGTTCCCGAATCCTGTAACCGAGCGCAAGTACAAGAACCAGTGCAAGTTCTGAAGCAATTCTATGAGTTTATAAGAAAAAACAAACTCTTGGATACCTGTGTAACACTACAATATACCGTTATATCCACTTATGTATCTCTATGGTGAAATTTAAATGTAGCTGCCATAACTAGAATTCTATATGCTATTAAGTCTAAGCTCCAGTGATGGAGTGGTCTATAATGGAAAGGGCAGGACAGAAAAGTAGAATAGGTTACGGGTTTTGTCTACCTATGTACTATATTTATATACGAAAACATCAGTAAGATATAAGGACAAGAGAGGTGGCCTAGATGGTAGAACCTCCAAGCAGCTGAACACTGAAATGTGTACCAGCTAGTATTCCAATTATAGCCCTCGTAAAATCCCAGGTTGGTGGAGAGGCCCGCCTCCAGTGGCGGAAATTACTGGTATTACTCGTAGACCTTGATGGTTCGAGTCTCCCATACACCACGAAAAGATGTGGTAGTTTACAAATTAAAGGTGTCTAGAGAAGTAGGCCAAAGCAAGCTGAACTTGAAAATGACATCTTCCCAATAAAGGGTTAATATTCGTCCTAAAGGAGAAGTAGACTGAAATGTCGAACTCCCTTTTTGCACTTCTGATACCTTATGCAATTTTTTTTACCCCTTTACTATCTAGGAATAAGGATTTTAAACAGGCAACATTGATCATAATAAATTATATAGACGATTCTCGCGTTTTAAATAAATCTAAAGTATGATTGACCTAGACTCGACTTGTGCTCTAATCTCCAGTGCGGCTTGACGTTGCTCCGGCGACATCATATTAAGCTGATCTGGAGAAAGAGCCATGATCTGCTGATACATTCTCCTTTGTTCTGGAGGCAAATCCGGCTCCTTGCTTGGTTCTCTGCTAGGGTCCTTGATGGGTTCTTTTGTTGGGCCTCTGCTATTTGCTCTAGGCCCGCCACGGTTTGAACCATTACGCGGGCCATTATTTACATCCACAGGTGGTTCTTTAGATGCATTCGGGGGCACAATGAGCGAAGCCGCTGCATTTCCGTCGATCATCCCTAGCTCGAACATTCCTTGCACTATCGCGTACGAGAGTTGTGGGTTCTGGTTCATCATCTGCAATGTATCATCACGACGGCTGGCAATCAGGCTTTTCATTTCGCTGAGCAGTTCGATTTTTTGCTGGGGAGGAATTCCGGATACGACGTTTACAATCTCAGGTACTATTCCGGTGTCATCTTGCTGATCGCCTCTTTGTTTGTTGTTATTGTTATTGTTATTGTTTCCTCCATTGTTGTTATTATTACCACTGTTGTTTCCTGGGAACCTGCCCGAAGAGTAGTTTACTTTTAAATGCATGCTTCCGATCTTGTAATTGTCAAGGTTGCGCACAGCGCTGGCCGCGGATTCCGGCTCGAAATATTGCACAAAGGCAAATCCTTTGGACTTGCCAGTGACACGGTCAAACACGAGACGCGTCTGCTCGACAGGTCCAGCTGAGCGGAAGATGTCTTCGATCTGTTCTTCGGTCATGTCGAAGGGTACGTGCCCAACATAAACCACTCGAGACATCTCTTTTCTGTTCCTTGTTTATCTATGGCCACACGGAACTCGCTTTTGAGCTAGCGCAGGCTGCTTCTTCCTCAATATTAGCGAGAAAACACGATATGGTCAGGATACTTGATACGTCTATAACCAACACAGTCTGACTTTACCAGCCAAAAAAAAAAAAAAATTGGAATTATTGACACGCCATGGGTTGGTTCTTAGAAATGAACGTTAAAAGCACACAGATACACGTAGTCCTATGCAAAAAACACACCGGGTTTGCGACGCCTGCATAACTGAACAACATAATGTTAAATAACGCAACTAAAACATAATTTGATGAAGCTAATTAGATTCCATCAGTGTGAGAAAAACAAGCTTTCATGTTTAAAACCAAACAAATACAGAATCTATATATATTGACAGTACTTACCGTGAATACATATGATCGTTGACTCAACGGTGCTACGTTCAGTCAATATTATTAACTATCCATTCATTTGCTATGAGTCTAGCATCAGTCGTGCCTTGCTTGATGCAGTCATAATACACGTGACCACGACATTAGAGTTTCAGCCGAATCGGATCGTGGAGAATAAGGAAGAAGAATCAGTATATTCGGCTATTAGAAGCTCTCCAACAACTTAACAAGATATATAAGTAAATTGTTGCTTTTAAATAATTGAAAGAAAGTCTTACTTCATGAAACGCAGCTCTTTCTTGCCTTTGTCTTCCACCCCCCTGCCATTTACCACCTGAAGGTATGTTGTGGTTGAGTCACGCCGAAACCGGTCTCGCCCCGTCCATTACATGGTTCCGATAACGGCCAGAGAATCTGGGTTGGAAAAAACTTAGCCCCTTACCCCGCAATGCATCTACTTATATCCACTTAGATTCATCCTAAAAGTCATCATTGGAAACCATTTTGAGTATGGCAGGAAAAACACTCTACGACAAAGTTTTCGAAGACCATATTGTCACCAAAGCGGACGATAAGAACTTCCTTCTCTATATCGACCGCCACCTCGTCCATGAGGTCACATCACCTCAGGCTTTTGAAGGCCTGAAAAACGCAGGCCGAAAGCTCCGCCGTCTTGATTGCACACTTGCCACAGTCGACCACAACATTCCCACCTCCTCCCGTAAACTCCTGAAAAAGACCGAGGACTTCATTAATGAAGCTGATTCTCGAACTCAAGTAGTCACTCTTGAACATAACGTCAAGGACTTTGGAGTGCAGTTTTTCGGAATGAAGGACCGCAGACAGGGAATCGTTCACGTTGTTGGTCCTGAGCAGGGATTCACTCTCCCGGGAACCACTGTTGTATGCGGTGACTCGCACACATCTACCCACGGTGCATTTGGCGCCCTTGCATTCGGTATTGGTACCTCTGAAGTTGAACATGTCCTTGCCACCCAGACTCTGCTTCAAGCTAAGTCGAAAAATATGCTCATCAAGGTTGATGGCGAGCTCAAGCCGGGAATCACATCAAAGGATCTTATGCTTCACATCATCTCCGTTATCGGTACCGCCGGAGGCACTGGTTGTGTCATGGAGTTTGCCGGTAAAGCCATCGAGGACCTGAGTGTTGAAGCCCGTATGTCTATGTGCAACATGTCTATCGAGGCTGGTGCTCGTGCCGGTATGATTGCCCCTGATGAGAAGACCATGGCCTACGTCAAGGGCCGCCCTCTCACCCCTGAAGGTGCTGAATGGGACAAGGCCGTTAAATACTGGAAGACTCTTAAGACAGACCCTGACGCTGAATTCGATGTCGTCATTAATATTAAGGGTGCCGATGTCGAGCCAACCGTCACTTGGGGCACCTCCCCTCAGGACGCTCTGCCGGTATCGGCTAAGGTCCCCAATCCGGCCGACCAGAAGGATGATATTACACGATCTGGTATGCAAAGATCTCTTGACTATATGGGTCTTAAGGCTGATACTCCTCTCAACGAGATTCAGCTCGATAAGATCTTCATTGGTTCATGCACAAACTCTCGATACGAAGATCTGAAAGCGGCCGCCTCTGTTGTCCGCGGAAAGAAAATTGCTTCGAATATCAAGCGAGCCATGATCGTCCCAGGATCGGGTCTCGTGAAGAAAAAGGCCGAGGCAGAGGGCCTTGACAAGGTCTTTATTGATGCTGGATTTGAATGGCGTGAAGCTGGCTGCTCCATGTGCCTTGGTATGAATGCCGACATCCTCTCCCCCCATGAACGTTGTGCCTCTACTTCTAACCGAAACTTCGAGGGTAGACAAGGTGCCCAGGGTAGAACACATCTTATGTCCCCAGTGATGGCTGCCGCTGCTTCCATTGTCGGCCACATTGTTGATGCTCGTGATTACATCCCACAGGAGGAAGAGCCTGCTGTTTATGTCGCCAGCCCGCCCCCAGAGACCCCCTCCAAGAAGGCCAAGGTTGATGACGAGAAGCTTAGTGAATCTAATCCTATCGAGGAAGCTGCTCTTGAAGCTGAAGAGGCTGCTCCTGAAGAATCCGCTGAGGAAGCGCATGTCAGCTCCGGCGGCTCCGGCATCCCGAAGTTCCGTCTTGAGAGTGGTATTGGTGCCCCGCTTGCAAAGGCTAATGTCGACACCGATGCCATCATTCCTAAGCAGTTCCTTAAGACAATTAAACGTACTGGTCTCTCTGTTGGCCTATTCTACGAGCTCCGTAACGCCCCCGATGCTGAGGGAAAGATGCAGAAGACTGATTTCGTTCTTAACGTTGAGCCATACACCTCTGCCAAGTTCCTGATTGTCACCGGTGATAACTTCGGTTGCGGCTCATCTCGTGAGCATGCTCCTTGGGCTCTCGCTGACTTTGGTATTCGCTCTGTCATTGCCCCATCTTTCGGTGACATTTTCTACAATAATTCCTTGAAGAATGGACTGCTTCCCATTCGTCTTTCCTCAGAAATCATTCAATCCAAACTAATCCCGCTGGCCGAAAGTGCTGAGCCATTTAGCATTGATCTTGAGAAGCAGCAGATCGTTTCCCAAGACGGTAAGACTGTTCTTGTTGATCACTTCGAAATTGATGATTTCAGAAAGCACTGCCTTGTTGAGGGTCTTGATGATATTGGAATCACTCTTCAGAAGGATAAGGAAATCAAGAAATTCGAGAACCTGCGCTCTAGAAAGTTCAGCTTCCTCGAGTCTGGCACCTCTCAGCTTGGATCTATGCCTGTTGAACCTGCTTATGTTGATCTCAATGAGGCCAGCAAAGACTGGTAAGCCCAACACATATACACATACGCACACACACACACACACACACACACACGCCCACCCACATACGTCCACCCACATATGTTACATACAGCCTTGCTTAATTTTAATTCTCATGCATGATAACATTACAGGTAACTTTAGCTTTCAGTGGAACTTCAAAGAATCCATACATTTTATATCATCGACTCGTTAGCTAGGAAAATATATATATAATTAGGAATATGATAAATTGAAAAATGATAATGAAAACTATGAGAAAATGCAACGGTTTTTTTTATAATTATTTGTTTAGTCCAACAAATGATTTCCTGGGTCCCGCCCAGCATATTTATTCATCTCTTGTGTTTGCTGAAAGCTGTCATTGTCTCCCTCGTAACCTTCATAAGATGGATAAGGTTCTACAAGCGAATAAGATGACTTACTTCGCATACTTCCGTTCAACCAAACAGCACCCACTGGCGCGATCTCAGGTGGTTCAAATGGGTTCTCAAATATACTGGGATCGCTTGGCTTGTGGAGTTCCTTCTCTATATCCGCTTCATGTTGCTGGTGTTGCAATCGCTGATTTACAAGCCTAGTTACTTCGGGAATACGCTGCTGATTAGCGTAGTACCAGAGAGCATCTTCAAATGACAGAAGAGGCTTGTCAAGCGGTGTGTGGCAGGCTGGATCCTCATAGTACTCACAAAGTCTTGGTTGGTCGGTCTCGTCATCCGAGAACACATCCGGCTTCTCCGAAGCTTCGAATAATCGCTCGTTGGAGTCTGAATAATAGAAGTGGCTCTCAAACCTATTGTAGACCACTATCTTGAATATTATTACAGTTACTGCAAGCGGACTGGCGCCTACAGCGACTTGCCACCCTGCTTGAACCCAGACAACGCACAACAGGATCAAATTGCCGAAACCCAATGAAAACAAAGTGAGGTCACAAACCAAAGGCCAGAACATTCCATTGGACTCATATTTGGTGGCCTGCATATGCAGCAGCATATACTTTTTCACGGGAACAGAAAGCGCAAACAAGATGAGGGTTACAGGAAGAACAAGAGGTTGAATGGTTGTGAATCCCAATGCAATAGTGGCATTGAACAAAATGCTAAGATAACTCACAGCATACTGGAAGGGCTGCGGCATAGAGTTCTCGGCTCTTTCTCTAGGAGTTGGTTTCTGAATAAAGTTCAACTGGAGGCCAAGCCTACTTAGCAATGTCACCGGTTGTGCGGCTCCACCAAAGAGGGCGAAGATGCCTCGAAGAAGGTAAAGAACCCAGAAGCTTGACAAGTTGACAATCGCAGTGGCGATGCGCTGCGCGACACGTAATGAGTTCCAAACCTCCCTGAATGTCAATTTTTGGCCTTCAGCCTGAGCACTCTGGGTTTGCTGGAGAACCTGAGCAACCACATCCCAGATTACACCCATGAGAGTGAACAGGAAGAAATTATCCAGAAAAAAGAACGCGTACAATTTACGGAGTACCTCGTGCTCACGATCAAAGCGCGTTACTTTGCCTTGCATATGAGAGAACTTGCGGAAAATCATGGGCAATGCTGCAAAGATGAGTGTAGTAATGAAAGGAGCCATCACACCTTGCAAAATGGCAAAAGCAACAGGGTACTGTTGCATAGCTGTACTGAAAGCAGGCCAAACGGAACCCAATCTGTTCAAGTTTGCTAAGAAGCAACCAATGAAAGCACTAGGCACGATCCACAGAAGCAATAGCGTGCCAAAGAGAAGATTGATAACCAACTGCTTGGTACCTCTTTGAGCAGCAGTCAAATTGAGGTTCTTCCAAATAAGCTGCTCTGGAGGAGGCGTGAGCTGCATATGAATTCCAGAGTCAAGGTTATGATGTCTTCCATTCCTTACTGTTTCTTGAGCTTCTTTAAAGTTAGCATAAGACGCGAAACTGTAATTGCTCATCAAGCTAGTCCTAGAGTCACCAGCCTCCCCCAAGTTGAATTGGTTGAGAGACAACATTGATCTATGTGAGTCGATCCTGTGTCCAAGAATGCTCACTTTTTGAGACAATTCTCTGCATTTTGAGCTTGCTGGACTGACCAGCATTTCGTGCTCTAGCTGAATCACCTTAGACTCGTATGAGTTGAGCAATTCGTTCAGCTGGGCAGTATCCTTATGGCCCATAGCTATAGCCTCGGGGTCTGCATGAGGGTTTGCGTGGTTTAGCACACGGGCAATGCCTTCTGAAGATCTCAGTGATCTAGGCATATCAGTCAATACAAGGGTGCGATTGGATAGCGACCATTTAAATTCTGGGCTATCAAATAGGGCCTGCCGCATGGCCAGCACGCGGCGGTAGTTGTACCATATAATGGCAAACACTATGGCGTTAGTGACCCAACCCAAAACAACATGGGGAATGAGTTGGTTTTTAGAAAGGAGAGTCGGCGTTAACAACAACAGAGCATCACGTTTTGTCAAATTGTCGACGTATGTGGCCTTGATGTTGAATACGATATTGATGGGTGCCGCAGTAGAGAACAGGACTAGTGTCAAAAGAGCGAATATGTTCCGCATCATTCGAAGCGCGCGAATATAGACGACGGCGTCCAGGCCTTGAGCCACGCGCATCTCATTTTCTCCTGTGGACCACACGGATTTCAAGCATTGCTTCAGACTGGGTCTCATAGCCGACCTTTTGCTTAGCTCTTGGTTCGAATTCAAAGAAGCCAGCCGGGATGCCAAGAGGGGTCTCGAAGCATACACTTCTTGCAACCCATGCCAGCCTACTAAGATGCCAAGAAGTATGGCAGCCGCACCCCCGAAAGCAACCAGAATGGCGGCGTAAACAGCCGTCAGGGAGTACCTGCTGCCGTCCAGAGACGAGCGCAATTGATCAAGAACCAAGTCGCCTGCGTTCTCTTTACTGCCCATATTTTACAAAATACAGATCCCTGTAACTTTGTAGTTTCTGTTTGAAACAAATCAATGAAGGCAAAGAAAAAAAAAAAAAATTAACGTACGAAAAATGTCACTGGGCGATGAGATAAAAGGTGTGCGGGGCTGTGTGGCCCTGCTTTATTGATATTATTCGTATCGGCGGTTTTCAGTAAATACTATGACCCCTTGACCCTGTCTTCCCCTACTCAGTATGCCATTTCGAGGGTTAGGTCCGAGACATATGCTCTCCTGCATGGATGAGAATACATCCAGGGCCAGGGTTTCATAATCGATTCCCCTTTACGCGTGCGCGTCACGCGATTGTTTTGGGGGGAAGTAAGATGGAAAAAGCAGGCTGCCCTGAAAATCTCGACCCAATCCGACGCAAATGAAAGAACGGCAAACCTACGATTTTTAAGGCCGAGTTATGAGGTATTTATTATTACATATGAGACCGATCGATTTCCCTGTCTAGCTAATTAAATTGATACACTGCCACGTCTTCGGACAACACTCATCCGTTAGTAATTCTTCATTTTTTTTTGGAATGTATTTCAGGTTGGTGCTATATTTAGTTAGGTGTTCAGAATCAGCAGACAGGCGAGCCCCAGAATGCCATGTGAAATAATGCGCCTCCCAGACGTGCACATGCGTTTTTTAACCAAGTATCACAAGTAAAGTTGTATTACCATAAGTGCATGTTTCTGATTAGAACGCTGGATATTAGCACAAAAGAGCATATATTAATGGACTCATAATTTATCGAATTTAAAGTAACTAAAAACAATAAGACTCTAATCATCTACTAATGAGAATTGAACCTGTGCTAATTCTGGCCGGATCCCTGGTATTTGCAGGGCCTCCCCAATCTGGAGATGCTATGATCTCATCGGCCCAGATCGCCCAAGCATATGACACAGGGCCTGCAGTGCATGATCCTGTTGTTGCTGGCCGGTCACCTGCTGCTGCTGAAATCGTTAAGCTTGTTGCTAGTGTGAATGGCATTAGACGTAGAGACGGATTGTCGGATGTGGGGGATGTGGCCGGTGATCTTGGGGACGTAGGGGATGTCGCCAGCGGTCTTGGAGATGTAGGAAATGTCGCCGGTGATCTTGGGGACGTAGGAAATGTCGCCAGCGGTCTTGGAGACGTAGGAAATGTTGCCAGTGGTCTTGGAAACGTGGGCGAACTAGGAAACGCAGCAGACGATGTCACAGATGCAGCAGATTCCGCTTCGAACGCTGGAGACCTGACAGGAGCAGCGAATTCAGCTTCGGATATTCTGGGTTCTCTGGGAAACACTCATGGCAGTAGCAGCAGCTACGATGACGATGACGATGAAGATGACCACGATGACGACCACGACAGTAGTAACGGAATTGATGTCGGTGGCATACTCTCCAACGTTGCAGGTGTAGCAGGTCTAGCCAGTGGTCTTGGCGGAGTCGCAAATGACCACGACAGCCACTACTACACCGCAGACGACAGTTATGACCATGACCATGACAGCCACTACTACTACACCACAGACGATGGTTCTGACCATGACCATGGTGCCAGTGTAGATGCTAACGGCATTGTAAACATCGTCACTAATGCCGCAGGTGCAATTATTCCTATCGTCAGCGGCCTAGCAGCTGCCAATGCACCAGCATACACGGCCCCTGCATATACTGCCCCAGAACATACTGCCCAAGCATATGCAGCACCAGCCCACACGGCCCCAGCATACACAGCACCAGCATACACACCCACGGCAGCTAACACAATTGCAGCTCATACTCTGGAAGCCAACACGCTAGGCAACACGGTAGAAGCAACCACAATACTAGCACCTAATACCCCGAACTTCTCGTTTGGGAATGACCTCAAACCGGCTGAGCCTGTAACCACCGGTGCAGCAGTACCGAACCCCGTTCAAGACATCGGCACAACCGTGGCAGGTGCCGTACAGGGAGTCACCACATTCGCTCAAGTCTCAGTTGAGACTAGTTTGCAAGTTGTAACGCAGCAAGGAGTTGGGTATACCAGCTATTTCTCGAGTTTCTCAACCATTCTTCTTGGCACACCATTGTATGCTTATAGCACACCAGACTGGAGCGCTATCATTCCTGGATCACTGGAAACTTCTCCTGATGTTATGCCCTATTATGCAGCTAGTTACACGCAATGTGAGCCTCTCAGGTCAGCCATCGCCGCAATTCCAAGTGAGTGTGTCGACAATGTAGCCAACCATATTCTGAGCGGAAGCCCATTGAATGGCAATTTGGGAGAAGCGTGTCACCCTACTTCGGTAATTAGCATTCTGAGAGATATGCACCAGGACTGCTACACAGATTATACCTCTTTGTATCCCGATTTTGCTACTGATGCGAGCCTTTCATGGTACTGGGACCACCAGGGGATCCCATATACAGCAACCACTCAGGACTTCGTTCATCCAAACCCGATCCCAGTAACCACCCCTGCGGCGGGGACAATGGCCACTACGACTCTCGCCACGCATTAAAGAAAACAGTGGTCGATCACAGCTGCACAAGTTGGGAACACTGACAGTTACTAGCTTCTTGTGCAGTAAGATTATTTCTTAGGGTAGTCAAGCAATTACCTATTTCTTCAAACATCTTAGCATTTGTTATATTTCTATTTCTGCCTCAATTTCTATGTATTGTAGGTCTATGTATTGCAAGTAGATAATATACGGTTTCACCTATTAAGACAGATCAAGATTAAGACAGATCAAGACGACAATCGTAACAAGTTCAACAGCTTAATATTCTGTTCATTTATAACAATTCTACAATTACTCAACCTTTCGAAAAATTTATACTATTTTTCACTGCCTGTCATGCGTGTATATATATATCTACTTATCTTTCTCCCTCATTAACGGTCTGTCCAATCTCCAATCGCCAACCACGTGATACACGGCTAGCCGGGCTGCAGAAATGTAGGATGTAGCATGTAATAGCCATGCAGCAAGATAATATTTCCCAACGGTTAAATCGCTAAACTAGGAATCAACACCACGTCAGTCTCTACAAAGTAGAAACACTAACCATAGAATATCTCATCTCTTATCTTAATCTTGACTCTTTTTAAAATCTTTTTATACATTCCTCGTACGCTGCAGCACGCGTATCCCTGAACAATCTAATTAGCTTTATCACGTGTTCTCGAACGAGGATCGGATAAACCTGCCCTAACGAACCTGCCCTGACACATCATTTTCCTTCTGCTGAGTCCTCCACCACCCAGACAAAAACACCAAGCTCAGCACCACGGGTTCCCCGCTTTCCAAGTTTTGTTCCTTTCTCAGGGATGAGTTGGACGGAGATGCTCAGGAAATCGGCTGAGTACGCCAGAAAGTCTTTAGAGGAGCTGGCGACAGCATTGAGACCACCATCGGGTGCTCCTAGCTTCGAGCCGGCTTACTCGCGATACCGGAACCGGGAACTACCGAACCCCCAGAACCGACGCAGCTATTCGACTCAATGCCAAGGGAATTTCCGCGGAGGTAAGAGACACGAGTATTACAGGCAGCATAGACATCAGCATCAGCATGACGAGGAGTCCATCAAAGATTTACGGGACCGATTCTTCGCTCGTTTGAGAGAGCACCGACGCGATCATTTTGAGCACCCCTGGCATAGACATTGGGGCCAGTCATGGTACGGACCTAAGGATGAAACCAAGTCCTTTGACCGCTCACTGCGGGATGAGATTGCTGCCGCTGATCCACATTTGTTTGACAGGCGAGACCTTTGGCAAATGAAGAAAGAGATGTGGGCTGCTGCAAAGAGTCGCTCGCGTGAAGAACACAAGGAGCTCTGGAGTATGTATGACCAGTGGTATAATGAACTTAGACACCACCAGGATCAGGACAAGGTGAGCCACTTAGATCGACACCACCAACCTGGCTTCGAGCAGGGTAAGCAATATTCACCAGAACAAATGTTTAAAGACCTACATGAGCATTTCTCTAGCACCTGGCATAACAACAGTTGGCATAACAACAGTTGGCATTCTCATTGGCATAATCGCTGGCATGGCCATGGCCCTTGGCGCGGTTGCGGACATGGTCGATGGAGAGGAGGTCATTGGCACGGACGGTGTCGCGGACGATGGCATGGTCGATGGCATAACAATTGGCACAAATTCTGCTTTAAGAATTGGCACCAGTTCTGGAAGAGATACTGGTTTGCTTCATGGTATCATGCACACCAGAACTGGCACCGTGCTCATCCATGGTGCAAGGTCTGGGGCGGAAGATGGGGATATGGCCCTGTTTTCGGCCATCCCATGTGCGTGCATCCATCATGGTTCTACACCTGGCTTAGAATTACAATGGCTAAAACCAAACAAAGTCTGGACAGAACTAATTTCTGCAAGGTTTCTACCCCAGAAATCAAGTGGACTCAGAACCTACCTGCACTTTGCCATGTGCTAAAGTCCCTCTCACAACCAAGTTCTTGTAGTAAGAATAATGAACCCTCCAGACTCGATATGTTGATGTACGACGCATTGCCTTTGGTTTCTCACGAACCTGCTACTCCCCCCAAACGGCTTTCTTCTACTAACATCTCGCATAAACAACAGCGAAGGTCGTTCTCTTCCGCAACAGAAGCACCACCACCAGCAGCGTGCTCACCGGAACCACGATCTTCTCCCAGCTTTGCGCCTTTCTCTAAATCGACGGAATTTGCTGAAGCTTTGCATGCGTACAAGGACTCAAAACCACTGTCTCAAATGACAGGTTCTCAATTGAGTAGCCCGGTTTTACGAAGTCCCTCATTTAGTGACTCGTACTCCGTGGTATCAGCAGACTCACCGTCCGTGAATTCTTCTGTGAACACGCCATCTGTTGTCTCTCTAGATGAGCTCTCAATAACGCCCTCTGCGGCAGTCGATTTTGATATTTTACCCAGACTTTCTCTGCCCAGCAGCGTTGCCGAGCTTACAGAGGCCACAGTCACGAGGATTCGCGACGCAATTTCTGCCCAGATCTCAAACCTACAATCGGTTTTGACTGATATAAACCGAATCTCTGAACTGGGCGAACTTCCTATATCTCTTGAGCAGAACGGTACAGTCCTTCGCGTACATTTCCCCAACTCTGATGTAGACCGTGTGGCTGTATTGACTGATGATAAAGGAATAAGCAGCGGCGAAATCGTAGAGGTCGACTCCTCGTCCTCTGCGCGATCGTCATCAGTGTCATTGTCTAGCGCGGACGATAACTTTGAGCTCCACCCTTCATCATCTGGCAGTGAAATAGTTGAAGTGAATATGCCCGCCGAGGAGTCCTTGGACAGTTTGTGGAGTGTTTTGAACGACCAGCCCCCTACGCTCACCGAGGAGCCGACATCGGTTTCTGATGAGACGTTCCCACAATCCTTGAATACGGTCAATTCTTAATCCTTTCTAATACCGATAGCGCACGGACTACTATCGACCTCATTAATCACGAATTTATCATTAACGAATATATGAAAATAGAATATCTTTTCCTTAACAAATCGAGAGCAACAAATCGAAAGCAACAAATCGAAAGCAACAAAAGCCCCCAAGTATTTAATTAACAAGATCCATCAGTACAAACTGAGGCAAAGTGTTTTAAGCCAAATAAAACAAAATAAACAGCTATGCAAACGTTCTTAACAACCAATCTGGTCTATAAAATAGCTTGTACTGAACAATTGTTCGTGCTTCTTTTCCTCCAGCCAATTGCGCACTAATCACTTCCTATCTCCTTATCTCCACCCGATCCGATCCAGGCCCTGTCTCCTACTCCTAATTAGACCGACAAACCTTATCACACACATGCGTAGACCAATCTACTTATAGTCACAGCTTGTGGCAACGCCACACGAGCGCCACCGCTACCCTGAATAGCCCGTCCGCCTTAAGCACCGCCATACGGATCCCAATCTATGGGGAAGGGATCAACGGATTGGGAGCGAACGACAGGTCAAAGCGAAGCTCAAGGTGGAGCGATATACGTTCCCCTTACCCCCACCAAGAACCTAACCCGACCATTTGCTGGTGGTACAATGCCGTGGGGCGCTAAATCCCCTTCCTGCTCCTCATTAACAACAATTTACTTATATTTATACGGCAGAACCGAATGTCAATTCAGCCGATTGACGCCTCTGTGGAGGACTATGAAGTGTTGTCATTTCACAGCTCTGATAACGAGTTGATCGATGACGCCCTTAGCTACAGGACGAGACACTCTACTCTGAGCGAAGGACTTGCTGATAGCTTAAGTGATAACGATAACGATGAAGATGAAGAGGATGAGAATGACCAGCGAACAGGAGACAACAGTAGCGAGTTTAGTTTGAAAGGGAGGGGCAATTCGAGTGGTGCTAACAGACGTGATGATAGCTTCATGGAGCATTCTGGGTCTACGGTTATTGGCGAAGGCAGGGGTCCTGTGCCGGCTGCTAGCAACGTAGACAGTCCTTCCAGCACAATTAACTTCATACAATCGATCTGGAGTTTCCCTGGCTGTCAATTGGCGAACCGGGACGTCTTAGCACCTTTGAATGAAGGTATTGAGGACGACGCAGATCTTGATCAGTTGAACCCCGCACTAGCACTCAAGCAGACCTTGAAACAGCCTGCTAAAGAGGCGACTGAGGAGAACTCTGATTGGCATGATGTGATGCTGCCTGAATCCAACCACGATAAGAAGGTACGGTACATTCTCATGAGCGGCTCGTATCGGTCTCAATTCCAGCCCATCATTCGCAAAGTGAATGAAAGGTTCCCAAATCTGCATTTGATTTGGATTGACACGGCCACCAGAGAAGTGTTTTGGATCACGGACTCCCCGCAGGATATCCGTCCTGACGTTTATCTTGTTGAGAAGCACAAGCATATCCAGAGACATGCTGTTCGATTCGACTTCTATTCAACCAAGAGCGACCACAAGCCTTCGAGCCATAAGTATATCGATGAGAACATTTTCCCGGGATATAGCCATCTAGGATTTGTTCCCATCTGTCCTCAGAATGCCAGTCTTGCTTATGAGATCCCCACCAGCGTGTACGCACCTTTTGAAGTGGATGCGTATGGCTCTTCGCGGGCTATCACTGACTCCAAGTCATTCCAGTATATCAGGAAAACACACTTGGCTGCAGTTTTAGCATCTGGAAACAAGGGTTCCGTACGCTCTATGAGAACAAAGCAGCTTGCTTCCATCCTTCCCACTGTACGAGAGCAAGCTAAACCGCTCTTATGGCTAGTCGGGTCCTTGGCAGTTGTAATGCTGTATTCGCAGCTCATGGCGTTCTTCGGGTACGACGAGCCAGTCAAGGATTTCTTGTCTGCATTTGTAGGAGCAGGATTGGGCTCGTGCCGCGCCCCCTTTAAGACAGCCGTGTCCACACCGCCTCCCTCATTCACTGGAACTGCCACAGACGCTGTTAAAGAAATCGTGAATTGGTCTCCGAGAAGCGACTTCAACATCAGAAACCACATGCATGTCCCATCTTCTATAGTAGCCCCTACTTTGGAGCAAATCGAGGAGATACTCCGAACAATTTCCATATACATTCACAAACTCGGCGTTCAAGCCAAAGATATAAGTTCGACTGGGGTTGAATGGGTAAAGAGCCATGCGAATGAATACTGGGAATCTTCACCGGCAATGCGACATGCTCGCGATAAAATCACTGACTCTGTTAGTGAAGTTTTCGAAGAGAAGGTGCTTCCATTGTGGTCTCTTGGACGAAGCCATGCTGCTGGTTGGACTCGCTAAGTTTAGAATCGATAAGATGTTTCTATTTTTTATTTTTATTTTTATTTTATTATTATTATACTATATTATTATTATACTAGTATTTACTTCTACCTTTTTTATTCTGCTAGTATGTTATCCTTATAGTCCTTTCATATAGCCCCGCGCGCCATTGATCCTCTCTGCCTGCCACCCACTTCCGGAGGCACATTAGCCCTACGCCTAACCCTTGCGATTCTCGAGCGACCGGCTTACCGTGAAAGTGTCATTATCGCGGGGAGAAGGGAAGCTGCAAAGTACATTAGCGTTTCAGCCAATAAGTAGCCAAATGTCCCCGCTTTCGAAACTTACAAAAGCTGTTTGTATCGGTAGGAACTATGCCGACCATGCCAAAGAATTTGGGAATGCAGTTCCTAAGAGCCCGATGTTTTTCATCAAACCCCCCAGTGCTGTTCTTCACCCCGGCATGGGCCCGGTTCTACGACCCAAAGGTGTTCAGTTACATTATGAACTGGAACTAGCCGTGGTTCTTGGTGAAAGACTGAGAGATGCAAATCCTAAGACTTTTGGAATGGGAGAAGCTAACAAGTATATTTCAGGCTATGCATTGGGCCTTGATCTAACTGCACGTAATGTTCAAAGTGAAGCTAAAAAACTCGGCCACCCGTGGAGCGCCGCTAAAGGATTCGATACTTTCTTGCCTCTCAGTAAGTTTATTCCGAGAGTGGAAGTTCCCGATCCTCATAACGCGTGGCTCAAGCTAATGATCAATGGCCAGCTGAGACAAAATGACTCCACAAATTTAATGATCCACAAAATTCCCCAGCTTCTTGCTTACATCTCGAACATTATGACTTTAGAACCAGGCGATGTCCTCCTCACAGGAACCCCGAAAGGAGTTGGTGAAATAGTTCCCGGAGATGAAGTGCACGGTGAGCTATTGGTTGAAGACAAGGTTGTCTCTAGTCTTGATGTTACAGTGGCAGAACGCAAAGGGTACTATGAGTTCACCAAATGAGAGATTGTTATAAAACTCAATGATCAATGATCAATGATATCCACATATACATACATACTATATAGATTAATGTTTTATATTGTGTTTACATGCCATTCAGATCGGGCTATTCAAATCGGGATAGTCGTGCCTTTACTAGCCGTAATACGTAACCAGGATCATAGTATACCCTTATATACCATCTGAATCACTTTCTATGTCCCTTCGGGGACAAATGGTCAAAACATTGAAACAATACAGAGAAGATTAGCATGGCCCCTGCATAAGGATGACACGCTATACAAAGAGATTGATTGAAGTGCCTATTTATTTTGCACCTTCAGCGCATTTTTTTTGCACCTTGCTGCATATTAGAGTACTTAAGAGCCAAATACATGGATCGACAAGTAAATCGGGTCTAGGTTCGATTCTATATGTAAACAAATTTTTATATAGCTCATTTAAAGCTACTAAGTCAGGCGAGTGTCTATGCTGTTGTGATTCACGCCTTGGTGATATCCAATTCTGACTGCAATGTGAGAAGGAACGTCTCTGCGGCCTTGCTAGGCTGCTTTGCCGCCGGCTCCTCGACCACGACGTCCAAAGAAACTGGCTTGGCCCGCAACACCTGTACTTTGGCCGACTTCACTACAAATGGTGGCTTACTAGATGCTGTAAGTGAATCTAAGATCGAATCACGCAAAATGGATGCCTTAGGTTTGAGTGTCAACAGGGCTTGACGCATCGCAATTCGCTGGGCTGTTGCTACCTTACCAACAGTGGCTGTAGTTAGAGGAATTGAGATGCTGGTGACAAGCGGCTGGGGCTTAGGTGTCTTATTTCCCTTAGCACCGCCGTCTTTCGGCTCAGTAGCCTTAGGTGGTGCGACTTCAACGTTACTGAGGTCCATCTTCTGAAGTTTGCTAAACCTCTCCTGTTCCTTGACAGGATACTCTTTGGGAATCTTTCCGAGATGAGCAAGTATATCACCCTTAGTGATCCGTCCGTGTGGACCAGATCCCTGGATTTCATTTATGTTCAGATGGTGCTCGTGAATTAGTCGCATTGCTGTCGGAAGCGGCTCAGTTCCGTGGTTTCCATGGCTGGGAGTATTAGACGGCGCAGGAGATGAGCTAGATGATTTTGACGAAGGTTCGGGAGAAGAGGCAGGGGCAGAAGTGGAAGAAGCAGAAGAAGTGGACTTCTTGGCCGATTCCTTGGCTGAATTGTCCTCCTTGGCCGCCTCTTTGGCCGCATTCTCCGACCCACGCTTGTTTATCATTGCATCATAGTCAATGCTGGCAAGATCATCTCCTTCCTCAGCAGTAACGGCAATAGGCTTACCAACAGGGATTCCTTTGACTCCTGCCTCAACCAATACTTTAGCGAGAACTCCATCGTCTCCTGCCTCGACTGCGATCTCCGCCTTGTCGGTTTCAATCTCTAGGAGGACATCGCCAGCTTTGAATGTCTCTCCTTGCTGGACTTTCCACTCGACAATTCCACCCTCTTCCATAGTAGGCGACATCGAAGGCATGTCGAAGAGTTGAACTTCTCTAACTATAGCAGATCTAGAGAAGTTGCGCACCGCAGTACGCTGGGCACTGACGGCCCTCGAAATTACTGAACGACGAACCCCAAGCATTATAAAGTTCAATCTCGACCTTTTAGTGGCTATAGAGAAAGGTAAACCCAGTTTTTGTACGTGAAGATAATCCGCAGCGCGGAATTTAGTTACTACATATGTGTGGGTGAAGAGATGTCCAACCCAGCGAGAGCAGTCACATGACATCCGTTGGGTTCAACCTCTCTCCATCCATCCATACATATTCGCTCAATGCGTTTTCCACGTTCAACAGGGGGCATATATACATGAAGCGCATGCAATACCAAGCAATTATTTAAGATTGGTTGGAACATTTAATTGTTGGTCCAAAGTAAATAGCTTTGTGTGCTCGATAAAGGACACGCACTATTGTTAGTAGCAGCGCAATACCGACTAATCTTACGATTAGTTGTTGACGCAGCTGTTCCTGCGGCATCAATCTCGCCCTAAACCTTTCCTGCATTTTTCATGCGTGGGTATCGCTATATGCATTGGCTAAAAGGACTATGTAAGGTTACATGAGCGGTAACAGAGAAACACAAAAGACATAATCTGTATATATATAATAATAATCCGAAATTCTATGAAATGTTCTGAAGCTCTATGATAGTGTGACCATTTCGCCTACTGGCTCTTAGGTAGCAACTTGGAAACCTTTTGTTGGGCCTGAGCAAGCTCGTTTGAAATCTGCTCGCTAACACCGTACTTGGCAGCAGCCTTCGAAAGGTTGTTCAAAGCTCGAGAGTACATCTGAATAGTGCCATCGCTTACGAGGTCGATTCCTCCCCCGATAACATTGGAGATGACTACCTCTGCACCATTAGTGACAGATTGAACGAAAGGTCCGAGCAAAGCATCACCAATTGCCTTTGAAAGACCCATAGTGTACGGAGCCAAAGCATCACTGACAGTTGCAATAGCATTGTCGATTTGGGAATCGGCACCCGTGATGTAGGCGTTGATCACGGCTTGGGCGGCATGGCCACCGTGGGCCTGCAGCTGACGGTTCAATGTGTCCTGGACCTGGCGATGGTTGGTCATAGAGCCATTTGCTCCGGAGAGATCAGAATCAGAAGCACGCTTGGGCTTGCTCTCCTTTCCTGATTTGTTGTCTTTGCTCTCCTTACCGAGATGGGCGACCTGCTTCTGGGTCTTCTCAAGGGCATTCAAGGTATCGCTCTTGACACCGTACTTCACACCAAGCTCATGGAGACTGGACAAAGATTTGCTGAAGAGTTTGTAGGTACCGTCAGAAACGATGTCGACGGCACCGCCAATGACATTAGAGAGAACGACCTCAGCACCGTTGGTAACTGACTGGAAGAAAGGGCCCAAAAGGAAGTCACCAATCTGGCCAGAGATACCAAGAGTGACACCATTGAGGCCCTGAGAGATGGTAGCAGCAGCATTGTCAATCTGAGAATCAAGACCAGTAATGACAGCGTTAACGACATCCTTACTGGCGTGACCATCATGGGTGCTGAGCTGCTCCTTCAAGGTATCAACAGTCTGCTTAAGGTTGAGAATGGCACCTTTGATTCCATCATCAGCACCACGCTTCTCCTTTGACGAGATAGTCTTGGTGAGCTCGCTGCTCAGGCTCTGCAAACGGGAAGCATCGACGTTGTTCTTTGAGGCGAATGCAGCAAGCTTGGCATAGTTGCCAGTAAGAGCAGCAGCCATTTGGGCATCAACAAGGTCAGCGCCACCGCCAATCAAGTTAGAAAGAAGAACCTCAGCACCATTGGTGACTGACTGGACAAACGGGCCGAGAAGAACATTTCCAATAGCCTTGGAAATTCCCAGAGTGTACGGGGCCAAAGCATCGCTGACGGTAGCAATGGCGTTGTCGATCTGGGAATCAGCACCAGTAATGTAGGCGTTGAGAAGGGCCTGGTTACTGTGAGCAGAGTTCTGCTGGATCTGGTGGTTCAAAGTGTCCTGTACCTGACGGTAGTTGGTCATTGAGCCTTCAGCTCCATCCATCGGATTGGACGACTGAGCGCCCGGAAGAGGTGCAGCAGAGACAAGTGCAAGAGTAGCAAGGAATAACGGAGTTAACTGCATGGACGAAAAAAAAATTGAGAAATAATGAAAACGAGTTCAAAAAGAAAGAAAGGCTAGAAGTAGGCCGGTGATATGCGAAAGAATGCAAATGGGTCGGGATGCGAAGAGAACTGAGCTTCAATTGCGATCATATATATACATATTTTCTATATGAGGGTAACATTCGCGTAACTGAATCAAAGTCGGAAATGAAAGTTTATTTAAGTTTAATGAAATTCCTGTGTTGAGCTCATTGAAACATATTTTCTTCTTAAAGTGATAACATGCACGCAGAGCCAAGTGCTAGTTTGTGGAATTAACCCTGACCTTAAATCATAAGTTTCAATAAACTTTAAATATTAAAACGAAGCTAAAGAAATAAAAAATAGACAAGCGGAACAAAGCATTCCATAGACTTCAAAGTCGAAACAATCTACTATAATCTAGGAGGATTCAATCTTGCAACGGCTTTAGATTAAAACGCAATACTAGAGTTCTGGATCACCGAATTTATCTGAACGATTTTAGTTTGCATAGGAATAGAACCCCCCCTTCGCTGTTATTCAATATGAAATTCAGCCTAAAGGTAGATCCTCGTAAAGCGAAACAGTTTGCAGACTACGCGTTACCTAGTGGAGTTTTGAACGGTTTGAAACATTTGACACCGCTTCCAATCCAGTCTAAAATACTTGCATTAAATGGGTCAGGTATATCAGTTTATGCTCGATCCGTACCAAACCAAGGCAAAACAACTGCGGCTATTTTGAGTATTCTGTCTACGCCGAGACAAATGTCTCCGTTGATAACAAACTTAATTCTGGTTCCTACCCCGGCATTAGCAGATCATTACCGGGAACAAGTAGAAAAGTACGGAGGGAGGCCGGAACACTGTAGAGTTATTTACAGAACAGGGTCAATTGATGAAGATGAATTACAACACGAAAATTTAATGACAGCAATCAAAAAGAAACAGATTACATCTTTAATTGCCACTCCACAAAGACTGCTTGATTACATCTCTGCCGATCCGACCCTATTGGCACTACACGATCTAAGGCAAATCGTGATCGATGAGCTGGATGTGTTTGGCTCTACATCACCACTGGAAACTTTGATAGAGCATGTTCTTCAGTATTATCCTGAAAACAACCCGATTCTAACTTTCATGACCACGCATTCCAACGCCAAAGAGTTCACAAAAATTCCTCAATTAATAGAAAAAAAGGGCAGGCCCCTTTATGAGGCCAGCGAACCAGAACCGGAGTGGCATGGAAATCTAGTTGAGCACACCAATATGATTACCACAGACATTCCTGCTTGTGCAAAGCGCATTCAGCAAGTATGGACCGGCCCTGGACTGGTTATACCACCGCCATCAGTATCGGCATCTCAATTACAAAATAGACTCACACACCTTGAGGGGGCTGTTGTGGTGCAGCCAACTGAGGTGGCTGGGTTGCACGTTGAAAACCTTGAAAACATTTATATCCTAGCTTCCGAAAAGCATCGGAAAGAGGACATTGAACGATTGAAATGGTCACTTACGAACCCAACCAGAAATCTTCATTTGATTAGTAGCCCGCTCGAAGACTGATTTACTATTTTATAATCATCCTTCTATCTGTACATAGTGTTTATATTCTTTTTGCCAAAGCATATCCTCCAATGAACGATCCGAGCCAGCCAATTCCGTTGTATGAGTATATAGCATTCAAGATTCCTGGACCAGGACACGTACCGTGCATGCCCCAACCGACACCGAAGATTGCACAGCCGATCAGAAACTTCATGGGGATTTCAGTAGCAGAGGGAAGAGAAAATTTGTTCTCAAAGCGTGGCTTCGACTCTGTTTTAAGAAGCATTTGCCATTCGATGATGTTAGGGAGCACGGCGAAAACCATTATCATGGCCAAAGACGGATCGAACTTCTCCTTTCTGAAGATTGACAGGAACCCCAATGGTTTAGCTGGATCCGCCATTCCACTAATGAAGAGACCTAATCCAAAGAGCACACCGTTTTTGAAACCAGAAAAAGCTCGGTTTATGGGCATTTTAGAGACGAAGAACCCAACTGTTACTGCAACGCCTATGGTAAACAATTCATGTTTATTCTCATCTTTCGGGAATTCAGAGCATGCAAAATCACCGCAGCTTGGAGCCAAGTCGAATATGTTAACAACCGCCATTGCAGCAGCACTAAAAACCATAGTCGCTACTAAGCTGCGCAGCCGTAGTAGTGATAAACCACATAACATATGTCCTGAAGTACAGCCCGATCCCCAGCTAGTTCCGATTCCAACCAGTAATCCGCTAAGACAAGAGTACCAAATAGGCGCAGAAGGTGGTGTAGGAATATACTGAGGGAAATAGGCGTTCACGATCTGGGTGGAAGCCAGAAGACCCACTATCACCGACCATGAGTAGGTCCCCGGATGAAAAACGGCATTATAAACAATAGAGGAGAAACCAGTGGTTTTACCTGTCTCATACAAGAACGAGGTTGTGGCAAATTGGATTAACAATGCCCCGCAAATCGACTGGAAAAGCGTGAACATTATTTTTGCCTTTATTGGTGGCGCGAGTCTTTTTAGAAGGTAAGGGCGTCCCCGGGGTAAGCAAGCTACTACTACTTCGCTTATCACGAACCTATGTATATAGGATGATAGTTACGAGCGCATAGTTAATTACTTAGACATATAAAAAACAGCCCGAAAAAAAAGGAACAAATCACATTATATTTTACTTTTATTTACACATACTTTAATTGAGTAGGTTTGTTAACGCACATAAGCTAAGTTCACATGCGCGACTCCCTGTACGCGTTAATACTTTCGATTTGATCTATCTACTGAGAGCGGATCTACTTTCTGAACTCTACTCTCATGCGTTCGGGTAGTCCACATAACCCTCCGGGCCAGGTGTGTAGAAAGTAGGACGGTAATATTTCGTCAACTCGATGTTGTTTTTCAATCGATGAACAATATCGGGATTCGAAATGTAGTACCTTCCTATTGCAATCAAAACGTTGGGGTCGTCATTGGTCAGTTTTTTTGCGTCAGGAATCAGCCCACCAGCTCGGATGATGGTGCCTCTCCAGATCAACCGCACAAACGAGTTCCATTCATTGAGATCCAAACCAGGGATACTAGGAACACTAACGTTATCTGCATGTCCGTTAGCTAGCCGCGGTTCAACAATAGAGACATAAGCAAGCTTCGGGTAACGCTTCTGGAAGTAAGAAAGAAGGTACGCATACTCAGCAACAGTCTCCTCGCTGGGCCTCGATTCTGCAGCGTTGGTCCACGGACTGATTCGGAAGCCCACCTTGGTAGGATCGCCAAGTTTTTCTACAACCGCATCCAGGATTTCACGAGGTACTCGCGTTCTGTTTTCAATGCTTCCTCCATACTCATCGGTCCTATGGTTATTGCTTTCTCGAATGAATTGTTCAACCAAATAACCGTTAGCACCGTGAATCTCAACACCATTCGCACCAGCAACAACAACTGATTGGTATGCCGCATCAGCAAACCATCGTATATAGTTCTTAATCTCTTCAGTTGTCAATTCGTTCACCGACTTTCCACGGAGATATTTGCCTTCATCTACTGCATATATCGTCGAATCTACCTGAGCAACAGGAATGCTCGGGGGTTTTCCAATTGCCCAAAGCTGGATAAAGATAAAGGATTTCTGTGAATGCACAGCATCAATAATCTCTTTCCACCTAGAGAGCTGAGCTTCTGTGACCAATTGAGGAACTGCAATTGTAGCAGCCGCTTTGGGATGAATCACAGTACCTTCACTGATAATAAGAGTTCCTGGGTATTGTGCTCTCTGCCGATAATACTCCGGCGCGTACTCACTGGGAACTCCATACGGATCAGCCCTTCGACGAGTGAGCGGGGCCATCACGATGCGATGCCCTAGAGGAAGGTTTCCCACATTAATGGGTTCAAACAAACGATTCTCACTCATTGTATAAGAAAATTGTTTTGGAAGTCTTTAACTACAAATACAATAATCAGCGTACTAAAGCCCCGTATAAATAACCGTTAATCCTATGTACGCTTACGCAATGTGGCTAGGGCATCGGTATCAGCCAGAATACTAGTTCACCCATGACAGATGTACATATTCTAGCCTAGATTGAGCAGCAGATAGGAGAGACACCTTCCAAAGAACTAGTAAGACGGCTCTCCAGGTTTTTGCAATTTTTTTTCTTAAAATAAGTTCCATATATCGAGTTCCTTTCATCAATCTGCTCGTTAATTGCGTGCTCCATGGATCGAAACCCGTAACCGAACCCAAATATCCAGAATCACGCTATGCAGTGAAGCGGTACAGCGTAACCAAAAACACATGCCTTCTTCTTTCTCCCACTGTCTTTTAGGCGTAACCTCCCATCCCAGTACGTTAGAGTTTACTAGTAACAAACCCCCACCTCCCTCTTCCTCTCCTTCGTTAAATATACTTGTTATCATAATATATTGTTTGTCCTCACAGGTAGTCTACTGTCAGAGAAACCAGCTGTAGATTTGAAGAGTATGTTCACAGGCCGACCACGTCGAGCAGTTAACCTAGGGAGTAAGAAACAGGCATCGACGCATGATGTACTAAAGAATGCAGAGTTTCAGAGACAAAAAAGAGAAAAACAGCGCAAAGAGTCCAGTGCTATATTGAATATCCAGTCTCGATGGAGAGCTTCTAAAACACTTTCTGATGCTCGCATGAGCTACGCACAGAGCTATTTAGATCAAAGCAGTGTGGCGTTCACCTCTGCTGATCAGTTTGCTTGGATCATACCCGCACTTCCTCATCTGGAAACAAACCAGCAAGTCGAATTGATACACAGGTTTGTTGATTCGCCTATAAGTCGTCAATACAGCAAACTTCTAATAGATAGGCTGCCCATTCTCTGTGGAATCAATGATATAGCTGTCCATGCATTGGCGGTAAGGGTTCTGCAGTTCCAGAGTCCGCCTATTGTTCCTGTTAGCTTATTGGCTTCGATTCTACAACTGGATCCCAAGTCATTGGATTTAGAATGGCTGGCCACTAAGGATCCTTATAATTTTTTGCATGCCTTGTTGACTATAAACTCACCGGAGATTATTTCGACAATTTCTCTGAAAACTTTGGAACCTCTTTTTGCATTATCCGAGATTCCACCCACTAAAGACAGTTCAGAGCTAACGATTCGTGAATTACTGTTGAGATTGATCCCGCAGGTCACGCATGCGTGGCGCCTTATATTTGCAATCGTCCTTGCCATGGACAAGCGGCATATCCCCAACATGATATCTTTTGCCCCGGAGCTATGCGCTCGTGATACCATCAGCAGCGCATTAATGGAATCTCCTTTGTTTGTTGCAAACTATATTATGGCATTGCTGCATATTTTCGCCAGGTCAAAACCAACCATTTTGCTTCAACTATCTCTTGCATCATCTCCATCCCCTCTGACCACCTTTTGGTCCGAATTCAAAGCAACGTCTGAGACGGAACACCGCGAAACACTACTCCAAATTGCAACAGAGCTATATTCATACTGGCTGCTAGTAGCGACTGATGCGGAGCTGGTGAACAATACTTCTCTTGGACTAAACCGTCAAGATCTTTGGGATTTTGCAACAACTATCCGTGATCGTAGTTTCGATGTATTGTGGAGGTATATGCCGAACCAGCGTACATCAGTTTCTGGTACAGTGGCCTCGATTCTGAAAGTTCTGCGTCAACTTTACATCCGTGACTCCAGAATGCATCTTTTCCCTCCAGGATTTTGGCTGATGGATTCTATACCGCAGACACAATTCGTCCAGAACATCGAAAATGCAGACTCTTTGTTCGGGATGGGCCAGGGATTTGATACGAATGCCGATGATGAAGATGATGAGGAGGACGAAGAAGAAGACGAGGACGAAAGCGGCGCAAGCGAAATAATGACAGATAATAGCGGTCACGTCAACACATACGATCGTTTGAAGGAAGCTAGAATCAAGTTAAAGCCTTCAGCTGCCTTACGAATCCTTGAATATGCTCCGTTCTTTGTTCCGTTTGAAACCCGTGTCTCTCTATTTTACAAGTTCATAAACAAAGATCGAGCAGCACAGCCGTCAGCTCTATACAACCGTCATCACTTCGAGATCAACCGCGAAACACTCGTTGAAGACGCGCAACTTGTGTTTGCGTCGCTGGGTCCGAGAGTCAAAACAGACTTACAAGTCCGGCTTTTCTCAAACGGCGTTCCTGAGGCTGGCGTAGATGGTGGAGGATTGACGAGAGAGCTTTTGATGTGTATATGCGATGAGATTTTCCACAAACAATTGTTAAGACACCAAGCTGGAAAAGCTTTAAATAACACACCCCCACCGTCGTTTATTGAGACGTTAAACCACACGCTTGCACCCAACCCGGTTTTCGGAGAAAATCCAAACCTCATGACGCCAAGAATGAAGACCCTGTTTTTCTTTTTAGGTCAGGTCATTGGGAAATGTCTGTACGAGAACCTGTTGGTAGATGTCGAGTTCGCACCTTTCTTCCTCTCAAAATGGAATAAATCCTCGTCAAATGGTTATTCAATCAAAAGTAGTTTTGATGATTTGTCTTTGCTAGACAGAGAGCTGTACCATAACATTTCCAAATTGCACAACATTCATGGAAACGAAGTTGCATCCTTGGGTCTTGATTTCACTGTTGTGAATAGCCAACGACAGATAATCGATCTGAAACCCAATGGATCATCGATTCCCGTAACTGATGTTAATAAACTTGAGTTCATGAGGGAGTTAGCCAACTATAAATTGAACACATCTTTGAGGCCTCAAACCACCTGGTTTGTGTCTGGACTCAGTCAGGTAATCCGTCTCGAATGGTTAAACATGTTCAACCCGCAAGAGCTCAACAAACTTATTAGTGGTGAATCTCAGGACTTCGATGTGGAAGACCTCAAACGCAATACAGAAATATTCGGTTTTGACCAAAACAGCCCCACAATCAAGAACCTATGGGCTGTACTTGCTGAGTTCAAACCAAATCAGAGAGCTGATTTCTTGAAATTCATCACTTCAGTTCCTAAAGCTCCTCTTTTAGGATTTTCTAGGCTTGAGCCCCGGCTAGGAATCAGGTTTGCTGGATTCGACGACTATAGGCTCCCTACTTCCTCCACATGCGTAAATTTATTGAAATTACCAGAGTACTCCTCGAAGGATATCCTGAGAGGAAAACTATTATATTCAATTGAGGCCAAAGCCGGATTCGAACTCAGCTAAAAAAAATGTAAAGGTGAATATATACCGATAACATCTAATTCTCAGAACAAATAATTTACATTGCATTATCATAGTAAGTATAGCAAAAAAAATACGTTAATTTACACAATTGAAGACACATTTACTGAGTTACTACTTCTACCGTTAATTGCGACCGACCCTTTCTAGCCAACCCCAGCAGATATAATTTAAGTTGGCTCCCTTGAAGAAACATTAAGATATCAGTTGTCACGAGATCAGTTACACCCGCCCACACCCAAACCCAGGCGAAAAAAGTTCCCAGAATTTTTCATAGCCTTTAAATAACCATCCATCAATTTTAATTGAAAAGAAAAAAAAAATTACAATGGGTAAAAGTAGTGTCAAAGACGCCAAGCAATCAAAGCAGCAGGTCAAAGACACCAAATCGAAGGAGACTTCGAAAAAATTGAGCGAGTCGAAGAAGGCTAAGTCCGATTCTGATTCGTCCAGCAGCTCCAGTGATTCTGACAGCGATTCTGACAGCGATTCCGACAGCGACTCTGACAGCGATTCATCCAGCAGTTCTGACAGTGGTTCCGATTCTGGATCTGACTCTGATTCCGACTCTAGCTCTGATTCCAGCGATTCCTCTAGTGACTCTGACAGCGACTCCGACAGCGATTCCGACAAGAAGAATGTGAAGGAGGACAAGAAGGAAGACAAGAAGGATAACAAGAAGGAGAGCAAGAAGGAGGAGAAGAAGGAGGAATCTTCTAGCTCTGACGACAGCTCCTCTAGTGACGACTCTGACAGTTCTGATGACAGCGATTCCGACAGCGATTCCGACAGCGACTCTGACAGCGACTCTGACAAGAAGGAGACTAAGAAGGAGACCAAGAAGGAATCTAGCGACTCATCCAGCTCCGATTCTGACAGTGATGACAGCTCCGATTCTTCTGACAGTGATGATGAGAAGAAGGACGACAAGAAGGCTGAGAAGAAGGACGACTCCTCTTCCAGTGATTCTGACTCCTCTTCTGACTCCTCTAGTGACTCCGACTCTTCTGATGACGAAGAAGAAAAGAGCAAGAAGGCCGATGATGAGTCTTCTAAGAAGCGCCGTGCTACGAACGAAGAGGAAGAGGAGGCTCAGGAGGAGCCCGCCTTCAAGAAGTCAAGAGGTAACGATGGCAGCGCATCTGCTGTAAGCAACTCTGAAGGATCTACTAATCTTTTCGTGGGACGCCTCAGTTGGAACGTTGATGACAACTGGCTGCTTTCTGAGTTCCAGAATACCGTCGAGGGTGTTGTTTCTGCTCGTGTTATTACTGAGCGTGAGAGCGGCCGATCCAAGGGTTTCGGTTACGTTGACTTCGACTCTGCCGACCATGCTGCTCAGGCTGTCGAGGCCATGATGGGTCGTGAAATTGACGGCCGTGCCATCCACGTTGACTTGTCTACTACCCAGCGCAAGACTGGCGGTGAGCGTGTCAACCAGCGCATGCAGAAGTTCGGTGATCAACTCTCAAGCCCCAGTGATACATTGTTTGTCGGTAACCTAAGTTTCCATGCCGATAGCGATGCCCTCTACCGCGCTTTTGAACAGTACAACGTCCTCACTGTCCGTATTCCGACATATCCGGAGACTGGACAGGCCAAGGGCTTCGGTTACGTTCAATTTGGCTCTGTCGATGAGGCCAAGGCTGCTGTTGAAAGCATGAATGGTGAATACATCTCTGGTCGTGCTGTCCGTCTCGACTTCTCTACTCCCCGCCAAGGTGGTGGTGGCTCTGGTGGTGGTCGCCAAGGCTTCAGCAGTGGCGGCTCCGGTGGAGGATACGGCTCCGGCGGTGGATACGGCGGTGGCAACCGTGGAGGCTTCAACAGCGGCGGTGGCGGCGGCTCCGGCGGCGGCTTCCGTGGCCCTCCTAGACCGAGTGCTCCTAAGCCCCAGGGCAAAAAAGTGACGTTTTAATGTATTAGTCGCATGTTAGGCTTGTTTTTATATAAAATAATTCTTTAATCTATCTTTGTTTACTCCGTTTCTTGAGGTTAGTGGCTTTTGAAATTATTCCAAAGCTTGCGCAAAACGTTACATGGTTTCTCTGTATTCCCTTCTGTACAAGGGCCATGGCGTGATTCTTCTTTGTGAATCCAATTGGTGTTTTGGTGCTTACCGTACAACTGCTCGTATTTCCAGTTAGGTATGAGCTCACCATCTGGGGCAATTGTCCACTCGCTCGAGTCACTGTTACTACTGTGCCTCTCAGGCAATCCTGTAGACTGAATACACGGGCTGGTTGTCGGAAGGTAACGGTGCGATCTAGTATGGCGAGACCTTGTATGATGGTTTTTTGAAGTTGAGGACGGGCAGTCGGCGGCTGATGATCCTGAAGTCATTTTCATTTCACAATTTGTTGTTGATGAGGAGGTCGAGGTCAAAGTTTTTACCGAATTCAATGTCTTAGTCGTGTTAGCGAGCAGTGTACCTGTAAAAGTACTTAAATTGAAAGTCATGCTCGATAGTGCCGGGGTAGCTGGGGTAAATGGAATAGTGCTGAAACTAGAATTGTTCGGGAAAGTGAACGCGTAGCTTGGTGCTTGGACCGCCCCTGGTATACTTGCACCAATTGTGATAATGTCCTCGTCTGTAACATTCATCTTTGCTTGCGCTAAAGCAATTTCGTAGTGATCAATGTCGAAAACTGCATACATAGATCGCAAGAAGACATCACCTAGAATGTAAAGATAATCCGAATCGGCTTTTCCCATTGCCAAAATTGCCTGCTCCTCACCATCTATGACCAGTGGAGTGACCCCGTCGTTCAGAGTAAGCCCAACAAGTAGATTTGCAATGGGAATATCTATGGTGGCCCCACTGAAGTCAAGGTTCAACTTTTCAACATTTCCAGCTGCAGTGTCAATGCTTCCAAAAAAATACCCAAGAGTTTCATCAAAGTTGAATCCAATTGCATTGCCGATCGCATCAACTATTGCCCCTGGAAGATAAGAGAAAGAAGTACCGGAATCCAGCAAAACAGCAATATTAAAGTCAACAATTGGAACTCGATCAGCGGATATTCCGTTAAGCATCACGCGAGTTTGAGTGGGACGGTCCGTATACTCGTGGTAGTTGTTGAAAACAGGCATAACGAAGAGATCGCCTTCATATTTGGATCGGTCAACACCGCCAAACAGGATGCTTCCTTGCTCAGAGTCAACATCATTGAGCCACAAACTATAGGCGTTAGTGGAAATTAGGTTATTTTCTTTCATCATGGTAGGAACATTAAAGTAGGTGGGATATACTCCAGTGCCATTCCGGTGAACATGGGCTTCAGCTTCGTTACCAATGAAGCCGATTCCAAACACACAAGTTGACGAGTTGACGACATTGGCCACTGCGAATGTAGTATTTGAGATTGCAAAGTTACCAATTCTTATAGTGTCTAAAGCCATTGTTCCGTTAGCCATTGTGTGATCCCCATAATCTATTGAAAACTCTCTATCTAATGACAAGAAGGTCTTGCTGAGCTCGGGATTGAACACTGAACCAGTGCAATTGACACCAGTTTGATTGGACGCATTAGTTGTGCAGTATGGATTACTGGCAGCCATCACCCACAGATCAGAAGATCCCGTATCGATGGTAAAATCGATCATCTGCGGCGGATTACCGATTCCCAGCTCAATTTGATAATAAAACTGTTTGTTATCTAGTTTGGCCTCAATGAAATCCCTACCATCAAACAAAGGTGCTTTGATTGTGTTTGGTCCATTTCTATCCGTCTTGAACAAAGGGAACTCAACGAACCCTGCTGCTTGTTGCTTAGCGGGAAAAGCACTCACTGGTGAGACACCGGCCAAGGCTAACACATTAGCGAGGATCATCATAGACATTGAGTGTTTAGATGGCTAGACTAGTAAGTTGGATGAATGGGGTCCTTATATGTACAAATATATCAATATGAATAACAGCATCATTGTTGGTGCAGCGCATTGAATCTAATTCCTGGAGATTTTTGGTCTTCACGGCTGCATGATAACACGAGGTTAGGTTATCATGCAAGATTGTAGTTCAGATCTTAGATCTGCTCCAAAACCTCAAGACAAGATAGTAGATAATCCTATTCATTCTTTTATTTCTTTGAGAACATATAAATTTACCGGAACGCATCCAATTTTGCGTTATTCTTATTTAATTTGCTTTTTATATGGTCGCATTAAGCTAGTACAGCGCGTTTGTAAACATGCATAAATAAACTCTCAGGGATCTCCCAGTCGCGAGAACTTCAAGATCAGATCTCTTTGCAACCAATATGCATGCTGATGGTATTAGACATACATCTATGAGGCTTAATCAATATGAATAGCCTGCTGCTGATAAGCGGCTCTGCGCCGATCAGGGTGATCCAATCCTACAGACTCTGAGGGACCCAATACGTCATAGAGTATGAGAGACTCGTCAGTGATGTAGATTTGATCAAATGAACGATCCCTGACAACAGAGAATTGGATTTTTTCAAGAGATCTATCAGAATCTCCGTTGTGTCTTAGTAGTCTGTAAAGCCTTAGTTTTGTAGTTTTGAATTCTTCACCTGGAACCAATGCAAACTGGAACGGAATTCCGTGTGTTCGGCTAGGGTCCTTAGTGTAGTGGAAGCAAGAGCAAAGCTTAGCACCTTCAACTGCACGGGCCTTTTGTTCTGATTCAATCAAAGGCGCAGCATATATCTCTAGAGATTGCGCCTGGCAGTTAGCCAAATAATCGAGCGTAGGGTCCGACATCTCCTTGACTCTGCGACCATGTTGAGCAATCCAAACAACAATTGGCTGCTCAATGCTTAATGTCAACAAATCCGCAGGCTTTCCTAAAATAGTTCGTTGACGCTCCTGGTTCATATGACCATCCGGAAGCCACGAAAGTGTGACCTCCCTCATTTGCTCGAACTCCGAGAGAGGAACAGGGAGGCGTCGGTAAAGAACCCGCACGGTGTCAGTTGATGTATGAGTCCAAAGATCAGAGATGTTCTCTCCACTGCTGGTGATTAGCGTGCTGCGTTGCCACTGAGCAGGATAGCTCCGCAGCTGTAATTTTTCGGGTGCATAGTTAACGGCACTCGCAATTTTACCCAGAACAGTCTCATAACTATCACGCATGCTGACAGGAACGGAGATTTCAGAACCAGATTCCAGACCACTTTCTTCACTAGACGAGTCATTCGTATCGGCCTCTTCATCCTCGTAAAATGGAATAAGAACGAGCGTTACTTTGTTGGCCAACTGGTCGAAATACTCAGCGACCTGATTGTCTTTAGCATTTTCAGCAACAATCAGAATATCCGAGGGTTCAATTGCCAAGTCTAACCCAGTTTTACCAATATCAAGTGCAACAACTGTGGCCTCATGCTTTCGTCTCGTAGGGCTTGAGGCCTCTAGGTAGACACTGTGTCTATCAGTCAATCCAAGGGCTTTGCGTAACGATACCTGGTTGCTAATCCATCTAGCATCGCTTCCCTTTAATTCTTTTCCATCAAAGGTCTTCAAAAACACAAATCTCTCTTCGTCCTTCGCTTGACCAGGGGATGCAGGTCCTACAAAAATCACCGGACTAGGGTGTGTGACCCATTCAGCAAGCTGCTCGACCGAGTAACCATCTGTAATAGGGATCGCATGCATCTTCTGTGAACGCGCCCGCGCGTTCGTATATGTTGAGTGTGGCGTAGGGCAAAGCCACAAAGAGCCGGCCTCCAATTGACGAGCAAGCGTGGAGAGCTTTGTAGCAATTCTAATCTTTAAATTAGAAGGCTCCTCATATTCGTTTATAGAGTCCAAAGGAACAGTTGACCAAGGCAAAATACCCGGGCCCTCGTGATGTAAATAGTTCTTTGGTGTCAAAACTCTCAAAGTCATGTACTGTTGCTGTTCAACAAGGGCCTGTTGTCGCAATTCTTCAGCTTGCTTCTCGGCCTCAATCCGCTCAGCTATTTCAGCAGGTGGTTTCAAATCAGCGTTACCAGTTGGCAGAACAAAGTTAGAACTGTCGCGTCGAATATAAACCAACATATATGCCGAAGTCACACGACGTAGCAAGGAACCCTCATTGCTACCAAAATTTTCGTCTAAGACCTCACGCAGAGTAGCCTTAGTGACTCGATCATCATCGAACTTATACCAGCCTCCGTTGGATTCTGGTTTGATCAATGCATAGTAGTGGCCAGCATTGAGATCGCCAGCATGAACTAGAACACCGTGTAGATCATATTGCCATTTTCCGTCGTTCTCCACGAATTCACTAAGATCAAGTTCCAATGGGAATTCATAATGGTCATTGATCTTTACTTCTACGTCGCGCATCCAGTCATAATCGTATCTTTTAAGTTGGAGGTGCAAAACAGGAGGCAACGATTCAAAGAGAACACCCTTCACTGCATCTTGTAAACCAAACTCACCGGCGGCATATTGGTTATCTCCTTCAAGGGTCTCAGCTGCACAATAGTCTTTGAAACTCGCGTAGACATCGGGCATCCCGCGAACGTTTAACTGCACATCCCAGAAATCCTCGGTGCGAGAAGACTCGAAAGGCACGTTAATACACTTAATATAACTCTTCATTTGACCAACAAACAATTTGGACAAGAACCCATCAACAGTGGTATTTTTCATTTTGGACTCCAATCTGTCCATCAAGACTCTTGCAAGCTCTTGAACATCATGTTGTGTGAATGCATCAGCTGAATCCCAACCGAATGCACGAGTCAAGTCTGTAGTATCAACCGCAGGATGTGAAGTAGCGAGTTTATAGAATAGCCTTTGCAGGCCACCACTGACACCGGAAGAATCAGGGATTTCGTAAACGGCATTTCTAAAAGCTCGAGTGAAAAACAAGCTCTGCAACAGAGAGTTCAAGTAGCAAGTTGCGCCTTGATTGACCAGTCCTGTGTAACCGGTGACATCGCGAGAATCGTAATCGTGGAAATCATGCCATAACACACCAGTTGGATCGCTGAGAACATTTAATTGGACGGAAATGTTAACTCCTAGTTGCTTTTCAGGCGCTCTGTGAGTAATTAGAGGCGCCGGTGCGTTCTGCCCTCGCGTGAAAACAGATCGCAACACTGTGAACTCGTTGTAACCCCAGTCACTTACACGAGGAGTAAATCTATGATTAGACGATTGCGTAACAAACACATTGGGATGGTTCGGGTTCCACATAGCAAGAGAAAACGCGGCGCAGACATGCCAATTGGTCTGTGGTACTGCGCTAGAGTCACCTTCCTTGGTCTCTTGCTTAGGGCCCAACGCATTCAAATATAAAGAGATACAACCTCGCGGAGGGTTACCGCGGGGGAACAGCAGTATTTCCCACAAATAACCACCGCACTCGAATGTTGGAGACACTTGTCTGTCTTCAAGAACATCCCAGTCGGTGATTTCCCATGTGAAGCGCAAATCCGCATCAACCTCGGTGTTCTCAAACGTTGGAACTCGGGCAGATGAGGTCCAGTCTGATTCAGATTCAGACATTAAGGGGAATTGTTCGCGTGACGTTCAAAAACCACGTTTGGTCCTTCTTAATGTGTTAGTTACAATGGGGAATGTTTAAGGTACCGGAAATGATCAAGTCACCTGGGGAGGGAGGGAAAGAATCAAGGACCCAGGCCGCTTAGTGAGTAATATGTGCTGGAGGAGAAGATTTACGAGAAGCGGTTAGATGGAACGAAATGTGGTTCTTTACACGACCAGGGAAAGGAAACGGAGGAAAAGGGTCCATAACGACCAAGAACATTATGTATGTATGTACATGGAGAGGCGGGGGCAAACAAAAAAGCGTCGGCAAAAGCTACAGGGAAATTTGAGCTCGCAGCTTTATTGTAAGCCATTATATATATATCAGGTCATTTTGTTTATAAAGTGACCTGGCTGACACAATAGTCATAAAATCTCCTTATTTTTTCCGGCCAGCAAACAACATGCCTTTGTGGGTCGTCTTGCCTAAAACGCAACCCTCGCTTGTAAGCCTTAGGGTAGAAGCTCTCTCCACACGTTAGAGAGTGTCAAGGCACAATGAGGGTTTAAAGCAAGAAAGTTCTGAAACACGGGTTATCTATGAGGCAGCAGCGTAAACAAGGTTTGAATGCTTGGCAATTAAGCGGCCGCTAAACAAGTAAATAAAATATTTTTCAAACTATCGAATTGGGCGATGTTTTGTGGAGCGAAGTGCTAAGTAATAGCGTCGGACTAAGTATACATGTTTGGAGCTTATTAAAAGTTAACCTTGTAGAGAAATTAAAGATGAAGAAATTGCAGAAGGAGAAAAAGACCACGAGACCAGATATCTGAGCAATTAATTAATTGAACAGCACCTAATTGAGCATGCTGGCAAGTTAGCTCTTCAAGCTTGCCGAATTCAATCGGTAGATGTTATCTAGTTATAATTTAATCTAGTCTTGTAATCGTCTCATGTCTAAGAAGAGTTATTATTACTCAGAAATGTTGGTGGCACGCGTGGCTTGCCGAAGTTCTCGTCGATGTCGAGTAACAGCTTCAAGCTATTTCGGGATCGCAAGTATTTCACATTCAGGTGCTCTTTAGATCGTTCAGCAGTGGGTACTGAATGACCTGCCTCTGATGTATCCTTGTGAGAACCAGGGAATGGCAGCAGGCGCTTCAGGACTTCGTAGGCAGCCAATGTGCATCCGAACTGTGGCGAAGAGCGGAGAATACGGGCAGGTCCTCCCTTGAAGAATGCGGCAAAGCCCTCTTCATTCCAAATAGTGGCAGCTGCATGACGGAGACCACTGTATGAAGTCTCGCCCTTTCTGGCCTCAACTTGAAGTCGTGTCTTAATGACATCGCAAGGAGTAGTTAAGTATGCGGCGGGAATACCGGCGATGGCACCAGCTGTGAGTAGTTCCCAAGCATTCAAACGTTTTGATGGACCTTCTTTGAAAAGATCCTTCTTGAGGTGAGCGTATGAAGGGAAGTAGATTGCCGAGAACGGGACATCTCTGAGCAAGCAGGCAGAGGCACCCTTGTAGAGACCCACAAGTCCAAGCTGTCTGACAATGTGCATTGCTGAGTGCTTCGCCCGGGTTGAGCCACTTGCAGCTAACTCACCCTGGACTTGCAACCTGATCTTCACGATCTCCAAGGGGTTAGTGAACACTACTTGGCATGCACCCGCGCTTCCGCCAGCGATGATCTCTGCATAGGCCGGAATTTGGCCATCGTTGCCAGTCAGAATTCCTCGCACGAGATCGTTGACAGTAAGCTTGATGGCTTTTTCCGGAGCCACACCTACAAGCTGAGGACCAAGGCCTGAGTACAAACCTCGAAATCCTTCATTCTTTACCACTTTTTTAAAACAATCGATGGAGTTTGCATAGAGCAGCTGCGTGCCCGGCGCCGTTTTTCGCTGGTTCTGCATTCGCGTCTTCACAAGATCAATGGGATAAACGACGGTAGCACCGAATGCACCGGCAACACTACCTAGCGCAAAGTTGTAAGCAGATTCATATACCTCGCTAAGGAATGAACGCGGGTCGTGGCCGAAATTCTTGGCTGCTTGCGATTTCTTTAGTGAGGATTCAAGGTAGAGCGACTCCTTATCGCGCCAAGTCGGGTCGAACATCATTTCAAACGAGTCAAGGCTGGCGACGTCGCCATTACGATTCACACCAGCAAAATGGAACAGCACTTCAATCTCCAAAGGGGTGAAGAATCCCCACTTCAATGTCCGTGCGGCCTCCTCAGTGAAGTCGGCTCTTGTGAAATATCCGTCCTCATTTGCAGATTTTTTAGCAATGCCCTCGATAACTTCGACACGGTTGATGACATTGAAAAATGCCCTCACAGTTGCATAACTCACTAATGAAGCCTGTGCAGAGGGTCTGTTGACGACGGTATGCGCATTCTGGATCAAATGATTGCTCAGCTTGTGTCGCGCAACCGATTGAACAATGAGCTCGAAGTCCTCAGGGGTAATAAAACCACACTTGGACCTGTCAAGATGCTGGAAATATTGTCGGACGCGCTCACCTGAAAGACCCATGAGCATTTGGCAGAACTGCATATAAGACATTTGATGTCTGTTTTCAAGGTCACCAATATAAAGCGCGGCCCATTTTCCGTTCCAGTCGAAAGGAAGCGTGGAGTTCGAGCGGTTCTGGTTGTATTTCTCGACAAACTCTCGGAAGTTCACGTACCCAACACCGTTGTGATCAAATAATCTGAACGCGACCTGAAATTCTGCATCGGGCCGATCAAGGAGCCCATCAAACCACAGGAAATCCCTCTCGGAAACTCGCCCTGACCGGCTTCGATCTGCAACTTCGAACAAAACACCATAAGAGTTGCGTCCGATCTTTTCGAAGGACTCCGCTTCGGCAGGGGCTACCGCGTCGATAAACGTATCAACAGTGAGGTACGGCTCGCCGTTCTGGTCGGTAGCCTTCGCATGTTGCGCAAAGACTTGCTTGGCTTCCTTTTGAAACTCCATCTCTGGCATCTGGTATAGTGTCTGAAAAAAAAAGAAATTAAATCTGTCTCGATTTTTTCGACAGTCCCTGATTTATTTTGGGATCGGTCTTGTTAAAGTAATAGATGATGATTTCTTGGATATGATTAAAAGTAGTAGTGTGGGGCACCATGGTATGCATATTGGCACATTGACCCATCCTCGGCCGAGTCACATTACTTATCCCCTGTCACGGATCGCTGAAAGCTTAAATAAAATAAGATTGGCATAGCGTATGGCAGAGCAGAAAATATTTAAAAGATGGAAACTAAAAAATCAGCGAGTTTCATATAGTTGATTTATATATTACTTTAAAGTCTGTGGACTTCACACCTAGGCCACACTGTCAGCTAGAGGATCTATTCTTGACGCCATACCCATGGCGGTATCTATATATACGCACATCCTAGCTTACCACATAAAGTGAGGAGGAGAAGAGGGGGAAAGTAAGGAAGAGGAGAGGAAAAGAAAGACCAACCCATAAGCCATAGAGGTAATCAGATCAAGCAAAACCGTTTAAACTCTGCTTAGAGTTTCATATGTCCCCGGTTCCACTGTCTACTGTAGTTGACATAGCAGTTTTTCCGGTTTCCAGAGAACGATCTTAATGTCGCTTATTTTCCAAACCTCGGCGGCAATTTCCATCTGTCTGCGTCAACCCGTTACGAAACCCAAACCTTGACGCATGCAGTTCTAGCGGGGACACACCGGAAAAAAGGTGGGAAGTAAACAAATACCGGTTTCAAGTGTGAGGAAATAAATCTAACGAGAACTGCTGAACCTGGCCATAATATTATCGCGGTTGTGAAGAATGGTGAGGACGGTTCGGCCCTCATTACGAAGAATTAGTGCGCTGGATCCCATTGAAGAAATGTCTTCAGATTCAATTGGGAGCCTACAATCTTCTCTTGTAAGCCGTCGGGTTAGCGTTGGATTTTCTGTTAATTTGCCTGTGAACGAACGACCGCAACGTCGGTACAGCGAGGCTGAAGCCATTAATCAAATAGTAGAACCCATTAAACCTAGGCAGACAGATGCAAGACAATCATTACTTGAACAAAGAAGGTCAATGGTGCGGCGAGCATCAGCTCGGTTCCGTCAATCCCTCTGCGCGCTCCCTAAATCACGGACACCGTCACCTAAGCGCCAAAAGAAACCGGCTAAACCTTCGACTCTTGCAACGAACTCAAACGATTCTCTTCCCTCATATGCACGACCAACGGCCGCTTCAATGGCGAAGGCCAAAGCTTTAAAACGTAAAAGATAGCATAGAATTTATATGCGAATTAGTATATTGTATTGGCAAACCGCAAGTAGCCGCTGCCGCCGCCCTTTAGAACAACAATAACGATAATGGCAATAGAATAATAATACAAAACAGTAATAAAATTACAAAATAATAATCATAATAATAATAATAACAATAGAGGGTGTAGAAAAGGCAGATTCAGAAACATTGGCTGTTTAGATATAAACAGACTCAACGAGGAATGAATATACCCTGGTAGGCATTTCAAAGTGTGGTACAAATCGGATGATTATCCACGTATATTAGTTTGTCTTTCTCTTCTTATTTTTTTTCTTTTCTTTTTCTTTCAATTTTATGTGTTCTTTCCTTCAGGCTTCTCATAATCACCTTCTCAGTTCATCTCTGTCTTCCATATCGTCCGCTATAGCATTCTCAGTGTCCTCCTTGTGACCTTCAATGTCTGGCGGGATGATTTGCATCTGCACGCTAGGAGCACTGTCCAAGTACCTGAGCCGTTCCAAGATCGAAGAATGGACATTCTCGAGGTACTGTCGAGAATTCTTGTTTTCAACACGGCCATCAAGTTTAGGAAACAAAGAATGGTCAGGTGCGAAGTAATTGTAGAACGGCAAGTCTTTGGGAAGGGTGGGATCCATCTCTGCGTCTATGCATACAGCAGTCTCGTGAGCCCACAATCTAGACACGTTGCGAGGAGTATACCCTCCGCCGCCTACAACCATCATAGGAATTCCAAAGCTCTTCGTGAATTTTACGCACTCGGCGTGTGCTCTTATATTCAAATTAAACCCTCCGAGTCTATCACCTCCTAGGGAGTCAGCGCCGCACTGGAGAACAACAGCAGAGGGCCGGAACTTCGTCATCACCTGGTCCAATACAGACCTAAACAAATGCGTGTACTGATCATCCTCAATGCCATCCTGTAATGGGACATTTAGAGTATAGTGTTTGCCATTCTCGGCTCCAATCTCATCTAGATTGCCGGTTCCTGGGAAATAGTATCCATCGTATTTATGGAAACTCAGTGTCATGACACGGTCGCTCAGATAGAACGCCTCCTGAACGCCATCTCCGTGATGTACGTCAATATCGATATAGAGAACCCGGGGATACGTTCGCAGCAAATTAAGAATCCCTAAAACGATATCATTAATGTAGCAGAATCCAGAAGCCTCGAACTTCTTCGCGTGGTGCAAACCTCCAGTCCAGTTGATAGCAATATCACTCTGACCATTAACAAGTTTTCTGCTGGCATCTAAGCTGCCACCCGCGCAGATCGATGCGTAGCGGTAGAGCCCGTCGAATATTGGACAGTCTATGCCTATATTGAATTTTTGCTTGGCGTCCGGGTATTTGTTGAGAGTCGTCGGTGTGACTCGCTGAAGAAAATCAATGTAATCCTGGTTGTGGAACTCTACGATCTCTTCATCAGTAGCTGGTCGCGGCTTGTACCAGTCCATATGCTCATGTAGGCCATATTTCAGCACTAAGTGGTCCGTTAGCATCAATCTAAACGGTTTCATGGGATGCGTGGTGCCAAAATGGTATGGCGCTGCATCCTCGTTGAAATGGTAAGAAACCTTCGGCGTGTAGGACGTTACCAGTTTATCGAACCGAGGTATTGATGCCGACGTCTTCACATCATATATGAACGTTGATGACATCCCCCTCCGAGACCAATTTTCTGTCCCAGAAGTGTTTGAAGTCTGTGCTGTGTTTAACTAGTACTGGTGCTGGTGTTAGTAGCAGTAGTACTTTGACCAGCTGAGAAAATATATATATCTAATATTCCAATAATGTGGGTAGAGACTGCTTCAGCTACTAGCACTGTAACATTAGCTGGATGGTAAGCATATGGGTAGGCAGCTGGGAGGAAGGTGCAAGCTTGGCTTACTCATACAACACCAGCTGTTGTGATGGACGGTGACATCTACCCACAACCACCTCATCATCATACCCACACACGATCATCCTCTCCTTGTCATCGCCACTCTTAAACGCTGTTAGACAGCCTTTGAATTCATAATGAGTGCTGCAGGATTCGACCGTCATATCACTATTTTCTCGCCTGAGGGCCGTCTTTACCAAGTCGAGTATGCGTTCAAGTCGATCAAGTCCACTAATCTCACATCTGTTGCTCTCAAAGGCAAGGACTCAGCAGTGCTTGTTTCACAAAAGAAAGTGGGCGATAAGCTCTTAGATCCGGAGACTGTGACCTACGTATATCCGCTCAGCGCCAAGCTCGGATGCGTGATGAATGGCCCTATTGGAGACTCTCGCACACTGATGACTAGAGCTCGAGGCGAAGCTCTAGAGTTCCGCCACAAGCACGGCTACGATATGCCATGCGATGCCTTGGCGAAGCGAGTTGCTAATATCAATCAGGTATATACCCAACGTGCATACATGCGTCCATTAGGCGTGTCAATGACGCTCATTGGCGTGGATGACGAGCGGGGGCCCCAGGTTTACAAGGTGGACCCGGCCGGATACTTCAGTGGGTATAAAGCGACTTCTGCTGGTCAAAAGGAGCAAGAAGCTAGCATTTGGTTGTCAAAGAAGCTGAAAAACAAGGACTACGTCTCTGGAGATTGGAAGGATGTTGTAGAAATGGGCATCACTTGCTTGAGCGATGTTGTTGCTGTGGATTTCCGTAAAAATGACCTTGAGATCGCTATAGTTGGTCCAGATGGCTCTTTCCGTGTACTGAATCAGGACGAAATTGAGGAGAGATTGGTTGCTATTGCTGAACAGGACTAAGAAGTCTCTGATTCCGTAGCGCACCAGGTTAGTTTGTTTGAAAAATATATATATAGTATGCATACATACATGGCTAATCAATGAATGAAAAATAAAAAGAAAACAAAAACAAAATCCACAAAAAGTAAAGTTTGCTCAATGAGAATTAAATTGTTATGCGTATGAAAGGGTCTATGCTAAGATCAAGATATGCGAGTGATGTTGTTGTATTAAACGGGAAAGCGGACTCTATGCTTTCACTTCCCGTGTAGCTCTTTAACTTCTTCGAGCCATTTATCAAGAAGGATCTGTTCAACATCATCGAAAGGAGGCGCCCTTTCCCGGGATTTGATGCCCAGGTTCTGCACTGCGTGTTTACCAATGCGGCGCATCAAATAGTTCTCGACCCCAACGGTGAGCGGATCAGCTCGCAGAAGGTCGCTGATTTCATCGAGCACCGGATCGTGGAACTTACGGGATGCGTGGTTAAAGATGCGCACTAGGCTCTGAGACCCATGCTGCGACATTGTGCCGCTACCGCTCTCACGCAACGAATCAACGGTATTATATGCACTCTGGGCGTTGCTTTTCGCTAAGGGAGGAGGAATGGGTGGAGGTAGCTCCGCATTAGGAGGCGGATGCTGTAAAATTTGCTCTAACGACGGTTGAGGCTTCAATGTGTCGAAATCCCAATCATCGTCTTCTTCTTGAGCACTGGTGCCGTTCGCTGCAGGTGAGTTTGGTGTGCCATTGTGGGAATGTTGTTCATGTTGAGTATCTGAGTATAGTGTTCGTTGGCTATCTGTTGAAGAAGCATGCTTGGCAGCACCAGCACCACCTCCAAATGCAGCGCCGGATGATGCCGTCGAAGATTCTATGGTTCTAGATCCATCATTCAAAGTATCGACAGATGAGGTTGACGATGCAGAGGAAGCAGACATAGATAGTGGGTTCGGGTGCATTTGCTGGTGCAATATATGAAGAAGCTCTTTGCTATCGCGCTTCTTCAGGAACGGGTGCTCGCTCAATTGAGCAATGGTGGCCCGGTCTTCGGGGCGCAGCTGAAGACACTGAGCCAAGAAGTCTTGGAACTTGGTACTAAACCTAGCGTCGAGTCTAGGCGGGTCATTTCGAGGGATCGAAAAGAGTGCTTTCATTGGGTGTAGATGGCTCCAAGGCGGCTTACCATAGGCAAGTTCATAAGCAGTTATACCCAAAGACCATATGTCTGCTGAAAAGTGGTAGTCTAACTGGTTGATAACCTCAGGTGCCATCCAAAACGGTGTTCCAACAAAAGTGTTGCGTCTGCTCAAGTTGTTCGACAGCTGTGCAGCGACACCAAAATCTGCTATTTTGACGTCTCCATTGCTGGCTAGCAGCACATTGGCTGCTTTAATGTCTCGGTGGATTTTGCCGCTTTCATGCAAATACGAGATTCCTGTGACTACCTGGGCTAGAATCTCAGCAATTACTGATTCCGGCAGCGTGGATGGTTTTATATGCTTGACTAGATCCAGGCATGAGCCGCCTCCTAAGTACTCCATAACGATCCACAGCTCGAATTCGTGCATAAAGCACCCAAAGTATCGAGTGATGTGGTGGTCGTTGCACTCAGCAAGGATGGCGATCTCTTTCTGGATTTCCTCAATGTCATCATCACTGCTTTCTAGGTCAATTCGTTTGATTGCACATTGGGTGTTTGTTGGTTTATGTACTGCTCGGAATACCGTGCCAAAAGATCCAGTTCCGATTTGAGTAAGTAGATCGAACTGCGAAGAATTCAATGAGGATGATGATCTGAAGCTTTCCTTGCTTCCAGACTTTTTCATGCTATGTGGTGGTGAGGAGAAAGAAAAAAAGTAGAGCGTGCGTGGGAAAGTGTTGAAATAAAACAAACAATAAAAAAAAGAGAGCCTGGAATATTAATGAGTGTACTTAAGCTCTTTCTCTTTTTTTCTTGCCTGTCCTATTATTATTATTATTATTATACTTTTGAATCCACCTTTAAAAAGAAAGTGACTTCAAAGTAATAACAAAAATAATGATAAAACTAAGGTGGTAGTGTGGAGAGAGTAAAGCTGGCAGCAGCAACAACAATAGGTTGTTCGTGTATGGCTTAAACACAAGAGCTTCCTCTCGGACTAAACAGGTAGCGGCGGTGTGTATGTTTACCAAAGGGCAAGGGCCCCCGCTTAGGATGGCAAGATCGATCCGTACGCACTGCCCACGCACGCACAGACAAGGTTCCGGTAGTCCCACCCACCACCACCCTGCCAAGGCGGACGGCTTAGCCGTAACTAGGTGCTATTGGGTAAGGGGTATAGGGATTTATTCAACGGGCTTGGGGAGATCGGTTCTAACGGGATGTAGTAACTCCTGAGATCGGGGGAGTTATGGGCATAAACTACGAGCGATCATCTTTGGAGTTTGTTCTTGCACGAAGATCGTGACCTTTGATCTGAAAGCACGCCTGGTTAGTGCTAGTTACTTGGAGGCGTGTGTATGTGGATACCTAAATTGTTTCTACAGACCCCCAAATACGTAAAATTGAGGCCATATCAGTGTTTCCCGAACTCGTTTACTCGAACTTTCTCCACACATTCGTATACGCAGCTGAATGCTTCATGGTGGAAATGGCCAAATAAACGGCGGGATATAAAGGCAATTGAACGCAAGCGGCAGCCGAAATCTAAATCTGCTTCTGCACTTCATTTATTGCAGCCAGAGGGGAAAATTTCAGACAATGAGCTTGAACTCAACCAGATTCTTGCGAGAACTCTGAATAGAACAACTAGTAGCAGTATCCGTTGCACTCTCATAAATAGCGTTGGTAAGGTGCAGATCAGTCATGGTGAGTTTAAAAGAAGTGATTTAGTTGCCCGGTTTGGTTTATTGCCTCGAGACTTGCGCAAGCTAGACGTATCAACGTACAACATAGTCCCTGCGATCTTAGTTCGAGACACTTCCATTGTTGTTAACTTGCTCCATATTAGAGGAATCATCAAGAAAGACTGTGTTCTGCTTGTCGACGTTGCTGCGGAAGATGCAGAATCAGCTCGATTACAATCTCTCTTTCTTTCCGATTTGGAACATAAATTGAAGCAAACTGTTGCAGGATCCCAGTCCAACCAGTTAACGTATGAACAGCGGGCTTTAGAATCCATTCTGGTATCTGTCACATATAATCTGAACGTCGAGTTTCGAACGCATGAGCAACGCGTCCAGGATGTGCTGAAAGAACTCGAGATCAGTTTGGATAGAGAGCGACTTCAGAAGTTGTTGGTTCAATCTAAGAACCTCGGTGCGTTCGTTCAGAAAGCTGTTCTCATCCGCAATGAGCTAGAAGAACTCATTGATAGCGACAAGGATATGGCCGGTTTGTTTCTCGACACATCCGTGCCTGTGGATGATAGTGATGTTGAAGTCATGCTGGAATCTTATTACAGCCAATGTGATGAGATTGTTCAAGCAGCTGAAAACTTATCCGAAAATATCAAATCCACAGAAGAATATATCAACATGTTGCTAGATTCTAACCGAAACTCGTTGATGCTGCTTGAAGTCAGGTTTCAAGTAGGAATGCTTGGCCTCAGCTTTGGCTCTGCTATTGCCGCGTTGTACGGAATGAATCTTGAAAACATGATTGAGGACACGAATTGGGGGTTTGTAGCTGTATGTGGCACCATAGGTGTAGTCTCTATGGCGACCGTGGCTATTGGACTCCGAAGGCTATCGAGAATCGGAAAAATCAACGAGAAATTTAGACAGCAATAATATCTTCTTCCCACCCTTGGGTGGCCTTGTGCTACTTATTCGTGTCTTGTCGTGCCGTGTCGTGTCTTGTTGTAACTTGCATTTGCAGTTGTGTCTGCAAATTTGTATATAGGTTTGATGCATTTATTTATTGAAACATTGGTTATTGTTTTGTGTACATATGTTTAACTTAACTCATTTATGGACTCAGTTATCTAGGTCCAAGCTTTTGAAGAACACGCGGGCCTTGCTCTTCCCACTCTTGCTTCGTGATCCACAAGTGTTCCTTATCGGCCATGACGTTTGCAAGCACAGCACCACCCAAGAATACCATATGTCTACGTCGAGGTGGGTCATCAACCTTCAGTTTGAAGTTGCCAAGTCGCGTGGGGTCACCGTGAAGGACCTTAGCCAGCCACAATTGCTTGATCTCCTTCTCCAATCGAGAGGGGAGTCCAGGGTACATAGAAGTACCACCACTAAGAACAATGCCGTTATAAAGGGTAGATCGAATATCCAAATCCGCACGCTGAACAGTTTCGAAGACGGCTTCGGCCATGCCAGGAGCTTCGCTATCTACCAAGTACGGCTGGAACAAGCACTCCGGAGCAAGGTAGCGCTCGGGGCCAATGTTAATGACCCGGCCATCAGGAAGCTCATATTTGTCCATCAAAACGGTAGTATCTGTAGTGAGACGCTTATCGAAATCGAGGTCGTAGCTAATGTAGCAGAACTTCTCCTTGATCTGTCTAACAGTCTCGAAGTCAGCACTTCTGTTGAAGGCATAACCACGTCGTAGCAATAGGTTGATAAGCTGACGAGTAATATCACGACCAGCAATATCGATACGCTTGATCAAATGATTGAGCACAACACTCTCGTAAACAGGAACGATATGGGTAACACCATCACCACTGTCCACAACTACACCCGAGCTCAGACCTTGGGCGTAGAGTGCAAGAACGGCCTGGATAGCGACGTAAACACCACCGAAGCCATACTTCTCGAACATTGTACCGACCATGCGCTCTCTGTTCTTCAAAGGGTTCAATGGAGCCTCAGTAAGTAGGATTTTATCATCATGGAAGTCCCTCTTCTTCAATTTCTCGTAGAACGAATAGTCCCAAAGGTGCTCCATATCATCCCAGTTACGCACAATACCGTTATCCATTGGGTACTTAATATCTAAAGCGGCGCGAGCGGCGTTAGCCTCGTCACCAACCATGATGTCCTGGAGTTCCTGGCCATTGATCTTCTCTTCCGCACGCAAGATCGGACGTCCCACAATCGACGGGAACGTAAACTCTGGTGCGTTCGAGCTACCGTACCCGAGCTTGACAAAGCCAGTGCCTTGATCTAACACAATGGGCTGCTCCATGAAGCAAGTTTGCTAGCAGTTGCAGGTTGTAGTAGGTAGTGGTGGTGTAGGTGTCTTTGGATACTTGTTATGGATGGCGGAGGCTCATGGGCCGTTAGGGCGTTAAGGGTACCAGCACAGGAGCACCGGAATCGACGACTTTGGTTACTACATACGTCCACCGCTCACGCACACTCCCACCCGCCTTTGAGACATCTCATATCCTGTCTTATTAGCTCAGGAAAGCGTTATAGGCGCGGGGAGGGAAGATGGAAAAAGGAGGAGGTAGGGTGGGAAATTATTTCTCCAAGAGGAGAGCAGGTTTAAAAAGATGTAAGAAAGGTAACGCTGAAGGTTTAATGATGATAATTGTATGAACCGAACTAAAAAAAAAATAAAGACTTTTATATTAATATTCTTATGCCTATGCTCAATTTGGCTCGAGGTTATATACCCCGGTTATCCTTTACCTATCTGATCCGTTTACCAGACTCTGATTGGGTGATGAGTAACACAGAGTCGATAATCTCCGAAAAACATCACTCTTCTTGTTAACCAAAAGGCATCGAAAAAAATAGGAACTAATCTAGCGGTCCCTACTAATAGAAACACCCTCGAGAAAACAACTATTGCTCGACGCATAAACACATCTCAAGCCTTTTAAAATGTTCAAGCACGCAACTCGCCAGGCCATCTCCGGTACCCGATCATACTCTTCGCAGGTCTCGAAGGCCCAGAATACCCTCGCGTCGCTCACCCAGAAGGGATCTGCTCTGACCAAGACCACGATATACTACTCCAAGGTTGCTGCTGAACTCGCTAAGTATGTTTGGCTCAAGGAGGGCATGTCCCCACCCACTGTTGCCGAGCTCCAGAAGACTTTCACCACCGACTTGAAGGCCTTTTACTCTAAGGCTCTCGAGAGCTCGAAGAACCCGTCGCAGGTTGCCGCCTACTTCAAGGGCTTCAAGAACGATGACTATATCCGTGGTGGTGCCATCGCCGTTCAACTCCTTGGTATCTTTGCCATTGGTGAGATCATCGGCCGTCGTCATGTCTATGGCTACAAGGACCACTCCAGCCACCACTAAAATGAACATCAATAATACATGTAGAACTGAATTATTATACACATACTTTTACTATTAAGATACACATAAATCTGATTGGTTTGCCAGTTCACTAGAAAGAGAAAATGATGTCGTTACTATATGTCTATACTGTATGTTGTTGTTATTCTATAAACTCGTGAATCATAAAATACGTGAGATGTGTTAGATCGTGTAGAACGCGCAGATTCATGGCCAATCTGTGTAGTTGAACATTCGATCCAGAATTAATTTCAAAGAAGATAAGTCTTTTCAATTTTCAATAGCCTGCTGTTCGGCGGGAACACTGAGAGTGCTCTCTTGAATCAGCTGCCAAAGCGTGGGGCCTGGCTGCTTCATCTCATAAAGCTTGAATGCAGCTAAACCAACAGCTACAGCACTAATAGGGTCGGCGAATCTACCAATGACGTATTTGTACATCGGGAAAATGCAGTATCAAGATTTCTAAAGTGTGTACTTGACTTGTATTATCAGATCTCCTCCTGAATAAATGTTTCATATTTATATGATTACTCTATTATTATATATAGATTTCGAGTTAAGGGTTCACGTTTGTTTTTGGATTCCAGGATTCCTCGAATGCTAGTCTATTAGATAAGGCGTATTAACAATGTCTATGTTTCATGGTGAGGGGATGATTTCAATCCTTCTTTGGCATTACTTTAAAAAGTTCTGTTCTCTGCCACGACTCAAGTTGGAGTAATTCAGCTACTTTTTTTGCATTCGGTCGCCACTGCGATCGGTGCTCCCAGTATATCAGGGCACGGGTGTGCCTTTGACGTTCCCATATCGGTGGATTCTAATGAGAAGAATCTCGGGAGGATCGATAAGAAGAAAACTAGACCGAGATGATCAGAAGGCATCTCTCGGTAATTAAACAAAAAATTAAGATCTCAAACCACCGAATTATCGGATACGAGAACTGAGGCTCTAATTGGTCGTTACATTACACTTTAGCTCTGCAGGTGATGTATCTAGTGTTTCATGTCACTTGTGTAGTTATCCGGGGGTTTGATGCTTAAATGCCCTGAAGTCTCGACTAATTCATATCTTCTCTCTTTTCTTATCTGGTGGTTCGTTACTATTATCCCGATAGCACATAAAATTATTATAATGGCCAGCGCCGCAGTCTTTGTTGTAATCGCCTCTGCACTCTGTATCATAACAAGCCCGCAAAAAGCTCTAAGTACGTTTGGGATCGCTCCATGAAAAACATATTCTGACCAGCGCGTGCTCACTCTTGATTTTTCGTTAATCAGATGATTGGTCACTATTCCTCCTGTAGTAACCGTAACCGAGATAGCCATTAAAACTTTTGGTACTATACTTTCCAATTTAGGATGGTCATTGGTTTCATAAGATACGGGGCTGGTTGCTAATATTGTCATAAATACGAATAAAAATAAGCAAAAAGAGAAGTCATTTTTCAATTTCTCGATAAATCGATATGGCTTCATTACCTCGTGCTCTAGGTTAGTGGAACCGTGGCTTCGGATTTTTATCGTCTCATAAAATGCTAAAACAACGTGCAATAATGACGAGACTATCACCACGTAAACTGCGACACTAAAACCTCGCGAACCCTGCATAAGTAGTTAATAAAAGTTGACATGTTCCTGAATGTATTTTCGCCGGATAAACATCCGCTGAAAGAGAGACCCAGGGCAGGGTCCAGAGGTACTACATGATATCGTTGAAACTGAGGGGCTTACGTACAACTTAGTCGGCGCCGATGCCTAAGGGAAGCGGGAGAAAAAGCACAACACTGGGTTAGCAGGGCGTACGGTACTCCTCTGGGTAACGCGTGCCTTTCTCGAAGTCGCCTCAAAATCCCATTCGAAACTTCATCATTCTCTGTCCCAAAATTCCACCCCAATGGACAGCGACAGCGAGACTGAGCATCCCCCTGTTGTAGAGCAGAAAAAGGAGAAATCGCGGAGGCCCCCTAATAGTGCGTTCCGCCAGCAGCGGCTGAAAGCATGGCAACCGATCCTCACACCGCGGACGGTACTTCCTTTGTTCTTTACGGTGGCCGCCATTTTTGCTCTGTTCGGAGGTCTGCTTATCTGGGCGAGTGACCAGGTGCAGGAAGTAATGCTAGAGTATACAACCTGTGGCCTAAATGCTCCCACCAACACGTTTGCAGATATTCCTACGACCGGCGTTGAGTATCACTTCAAGGCGAAGGCTACTCCATCCACTGCGCCGCAATGGAAACGCAGTGAAGATGGTAAGAACTGCACTCTGCGCTTCGAAATCCCCACGACAATGAATGGTCCTATTTATTATTTCTACCGCCTTACCAACTTTTATCAGAATCACCGTCGATATGTGCTGAGTTTCAACGAGCAACAGATCGAGGGCCAGGCTCAATCTGCTGACGATTTGAAGAGCAAAGATGATTGCAAGCCGCTCATTACCAACCATGAAGGAAAGCCGTACTACCCGTGTGGCCTTATCGCTAACTCTATGTTTAACGATACTTTCGAGCATACGCTTACTGGTGTTGATGGAACATCGGATTTCCCAATGACAAACAAAGACATTTCATGGGCTTCGGACCGCTCCCGATTCAAGAAGACCAAGTACAATGCCTCGGAAGTCGTGCCGCCTCCGTTCTGGTATGAGAAGTTCGGCGATAAATACACCGAGGAGACTCTCCCGAATGTCGAAACATGGGAGGAGTTCCAGAACTGGATGCGTACTGCAGGTTTGCCGACCTTTGCCAAATTGGCACTGCGCAATGATACAGGTAAGCTCGAAAAAGGTACGTACGAAACTACCATTGGACTCAACTTCAACACAACCGTTTATGAGGGTAAGAAGTATATCTTGCTTTCTACGAGAACGGCCATCGGAGGTCGTAACATCTTCTTGGGTGTGGCTTACTGCGTTGTTGCCGGAATTGCTGCTACTCTTGGTGTTGCGTTCTTGACCCAGCATGTTGTACGACCACGTAGACTGGGTGACCACGCATATTTGAGCTGGAACCAGGAGGGACACTGAAATCTCTTTTTTTTTTAAACTCATGACTTCATTCTTCATATTTCACATCCACTCGAATGTGCTGTGCTCTTAAATACAATTACACATACAGAATATAAACGTAGCGAAGAAATACTGTTGTAGAATTTGCTTTTTGTTTTTTATTGTTATTATTACTACTGACAAAAATAAAATATGATGAATATATTCCTCATTTTCTCTCGATAAATAGTATGGCCGCGGATAGTTAGTTGGCGAGAAAGTATAAATGGTCGTAACAGCTATTAGGTGTATTATATGGTTACGCGGTATTAATGAATGGCTCTTTTCTGTACAAAGTTCTTGTTTCAAGATCGTTTTGGTAAATGCTCAGGCTTTGTTGGTGCAGGTGACTCCCGGAAGTATGGAGAAGTCAATGCTTGCTCTGCAGTAATGCGTTTCAATGGATCCATGAGAATCATAGAACACAGGAAATCTAGAGCTCTGTCACTAGCCGCAGAAAACAGAGCCTGAAGCTGGCCTCGAGTTGGTGGAGGGTGTCGTATTTTGAATGCTCCTGATCTTTGGTATTCCGGAAGACTATCCAATTTAGGCCATTGTGCCGTTGTTGGAGTGCCCAATGCTTTGAATGTGATATCTAGTTGGTCTGCGTCCGACTGGCCCGCAAGGTATGGTACCCGAAGCATCATTTCCGCAAAAATCATACCCACGGCCCACATATCTACTGCTCCTGTGTAATGGCGAGCACCCAATAAGAGTTCAGGAGCACGGTACCACCTGGTTACTACCGTTGGCGTCAGTCGTTCGTGTGGAGCAAACGACATAGCCCGGCCCAGGCCAAAATCAGCGATTTTAACTTGTCCGTCCGGAGCAATCAGCAAGTTTGATGGTTTGAGATCGCGATGCAGTACAAAATTCCGGTGGCAATGATGGACACCACGCAATGTCATGAGAAGCCAGGATTTGATGTTGGCTTCGGAGAACACGATCTTTGTATCCTTGATCAGGACCTCCAAGTCAGACGGAAGAAACTCGAGTACTAAATTGAGATTTCCCTCGTCAGAAACAAATACATCGTGAAGCTCAATGACGTTTTTATGTCGCATTTCTTGAAGAAACTTCACTTCGCGAATTGCTGACATGTCGAGCCCGTCCTTGAACTCGCTAACTTTGATCATCTTGACCGCTATCTGTTTATTGTTCTCGGTGTTGTGGCCCACATATACCTCCGCATATGTACCCTCACCAACTTTGCGCTCTTTCGTATACTTCACAGCTGCGACTGACATGACGAGATTTGATGATTGAATACCCTTCTGGTGTACATAAATCACCAAGGTATGTGTGAAGGTGTGTTATGGGTACGGACAGGGACATCAAGGCGGTGGATCGGACTAGCCATACTTCCAAAAAAAAAAGGAAAGAAAATAATCGAACTCAAAGAGATTCCTCGAGAATATTAACAATTAAAATAAATGATAGTTAGATGCGTTGCATTACATGTCAAAAAGAAATTGGTTCTGTACAATTACATTTGTGATCGAGCCGCTTTGTTCCTCAACGAGTCGTGGTAATGCAGAATCGGGATTCGAAAACTCGCATTGGATAAACATTAAAAAGTCCTACAACTAAAGCACCTGAATTAAAATTACTGCGACTCTTCCTGGCCACTCAAAAGTGTGTAGACCGGAGCGTTAAGCTTCTCGCGTCCCTTGAGGAACAGGAGCTCCAAAAGGAAAACGAACTCAAGGACCTCACCACCAGCCTTGACAACCAACTCGCCAGCGGCAGCAGCAGATCCACCGGTGGCAATAATGTCATCAAGAATAACCACACGGTCGCCCTTAGAGATAGCAGACTTCTGAAGAGCGAAAACGTCCTCGCCGTACTCCTTGGCAAAAGTAGCAGTGTAAACATCACCAGGGAGCTTACCAGCCTTGCGTACAGGGACAAAGCTAACATTAAGGGCAAGAGCAAGCGGCGGACCGAACAAAAAGCCGCGGGCATCAAGACCAACAATCACGGTCGGCTTCAACGGCTCGACGTGCTGCTTGAGGGCATCAACGAGGAGACGGAAAAGCTCCGGGTTCTGGAAAATAGGCATGATGTCCTCGAAGAGGATACCCGGGGCGGGGAAATCCTTGTACTTGCCCAATGCACTGCGCAGCTGAGATTTGGTCTGTTCCAATGACGGCGACATTGTTATGAAGATGGTGGTTTAAAGGCTAAGTTTTTTTCTATTTGTTGGTTATATCCTGTGATAGCGCGTGTGTATTTTTTTTTTTTTGGAGATCAGGGTTTGTGTGGACCTATTTATCCGAGCGTGGATTCGTACTGCATAACTTGAGGTAGAACTAAAAAGATCATTTATGGACTAGGACTCAAGGTTTTGTTCAAGCTAGTTTTTACCCGATATATTCTTTTATTTGGTAGATTTGCAGTCTTATCACCGTCATTGGCTCTATCGCACGTTGTCTCTCTGCCATGATTTAATATACAGGAACACTCCTCCCATCCCAGACCCTAAGAGGTCACGCTACACACCCTATGCTTGTCTCCTCCTCCTTCCCCCATCTGAGCACCCAGCCATTATACCGAGCTGTAGGGGGTTCCCCATAATAAACCTCTGATACCTGAACTGATATACTACTCCTTGACTACCTTATCGTCCATGTTCAGTTCATGGAAAAGAGCCCCACAGAAAACACTGAACGCTTCCCCAACTACTTCCAAAAAACGGTCTATCCCAATTCCTCTTAAAGATTGCGATAACGGTTCTAGTTTCAAGAACCTCAGCAGCCCCGAATCCAGCGAACCCAGCGCCACACCCACTGCGGAATTCAGTAGAGTTAAGTCTTCAATGTCTATTCAATCACTTCGGAGACTCATTAAACCCTCTGATGCAGAGACAAAACCTAGAGAAGAGCCTAAGAAGGAGCCTAATTCTGTCCCCACCATGAACCCAATCAACCAGGACCCTTCTAATACTGATAAGGCTCAATCGTCTGGATCTTCTGCTGCTCCACAAGCACAATCAAACGACGACCAGACTGATACTTCAATTCCAGAAGCATCTCATCAAAATAGCGATGGGTGGATATGGTCTATGTTTAAAACAGACAAACAACCCAAAGTGGACGAGCCCACAAATAAAACGGGTCGAGCATGGGCGTTCTGGGCCAAGGACTCGGACTCAGCAAACAATTCGGAAGACAAGGAATCTGGGAGACTAGCTGTGAGTGGCACAGAAACAGAGCACGACCCAAGTAAAGCTGTTCTCGAAATACCTCAAGCCAAAAGGCGAAAGAATTCTAAGCCATCGATCGTCGTTCCTCAGTTCTCCACAATCCCATGGGCTTCGCGCACCTCTAGACTAGCCAATTTCCTGTGGTCTTCTGTATCCACAAATTCGTATAGACATATGGTTTTGCAGTCTCCTGTTAAGCCTAAACGAGCAGTGGTCATTGGTGTTCATGGCTACTTTCCAGCCCGCATGACTCGCAAGATCTTAGGCGAACCTACTGGGACTTCCATAAAATTTGCCAATGAAGCTGAAAGTAGACTTCAGAATTGGTTTTCGGATCGTTTCCCCGGAGAAAGCATAAAGATTGATAAGATTGCATTGGAAGGCGAGGGAAAAATCGACCGCCGCGTTGATAAACTATATGGGCTCCTCCTCAACTTCGAGTCCTTATTAAAAGAAGCTGATTTTGTCTTCTTCGCCGTCCACTCTCAAGGCGCGGTAGTGACCGTTAACATTGTGGCTCGCCTGTTAGAACAGCAAATGCTGAACCATAAGCAACGTGTTACTATCTTATCAATGGCTGGAAGTTTGCTTGGTCCTATGCCTGGGATGGATCAAACGCTTGTCATGAAAGCCATCACCCGCATCGAACATGATTCTTTGATTGAACTGTTTCAGCTTCAGGATGTAGAATCCCGGTTAAGCAAATCTGTACAAGCTAGCCTCGACACTGTCTTATCAGCCGGTGTCAAGTTAGCGCTTGTAGGAAGTGCAGACGACCAACTCATCCCACTATACTCTGCACTGGCTATCAACGTGCAGCATCCAAACTTGTTCAGAGCAACATACATTGATGGCGACGATGTGATGCCTGATGTGATATCCCCATTGCTCCAGTTGGCTTCACAACAACTCAATTCTGGACATACAGATCACGGTGTTGTCAGCGAGCTTAGTAGCATCTTGGCCGGTGCTCTTACGTCGAAGGGTCATTCGAAATTATATAGCAGCGACAACGTTTATGACCTTGGAATTCAAGTGGCTCTGGAAACTGCATTTTGCGCTGGCGCACACCCACACTTTGATCAAGATTTCAGGATCCCGAAGCCAACTGGAAACCCGTTTTTGCTCCCTTGGGCTGCCAATGCGCTGGTTTCGGACTCCCGTAAATCCAAGCACCTAATGCCGGTTGTTAAGGATCTTTTGCTGCAATTTAATGAATGGAGACCTGAAACCAAACAAATGAAAGATTTGAAACTCCGCCTTGCGGGAATTAGTAGGCTCAGTAAACTCTAGCCGCATATCGTTGGTTGGTTGTTTTCTTGGCTTTTAATGAATAATACTTAGACTTCATTATTTTCAAAATAATGTAACAATGATTATAAAAATTATAATACAAATATATTTATATCACTACCCATTGGTCAACTTATTAGTCTCAGCGATTAATGCTCTAAGCCGCTGTGCATGAATAGCAACTGACATATTCGAGGACTCTCTTTTTGCCGGTGGTTCTTCCGTTCTAGACAGCGACTCTCTTCCGATTCTCACGACGTTTTTCTTGGCTGGTGAAGTTACGCGGCGTCGTTTTATACTAAGCGCCCTATGGCTTTGCAAACTTTTCTCATACCAAGACAAAAAATCGTTTAGAGCTTTACTGATGTCTGACTTCAGCTGTATAATTGATCGAGTTGAAGTTGACTTGGTCGTGATTGATATTAAGTTCTTTGCCGGAGTTGGATCACGAACACCTTGATCAACCACAACCACATCAGGTTGGTTTTCACTAGTGGACGTTGCCAGTTTGAACTCAGTGCCAGATCCAAGTGCAAGGTATGACTCCAGTTGAAGCACTTGAGTAAGCCACTGGCCCTCAGAAGAGCTCCAATCAGCTACAAATCGAAGTTGGTTTAATCCGCATGAGCTTGATTTTTTCAGCAGAGGCAACAGAGCTGAAAAGTCCAAGGGTTCGATAACTAGCTTTTTCGTGAGGCTATCATCATTATTAGGTTTGACACCCGAGAATTCTACTCCATTGCGCTTTTCTGTTTCTTCGAATGAAGCTGATGGAGTATGTGTATAATCCGAGTTGTTACCCGTATCCATAAAGCTTCTTGACGATATGACGCGTTTACTTGCTCTCGATTTGTGGAAGGATTGAAGCTCCTGATCCCGCAGTTGCTGCTCTCGCTTCTTCTCAAGAGATTGTATCGCGGTGTTTTTAATGAGCTTAACAGCGTGCTTCAAAACACGCTGGTTATCCAGATTTATTGAGCGGATTAATGCTTCGCTGTCGCATTCACAAACAGTCTTGAGTAATTTCGAGAAAATATGATTTTTGGTTTGCTCTACAAAGGAAGCGCGCATCTCCGATCTCTGTAATCTCATTTGATGCTGCTGCTGTTGTTCTCTTTGTCGCTTTTGCTGTTCTAATCTTAGCCTTTGGGCTTCAAGCTCTGCCTGTTTCCGTTTTTCTTCCTTTACTTTTAGCTGCTGCTCCTTCTCTTGCTGCATTCGTTGCTCTTGGAGCATCTGGTTCCTTCGGTTCTCTTCCTCATGTCTTCTTTGATTTTCTTTTGCTTGTTGTTGCGCACGCAATTCTGCTTCTTGTGCCTTAAGTTGAGCAATTTTCTGGGCGTTGCCATCAGCAGCTAATGCCTGTCCAAAGCTGGGGGCCGGCGTCGGTTGAGGCGACTGGGTATTTGGAGCCGAGCTCTGGGGCTTGAAGGCGGGAGCGGCTGGGTTAAATCTAGGAGGCTGAATTGTAGGCTGTACTGCTCGTAATGGCATCGGACTAGTCTGGCTTACAGCCAAAGGTTTCAGAACATCCAGCATTTCTATAGGTTGATCTAGTGAAACGTCGAACGCTTGTGCCAAAGCCTGTTTATCTTTAACGTTGGATTCATCCCAGGACTTGACATCTACTTCTTCGGATGCCTCATCGCTGTAACTTATTATCAAATCATAATGTTCACAGAATTTCCGAGCCTCTTCGATGGTTTCAAACCCAAGCAAACCAACAAACCTTGTTAAAGAGTACATGTTCATCCGCTTGTGCATGCTTTCTATTAGCTGGCGAATTCCTCGAACGCGCAATACGTTGTAGTGGATTTCGCAAACGGCTCGAAACGTGGCTGGAACATCTGGCAATCGAACTCGGCAGAAGAATTTCGTTACTGAAACCGATGCCAAGGATCTGAGCTCCAAAGCCAATGTCACCAATGGATGACGGCTGATTTGGTATGGAAGCCTATCTATGGTAGCGGCCATTTCCTCATCGAAGAAATGCGACAGCAGCTGGTAAGCCCTTATTTCCGGCTCGTTTGTTGAGACTAAGGGCTGAGACTGGTAGAACTCGGAGAGCGATTGTAAACATTTGTTGAATTGCTCTAACTCCTGTTGCTGTGACCATTCTCCACCCTGACTTAATGATTTAGCCATTCGGTGCAAGGAAACGCAGTGTACACGGGCAATCACTTCGAAACACCACAGTGCTTCATTTCCCTGGTAATTTTGGTATGTAAAATCCTGACGAATTGAGCGTGTACGATCCCACAGGAAAGCATGAGAGTTCGGGAGTTTCGGGACAATATCGCTCACCAAATATTGCAGAGTAGACATGAGAACCCTTGGTGGGCGCACATCACTAGGCAAAGGAGGAGGCTGACCAGCAGCCGGTCTACTGAATGCTTTCACAGCATGTTCGCGAGTCACACGGCCATTGGCGTTTTTCTCCTGTGGTAGCACGTTGTTCTCATGTGCACGTCTGACACGTTCAAACACAGGACACATCTCCAAGCACGAGCCCACAAATTTAATGGCGTCGGTGAGATTTTTCCTAGTTGCCGTACTATCTACAAGACCGCGTTTTTCCATCTCGGTTCTTTCCTTGTCATGCATATCGCTCATCAGATCGTAAGCGGATTGGAGGGATTTCTGTCCGCCGAGATACTGCTGTTCGATCTGAGCCATTTTGTCCTGGTTGTTGACATCCCAATCGTCTCGTTGATAGTCCACTGAGGTCAGAGGTTTTGGCAAAGGTTTCAAAATTGCCATATCATCCACTTGTGGCCTCGGGCGGTTTACAAACTGACCTGGGCTGAACTTTGGAAGGTCTCGAGGAACTCTGAGAGATTTCTTGGGGCCATTGTCCCGCTTGTTTTCTTTCTGATTCTCCCGCTTCTTGTCCTTCTTATTAAATTTTGGCTCAGCCTGTTCCCGTTTCTTATCTTTCTTCGGCATATTCCCAGATGGAATGGACGTAAACCCTGTTGATTGCTGAGGAGCATTCTTTATTGGTTTCGGCTGCTGCTGATTCTGTTGTTGTTGTTGGTGCTGTCCAAAAAAGGCTGATTGATCGGTCTGTGCTGGGTTTCCAAATACCGGCTGTGGATTGGCTGCTGCTCCGCTGAAACTAGGAGCAGGCGGGGGTGCAAATGCGGAAGCTGGAAATTGTTGTCCAAAAGTCGAGGTCGAAGCAGGCGGTGTAAAGCCGAAACTCGAATTGTTTGACATTCCGTTGCCAAATCCTTGATTACCTCCTCCCTGATTGAACGCAGAGAAGCTCTGGTTGAATACTGGCGCCTGGGGGTTCTGGGCACCATTGTTATGGTTGAATGAAGCCCCTCCGCGCTTCTGGAAAGGATTATTAGGCGGGTTCGATGACTGCCACATGAACCCAGATATTATGAGAGTATGCTAATAGACCCCGTCCAGCGGGATTTCCTTCCTCTTATGGCTTTTAGTGAAATCAAAATCACAAAAAGAGTTGGGATCCTTTAGTTTAGTTATTAGGCACACTCACACGCTTCACACTAGTAATAATAACAATGGCTTGTGAAAGATACCGGTAGAAAAGCGGCAACTGATCACCCAAGAAGAATTTACTGGATACGGCTAACATGGGTGTACGTGATATGGCCAGTGAACTGATATGTGTCGCGTATGGGCGGGTGATGGGCTGATGATTATAGTTACTGCTGACACCTGGTAATAAAGTCTGTCATATCCATCAGACACCAAACACCATGGCACCTGCAAAGAACAACGCCAGTCCGCTCGAAGCACCCACTGAGTTCTACCAGGAGGGTGTGAAATTCCTCAACAAGTGCTCGAAGCCTGATAGCAAGGAATACCTCGGTATTGTGCGTGCCGTTGGTGCTGGATTCCTCGTTATGGGCGTTCTTGGCTACGTTGTCAAACTTGTCCACATCCCCATCCGTCATTACATCACTGTTTAAGCCGAGTCTTCGCTGCGTGATCGGACTAAACAAAAATAAAATGCGCTTTCTACTCTAATTATCGCATCTCAAATCTTTCCTCCATGGATCGTTGGCGTGTAGCCCCTACGCACATGTCCGTGGTCCGCGGATAGTTTATAATGTTTCATCATATATTAAAGAAATTAAAAAGAGCTCTTGGTTCTAAACTATAAAAACGGAAATTCCTGGGCAATTCATCTATAGAATGTGTTGTTGGCACATATATTTTCGACATACAGCTGCTGCAAGCTGTTTGGCTCGTTCACACCCTTTAAAGGCTAGGCTTGATGATCAATATGGCTCACTACCCTTTTTATCGCAAGGTGTTAAAGCTTTTTGTCTCAGGTATGATGACTTCTCTTCCCCCGGTGTGCCCTTACCCTGTGATTTTCCATCCAAACCGCTCTCTTGTTACATATCTCTAAGTTGGATCGTACAGCATCATATATCATTTTGGTTTCGTTAAACGAGGTCCATATACCGATGTCAGTAGAAGAAACAAAGCCAGTGGAGCAACAGAAGCAACAGTCTGCGGAGTCAGAGAGCCAGCAGCGCAAGATATATGGTAACAATGCATCAGCCGACTTCCTAAGCGAGCTTAGGGGAAAGCCCGTCATAGTCACACAGTCCACAGGAATCGAATACCGCGGAACCCTTCATTCTGTTGACGGTTTCCTGAATGTTGTACTGAGAAACACCAAAGAGGTTTACGAGAGCACCGTTGTATCTGAGCTTGGTGAGGTGTTCCTCCGTGGATCAGCGGTGGACTACATCGCTGCTGCTTAAGAGAAGAGAGCATGGAGAGAGTTATTGGAGAGTAGAGAACGACAAAAGAAAACAAAATAATAAACGAAACAAATAAAAAAAGACAGGAACGAAAACATGGGTTTATCTATTTGTAGTTATAATAATAATAATACTGATTATTTGATGAAAAAACGACCGCATCAAAAGAAAACGATCAACAAGCTAATGAGTGATAAAAGTGGCCATATGATCTGAGAAGGGAGCCTCTGCCCGCTGTTGGCAAATATAGCATAAGATGAGAATGAAGAGAAAGGTTGCGAAGATCCATCAGGCAGCGACGTTCCATTTACCCCAGACACGAAAGCAACAGGTGCTTGAGTGGGCTCTGTTGAATTCGGCATCAAAGTATTGACATTGCTGCTATTTCCAAATGCCGCACCTGTGGCTACGCCGGCACCTGTGGCTATGCTCATACCAGAACTTGAGGCATTCATACTGTCGCTGAAGATTCCAATTGATGATTGTACCTGCTGTTGTGTTGTTGCAAAGGATTCCTGGTCAGTAGCAGATGGCTGAGGTGCAGAATCTGTACCAGAAGCTGCTGCGTCAGTTGGTATTATCTGATTCTGGTTCACTAAAGACGAATACAGGCCATTGATTGCGGCTACTGCTGATTCTTCTACTTGCGTGTCCGTAGCAGTAAGAAACAGTTCGGACAGCGAGGCCAACCGGGGATTGGCGAAAATATCGTTGGTGGTCGCAGTTATCTCTGGTGAGTTAATTGAGGACGATATTGGTTCGCCGGATAGACTTCCTTGAGTAGATGTGGGAGCACCGCCGTAATCAATTATTCCTTGTCCGGATGTAGCAGAGTAACTTGTTGCTTCAGGAGCTGAATTCGAAATAAACATTGAATACATTTCGTCTAGCTCGCTTGAGATAAATTCTTTTGTGGAATCATCCGTAGCAGCCTCAAGTTGTGATGCTAGTGACTCTACTGCTTGATCAGTCAAAAACGAATTGGCTCTTTCTGATTGCGTTCCGCTAGCCTTGAGATCCGAACTTACATGCGGATTCGCGGCTTCAACCACCGAAGCAGCTGGACGAGCAGTAGCCTCACCATCGTTTGAAGATGAAGCTAGTGTGGTAGAAAGCATTGGCGTCAGTCTCTGAGACTCTGTAAGGGCAATTGAGTTCTGTTGGTTTGAAGTGATTGTCTCCATACTCTCTATTGAACCAAATGCCCCAGCCGTATCAGATGGAATAGAACCCCAGGTAGCTAAATTCGAAGTCACAGAGGATGCCGCGATTACATTAGGACTAGTTTCTGGTGAATCAGTCGTTTGCGGTATTGGCTGGAATGATTGTTGATCTGTTGGGCCTTGATAATTGATAACGAATGATTCGATCAAGCTATTAATCTGGGCGGATATAGAGCTTTTTGCAGTTGAATCCGTGGCTGTGGCCATCACTTGAGATAAAGAGCTGATCTTAGGCCCTTCCATAAACGAATTCAATGCTTGCTGTGCACCATCTTGGCTTTGAGCAGCTACGCCGTTCAGAATTAAAAGATCCAGCCAAACCACTAATAAAGGCATCGGCAGCGAAAGAAGGACTGGAAATGAATCTGTAATCTTATATATGCATACTATCAGTAAAGTTATCAATACATGCTTTTGTATGCATGGCCTAAATCCCTGTTAATGAATTCACGATATTTCCTCCGTGCGTCCTGTACGTCAAATATTACGCACGATGGGCAGATTGTGTATGAACCACTTACACCATCCATGCATATATGTAAAAGAGAACTAAAAAAAAAAAACTTCCAAGCTAGCTTAATTGACTTAAGAGGAAAGAGAAGAGAACAGTTAATAGAATATTGAATTTGAAAATTAACTATCTCGTCATTAATATTGCCTAGCTTTACATGGCCAGCCAAATAGGAACAGGCTAATTAATGGCATATAAGGTTTGTGGTATTCACGTGAGTGTTTAGCATTATGTGCTCAAAATAATTTCATAGCCTTTTAGTTTCGAAACGAAGGAAAGAAAAAAAAATATTAATTACTCTTCGTTTGGAATTAAGGTTCAGATGTCTGATGGAGAATTGGACGAGATAGATAAGGTACTTCAAAGAGAAGAAGCTGCAAAGTTACAGGAGTCAGAAACTCGCAGTAATAATCCAATTAACGAAGATCAGGAACATAAGGTGTCTATTGACAGCGAAAAAGAGCCTGTGTCAAAAGACCACTCCGAGGCTGAAACAAGTGCTCAAGGTAACCCTGAATCGAGCAAACAGTCTAGTGAAAACGTTTCGGAGAATGATTCTTTGAAAAACGAAACATCAGATGCTGATACATCGGCTAGTGATTCTTCCGATGAAGATTCTTCTTTGGACACAGATTCATCGGACTCAGAATCTTCGGGGGATGATTCTGATTCAGACGGTGATACTAATAATGAGCCAGAAGGACTCCAGGATAGCGATAATGAACCATCGGAAATCCCTCACACCCGTAATGAGATTCTCGAGGATGAGATTCCGCAGTTTCCTACTGACCTGGTGATCACAGATTCAACACCACTGGAGCCAATTGGTACGATCAAGGCCGTTGGTGAACGTTCGGTCGTAATTGAAGCTAATAACAGCGCACGATACCGGGTTCTTGCTGATGGAGCTGCGCTTGTGCTTGATGGGCAAGAAAAGGAGAGGATTCCTATCGGAATTTTATATGAAACATTTGGACCCGTGGACAAGCCTTTCTATGTGGTCAAGTTCAAGGACAACGAGAGCCTCGAACCATTCAAGTCTAAAGTGGGAGAGAATGTTTCGCAGGTTGTTTCTACTGCGCACTATGTTTTGACAGACGAGTTCAAATCGAAAGGCACCGACGCCTCGAACTTTAATGACGAAGAAGTTCCACTTGAAGAACAAGAGTTCAGTGATGACGAGCAAGAAATGTTGGCTAAAATGACTAAAAACAAGAAACGGAAGAAGAGTAAGAAGCAAAGCACTGATCCTCGCCCGCCTAATCCCAAACAGGCCAATTTGGATCAAAATAACCCCGACCAAACCAATTCTGGCCAGAGTATTTCAGATCTCCATGCTCGCGTTGCTAGCTCTGTAAAACCAAGCAACTCCTCTAGACCACCAGTCTCTTTTGTTCCGTCTATGACCCCACCTGCTGCCTTTCCTCAAAATATGGCATACTCTGCGCCCGTACCTCCTCCTGCTCCACCAACATCGATGCCAATGGCGATGACTCCTGAGATGATGCAACAATGGTATCAATTCCAGCAATTCCAGCAGTACCAATATCAGCAAAGTCAGTACCAGCAGATGTATCAACAACAGCAACAACAGCAGCAAAAGCAGCAGCAGCAGCAACAACAACAACAGCAGCAGCCGCCTCCGCCGCCTCCGTACTAAAAGAACAATAACAAGAACAAGGAAGAAAACAAAAAGAAAAGAAAGATAGCAGAGAATACACATTTCCCTCTACATAATTATTTATTTGATGCCGTAAGGCAGCAGCAAATATTCGAAGCACCATTACATGATTCCAAATTAATAAATATCTATATCATCCTATCATCGTTTGGTCTGGAAATTCGGGATGAAGTCTAGCCGCGGAAAAAAGCTAATGCAAATACAAGTACAATCACAGCACCAATAAGAATGAACGATGGCTGAACAGGGAATCCGTTGCCATCCTCGGAGGAGCCAGCAGCCGAGGAGCTTTCAGCAGCTGAGGCCCTGTTCTCGTTATGAATTGCTCTGGCACCATGCTGGGCGGCCTCGTACGCCGATCCACGGTACGAAGTGTGGATCTTCTTTACCAGATCGCTTGCTTGAGGCGGAACAACTTCAATGGTGTTTACATGTTCATGGTCAGGAACTGATTGCTTGATTTCATCAACAATGTCTGGGAACAGACTAGTGAAGATCTTGTTCTGCAGGTTCCATTTCACACTGCGTTTGGCAAACTCGGCTTGTTTGGCCGGTGTAGACTGGATAGCACCCGTCGCAATTTCCGAAGAGCACATAAAGCTCAACAAACCGGTAAGAATTGTCGAAACGTTCCAAGCCGGATTCCAGGATTCTGGATGAAAATCGCTCATGTTCAAACATAGTCTGGCTCCAGGCTCGAATCTACCGCTAGGTGTGACCATCCGGATGCTCGGGGGACCATAAGGATAATTAGCAGGGAACTTGAGATCTCCTAGATACTGGCCACCAGTGAATGGAGTGTCCGGAGGGCCTGTAACAACAAAGTACCACTGAAGAATATCTTCCTCACTGGGTCGAGCATCGATGTAGGGTGTAGGACTTTCGCGGAGGGATTTGTACTCGATAGTGAGCCGTTTCACGGCCATTCGACTTGTCATTTTGATCTAAATAATTTCAGTAAAAACTCAACTGATCTTGCTGGGGGTTTGAGCGGTAATAATGACAGCTGGTTGGAATAAGTTCAAACGTGGACCGATCACTTATCACGATTGGGACTGTACGGCGGCACTCACACACAACCTGACCTGGAGGGGAGGAACCTCGTACCTCCGAGTCCCTCCCTAACCTAATACTACCAGCCCAAATGGCTGTATGATTTCTTCATGCACCACCGCTGTAACGGTGGACTAGAGACTACATACGGCCATTGTGGCAGTTGCGGGCATGTTTTCTTTGTCCCAAGCCATTCACTGTTGGTCTAATGGCTAAGGCAGTGTCTCCAAGCTTACTTGCCCTTGTCGAGCCGCCGATATCCCGTCGTCAGTTTGCTATGGTGATGACTAAGGTAATGACTAAGGTGATATAGAATTAAGTGGATTTCAGATATAGATAAGCTGCTATCTTTCCTGAGATCTTTATCTAAATTCACGCGACATGCAAGTCCAGTATTTAATCGCCATAGTAATTAGTGCAATGATGGCCAGCGCAAGCAATATCAAAGATGTCACATTCCAAGAACTCCAGAAAATAGTGTTTGAGCAGTATGATGTACCGGGTTCCAGTTTGGTACCACACCAAAACAGCATTAACAGCGATACATATAAACACGTGCTATATAGCGATCTCGACGATGTTGATGGTAAAGAGGTTGGTGTATATCGAGTAGTTGACTCGAATGATGACGCTGATTATGTGCAATTCAAAGCGTCACAGGAGGCACATATGCAGGAAGTTATCAAGACGCACAACGAGCACTAGCTCATCGAGCACGGTCGACTAGAGGGTCGGAGATAGTGATACGCAGCATTATGACGTATATAATGCCAAGCGTTGAAGCAAATCAGTCTGTGGCGGAGGAACAAGGAACAGGTTTGGTGAAATTCGTAGCTGAAGACTAACTTTAGATTTACCATGAGCACACCGCATTTAGCTCTCACTGCCTTCCGCTTCCATCCGTGGTCCCGTTAAGGCCGCTAGCTATATTTCATTTTACGAGCTCATCACCCGCTTGGAGGGACGTCAGGCTTCGTCCTACCTTGCACTCAGCTCTCACAATACCTTCGAACGCCAATTACGCCAGCTCACCGAGCACATTGATGAATTAGTTTAATGCACCTAGATTTACATAAAAATTCAATGTCCTCTATATTCAAATGCTGTGCTCATCGTAGATTTCGTTGCGGCTATCTTATGGGAACGTCATGTCAAACATCTCTCTTTGGATCTGTCTGCCTTGTTCACCAACTACCACTATGAGTTCCGTAAAAGGACGGATACTTTCGTGTGCCTGGTACAATTTTTTTTTTCAATGGATAGTGATATTCGTGGCCAACTACTGGGCAGTCCACCTACGTTCGTCTACCGTGAGTGCCATGTTACAGAGGCATCGTATGTCAACTTCTCCTTATACCCCCAATCCTCAAATATCTCGAGGTTCTTTCGTATTTTCTGCACTCGATTCCTGCAGTTTCAGGCAGCCCCCCTAGTAATGTGTGCAGAGACGTGATATGTTTAGTACGGCTCTCCACGCTTAACGTTCCAGTTTTTTTTTTCTCTTTGTGCTCCTGTCCCACTGTCGATATCCCGTCGTCAAATTGCTGGAGAAAACAAGCACATTACTTAAAAGTCTTCAAGGAACAGATCTAACAAGACCAATAGAAACACCTGAAAAAGGAAACCATCAGCATGTCATTTCTAGGACTCGGAGGAAACAAACAGGCCGGCACTGGCGCACCAGTCAATAAACTAAAGATGGAGGCTGCTGAGACCGAAGTCGATACCGTTGCTGATATGTTCAACCGTCTTATTGACAATTGCCACAAGAAGTGCATCCAGTCTTACTCGGACAGCGAGCTCACAAAGCAGGAGGGTCTCTGCATCGACCGTTGCGTGTTCAAGTACTTCGAAGTAAACGCTAAGGTTGGTGAGTTCATGCAGAACATGGGCCAGCAGTTCCAGATGCGTCGTTAATGTATATAGAGGAATGTTATAACAGTATTCATACACAACCCGCTTTGCACTATTGCTAGTACTATCACTAGTACAGTACGAATCAAAGACATCACTTTTCAGGATTTCTACAACTTTCATTACCATTACAACTACATAAGTTCTGTTCCGTTTAAGCTAATACTTCAGAAACTCTCTTCAGCTTCCTGGATCTGGTTGGCTATTTGAAGGGTGGACTTAGCATCAGGTCCTTTCACCCATATCTTTCCGTTCACACCAATAGCCAATTCGAATGAGTATTTGCTGCCAAGATGGTCTAACACAGGGTGACCCTTGAATAAGAGCTGGCGTGAGAACCCAAGTCCTACAGAGATTAGAGTTCCTTCTTTCAACTGGCCAAACCCGGCAGACTTGCCTGTTTTCGAGTCGTAGCACTCAATCTCTGCGTCTAAGTCCCGCTCGGCAGAAACTACTCTAGCATAAACAACATCTCCGGCGACCAGATTGGGCTTGTTCTTCTTCGTAGCATTCTCAAACGCCATCTGGTTTAGTTTCACTGGTTTGCTAAACGGTTGAAGAGAAACTCGATAGAAATCACCTCCACGCTGAGCAACAACCCCAATTACCATGTCTTTAGATACTGGTGTATACCTTTTGAAGTTGTTGTCGATAAATATGGCATTGTTATGTTCTTCCAACGAGCCGGCGACCAGCGCTCGGCCGTTATCGATTCCAGGGCCGTACCGCTTGGCAGGGGGCACTTGATCTCCAGGTATCACTTGCATGTTTACTCGATCCCCTCAATGTATAGATCAATTGTTGTGGGGGATTTTTTTTTTCTTCTTAATTCAGATTAATATCCCTAGAAAGTATATAATTTCACTTACTACTAGTACTTTTTTCCAGTGGTTACTACATACTGCTTTAAACTTCCCTCTCCTTCTAGGGGTGGGAGATAATGGCTGCTACTGTTACCGCTACTGCTGCTGATGTTATCTGCCTCTCTGCCTGCCTGCCTGCCTGCCTGCTGCTACTAAAACTACTCTTACTACAGTGCCTTTAATTATGTCACTTGTTCCCCATTTAGAAACCCCACTACCACCAGTCCACACACAACCAAGAAACCAACTGGAATAAGTGGAGACGAGGAATGGGGATATGTTCCTCGTGTTTGCGGGCGCGAGACAAGAGGCAATCCAATAATAATAACTCAGAAACCCAGCCACTTCTTACAGAGAATAACGCAACCGACAACGATGGGGCTAGCGACGACAATGACTTCATATCTCTCCAACGACAGCAAGACCTAACTAATATTGTTCACTACACTCACGAATACTTCATTGATGTGTCCAGTATTCCCCATACAGAGCCAACAGACCAATCTGTCGATACATCGGCGCTGAAAGCTAGACTCGATGAACGTCAAGGCCAAGTGAGGCTGAGCATACCTGAGATCGACGAGTTAAGCAGCGAGGAGCAGCAACGACTTGGGGACGGAATAGCTCAATTGGATATGGAAAAGCAAAAGGCTAAGACTAACAAATCGGAATCGAAATCGAAATCGAAATCGAATGGATCGAAACAAAATAAATCAGAACCCAATGGGTCGACATCTAATGGAAATACAGCCTAAAACGAAGCTGATAATGGATCCCACAGACTAAACGACTCCCCGCTCAGACTCAGGTAGAACACGCGAATACACTGGCATCATTTCGGCTTAATTTGTTTTTAGTCTCGTGTTGCATTCTGTTGGTATGTTCCATCATTCGTTCTCTTCGTCTGTTAAGCTACAGTATATATACATACGCGCTGTATATGGATTCATATGTACATTATTTCAGCTTCTTCTGTTCATTCTTGCTCTTGATGCTGCCGAGTACCGCCTGTCTGCCGCGCTCGCTGAACTTATGCATGTCCTCTTTCATCAATTGGCCAGAAGCCTTTAGTCTCCAAGCAGGACCGAGATCTCTACGCAGCTCGGCCTTCTTTTTCTCAGCCTCTAGCATCTGTTTCTTCAGCCCATCGTCGTAACTTAGACCACGCTCAGCAATGGCAATGGGTTCTTTACCAAAGAGAACGTCATACACTCGAGCATCTCCCCAAAACCAGCCGTTGCGATCAACGATCCACGGAAGACGTTTGTTCTTTTCCCATAAAAAGAAGAAGAAGCTTGATTTACTTGCCGCTCCATAGAACCCATCTCCAGTCCAAATCTTGGATTTAGCGCCTATATACAGGTCCGCAAGCGGGACGCTAATGACCGGGGAGGGTCTTCCAGGAATCAAAGGGTGTGTCACAAGTTTGACGACCCTTGTGGGTGCATCGATCTCGATGCGGCGTACTAAACGCGAAGGGAAAGTCACGAAAAACAGAGTTGTGAACATGTAAACTGCACTCATGAGTCCTACAATGCCGAATCGGGTGATCAATGTCTTCAGATTCTCCATTGGCTCAAGCTTCTTGTCACCCATGTCCTCCACATACGCCTTATATGCTGTTGGAAGAACCCATGTGAGCATGTCAAACAAATTGTAGGCAGCTACGAATGCCAAAGCAAAGCAGGCCAAGAAGTAGAGCCTGTGAGACTCGGCCATGTATAGCAGCTCAGGTTTTGTGGAGGTGCGCAACGTTTCCATGAGCTGGCGAAAGCTGAAATTCTCTGTTACTCGAGGCGTATCTGGCTTTGGAATGAGAGACGGGGCCACGTCTTTATGGAACGGGAATTTAGGCAACCGCGACGAAAGATCATTGGATCGAAGGTCCTTGCCGGAATCCGTGGACTCCGGAAGCTTGACATCGAACTTCGGTGCCGAAACACTGAACTGTCTATAAACTAATTTGTTGATCAAACATGTAGAGCTCTGCCATCTCAACGGGACCGTTCTCACCCGGGGATTGACCCACGGCTTCAACACTCTGATCATATGGAAGAAAACTGACTAACCCCGACCCACGCTTTAAAATGAATGCATGTATAAATTGGATGTGAAGATCGATGCTTGTATGTAGATATATATATATATATATATATACTTGTATATATCCCAGTTTTTGTTACACTAATAAAATAAATAAGAATTTCTGACTGTATCACTGATTGTCAAAAAGTGAATTCAGTCATCCTCAGGTACCTGAACATCAGTGCCGCGCAGCTTCCTGTACTGCTCGATGAACCGTTCACGCTCTTCTTCAAGCATTTGGCGACGAGCCAATGACCCGACATTCTTCGGAATACTACCCTTACTCTTTGGCTTGGGAAGCTCTGGAGGCCTATCGGCCACCTCACCGAATTTAGGCTGGTTCTTCTTGGCATTTACTCGAGCCCAAATATCCTCGTCGTCATCACTTACATTTAAATCATCCTCGTCAAGCTCCTGTTCCTCCATACGTCGCTTTTTGGCCTCCCACCTCTGTCTATACTCCGACCGCAGGTTCTCAGCCTTGGTCTTATGTTTCTTTGAGTTTCTTATTGTCTTACGGCTCTCAACACCTTTGGCTTTCGGAACAGGAATTGCCTGATCTACACGTCTGCTGAACTCAGACATGGACTCGCCCCGTTTCCGTTCTATTTTGGCCGACTCCGTAGGTTCCGATGGACCTTTGGCTGCTGGTTTAGCCTTGGGTTGCACTTGTCTCCCAGCTGCTGGTTTCGGCTGGCTCATTCGCTGCTGCAACTCCATCAATCGCTTGAACCGTCTCGGCGTGTCATCAATATCATCCTTAGACCGGTTCTTCGATTTAGTTTTTGATCTAGGACCCTTCTTTTCTGGTCCTGCCATCTTGGTGTATAGATATGAGGTGAAGGAATCTATGGATGGAACTTTTTTTGTGGTTGTAATTTTTCAAACCCTCCCAACCCATTTACTTAACTTATTTTTTTTTTTTAATAAAAAATTATTATTGTCTTATAATAATCTGATTTTTTTTGGCTTTCCCGTTTATTCATTCCGGTATCCTTATAACTAAATATTCTGATTGAAATATAATGGGGAAACACACCGGTACTAAACCAAAGAAAGATACAAAAAGACAGCAACAAAAAAGACATCTTGATGCTGCGCTCACTGATACCTCGAGTTTCGGTCAATTAGGTGAATTGGGTGACGTGGAGGCGCTGGAGCCGGAAGATATTCCGCGTAGATTCGCTAACACTGAAGATGAGAGCGTTGAAGGCTTGCCAATCATTGTGGATGGTGAAGTGAAGCGAGTGAAGAGGAGAAAGATGGAGCCTAAACCAGGCGATGTTGATGACGAGGAACTTTCAGGAGAAAAAGATAGTGACGACGAGGATAAGGGAAACCAGAATGACCAGCAGGAAGAGGAAGAGCCTTATAATGAGATTAGCGGCAATGAATTGAAGGAGCTTATCGCTTTATATGCCGATCTGATTACCGCTGATCCTGAGGAGCATCTGAACAAACTAAGAGAGCTTGTGGATATGGCTGAAAAGACCAAGAAATCGAAGAACCGCCAGGTGCTTTTATTCTCTTTACTGACAGTTTTCAAAGGTGTGATTCCTGGCTATAATATTAGGGAGTTGACCGAAGCTCAGTTGAAAGAGAAAGTTTCAAAAGATGTACGACAGCTTCGAGATTTCGAACAAGGTCTACTAGCAACATACCGCCGATTCGTTCGTTTGATTCATCATAGTTTTAGACAGGCTAAAGAAGAGTCCCATCCCTCTGCATCAGCTCTTGCTGAAGCAACAAACTCAAAGGCCCGCAGCAAGTACATTCTCGGGTGCAGCGCACTTGAAGTTGCATGCGATCTCATTGAGTCGATTCCTCATTTCAACTACCGCCACGAGCTTATTGTCACAGTTGTTGACAAGCTCTCTTCGCAACGCATTGATCAGACCTTTACCAGATGTCTTACTTGTTTGGTAAATGTGTTCCAACAAGACGAGGAGGGACATGTTAGTTTTGAAGCTGTGCAATCTCTTTGCAGAATGATCAAAGCTCGCAGATACAAAGTTGACTCCAGAGTTATAGGTGTTCTTGTGCATTTACGTCTACTTACAGAATTACAAGGAAGAGCTGATCTTGACCGGTTAATTAAAAACAGACCTGCGTCAATTGAGTCTCAGCAAGGATTGAAGCGTAAAGACCGAGTGCATTTAACCAAAACCCAGCGAAAAGCTCGCCGTGAGCAGAGGGACATCGACGAGGAAATGCGTAAGGCTGAGCTTGGCGTGAGTTCTCAAGTCCGCGAACGTCTACAGGCACAGACTTTGAAGCTCGTTTTTGTCTTGTATATGAACATTCTTAAAGTTCGATCCCGCAACCTTCTTGGTGCAACCTTGGAAGGTTTGGCGAAGTATGCTCATCTCATTAATGCCGAGCTCTATGGTGACCTTCTGGAGGTGTTACGCGAGATCCTCACTACCTCGGAACGTGCAAACACACGCCAGTCACTGCTTTGTATTCTTACAGCGTTCCAGTTGCTTAGAGGTCAGGGATCAGGACAAGAACAGAGCACAGATCTTGGCTATTTCGTAGATCAACTCTATCAAACACTTTACGAGATGGGAATGAACCCACTCATCGAACGATCGCACAAGTCTTTACAAAGCAGCCATGCAGGCAAGTTCTCAAGCGAAACGGATATGCTTGTAAGATGTTTGGAATTGCTTTTCATCAAACGACGTGGTGTGAGCAAGCCCAGATTGTTGGCATTTGTGAAAAGACTCGCTGAGTGTAGTGTTCAGTTCCCTGAACGTTCTTGCTTGATTGCTTTGAAAGCGATGCGGGAAATCGTTAAGCAACACCCGGAGGCTGCTGCTCTCCTTACAACTGATGACCGTGTCGGTCGTGGAACCTATAACCCAGCAGCGGACGTGCCCGAACAGGCAAACGCTGATGTTGCTACCATATGGGAAGTGGCCCTGCTTCGCAAACACTACGACCCGCGGGTGCAGCAAGCTGCTAGAGACGTCAAGGGATGATACTTCCTGTATTATTATTTATCTACATACACGTTTAAATCTCATTAACAAGTAAACGGCACAGATGCTTTGTTTTTTGGTGGGCCTTGCTGCTAATAACCCTGAAATCAATTTGCCGATACGTATTCCTCATTCCGAGGCAAGCCGCATATAGAATAGAAACTCATGCATTTGATCTTGGAATACAACGTTACTTTGGAAGAAAACAGACGTCACGCAGGGTTGGCCACCCTGGTCAATGAATTATCCATATGGATCTGCCCCATGTAGGGTTACGAGTCCTAATAGAGCACCACACCAGAAAACGGAAGGTGACCATTGACCCCCGTACCCCACCCCGGACCCAGATCTCATTACCACTTTCGTCAATAACGAGGAACGGTGGTGGCACAAAACATGGAACCCACGCTACATATCGGACTCAGAGGCGGTGTGCTCTGCAGCACCACTGGAAACCACCTGTTCTTCGTATTCCTTTGTCATAGCTAAACCATAGAAGACCGCACGGCGAAATCACGCACATACCAACTTGCATAACCTAACCTTCCACTTTAGCACATGGCCTTACCAGTAACGTACATGGAAGCTGGATCCTGACCCTTAAGGCCTCTAATCGTTAAGGCACTGATATACATGGCTAACGGGGGGTATGCATCTGTCATCCAAAACGGCAATAGTTCTTTGAGATAAAAGAGGGCCTTAAGAAGAAACCTATCCTTTTTTCTCTGGGCACTGTTCTCAGCATACCTAAAACCTGAGGGCCATATCGACTTGGACAGCTTTCTCCATATCCCAACAATTTCATGGCCACCATATTATCCACCAATTCTCAGAGCCTTCACATAATGTTCACAGACGAGGAATCCCTGCAAAGAGAATGCGCCAATCTTGAATCGCAATTGGTTGATCTTCAGGAAAACTCGGATTTCCTTAACGCTCTTGTGGAGCACCAGAAACAGAAGCTGACCTCCATTAAGAGCAATTTGGCCGATGGCAGAGTAGAGCTGACTCGTTACCTTGAGAGGCAAGGAGGATCGTCAAGTTTAGAGTTCGAGCAGGAGAAGCTGGCGTTGATTGATCACAGCGAGGCCCAACTTGAACAGACCCTAATCAAAGACGTTGATGCTTTGAGGAGACGGTTTCCTGCGGAGAACTTCAATATTCCCAATATCCAAACGACTGATGACATTACCGCATGCCTAGGACCCATTGTCGAGGACGCCATTCACAATGCGATGGCACAGGAAAAGGAGGCATTAAACAAGAAGCGTATACTAGACGAGAAGATAAAGCGGAATGAGATTCTGAAGGAACAAATTAGGCAATTGGAAGAATCTGTATTTTCCTTGAACCGAACAGACTAGTTGCGCACGATACTAGGCTCCGTGCCCGAGCCGGCCATCTTCGCTGCGGCACGCCCATTTAGAAGAGCCTCGCTCACGACGACCGCATGCGCATGATGTGCTGCTTGCGTCTCGAAGAATTCGCTGAGTTTTTCCATCTCTGCTTCAGTCTGTTTCAAGCTTCGATGGAGTGCAGACAGTTGTGCATGCAGTGTACTTGTCCCGCTCATTTAGTTAATGTTACCTCTTTCCAGTTTATGGCCCCTTATTTTATTACTTTATTAATTTTTTACGTTGTTTTCACTGTTTTGAATTACTCGCGCTGGATATCCGAAGAGTTTAAATGACAAGCCAAAGTACATAGTTGAGCGTTCTTAAGCATTATTTCAACTTATGGGTGGGGTGCCATTCAATACTTGGTCAGCCCGAGCAATTTATGTTCCCAAACTATAAAGTCGGATTAGGATTAACAAAACCCCCAGTTTGATTAATTCTGTTAAAATTCCGAGGATGTTTCATAAATAATTTATAGCTCTATCAATATAATAATATATCAATTGTTAAGCAGCGTTGATGATGCAAAGTCGCGTCAGGGGTGGGTGTGTATATATATGTAGGTGATTAATCAGACGTAAACAAACCAGCTACTACAATATGGGTTCGAAGAGCAAGAAGCCCAGTAAAGGGCCTATAACGGTGGCCAAGCGGGGAGAAAATAAAGAGGAACCCCGAGAAAAAGCCAATGAAACACCCCAGAAAACCAGTGCTAAGGAGCATAAGGACTCCGAGTCCCCAGCACGCACGCCAAGCGGCAGATCGAACAAACCACAGCCGAGATCTAGGCAGACGTCCGGTGTGAATCCTCGCAAGGTAAGCGAGGGTCTCAAGCAGCTTCCACAGAATGCGTTCCGGTTTGTACGTGAAAGCTACTTGATGCTTGATAGCGATGGATCAGGTAGCGTCTCAAAGGAAACCATGCGAGACATGCTTGCCAGCTTGGGAATGAGGGATTCTAATGACAAGAAACTCAATTCCATGCTTGAACGAGCAGGAGACCCGATCACATTCGCCGGATACCTAGCAGTCATGAGCGAGTTCCTGGCTGAGCTTCCTAGTCGGGAAGAATTGGACATAATGCTCGAAGCATTCCAAGGAAAGGATGGGTCGTTTGATCAGACCGAGATGCAGCGCGCATTATTGACCCAGGGATTGACCCAGGATGAAATAGACTCAGTGATGCACCGGTTCTCCAAACCATCACGGTATGGAGAAACGTTCGATCCCAAAGCCTTTGCTAATGCCATGAGTATATGAATGATGCACTCCACCCACTTCTCCCTTTCAAGCATACACAACAACCCCTCCTTCGTCCCCGCTTTTGACAACATCATATATAAAGATAATCCGCACACATACATTATACCCATTGTTCTAATTGTTTAAGTACCCTGCGAGCGATCTAGTTCTATACTACGATCCAGGTCTATACTACGATCCAGTCCTATGCTACGATCCCCAACCAGCTAGTACCTATATACTACATGCTTCCCGAACCCCTTCACCTATTGTTTTGTTATTGTTTTTTAATGTACATATCTTTTATTCTGTTTTCGGACGGGCTGCCTAATTCGGGACTCATCGTTGTCGCGTTTGGGGTACTCTCTTCTTTTCCTTGCATTGTGTGTGGGGCTGTGTTATTAACTGCTTCATACATTTGGGGGGCACCACTATAATTCCATGTAGTTGTGAGAGGAGGATGGGCTGTGTGACCTTGCCCCGCCGCTTTGAAGAAGATCCTACTTTAGAACCTTAGAGTTTCCAAATAACAGCTCATATACCTGCCCGTTAAGATGGATAAAATCACAGGAAGAGTAATTCTGGCCTCAGGATCGCCACGCCGGAAGGAAATCATGCAGCAGCAGCTCGGGTTTAAAAACGTCGAGGTGATTGCTTCCCATTTCCCTGAAACGCTGTCTAAGGAGGCGTATGCATCTTTCGAGTATCCGATCAATACCGCCTTGCGCAAGGCTTTGGATGTATATAAATCGGAGATCAATGCAGATGAGAGTCCCGAACTGCTGATTGCTGCCGATACTGTTATCGAATTGAATGGAGTGATCATGGAGAAACCGCGCGGTGTTGATCACCACATCTCTATGCTTGAGCAGTTGAGAGATAGCCCCAAACCGCATAAAGTATACACGGGTGTGGTAGCTATCATTCCGTACGAGAAGCCAGTGCTTCCTGGTTACGCACTTAATCACGCATTGGGAATCAGCGAGGTCACTTTCAGGAAAGACATCACAGACAAGGAGATCATGAACTACGTTGCATCGGGAGAAGCCAAGGACGCGGCTGGAGGATACAAGATCCAGGGAGAAGGCGGAAAATTCGTCGAGAAACTCGAAGGGGATAAGTTCAATGTTGTTGGCTTGCCAGTTGAGGAGACCAAGAAATTGATCGCCAAGACATATGAAGAAGCAAGAGATGACGATGAAGATGATGAATTGGCTGAGGAGAGTGAGGACGAGGCAACTTATTTTTAATTTTATTAAATCCTGTTTTATGTATGATCAGATTAGTTTGTATTCTTAATCCAGCAGCTCCACCCATTAAGCCTTTTAATTTGATTCGCTGACTTATGTTTTGCGTATGCACACGTTTGAGTAGGATCTACTACTTACTACTTCTGCCCATGAACCAATACCAATTACTTTCCTACCTCTGCGAACCTGTATCTAAGGATCACTAAATACACAATTAAAAATAAATACATACTTTTTCACTTGTTATTTTTGCTAACTACCTTGTTACCTTGCTTCCCCTCTCCCATTCCTTATTTTGCTTTATCGTTTCACCCCTTCCCGCCTTCTTCTGCTTCAACCATTCAGAACATATTTCGGAGGAAACGCGTTCACCAGCGGAGTTGAGGGTTCCGTTCATTTCTTTATTTTTGGATCAATGCTTGATTATTTCGCGGGAAATCACACTGGCAGTGTTGCACTAAGCTGCTACGGGTACACCACATTACCCAGCGCTACCCGTATCCTGAACTCACAAACGGCAAGTCTTGAACCACAGCGATTATGCTTTTTGGCTAATGAGCAGCCAATCATATCTTAACCCTATCCGCAATCACGGGTGTTTTATAAAAAATCGGAACATTTCAGAGTTTCTTTCTACCAATCTGTTGTTATTTGGTAAAACATGGTTTATTTCCCGACCGCTAACCAACTGAAGGCCAGTTTCGGCTCTGCCATGCCCAACTACTGGGTCTCTTCCGCTGAGGAGAAGGCCAACAAGGCCGTCCATTACGTTGAGGACGAGGTTGCTAAGGCTGTCAAGCCCAACCACGCTATCCCGATGTACTCTTCTGAGTACTTCAAGTACTGTACCATTGGTGGTATCTTTGCCTGTGGTCCCACTCACGCCTCTGTGACCCCCCTTGACCTTGTCAAGTGCCGTATGCAGGTTGACTCGTCTCTCTACAAGAGCAACCTTGATGCCTTCCGCACCATCATCCGCACTGAGGGTGCTTCTGCTATCCTTACCGGTTTCGGTGCTACTTTGATCGGTTACTCTCTCCAGGGTGCTGGTAAGTACGGTTTGTACGAGGTCTTCAAGTACCAATATGGTAACTTGGTTGGCGAGGATTTGGCCGCCAAATACAAGACTGGTCTCTTCTTGGCTGCTTCTGCTTCTGCCGAGTTCTTCGCTGATATTCTCTTGTGCCCGTGGGAGGCTGTCAAGGTCAAGACCCAGACCACCATCCCGCCCTTCGCTACTAACGTCTTCTCTGGTTTCTCTAAGGCCCTTGCTACTGATGGCATGGGTGGCCTCTACCGTGGTCTTGTCCCGTTGTGGGCTCGTCAGATCCCCTACACCATGGTTAAGTTCGCTACTTTCGAGAACACTGTCGTTGCTATCTACAACCAGCTTCCGGGTGAGAAGGAGGACTACTCTGCCATTGCTCAGACCGGTGTCTCCTTCCTCGGTGGTTACATTGCTGGTGTCTTCTGTGCTGTTGTCTCTCACCCGGCTGATGTTATGGTCTCCAAGGTTAACACTGACCGCCAGGCCGGTGAGTCTATGGGCCAGGCCATGGGCCGTATCTACGGTAAGATCGGCTTCGGTGGTCTCTGGACTGGTCTCGGTACTCGTATCGTCATGGTCGGTACCCTCACTGGTCTCCAGTGGCTCTTGTACGACTCTTTCAAGGCTTACGTTGGTCTGCCGACTTCTGGTGGCAAGAAATAAGCCATTTTTACTTTCGACTCCATAGATCAAATATAGACGCGAGCCCTCTATATAATCTTTTACTGTATTTGGGTGCCTTTAGGCTTAACAAAAATTATTATTATAATCAACAACCGCTTTCAACTCATCCTTAAAAAGAAACCGCGGGCAAACGCGAATTGGTTTACCAGAGTTGTTGTGTTGAGACACAAACACACTGGTAAGAAACTCGGTCATGAAAAGCGGCAACAGGTACTCTGTTCTTTGAGAATGACCAAAATAAAATTAACAACATAAAAGAAAGAATTAAAAAAAAAAAAAATTATTGAATAAATAAATAAAATGTGCCTAAATGTTACGAAGATATATGAATAGAATTATATCTACAGTTTAGTTTCACAGATCTTCCAAAAAGGCCTTCATGTCGTCCCAGTATCCTTGCTGGATCACAGTATCGTTATGGTTACCTCGAGGATACAGATTAAAGCTCTTTTTGTTCGAGGAGCATAGTTCATACAGCTTGCGGAACATTGATGGTGGAATAAGCTCGTCCTGTCCGCCAGCCATGAACATTACCGGCAAATCAGTACCTATCCTGTCAATCAGCTTATCGGACTCCCATCGCTCAATGAGGACCTTACTTATCCAGCTAGTGTACGGGATTACAAAAGGTGCGAGCTTTGGTATTGACAAGAACGTATTTTCCAAAATCATACCTCCTACAAGGCCGGGGGAGGCAGCCACGGCGCTGTAAATAGCCGCTGCACCTCCAAGGCTGCGACCGTAAAGAACCAGCTTAGTGCCCTTGAGCTGGGGATGGTCCTCGATGTATTTGAGCGTAGCATCCACATCTATCTTTATTCCACGTTCACTGGGAGATCCAGTGCTCTTTCCGTATCCTCTGTAACTTAACAACACAATGTTATACCCCCAGGAATGAACAATCTTGGCCAAAGGGAGACTGTTACCCATATTTCCGGCATTAGGACCAAGGAAAAGAACGGTTTTAGTAGCCGTCAGACCCAATTGGCTCGGAATAACATAAAGATGGATATTCTCGCCATCTGGTGTTAGTAGCTTGATATCTTCATAAGCCATCTCATATTCATCAGGCTTGTCAACAAGATCCCTGCTTCCAGTAGGGTAGTTTGACGGATAGATCAGGAAATATTGAATCTTGTAAATGGCTGTAGCCAGCGACGCAAGCAGCAGCACACCAACAGCTGGGTAATTCATGAGCAATCAGGTTTAAACTCTCTATCGATTATCTTTAATCACACCGAAGACTTGTAAATATCTTCAACGTTTCTGCGTGTGTGGGGTGGAAGATCTATTTATGTAGGTTAAGGAGATTCATAGAGAGAGGCAGACAGGCAGGATCAGGGTGGAGGAAAGTCAGGTTACAAATCTTTCCATCCTCCTGAACAATAAACTCCCAAACTATTCGAAAACATTCCTTCTTCCAAAACCAATTGAAAACAATCGCAGGTAAATAAACAATGTCTGAACCAGACTTGGCCCATCTCAGTCTCGGCTCTCAGAGCGATAAGGAAAGTCCCAAAGAAAACGGGGATGCTCCCAAGGATACCGGTGCTAAGGACACCACTACCACTTCCACTACCAAGGATACCCCGGCTGCTGCCAAGGAAGAGGCCACAACCAAGGAGGCACCGAAGGATGAGGACACCAAGGATGACAAGAACTCTAAGGAGGAACCCCCCAAGGAAGCGGAGGAACCGTCTGGTCTTGTGGATAACGAGTACGATGTTGAGGTTAAACTTGCCGACCAGCAAGCTGATCCGTCGTCGCCATTGTATTCAGCTAAGTCATTCCAGGATCTTGGCTTGACTCCCGAACTCCTGAAAGGAATTGTCATGATGCGATTCAACAAACCTTCGAAGATCCAAGAGCGTGCCCTCCCATTGTTGCTCGAGAACCCGCCTAAAAATATGATTGCCCAGAGTCAAAGTGGTACTGGTAAGACTGCTGCTTTTGTACTTAACATGCTGTCCCGACTTGTTCCCTCGGTCCAGACCACTCAGGCGCTTTGTTTGTGTCCCTCAAGAGAATTGGCTCGTCAAAACATGGAAGTAGTCAATACTATGGGCAAGTATATCCCGAACCTCACTGCAGAACTAGCCATCCCTGGATCCCTTGAAGGTAAAGAGCTTGTCAAGGCCCAGATCATCGTGGGAACCCCCGGTAGAATCAGTGATCTGTTCAGAAGAAACCGCATTGACTGCTCTAAGCTCCAGTGCCTTGTTCTTGATGAGGCTGATAATATGCTTGAATCTGGAGGTATGGGCCCCCAATCGCTCCGAATCAAGCGAATGTGCCCGGACTCTACCCAGGTTGTGCTCTTCTCCGCCACTTTCCCCGATGAAGTCACTGAGTTCGCTCACAAGTTCTGTCCTAATGCTAATGAACTAAGGTTGAAACACACAGATCTCAATGTAGACGCCATCAAACAAATCTACATGGACTGCGAGAACGACGAAGAGAAATTCGATGTTCTTAAACACTTGTATGGCTTGCTCACCATCGGATCTTCTATCATTTTCACTGGTAGAAAGGATTCTGCCGAGAAGCTGCAAAAGAAAATGAACGAATTCGGCCACCAAGTCTCCCTGCTGCACGGTGGTCAGGAAGGTGATGAGCGTGATAAGCGAATTGATGATTTCAGAAGCGGTGCTACAAAGGTCCTTATCACTACTAACGTGTTGGCTCGTGGTATAGATATTCCCACAGTCTCAATGGTTGTAAACTATGACCTTCCAACCACCGGTGATGGCCAGCCCGATCCTTCCACATACTTGCACCGTATTGGTCGTACTGGTAGATTCGGCCAGATTGGCGTTGCTGTCAGCTTCGTTGATAGCCCCCAGAGCTATAATACATTGCAGAGCATTAAAGAATATTTCGGAGATGGTATGGTGCTAACCAAACTCCCCACTGATGATTGGGAAAAGGTAGAGAAGTTCATCAAGAAGAACATTCGCAAATAAAATCAAAAATAGTTAATTATGAGTACATACGCCAAGTCAATACTTCTTTTTGCTGATAGGCCTGCTTTTTTTTTCTGTTGGCTCTTAGTTATCTTTCTGGTAGAGATGACCCGTTCCAATGACGCCAACATCTCCTATATATACTTTCTTATGTGTTTGTTTGTTTTCTTTTTTTTATTCCTTTTCTTTCGTGTAGGTGTATAAAATTCTATTCAACACTCAAAGAGTCGCCAATGGAAGCTTGTAACAGCTGATCGAGGGCACGCTCCTTGGCCAGCCATTCAGCTTGAAGCTCCTGTCTTAGAGTTTTCAGCTTTGCATCAAAATTCTCCCTTAGTTCATGCATCCACTTACTCACAGCAAGCAACTGTTCTTCATTTAGCCCCTCAAAATCCAATTCGTTAATTGGGTTGGACTGCCAGAACTCATTAAGGTCTTCTTTGGCTCGCTCCTCCGGGTCTCCAGTGTTTGGAACAAGCGTAGGCAAGTCCGTGAGTTCTACGGGAGCAGCACCTCTGGATGTGCTCGTCTTTTCTACATCACTTAATTCGCTGCTGCTCACGTCTGACGGCTCGACCAATTCCGGCATTGGGAGTACCTAGTAGGATGGTCTAGTAGAACGATCTTTCAATATCACACATTCTATCCCTCTTTCCCAATCTTAGCTAAGACACTACAATATGAAGCAGCTGCCCATCCAGTACCGAAAAGACAGTAGCGGCGATGATAGTAACTTTAAAAAGAAAATAAATAAAATTAACTTCGAGAAAATATGCACAAAATAATTCATCGAATAAATAGATTAAGGACAAAAAAAAAGACTGTTGAGAAATACCAAGATCGAATATAAGATAGTTCAGATGTATATATGGATTATATTGGGTTACTAGTTCATCGTAAGTAATTCTTGTAGCAGGTTTTAGTTATATATACATTTTAATTCATCTCCGAAAGGCGTACCTTAACGGCATTAGCGTGTCCCTGGAGACCCTCACGTTCAGCAAGAACAACAGTAGCGTTTCCTATATTCCTAAGACCTTCAGTAGACAGCTCCTGGCTTGTGATGTACTTCAAGTAGGTATCCGTGTTCACACCCGAGTACTGATTAGCGTAGCCGTAAGTAGGAAGGGTGTGGTTAGTACCAGAAGTGTAGTCACCACACGATTCAGGAGACAGGGCACCAACAAAGACAGAGCCAGCATTGTCCACGAGTTTCACATATTGAGCGGCTTCGGTCAACTGCAAAATCAAGTGCTCAGGGGCATATTGGTTGGATAGTTCAAGTGCTCTGTCAATAGTGGGCACGTTGATGATTGAAGAGTGGGCGATGCTCTTACGCACGACCTCGCAGCGGGGCAATGCAGTGGCCTGCTTGTGGAGCTCATCTTGCAGAGCGGCAATGTCACTTTCTGTCCATGCGATAGAAATGAGGACGACCTGGGAATCCGCGCCGTGCTCAGCTTGGGAAAGAAGGTCAGAAGCAACGAACTTCTTACTGGCGTCCTTGTCAGCAACAACCAACACTTCAGAGGGACCAGCAGGCATATCAATGCTGACCTGGGCATTAACATCAGTAGAGCAAATCATCTTTCCTGCAGTGACGAACTGGTTACCAGGACCCAAAATCTTGTTGACCTTGATAACCGATTCAGTACCATAAGCCATGGCAGAAACAGCTTGAGCACCACCAGCCAAAACAATTTGCTTGGCACCAATCTTATGAGCGACATATGTCACTTCGGGGCTAGGAGTACCATCAGATCGTGGAGGGGTTGCAACAACAATCTGCTTACAGCCAGCTACCTTGGCCGGAACACCCAAGTGGATAGCGGTGGACGGTAAGATAGCAGTGCCACCAGGGACATACAAGCCGACGCTGTGAATGGGTCTGGAGAATCTGCTGCAGCGGACGCCAGGAGAAGTCTCAACAATCAACGGCTTTGTGAGTTGGGCAGAGTGGAATTTTTCAATGTTGGCGCATGCTAGATCAATGCTTTCCTTAAGGGCGGGCTCAAGGTCCATGAGCTCCGGAGGGAACGGGGCGGCAAGAACAGGGGACTTAAGAGTAGCTTTCTCGAACTTCTGGGTGTATTCGAGCAATGCAGCATCACCGCGCTTGTGAACATCATCCACAATAGGTCTCGCAAGATCGAAAGCATTCGACGATTGGGCAGGGCGACGAAGCGCAGCAGTGATGGCTTTTTCGTCGGTTCCATCAACTATATGCATGTGAATAGAGTCAGAGTCCTGAACCTGTTCGGACTTGACTTCTTGCTTAGGCTGCTGCTGCTGCTGCTGCTGCTCTTGCAAGTACTTGGGCTTAGCATCACCCTTGCGGCGGGTGACTTTACAGCTCTTACGATCAAGGTCATTCTCAACATCCTTGAATGACATGCCGTGCTTTGCAAGCTTCACGCTGACGAAATAAAGGAGATCTGCGGCTTCCCAAGCAACTTCTTCCGAGCTTTGCGCCTCACAAAGCTCATCAGCCTCCTCCTTGATCTTAGCCTCGAGCAATCCCTTCTCAGTGACCAATCTCTTGGTGTAGGAGCCCTCAGGAGCATCCTGAAGACGGGATGCAACAGTGGCCTCCAATTTATCAAGGCCAACAGACTTGCCAAGACCAAAGCACGAAGTAGTGTTGTTGTGGCAAAATCCGGGCTCAGTCTGGTTTACAACGAACTCCAGAGCATCACTGTCACAGTCTGCAGCGATGCTGAAAAGCTGCTGAGTAGCACCGGAAGTGGCACCTTTGTACCAAAGTCCACGTTTTCGGCTCTGGTAAACACCAGTGCGGGTTCTGACAGCCTCAGAAATGCTCTCCTTAGAGGAGTAGCACACACCCAAGACATGGTGACGAGGAGAAGTAACAACGGTGGTAAACAAACCATCTGCGCGGTCAGAAGACAAAGCAGATGTGAATGAGTCAACTAGTTGCTGCTCGGAATTGGCCAATGTGAAGATCGGTACGAGGTTTCCGCTCTTCTTGAAACCAGCCTCAGTGGCCTTAACAAGTTCGGTGGTGCTCTTTTCAGCCAAAATTCCACCAACGGTGCCTTGCTCTGCAATATCGGTGTTATTTGTGCGAACGACAATGCGATCCGAGGGCAATCCAGCCTCAATGAGCTTTTCATATCCTTTAGGTCCAGTGACAATTGCCTTTGTTCCAGCATTCAGCAGGACAGTGGCCTGATCAACATCAACAGCGTCACCTAAATCAATGTAAACGTCTGAAGGAGACGAGCGTACAGCTGCCACAGTCTCATCTAGTGGGGCATTAAAAGTATAGAAAAGCCCCCCAATGATTGTTCCAGCCTTAAGCTGATCCAAATTATCAGCATTCAAAAGCCAAGCCATTATGAGTCAATAAGATGATCCAGAATGCCAAGAAAAAATAAGAGGCTGTAGTAATTAAGGTGTTACTTATTAGTGAGAAGGTGATGACTGCTGGGACTTGAAATTTGAGGATGAGATCTGTCATAATGTGGAAGGTCTGGAGTCATAATGATATCATGGGCCCTAGACCTGGGAAGCACCCTGGGAAGAGCATGGTTGGCCAGAATGCAGCAAAAACAACTGTAAACAAAATCATTATAAACTTAAAAAAATACTTTTCCATAGTAATGACCGGTATCTTCTATAATATCTGTATTTATTTACATGGTACAGTGCGAATTGAGCTCGGAAATCTCAGTACCGCACTCTTGGAAGTGCCATGATTGACTGATTCTAAACCCCTTTTTTTCTCAATTGCAAGTTTCAAAGGCTCTCAAAATCAATTGCATTAGCGGCCGAAAGCGGTATATTTCCTTGATCTGATTCACATGTCATTTCATGTCTAGAAAAAAGCCACTGAACAAAGTTACCTCGGGTCCCTTTATAGTAAAAGAGAGAGAGAGATCCCAGAATCGTACCCCGTACCCTGAAGAACAATCAACACTGAGAGCAGCATGGGCAGTCTTTGAATTGCACAGCAGAAGACTAAGATCCATAGTTCCATTCATCCGAATTAAGTTTCTGTATTTCACGCATTTTCGGAAAGAGTATTAGGAAATCTTCTTCATTTTACCCGATAGTTTAGCGATCATGTTCACGTTCAGTTTCCGCTCATGCATCGTCACCACGTCCCCTTACCTTGGATATGGACGTCAGCTCGCCCAACCCGAATCGCCTTCACATTCCCCCGCCTTTTAGACACCAAAGGAAATTGAATCTGTTTGGGGAACCGGAATGACGCCAACGGATGCAGCATTTCTGAAGGCAATTACTACAATCAAGTCAATTTCCAGAGGGCCAAATGCTCTGGGTAAACCCCCACTCAAACGCAAGGTCCAATTGTATGGTTTGTACAAGCAAGCTACGGAGGGAGATGTAGAAGGTATGATGCCTCGTCCCGAGGGTGACGATCCGCAGAGTAAGGCCAATCAAATGAAATGGGATGCTTGGAAATCCCAGCAAGGCAAAAGCAAGCATGAGGCAAAACTGCTGTATGTGGGGTACCTGCTAGAAACGATGCACAGTCTCGCGCCTGACTTGACTTCTTCAGACTTGCCTCCTCAATGGCTCGAACTCGAAGAGCTTTATCAAAACGCACAAAAGGTAGCTTCAGAAGCCGGTCCTCCGGCCACACAGGCACCCAACACATCTACACATTTTACCCCGCACAGCGGACCGCATAGCCGAAGGTTGTCGATTGGCAGTGTTAACTCTAGCTACAGTCATTTTTTGCGCAACAATCCGGCCCCATCGCCGTATGTTCGCAACTCTACGTTCTCCGAGTTCGGACTTAGCGAAAAGGACAGAAATGATCTCCAAGCTGATCAACTAGTTGATCGACTCCAATCAGTATACCCACCGGTCATTCCAGGGGCGGTACCAGCGCAATTCCCGTTTGGAGGCGAGTTATGGCCACCCCGGGCGAAACAACTAGCTAAAGAGGGTGATGAAGGAGACGGTCCCAGAGGGCCATCATCTCATTGGACTAAAAAGATGCTCTGGAAAGCATATATTTATGTTTATGGCGTTGCAGAAAGCTTGCTGCGCCGTTTCATTGTTGACACTGTAGCAATAGTGTCTGTTCTAATTTTTCTTCGAGTATTAGCGAACAGGCCCCACGTCTTGCAAAAGTCACCTGTGCTTCAGAGGGTTATGAACACCTTGATCAAAATAAGTGCAGTGATTTTGGACGGATTTGGTGTGGAATTGAGACTCAAGAAACCTTCCTCACGTATAGCCAGCCGTGCCTTGCAAGCCTCGAGGTGAAACTTTATCCAACAACCGACACTCACACTACAGAAACCCTACATCCTCCTTATGCACGAAGAGTGAGTGGGGTGGTGATAAGAGCGATAGACTTTTGTATTACTGGGTGGTTGTCACTGTTGTTTTCTTAAAACTGTCGCCATATCATTTCAATTGTCTATCTCAAGTTCTTTTCCCACATTTTCTAATTAGCGAGGATTAACCTGTACCAATGATTCCTCCTTTCGCACCCATGATAAATGAAATTGTCACGCAGTTGATCGACATTGAAAATGAGATCAAAGCCCTCATGAAAGAATTGATATCGGTGAGCTACGAGCTTCGTAGTACGACGAATGAGGCAGCACAAGCATTTGGATACACTGCTGAACTAGATTTCCCGACAACTCCTGAACGACGAGCTCAAGAGCGAGCAAATCATTATCAATTTTGACCCCGAAGTGCCGGGAAAAAAAAGAATTAAAAAGAATTAAAGAAGCCAACTATTTATGTCAATTCACTCATAATTATAGATATAGATACAAAATATCTGATATTGATGTTATCACTCCTGCATTGAGATTTCGACTGAAGCATGGACCTGCATGGTTAGATCTATGGCTAATTTTGAAGCAGGCGGGCGAGCCCCTAACTTTGTGGCAGCCTGGTTTTGTGGCAGCGATATTTTGGATTACCAAGACATCGGGTGTTAGGGCGTATGAGGTAATGTTTGTAAGCCGCTTGTTCCCAATGAGTTGGAGTTATGAGTGAAAAAATTTAGTTTTGGGAGTACACACGTGATACAAAGGCACTCGGGAGCGGAATCTTGCAGGCTCACGAGGATCACGCTTTGGGTTGTTGAAACAAAGTCAACTCGACATACATTTTAAAAGTACTGCAAAATGGGTCGCATGCACAGCACTGGCAAGGGCATGGCCGCTTCGGCCATTCCCTACTCCCGTAAGACTCCCAGCTGGTTCAAGCTCTCGGTTGAGGAGGTTGAGGAGCAGATCATCAAGTATGCCCGTAAGGGTCTTACCCCGTCCGCCATTGGTGTGATCCTCCGTGACTCGCATGGTGTCCCGCAGGTCAAGTTCGCCACTGGTAACAAGATTCTCCGTATCCTTAAATCCAACGGTCTTGCCCCGGAGATTCCTGAGGACCTCTACCACCTTATCAAGAAGGCCGTCAACATGCGCAAGCACCTTGAGCGTAACAGAAAGGACAAGGACACCAAGTTCCGTCTCATTCTTGTTGAGTCGCGTATCCACCGTCTCACCCGTTACTACCGCCAGGCTGGTGTCCTTCCGCCTACCTGGAAGTACGAGTCTGCTACTGCCTCGGCTCTTGTCAACTAAGGCAGTTTAAGTTAAGTAAATCTAATTATAAAAATTGTTTAAACGAACAAATGCATCAAAGTGAATGATCCTGTTTTAGGTTATAGTGGTTTTTCTAGATCATGACTCCCCTATTCAGGGTGCCTTCAGCCATAGAGTTCCCTCCGTCTGATTCGTGTCAGTTCCTTAATCTTTTTCAATAGCTCTTAATAGCTGATGGATTTTCCAACTACTGCTTTTTTTTTTCTTGTCGAATGACAATAGGGAAAGGGCGCTTACAGGATCGAATCGACTGGTCACTTTATACTGCTAATACTTGATATTTGGGTCGGGTCTAAACGCTTTGACTATTAGTTTAGTTTGGCTTACAAGCTGTTACTGTATAGTGCTGCTAATATCAGTGTCTCTTCTCTGGTGTACGTTCGCTGTCGGGGTAAGCCATTACTTATTTAGCACAAGGCAACACTTACTTTACCTGATCACTACGTTAGAAACCTACGGCGACCACCTGTAATGCCTACGGTTCATTTTAGAAACGGAAAGGAAACAATTGCTCTGGCAGAACAGCCAAGTGTTGTAGTGCCTGCGCTGATTGCTGAGCTTGCTGAGGTGCTTGTCGCATCCCAATTGGCTTCTCAAGAAGAAATAGCCGAGCTCAGACTGGCAATCCAGCGGGATCAAGAGTGGGACGAGATCTCGCAGTCCACTTCTAGTATTGGAGAATTGAATATTTCCGAGGCTTCAGTCATAGGCTACACATTCGGGCCCGGTGGAAACTTCGCCTATGAAAGTTATGTGTAATGATTAAAATATTTATTTATATTTATGTGTTAGCGTATATTCGTCTGTAGGCTCATTCGTTCCGGTAGGGAAGGTCAATGGGCCCTTCAAAAAGAGATATGGCTCTGTCTAGTAGTCCTCCTCCTCAGGAATCTCGCGCTTCTCGACTTCTAGAGGCTTGCCAGTGAGTCGGAAATAAATGTCCTTAACGTCATCGGTAGCAGACTCGAAGTGGGAGGTAGCGTCGTAACTCTTCGAGATGTACACATTGTCTGTCGTGCCATCAGCAAGAGGCTCATAGATCTCGGCAATTCCCATCAAGGTATCGACACGCGGGCCAAGGAGCTTGAATGCAGGCTCGATCTCCACGTGTGGGTTATCAGTCTCAATAACCGTGGAGATAATGGCCAACCAGTAGCCCTTCGGACAAACGGCATGAGTCGAAGACATGACAGCAATGTAGATGTCGTTCTTTCTGCGGGCCTGGCCCTGCGGGATGATGATCTGCAGTGAGTCGGCGTCATTGGTGTTGGGCACCGGGTGGTCCAAAATGCACATTGCTCGGATAACGCGCTGGCCGGTCTTCTTGACCTTCTCCGGGAAATAAGTAGGGTCGCCAATGACAATAGGAGCCTCGGCAACTTCCTCACCGCTGCGTACGCCCTTCACCTTGTTGGTCTCCTTATCGTAAACAATCTCATCAATCGGCTTGTCTAGCATGTAAGTTCCACCGTAGACGGCGGACAAACGAGCAAACGCCTGCGGAAGCTCGCCGAGACCGTACATTGGGTATAAGTAGGGAGACTTGCCGTATCGCTGTACCGAGTGTGCGTACAACTTAACTCGTTCGACGGTCTCTCTAGCTGGCTCCTTCAGGTATTCCTCAGTATGCCACAATGCCATGGCGTGGCCCACGAACTCTTGAGTGCCGTAGTCCAAGCCGAAATGTTTGTAAACATCCTTCATGTTTACCTTGTCGAGATCAAGACCCTGCTGGGTCTCTGGCTTGTTATCGTCGTAGGCAGCAACAAACTCGACGAACTTCTTCATTCGTCGCTTCTCAAAGAATCCCATCAAGGAAGACTTAAGTGCTTCGACTTCGGTGGCAGGAACCTTGGCAATGCGTCCATCGCGGAACACATATGAGCCGCCAACCTGCTTGAACTGAAGGTTGCGGGTTACCTGCGTGTGAACAAGAATGTTTACCAACTCACCGCTGGCCATGAGGAATTTGGGAATCAAGTCTACATTCCAGTCCCTGTCTCGACCGAGACCCTCTGGCGGTCCGTCCATTTTCGGACGAAACTTCTTGTAGAGTTGCGAGAGTGTCAAACTGGCAGACTCACCGCCGTAGTGGTCCTGTCGGTCAATGTGCAAGACCTTCTTTCCCTCAACAGAAAGTAATCCGGAAAGAATGCACTCCGTCAAACCTGTACCGAGAACAATTACGTCGTATTTCTCGTCCATTGCGCTTTGTTCTTAATGTTGCTGTTTGTGTTATGATTTATGCGAGGCACTGATTATGAAGGGCTTCTTTCGTGTAGTGGGGTTAAGCAGGCCTTTCTCTCCCTCCCTTTCTTCTGGCTTGGGGGGGGGAAGCTCTGGGAATTACGCTTAACTAAGATAGAAGGCACTACGTGTGTGCGTGTGCGTGCGCGTGCGTGGAGGGGTGAGCGAGGCAGTGGAAGGCGACAACAGCTTGTGATAACGGATGGGTTGGGTTTGCGATAGGGGAACGAACTTTGTGATCCGCTTGTTGTGATTAGGGCCAAAGCAGTAATAACAAAGAAGAGATAGGCTTAGGCTGAGACTGGCAGGGTAGGTCACAGGCGTGAAGACGTGAATATTTATGAGCGTAAGTAACGAGCATCTCGCACGATTCACGCTCTATGAAACGCGTCGAGGATTCTGGATAATTGGACAAAGCGGGTGCGGATCGAAATTTCGAGTTCTTGAACTTCGTCCGAAACCAGACACCGCCAACCTACGGTTCGAGCCTCTAGAGCTGAATGGTACATTTGACAAGCAGGGAATTGAGCATTGGATTTCCGAACAAAAGGAATTGGCCAAACAGGATGACGATGACGAGTTTCGCCAGAAAGCACCAACTGCGTGGGGATTACTGGGTCTGATCAGGTTCACTGGTTGCTATTATTTGTGCATGGTTACAAAATGCTCTATAGTTGCTGTACTCGGTCACAGTAAAATATATCATATCGATGAAACTAAAATAGTGCCATTGGTTCATTCTTCGCGGTACGAAGTTCCCGATCGACGAAGTGCTGAGGCACGACTAGCATCCACGTTCCACTCGTTGGATCTGGCAAAAACGTTTTATTTTAGTCCTACTTATGATCTGACGAATACACTTCAAACAAACATGTGCGGGGTTCCTGCGCAAACTTCTTCAACTACAATGTTTGTTTGGAATTCTCATTTATTGACACCTATTGCTGACACGGACAGTGCTCCTGCAAGAATGGAGCCAGCGCTTCGCAAGGCGTGGTTCTTGGAGATCATCCACGGGTTCATTGATCAAGCACGGATATCGGTTTTTGGAAATAGCGTTTATATTACATTGATTGCTCGGCGTAGCCACCAGTTCGCTGGCGCAAGATTTTATAAACGTGGTGTCAATGTCCAAGGATACCCGGCTAATGAGGTTGAGACTGAACAAATTGTGTCTAACCAGTTGCATTCTCAATTCAATGATAGATACACTTCATATGTCCAACATCGAGGGTCTATCTGTGTTTCTTGGTCTCAGATGTCCAACAACATGTCACCTCAGCCTCCTATTCGCATAGACGCAGTTGATCCGTACTATGAAGCTGCTGCTAAGCATTTCAATCGCATGTTCTCAAGGTATGGATACCCAATCCGAGTACTCAACCTTGTAAAAACTAGAGAAAAGCGTGCCCGTGAGTCGCTTTTATCAAACGAATTTGAATCCTGCATCCGATACTTGAATCAATTCTTACCCCAAAACAGGAATGATATTAGAGAAGATATATCCACACGCATAAAGGGACTTGAGCCCATTAGCCTTTCTGCACAATCGCGTGGCTCAAAATCTAGTAGCCCACGAGGTTTGTCTCTAGAAGGAGGCGTCATTGAGTATACCCATTGGGACATGAGTCGAGCTGCTAAAAGCAGATCAACAGAGGTAATGGACTATTTGGGGAAATATGCGAAAATGACCTTGGAAGCTACTTCAATATTTCAAGTGGGTGTATCTACGCAGCGGGGCGTCTGTCGTACCAACTGTATCGACTGTCTTGATAGAACGAATGCTGCTCAGTCAGTAATTGCCAAGCACGCTCTTGGCTACCAGCTTCATGCGCTTGGAATCATAGATCGTCCCAAAGTGGACTACGATACCGATGTCATGGACTTGCTCACAGAGATGTACCACGACCATGGTGATACACTAGCATTGCAATATGGCGGCTCGAATCTGGTGAATACTGTCGAAACGTATCGCCGCATTAACCAGTGGACTTCGCATTCTCGTGACCTCATTGAAAGTATTCGCCGGTTCTACTCGAATTCTTTCATGGATGCACAACGACAAGATGCGATAAATGTGTTCTTGGGTAACTACCAATATACAGAAGGCACTAATTTATGGGACCTCTCAACTGACTATTACCTTCATAATTCAACGAATGGTGATTCGAAGCGTAGCTATAGACAGTGGTATGAACCAAGGTATATTCTTCAGTCCTCCACTAAGGAAACGAAGCCCGGTTTGAAACAGCTGCCTCTGGTTCTGGGTGAAAATTGGTATCACTTCACTTCGCTGTCTCAATTGTTCATATCCCAAATCAACAGCACTGATAAGTATTCCAAACAGCTGAGTCCCTTTGAAGTTCACATAAAACCCAAAAAGCGCCAGAAAGACTCTAAACTGCTACCAAAGCACGAGAAAACCGAGAAAACCGCCGAGGTATCGGTGTTACCCCAAATCGATGAGCTGGAGTTGTTTTATGCTCGCTATTTGAACTCAACCAGTCCTTCCCTTGAAGTGGATGACATCTCTTCGTTGGGTTCTCCTGATGACACCGAGTATAGTCAGTTCTTTGGAGTACCCGAGGGCCCTTCAACGGAATACTCGTTACCAGAAGCCGAGTGGAGCGATACTCCTCTAGAGCAGTGGACTGACGAGTTCTATGCGGCTCATATTACTTGTAACTGACTTCTTATAAAATAATTTATTCCTATTTATTATATCACTTCCCCGTATATTTTTAATTATATACTTTCATCCCTCCGTGCAAGTTGAGCGATAGGCCTCGCATACGTCTGTCGGCTTGTGAGTGTCATTCAACCCGCATACGCGACCCTGACTCATACCCTTGTGGGATGCAATATAACAGGTTCATCACAATAGCTTAAGCCGATAACGGCGGGATAATAAAAAAGAATAGAATCAAGGTGAATATTATACAAAATGAAACCAATATTTAGAGCACAGAATGCGCTCCTTCCAGCTATCCCTGCTGCGTTTTCTTTTGAGATAGGGTCTAAGGCAAAGACAGCTATTTACGGTCCCTTGAAATGGAACCTGCTCGAGATTATAGCAGGAAAGGTTCCCGATCCCAAAAAGAAAATCTCATATCCATCTTTTGGTCACGATATTTGGCCCTCACAGGCAATTGAGCATACAAAGTTTGGCCAAAGCACTTCAACCAATGCTCAAGCACCGTTCATTGGTGCCAGGTATGAGTCCTTCCGCGATGAATTTGATGTTAGTCTCAGATCAGCGCTTCTGTCGAAAGCTCCACAGGACACTAAACCCCAGGATATCGAAAAAGTAGCCGAAATCCTTGATCTCACAAGCCTACTTGACAATTGGAATGTGGGTTTGAGTAACGGTCAGAGTCGTCGGGCGCAACTAGCCATGGCATTGTTAAGAAAACCAAGACTCCTAGTTATGGATGAACCTTTTTTGGGCCTAGATCCTGCTAATCGAGCAAAGTTCGGTGATATACTGAACAACCTCCCTATTCCGGTTGTGATTGGTCTTCGCGGTGGAGAAATTGCACCTCAATGGATCACTCAATTCCTTTACGCATCGGAAAATGGAGTTGCAGAGGGACAGAAAGCTTTAGATCTCATCAAGAAAAGTGATGCTTACACGGAAATGGTTATGGATAGACGATCTAAAGGCTATGAGAAACACAAAGCTGTAAAAGACGAGCATAGCTCAAAAGTACCGACCATTGAGATGAAGGATGTGACTATTCAATTTCCTAATTCTAAAACTCCACTTTTCAAAAACCTTAACTTAACTGTGTACGATGGCGAGCGCGTTCACGTACGTGGACCAAATGGATCAGGAAAATCTACACTACTGGCCTTGATTACTGCAGACCACCCTCATGTTTGGAGTAAGGACATTTCTCTCTTTGGTGAGCGGCTGAGAGTGGGAAAACACTCTTATTTCAGTATCAACCAAAAGATTGGGCACTCCTCGCCGGAGATCCATGCAATCTTCCCTAAGTACTTGAATGCGCGTCGAGCCATTTGCACCGGATTCTCAGGTTCAATGATTCCACCAGCAGAATTGTCTTCTGAGCAAGAAAATAGTCTCCGGAGGACAGCCAAGCAATTGAATATCAATATTAGCGATACTGCAACCACTTTTGGACAGATGCCATTGGACCAGCAGAAATTGGTCCTTCTTGCGCGTGCATTGGTGAAATCCCCTCGAGTTCTAATACTCGATGAAGCGTTTTCGACCCTCAATAGCGAACAAATGGAGCTGGCACTTCGGATGCTCGATGACTATGATGGAGCAGTTCTCGTAGTGGGCCACATGGAGCATGAAATTCCTATTTGCGACAAGCAGCTTAATCTATAAGTATAATTATATATATATATAAAATGAACAAGCACTAGTTCATGTTGCATTATCTAGAATTGACCTTCTTGTTTATCTTTTTTTATCAAACTTACACTTGTCTTTTAGCAAGTGATATTTGTTTTTTTTAGGTGGGTATGCATGACGTCTTGTCGATCTTGCCGGGGGTTGGCGCGGGCCATGTGCGTCGACAGGTACTCGATCCTAATCCTAAGAGCATTATTGGTTTTATGGCCGGTGCTTACGAAATATATAGTGAAAAAAGATCGTTGGAATCTATTAACGTGTGCGTGTTGGCAACCCTTCTACTGCCCAGCATTGGGAGCGACGCGCCAGCTGAGTCAACCAAGATCTGTGTTAGCCTTTTGTGAGCGTTGGGCTGAAACCAAACATCGGAGCAGGCTTTCAAGAATCCTTTCTTTATCCATTTAGCTAGCCAAGATAATGGCAACCAAAAAAAGACAAAAGCATACAAGTGAGAAGTCTCACACGGTCAGTGAGACCGACAAGACCCCTCAATCCTCAAATCATAACGAAACTTATGTTAGGTCCGATAATTACGGTCTGAGAGCCTCCGAGTTTGGGCCCTTGGAGAGTGATAAGTTCCTTTATAAACAACAACTCACACAGCCAGTCAAGGACCGAACGGAAGAACTTGTTCCCTACTATGTCATGGTAGAAACTCATTTCCTTTATTTGTTATTGGTGGTCCTTGGCCACATTCGAGATTTCATCGACTCAATGTTCAATAAAGACTATCGCCGTAACTTGAAAGAACGCGACGGATATGCACCATTACTTACCGATTTTGATTCATTCTACACACGTCGATTTAAACAGCGACTTCAGGATCTTTTTGCCAGGCCAACGACAGGGGTTCCTGGTCGCGAGATTCAAGTTTATGACCGTGAATTCAAGCCCGGAACATTTTTCGAAATGGAAGACTCGGACTCGTACTTTTCTAAGAAGCCCATTCCTTGCATTAACCTCTCAAGTTATAATTACTTAGGCTTCGCCCAGAGCGTTGGTACATGCGCAGATGATGCGGAGGAAACTGTGAAGGAGTACGGTATCGTTGCAACTGGCTCACGATGTGCTGGTGGTAACTACACGATTCATCAAGAGACCGAGAGACTCATTGCTGACTTTTTGAACAAGGAATCTGCTATGATTTTCAGCATGGGTTACGGCACCAATGCCATGCTTTTCTCGAACTTGGTTGACAAGCGGTGCTTGGTACTCTCTGATCAGCTGAATCACGCATCGTTGCGAACTGGCACTCGATTGAGTGGCGCAGTTATCAAGGTTTTCAAGCACAATGACATGGATCAGCTTGAGAAACTCATTCGGGAACAAATCGCTCAAGGCCAACCGCGCAGCAGACGCCCCTGGCACAAGATCCTTATCGTATTTGAGGGTCTATACTCCATGGAAGGTACCATGTGTAATCTTCCCCGAATGCTGGAACTCAAGCGCAAATACGGTGTCTATCTTTTCATGGACGAAGCTCACTCTATTGGCGCTATGGGCCCCACTGGCAAAGGAATCTGTGACTATTACGGCGTCAATCCCAAGGATGTCGACATTTTAATGGGAACTTTCACCAAGAGTTTTGGTTCCGTTGGTGGCTACGTTGCAGGAAGTCAAGCTCTGATTGACCACTTACGTGTAGGAAACATGACCAACGTCTATGGTGAAGCCCCAGCGCCTGCAGCCTTGTCCCAAATCCAAACTTCTATAAAGATTCTAAGCGGAGAGGTCAGTCCCGGTGAGGGCGAACTGCGACTCAGGCGATTGGCCTTCAATTCAAGGTACTTGCGAGTAGGCCTTCGTCGTATGGGCTTTGTTGTTTCAGGCCATATCGATAGCCCGGTAATCCCGGTATTCTTATACTACCCTTCCAAGCTTGCAATGAGTTCACAATGGATGCTGCGTCGTAAGATCGCCATTGTTATTGTGGGATATCCCGCTACTGATTTGGCAACTGGACGTATCAGATTCTGTATGTCGGCTGCGGTCACCAAATCTGACCTTGATTATGTGCTCGAACAGATGGAGTTAATGGGAGACGAGCTCAGACTCAAGGTTGCATTGGGTTTGGACGGCAAGCCCGCTCCAAAAGAACGCTTTGCTGACTTCAAGGACACATTGTGGCAGCAAGTCCTCGATCCTACTCTCAATTAATTCATTATACGCACAAACGTAAAAAGTTCATATAAAAACAACTACAATATCAATAACATGTATGTATACATATTCAAATATATGCATTTTTTTTTATATTGGATCCCTTCTCTTTTCCTTTTTTTTTTCCTTCTCATTTTCCTTTCAAAATCCTCCATTTATCACATCGCCGTTACCTATTTCCAAGCCTTCTTTAGATCCCAGCCGCCATGCATGCATGAACCGCCGGACCCCCCCCCCTGAACAGATTACCACCACGGCCTTAGCCAGCCTTAGTGGAGGTGGTACTATATTAACCATACCCCGTACAGTATCGCCAACAACACCTCACAGTGACGTTGATATAGCTGGCAGTGAATACAAAGAATTCCTCATAAAATACACATCTGGTATCAATTGCTGGATAAAAGCTGTAGATCAGAACTCCTTATGAATGAGCAGTAAAGCAGCAAAGGCTCTTGCGCCTCTGAATGATTCTGTCTGCCGAGCACTTGAGCTCTGCGAGCAGTTTGACGCATCTCACGAGTCTACACAACGTGCACGCGCCCAAGAAGAAGCTAAAACTATTCTATTTCGTAAGATTCCCCGAAACCCCCAGTATCCTGCTTTTGTGAATAAGCAGAGTGATTTCTACAAGACCTTCCTTCAATTGCGTGAAATCGTCAAACGCAACGATGCCATCTTACTGGAGGAGCGGTTTCAAAACCTCAGGAGAGGTTCGCAATCCAGTGCGCATTCTCGCCCTTCTTTCTCCTCGTCGCTGTCGAGCTCTCTGCCTTATCCATTGAGCCCCCAGTCCGGTGGGGAAGGTGGCATCCAAATACCTATGCCGGTGCCCAACGGCACCCATGCAATGAATGGAAATGCAATAGAGGAATGCGCAGTTGGAAGTAGCTCGCCCGATAGAAAAATCCATGGTGAGAATTTTATGAACCATACAACGAATAATAATGAGAAGAACGGCCATTCTGCTCCTCCTCTAAAATCGAATCAAACTCGACTTTCAGGAAACTACGAAGTCTCTGTCTCCATTGTAAGCAAAAAGCTAGCTGTTTCTAAGGTACTGCTAGTTGATATCAGACCACACGACCAGTTTGAAGAATGCCACATCAACTGTCCTCTTATCGCATGTATTGATCCCAGCTTGCTGAAGCCAGGGATGTGCGAACGGGACCTCGAAGATGCTCTGGTGATCTCAGATGCTAGTGAATTCGACAGTTTCGCATTGCGCGACCAGGTTGATATGCTGGTACTTTATGATGATAATTCCTCATCCGCTATCGACTCTCCAGCATTAAGCATTGTTTACGATACTCTGACCGAGGCTGGAAGACACCCTTACGTTCTAAAAGGAGGCTTTGAAGCATGGAGATCATATTTGCCCGAAGAGGTTAGCGGTTCAGGTTCAAATTCAACCTCTAGTTGGAATAATTCCTCTTCTGTATCGTTTACACCACCGCTTCAAAGAGCACCTCCAAAGCCTCCATTGCACAAGACCCCCTTCGAGAACCCTTATTCAAATGTTTCGTCAAGACAGCTACCTCCAGCCTTACCTCCAAAGGAATCGGTATTAACATCAAAAGAGCCGACTCAGCCGGTACCAGTGCCATCATCAGTGCCATCAATGTCTTCTTCATCATTGTCGTCGCTGCCATCTAATCAGTCATCGTGGCAAAATTTCCAAAGAGTGCCACCACCGTTACCACCACAACCTGCTCCAGCGATCCCTCAATCACACATTTCGCCAAATGGAGTTGGAAATAACACTGCTTCTTCATCCCCATACTTAAACGGTACTGTGTCAAGACCTCATCCCCCCAGAACATTGAGCGGTTATGCAGACTCGCCCCCCAAAACGAGTTTACCATCACTGAGAGTACCGAAAATGTTGCTCAACCCTCAGGGACGAAGCTCTTCACTTTCTCCGTCTACGAGTCCCTCGAAATTGAACGGGTTTAAGACACATAGCCTGTCTTCCTCTGCTTTAAATAATGAAGTCGTACCTTACACAGAAGAAAAGGTCCCGCCTCACTTGCTCTCTACTACTGGGCTCAAGAACATGGGCAATACTTGTTACATGAACTGTATAATCCAGTGCCTTCTCGGAGTACCACAGTTGACCGAGTCTTTTAGCAATGGGTCTTTCGTCAACTATATCAATTTTAAGAGTAAGCTGGGTTATAAAGGACAATTTGCGAGTGTGTTTGCCAATCTGGTGAGGTCTATGACACAACACCAAGGTGGATTTGTTGCGCCAATTGAGATAAAGGATTTAGCGGGAGAGTTAAGGCCAGACAGCTTTGCCGGATTCGAGCAACAGGACTGTCAAGAATTCTTGACATTTGTATTGGATGGTCTGCATGAGGACCTGAACCTTAACGGCGACAAACCGAAAGAAGGAGAGCTTGATCCTAGGGCGGAAGAACACCGGGAAGCAATGGGAATCAGGGTGGCATCCGCAATAGAGTGGGAACGGTATCTAAAGGGAGATACATCCTTAATTGTTGATTTGTTCCAAGGCCAGTATCTTTCACGACTGCAATGCATGAGCTGCAAGAAGACGTCGACAACTTATAATGCATTTTCGTCACTGAGTCTGCCTATTGCTTCGCCCAAGCTTTTAGGACAACAGACATCACTGAAGACATGCTTTGATGAGTTCGTTAAGCCTGAGATCCTCGATGGTGACAATGCATGGTTTTGCCCACATTGTCAAAAGAAAAGACGAACTGTCAAGACGCTGCAAATATCTAGACTGCCGATGATCCTCGTTATTCACTTGAAAAGGTTTAAGCGCAGCTCTTTACATGGTGTGAACAAACTAGAAACGCCAGTTGATTACCCACTGCGTAACCTCGATCTCACCCGCTACTGGCCTCAGCTGCGACAAGGCGAATCTAGCGAGAGAGAAGCCGAGATGTTGAGTCAAATTCCGCCACGAGGCCAGACTCCTCCATTTATTTATGATTTGCGAGCGGTCACTCTCCACAACGGCTCCTTAAAAAGCGGCCATTATACATCTGTTGTTCAAAAACCCGGTCGCGGCTGGCTATTCTATGACGACGCCAATGTATACCCAGTGAAAGAGCAGGCTGCGGTTAGCAAACAAGCATATGTTTTATTTTACAAGAGACGAATGTGAGATAAGAACTCTTTATTTATGGCTCCTTTCTTCTCTTAAGTATCAGCTATGTGAGCATTATATGAGCATTCGTTATATACATGTAAGTATATATTTATTCGAGTTATTAAAAGAGAGAGAAAAAAAAAAGAATTTCGTGCACATTAAAATCACTCCCAGTCAGAGTCGGAACCTTCCTCCTCGATGTCTTTCTTCCTTGGTGGCTCTTCTGGGCCATCAGCAGATTTCTTTTCAGTCTTAGCAGCACTTGCAGTATTGGTCTCATTGTCTTTGTCTTGCACTGAGGCTTGTGATTCTTTTCCCTCTCCTTGCACTTCCTCCTCTTCGTCGCTGCTTCCCCAATCATCCAATTCGTGTTGATCCTCTTGCCCCTGGCTCTGGATCAGCTGTTTACGGCGTTGGTCTTGTGTTTCTAAATTCGACTTGAGTGAAATGTAGCTGTTCCAGAATGCATCTTCGGACATTTTTGCAGGAACAAGTAGTTTGTGAGTTGATTCTAGATCAGCACTCTTATCAAGATATTCCTTTCTCTGCTGCTCAGGTACTGAAGTCGCTGAAGCAGTGGAAGTTGCTGAAAGAATCTGATCGGGAGATGCGTTTAATGCCATGAGCTCAGCATCTAGACGAGACATGGGTTGGCGCTCGGGGCCACTAAACAGGACTTCCCCAGCATGTTCCTCACCTACAGCACCTTCTTTAACTTTATCAATTAGCTCGGTACCTCGTTGCTGAAGGTAGTGAACTGCACCCAATTCCAAGCTTTCTAGTTTCCGATCAGCTTCATCGATATATGTAGTGGCAGAGTGACCCAATTCTGAGAGCTTGTGGCGCAAAGCGTCTTTATCGTAATTGTTCCAGGCTTGTTGAGCCTGTTGTTGAGCCTGCTGGAGTGTCGGGTTGGCTTTAACGGACTCCCACAATCCCCAAGCTCGCTGAGATGCATCTCCGCCTCCCCAAAGTGAGCCCAGGAAGCCTTTTTGAGACTCCTCAGACTTTGGATTTACCGACTTCGAACTGCTCTCTCCCTGGTCGCTCATTTTATTTTTATCAACTAGGAATGAACCACAACGGTGGGTGTCTGACTGTCTCCAAGTTTCGAACACACAGTAGCTTACGGGAAGTCGGGGGAGAACCCGGTCACATGCTGTACAAACCACAAACTGGCTCGACCCTAGTAGGCTACGGTAATTTAATGTAGGCCGCGTTTCGCATGCGTTAAGACAAGACCCCTTTAAGAGTCAGTATTTATTTATTAAAATGCATGTACATAGATGTCAAGATAGAAATATATCTATGATGTGATAAGAGCTTCCAAGATTATAAAAATTCCTATATACACTAGAGTAGAATATAATTAAGGTCCGCTGCTAATGCAACTCAAAGACTTGATCTACATGTATATACATTTAAGAAGAGATCCACATGAAGTACTCGAAAAGAGAAAACAAGCAGACCCCATTGAAAGAAGTCCGCATTAAAGAGAACCCGAGGCCTCTGTACATGTGTAATGAGAGCTTAAATTTCGGTCTTCGCACAACGGTATCGTTGTACTCTAGGGATGTAGGAAGCAATGTTTTGCTGTAGAGATCCCGCTGATACTCGGACTTCATAGTATCAATTGGATAAACGGCCAACCAAGACGCAGCGCCACACGCACCGCCAGCAATAGCAACGGCAACAGGTCTTGGAGGATCGTTCGCAGATCTATTTTGGGAAAGAATACCCTTGAGAGACTCGTAGACAGTGAAATAAATAGCCGAACCCAACGAGTCTCGAAGACAGTGATACTCCACGCCGCCGTAGAGAGTAGACCAGCCTCCGCGTCTCAGCAGGTTCCGGACAGCCTGCAAGGGGCCAATTTTTCTTGCGTTGATGCCGGATCCGTTAGCAACAGATCCATTGGCTCCATAAGTGGCCATACTAGAAGCACCAAGGTTATGGCTTCGCTCGCGCAAAATCAAGCCTTCTACCTGAGATGCAGTCTTTGTGAACTCAAAGGGGCCAGTCAATATGCAAGAGAATGCACCAGAGACTAACCCGGCAAGCATTACTGGGGCTAAAGGTCTATCCTTCGGTGAAGCCATAGGGGTACCGAAGAGATTAGCGAACATCGGAATAAAAGAAGTATAAATCCCCATGTTAATGGCTCGGGCTGGGGAGGAGGAAATCAAGGATGCACTAACGCCTCTATAAAACCCGCGAGCTCCTCCTTCTTTGTACAGTTCAGTGATACAAGTTCCCAACGAATCTTTAGACGTCTGTAGTCTTGTCTTGATAGTGTCCAGCGGGAAATTAATTAGCAAGCTACCACCGGCAGCAGCAAAGCTACATCCCAGCACCCTTCCAGGACTTGTAACCGCATCGTTGGACATATTTCACTCTACCTGCAAGTGCTGGTCCTCAGTTCACGATAGGGGCCGAACTCTGATCTATTAGGGTCTCTCTTACTGCACCTCTAGGGTCGTTGAATCCTCCTAGCAGCCATTGAGCCTTTAAGGCTATGTGGGCTGTAGTTTCCAGGGTTAGGCATTGGGTTTTCACTGCCGGATCTCGCTTAGGCTTAGGGCCAGTTAGGCTTAGAGTGAACGGTTAGAAACGTGCTAGGTTGTTAATCTAGATTGGAGATTAATATACACGCATAAGTCGTACTGACCGAGCGCAGAGCTCTTGAGGCTTCTGACGAGAACACAAACACTCGTCAATAAACTGGCACTGGAGCGAAATTGAGCTCGGCATGACCGCGTTATCTCCTGAACCTAAAGATCCTATGGCTCAAAGAACCATATCTCAGCCGACCAAAACCCAGCTGGTGCCGCCATTGTGCTTCGGGTGCATCGATTCGGATATATATAGGGGAGGATATCCCAAACAGATGTTTGCCTCTTTTCTAAATCACTTGGAACTGCGCACTATTGTTAGTATTACGCCCGACCCACTCCCAAGCGAATTCACAGATGCTCTCTCGAACAGAGATAATATAGATTTTGTTCACATTGCTGGCGCTGCTGAGCAGAAGAAGTCGAAAAAAAAGAGAGAAGTGCCAATTACCCATGAACACGTACACGAAGTCTTGAAACTTATGAAACAGGCTCCAAAACGGCCCATGTTTATCCATTGCTTGAATGGCCGCCAGGTTACTTCGTTGGTTGTAGCGTGCTATAGAATAACTCAGGGATGGTCAGTGCGATCTACATTCGCTGAGTATACAAGGTACTGTGATTTCGACCGAAAAGATATTGCATTCGTAGAGGAGTTCTCTAGATCTTTGCATTGTGATGATTAGGAGATATAAGGCTGTATCTATATTTTTCTATTTATTTGGCATGTCCTGATTCTACAAGAAAGGTTCGTACAGACTGTTATACAACGGACTGTTATACAACCCGCAGAAGTTGATTAATATTTTTCATTGTAAAAGTTGATATTGTTGCATTGAAATTTTTTTTAGTTGTTTTTCTTTCTTTCTGTCGTGATCTCTCCTTCTGCTTGTTCGTTAATTCTCGCACAGCGAGAGCGGGGTCTCGTTATACGTTCTGTTAATTAAAAAAAAAAAGAATGGAAGCATATGTCATTTCAGTCGCTAGACATATTTTACTTTTGAGTAGTCGAGGACTGTGGTGCATCGTTCGCTACTGCGCTTCCATTAGATGGAACTGCGGGCTCTTCGGGCTGAGAAATGGTGCTCTTTGCTGCAAGTGCCTCCTGGATGGTTCCAGTGGAGGGGTCATTCATGAGGGCATGTGTGGCAGGTGTCACAGTCACAGCCTCGTTCAACGGAGCACTCTTGACCTCCTGTAAGCCCATGGACTGCAACCAGCGCACAGAATCAGTAAACTCTTGGCCTTGGCGTTCAAGCGACCAGTTAAGGTGACGGGCCATCACGTCAATGACGTTGGGAAGAGCATCACGAGCAGCCTCAGCATCCAAGAATGCAAGTCGGGTGCGGCGAGCGAGGACATCTATCGGGGTGCGTGCATACTCGTAAGACATTGCGTAGAGAATCTCACCATCAAGGAAAGGGTACAAAGAAGCGATTCGTGCATTACGCTGGACAACCAAGCCCTCAGGAGTAAGGGCAGTGGGTGTACAGAGACGAGCAACGTCAAAGGCGCGCATACCATAATTATCACTCAAATGCTTTGCAGAACTCGGCTCAATACCAAAGTCGCGAATCAAATCAGTGTATCTGAGTTGATTCCAGCCTTCGGCACCAACCAGCTTCAGCTTGGTGGTAACGCATTGACGCTTCGGAAGACCAGCTACTTCAGCGGCCTTATCCACAGTCTCCTCGGCCATTTCACGGAAGGTTGTCCACTTACCACCGGCAATTGTCACGAGGTCACTATCGCTAACGAATACAGAGTGCGAACGCACGACGTTTTGCGTATCAAGGGCATGCGGATTACGAACCAAGGGACGGATTCCGCTCCACGCGGCACGTACATCCTCTCGCTTAACGTCAAGCTTACCGTTAATATAGTGTTTCACCTCATCAAGCACGAATTGAATGTCTTCCTCAACGGGTCGAGGATTGCTGTCAATGTCGCAGGGACGATCGGTGGTACCAGCAATTGTTGATCCCTGCCACGGTAGGAAGAAAACAACACGACCATCAGAGGTTGCTGCATCAAGCAAACCAATATTAGCAGGACAGTACCAACCCGGAAGAACAATATGCACACCAGAAGAGCCGATTTGAATATTTGGAGCCTTTGCGTCATCCATCTTGCGAATAGAATCCGTGAACGGGCCAGTGGCATTCACCACGACCTTAGACTTAATGGTGTACTTTTCGTTGGTTTCGCGATCCACGACCTCGGCACCAATAACCTTACCTTTTTCATTTTTCACTAGACCAGTAACTTCCGTATAGTTCAGAATGTCAGCACCTTTCTCAATTGCGCTAACAGCCAAAGAAGAGTTCATTCGCGAGTCGTTCTGGGAACCATCATAATAAACAACGGCACCCTTCAATTGAGACTCGTTCAACATGGGGAACATACGCAACGCACGAGTTCGGGTCAGCAAATAACTGGGTTCCAAGTTGGCGCTACCAGCAATTAAGTCGTACATCTTTGTTCCAGCGTAGTAGTAGGGCAATTGCCACCACTTGTACACAGGAATCATGATCGGCAAAGGGAATGAGAGATGCGGTGCCATATCAATGAAATGGCGACGTTCGGCAAGGGCCTCCTTGACTAACAAATACTGGTCATAATCGGCCTGCCAAAATGCCTTTTCTAGATAACGGACACCACCGTGAACAAGCTTAGTCGATCGGGAACTTGTGGCGCTTGCGAAATCCTCCCGCTCAACCAAAGCTGTCTTGTAACCGCGAGTAACGGCATCCCAGGCAGCACCGGTACCAGTGGCACCACCACCGATGATGAGCATATCATACTCAGCTGTCTCAGCGAGGCTCTTGAGAATCTCAGATCGAGACCGGGGAGGAGTCGTGAGTGGAGGAATCACCGTCTCGTGAGGCTTGTCATAACGATGACTCGATTGTCGATCATCGTAAATTAGGAAGGCCGTTGCCAAGCCCATCGGGATACCCACAGGTAGAACGGCCTTACGAGCAAACCTAAGCAGTCTGGATGGCATGCGTGAACTGCTGTTGGTAATTTTGTTTTGTTGAAATGAGTCCTATCCAACTTTTGCTGAATGGGCGTGTTTGCTTCCAAGGAAGGAAAGATAACCGTGAAGAGGTTAAGAAGGAAGTTACGTTCTCTTCCAGTAGCAACTATGCGGAAAATAGCTCCCGCATCGGAGTGGCTGCGTCCTAGCGTGCTGATTCCATAAGCCTAGCCCTACAAAAGGATTTCTCTGCAAAACCCTAGGTCCTCCGAGGTTGACGCTTGCAGATCCCCTAATCAACCTATGGATAATCCGAGTTCGCAGACGTTGTTTCTTATTGGACCTGAGTGACATTTTTTAGGTTTACACAGATTAGAAGATTAAAGTAACTACCCATTGGCTCTTTAGATGTCTAGATACTCATAAATTCCATTCTTTGGTTAATGAAATTGAAAGCGATCTTCTGATTTTTTTCTCTATGTTTTTCGGCTTCGTGCCTTGTCTTAATGTTTTTTCTTGGTTTGTTTTTAGCCTATGGCGAAGGCGTTAACTGAGCCTTGGGTTTCTCGGAACCGTGTTATTACTCACCCATTGCTCGGCTTTTCTCCACTCATTGTGCTCTTATGCATGCAAGACACATGCACTCCACGTGAAGCTAGGTTCGACATTTTCAAAGGGTCAGGGTACCCCACACGATTCCCACTGTCAAGAAACTAGTGTAATTAGATCGGCGCCTTACAGGTCCGGTTCTTTGACGAAGCCTGCACAAAAAAAACACATTCAATTGATAGAAAGTGAAGACGAAAAAAATAGAATATATGAGATCTAGATCAGAACAACACATGTCTAGATGGGGATTTTTAAATGGCAACTCTAGACTTGATACATGACTATTAGCGATGACGATGACGATGACGATGACGATGATACTATTAATAGGGTTGCGCAGTTAGACCCTCTTCCTACCCTCCGACCCCTGATGAAATTTAACGCAATTGCGGTGTCGGCGATGAAAGGCTGTATGAGGCCTTGACGTCGCCGGCCGTTAGTCGGGCAGTGCATGAGTCGCTCTTCCATGTAAAAGTAATTAGGTCATTATAACTTGTGTTGACACAGAACCCAGTCTGGGTTTTCAGAGCAGTCAGCAAGTACCCATCGCCGGCGATTTCTGCTAGGATCTGGCCGGTCAATACATTCACCACTTTTCCGAATCCTCGATACTTTTTGACCCGAGAGTGACCTAAAGCTACGAATATCTCAATTTTGCTGAGCCAGACTATCCCGACAATTTGAGCGGGCATGTAGATCTCACACATCGCTTTTTTCACATTAGTGTGAAAAACACGCAATACTCGGTCATGGCGACCACCTCCCGTCACTAGCATGTTAGGTATCACCGGACAAAATCCAATTGCTCGGACCGCAGAGAACTGTGGAATTTCAGCATCAAATTGCAACACTTTGCTGGCATCATTAGCCGAATAATCGTGCTGCCAGATGCGAACCATGTTATCGGTCCCTGCAACTGCCAATGACGCTTCGTCAGTATTCAGTGCCATTGAGCAGACCGAGTCCGCGTGGAACTTTTCAGAAGCCGTTACCGCTACGATCTTGAATTTCAAATCGAGCGTACCCCTGGACTCGGCGATTGCAAATTTAAACACGCGTCCAAGATGATCACCTAGGAACCCCTCAATCCTAAACCCCATTCTTGAACAATATACGTGATTGTCATCTCCATCTATGCTAACGCTGTTGTTCTCGATATCCGGTGTTTTGTGGCACCATACGACATGGCTTAAGTATGCAGAATTTGGTGCTATGTTCCCGCCACTCAGCGATTCGTGGAAATAATCCCTTTCAAACTCGCCAATGGCCTCTGAAAGAGAAACTACTGCGATTCTATCATGATCCAAAGCATCCCTTACCAAGACTCGTCCCCCCAGGTAGCCAACAATCATATATCCCAGTTTTGAATGCGCAATGCAAGTAGCAGTGTCGAATATAGGAAACCGTACCTTTGCGCCGATAGGGTCGGGTATTTTCTGATGGCCCAGCTGCTTTGACCAAGTTTGCACTTTATACTCATAGTTGACAAAACATATGGTTTCTTGTGAGACAATCTGGGCCAAACGCCTGGTTTCAGTGTTCCAGGTTTCCATTGGTATTGACTCCCATGGATTAGCGATCCATGAACTATGGCTCGTTATTAGTGTTGAATAGAAGTCCTCACGCACCCCGTAAAGCTTTACTCTAGATTCCTGTTTCCATTGCAATTGCTTTGGCGACCGAGACGGATAATCGCGGCAACATTTTGCGAATGGTGAGAGTATCATTTCCGCGCTTGTTGTTGTATATCTCTCTTCTGAGCCACTATTGTTATTAACTCGAGGGGCAATACCAATTGGAGCAGTGTTGGCAACTACTTCGTTGGGCAAAGAGTACCGGATTTGTGCTCTTCTAGCTGGAATTGGCATAAGCTGCACGCTTGCGCGCCTGAATTGTCTACTGTTGTATTCTGATGAATCGGAATATGGATCCATCATTTCTCTATAATATATCGAGAGCTATGTTGCAAGAACGCTTCGGCAATATCAAGTGTTTTTTTTGTAAAGATTCTAATTGTTTTCTCTTTAAACTCTACAAATTGTTTATGTTGACTTGTGGTGGTCGAAATACTTTCTCTGCCCCTGAATATCTCATTCTCTGTGCAGATTCACCCTAACATCACACCGGCTGTCAATAAGGACCATAATGTCAAACCGTTGCCCACAAAATTATGTATTATACAGGAGTTCCCACAATAAACTATTACCAAATCACTATGGATTGACTTTTATTCATTAGAATGTTATGGATTGTGGTTAATGTTTCTTATACTTCTCTTGAACCTTTCCACGCGTTCTCTAACTCTTCAGTAGATTGAACCCGCCGTCGTGCCTTACTTCGTTAGGTCCGGGCGTTAACCTCGACGGTGCTACCATCGAGGGGTTAGGGGGGAGTTTTTTTTATTTATTTTTTTTCCCTCACTTCATAGTGTGAAATATTTTAGCTGGAGCTAGCAATATTGGCCGTACCGTGTAGGTTTTTCATCGGCTTGGAAAATTCATAAACACGCTTTCAGATTTTAAAACTCATAGGATATCTGTCTTACTTTTTTTTAAGAAAAGAAAGGTAAATCAGGGACACAACAATGAGCGGAGACGTTTCTATGGGGGATACTTCCATTCAACCGGAAGAGGGAGTCATTGTCGACACCGATAAAATCACAATTCTTCCTGGAATGGCCAGCGACGGATCAGCAGCAACTTTTCAAATCAATGAGGAAGATCATACTCTGGGCAACGCTCTGCGCTATATGATCATGAAGAATCCCGACGTAGAATTTTGCGGATATTCTATCCCACATCCTAGCGAGACGCACATGAACTTGAGAATACAAACCTATGGAGATATTAGTGCCATCGAGGCATTGCAGAAGGGCCTGAAAGACCTCACTGAACTCTGCGACCACGTCGAGAACACATTTAGGGAGCGCTACTCAGAGGGCAACTATAGCCAGGAGGAGCCACTGTGAAGAGTCCTTGCAGGGACTATATTTAAAAACTATGAACATCCGTTCGTTTAACCATGACGTCTGGGTGGTGTTATACATTTAATATATCATTGGTATTGTTTTTATGATCGGAAATAAAAGTATTTTGATTCATGATATTAGATTATCATCGTAATGATACAAAATTAGTTATTGCAATAGAAAGATTGAATGTCAATGCGGTCGGGAATAAGTTAGGAATATGCAAAGGGTGGTGGTGGTGGTGGGGTAGAATCCTACCGTTCGTCCGGATTAGCAACCTGCAGTACTCTTCGAGAATAGTCTTCATAGTCCTGAAGACTTGTGTTGGATCCATTGTGCTCGAAGCGCATGTAAAGTTGATTCGGGTCCACTCTTTGGTCAAAGATGGGAACAAAGTCGCTGTCATTCATAGCACTATCTCCAGATTGAACTCTTGTGTGTCTGCCTAGTGATCCGTTGGCGAATGGAGCAAATGCATGGCCACCTTCTCGTTGAGTCGTGAACTTGCTTCCAGATCCGAACGGCGACTTCGGGCTATTTCCGGTTCGTGCGCTAGCAACTCCCAGCGAGTCTTCCTTGGCAGCCTGGGCCCGTCTTCTTCTGAGACAGCAGAAAAATATAATCAGACCCAGTATGATCAGCACTGCGATGCCGACACCAACGAAAGTACCAGCGACTTTTCCACCTTGTTGCCAATATCCATCTTTGTCACTTTTCTTGTTTTGGTTCCCAATGTCAGATGCTGAGGGGTCCGTAGAAGACGCTGTGCTTGACGGTGAAGAATTGTTTTTCGTGGGGTCACCAGTAGAAGCCGAGCTCGCAGCAGATGCTGAGCTGCTCGTAGATGGAGTTGAGCTGGAACTCGAGCTGGTGCTCGAACTGGTTGAAGATGCGGACGAACTAGCGGCAGGCGAGGCTGACGCCGAAGAAGATACGGATGAAGCAGATGATTGTATGCCGCTGCTTGATTGGGACGGGCTTGAATTAGAGGTAGTAACGCCCGTCTTGCTGCTATCAGTACTCGAGGGAACTGCGGAGGCACTGCTAGATGCAGACGATGTGGTGCTGGTGGATGACGTCGAAGACTGGGACGTCGTGGACGGCGTGGAGCTGGTGGAATCAGATGAAGAGGTGCTCGACGATGATGTTGTTTTAGTGCTCGAATCAGAGCTGCTAGCCTGCTGCGTTCCGCTAGGCTGGCCAATTTGGGCGTATCCGAAAAGGCCCTTATCAGCATTACCGCATCGATCAGAGTTAAAACCTGGACAGCTTTCAGAGCAATCCCCAACGCTAGTGGTGGATCCAGGCGACTCGTTCGAACACCAACAATTCTGTCCCTGTAGAATCGCATATGCATAACCAGAGCAGTGGTTGGTACACGATCCGTAGGAATTGTAGATGCTGAAAAAGGCGTTCTTTAAATCTCCGGTGTTCTCACTTGAGCATAAAGTGAGGGGATTCGTGGCATCAGCCTTTGTTATGAACCATAACAATATGAATGGAATTTGTTGTACACATAGGGAAACCATGGTTTCGCTATTTAACCAATCAAAAGAGGACGGCCTTAGTTTTCAGTCTGCTTTTTTTTTCTATAAAGTAGTAAAAATGGTTGAAAAGAAAGCGAAGGCCTATTGTCAGCTATCTTGAGAACAAAACCGATATCTATGCTTTGTTTTGGCTATTATTTCGGTCCTTCCTGCCTCTTTAAGCGTTGTCACAAATTATATTAGAAACTCAGATCTTTTCTCCTACTATCTTCTCAAGTCTCTGACCCATGTATTTTTTGACAAGAGCCGGTAAGTGTAAGTTCCGCCCAGGCGCGACAGCTGATGTGTACACAGTCCCTAATGCTTGTCTCAGCTTGATATGGGGGCCGGGGACATGTCAATGTGGGTGCATTTTGAAAGATCAAAAGCCACACTACATACTGCATTCCTCCATGCAGGTCTAGGGCGTGCGCCAGCAAAGTAATGGCAGACCGATCGAGTCGCCCTTTCTACAAATATACGACGGACGTCGCTTCAAGTTTTTAAAAAGATATTTGAAGTATTTTTCAGTATGTAGTTTGTTAACCCCGCGTTGATGTTTTGCCCACTCCTCCATGCGGTTGAGACCTAAACTGATGATTGTTTTCGGGAAAATGCTTGATTAGTGATACCGACGGCACTCTGCCTACAAGCTAAAAAATTGCGCCACATGCCACCCATGGATTTTCAGGGTGGTTTGTCGCGTCTTTGTCAACAATAAATTCAGCGATACTGAGTAAGGGCTTATTCGGATGCGTTAATTTCTAATTAGAGGCTTTATTAAAAACAATTCACTATAGATAACAAGAAGGGGCTCGGAGGAGCTCCAAGCGTTAATATGCAATCGTTGGATGTATTGAATAGAGGAATGCAATGTGAAGCACTATGCCTTTAGGTTACCGTGAATCACTGATGTAACGTTCCCCAATTCGTACCGATATAAGAGAAACCCTTATTTATTTATTTTGGTTCCTTGTTTCAGGTGCATATCCCCTCGCTCCATGAGGAGAAACTTGCTGATTCAAGATCATACTGATCAGCGATGCAATACGTTTCTAGTCCTAAACTTACTCGTTTCCGTATGTGGCTGTTTAATACATAGATATTTCAGAAGGCTATTATTGTTATTAGACTCGATGTAAGTCCGTGCGGTATCCGGCACGTGGTTTCATATAAATATAGACCAAACCGAAATGTCAACCGTTCTTTTGGAGCATCCCACACATGACTATCTGGAGTGCATCAACCTGAGGCCGTGTTTAACGCACGCTGTCGTTCCACCAATTCAAAATCTTCATTGGTAATGGGTAAGTTTTATATATACATCATGGTTTGGAATATCGGATTATCCAAAAAGAAGGGCGAATGACAATTAAGAGTCGAATAACTAGTACTTACACACCGTTAGCATGATTAGGGTACAAGCTCACTCTCATTATCTCTAGGGTTCAGCTAGTCACTAATTAAGGTAACCTACATATATACATTTAGATAAGTTGTACATAAATAAACCATTGATAAGTCCAGGAAAATCATAACCGTTCCTTAACGCATCATGGGCTCAGATACAAATGCCAAATACGTAGCTGATGAGACTGATCCAGCTAAGATCATCGTCGAACTATGCGGGCAGTTCTATGACCAAAGCTGGATGCCTGGTACAGCAGGTGGAATGAGCATCAAAGAAGGATCGCAAATTTACATGACGCCTAGCGGTGTTCAGAAAGAACGGATGCGGCCTGAAGATATTGTGGTATACAATACAGACTCAGAGTGTTATGAATACAATGATAAGTCGATTTATGAACCTTCTGCCTCTGCTCCATTGTTCCGAGCAATTCATGACCTTACGAATGCGGGTGCATGCATCCACACGCATTCTACAAACTCGGTGCTGGCATCGATGATGGGCTCCGAAAACTTCGAAATCATTGATATTGAGAACATCAAGGCTATTCCCAAAGTGACAGAACCGGGTAATTATGGCGTTCTCGACTTACTAAAGATTCCGATTATCGACAATAAGCCACATGAAGAAGATCTTGAAGAGTCATTGATCGAAACAATCAAGGAAAATCCAGGGATCTCTGCCGTTCTGGTTCGCCGTCATGGTGTGTTTGTTTGGGGGAAAGATGTTTGGAAAGCTAAAGTCATTAATGAAGCACTGGATTATTTATTCAATGTGGGCTTCCAAATGAAGACACAATTGCAAAAGTCTCCAAATTCCGAACACTACCCTGACCCACCTATAGTGGTACTTATTCTGATTGCATTCCTTTGCTTGGGGTTATTTTTACTTCTACTATATGGACTGCTTTTATTTTCTAAGAAACTATAAAATAAATACATATAATAAATATGCATGTGTGTGTGTGTGTGTGTGTACAGAATCTTCGTAAGCCTTACACAACCTCAACATATTCGCAAGCCATAACAATTACATTCTAGCGATACAATTTGATTTCTGGTGAATGTATATATTCACTGATCCCAAAGTGGTCGAATGTCTTTACAGGGTTATCAATGTTTTCGGGAAGCTGGGCGAGCATATTAACCTAGTGGCTAGTCCAAGTTCGCTGGAATTCTCTGTTGTAAACTCTTCATTGACGGTTTTAGGCAAAGCCGGCTTCTCTACACCTCTATTTAGTGGACCAGGCGCCACGAAAAACATTCATATAAAAGCCCGAGCTGCAGATTTCGTGCTCAAAAGACTAGAAAACGAAGAGGTGTCATCTCTACAGCTGCGTTTTCAATTAACCAGAACTGGCCAAGAACAACTCGAGATCCAATTCGACTATGGGAATGGAATAAAAAAAGTGTTTCGCATCTCGTGTTTACAAACTGCTATCCTACCAATGGATTTTGAGCCGGTTGGACCTCGGGCATGCTCTTTGGAGTGCCTACCTAACGTTTTAAAGGATGCATTTGCCTCGTGCGAGGCAGGAGCAGATGAACTCAAACTGAGCTTTCAGCACAACCTGGTAAATCTGCTTGCTCGCAAACGCGGGAGAGTGAAGAATGATTCGTCAATCCTTCGTTCGGGTCTACGCACAATCATTAACTTGCAGCCCGAGACATTCCGCCAAATTACAGTCAGAATACCCCGTCAATTGGAGTTTAAGCTCAAAGAGTTCAGAGTGATGCTGGCGTTTTTTGATCAGCTAGGAGAAGAGATTCCAATTGTCGCCCGCTTTAATGAGGGAGCAACTACACCATTGGTATTCAGAGCAGGACTTGCGGCATTTCCGGGAATGGAGTTTTCATTCAAATTTATGGCCAAAGTCAGCATACCCCGAGTCGGTAATGAGCCAACGCCCCCATTCTTGAAAGTGGGCCCTCAACCGGGCTGGATCTTCGAATCCGGTGAAGAAAGCGGGGGTAATGCCTTGAGACATAACGATCCAGCCCTGCGCCATGCTCGACAGGAACGAGACCGTAGACTCAGAAGAATCGCCGTTGCATCTAATGTGAATGAATCTCGTGCACAGCTTTCATCTCCTAGTCCGTCCATGAGTGATAATAATACAGGACCGCAGGAGCCCGATAACAGCGGAGACGATTTTGACCCGACGGCCACGGAGATTGGATTCACTCAAGGTTCTGCACCAACCCCAATACGTGGTTTATTTGATTGATCTGAAGCTTCTGGTTTTATTTATTGAATTTTATTATTTTTATCTATTTATTTTATTTTATTTATAATTATATTTCAACCACGCACATTACGATCTCGTTACGTTTATTCGTGAGAAAGCCAGTGCGCGTGAGATTTCATTAGTATTTTTTTTTCTTGGATGGTCTACCCCAGAGTTGAAAGCAAAGCCATTCCGGAAACTACACCTATGAGTTGTATTATACCAGTACCGATATTGGCCTTTGTGGAGCTTTCGGAATCTGTTTCCAGCAGTTCAGGTAGAATGTTCACAGTAGCGACATAGATGAGGACACCAGTAGTGATGGGTGTAAACACATCTTCAAAGTAAGATCCTAGAGCCCCTAGCCAATTGCCAAGAAGGCATCCAGAAAGAGTTCCCATTGCAGTAATCAATTGAAGCTTGCGTGCAGCGGTTTTTGACTTGCCGCTGTTGATCAAAAGAGCAAAATCGCCAAACTGGTGCGGGATCTCATGGCAGCACATAAGAATGAACATAGAGAACCCGTGAACGGGGCCTTGGCGGAAGGTCATTGCAAGCGAAATGCCATCAGTAAGGTTGTGTAGCGAATCGGCAATAACGTTGAAGACCGGTGCCAGGTTTTGCATAGATATCTCTGAGTTGTGCCCCGGAGCTGAGTTGTCCGAGGAAGGATTCCCCGACTCCTTTTCTGAGTTATCTTCAGATGCTACAGGCTCTGGTGGAGAGGGGGAGCGCGAAGAGTTTGAATGCGAATGTGAATGCGAATGCGAATGTGAGTGTGAATGCGAGTTGGAGTTAGAATGCGAATGTTCCGAAATGATTCTCATAGTCTTGTCCATAATTACAAAAAATAGAAACCCACCTAGCATGCTCAAGCTGGATGAAGGGCTGAAATGAACTTCAGGAAGTAGATGGATAAAGATCGTTCCCAACATTCCACCTTCGGCAAAAGCAACTAGAAACTGAAGCATCAGACCAGATAATGGTGGACTGCAGGCTATAAGAATTTGAGTGAATGCTGTGATAAGAGAAACCGCTATGACTGCATTGGACAATGGATCAAACCGAAACACTTTCATTCCTAAAACGCTCAACGGTCCGAAGTCTCCGGAAATAACATGCGAATGTCCATGTGAGTGTCCATGTGAGTGCCCATGCGAATGTCCATGAAGAATGTTTTGGGTAAAATCGCTCATGATTCTGTAGATTCTGTGTTGAAAGTACTCTCTAGAATCTGAAAAAGTTGCTGTGTTTCGAGTTCGGCAGGCGGGGTTTCTAACGCCCTGTAAGATACTTCCTATTGATGAAGCCTTTCTGCACGGTTGGATCTGGTCCTAGGGTACGGCTAGTGCTGCCAAGGGTGGAGGGAAGGGTGGGAAGGGAATGGAGAGGGAAAAAATTATACAATGAAAATAAAAATTACAGCTGAAAAATCAAAAATCCAAAAAAAATAATATTCCACAACCACAACCACAACAACCAAAGACGCACTATTGAAAATTAAGAAAGTAGTGTTAAGAATGGCTCGTGGACGTACGCCTAGAACGAATTGGCAGAGTATAGATAAAAAGAATGCCGAATGGGAGGAGTATTATAAACACCTAGGTCTTCCGTCGAGGGACGAAGCCGAGTTCGAAGCATTCAAAGCAGCATGTAAAGAGGAGCTTCCGGTCACATTCCGCATCACAGGAACTTCGCGGAATGTGATCCAGGTTCGCGAAATCATGGAAGAGAAACATATCTCAAAGTTGAAGAATCAGAGCTTTGATGGCAAGCCTGTTGATCCGCCCATTCCGCTGCCTCTCTACCCGAACAGATTGGCCTGGCAGGTCAACGTGGGTAAGCAAGTCATTCGCCGTAATCCTCAGTTCAACGAATTCCAACGATTCCTCGTTGTTGAGACAAATGCAGGAAATGTGAGCCGTCAGGAATTGGTGTCGATGATCCCGCCCTTGTTTTTGGAAGTTGAGCCTCATCACACTGTCTTGGATACTTGCGCTTCTCCAGGTTCCAAAACGACACAGCTTATTGAAGCCCTTCACCAGCAGCCGAGCCCCTCCGGATTCGTCATTGCTAATGACAGCGACTACAAGCGATCTCATATGCTCACTCACCAGGTCAAGCGACTCAACAGCCCGAACATCATGGTAACTAACCACGATGCCCAGATGTTCCCGAAGATCTGGATGGGAGACAATTACTTGAAGTTCGATCGCATCTTGTGTGACGTCCCGTGCACTGGTGATGCCACCATGCGAAAGAATATCAACGTCTGGCAAATGTGGAAGGTCTCCAATGGCCAGGGTCTGCACACCTTGCAGCTTAATATTGCCACCAGGAGTGTCCACCTGCTAAAATCTGGTGGTAGGCTAGTCTATTCGACATGCTCTTTGAACCCCACTGAGGACGAGGCGGTTGTGGCTCAGTTGCTCCGTCAATTCCCTAACTTAGAGCTTGTTGATGTCTCTGACAAAATTCCTGATCTGAAACGTATGCCAGGAATTTCCAAGTGGGAAGTCCAGGACAAGGTCGAGAAGAAGTGGCATGATCTGGACGATATGGGCTCGCTCCCTCGCAGTTGGTTCCGCCCTACTGATGAAGAGGCTGCTCGCTTCCACCTTGATCGTGCTGTCAGAGTCTATCCTCATCAGCAGAATAGTGGTGGTTTCTTCATTGCTGTGTTGCAGCTGAATGGCTCTGCTGTTGAAGTCAAGGATATTGAGGCTTCTGCCAAGGCCAAGGAGGCTAACGCTGCTAAGGATGCTGCTAAGGCCGCCGCTAAGGCAGCTGCTAATGCAGAGTCTGTTGGAACAGCTAATACCACCCCTGCTGAAACTCCTGCTGCTGAATCCTCGGATGCTACTCCTGTTCCGGAGTCTGGCGTTGAGGGAGACAATGAACAGGATTCGGCGGCCGCTCCCCCGGCTAAGCGCGCAAAGTTAGAGAAGCCACCCAAGGAGCCCAGGCTTCCGCGTGATGTTCCTGCATTCGAGGAGCCCTTCAAATTTGTGTCGCCAGACCATCCTGTGCTCAAGAATTGCTCCGAGTTCTACGGTCTTAAACCTGAGTTCAAACTCGACTCATTGATTGTTAGAAATGCTGAAGCTGAGCCGGTGCGTACAATCTACTACTGCTCCCCAAGCTTGAAACCGATTTTGGAACTTAATGACCAGAGACTTAAGGTAATTCATGCTGGTATCAAGCTGTTCAATGCGCAGCGTAACGACGGTGACTGTAAGTGGCGCGTCCAGAGTGAGGGAATCTCAATGTTCAGACCGTATGCAACCAAGCGTGTTGTTACCACATCCAAAATGGATACTTTGAAGCAATTGTGCTTGGAAACATTCATCAAATTCGACGTTATTAAGGAGATGGATGAAGAATTGTATGACCAGCTCATTAATACCGGAGAAGGTTGCTGCATGTGGGACTTGAACGGAACAGTTTATCCGTTGTGGAGAGGCAAAGCCAGTGCTAATTTGATGTCACCCAAGGAGAACACTGAGGAATTGCTGCTTCGATTGTTCGACATCGATAGGAAAAAGCTTCCTGCAAAGAAGGAAGCTCCTAAAGTAGAGGCACCAAAGGAAGAAGCCGCTACTGAAGACTCTGCTGCTACTGAAGAAGCTGCTGCTACTGAAGAATCCGCGGATACTACTACGAAGAAAGAGTGAATATAACTTGATCCTTAAATAAATTGTTGTGTATACATACATATTTCAAGCGTAAAAAAAAAATTAAAAATAAACACAGCAATGATCCCCTTGGAAACATTATCAAAAGAAAAGAAAGCTTGAATTATTGGAATTGCCCGAAAAAATAGGGAAACAATATGCTCATTTCCACTGGGCTATTATTATTATTGTTGTTGTCGTTGTTGTCGTTGTTGTTTGTTTGTTGTTCCTAAAGCCGGTAGGCGTGTATAATTATGAGCGGAAGTTAGTTTTTGAACCTAGCTGGCTCGGGTGCTGCGACATCTCCACCCTGACCAGAATGGCCCGGAGGAGGACCAGCTGGAGGTTGGAAGTTGGCATGACTAGGCGGGGGTCCCTCCGGGGGTTGATAGTGGTTGGTCTGACTGGGTGGCGGACCCTCAGGAGGAGCATAATTATCATAATTATTAGTCGAAGGTTGCTGGTAAGGAACAAATTGTCCATTCACATAGTGACCCGCATCACCCTCACCTGGTTCGGCTTTATAAGTGGGCAACGAATACTCGTTGTTGTTGTACTGTTGTTGACTAGCATAGTATGATGGAGGAACCATCCAGCTAGTGCCCGGGTATGCACGCTGGCCCTGTCGCACTCGTCTACAAGAAGCAAGTTGTAAACCTACCAAAAACAGGAGGGCAACTCCTACAATCACACCTAAAAGGACCCAACGGCCCCAGCTGTACCATCTACCTGATCCATCACCATAATTGTTCCAGCCCCAGAAGTATCTCTTGGCAAGATCATGAGCTTGCTCGTTTGCAAGAATGGGTGCCATATCTGTTTTCTTAATTCTGTTCAAGCAGCAAGTCTAAAGTTGATAGCAAGATAAAACGGTAAAGATAACTATCCACTTAATCCGAGCCTTATAATGAAAAGTGTAGCTGGTAAATTTTGACCCCATAAACATACCCCTCGCACCCATGTATATCACGTGTGGTTGTTTTAGCAGGAACCAAGGATGTTATGCATGTGGAATACGATCAGGTGATCTTGGAAGGCGCTGCTGCAACGCCTTGGCTACGGATTAGCGGAAAGGGTAAGGAACCCTTTGGAGTTATTTCCTGTTTTTTGGCGGAAACGGCAAGGGGGGATCCGGAAATAGGAAACGAGAAGGATTCTCTGTGCTAGATTCTAGGCGCCATTAGGTATATGTTTGCACACCTACCATTGACAGTGTGGCTACTCAATGCCACTGATCAAAATCGGTTCAATAAATTTAGATAATGTGGCAACGACAGTACAGATCAAAGTGCAAGCCAGAGCCGCATTAAGGCTAGGGTACACTTAACCAGCTGCTGCTGTAAACTAGACGCACTGTGACGAAGGACGAGGTCATCTTTCCGAGAGGCGAGGCTAGCCGAACCAACGCTGCGGCAGGATTAATTATAACTGTGCGATTTTGCGGCTCCGAAGTTTCCGAAAAAAAAAAAACTGAAGCTAGAATCGGAATCGACGATGATATTCATAGTATCATATTCAGAATGGTTGTTGTTCTTCTGATAAAAGTTCATAGATGAATTAAGTACATATGTATATTGGAGTTGTCAATGTCAAGTATGTCAAGAGCTGTCAGGCAACAGGGCTAAGGGGCGCGAAAGCGCAGTATGCATCGTATAGAGGTCTTGTCAGAAATGAGCTAACCTCATTGAAGCATCTCATAGCTTTCTCAACATGGGTTATAAAATATGATTATAATCATGATTATCAGGAACAATCACAATTATGAATGAGTAGGTGATGGGGTGGTTGGTGGACAAAGCTACATTTAGCTTAGCATGCGTTCTGATCTTCAAATCCATAAACGAAGATGAAACAATCCTAACCGGGGTTTCGTAAAACGTACAATTGCCAATTGTATAGCCACTCGCACTTCCGAAGTTAAATGCTTACAGTAAGATTTAAACATTGTGACGAGTGCTAGAAGGAGGAGGAGGATGTGGTGGTGGTGCATGCTCATCAGTTCCTGTAGCTTCGCTGCTGGTCGTCATTCTGTCCATTTCTACTTCATCATGGCGAAGAAGTGCTTTGGGCGGTTCATAAGGAGGGGGTTCGTGAGCAATATAGGTTCCATTAGCATCATAATAACCAGCGTCATTTTGACCCGGTGTGGCATTATATACAGGCACCGGATCGGAGTCATCCGGATTGGATGTGCCTCGCCGGTGGCGTCTGTGTCTTCGTGTACCTCTTCGTATTATTCCATCATCTGCTTGGATTGTGTCTGGAGTTACTGTGCTGAACTCTCTTCGGAATCCCCACCGTCCGGTAACCCGCTTGACGGAGACCCCCCAAACTACAACTATCAATGCAATGACAAACAAGATGATGATTATGGCTACAATCCATCGGATATAGCCGTCGCTACAGAATCCCGTACAAGTATCGGCACTATCGTCGCTGCTATCATCCCGCGGTATTAGCCGGCTATTTATGCTGGCGTAAGGAATTGGGCTCATGATGCCTTTAGAAATATTATTGCGTTAGGTGCTGTGCTGTTCCAGAGTTTCTAGAATCGCGCTTTTCCCTTTTTTTCTAAAGTAATCGGAAGTAGCGCCGTGCAAAGAAGATATCTTCTAAACTCTCGTCCCTATTAGCTGATGTTGACTTAGATGGAGATTGAGGTTGTGGGTTAGCTAATAATAAATCCTTACCTAATCCTCCTTCTGGTCTATAGTTGAGGCAGACAACCATTTCGGGAATTTTTGCTACGCCCGTTGAGGAAAAAGGGGCTTATAAAGAGTCCTGCTCGGAAAGCTCAATTGCTGCCAAATGCTAATCGTTTGTATGACTATAATTGGCTTGAAAACAAACCTGGTTTGAATAATAAAATAAATATAAAAATCTATTCGGAAATGCGCTTGTTTATTCATACGCGTATACGTTCCTCTTCCTTGAGCTGAAAAGCCGATGGATACCACTTACTGCCAAGGCGAGCTTTGGCGGGTGGGGGGGGGGGTCTGCGCAGACCTCTGATCTGTGATCATCTGCTGCTCATTAATATACCACTACCATTACTACTACTACTACTGCTATCAACATACACTTACTTGCCTTTCTTCTGATTCTTTTACGGCCCAGTGTGTAGTCACTAAACTCACAGATCACGCCAAAATGTTCTTAAAAAGAAGCTTGTTTCCTCTTCATAGGCTCTATTCAACAGCCAAAACTACTCCTAAAGATGTTAGCAAAATTCAGAGGTTCTGGGAACACATCACTGTGGATACAACCCCCACTGGTAGACGGGTCTGTATTGATGGAAAACCAATGAAAACACCTGATGGCCGCACTTTAGAGATTCCTTTGCACAAGCCAGAAGCATTAGCGCATCTGGTCTGCCAGGAATGGCAGGTACTCTCGAGCCTCAAGCTAAAAAGCCATATGGTTCCATTGACCTCATTGGTGGGTAGATCTTTAGATATTCAACCCGAGGAGCGTGAACAGGTGGTTGATAAGCTGATGCCGTACCTAGACACTGACACCCTTGTTGTTTTGAGTCCTTCCAAGGACTGTAATGGAGAATTACGTGCTGCTCAACAAGCTCTCTATCCTCATCTCGTGAAAGATGCGTGTAACGTGTGGGGTCTTCCATCGGATTCAATCAAGACTTTAGATACGGAAACTACATTGTACGGTAATTACCAATCCGACGAGACAAAGGAAAAGGTGCGCAACTGGATTTCTTCGTTGGACACATGGCAGTTCGCCTCGCTGGAGCGAGCCACTACCGCCGCCAAGTCTCTAATTATCGCCATGAATACCGTTCTGAACAAAAGACCAATTAGTGAGCTCGCCATGCTGTCCTCTCTAGATGTGATCCACCAGACTGCCTTGTGGGGTGAGGTCGAGGATACTCATGATGTAGATCGCGAGGACCTACACAGACTGCTTGGTGCCGCTTATATCAATGCCATGAATGTGAGCCCAAAATGAATAAACCGGATTACTTAGAACGATAGACGTGGGGTTCCTACATTCAATAGGTTTATCCTGTGCTTCATCTCTTCAAATACTTACTTATGTACATAGAAACGCTATAGTTTGTTTTGTTTGTTTTTTCCTCTTATATTATTGGAGCTCGCTTTATTTTATTTTCTCTGTCCACAATTTTCTAACCTCTTTGAGTTAGAGTAACCATCGGGAACTGCTCCTCAATTGCATCGGCTAGCCAGGCAATATCAATGCTACCATCATCTTCGAACTCGAAAGTATTGAACGGCATAGACGCCTGGATATCGAGCATATACCCAACATTGATCTTCACCACGTAATTAGTCTCGGTGATCTGTGATCGTACAAACGAATCTTTCCATTCGGGTGAAAATATGAACTGACCGCCACCACACTCAACATGAGTATACCAGTACCAATAGAGAAGACCGAGAACAGACCCAAAAGAGGTGAACATCCATCTATAACCACCAACATGAGACCATGACCACACAGTTAAAACTCCAAAGAGAATCGTGAGATATTGCAATAGGATCCTGACGTACCATGGATCAAACTTCCAGATGTTTCTATAGAACCCAATTTCAACAAGTGCATCAAAAAGCACTTTATCGGTCTGGGATTTTAATTCCTTAGGAGAGTACCGTTGTTTTTCAGCAGACATTCAGCGCTATATTGGGATTGCCGACCTTGTAACTTCTCGGGAAATGCTATAATGGCAGTGGTGACGATCGATCGCGGTACTACTAATAAACACTGGATTATAGTCAGCCTCACCGGCAGGGTTTTCTTTTACTTTAAAAAAAAAAATGAATGGCACCAGATGTTATTAGGAATATCATGTATCTAGGCACATTATATGAAAATGGAAGAAAGAAGCGAATTGAATAACATGTCTGAATTAAACCCATCGTTCTGGTGAGTACATGTGTATAAATTGAGGGACCTATTTCTTCTACTTGATCTGTTTTATAATAATAACTACAGATGCAAGCTGTTAAGAGCCAAGATAGGATATTTCAGGGGGTCTACGTACCTTACCCTGCTCAATTAGCTGATAGTAGACTTACTATATATACCCTTCCCCCGATATCCCACGGTATAGCGTTAACAACACTATCACCATTTTGTTATCGTAGTTCAACCATGAGCGAAACAGAAACTCAACAGACAACCCCTCCGCCTTACGTTCCTCCCGGTGAGAACACGGAGCCCCTCACCGAGGGCGAAGTGCCCGATGACTTCAAGTACTCAGACATTGTCGCGGAATGCGACGTGGAGATACGCCACCGTTTCATGCAGCGTGTGTACCTCCTTCTAGCGGTCCAATTGGGTGCCACGATTGCACTATCTGCTGCTCTTATTCTTCATCCGACTTGGCAGGCGTGGACTCTCAACAACACTTGGACTTTGATTCTTTCAGGTATTGGCTCTTTTGCTTTTATGATTGGTGCGATGGTTATGCGTCGCAAGTATCCGTGGAACTTAGTCTTCCTGTCTCTATTCACACTCGCCGAAAGTTGGCTTGTGGGCGTGGTAACTAGTCTCACTGATACGAATGTTGTTGTGAACGCTTTCTTGATCACAACTGTTGTGTTTGTAGGCTTGTCTATTTTCGCTCTGCAAACTAAGTATGATTTCACCAGCTGGACTCCATACCTGTGTATGTTCCTGTTTGCCTTGATAGGACTTGGATTCGTGAACCTGTTCACTCACTCCAGTGCCATGGAACTCACCTACTCGTTTATTGCTGTCGTTTTGTTCAGTGTATTTATTCTTGTTGACACCCAGATGATCATGAACAGGTTCCACCCTGAGGACGAAATTCCAGCAACTATTGAGCTGTACCTTGATATCATCAACTTGTTCTTGAACATTCTCCGCATCTTGTCTTCCAACTCAAACTAAAACGAAGGTCGATGTCGTCCAATGATCCTTATTCTTTTACTTTCTAGGATTTTAAACAATCATGCCCACATATATATATATTCATGACTACGCAAGTATACAGATTCGTATATTAAACCCATTTTCTCCATATCTTATTCCTACTCAAAAACAAAAAACGATGCGATTGTAACAAGTATTTTTGGAATTATACTTAAGTTTACACACGAAGATCTTATATAGCTATGTTCGTTTAGTCGACGTTAACAACGATCTTGGTACCACGGACACCCTTTCTATTGACGTCAAGAGCTTCGTTGATTTTGTCCAATCCGTGGATAACCTTGATCGGTAGAGCCTTGATTTGACCCTTGGCAATTTGGGCGTTTACACGCTCAAGAAGCTCAGCGGAACGCTTATAGACATTGTAATCGTCACCCAAAGCGGCGGGGCCGAACTTCTTCTGCTCCTGCATTAGAAGGAAATACAAGGGGAACTTCACCTGACCCTTCGGGTTAGCAGAGATGTGCTCCTGGTCAGGTCCTAAGCCAGGAGAAGAGAAGCAGGCAAGCGAGTCGACCTTGGTGCTCAAAGAGTTGAAAACCTGGTTGGCAGAGTCTCCCATACCAATTGTATCGTAACCGAAAACAATCTGGTTGCCAGAGATCTCACGGGCCTTGCTAACCCACTCCGAGTCACTACGATCAAGCCAGTGAATACCTTGGAGCTGGCCAACAATCTCGTTGTGGGGGGCAGAAACACCAATGACCTTATAGCCAAGATTGAGAGCGAACTGGGCGGCCACAAAGCCCAATGAGCTTGTCACACCGTAAACAAGAGCCCAGTCGGAGGGACCCGGGTTAGTGTATCCATCATAAGCAATGGCATTGGTGTCAGCAGCAATACCAAGAGAGGATGCTTGCTCAAAGGTAGTGGGAACTCCACACGGAATGGTGTCACCCTTGGCGGCCTCAAGCTTTTGGGGGAACTTAAATAGAAGGTACTCGTCAACGGTCAACAAATCGGTGAAGGAACCGTTCTCCTTCTTGTCAACGTCACCACCGCCGACACCGCCAGCAACAGTGTCACCTACCTTAGTGGTTTTAACATCAGAGCCGACCTCAACAACAACACCAGCGAAGTCGTTTCCTTGTCCTGCACCATCAGCCAAATTATTGTCGATTGTCTTCCAGTCGACCGGGTTGATACCAATGCTGTGAACCTTCACTCTAACCTGATTGGGCTCGAGGTCCCGCTTGGGAATTGTCCATTTGACAACTTGTCCCTTCTGAGCAACGTAAAGAATCTTTTCCGACATCAATTAATTTTTATTAGTTCCAATGGTGATTGAAATTTATACAATAGCAATTGTCGATCAAGATATGGGCTTCACCCCGGTCTCCCACTCCTCTTATATTAGTATGTTATGTAATACGACAACCCACATGGCATGTCCCGCCCGGTTTCGCGTGTTTTGTGCGTCTACTACTGCTACTTCTAAGAATTATAGCAGTACCTCCCTAAATTTAGAAGACCCCTAGCGAACAAGCGGGATTCCATTATTGCTGTAACGTTTGGACCGCCACTTATATAATATTTTGTAGTTATTGATTTTATTCTATTTTTATTCTTCTGCAGTTTTGTTTTTCCAGCATCTCCACCACTTTTCTCGAAACAAAACCGAATTAATAATGTTGCATAACGGTTTTCTAACGGCTGCAGTGCCGGTCTAGGGTTCTTTCGTACGCACACAGGTCTTAGACGTTTAAGCGAGTTTGTTTAGGATGGCCGCTATCGGTAACAAATAGTTCTTTAAAACTTATCTTCAGTCTATTATTCTAGGCATCTCGTCAAACTCAAGATCTTTTCCTCTATAAATATCTTTTTCTTTCGCTTTCTATCTAGACCACTCGTAAGTGTCAAGCATGTTTGTGGTTTAGCTATCTATGTTTTTAAGTGCTAACCAGTGTTTTTTTGTGCTCAACACCCATTAAACAACTGTTGGGTTTTCTTTTGAAAATTCTAAAAGTATCGGACTTGTTTGGAGTACCGGAGAAAGAGTGGGAATAGCTTTACTTCGCATTTCGTCTTTCTGACTCGTACTGGAACAAATGACAATTGCTTCCAAACATCCCTTATCTATGTTTTGTGATTTTTGTTAAATACTGCGTGTATTGATGGCGAGGATTCATCTATTCGACGTTAACAACAACCTTCGTGCCGCGCACGCCCTTCCTGCTCATGTCAAGAGCCTCTTCGATATTGTCCAAGCCATGGAAAACCTTGATCGGTAGAGACTTGATCTGGTTCTTTGCAATCTGGGCTTTAATGCGCTCAAGAAGCTCAACTGAACGACTGTGAACATTGTAAATATCCAAAAATATCTGGTTGCCGAGTTTCTTCTGCTCTTGCATGAGGGAGTAAAACAAGGGGAACTTCACCTTGGTATTTGGGTACGCAGAGACAACCTCCTCATCAGGCCCTAAAGGAGGTCCTGCGTAACAGACAAGTGTATTGGCCTTATTACTCAAGATTCTCAAAGTCTGGTTAGGAGCATCTCCTAGGCCAATTGTATCATAGCTAAAAACAATCTGGTCGCCAGAGATCTCAAGAGCCTTATTGAACCATTCCGGGTCATTTCGGTCGAGCCAGTGAATACCCTCGAGTTGGTCTGTGACCTCTTTGTGGGGAGCAGAAACACCAATGACTTTATAGCCAAGATTGAGAGCATACTGGGCAGCTACGAACCCCAATGAGCTTGTTACACCGTAAATAAAAGCCCAGTCAGAAGGACCTGGGTTCTTGAACCCGTCGTGAGCAATGACGTTAGTATTCGCGGCAACGCCAAGAGAAGCTGCATGCTCGAAGGTTGTGGGGATTCCGCCAGGAACGGAGTCTGTTTTGGCAGACTCAAGCTTATGAGGGAACTTGTAAAGAAGGTACTCGTCCACGGTCAATACATCAGCGAAAGAGCCATTCTCCTTTTGGTCAATGTCACCACCAGCAACACCACCGGCAACAGTGTCGCCTACCTTAGTAGATTTCACATTTGATCCGACCTCAATGACAACGCCGGAAAAGTCATCACCTTGGCATGCACCGTCGGCCAAACTGTGATCAATGGTCTTCCAATCAATAGGATTGATGCCAACACTGTGGACTTTCACTCTCACTTGGTTGGGTTCTAAAGCCCGCAGAGGAACAGTAGACTTGACTAGTCGTCCGTTCTGAGCGATGTAGATAGTTCTTTCAGACATTGCAGTAGTTCAATTGACTGTATTGTAAAATCAATTGGTGTGCACTCTGGACTTTAAATACACGATCTCTACCTCTTGCTCCACTAATTTCAATTTATGCAATGCAGCAGCCACTTTGCATACTGCATCGTGCGCGTCCTGTATGTCCCCTACCTATCAATTATAGCTGTATTTCCTTCATACTAGAGAGACATTGTAAGTAAATGAGAATATAACTAGTCTAATAATAAAGCTATGGTGCTTTTTTAAAATGAATCCTGCTCATGAATTGAATTCATTTCACCGTATAATGTTCAGTAGCTCTCTTCCTCGGTGTCTAGGGCACTTTCCTCGAAATAGTCTGACTTAATAACAGTGCATATAGATTTGTAAGGGTTCCTAACGGCCACCCGATTCGTAGGGCACGCCGGCTAGGGTTCTTTCTTCATGCACTTGGGCCTAAAACGTATATGCGTGTTGATGCTTAGAGGTTAATAGCTGTAAACAAAAACGGTTTCAAAGGTTTGTTCGAATTCTCTCCAGAAGTCAGGATAAGAATGAGTCTTATCTTATGAAACTCTTTTCAGCACACGTTCGTTTATACCCCTCAATTCCGCTCTACACCCATGCAGAGCATAGGGTAATCAAATAGAAGATTGGTTTTAGATCGGCCTGCATCAAAATTCTTGTAAGATTAGAACATTTACTCCATTGTAACTTTTTGATCGTGCCAAACCAGTGGCTTTCCCCAATTGTAGCAGAGTTATCTTCTCCATTGCTCCTTCTCTTTCTATCTTGAGCTTAGTTCGCATGTGCCAAGCAGCACAGGGTTTTTCTGGAGTATCACGTGGTCTTTTTTTGTGGTTCAGCAAACCATGTTTTCGGGTGCAAATAAATAATTGATTCTTAACATCCATCGATCTTCTAAGTTCCTTTATTTTTTGAATTAATTCAAGATGGAGCTTAATCCAAGTAGTGGAGAAAGGGCGATTATTGCTCGGTTCACTCCGCAGCACACGCTTCCCCAGGTCTCTTGTTATGCCTGCGGTCGAAGCATGCAAGCCAATGCTTTGGGTAAGTGCGCAGACTGCATTTCCACGACAGTTGATATTACTGCTGGTGCCCAGAGAGAAGGCTCAATAGTATTTTGTAAGGAATGTGGCCGAGTCAGCGTTCCCCCCAATCAATGGGTTTTCGCGGAAAGAGAGAGTGGTGAACTGCTATCGATTCTAGTTAAAAGACTTGACCTTGGACCCTCTTCTGTCCACCTTGTAGATGCACAATTTTTATGGACTGAGCCTCACTCTCGGCGTACGAAACTGCGAATCACTGTGCAAAAGGAAGAGGGCAGCGTCATCTTGGAACAGCCCTTTGATGTAGAGTTCGTTGAATCGACTATGCAATGCCCTCAGTGTGCCAAATCGTATACCCCCAATAAATGGGTTGCCAATGTCCAAATTCGACAGCACGTTGCTCACAAGAAGACTATTCTCTGGCTGGAACAGATAATGTTGAAACATGGGGTACATAAACAAATCTCATCGATCGAGGAAAGCCGTGAAGGATTGGATCTGCATTTTACTTTTCAAAGAGACGCAGAAAAGATGGTTCAATTCTTGCAGCAAAACGCTCCGATAAGGCTCACCAGAAGCTCCCAACTTGTAAGCCAAGATACGCACACGGCAAAATCAAGCTACAAGTTTACTTACTCTATTGAGCTGGCCCCGATCTGTCGTGAAGATCTAGTAATCCTCCCCAAGCGAGTTTCTCAAAGCAAAGGTGGCGTTCCTAGACTGGCACTTTGCTACAAGGTTAACAACAATATCCATTTTGTTGATCCCAATAGCTGCAGAACTATTTATGTGAATTCAGGTGAGTTCTGGAAGAACCCGTTCACTTCTCTCGCAAGCGGTCGTGGTAATGAATTGTCTGAGTTCATGGTTCTAGATGTAGAAGCCACTGGTGTAATCAATGGCAAATTTGTTTTGGCCAACATCAGTCTTGCGAAGATGAATGACATGTCTCAGGAGATTCTTGTACGCACTCATTTAGGTGCTATTTTGCATGAAGGCGATACTGTTCTGGGTTATGATCTAAGAACAGCTCTTTTCAACAGTGACGACTGGGATTCATTGAACCCAGAGGAAATCCCTGAGGTGGTTCTTGTTAAGAAGATTTATCCAGAGAAACAGAAATCAAGAAGTCGCAGCAAGCAACCGTTGAAGAGAATGGTAGCGGAATACAACGATGGATCTGTTCAGCCTGAAATGGGATCCGATTATGAGGAATTCCTTGATGAAGTTGAGGAAATGTCAGATGTCGATATTGGTGCTGATGCCGCAGAGGAATACTGAATGTGCAGCACACCTGCTCGCATCCGAGTATCCACATAGTTCAAATGCATATTTACTTATACACATAACACAAGTACTGTATAAAAAAAGGACTCGCATGTATCCTAAGGACTCTGAGTGTCAAAACTAAGTTTTGGCGTAGTATGTTAAGATTTGTTTGGGGTTGTATTTTTTTCTAATAACAATTAAGAATAAAAAAATAAAAATAAAAATTAAGTGCTCATAGTTTTACCTGAGTAGAGGTTGTTGGTGCCTTATCCTTCACCTCTTCTCCTCTCATGTCTCTCTTGTTACCACGCTTGTCCAGCATTGTGACGTTACCACGCTTAAGTGTGGAGAACATTTCCTCCTTACTATTACGCTTAGCATCACTGGGTTTACCTGTAGAAGCGGACTTCGAGGCCTTGGCCATAGCCTTGTCTCTTCTCTTCTTACGTTTCAATGAAGTGGACATCTCTTGATTAGCCATAGGAACAACCGAGTCGCCCTTATAAACCTCTTGGGGAGCGAGTTGAGCTTCCGGAGCCATTGTACCAGGCTGAGCCTCTTCCATAGAGATCGATTGCGTATCTGACAAGACGGTAAGCGAAGGGGCAGCAGGTCTTGGAGTGTACTGCCATGAACAAAGGGCATCAAGTCTACGAGTAACATTCGTAAAAAGATCGACGACCTCGCGGTGAGCAGCATCCAGTGCCGCTGAGTCTTGTTTAGAGTAATAATCGGGGTTCTCTTGACGCATGTGGTCCTCTTCATACAGCTCAGCCAAGGATTTCTGAGACTTAGCGTCCGAAAGGTCAGGCAACTCTTTCTTGGCATTATTGAGAGCCGCGAGCTCAGAACGACGAGGAATGTCGTCGAATTGCTCTTTTCTGATTCTTTCTTTGATTAAGTCTTCAATTGATGCCGTGGATTCAACAGTTATGACAGGTGCAGGTTTGGCATTGCGCTCAAATTGGATATTATAAAGAGAATCCTCGGGTCGATCTTTAGCTTGCGCCTCACCTCTCATTCCCCAGTCTTTCTCTCCAACATTTTCACTTTCTAGCTCTTCAATCTGCTGGGAGATTTCGAGTTGTTGGCGCTCAAAATTCGAAAGGTTCTTTGCACCAGAAGGTCCAGCTTCTGCATCATCCATGTCGTCTTCATCATCATCGAACAGATCCTTACGAGTATTCTCCATGACACTGTCAAGTTCAGCATTATCACCCATAGCAGACTCCTCGCCTTCGTCTCCTTCATCCGCAGCATCATCGTCAGCAGCAAACTTGACCTTTTTCTTTTGTTCCTTCTTAGCCCGTTTGGGGGCAGGGCCGAAGAAGTCTTCATAATGCATATCTGCATCTTCAGACGAATCATCAACCTCGGCAAAATAGTCTACATTTTGGTCGTCTTCCTCATCATCATCGTCGTCATCTTTCTCTAGGTTCAAGACATGCTGCTGGAACTCGGCCAGGTCGAAATTGTCCTCACCAATAGGCTTGGACTCGCTTGAATCCGCAGTGGGTTCAGCTCCAGTAGATTCGTTGTCAGAATCATCCTCTTCCTCCTCCTCTTCAGCTTCATTCTTGCTGTCCTCCATTTTAGGCTCGTCCTCTTCGAGTTCTTGGTCAGATTCTTCGTAGTCATCATGCATATTTTCTAGATCCAACTCAGCATTATCCTCATCGGACAACGAGAGCTCTTCTGGATCTTGTCCCTCTTCGAGATCTTCAGAGTCGTCCTCTACTAGATCATCATCTTCCCCTTCTTCGGATTCAGACTCAGGCTCACCATTGGTTCCACCCAGCCTCTCTACTTCATTATTGAGCTTTGTAGTTACGCCCTCCAGAATCATCTGTGCTTGAACCCACACTTGGTCGGCCTTCAGGCCATCTACGTGGATTGAATCCAGAGGTGTATACTTCTTCGCTACTGTATCCAGAGCCTGTTTCAGCCCTTGGAGTGCATCCTTTTGCACAGATGCATTGGGCAACAGAATATCTTCTGGCCTATCTTTGAGAATGTCCAACAATGACATTGTGCCAATCTCCTTAGGACAACTCACAAGAAGGTTATGTTATGAATTTATTTTCAGTTTATGGTTTACAATATTTTTTTCAGAATGATCCCTTCCCCTACTCACTATTACCCAGGGAAGAAAGAAAAAAAAAAAATATTGAGGCAGTTACTGCATACTGTTACTAGTCTCTCTCCCTCTCTCTCAGATACGCGCTCCGCTACTATGTTGGGCAGATTAACTGGAGAACAGGGAGAAGGGCAGACAAGCTTAGAGCAGTATGTATGGAATTAACGCGTACATTGGATCTATCTATCGGTTGTGCAAGTCTATCGGTAGTATGTAAAAGAACAAGAGAATCGGTTTCAATTAAAATAGAAAATAAAAATAAATCCCAATTTATTTGATGCGTGCCTGTTTGTGTTGTTTTCTGTTTGTTTTTTTGTTTGTTTTTTGGTCTTCGGCTGTATATACGAAAGATTCACTCTGATGAGCTTTCCGCCTCCCGCTGTTCTTTCTCTTTATGGTAAGTTAGGAACCTATATCCCTGGCCCAACTGGGCTACTTCGTTTGTGAAATGGCAGAGGAATAACAGCGGGTTCTTCGGGCGAACTTGTGTAGCGTAGCGCATAAATACAAGGGAGTAAACGATAAGACTCGACGTCATGGGTCCACTGATGACCTCTGGGTCCTTTTTAAGATCTGCTATAGCGGCAAGAGGGATGCCGAAGTTGGAGACAGGGCCCCAGAAATGAGTAGAGCAAATATATCTCACGAACTTTTTGCTGAATATGAAATCAGAAGCTTTTTTGAATGCCGACATTAGAATGAGTGGGTACAATGATTGGTATGGTTGGAATGGCTATTGGTGTATGACCAATGGTAGTATCAAGTAGTAGAGTAAGCGATCGGCTCTCCTTATACTGTGGGATAGACAGGCTACCGTGAGGGGAAAAGGTAGGAGAACTCAATGGATTTTCTTACTGTTTAGTATCATGTGGTTCACCGGCATAGATTAGTTGGGTAATTGGGATATGGAATTACATGAGGCGGACCCCGGGATCCACTCGAGAAGCTATGGTAGGATCCCACTTCTAATCGCATGCCGTCTGTAAATTCCCAACGCTACATAATATCACTAATATGAGTGGCTAGAAACCCCCACCTCTATTCACTAGTGGTGAGCATCGAAATCACGAGATACGATTGTGTTATTAAAAAGAAAAGTAAAAAAATAAGAAACCCCCCATCCACCACGGCAACATTTCCTCGCTTAAGTCCGTTGCTGAAATAGATCGGTTAGAACACAGCCCGAACGCGTGGGCAGGGGTTGGCGGGGGACTAGCCCCTAGTCGTGAAATTTCGAAGAATTTTTTAGCTTTAACAATGGAAACAAGCATGGATAACTTTAAGCATATATTGTTAAATTATTCTAAGAAAAAAGCAAATTGTCTTTGTGTTCATTTAACCTATGTAATTATGTTGAGCAATAGATGGCCGGGAAATGTTGTTTTTCCGCGGAATTGGTACCTCTGACTGACTCTTCTTGATCATCATCAGTCAGCAACAGCGGTTTCAGCACAGCCTTCCTGTGCCCTCCTTAGTGATTGGTTAAGGTGAGGATAGATCATCCTGAATAATAAGCGAATCAACTAATTTGTGCTCAATTCGCATCAGCAGCCTCTAGTTAGGGTTCAACATAATCTATGTTAGTACAACAGGTGTAGGGAAATATATACGTAAATATATTGTTTTCTTTGTATTTGGCGGTTGGCGTTGTGGCATTAGCACGGAATTGAGCTACCTTAAGCCCTTGTAATCCCCTGCCTTAGGAGGCAATATGACGAGAGGATATGCAATAGTCCCAACCCTAAACGGTCGGTTGCAAACTTTCGTCGATCTGTGTCCACTTCTACTTGTAATTGTACAATATTTGATTTTTCTGTGGGCTGTACAGATCCTCTCACAATTTGAACAGGCAGTTTCCAGAGATGTTTAAATTGATTCATCATTGGACGCTTCCGCTGTTGTCGGGCATCATTTGGTGGGGAATGCTCATTGCGCTTCTCGCATGTTGGGGGGCGCAAGGCAATCCTGTATACGATTGGATGCAACCAACAAATAAGAAAATCTTGTATATTTCAGATATTGCTGCAACAAACCTCCAGCCGATTTTCATCTCATGCTCGGGTGCTCAGGGACTGCTATTCGTTCTCTCGCTTGGCTCCGAGATCTACCTACGTGACATTGGACGGTTGCGGTCGGGTACTCAGAACCGGAAAAGGGCGAGAGATGCACTTATTGCAGCCCTCGCTTTTGCTATAGTCGGTGAGTTAGGTATTTTGTTCGTGTCAATTTTCAACATTCGCAAGTTCGATGATGCACATGATGGCCTGTTGGTCATCTTCATTGTGTTTGTCGGAATTTCTTCCCTCAGTTCCATTGCACAAATGGTTATTCTCGGAAAGGATTACCCACGCAAGCGCCATGTAATGGTTTCTTTGTATTGCAGAACTGTTTGGTTCGTGATCGAACTCGCCTTCGCCATTGCTTTTGGATCTTGCTTTAAGCACCATCCCGACGCAGCTGCTGTCTGCGAATGGATTGTATCTTTCCTTTACCCATTTTACCAGCTTATCATGGTTTGGGATCTTTGGCCCGCCCATGATAAGACCAAGGGCCACTATCCTTACAATGGTGACTATCCGCTTGGTCCTGGAATGGACAGCGCTCAATATCCAGCACAGATTGATGATCCTGATGATGAGAAGGCATTCTTCCCTGCTCAAGACAGGTTCTAAGAGCTTGTCTCACACATTGCATTCACAATCTCATGGAATCCAGACCTGTATCGCACCGTTCTTTTCTATGGCATTGAATCTAGGAGGACGTTATAATATACTAATGTCATCAGTTTCAATTTAGAATGGGAGGAACACAGAAAAGTATCAAAGAAGCTTTGCAGGTTCGATCTGTTCTTTTATTATATTTTTTAGTTCATTTTCTCAAAATACGACCACATGTAGTGATGATATATAAGATCAATTTATTTATTTTAAAAAGAAGGGTTGTTGGTTGGGGGTGGAGTTTCTTGCACGTTTTTTGCAGTAACCCTGATAGATAAGTATGATCTGATATGAATATAACGCAGGATGGCATATGGCATTGCGCACGTGTAGTTGGCGATAGCAGCACTTCAATTTGTCTCTCAGTTAGGCTATGATTGTCAAGAATGCTGTCTATAAAATTTAGGCATAAGATTAGAATGTAAGAACATAAGTATTCACTCGGCATGTGCTTTGTGATTCACGGGTTGGCATCGCTCGTGGGTTTTTTGGCAAGTTTCAATTCCAACGCTTCTTTGTCAAATGCGTAGAGTGATTTCTGGCGAATTCGCTTGCCATAAATATAAAACAAGAAAGGCACTGGGACCAGTAATGCTGCAAGGCAACCCAGGAGCGTACCTGCCCATTGGATCCCAAGATTCCTGAACATCTGTGTCGCAAAGAGCGGGAAAGCGCAGCCCATCAGAGAACGAACGAATGTGAGACCGGCAATAGCAGACGCGGCAAGCATTAAATAGGAATCGATGATGTAGCTGAATGTTGGCATGAAAATTCCAATCGTACCAAAGCCAATGAAAGCACATCCGAGAGTAGGCACAAACCAGAACACTCGGTATGCTCCAGACCAGCATAACAAAAAGATTCCCATAATATATACAACCCCAGATACCATCATCATAGGCAATCTGTCCTCAGGTGTCATTCCACTGGGTCCCACTCTTTCTAGTTTTCGTCGGTAACTGACTTCGGTAATTGCAAGATTCAGTACAATAACCACTACTGCCCCCGCGAACATACCTAAATACGGCAAGAATATATTGCCACCATGCCAACCATAACTTGCGAAGATCAATGGGATTGCTGAGAGACAAAGGTAAAGAATGCCATAGATAAACCCATTGTAGATACTGAGTAATAGCAAAATTGGCTCCACCGCTAGCATCTTCAAAGGTTTTATGATAGTTTGCTCTACAACATTAGATGCATCAAGTTTTGTATGTTCTAAAGGAGCCGAGATCGACCAATTGCCGGTTTCCTCACGGATCTCTCGCGCACGTTCAGCCAACAGCTTAGGTGCGTAGCTCTCAGGCATCAAGAACACGACGCCGCAGAGAGCGAGCGACGTGAAAATTCCTGTGATATAGAATGTCCAACGCCAGTGAAGGTAGCTGTTTACAATATATCCTCCTACAACCGGTGCAATCATAGGACCAGCACAAATCGTCAAACTAACCACGGCCACTGCTCTGCCTCTGTTCTTGGCCGTAAACAGGTCTGCTGCTACTGCTGGACTTATGGAGAAGGCGGAAGATCCAAACACTCCGGCAAAGAACCTAGTGATAACCAAAGTCTGGTAGTCTTTTCCTGCTCCTCCTCCAAATGAGAACACGGCGAGGCCTACCATCCCTAAGATCTGAGGCAGTCTTCGGCCCATTTGCTCACTCAATGGCCCCCAGATCACTGGTCCTAGAGCAAATCCTAAGACAAATAGCGAGGTGTTTAATTCAGCAACACTTAATCCAATGTGGAACACTTCCATGATCTCGTCGGTGCTGGCAGATACGGCTGCGGAGCCGAATGCTGCAACTGTAGCTGTAAGAGAGCAGAAGAAAATGGTTCTCAGCTTTTTGAAAGTACCCCAGTTCAATGGGTTTCCAGGATCATCGGGGCCCAGCCATTCAACATGATAATCTCTATGATCACCAGGACAAGCGGGTAGCTTCTTCGACGGTGTCAAAGAATGATAATACGGTTTGTCGATTGCATACCCCTTTTCTTTATCGTCGCTGAAACTATCCTTTTCAGCTTCAGCATCACCGTCCGAAATGTCAATGGAGCGTCGCATGTCTTTATTGATCTCATCGTCATGCTTCTCCTCGCGACGAGCTTCTGCGCTGCTGCTGGTGCTGCTCATCGTTTGCAATGGTAAATAAATAAATTATTGTTTATGAAGGGGGTAAACCGAAGTCAATTTTCAGTTATATATTGGTCATTTATACGGGTATATAGTTATACTTATATATATACTTAATTCCCGGGCCTCGGAATTCTTGCCTGATGCAAAAGATAAACGTTTATCGCCACTCAGAGCTGCAATGCGTGTGAGACGAGGTCAACAACGTGCTTATGCACTGTCAACTTGCAGGTTTGGGTTATGTCATTTACTCCAACAAACATAACGGTTGATCGTAGAAAAAGTTGGTGTTGATATGAGAAAGTGAGTCAGATCGGCGCGTCCTTGAGAATTCACGGATGGATAATGAATTTTCCGTTTCAATTGCAATGTCATACTTGTTTTGCTGAAACTCCCCTACCGTTATGGTTTAAAGGGTAACCGCCGTCCTGACCCAATCCCCAAAAGTCCTAGCCCAGCTGCTGTCCAACAATAACGTTAATTTCGACAGTTGAAGCTGACTATGGTTGCTGTGGAGCTTTTGCATTTCACCATTGAGATAGAATTATGTACAAGTTCGGGTTTTAATTGTGGTTTGTTATATTAGTTTTTGGTTTCAATGAGATCCGAATTGATTGCTTCTATAATTTGTGCCTGTCTCTGTCTCACTGTGCTTGAGAACCAAGTGGCGATGACACACACGGATCACACACCATGACACCACCTTATTTATGTGTAAGCGCATGCACACACATGTACCCCCTCTCCATTCGGATCCTATGACCGTTCGAAATGACCATCTCTCGACTTGCGGTTTATTGTTCTAGCGATATCTGGAGACCGTGCTAGATTTTCTTATGTTGCTATTATTATTCAATTAACATATAGTCTATAGAAGATAATAATAACAAATCAGACAACCTCGACGAGCGCACTGCCGGAACTGAACTTCCCTCCGTAATGGATATTTCAACATACTATAAACACTGATAAGCCCCTTCGGACATTTTAGTTGTGAAATACATCATAATGCATAGGCAGAATCCATTAATTGATCCAACGGGCAGAACAAGCATATCCAGAGACGCATCGACCCACATATAAATCCTGTGTTTAGGGTTGTGTTGATCTTTAAAATTTAGAACCAACTGAAATTATAATAATTTCGTTTTTTAGCAGCCGCCGTTGATATTACTTGATCATTTGTCAAAGTCAAGAAATATCATGGATGGGGCTCCTCCAACAAAAAAGCAGAAGTCTGATGGTAATTTAGAGGCTGTGGATAAGTCAATTCTTCTCGCTGCCAAGGACCATGAGAAATGGATAGCAGAACGGCGTAAGAACTGGCCATCCAAGCAACGAGTTGCTGAGAAACAGGCTGAAGAGGCAAGCAAGCCCTCTCCAACTATTTACAATACGACATCGGAGTCTAACTCGGAACCTCCATCATCTCCTAAGGCCCAATCTGAGAATAACTCTACTCAAAAAAAACCTATTTGTCGATACTTTCTTAGAGGAAGGTGCAACGCGGGAAACCGTTGCAGGTTTTCGCATGAGCGACCGGAAAGCAAGCCATCAAGGCCTCCTCATGAACGCGTATACAAGCGGTTCGAGCCACCAACAAAAGCATCATTATTCGTTAAATTATTGCAAAGCGATCACGACGCAGAAGACGAACGATTACTCGAGTTTATTGAATACCTTCATTCACATAACAAGATCCGCCGAACGCATAGTGATGAGTGAAATTTTATCCAATTGTAGGAAATATTCATGTGATTCAAAGTAATTGTTCAAGACAATACCGTCTTCTCTCGCATTGCGGCTAATAATCTGTAAATACTAAACTAATTCAACACGATCTCGGCAGTCACCAAAAGTTGGATAATATATCAACTTTCGAATGCTGCAGAAATATTTAAAAATATTTTTTTTGCATATTATACAACTCCTAACGGATCGCCAATTCAAAATATCATGGCATATACGTATATATGTTCTTTTTCTTCCACGCGTTGGCAGATCTCCTGGGAGACTCTCTACTCATGGCACTCATAATTCGGCGAATTTGTATAAGAAAATATCAGCATGATGATTTATTTTTTTATATATTATATTAGGATTATTATAGCCATATCAAAAAAAAGTATGTGTATGTAAAGACCACAATATCGAGCGCTGTACTTTGAAACCATTCTTCATCATCAATAAAGGACAGATTTACAAAAGCAAACCATCATTATGTCTTCCGTACCGGGTCAAAGTAAGGGTGGGCCATGGCCTCCTTAGCAGTCAATCTATCTTGATGGTCATAACGCAATAATTTGTCGATAAGATCAATAACTTCGGGGGTTGCAAGATGCTTGTTTTCAGCCTTGATGAATGATGACCACGGTTTGCGAGGGAATGTGCCAATGACATCATCGAATTCTCTTCCTAGCTTCAAGTCGTATTTCTCTAAGTAGTCGAAAAGTCCGTCAGTGCCCAAAACCTTGGCGATCTTCACCAACTGGTCGGTGTTTGAAGAGCCGTGGAAGAAGGGATCCTTACGGAAGATGAGTGCAGCTAAGACCGTACCAAAAGACCACAAGTCTAAGGAGTAGTCATAGAATCTCATATCTACAAGAAGCTCGGGACCTTTGAAGCTTCTTGATGCCACACGAACATTGTAGTCGGCACCAGGGTGGTAGAATTCCGCGAGACCCCAATCTATAAGACGCAAAACTCGTTTCTCATGATCAATCATTACATTGTGGGGCTTAACGTCACGATGCATGATACCCTTCGAATGACAGTAGTCAAGAGCTTTAAGAAGCTGGAACATGTAGAAGCGCACATCATAGTCCGAAAGCTTCGGATAAAGGATACGGAAGTCAACGTTATTGACATACTCAAACACCAAACTGGGTGTTTTGGACAACGGATCCCTTACAACATCCAGAAGAGCGACGATGTTGACGCCTCCAGAGAGGTTCTGAAGAATCTTCAGCTCTCGCTTGATCTTCTTTTTCTTAACCGGCTTAAGAACCTTGATCACACACCGGGCATTGTTCTTGATGTTAATAGCCTCAAAAGCCTCGCAGTATTTACCGCGTCCAATCTTCCGCACTACCTCGTAGTCAGACTGGTTGCCCCACAGAATCGAGACGTTGTCGTAGTCCCAATAGCTGCTGGGCATTTTGCGGTTGTAGTCCGCATAAACCCGAGACACACTCTCTTTCATGTAACCGGCTGCTGAAAGATTTCCTTCAGGAAAAAAATAGCGGCGATTATGTGTGCGGTGGTAGTGGTGGTGTTCTGCGTGCAAGATGATACGAGAGAAAGCCTCACCGTGGTGTTTACTAAGCTGGGTCGCCGGGTTGACCACGTCTGAGAACACTCGGGTGCTTGGCCAATTTATATCCAACAAGCATTGTCGAAGCAAGATGCTCGATGCTTCATAATTTAGACGAAGATCATACGCAATTATCGAATTCATATCGCAGAATTGACTGCTACATGAGTTATAAGAATGAACAGTCACATTGACTTCTATCTAAATTTAAAGCTATCATGTGATCCAACAAACTCTACTTAGCAGCTCAGCAGATATACACCACCTTAAATCTAGGCCATAATGAACTATGCAATCAATATGACCATCTATAAACCAGTAAGGGAAATCCAAATTGTGCAGCGTCAATGGTCTTAAATTTTCGTAGATATAAAGGCACATTTTAAGAAACTAATAGATTTCAAACTTATTTTCTTTAATTTTTAAATTCTGAGAATGCGGAGAAGTCAACGGAACGAAGGAGCCGCCCCTCTCCTCCTATCGCCCATTTAAACAGGCTTATTTAGTCTTCCAGGCAAATGCACTTAGGGTTCTGCGAGTCGGCGGTGGGTCTTATCCTGCTGCCGCTGAAGGTTCTTTCCACCCTCTTCCCCTGATCCTAATCTGATCAAAGCTGTGCGGTTTGTGGACACTACTAGTATGCATAAACGGTAGTAGTGAATTGATACATATATATATAGTTCTATTTTATACATATTTCCTTTAGGCAAACATTCTGTTGTACATGTAGTTATTAGCCTCTGTATGTACACTACTGGCGGTCACTATGAAGAGGTAGGTTCCAACGTTGACACAAGGGCATTGAAATCACAGCCGATAGAGTGATGCTGAAGGTTCCTGTAAACTGATAGATTTATTGCCGGGACGGAGTTAATTATAGCAAGTAGTCCCACAATTTGTCATGCATAATCACCTTTCTTTCTACTGGTTTATTTGAAAATCATTGAGATTAATTTACGTAGTCTCGGTTGGGAAAAGCTTTTCAGCAATTCTTCTTTTCTGATGTTAAACGCCATTTCCTATCATGTAATTTTTTTGTTGTTTACAAAAAAAATTAATGTTATTATCATTAAGTATGTACGCACTTAAATATGTCAGGACGTTTACCTAATTTTCAACAGTACGAATGATACATGTCTTGTATATGGCAAGGCAGCGTCATGTCGGTGGCTTGGCCACATCATGACCCATTGCTTGTAGATTTGAAGCTAGAAATGTGGTGGATGAACGACCATCCGGAGGAATCAGCACCCCGGCTGGACGATGTGACCCTTGTTTTTGAAAAGTTCGTGCGGATCAAGGACGTTCCGTTGTGGGCTATCTGTGGCCCCGAAATGACAATAATGACGCGTGATAACGCGTGCGTGGATTATTTTTCACAGTTTGCTTCGATTGGAGAAGTTGCAATGCGTGTTAGAATCTCTAGCGTTCCCTCCTCCATTCCGCCGTCATACAACAACATTCTGATCTTCATTGTCCGCGAGGAATCGACTGTAAAAGTAGCTGCGCGGCCCCTGAACACCGAGTTGAAATTTCCTAATAAAGTCGGGACCGTACAACTGGAGCAGCCAGGAACCGATACCCCTCGCGACAAAGAAGCCCCGCTTGTCTCATCGACTCTTGAGCATACGGCCTCGATACCCGAGTCTTCTTCATCAAAAAAACCTGTTTCTGACATCAAAAAAACCGTTCAACAGACCATTATGGGGGCATTGCGTCTCCGCGGAGTCCGCAGTAATAATCCAAACTTCAAAAAATTGTATTTCTCGGTGCTTAGTTTAGTGGAATTAGCACTACAAAAAATCGATCCTCAACATATCAACTTGCATATGATCCATGATAAGGTTGAAGCCATTCTCTCGATTATAGATTAGAGATGGGTCGGCGATATTTCTGATAAGACAATGCCATCCGTTTACAAACCTTCATCTGCATTTATTTTAATATTCGATAAACGTATCCTATTATTGGGTCTAGCCCGACCGTTTAGGGTGTACATACTCTTCCCCCCACCAATTCAGTAGCACCATTACCATGATCGGTAATTGATTTACGGTCGTTATGTTATACAGAAAGGATGCTTACTAATGGACACGACGAGCTGTGTTGTTCCTACTTTCGGGTCTCGCCTCTTAACTATACATAAATCGGGAAGTAAAAAAAAAACCATCTTACCAGCATGTCCACTGAACCCCAGGTTGAATCGCCAGTCGAGGAAAAGAAGTACATTCCCTTGAGCGAAATTGCCAAGCATAACACGCCTGAATCGCCGTGGATGGCCATCAATGGTAAGGTGTACGACGTCAAGAATTTCATGGATCAGCACCCTGGCGGTGAGGAGGTCATGCTTGAGAACGCCGGAATGGATGCCACCGGCCCCTTCGAGGACGTCGGCCACTCCGATAACGCTATTGAACTTCTTCAAGATATGTATATCGGTGAGGGCAATCCTGAGGAACTCAAGATCGTGCAAAGGAAGTCTTCCAGCGGTGAGGACATTGAGCAGGGCTCTAGTAACTCCAACTTGGTCATGATCCTCTGCGTCCTCATTGCTGGTGCCGCATACTATTATTACAAAGCTCTCCAAGACTAGATTTATCTGTTTAATTACCTATTATTTTCTCTTAATTTTTACAATCAGAATATTATTTTCCGGTATCATTATCTCTATAGGGGATCGGAAGTAATTCTAATTTCCCACGTTACTATTGGCGACATGAGGTGATCACATTCTACGACCCAGGAGAAGCCTCTTCTTCCCGGCCTCCCCTCCTCCCTCCATTCTTCACTACAACTTTACCCTTGTGAAGCTTACATTGGGAGGGGGCGGCGGACTTCGGGTCCCTTCGGATCCTATTGTGGCCGAGGCTCGGATGGTTAATCTCTTCGTTTATATAAGCGGACGTTGTGGCCCGGTTTAAGGCAACGTGCCCAGGCGATGCTGATCGAAAAGCCCTAGGCATATGCACTTACCAGGGCACGATCGCAATAGTAGCTACATTATCAAATACCCTAACCTCGTCTTCGTGCGCGGCGTAGTCGAAATATCTATAGGATATACGATGGATCCTTGTTGTGCCTTCCCTGATCTTATGCTTCAAGACCCACGTATTAAACTAAATTCTAAATATTACAACGACCGCCTTTTTGCTGGTCCTTTTATCTTAAATTACTGCATTAAGTGTAACTAACATCTACAAGGTCCTTTGAATCCTTCCCACCCACCATATCTCTATGACTCAATCGATACGAACACCTCCAGCATATTCCAAAACCGTGATCTTGATACCGTTCAGTAACAACAACCCCCCCTCCCCCACCACCGCTGCTCCCCTTTTCCTCGGGTATTTCAGGCTTAGGGTATAGGTGATAGTGATCAAGGCGTAACGACTCAACCCCAGGAAAAATAGCGCGCGGCTAAATAACTGTATTCGTTGAAATTTTTCTGAACAAAAAAAAAATATTAAATCCAGGCAAGATTATTTTGGAAAAAACAGAAGAAATATATTCCTTACATAGTAGCATTACAAATGTGCCTCTTTTAATGTCGGATATTCTAAATAGACGGAAAGCCGTTGATGGATGCGGCGGCACAGTATTTCAATAATATGCATGTTCTATTTTTTTCAAACCCAGGAGGTTAAGAGTGCATATCTAAAGTCCCGTTTTTCAAGTTCCTTGCCCTGCTAAACCTACTCCACAAGTTAGTCATTTCCTATAAATTGACTCACTTGCGCCGAAATTAACGGATTTTTCAACTTAAGTTCATCACAATTGTTTAGACCAAGAAATACATACAGAGTACAGAGAGATATTTGCACCATGTCGGCCTAAACACGCATCCAGCCCCCCCTGAGATATATATGATGATGAACAATCCATAAGCAGAAATTGAAGGAACCAAGTGACAACTAGAGTTTTCTTCTTAGAGTTATTCCCCAAAATGATACTTTCCAAATGAGAACTGAACCCATTGAAACAATCACAACAACTACAATTAAGCAAGAACCCAAAATGAACGTACCTGACATCAACGTTTTTAGTAGCCTCCCCCTCCGATTCTCCAAACACCAAGCTGTGTTTGGCAAATATGCCGCCACTGAGGCAGCCATTCAGAATGGATGGGGCAATGATGAGAATGGCCCGGCCTTCTCGCCGCACACGCCAATGACACCGAGTATTGCTGGTCCTCCCGGCTCCTTGGTCAAGTCTGAATTAATGACTCCTGATAGTCTGCGAACGGTTTCTCCTGATGAGCTGTTGACTGCCGACAATTCGCCATTATTCGATGACATCGATTTGGACGAAATGCAAAACTGGGAGTCGCTCTTCCTGGACGAGGGTGCTCAACCTGAAAACCAAGATCAGCAGCAGCCCCAGCAGCAGCAGCAGCAACCTCAACAGACTCAGCAGCAGGCTCAGCAGCAACCTCAGCATATGGAGCTGCCGGAGAACTTCGAGAGCCCCTCGATTGAATCCGTTTCTGACCACATCGAATTCTCTTCGCCCACCCAGCGCGACTACGAATTGAGTGAGTCCCTTGACTTCAGCGTGCTTGACGACGGCCAACAGCTAGCTGCTCAGTCTCAGGACTGGGAAAGCAAACCAGAGCTTCGCGAGTCTATGATCAAGTCTTCTTCCAAGCAGTCTTCGCCTGCTGGTGGTGTCTCCAAGGCTTCCAATAGTAAGAGATTGGACGATCTCGGTATCACCATGTACAAGCGAAAACCTCGTACAATTCCGCTTAAGCCGGTTGAAGTTCCTGGCGACGGTGACGACCTTGCGGCTAAGCGTGCAAAGAACACCGAAGCTGCTAGGCGCTCGCGTGCTAGGAAGCTTGAACGTATGTCTCAACTTGAGGAACGCGTTCGAGAGCTTCTTGACGAGAACGACTTGCTCAAAGCCGAGATCACTCGTCTGAAAGGTAATTAAAAACTAACAGGGAAGTTCTATATTTCCTCGAAGTTTTTTTTTTTTTTTTTTGCACACACTTTGTGCACTCCCTATCATATTTTTTTATATCTCAGAATAATAACAATAATAATTTTAAAATCCGCTTTAAAAAAGATTTTGTATAATGGCAATTTTGATATCATCATTAAGACTCGTCGTGAACTTTTTTTTATGTATATGTGAACAACCGTTGCAGATGTTTCCTTTCCTTGATCCTAACCGATAAAGGTCCCACCAAGAAGTCTTACATGTTCTTCTTCTGGAAGCATTCGGTAGGCCGCATTGTGAGCTGCATTGTGCGTGCATATAGAGATGATGCATGCCTTGTTAATATTGCGTCCCAAAGAGGAAGGAGTTGAGGTTGCATACTTTGAGTGGCATATGGTATATAAATAAATAAACGCAGTTCCGTGATACAATCAATTGATAATTCTCTTTATTGTTTTTCGATATATCGGCAAACCAATGCATCTTCTATCAATTTCTCTTACAATCGCATCTGTATTCGCCATTCCATCACCAATTGACTCTGCAGAGGGAGCCGTGCCATGGTTCGGCGAAGGACAAAGTTATGTACTCCAGAATTCTCAGAATCAATATGACCCGATGTACATTCCTCCCAGTATCCAAATACACAGCACTGAAGATGTCGAGTCTCGACTCTCCCAACACGATCAGAATCAGAATCAGAATCAGTACACTCAATACCCGGCCAGTTATCAAACTGGTCAGCAGTACGAGTACGCAATGGGAAAACAGGATGGAGAAATCAGCCCTTATGACGCATCCTATTTGGCTTCGCTAAAGGGAGGGATGCCTCCATACAATCCTAGTTTTCCTGTGGTGGACCAGGGATATTTAGTTCCTGTGTGGGTGGATGAGGATGGGGAATACCCGAACAACGGTCAGTATCAGTGGGTTGATCCAGCTATGCAGTCGAATTCCTGGACTAAATAGCCGGGTTTGTCACTAGTGGGCCTAGCAGCAGATGCAAACAACATAAAGTAGTAATAGTAGTTTATGCAACAAGTAAGTCACATTATATTAAGGCTAATACATATCGCCCAATGAGACTCTTCGTTTTTTTAAAACCCATCGGTTCCATCGAAGCCAACAAATCCCGAAACCAAGAAATGTTTATAGTAAGGCTTCTTAGGCAGCTGGTTTGCCCAATTCCACGCAGAAGTCAATCGACCGTCTATACAGGATCCGGCATCGTAGAAGTTGTCAGCACCAGATCCGTCAAAGGCGTATCGGAAAAAGTCAGTAAGAATGATTTTCTCAAGTACTTCAGGGGATCCAAATTGGTATCTCACCCATTCCGCAGCAAAGGCATCAGACTTCAAAATTTGAGGAAGCAACCTGACGGCAGTATTAACGGGATTTAAAATGCGAGGAACTTGCAAGTACTTGTCAAGGAAGAAAAGGGCATTGGGCACGGCCCTATCTCCAAGGTGCACAACCGACGAGCCTACCCAAGAACCAGTCTTGCGCTGAGCACGAGCTATAATGGAGTGCATAACGCGGCTAACCTTGGGACTTGATTTGACTCGATTAAGGCCTTGGCCAGTATCTTCAAGTCTGTAACGGTGAGTCTCAGCTAAGAGGTCATCGTCGGCAAACTTCCAAAGCAAGAACATGTCGCCCATGATTTCCGACCATAAAGTCATTGACTGCAATACATATTGGAATTGCTTCTTGTGGTTATGCGTTAAGCGTGCACCGTGTCGTCCACTGGAAATTCCTAGGCCATACTTAGGGTCCGGAATGTCACTGTCAAATTCAGTGCGTAGACGATGAATCATTTCATCAACAGGAGTTCTATTGGATTCCAAATACGAATGATAGTCGCCTAGAGAGTAAAGGGCTTGGCGGATCGGCTCACCATATCTGTGTGTCAGGGCTTCTATTGCTCGCTCTTTATGTCTGATCTCGAATTGAATTTCTCTTCTTGACTTACCCTGAGGTTTGATTTCCATGGTTGCAATTAAAATTCGAGGGTCATCAAGGACCTGTAGTGCATTGTGTTCTTTTAAATGGGTGTTGACAGTAAGAACAGGTTTGTAAAGATCAAAATCAAGCACCTGTCTAATCTCTGGAAGACGCGAGTCCATGATCATGTACACAAGCTTGCCATAATTGGAGCGCATCCGCTCGGGGTTCATGATCTTGTACCTTCGCCCAACTTCAAAAACACTCTGATACCACTCGGCATGGGCAGCAAAGTCACCATCGTCGACCAGAACCTTGCCAATATCCATTCCATTGGCCACAACAAGGCCAGTGAGCACCGTACATATTTCTCTTAGCTCTCGAACAATTCGCTTGGCCTTCGCACCTAGCATGTAAATATCTACGCGGTCAGTATATTCACTAACTTCAAGCGCTGCATCCAGAAGTCTCAAAAGCTTGCGCTCTTCCATAGTCAAGCGCATTGGCACATACGACGCATCATTCTTCAGTTTCTGTAATGCTGCGGTCGTTGAAGTTGCCTGAGACTCGGACCTTTCATCTTCTTCCTCGGTCTCCATGCTTTGATCATCTTCTTCCTCTTCACCATTTTCCTTCCTGCCCTCCCCAGGTTTAGCATCCTTCAGTAGCTTCTTCTTCTGCTCCTGCTCCTTCTCTTCTTCAATTACCTTAGAAATAGGTCTAAGGTACTCGATTGCATGGTCACGGCGTTTGCCAGTACGATGGATGTAGTCAAAGCATAGCTGGCAAAATGGCTCCTCACAATTCAAACAAATAAGATCTTTGGGCTGATCACCGCATTCACAACATAGATCCGCGTCCACGGGCCTTTGCTCTTCGGTTTCTTGTTCATTGTCGCTTTCATTTTCATCGCCACTGATTTGATCTTCCTGCAGTTCAAGCAGATCCTTCAATGACCTTTTGGACATTTCGGTCTGTTCAGCTGGCATCCCAATGCTGGTGTGTGTGTGTTTTTATGAATGTTATTACTATTTACTGGTGTTGTTATTTTATTATTGTTTTTTTATTAATGGCATACATACACTCTTTCTTCTTTTCACTGACTTTTTTACCCTCGTTAGTAGTCCCAGTGGTGACCCTTCCTTGTTACTACGCGCTCGCCCGACCAGGAGGAATAAGGGTTGTCAGGATTGGTGAACCTCAGTGCTGTCAATTGGAACCACAAATATCAGAGGGGAGCAGTTTAGAAAGTTAAAGGGAAAAAGGAAAGGTATAGTTGAGCCAACTTAAACAAAATAACTATGGATTTCGTTTCAAAGGCTCTGGGCTCCCTAAACATGGGACTTCCGTTTACACTCGGTGAACAAGTTCAAGAAGTTTCAGATCAGCCCTGGAAACTATATGATGCAACTTATAAAAAAGATGGATCTGATGTGAGTGTATTCGACTATGAGGAAATGTACGAGGGGTCTGCGCTAAATACCACTGCTGCTCTTCGCAAGCTTAAACTTCCCGGAATCGCAAAGCATATTGAAACGGTAAATAGCGGAAAGCGCAATTACATTGTCACTGAACGCGTGAAACCGTTCGATTTCCAATCTTTGAGCAGTGATGCTAGAAAGTACATACTGCAGTCCACTTTGCAGACTCTAGACACATTATACACAGTGGCCAAATGCAAGCATAACTGCATATGCAAGTCTACTGTGTTGCAGTCATCTGCAACGGGAAAGCCATTGCTCGTTGGTTTTGATTTGGCCACTATTGATGGACTTTCGGTTCCGGGTTTTGCATCATTGTACAATTCAATGCCTTTACCTCCCTCTGAAGGATGGATGTCACCTACATTAGACGCGTTTCAATTTGGATTGTTAATAGCAGATGTCATGCCTGAGGAATCGCGGATCATAAATTCCTTAAAAGCCAATAAAAGGCCTACAATTTCGAAACTGGCTGCTAGCAAAAGCATAGAAACGGCATTTCGAAATCCTATTTCCGACCTGGTTGCTGAAATTAGCCAAGTTTTGCTATTGGCTCCTCACGATTTAACAAGTCTCTGTGAGCAGATTGACAAAATGTCCACTTCATTATACCCAGGTCTTATAAAAGGCACGTTACTACCCGAACTGCTGAAAACCAAGAATGTTAGTATCTTGCGAACGAATTTCGTACTCATTTCAGCATTAGTATCCAATGATAATAAGGACGATATTGCTCCTCTTCCTAGTGACGATGTCGTTTCTCAATATATCGTTAGTCAATTCCAGTCAATGGACCGGGTTGTTCGGTTGGAATTGTTGAGGTTTTTGCCTCAATATATCGCATTGCTTTCTGATAAAGTCGTTCAACAAAGTATTATGCCTAAAATGGTATTTGGCTTTGGTGACAACGAGGTCATTTTACGAAAAGCTAGTGTGGCTGCGGTTGAGTATTTGACAAGTAAATTGACAACACGACAACTTAATTCAGAATTGCTGAGAATGCTTGCAAAAACTCATAATGACGTTGACCCTGATGTTCGTTCATTGACAACCACTGTTTTGTGCCGTCTTGCACCCAGGCTAGAATCTCGCAGTGTCATTTCCACAGCACTGGGTAGGGCGTTGAAGGATCCTTCACCAAAATGTCGCAATGCTGCCTTGAGAGGTGTTTCTCAAATCGATGTTTCTGCTTTAGAAATCGCTGAGAAGCTTCTGGGGCCTACCGCAACTGGAATGCTCGACAAAGACCCCAACGTTTCTGCAGAAGCCTGGCGAGTAACTGACGAATTGCTTAAGAAAATAAGAGAAGGCTCTACAAGTAAAGGACCGGCCTCTGGCTTGCCTGTACATGAGAAGGAAACTATTGCCTCTGTTATACCCCCACTTCCTGCAAATAATAGTTCTTCTCGCTTTCCAACACCTGATGCTCCCTCTGCTGTTCCTTCTCCTCTCAGTACCTTGCAACACGTATCTGTTCAAAAGAGTGACACGAACACGCGCTATGGCGATATTCATGCTGAACCGGATGCTTGGGGATGGGAAGCTAATGATGACCCCGATGAAGACGATGAGGATGCTAAGGATCAGGTTGAAGACGCTTGGGGATGGGACGAACCATCTGCAGATGCCCCTGAGGTTGAGGAGGATGCCTGGGGTTGGTAAAGTAACGTCCAGAAAATGAAGATGAATTAGGTACTTCTATGTATTATACGTTTTTTTTACTGTTTTTTATTAGGATTATTATTTTCTTCCATGGAGGTAGGATTAGAAAGTGGTCTTTGTGCCTTGAGCCTGAGACTGGAAGCTAGGGCGGTTGAAATCGCCACGGCCTCTGAAGCCGCCGCCACTGCCGCCGCCACGACCACCGAATCCACCACGGCCGCGGCCACCGCCACGACCACCATATCCACGGCCACCACCACGGCCGCCGAATCCACCGCGGCCGCCGAATCCACCACTACGGCCCTTAGGACGGCCCATCTCAGCAAGCTCGGGATTGACCTCCTGCTTAGCCTCGAGGAGTACACCGACCAAATCGCGGGCCTTTGCCGAATCGTCAGGGGTGAACAAGGTGTAAGCTTCACCCTTAGCACCACCACGACCAGTACGGCCAATGCGATGAATGTAGTCCTCCGAGTTATTTGGGTAATCGAAATTAATCACGCAGGCAACGCCTTTGACATCTGTAATAAAAGTGTTAGTATTCTGTTCGTCACTTATAGGACAGGTCCATAAAGGAACCGAATGAAATTTGAACTTAATGAGTTTCAGCTTGATAGAAGAAATGATTAAAATCAAGACAAGTGAATAGAAAAAAAACTATCACTTCCGTTGACAAGGAGCTAGTTTGCCAGATAAGAAAAAGAATGAGAATTTTTTTTTGTAAAAGAATGAACGAAAGAAATAAGTGTAAAATCAAGCTCTGTGTAACAAGCCATCAAAGCTTGTAACATGAGCAGCATCAGACTCCACTTTTTTTTACATTATCCCACTAAGCACATCAGTAGAACTTTGAATTGAGTTCTTATCCAAATGATTATTTTCTCCTCTTTTCTATGGATTGACAACAGAGAGAACTTAAGCATTACACTGCTCACATAAACAACACAAAAAGAAACGACAATAGGTCGACATTTTTCTCGCCATCTGTATGAGATCCGCGACATATTATAAAGTACCAGCATGTATTCAAGAAGCGATTCAAGAAGCCGTCGCACCCGCGCAGACTTCATGAATAGCTTCTGAAACATGCAATCCCTTATTCGCGAAAATGAACAAACACATGCATGATAATATGACTTCTCCTCTGTATTTTCTCCCCTCTTAAAAAAAGACACCTTCTGTTTACCAGAAAGAAGTTTAGAAAGTTGACAGTTCTGTCCTGTTTTAGTTAAATCTCCAATCGAGCTAAAATGCTCTGTTGAGTACTTACCAATACCACGAGCGGCCACATCAGTGGCCACCATAATGGGCGATTTGCCCTCCTTGAATGAACGCAACACCCAGTCACGCTCACTCTGTTCCTTATCACCGTGAAGCGCCAAAGCACCGAATCCTTCTTGACGGAGCATCTTAGTGACCTGATCAGCAGTGCGCTTCATAGAGGTGAACACAATGATCAGAGAATCCTTGTTAACCTCATGAAGCTCGCTTACCTTCTTGATAAGCTTGTCCTTCTTGTCGTACTGTTCAACAACATCAACCAACTGAGTGATAGTGTGCGAAGCAGACAACTCCAACGAACCAATGGTAACTTGGATCTCGTTGGTCAAGAAATCACGAGCAAGTCGCTGAACCTCCTTGGGCCATGTGGCACTCCACATGAGAGTCTGACGGTCCGGGCGAATCTGGCTCATGATCTTACGAATTTGATCCTCGAAACCCATATCCAACATACGATCGGCCTCATCCATGACAAGGTATGTAATACGACGAAGATTGGTCTTACCGATTTCAAGAAGATCGATAAGACGACCAGGAGTGGCAATGAGAATCTCAACACCACGCTGGAGGTCACGAATCTGGGGGCCCTTGGAAGCACCACCGTAAACACAAGTGGAGCTCATACCGCAGGGTCTGGAGAACTTGTCGCACTCCTCTTGAATCTGAACAGCCAACTCACGAGTAGGGGCCAATACAAGAGCAATGGGTCCTTCACCGCGCTGCAAGGGGTCCTGAGCAGCGATGTGACGGATGGCCGGAAGACAGAAAGAAAGAGTCTTACCAGAACCAGTAGAGGCAATACCGATCATATCACGACCAGAGAGAGCCATTGGCCATCCCTGGCACTGAATCGGGGTGGGCGAGGGGAAACCAAGCTTCTGGATCTCGTTGAGGACCGGAAGCTCAGGAGGGAAGTTCAACTCATCGAACGCGCTCAATGGTTTCGGAATATCCTGGCCACGAAGAGTCATCTCGTTAGCCTTTCGGAATTCACGAACCTCAGCATCAGAACGAGCAGCGACCTCAGGGCTTTCCTCGTAGAAGTCCTTCTTGAATGGTCTCAATTCAACCTCATCCCAGTTCACTGGCTGAAGCGGACCAACAGGGCCCATCTGAATGTCGTTGAATCCACGGTTACCGGAGCCACCGCCGAAGCCACCGCGGCCACCGCCACGGCCACCGCCACGGCCTCTGAATCCACCGCGGCCACCACCTCGGTTGCCGTAACCTTCGCGGCTACGGTCATAATCTCCACGACGATAGTCTGCCATATTTAGTTAATTAGTGAGAAATGCAAAGAAAAAAGTCTTTTGTTGGCAAAACTAGGTTGTATGAAAAAAATTAACTTTATCAATACTTCTTATTTATATGCAGTGGAAAATTATGTAATTTTTTTTTCATGTATATTATTTTTTTTTTTTCCCTTTTTTTTTCTCTCACATGTATGGGTAAAGGAATCAATAGCTAGCCTTACCCTACAAAACACTTTGTTTGACAGCAGGCTTAGACTAAGGGCAGGTGTACAGGTTAGGTGGGTTTTTCTTTATGCATATGAGGAATATAACGAATGTTGGATATTATGGGACTAATTGGAGAAAGCACACTCTAATCACTAAAACTAGTACTTTCAAAGCGATCAAGTAATATAATATAAGTCAATTGAATCAAGGATGTAATTGCTTGCGAGGATGGGGCTAGATGTAGTTGGTAGTTGCCATATCCTGATCTGATATATAAGAATCGTCCTCATCGGATCCACAGTCCTCTTTACTATCACTGTTGTAACCCGTCATCCGCGGGAAAGACTCTGCTTGTGGGGATTTCAAGTACTTGAAGGGCGATTTCTTTCGATGAAACTCGTTTAAATTAGCGAACGTCACTTTAAGGTGAGAATTGACGTTGTTATCTGGTTCGCCTTTACGTATTATCCCTTGGAGGGGCAGACATGGCATAGAATTGCTTGAACCGGGCTCTGTTTGCATTGTGTTCTGAGCCACTTGGTTTGTTTTAACAGAAGGCGTGTGCTCTAATGAATATAGCTTGTAAGTAGTTCAGTACAACTCTTTTTTATGTGATTGAAGACCATCCCTGTTCTCTGGCTGTGTATATCTTTCCACGGTCTAGATCCTTGATTAACTTAATATGTTCCTTGGGGTTGGTTTTCTCCTACTCTGTATAGATATTGATGAAACAAGGTTTGATTGTTTTCGTGGAAATCTAAACTCATTTTCGCCAATGACTCGCTATAGCACCTTTTTCTTGAGCTAGTAATTGTATTATTGTTGTCTATTATTCTATATGAGCACGTATACATATGTTCTATGTCTAGTTTTGTCCATGTATATACGGTGTCTATAAGCGCGACATTCCCTTGAAGTGTGCCTGCAGGTAGTGCGGATCATTAGGATCTTTCGGTGCCGGTGATTGCTTCATCATGTCATGAATGCCGGTAACCAAAATTCGGCCGCTACTGTTATAAATTCCACTATTGATGAAGGCATTACTCTTGGTGTTGCTGAGTACATGACACTTGACGACCACATTAGAAAACAGCGGAACTGCCTGGATGATCTGAACATCCATAGACCTTGTTACGCCCAGATCTTTATAAAATCCTTCCAACTCCTCATCCGTGGGATTGTTCACGTCTTTCCAGTATTTTTTATCAGCAGCTAGAGCCAATACACTGAACAGGGCAATTAGTGTCGATGAGGCACCGCCGTGAACCATTTTCATCCCATTCCTTAGTCTTTCCTCTGTGTAAACGTCAAAGCTTACAGTAATATTCTTATCTGGATCGAATTCAACGTCGATTACCTTGGCTGCGTCGTAAAGCTGCTGGCAGAACACCCCGTTCTCATCGGTTGTAGCAAAGTGCTGTGCCACATAATTAACAGCCTTTTGAACCGTTTCTTTTGATGCAATTTCCATTTTCAAAATGCTCTTCTCTGTGGATGTTGAATTGACCTGCTCCGAGTTGAACTGTTTAATTAATGCACGTAGTGTTGCTTATTTGTTTAGCTTACCTCGGCCCCGCATACGCCCGTACCCCTTTCATTTTATCCTTGGACTACCACGAGCTTGGTAACCTCCCGAGTCAGAATCCCCGCACTATATCGATCTCCGAGTATCCATTAGCCGTATGGTGTATATAGATAGACATTTTGTTTAACGCTCAAGGATTTTCTATGTAGTGTACATAGTACAACGCGAATAGGATAAGAAAAGACATCCTGATTCATTGTTTAGGTCTTGTAATTACATTGATTTTGCATATTGCAATGTATGTATTTGGTGGTCTTCTCTCGCATTCGTGCAAATCAGTCTAACAGTATGTAAACTCAAAGGGTGGTTGCATTATCACCTTGAGAGCCTATCACTTCCTCCTGCCTTAGAGTTGCCTGAACTCTGTGTGCTCCGGTGTAAATTTTGTACTCGAATTAATATTTAGGGTTTGTGCTTCTACGGGTAGACATAGGCTTTCTCAACCTATTTCTACTCAGGTCTGACTTGGGACCCAACAAAACGCCCTACGCTTTGACTATAAGTGACTAATTTGGGTACCGAGTAGTAGCATCACAACCCGAGTCAGGAACTTTGTTACGCGGGCTCAGTGTAGTTTTTCGTTTGTTATAAACACAGAATAGGCACGTTTCAATGAGCTCTTCGGACTCCGAACCAGATCAACTGGGTGATTCGCTTGAGCCGCAGACTCGCGATGGCGGTGTTAAAAAGCGGAGACTATGGTCTAAGCAGGAAGACGAACGACTAAGGCTTCTTGTATCATATTGGGGAGATCAAGGTGGTAGAAGGAGTAACTGGGATAAAATAGCGGCGAATTTCGAGAGCCGGTCAGCGAAAAGCTGTCGGAAACGATGGTTCCATTCATTGGATCCGAAGCTTCGACGAGGAAGATGGAATAAAACCGAAGATAAGATTTTGAAGGAGTCTTATGATAGACTAGGACCAGCCTGGCAGAGAATTGCGCAACTCATTCCCGGCAGAACTGATGATCAGTGTGCGAAAAGATATAACGACGTGGTCAGCCCCGAAGTTCAAGACAGACTCCGTCCTTGGGAACCTGAAGAAGATGAAAAGCTGCTCGGGCTTTATGCCAAACACGGGTCCAAGTGGCAGACAATTGCTTCGGACATGCCGAAGAGAACAGGTTTGACTTGTCGCAACCGCTGGCGGAAATTGACGCGTCCTGTAAAAGCCAACATGAGATCTGAAAGTGTTGATACAAATGGTAGTGATGCAGAAGACGGGCCCGAAGATGGAGGCCTCCGCTCAATGGGCCCCGCCGGGCCCGAGTCCGAGACTCGTGAAGCCATACTTCCTTTTGATGTACCGGGATCTAACCAGATCGCAGGATTCCCTGCTGGTGCAGACGCTAACTGGTTGTTAGCAGCCGGTGGTGCTGGTGCATACGGCCAAGGTGCTGGTCCTGGTCCTGCAGTTAATGGATCTTCGTATACACCGCAACGACACCTTACTATAACGATTGATGACCCGAATAATCCCCCTCAAAACATGTTCCAACAGACCCACCATGCCATTTCTGATCCTCATCTTGACCGCATTTTGGACTTCGCGGCAAAACATGGTCAGCAGATTGTGATCCATCAGCATATATATCAAATGCAGCCGCATAATTCTCAAGACCAAGAGAACAACCAAGTTCAAGAACAGGCCCAAGGACAGGAGCAGGGACCCCATCAACAACATAATAATAATCCGCACCAGCACCACTATCAGGCGCCTTCCCCATCTATCCATCAGCCATTGGGTCATGTCAATACACATCCAATGGATCCTATGGCTGGATATACTTCACGGTCGCTGAATGATAAGCCACAGTCGTCGCTTCTGCGTACAGTTCATCCTCCTGTGCAGCCACCGGAACGCCCTCCTTCACGCCAGCATGTGTTGTTTAATGGAGATCATTATGGACGGCGGCCACATACCGAACAGCCGCTTCCACCACCTCCACCTGATGAATTTTTGACACGACCCCTATTATTTGATGAAAATTCTGATAATACTATGATGCAACTTGACACGGAAGAAGTCGATCTTCTGGCATTTAATCCAAGTTAGAAGCGTCTCTTCTTACTTATATTTGTTTGATTTCTCACTTGTATATAAAACAGTTTGTAAACAATTATAATAGTAATATGGTAGTATTAACAAAAAAATAACAGTTCACAGGTATGACGATGATAGTAGTGACTATAATAAATGAAATGAGATGAATTAAGGAATCGTTCCAGTTCCGTTCTATATTTTACTAATTGCAAGGAATGAACCGAAGTACCTGGAATTGATTTACAAAGTGAGATGTTGTGGATGGATTTAAGAGCAATATTGGTACTCGGAGCTAGAACACATATTACACGGGGACCAGGGGTGGGGGTGAGTGATTCAAATGCAAAAGGTTTCTGGGAGGCTTTAGCTCATTGTGTTGAATTTCATATGCAAGATGTTCTTCCAGGTCGTTGGCAGGTCGTTGACTCTTTATTCGATAAAACTTTCCTTTGTCAAAAATGGCTTTTAGCGTAACGACGTAAATGAGATCTTTTTTTCTTCTTTTTTTTTCTTCTTCTTCTTTGGGAGAGGGGTTTGTTCTTGTTTTATGGGCTTATTCCGCGGTGAAAGAAATAAAAGCAGGGGGGATATTATACATGAAAACAGATCGAGTCATCTAACTTTGTGTTGCTTTTCTTTCCAGTATCGCTTGTATTTCTTCCACCTTTAAGGATCCTTCCTTCCCTTCATGTTTGTTTTGGTTTGTGTTTCTTCTTTTCCTTTTACTCCTCTATTTGATCATCATAGGTATCAAAAGGTAACCTGAGTGCTCTCCAGGATTCACCGCCGAATTTTGAAGCGGATTTGCCCTCGTCCTTGAAGCCGTGCTTCGTGTAGAATGGAACAACCTTCTCGTTAGCCAAGAGCGCCATTCCTTCAGCGGTGCACAACCCGAAGAACTTTTGCACATAATCCTTAACCATGATGTAGCCAATGTGCTTGCCCTGGAATTCGGGGTCAACCACAACGCTATGAACAGCAATGGTATTACCAGTCTCATTGTGGCCACCAACGGTCATAGACTCGTCAGTGACGAATTGATCATCGGTCTTGGTAGCTATTATATGACCAACCAGCTTCTCGCTGGAAAGGGTGCTAGCCTTTGAAACAACGCCAAATCCAGGCTCTTCCTCTTCGTCTTCTACTTCGGAGTTTCCAGCAGTCACAGATTCAGAATTCGAAGATTCGTCACCTTTTCCGCCGTCTGCTTTGTTCGGCCAGTTGAACACTCTGAGGAATACACCCGCACAAAGTTCGGGGCAAACCTTCAGGCGGTATTCTAACTTGTCGCGGGTGGCACGCTCGTGCTCAGGGAACCCTTTCTCCTCTAATGTGATAACTTGCTCCAAATCACTTAACCTCAAAGGTCGAATGGAGTAGGAGGCTGGCAGGCTGTATTCATAAGCCCCCTCTTGGATATCTAAATCCTTATACAAACTCTCGGTAGCAGAAGGTCTCATCGGGGATAATCGTTGTGTTAAACACGAATAAAGGACCTGTTAAATGTGTTTGACAACAACCTAACAAATACCAGTGGTGGGTTGGATTAGAGAAGATGGTTTTTCCTGGTTTTGTCCCTCGTTTGATACACGCTAACACACTGGCTTACGTCTCCTCACGAAACGAGGGAGGAACCCCCCATGTACCCTTGCCCATTTTGCATTTTTCTTCTGACTGAATAATCTTTCGTCCCAGTGTGATGGTGGTGTTGGTGCTGGTGCTGGTGCTGGTGTTCCTGGAGTCAAATTTTCTGTTAGGAGAAAAAAAAAAAAAAAACCCATAGATTACTAATGATAATGATAATGATAATAATAACAATTGCAAAGCCGAAAAAGTAATTATAAAAGTAAAAATAGTAAGCCAATATGCAGAGGGAAATAAAAACCAACCCCCATGACATGCACACACCATGTCGATATCTATCAAACCATGCAAAACAATAAATAAACGATCTTCACGTGATATAAAGGCCGCACAAACGGCGTTAGAGTGATTAGTTACGGATATGATGGAAAAACATGCTGAGAACACGGATTTTCTCAGGATATATTAAAAGAATTAAATAAGATTAATTAGTGCAAGTATATCACAATTAAGCTATGTATATAATATTAGTGAGGGTATATCACAAACTGCTTAGAGCAAGTAAGCGACGGCGGCAGCGACACCAGCGGCAGCGCCGACCTTACCAGCGGCAGCACCGTTGACAAGAGCCGGGGCAGTGGTGTTGCCCGGGACAGGGGAGGCCTTGGGGGTCTCAGTGCAGCCACAGTCCTCGACAGTGAGGGTGGTAGCCTCAGTGACGGTATAGGTGGAGCTACCGTAGGTGACGGTAGTCGGGGTGGAGCAGGGAATGGTGACCCACTTGGTAGAGTCGACAGTGGTGGTCGAGTTGGCGTAAGCAGCGGCGGTGCCGGCAAGAACAAGAGCAGCGATCATTATACAAAAGAGTGGTAAATGTGGTTGGAAGTAAAAAAAATTATTGAGGGCAGGTTCCGAGCTTTTATACTTGATGCGATTCATCGCCCGGAATGTTGCTGCGGAATGTACATAAGCTGTGTCTCTTGGTCTATGCATACGCCGGTTCCAGTGCCCCTACCCTAGTGGAATATGCGTGCTGTGAGACGGTCTTTCTTCATGACAGGAGCCTTTAGATATCATTTCAAGACAATATTCTTGATGGGCACGTATTTATCTCCTATTGAACCGACGCTTGTGTACTATCTCTCTGTTTTTTCTGCTCTGCTGTCGTCGATCCTTTATCACTGGCGCCTGTGATAACCTTACCTGCATATGTGCGTTTCACCCGATTTGGTCTCGTCGTATGCATGTTCTTGACTAAGAGCGCGCTTTTCGAATCACATTCCATTTTTAGATAGTCTTCCTATTCGCTCACACATACAGCGGATGCAGTCAGAGTAACAACCCTGCTGTTTGGAGCTTCACCCCTACCCGGATTTTTCTCTTCACATATTACGGGCGTGTGTTGCGAATGGTCATTGCCCGCATATTCTAAAAAAAGACTGACGTCTGGCGGATTCAAGATATCTTCCGCCGTAACGGATCCTCGGCGTATCCTACAGGTGACGGAGTCCCGGGTGTTTCCTTCGTGTAGGGCGTAGGTAGGGCAAGAATGTATCTATTTTTTCTTATGAACCCTGCAAGTATTCACTTGTAAACTGTGCGTGTTAATGTAATTTACATGGAGAAGGCGCATCTGATTTTGCATACTATTAAAAAAATAAATAAAAAAATTTCTCGAAAATTACCCCCCGTTAAAGAGAGAATCACGTCGATAAATGAATATTCTATAGAAAAACATGTATAAAAAACAAAATAGGAAATATAGAAAATGTGCCTGGTTTGGTTTGGTCTTATTATACACGAATCGAAGGAGCAACATCCTATTTAATCTATTCGTGCAGCCAATAATAAATGCGTGTATTTTTATATCGCCGCCCGCGATGTTCTATTTCTGTTACTTACAAGGGCGGGTGTCCTCTCTTATAGAACAAGAACAATGTTAAGTTTGTACCTAGGTTCATAGCCTTCCCAACCCTTTAGCGACTCTACTATATTCCTTAGAACAAATCGCCCTGGATTTGTTTATTATGCTAGGTAATTTGGGTGCGTAGTCCATCAATAGGAGTTCTCCCAATTTAGCAAACCCCAGTCCATTTTCTGGGGGAACTAGAAGTAATATTAGGAATACCTAATTTAATATGTAAACTAGAGAAATTAGACAGGCGACAGAAGTATAAACACAGGTAGATTCTTACCGACAGTCGCATTACAACAGCATCAACCAGCGATAGCAACAAGCAGAGTTTAAAGACGGCAAACCAGCAATTACAGATGTCGGTGAGTCCAGATCTTCGTCGGATCGGGTACGTTGCGGGAGCGGCCATCCTTGCCTACATCTTTCTGCCCAACGTCTGGGGCCCCCCACCACTGAAGCGATATACTACAGGGTTGGTTAATCCAGGAAACGACTGTTATGCTAACTCCATTATACAAGCATTGACAGTACTGGAGAGATTAAAACAATGGCTCTCCGAACAAGAACGAACCCCATGGGTAGCAGCGTTGCAAGAAACGTTGGATGTGGTAGGCAGTGAAACACACAATTCCCGATACAGTACATCAATTAGACCACTTCTGAGGGTCATGGAAATGAAATTCCAAACGCGATTCAGCTACACACAACAAGATGCTCATGAAATGCTTGTACACATCATTGATCTATTAGAAGACGAATCCACAACTGCATCTCCATTCTCTGGAAACACCACAGACGAAATACTGTGTTTGAAATGTGGATATAAACTTGAAAACAACCAAAGAATCCTAGTGGTTGAGCGGCAACCGGGCGAGTCCATACTTGAACCCCAGACCGAACGAATAACCGACTACCGCTGCGACAGCTGCAACCAATTGACCACAATTGAGAAGACTTCGCGAATTACAGAATTCCCCGAAATTCTTGCTGTACATATTAACCGATCTGCGATGCAGTTTGGACAATCATTCAGAAATACAAAAGACACAGAGATTCCCTTGCGTGTTGGCTCGTACGCACTGAAATCTGTGGTTTTCCACAAAGGATATCATAATAGAGGCCACTATACCTGTGCACGACGCAAATCAATCACCGAAAACGCGAAAAAGTGGTGGCAGGTCAGCGACGAAACAGTCAAAGAAGCCTCCGACAACCAAGTGCTTTCGCGCAAAAGCGACGCGTATCTCCTATTTTTTGAAAAACGAAATTTAAAATACGCTATGAGTACGATATAAGATACAAATACGATAATCTGATAGACAATAAAACAATACTAGTATTGCAAGCAATACATATCGGTAAGATGAAAATAAGGAAACTAAAAGAAAGAAAGCGGCGACTATGCTCTAAAATGAAACACCCTGAGGTGAACTCATTTAAGCGGCAGCAGCAGCAGCCTCAGTCTTCTCCTTGTAAGCAGCCTTCTCAGCATCGTAACGTTGCTTGTCCTTGGCGGCCATATCCTCGTACTTCTTCTTGTCTTCAGCAGAGAGCTGGCGCCACTTCTCACCGATGAGCTTACCGACCTCGCCGAACTTGGCGTCAGGTCGCTCCTTGTTGACGACCTTACGCTCGTCCTGGGCGTAGAACATGTACGCGGTGATCGGACGCTTCGGGGCGTTGGGGTCCTTCTTCCGGCGGGTGGTGGTGCGGCGGGTGGTGTCCTTAGGCATGCTTAATAGATCTCTGTAGAGGTGTTAGTATTCGTTCAAACGCGTCGAATGCTGCGCTGTACGCGATGTTATTGCCGGCAGAAGCGTCTTCGGCCCCACTGCTGTCCTGGGATCTGGGATTCGGCGCCGACTTTGCCCCCGGAGAGAGCGCAGCAACGGTATTGAATTCCCATATTTGCTCCAATTGTGTTATTTGGGAACAGACACCCAGGGGCAGCTGTGCGGCCACAACTCTTACCGACGTGATTCGGATTACTTACCTTTTGGTGTAATGGCTTGGGCACTAAAGGCTGGAGTGCTTAACGCTGTAAAATACACACAATGTATGGGAGAGGTAATATGGCGAGGAATGAATGGGAGAGGGGGGGTACACCCGCTGCCTGTGATCAAATAGCATTAATCAGCAGAATGATGATCAATTACATAACAAACACCGCCTCCTGCTATTATCATGGGTTAGGAAGCTCCTTAACAGTGCCATTATTCGAGGATTCCAGGGCTAGGGTACAACAATGCTGTCTTTTGTTTGTGTCCATGCAGATATGCTCACCCTTTCTGGACCCATGGTTCCCCCTTCCTATCCCAATTAGGTATGTTAAGACCGGTGAAAAAAATCTGATTGCCATCCGTCACGTGGAAGATCGGAGAAAAATGGTACACATGGTAAACAAGTGGCCGGCAGTCAGGTGTTGCAATGATGTGTAGACAGTGAACGGAAGAAATATGGCGCATACACCTCCGTCTGTACATGACCAATACATACATGTGGCTCTTACATACTCGACACACCCGTATGCATACGCATGCATCCATGAGGCCTATGCATGCGAGTGCAATAGCATAGAGGTGGAATAAGTAAAGAATAGGGCACATCGTGCATATAAATTATTAAAGTTTTTGATAAAAGGTGTCAGAATATTATACTATAAATTCATATATGTTCTGTTTGATTCTAAGTTATAATTTTCTATACTAAGGAAGTATAAAGCGCAAAATGATAAGATCACCCAAAACCGGGTGAAATTGCCTACAATAGACAACGGTAAAAGGAATTGAGTAGAAGAAAGATTGTAAAAAAAGACAAACAAGACGAAATGCTTTCATTCTGTACTGCCAATTGTTTGCACAACCGCATAGAGTTGGCGGCTCAGGCTCATGTGGCGGTTTAACGCATTACGAACTCTATCACTAGAAAAGTTAATTTATAGGTATGTATTAAATTCCAAAAAAGAGTAAGGTATCCACGATAGACGAAAGGAGATAAGGAAAAAAAGGAAAGGAAGTCATCAACGCTTTTTGTTGTCGGAAACACACTGAACTGCCGTTATATCCAAGCACAAAAATATAGAACAGAATGCAGAAAGAACCAAAAAAAGATGCGTTCTTAAGATCCGATACAAGTTCCTCACTTTCTGTTAGTTCTGAGAAGATAAAGAAACGAATTGTCCCGAAAACTCAGTATGAACACATCGAAGATCTCGACGAAGAAGATATAGAACTTATCGATTCGCATTTGGGCGATAAATCGTTGGTAGAGTGGACAGAAATACTCAAAGAAGGCCTGGAATACCACAGAGGAGACCCGCTCATACCTGAAACAAAAATGCGATTTCTGCAAAACCTGCTAGAGGGACCTCTTCCGCAACAAACTCAAGAAGAATGGGAGTATTACACACGACTTGAAGCTTTCTTGTTGCACGAGTGGTCAATATACCCAGAAGTTAGAGCAGTTACTAGACCAATTGACGAAGAAGAAGATACCTCATACCATAGTTTTCGGGTTTATGTGATTGGTGCTTGTTGGGGTATGTGCGGGTCTGTGTTAGCTACCTTTTTTGCACTCAGATTTCCTAGCATATCACTTGGGGGAACTGCGCTACAAATAATCATTGCTTTCACTGGTAAAACAATAGCAAGAATACCTAAAATAACCATTCACTATTGGAAAAACAAGAGATTCACTCTCAACAGTGGTAATCCTTGGACTTTTAAGGAGCAAATGCTAGCTACGCTCACAATGAGCGTAAGCAATGGAAGCCCCTATGCCCAATTTGCTATAATAGCACAAGAAAACAACAACTTCTATGGGATTAAAGAGGCAAATTCATTCGGGTATATGATAATGCTCATCTTGTCTTCATCATTCATGGGATTCGGATTCGCAGGTGCGTTCAGAAGCTTTCTTGTCTTTCAATCCCGTATGGTATGGTTCTCGGTCCTTCCTTTTCTTAATTTAGCTCGCACCTTGGTAAAAACCGACGAAAGGTCGAATGTAAACGGATGGAAGTTGAAAAGGAACGAGTTTTTCTGGCTTTTGTCAATCATATGGTTTTGTTGGTACTGGATAACCAACACAGCAGCCCAGTTTCTTCAATACTTCAACTGGATATGCTGGATTGCTCCAAAAAACATCAATGCGAACGCACTGACTGGGGTCCATACTGGGCTTGGTCTCAATCCAGTGGGCACATTTGATCCGAACATATTCAACCAGCTTTCGGGAATACTAACCCCATTGAACTCGTATTGTAACTGGATGGTCGGCTATATGATATCGTTTATTGCTATCATCATTATGTGGTATACTAACGTCAGATGGACCGGGCATTTGCCGATCAATAGCAATACATTATTCGACAATACAGGGAATTCGTTCAAAGTACGCAAAGTAATCGATCCTAAAACTTATCGTCTTGTGGAACAGGACTATCAAAATTACTCACTCCCCTTTTGGTCGGCAGGTGCACTGGTTACATATGGTGGATACTTTATGGTATACACTTCAATGGTGGTTTACTCACTCCTGAATTATTGGGAAATTCTTTTGAGCAGTTGTAAAGCTTTTACTAAAGGGTTATCGTTCACCGAAAGCTCATTATCTCAATTCAAGGATTCATTCAGCCGGCGCCAAGCTCGCTACAAAGAAGTACCAGAGTGGTGGTTCCTTATAGTTATGTCTTGTGCTATTGGTTTATCAATTGCTTGCGTTGAAGTATACTCTTTTACAGAAACACCTGTCTGGACCATAATACTCGGTGTGGGACTAGCTGGTGTGTTCATACCCATATCTGGAATTCTTCAAGCCACAACAACCTACGGGTTCGAAACGAATGTGCTTATAGAGCTCATCATTGGTTATACTCTGCCGGGGAATCCTAATGCACTTATGATCTCGAAGGTATATGCAACCAACTTCTTCTCGCAAGCAGATAACTGGATCACGAACCAAAAGCAAGCCCACTACGCAGGAGTTTCACCCAGGGCCCTGTTTTATTGCCAGATGGTATCAACAATGTGTACATGCTTTGTTCAAGCAGGAATTGTGAGCTGGCAGACTAGCGGAGGAATCGAGAATCTATGTGATCCTAGAAATATCAACTTATTTACCTGCCAAAGTGCACGGACATACTTTAACGCAAGCGTACAATGGGGAACTTTAGGTCCTAAGCGTGTTTTTAAAGGCCTTTACCCTGTACTTCGCTATTGCTTCTTGATAGGTGCAGTGTACCCATTGCCATTCTGGGCAGGAAGGAAGTTTCTCCCTCGCTTAGCCAAAGCTCTCAAAGTAAGGCAAGCTTCAAAACTGTACTACTGGGTTGGCGGATTATGGCTGCGAAATGTAAACGAGGTAGTCATGCTAGTGGCCACAATGAGCTGGGCTCCTTATAACTTGACTTACTATCTAGGCGATTTCTATATTTGTGTCCTGTTCCAGCTATTCATTAGAAAAAGGTATCCGGAATGGTGGAAAAAATATGCCTATCTTCTCATATCCTCATTAGGAAATGGATACGGTTATGCCGGCTTGTTCGACTTTTTCGCGACACAATATAAACATATCGTACCTGTGAACTGGTGGGGAAACAATGTTGGGATTGATACTCTGGACATTCAAGAGACGGCAATCCGGGTTAATATTCCTGCTGGGGGCTATTTCGGCCCTTCGAAGGGACACTTTCCGTAAAGATTTTTCATATATATACCCATCTATACAACGATACATACGTCTATTCAAGAAAAGAAAAGAAAAAAAAAGTATGGAAAAGATGATTTTTGGTTTATTCACGCTCAGCAGTTACGTCCACTTCAATGTACCATTCTGGGCGAGCAAGTGCAACAACTACAAGGCCAGTGAAAACGGGGAACACACCCTTCAACCGGCGACCAAGAACACGGTAAGCAGCCTCACGGTGACGGATGTCGGTCAAATAAACAACCACTTTGCAAATGTCAGTAAGTTTCGCACCACACTCCTTAATAAGAAGCTCTATATTGTCCATGACCTTCTCTGACTGGGCAACAATATCGCCAACGCCAACATTCTCTCTAGTATCAAGGTCCTGCGGGACTTGGCCTCGGAGGTAAATCGTATTTTTTGTTACGACTGCCTGACACAAATCATTATCAAGACTCTGCTCAGGATAAGTCTCTTTTGTATTAAACGGTCGGATGCGTTGGTGTGTCATAGACGGAATTTAAAACTATAGCTCAGTGCTCGAGGCGGATCTAGTCAAGGCAGATCTGTCAGGATTGATAAGGACAACGGATGTGGAGACAGGGTTGGGAAACACCCTTATACCTTTACTGTCTTATCGAGAATGGCTGGGCACATACATCTGTCTAGCGATAACAGATAATAATAGATCGCGAGTAGATGTAGATAGAACTGACCAGGGATAAAGCAAATTATAAGTTATTCAAAATAGAAAACTTTTTTGGAAGTCAAATATACAGTGTTGCTGATCAAGAAAAGTGTAATATGATGTTCATTTTTATATTGATAGCTTCGTCTTAAATCGAGACGCAGTTTTATGTATTTACATATAATTTTTAATTTGAACAAGAAGTAAACTGGGGTTCATTCGTCACCAGGAACTCCATAGGATGGGGCTTTAGTAGGATCGATACAACGCGAGACATAGGCATGCATCTGAGGAGAATAGACATCCCATAGTTCTTGCAGTCTTTCGATTGGACCTTCTTCTCCATCCCTAGTCCAATCCACACGTAGATCAGCCAAAGGATAAGGTTCCTTATCAACAACAATGAGTGCCGCAGATCTCACAGGGCCAGCTTCTCCACCGGCGGCAAGACCTGCCTTCATAGCGTCGATCACACGCTGACCTAGCGGAATTGACGTGCTTGCCTTCAGGAACGAATCAACAATTGCCTGGGGGACACGAGGGTTGTGAAGAAGATTTCCCGCAGAAGCTACATTTGGTGCTTCAGCTTGGGCAGACGTACCTAAAGCCTTTGATCCAGACCAGATAGCAGGGCTTCCATTTCGGTCAACGACTGTTAGTTGTCGGTAAGCTGCGTGTTCAGAAAACTCAACAACATGGTTTCTTGTTTCGTGTGCTGTGGACCCTCTTTCTAATAATTCCAATGCACGAGGACCGAGTCGTGGATCAGTTACATTCTGAGAAGTTACTGCGCCAACACCAGCCCGAGCAAACGCACACCGCGCACCTACAGAAGGTGAGGAGGAGCACACGCTAACGGCAAATTGACCAGTTCGTTCATCTCTCGCAACAATGGAAAATGTCATTGATTAGGACCTTTTTATTATGACTCTTTCGATAGGTTCTTCTGACTGCTCTCCGTTTCCTCTATGCGAATCACTGGATATCTACGCTGGGCTAGGATTATGGAGATAGAGGGGGTAGGGACCCTCCCCTACTGATTGTAGATAGATTATTAATAGAATTTATGGTTTTATGCAGCGAGAAACGCTAAGGCCGGTATAGTGCTCCGAGGCGGAGAGGAGAATACAAATGAAAGATACACAGGAGGAATGCTTGGAAACATTACGTTCTTTTAAAATTTACTGTTTGTTTTTAATACTTCTTTAGAGTTATGTATGATAGTGAAACATAAACTTTTGTTCAGACATACAAAACCTCTTTTTTTGTGTCTTAATAGGAGAGATCTCAAGCCTTGCTAGGAGTATACTTCATGTAACCGTTATGTTTAGCGATGTGCTCAACAACAACATTCTTTGCATCATGCCAGACACCCCAAATAAAGGATGATCCACGACGGGTTTGCCAGGGTAGACCAAGAAAGTAGATACCGGGCTCGGTTGAAATGCCGCGCCTATGGCTCGGCGATCCAGAAACATCGATAGCCTTTGTGCTTTTGAGCCACCCATACTCGTTGCTGAAACCAGTGGCCCAGATAATAGTGGTAATCTCATTGGCTTTCAAGTCGAGCTCTAAGATTGGGTGAGATAAGCTCGGGGGATCCGGCAGAAACTGTCTGGCAGATGGTTCTTCCGGTAGGTCTAATCCATTGGTCTCGATGTAAGCGTCAGCATCATCCAAAACAGATAGATAGTTTGCATCTCCGTGCTCGATGTTGGCTTTCAAGTCATCTCGGATTTTGAGTTTTCCGTCAGAATAGCTTTCAGTGCGACCTAACAAGGTTACACCCTGCGAACAAAGTCTCCTAAAATCCATAGTTTCGCCTCCACGAGCTCCACTGACCGCAATGGTAGTGTGTGAACTGGTAGGAGTAGCTTCCACATCCCAGTTGTTTAACACCCCGAGCCACCAACAGAAGTCGCGGTCACGATAACTACGCGGAGGCCTCTCATGTTCACCTACCGATAAAAATACGCGACGCCCATCACCGACCATGCTCAATTCGTCTGCGATTTGGGCACCGGAGGACCCTGCACCTACAACGAGAACGTTTCCTGCAGGGAGTTTTCCCGGAGATTTATACGAGTTTGAATGAATTTGTTGGATGCCTAGATTGTTAGGAACAACCGAAGGAATCACAGGCACTTGGAACGAGCCCGTTGCTGCGATGATGTAGGTACACTTGATCTGTTGACCATCAGAAGTCTCGACTGTAAATCCCATCTTCTTTTCCAATGGCTCTACATACGAGACTGTAACACCACTGTAGATGGGCATCTTGATCTTCTTTGCGTATTTTTCCATGTACTCAACTACACTATCCTTTGGAGCGAACTCATCAGAGTTGCATTCGAAATTCAGACCCGGGAACTTGTCGTGCCATGCAGGACCATTTGCAACTAAAGAATCCCACCTGCGTGTTCTCCAGCTCTCCGCGATCCGATCCTTCTCTAGCACAACATGTGAAAGACCATTGAGAGACAAGTGCTCGCTTGCAGCGATTCCTGCCTGGCCTCCTCCGACGACAACAACGTCTACTTTTTCAGGAATCCGAGTCATAGTCGATTCAGTTCTGGTATTCCTCGGGAGAAATCAAAATTAAAGACAATGAGATAAAACGAGACTTTCTTATCAACTTATACTTGGAAGCCAATTCCAGGGGTCGATGTTTTTGATAAGATAGGCCGCTCCGCGATCCCCACCGTGGATGTTAGGGTAACCAATCGGCCGGATAAGGAACTGAGGGCCCGTACCGTGTTGCATAGCTTCAATAGTTGATCTCGGATTGTAGAAATAAAACAGGTGCGGGCGAATCAAATCATCTGAACTTGGTTCACATCTATGCAGGTTGTTGCCCGGCTATGATTCTTGAGGAATTTTTCATACTCATTGAGTGTATAAAAAAAGTATGGAAGTGTGTAAATAATATGCATTAAACAGCTAAAGAAACATGACAGAAACTCACCGTGCGTTTCTTATATGCGGTGCCTTTAATAAACTTTCAAAGAATGGAAGCAGGAATATAAAAATTCTGATGATAGAAAAAGAGAGACAAGAAGGGTGGTACACTCATCCGAACAGACTAGTTAGAGAAGGAAAAGTTTACCAGGATTTCAATTTGGACATCACTTTGCGCCCTTAAGGGGAGCGGGTTGTTGTCAACGCAGACTGTATAGATACATTTGATCATATATTATCATTATCGCTATGATTGTAATTATTCTATGGAATAGTTATCCTTCAAGGCCTAGCGTACCTATATTAACATGCACTTCAATGGTCACGAACGCATAGAGGACTTAGAGGACTTATTTTTAGCTTATTCACAAGGAATACCGTTTATTTGAAACAGGTGGCGTTGAAATTGTACACAGTTAAGAAACAACGGTGGTGGGCTTGAGCATTTTGATTACCTAACGCGCATTTACTCTATTGCCAAACGGTATTATGACTGACTTTTTGAATTTTTTTTGTTATTTAAAAATACTAAACACATATTAATTTACTAGCTATTTTTTTAATTGAGCGTGTTCGAATATGAAGGTCTTTATCCACTATTAACCATACGGATAACGTTTGTCCTCATGCTAGTGATCTGCATGTATTTTATGCGTGCCTTACTGCCACATTATACCCTATACCTAAACCGTGCGTCATGCACACATTCCCTGGTTTTCTACTGGACAGGTGCCGCTGAGTACAAGGCTTACGAAAAGTTACACCTCAGTTATGACAAGTATATATATAGACTTTAGACATACCTTGCATCTTTATCTGGAAGCTAGGTATATCGATACTGTCGCTTTTACTGTTCTGATTATCAACAATTCACTATGCTATCGCGGAGTATAGTTCACACTTGCCGTCTGGCATCACCATCTTCAGCTTTTGTAATTCTCCGGAATGCTTCAACTGTTGTGAGTACCCCTCAATCTGGTCCGAACCATGATAATGTTAAGAGCCATCATGAGAATAACGGATCGAATGACCAGAGTGTGCACAACACCCTAGAGGCGGCGAGTGAAGGCCATTCTGCGAAAAATAGCCTATTCAAGAAAGACGATTATCATCTTTCTTCAGCGTTTGCACATCCGTCTTTTACCAAAGAGGAAATGGAAAATGTTCCTGTCGCAACATTCACTCCCCAAACATTCTCCGACCGCGTTGCTAAAAATGTTTTGAATTTGGTACGTATATCGTTTGATATAGTCACTCGATATAAGCACCCTCCACCCGGACATGAGGATGATCCTAAGTATTTTATGACAAAGGAGCAGTGGCTACGAAGGATCATATTTTTGGAAAGCATTGCTGGTGTTCCGGGAATGGTGGGAGGAATGGTTCGCCATTTGCACTCACTGAGAGTTCTTAGACGCGACCGGGCTTGGATAGAAAGTTTGCTGGAGGAAGCCTACAACGAGCGGATGCATCTTCTTAGCTTCATTAAAATTGCAAAGCCTGGTTTCTTGATGCGATTGATGCTGCTCGGTGGTCAAGGCGTATTCTTCAACGCATTCTTTGTTACCTATCTCATGTTCCCTAGAGTCTGTCACCGCTTTGTTGGTTACCTCGAAGAAGAGGCCGTTGTTACCTACAGTAGATGTATCAGAGACCTTGAGCGTGGTCATTTGGCCGAGTTTGCTTCCACTCCGGCCCCAGATATTGCAATCAAATACTGGCGCATGGAACCTAACTCTACCGTCAAAGACTTGATGTACTATGTTCGGGCCGACGAGAGCAAACACCGTGAGGTAAATCACACGCTTGGTAACTTGAAACAGGATGTCGACCCCAATCCATATGCTTTGGACTACTCGACGCTTTCGAAAGAAGTACCGCATCCTACGAAAGACCTGAAGTACAGCAGAACTCATCCTGTTGGATGGGAGAAGAAGGATATTGAGATTTAATCCAGTCAAGTATAATTAAGAGTAGCTTATATTGTTCGAACATGCACATAGCTAGAGCATTGGTATAGATCAGATTTAGTTTTAGATAGATAGATCAACATGAACTTTTTTAATGATAGGAAAAAACCAAAACTAAAGAAAAAAAACAAATATCAGCGTCAATGCCCGTTTTTCGCTTCTTATCACCAAACCCTTTCCTCAAAATGGCTTATCGGCTTGAGCATACAGTTGGCTATCGCCGTGAGTCTCTCTATCTCCATCATCCTGTACTACATAGATCATGTCGGTAGAAAAAGTTCTAGAAAAACTTATTTCGTTTCCAAGCATTTGTGAAACTCCTAATGCAGAAGTCATCGAATATATTGAGACTGAACTCAAGAGTTTAGGATTTCGAACTACCCCGCTTCCTAGCGGCCTTGCAGGAAGACTCAGCTTACTTGCAAGTATAGGCCCCGAGACCGAGGATGGAATCATTTTTTCTGGACATAGTGATGTTGTTCCCGTGGAGGGTCAGCCTTGGACATCTGATCCGTTCACTATGGTTGAACGAGACGGGAAACTTGTTGGCCGAGGAACCAGCGACATGAAAGGGTTCTTGGCGTGTATTGTGGTAGCAGCGAGGCACGCCTCATCGATCCGAGAAAAACTCAGGAACCCACTTCATATAGCCATCTCGTACGACGAGGAAATCGGATGCGTGGGTGTACGATCCTTGCTAGCATATCTTAAAGCTTCGAACTTTAAAGCCCGCGGATGCATAATTGGAGAACCAACGGAAATGAAAATGGTCACTGGTCATAAAGGTAAACAAGCTGTGCGTGTGGTATGTACTGGGTTGAGTGGACACAGCTCGAACCCAGACAAGGGATGTAATGCCATCCTTCTTGCGTGTGAGCTGATCAAAGAGGTCGAAGCCTTGCAAAGTGATCTAAGACTCAAAGTAGAGTCTCATGATAGAAGCTATGAGGTGCCCTTTAGTACTGCACAAGTCGGTGTGATGAATGGGGGAGTCGCGCTCAATATAATCCCGGATCGATGTGAGTTCCAATTCGAGATGCGGTTACTTCCTTCGGCAGATGCTGGCGCTAACGTTCAAAGAATCCAAGAAGCTGCCGAGAAATTACTAGCAACCGATCGATTCAAGAAGGGAAATGTCACCATAGAAAAGCTTAATGGGTATCCTGGCGTTTCCACAAAGGATAATGACGGATTTGTTACAACGTTGCACTCGGCATATCAATTTACCGAGTCCGGAGCCCGTATTAATTTTGGAACTGAGGGTGGCCTTTTCCAAGAGTATCTTGAAGGCATCCCTGTAGTCGTATGTGGCCCAGGATCAATTGACCGTGCACACAAAGCCGATGAGTGGGTCACAAAGGAGGAATTGAATGAAGGGTTGAGATTCTTAACTAAAACAATCGACCAATTGATATGAACGTTTCTAACTTTGTTCTTTTTTTTTTAAAACTAGTTTAACAAGATTTAATATATTGGCCTCTCGCTGATTCGTCGAAGCGTGCCTGAATATTCATAAATTAACGCAGGTGGAGTGGGCCACTTCAGAAGATACGACAAGGGTCACGTGCAACACTACCCGGACCCATTTTATTCCTTCTATTAGCATTTTGTACGCATTATTATTATATATACATACATAGATCTCCACAGACACTTTCTTAGCAATTGCCTTAAGAAAGCCCATAAAAACAAGCACATTTATTGATATCCCGCAAGTGTTGGGTACAAAGTAAACAGACCAATGAAGAGGCTTTTCAAGCTTGAACAACAAATAGGAAAATACGGAGAGAAGCTCGTGGCATCGCCACCTCCAAGTACGAAGCAAAACCAATGGATCGTTGGTGAGATCCGAACTATTTTAGACAAGAAGATGGCCAAGCACTCATCCAAACCTGAGCTCACGCAGCATTTCACCGAACTCTTCTGTGGACTCGATAAAATAAGTAAGCCGGCAGCTTCGTCAATTCGGGATCCACTCGCATCCAATAACTCACAGAGCGAGATCATAGATGCCTTTGATGAGAAATATTTCAAAGGCCAGGCCACTTTTGGTTTCACCACAAAATTAATGATGGATAAACGTGTGACTGCAGTAGATCATTTTGTCAGAGCAGTCGCCCAGGGTGGAACTATTCTCCGCTCTTGGACGGTTGCTCAACGAGAGCTATTCCAACTACATGTAGCTAATAAGCTTTGGCTTCTCGGTGACAGAAATGCAGCAAGAGATAAGCTAACAACTGATTATACTTTGTTCTGGCGCCATCAATTAGTTGATACCGATTTACCTAAGGCTTCGATTGATTTACTTATGAGAGCATTGCTGGTAACCGGTGCGGTTCCGAGACACCAGCTAGCTGAAGATATATCACGCAATTGGCGGACTCTCTATACGTACTGGCGACTCGCTTTCCCAGAGCTCCTTGATGTAGAAGTGTCCGACAATTATCTATTGGAAGCTCTGAACCATGTGTCAGAACTTGGTAGAAATGCCGATAAAGCGGACCGGTCTCTTCCGAAATGTTTAAATATCACTCCTAGCCGTGCTGAGAGTGCCCCTCAACAGATAAGAAGTGCTCTTCTACATTATGCCCAAGATACCAAAGACACTGCTTTGCTCGATCTGCTGCTAGCCAGTAGCGAAGGTGAAGACAAGATTGTTGAAGCTGGTGTCATTGCCACAAAACTCGCGCTGGCGTGAAGTTTTATATATTTATCATTATTTATTATTATCATTCAGTCTATATACAAGATCATATTTTCGTTATTGAGCTTCAGCTTCGTTTATCAGAGACTCGATATCAACATCATCCATGGAGGCCTGCAAGTCCTTTTCCAGCTGTTCTGCATACCGTTTGGCATCGGCATCATTACGCCGATCACCCACAAGGATTTCACGGTTCTGCATTCGCAAATGGTTCACGCGAGCTGCTCTTTCGGCTTGCACTGCTTGCCTCCCGAACTTTTTTGCAGGATCCTTCGGGGATTCGCGCATGCGCCTTGGTAATTTATCACAACTACGTATATAGTTTTACTCGCGTATTCATATATTATTGCAGCTATGTTGGAGGAGAGGGTAGCTTAGGGTGGTGAGTCTGCCTTGCCTTACCCACTTCCATTAATTAACAGTTCACGCGGTCTTGTTTATACTTATGTTCTTCTACACTAAACTCGTCAATCGGTATATAAAATAAGGTTTACATATTGATATATATTTGTATTGCTTTAAAAAGACATTTACGAAAAATTTAGAGAACCAACTTGACATCGGGGACGTTTAGCTACAAAGAAAGATGTCTTTGACTCTGATTTGAACACTCCGATGTATTGGTCCGCTTGGTTGTACAATCTTCTTTGATGTGTCACTAGAAGAACTTTACACGAAGTGCGTGTTATACGCATCAAGAGATTTACGAATGACCGCCCCGTAAACCCATCTAAGTTAGCATCCATTTCATCTATAAGAAAAATGGTTCGTCCTAAAGCAAGCCCAACTGCAATTTGGAAAGCAAAAAGAGCAAGCGTGAACTCACCACCACTAAGGTCACTCACTGTGCAGAAAGGTTTTCCAGCAGGAACAGCATAGAATGAAATGCCTCTGTCTATATCTTTATCATCCACCAACTTCAAATATACCTGAGCAGAAGCATTACCAATTTGAGAATAAAGACTGCGGTAAACATTTTCTAAGTGGGGAGCAATTCTTTCAACCCTCTCGGAAGCTCTAGAATGTTTCTTTTCACGAAGTCTTTCAAGCACCTGAGAAGCTTGTACATGTGCCTTCATGCACTTTTTGGCGTCTTTGTGAAGCGTATCGAGTGTGTTTACATCTCTGACATATTGTGCTTCCAGTTCCGAGTTATTGATAGCATCTTTTACTATTTGGTCGTTCCTGCTAAGTGCTGTTTGTAGATCCTTTATTTCGGCTTTGATACTGGCAATAAGCTCGTAAGAGCCAACTGCACCTTCACTTTGTAAGACTGACTCAACCTCATTTCGAATTCCATTATCATTGAAATCAAGGTCATTATCATAAGCAACGGTTTTCAAATGGGTAGTAGTTTGCTTCATCTTTGTCTTGTAGTAATCTAGTGACAGTTGGAGCTCATCGAGCTCCCTCTCTAATCTGTTGCAAGTCTCGGATACTTTTGTTGGTCTTGCATATTCGCTTTCAAGGTATGCCTCCAGATTTTTAGCATCTTGCTTGAATTGAGAAATGCATATTTCATATTCCACCAAGGAGTCTCTAGCCTCACCAATCTCCGCATCTAAGATATTGATCCGATTAAGCACGTCCGAGTCATTGCAGGACTCTTCAGACGAGTTTACATCCGTAAGTTTGTTCTGGTTTGCCACTGCAACGAGTAGCTCGTTTGACAAAATTTTCAACTTATCTTTTAGGTAAACGGATTCTTGTTCGAGTACCTCAGAACTTACTAGATCTCGAATCTTCAACCCTTGATAAAGGCAATTTCTTAGGCTTAGTTGTGGAGCTAATCGATCCTCAAGCTGTTCGATTTCAATTGTGATGTTCTCATATAAAGACCGTACTGAACTTCGCAGTTGTTCTAGCCGGGTGAATGAAAAATGCAAACCGTGAAGAACTCTTTCAGTTTTTGAATTTTCTACTTTGTGATTTTCTAGTGCAGAACGAATTTTTCTGGTTTCGAGTTCCAACTCCTGAATCTCTTCGACAAGCTCAGAATGATAGAGGCCAACCTTACTCGAAGTCGTCTCTTTGTTCTCACTTACAATGCGCAAATTGTGAGATGAAATTGATTGTGCGGTATAACAATTGCCTTCGAAATCGCAAATTTGACAATTTAACGATTTAAACTGCGAAATAAACTCTACTGCTTCTTTACCGGGAACCAAAAGATAGTCTTGGGCAATATATTCTATCAAGTGAGACTCGTTACCACCTCTTGTATGGAGCAGACTAGTCAACCAAGAAATAGAAGGATACTTCTTGAATATCGGTTCCGGGATGTTCTTTTGAATTGATGGGGTTTCCGTTGAGAGCTTACGAGGTAGAAATAAAATAGCTCTGGACCTGAATATCGACACTCTACGAGCCAGATTTATTGCTACCTCGTCATCCTCCACAACGACCGCAACCTCGTTACGTTGGTAGATTATATTGCAAAGAATATCAAAAACTCTTTTCTTGGAGATGAATGGCCCCCCATTGGGGTATACGAATTGGTTCACTCCACCAAGAACTTCAGGATATAGTAACTGTAGAGAGTTGACAATTTCATCCAGTCCAGTAACCATACCACCATCGCTGTCATCAAAGTCTTTGGCCATGCTCTCGCATCGTTGCAGCTCCCTATTACATTGGGACAATTTCAATTCCTTGAGTAGAAGCTCTATATCAATGGAATCCTGACTCTTTCTTACAGCATGACATTTGCTTTGTACTTTCTCTAGCTCAGGGATCAAACCAGAAAGGCGATAGTCTAAGTCGTTAATCACAGCTTTGAGTTCCAATTTAAGCTGCTGTAGCGATTGAACTTGGAAACGGAGCCCCTGTGATTGCCATTGTGCCACAATCTCTGGGGCATTACCAAGTCCTTTAGCAGCTTCTAATTGTGACTCGATGATCTCAATGCGCCGTTCAAGGTTTGAAATGGTGTGATCAAGAACAATTTTATTGAGCATAGCGCAACCTTGTGAGCAATATTGTACAATTTCAACCTCAAATTGAAGCTGATTCTTCTTATCGAATAGAATACTCAACTCAGTCTTTACATTAGTTCTCACCATTGTGAGCCTCGAGATCTCAAGCATAATCTCTTTCAGGTCTTTTGATGTTCTATCCAGTACCAATTGATCCTGCTCTTTCATGCCATTGAGATACTGGAGCTCTTGTGTTAACTTGGATTGTTCTGCACTAATAGAGTTCATTTGAACCTCTAAAAGTGCTAACGTGCATATATCGATGCGTACTCGATATTCCTTTCCCATTTTCCGAGCCAGTTTGACTTCCTCATGTATTTTGCGGGCAGATTCCATACTTCGCAAGTTATTTCTTAGCTTGTGAAGTTTTGTGGTACTCTTTTGAGCCTGCTTTGCGCATCTGTTCGCCTCCTCTACAGCCTCCTGGTAGACTACGGGATCCACTTCCGGGGTGTTCTCGTGAAACCAGAGATCTTCTATGTATTTTAACAGCAGCTTTGGGGTTTCAAGCACGGTTCTCCACCCACTGTCATTGGTAATAGTGAAAATCTTAAAACTTTCAGCGCACATTTCTTTAAACTCCTGGGAACCACAAGGCTCATTGTTAATAGTACACTCGCCAGACCCATAGCGACGCATGGATACACCACTTTCTAGTATAACCTCGGCGAATGCGTTCTCAGAAACTCCTTGGAGATTTTTAAAACCAGCAACAAAAGTCAAACTGTCTAAAAATGTTGACTTTCCAGCACCGTTAGGACCAAGGATGGCCGAAATATGAGATTTGGGGTCTAACTGAATAGTATTTAGTCCAACATAAGTATGAATGTCACAGATCAATACTCTTTTAAGCATTATAACTCGAATTGAATTAATTCAAGTTTATGATGAATCTTTCTATCGGCGGTTTATTCTAAGAATCTCTCATGAACCCTCCTCCTTTTGGAAGCTCTATGTACACATGGGTTAGGGGTGCGTACATCTTCATGCAACCCGACCGATTTGAGCAGCCTAACTGCTTCTTTGTACCCTCTCGCCTTCTCCAGACCCGATCTGTTGATCATACATGTTCAGCTACAACGACGGGAAATTGCATGATGAGGTGGCTGTTGTCAGTGAATTAGAGCTAATCAAGCTAAGCAGAGTCCCAAATACTACACAATATGTGGCATCTTCTGCCGAAATAGACAAACTAAGAGATGCGAAAGTCAATTATCGGTACCGTGTGGATAATGAACTTTCTGGAGTTAGAATGAGCTCTGATGACAAAAGGAAACCTATAAAACGAACCTGGGAAAGCGTGCCATATATCAGAGTCGTCCCTGATGCCCCTGCCGACGTCCTAGTCTACGTTATTCCGGGCAATCCAGGCCTTTGCGAGTACTACTATGAGCTTGTTGCTGCATTGGCACGGCTTATTCCTGGGGCAGAGGTTGCTGCAACGTCATATCTGGGGTATAATGTTGATACTGTAGTTGCAACTGAAGGGATTATCGGTCTCGATGAACAAGTTGAACACAAGCTTCGATTCCTAGACTTTTTATTGCAAGACCGTTCACGAAAACCAAGTCATATTGTTGTACTAGGGCACTCAGTAGGAGCATGGATTGCTCAGAGAGTCGCCAAACGTAATAAAGATGTTGGATTTGTTGGTTTACTGACGCCAACTGTTCGCAACATAGCATTGAGCGAGCGAGGTGCCCTATTGACAAAAGGTACAAGATTGTTAAGCCCTACACACTTGTACTACTCTGTTTGGGCTTTAAGGCTACTCCCATTCAGTGACAAGTTTGTTGCCAATATTGTTTCCCGCGTGTTCCCTCAACAAGAGGTAGGCGAAGAGGCCAGAGAAGCTTCTTCAAATCTAGTAAGAAATCCATATGTTTGTTACCAAATTTTAGGAATGGCGATTGAGGAGATGGAACGTATCGGAGAAGAAATTGAACCCAAGGATATTGAGGGATTTTGGGACTCGTGCCGAATCTGGGGTTGTTTCGCAGAAAACGACCATTGGGTGAGCACTGAGACCAGAAATTCTTTGGTAGATTTTGCAAAATGTAAAAACAACGTGCGAATGGACATTGTGCCTGTACCACACGCATTCTGTTTAAGAGAGAGTGAAACAATAGCTGGTCTTGCCGCCCAACAAATTAACCAATGGATCCAACCAGACTCACGCTAAGAACACCCAGCCATAATAAACACACAATCGTGATACGATAGACATATTAATAAATAATGTAGATAAGACAGTTACAGTTTCATCCATGCTCCTACAGGCGGAGCTCCATCGATGATTGTAGAAGTGAAAAATACTACCGAGTCATTAGCGAGGTTTGGTGGTAGATTTACGTCACTCACGGCCCATCCAGGCCCCGAGGTAGCACTCTTTAGACCCGACATAAATGCTTGGCGGGATTCTAAGGATTCTCGAAACACAAGGAAAAGCGGAGACGAGAACCCCTCGGAATTTATGGGCGGGATTTTTAGATCCGAGGGAAATGGTAGTTCTGGGTCCAACGTAGCAATCTTCACATTCATGGTACGCTGATGAAAACTTCTCAGAACAATTTTGTATCCAGAGTCGACTTTATGCGACTCAATTGTCGGTAGAACGGACCGAGCAACCGATTTATATTCAAACTTGGCCTGTGCGGGGTGCTTTGAAGGTTCCGAGAGCGTGGAACCGCACGACCTACAGATCTTCCTGAACTTAGCACGTAATGGAACTAGCAAAGGCGGAGGCACGGAATTAGACGGCAAAGGTGGTGCATCCGAGTCTGCAGATGTTTCATTGACCCCGGTGGGGTTCAAGGTGAGTTTTTCAAGCGCAGACGCTTCCAAACTATCTGTGGCAGGGAATCTTTGCCTGACTGAGTTGTACATATTTTTGAAGGAATCACTCTGAAGTGCTCGAATTTGCGATGCTAGACTCCTACCAGGTACTTTGTTCATAACATACTTGTACTCGCACATCGAACAATGCGCCGCTAACCTCCCATCCTCTACTTGCTTGATAACAGCATTCGCATGACAGCTTGGACACCTTAAACAATTACGCATGCATTTGTTAGACGCCTCTCGAGCTCCCTGTTTAGTGGTTTCCATTAAGCATTGTGAACAAAACCAGGAAACCGGTTCCTTTGTGATACAATACGGGCACCTAATGGCCTGACATTCATTGCAGTACAGAAGGCTATTTAAAGGGAAAAAACACTCATTAGCTTCAATTAGACTAGGAATCGACGACCGATCCAGTTTTTTGGGTTCCCTACAAGGACAAAATACTTTAGCCATTTTTCCTTTCTTCCCTCTCGCTCCTCCCTTTCTAAACTGTTCGGTTTCCAACGCACATCCGATGTATACACATGCACACGCTTTGTCTCCCCTTAATATCCCTCACCATTTTGCTTACGTTAAAGGACTGTGCTCATTCTTCCTCCCAAGCCGTCTGTCAATGGCCTGTGAGGGATGGTACATAGGGTTACCCGCTATCATCAATACTATGAACGTGTACACCAAGTGCCGTTTAGTGTACTTAATATATACCTACTGGGAGTCGCTAGAAGATAACCATTAAGAGGCACCCGTTGGTATCGAAAAAAAACAACCACAATTGGATAGCGACGTTCTCATTGAAGTAGGATGTTTCCAACTGCTGTACATACATTCAGAACGATACTGACTGTGCTGGCATTGGCTAACGTATGTCTTGCGCAGACACTCCAGCAATGGCTTGGTGATCCGGACTCGCCATTACTTTCAAGTGAACATCTTGAGGCGTATATTCCGAAGCCTTTAAACCCAGAGAGTACATATGCATACGATCGTTTCTCACCAATAGAAACACTGAACAGGGTCATGCGAGGCCGACACCCAATTGTGCATGAGAGGCAACAGTATATGAGCGAGAAAGAGCTCCTTGAGCTAATTGATGATCATTATAAGTTGGGACTTGCATATTTTTGGTCACTAGGCGGAATCCCACGAAACCTTTCTCTTGCATTTCAACACTTTGAAGCAGGTGCACAGCAGGGTGATCCTGATGCTATGTTCATGGTAGGTGTTGGCTATTCAACGGGCTATCTAGGTGATGATAGTCCACCTAGAGACCCAGCCAGAGCAACTTTATACTATACGTTGGCCGCCGAGCAGGGCTCACTGGAGGCTCAACTAGCGATGGGTTATCGTCATCGTTTCGGAATCCACACGCCAGTGGATCGAGCAGCCGCGTTGCATTACTACTCTAAAGCTGGCGACACATTGCTGGAAACTCTTGAAGATTTCCACACTGAGTCTCAGTGGCATTACGACCACATCAACAAGCGCACTTTTGCATTTGGCGCAGAGCTTAACACCGGCCTTTACGGTAAACACGCATACAGAAAGCACATTTCCACTAATATTGACCATCCTATACTGCTTGGTGAACAAAGTGCAGCTTGGAGGATTGTTTCTATGATGTTTCCCGATGAATTTGATGATCTCGAAGATGCTGTAGAAACACTCTATTACCGAGTTCAGGAGGAGTTCGACCCTACAGCTATGTATGCTCTAGCACGGATTCATGCTGCTGGAGTGGATAGCTCAGGACCTCAATGGAAATGGGCAGTGAATTACAGTAGAATGTGCTCGAAGCAAGTGTCATTCCCTGCCAAACAGCTGATACATGTGGCCCAGCGCGACAGAGTTCAATCTATGTGTGCCGAATTTTTGGGCGAGAGGTATTTACATGGTGGTGAAGGTGTTGACCAAAACATTACACGTGCTCGTCAGTGGTATAAATATGCAGAGAAGAAAGCCAATGAGTACTCAATATACCGACCAAAATGTGCAAGCTGCGCCTCTGGCTTAGTGCTATGTGATTGGGTTGAAGCACAGGCGAATGGAACATTACCTATGAATGGTTCAATCGTCGATATCGAAAAGGCAAGTGATCTGTTCCTCACTAGATTCACTAAAGCGTTTTCTCAAACACAGATAGTTTCTGATTACACTCTACCGATTCTTCTTTCCAAGATGTATTTGTACAGGGGTAACACTCTTGCTGCCACAGACGTTCTGAGAAAAACGGTTCTAGACTCGTTTGGAAATGTTCCTGTAGCATCCTTAATGCTTGCCCAGATAGAGTCTGGGGAGAGACAATTGAATTGGTATATCCAAGGAATTGAAGCCATAAATGAACTTTATTCACCTTTGGGTTTTGCTCACACAAGCTATGACCGTGGTGACATTGAGTCAACAATGCTAGCCTTCATGATTGGTAGCGAAATTGGCATCAGATCAGCGGCGCTTAACCTAGCCGATTTGTTGGATGTTCGACACTCAATGCTTGGAACAAAATACGGACATCGAATGCCTTGGATCCGTGCTATCAGCGAATGGCCAATTCCGGCTTTTGTCGGTAATCGTGTTGAAAAAGCCGCACATTATTTCGCTGTGGCAGCTATCCAGGGGTCAGTTGATGCTCTTGCGAAATTAGTTGAATATGGCTGGGATTATGGCTTGATACCAGAATGGTTGAATAGGTGGTATTTAGAATCTTTGGTTGCTTCTAATTTCGGAATGGCGCAATGGTCGTTAGGAACTCTTGAATATGCCAGTAGGAACTACTCTCAAGCCATGGAACGTTTTACACGAGCCTTAGTGAGCCCAGAGGCATGGCTGCCTGTTAAGTTCTCACAGTTCTTGACCTCAATCCACTTGCTAAGAGATGAAGGTGTACCACGGGTTGGATCTTTTTGGAAAAGATTGAAGGAAGCATACCAGTCTATGGCTACTTTCGATCCTAACCTAAGAGGCGATACTGTCAGACCATTCCAGCGGGTGTTTTCTAAGGAACAACATGAAAATAGTCAGTTCCCTGACGATGCCATATTCGAGAACAATGGCCCTCAAAGCTTGGCTGATCGGATCTTTTCTACTACCATGGTGGCTATCATCATAGTAATTCTGAGTTTGGTAGTGGTAAGAATTCTGAGCCAGCCCCGGAATAACCGGAACTGAAATGCTGTGAACCAAAAGTAAAAAACGAACGAACAAACAAACAGCAGAACAAAAGACTATATATATATACAGATAATTACACTCGCACACATGTGTACGGATATCCAGATGCTGTAAATTAGGATATATTATTTTATTATTGCCCTTACATTCGAACTATGCTTGTTCACTCTTCATTTGCCGATTCACATAATCAGTAACATCTCTCACGCTTCGCTCCTCGACAAAGAACATACGCGAGCGGTCGTTTTTCCACAGCAAAGCACCCACGTCCTGCGCGAATTGCATAGCGGCTGTGTATTCTTTTAATGAGGCGAAGTCTCTGAACAAGAACCCAGGGGCTTGTCTGAAGCGATCCATTTCAAGTTGCCACAATTTTATTTGGTCCACGATGGTTGGTGGTAGCGCACCGCCACCTCGTTGATTAGATGCAAGGTACTGAATGATCTGGTCCGCAGAGATTCCGTTGTTTAACGCACGCCGGGCACTGTGCCGAGTGAGTCTACCAATCACAAGGTTAGCGAACCGAGATTTGAGACTGCAGAACAGGTTAAGAATACTGATCTGTAGCGCTGAGTCCGTGTACGCATATAGTCTGTAGTTTGTTTCAACAATGATAAAGCCCTTCGGAGCGGCTATTGAGGAAGTACCCACACTGGCTGCCGAGGCCGGGTCTGCGACAGACGTAGATGTGTTAGATATGGTAGCTTCAATTGCTGCAGATGAACTGCTCTTAGCACTACTAACGCTGGTGAGTTCAATAGCCGCATAAAACACGTTGTCTTTCACAAGCACAATACCAAGTTCAGCCAACTCTGAAAGAATTCTCTGCTGCTGGTAAGAAAGCTTTGCTGCAGAATGGCCCTTTCCTAGCTCCAGTGTGCCGAGCCTGAAAATGAAGTTAAGCATGTCGACAGGATCCATCTCAAGTTCAGCAGCATTATTTAGATAGTGCAGTAGTAGGGTCCATACCTGAGTCTGCTGATCCTGCAGCAAAAATTGAAATCCCTCCGAGGTTATGTTATGAGTTCGGCTGAGTAGTCCTGACTTGGCTAGTAGCGCCATAATGGTCGGGGTTAGTTTAGTTGTTCCACCAAGAAACACCTGCGACCCACCTTCTGAGGCATCTCCCTGTTGAGCCGAAGATACCATGAAATGTAACATAGCTTCCCATCTGTTTTTTTGGTATTCGGTAAGTATAGGTATTGCTATAGGCTCTCCAATTTCCTCGAAGCTCTCATTGCCGGGACCACATGTAAGAGCCGTCTGTAGAGATTGTTGGAAGGTTTTGTTCATTTCCAAACTATTCGTAGTAAATCGCTCACGGACGATCTTCAGACTCCTAAGTTTTTGCAGCGCCTCAACTCTTGGTTTGCGAGTTTTAACGAACTTTTCAATTGATAGTAATGACATGGGAGCCGACGTGAACAATAGCCGCATCACAATAGCCTTGGCGAGCGGCGGTAGCAATCGAAGCAAAGCAAGACATGATGCAGGGGATTGGAAAAGGCGCGATATTACTGCCTCAGGAAGAGTTTCCAGGTAGCCTTCAAGCATGCTCTTTCCGCCCCCTATTGCAGAGGTTCTTAGGTAGTTGGAGTTTGAGGATCACCAAGCTATTAAGGTAAGGTCAGCAGCTGCTTGGGTCACTCAAGGCTAAGGCTTACCACAGCCGTCCTTACCACAGCCATTACCACAGCCATTACCACAGCCATTACTACAGCCATTACTACAGCCATTACTACAGCCATTATCGCTGTCTTTACCACAGCCATTAGCTACAGCCATAAGCTACAGCCATTACCTCACCCTTTCCTCGTCGTGGACACCTTGACAAGCTCAACTCCCCCACAACACTGACATCTGATCATACACGAAAACAGTAAATATGGTGGCTTTGAACAATATTCACTCCGACCTCATTCACGATGCGGAGCTCGACTATTACGGCCGAAGACTAGCGACATGCTCTTCGGACCGCACAATCAAGATATTTGAGATCAACGAACAGGATCAGAGTCAGCGACTTGTGGAGACGCTACGTGGTCATGAGGGCCCAGTGTGGCAGGCTGCTTGGGGTCACCCGAAGTTTGGCGGCGGATCTGGATCTGGATTGCTTGCGTCGTGTGGCTATGACGGCAAAGTGTTCGTGTGGAGAGAGGATAATGGAGGATCTTGGAGGTTGCTCGGCGCTTATACCGAGCACCAGGCCAGTGTCAACAGCATTTCGTGGGCACCTGTAGAGTGCGGTCCTATGTTTGTGTGCGGATCTAGTGATGGACGCGTTTCCGTTGTTGAGGTCAAGACCGAGGGCGGCGCCACTACTCTTGAACCTTTGGCGATTATTTCTGCCCACCAGATTGGAACCAACAGCGTTTCTTGGGCCCCATTTGAAGAGGGAGAAGAGTCTAGAATGTTTGTGAGTGGCGGAGGAGATAACCTGGCCAAGATTTGGAAGTTCAATGGATCTACATACGTTCTCGACGCGACTCTGGAGGGTCACACGGACTGGGTACGCGATGTTAGCTGGTCACCAAGCATGCTTTCCCGTAGTTACATTGCTTCTGGATCCCAAGACAAACAAGTCTTCATTTGGACCAAGGAACAGGGAAGCTCAAAATGGGAGCGAAAGCCGCTGCGATCAGAGAAGTTCCCTGATGTTGTATGGCGTCTTTCGTGGTCTCTTTCCGGTAATATTCTTGCCGTAAGTGGAGGCGATAATAAGGTAACACTTTGGAAGGAAGGACTTAACGGAACATGGGAAACTGCTGGTGAATTGGAAGAATAAAGCGAAGACAGACTTAAAAGGTATTGGAGGATTTAATTGATGATACAGAAAAGGCAGAGCCCAAGCATAATTGTTTTTTTTTTTTTTTTATATTTCCAAAGGAATAACCAAAAAATAAACTAAAGATAGTATGTGTTCGTGCTGATTCAAAGTTCCAAAAATGTCATATGGGACGTGTTGAGACAAACATATATATGTATATATATATACATATTCTTGTGATAAATGTTAAAGTTTTTATTTTCAGAAGCAATTGCTAGTTCAAGATCGAGCAATAAACTCAGTCACTAAATACTCCACATCTTTGGCGGCTTGGGCGGCTACCTCGACCACTTCGGAGTGATCCGGCTCTTCGACCTTCTTAGTGGTAGGCGGCTCCCTTCCAGATCGTGGAGGATTCTCAATAGCAACGTTTGTGATTAAAGAAAGACCAAGGACCTCCATATTACTATGCACGGCGGTGATAACTTCGGGGACACTGCTCATGCCCACTGCATCACCTCCCAGCCTTGAGATCATTCGCACCTCGGCACTTGACTCGTAAGTGGGTCCAGAAAGCATTGTATAGACACCTTCATGAACCTTTCGGTTAAGCTTCGCGCTATCAGCAATTTGGAAGAAGGAGTGTCGCAGATGGTGCGGGTACGCATTATTAGTGGGTAGGAAGCGGGGACCACCGAAATCCGCCTCGTTGGGGCCTCTCAATGGGTTCACACCAACCATTCCAGGAATATTGAGATGGTCAGAGATCACCATGAGATCACCAACACGGAAGTTCTGGTTGACACCACCCGCAGCGTTAGTGACAATCAATGTTTTCACACCAAGCAAGGCAAGCACACGCACAATTCGCACAGTATCGTGAACAGTGTGTCCCTCGTAAGTATGTAACCGACCTTGCACAGCAACAACATCCTTGTTACCGATTCTACCGAAGACCAGCTTACCAGCATGTCCAACTACTGTGCTGGCTTTGAAGTGTGGAATATCAGTTGTAGAAACAACCTCACGGTCTGCGATTTTATCGGCAAAGCCGCCCAGTCCACTACCGCAGATCACACCAATCTGAGGCTTTCTTTGCACGGTGGCTGTCAAGAATTCAGCTCCTTCCTTTGCCTTGGAGTATTCCATTTACTAAGGTGTAGAATGTTAAATATTTAAGGTGTGATGATTAGCTGTGGTGGTATTTCTCCCACCCACCCTCATATATTAACCCGTCCTATACCCAATCCCCCCCCCCCCTATAACCACCCGCTAGCATAATGCCCTTCAATACTACTATTACTACTACTACTACTACTACTACTACTACTACTACTACCAATGCTTCTATTATTATTATTATTATTACCATTACTATTACTACTAGTGTTATTACTAGTGCTATTACTACTACTGCCACCAACTACTACGAATATCCCATGCATACGCCATATCATACCAAGCCATTAATTTACCCTGCAACGCTATCTATGTTATTTACCGTGATAACCAACCCCTCCATTCCGCAGGCAGCGGATTTAGACTCCCATCAAATACGTCATAATTAAAACCCATGTCTCGAGAAAATTTAATCATGGTGTATTCAATAGGAACGTAATCAAAGCTATGTAATTTAATCAAAATCATGCTGGCAATTTAACCATTAAGGGTTATACCCGCAAAACCAGTAACCCATCACAATTTGAGTTGATTAGAGCGATTATAACAACGGGCTCAAAAGAATAGCCTGCCGAAAAAAGGTTGCGAAAAGAGTTGCGAATGCGATTTTTATCGACCTTCGCTTTACAAAAGACTGGATCAACTATTGCTTGACTCCCCAAATAACACAATACTGCTTTATACTAATTTTAGATCTTTTATTTCATCAGGTTATATTCATTAAAATATCTTCCCCTAGGCCACGCGAACAATCGCTCAGTGTCGATACTTATCAATGGCCGTCAATCGATACCGATTTCTTATCGTCTTATTGTCAAAACAATAACCATCACGTATCTGATATGTAGCACAAAAATGCACTAACGCCCACCCCACGCTTACGCCCGCACCCACACCCGCACCCACGCCCAAGCCCAAGTCCACAACCCACCCGCGCTAGACAGCGGTATCTCAAGAGCCCCAATACACCTATTGGATCGACAAAGTCTAACTTGCCGGCAAAACATGCTGCGCAAACATGGAGCCAGTGACGAAGGAGCCAATGCGCTTCTCTACGACCTGGAATTCTCTTTCCCGCAGACAGGTCCGCTGAAACCCCCGGAACCTCCAGCTTCATACTCCACCGCCCAGCTTGACTCGATCTACAGCCAAGCCACCCGACTATGGCCGCAGATCTCTAAACAGAGTTGTGCGAATGCATTGACCAGTCGTTTCGCAGATGGAGATCCCAGTAAGGCAATAGTACTTCTCCAATTCTATTTGGATGCTTCCACAGGCTACGTTACTTCAGTATGCAAACGCAATGGCAGCTTTTTGCCTCTACGGGGTGCCGTAAACTACGGCGGCATTTCATGCTATGCAGACAGTTTGCTGGTCGCAATGTTCAGTCGAATGGACAATTTTGAGCCCTTGCTTTATAAGAAGACTTACGAGGATAAGGCAACGGAGCAGCTCGCTACTTGGCTGCGCCTTTTTGTGAACTTATTGCGCAATGGAGAGCGAATTACCGAGGATATTGTGGAAGCTCTTCTGGCTACAGCGGTGGCTGCTGGTTGGACGGCGGGATCAAATCCCCTGTCGCAACAGGATGCTGCTGAATTTTTCGTTTTTATTACTGAGAAACTCAAAATGCCCTTGCTAGCGCTTAGAGTAGACATTGCTCACGCTGGGAAGGAAGTAGAGGAAGATGACCACAAACTGATAAGAGAACAGCTCTTGTACTTGCCAGTGCCAGGCACTGTCCAGGATCCTCCGATTTTACTAGAAGAATGCCTAGAAGTTTACTTCTCAAATACGATCAATGTAAGGAGACACCTTGCGCAACCTTCTATATCAGGCTCAATACCCCGCCATAACTCCACTGTCAGCGGATTAAATGGTCCTGCATCTCCTAGCATGTCTTTGAGTAGTCAATTCAGTCATCGAAATAGTCATACTGATTACTATTCTCAGCACCAGTATCAACAGCAACAGCAGCATCAACAACAATTATTGCAGCAACAGCAGCTACTACAACAACAGCAGCAACACTGTTCTCAGCAAGCCAACTCTTCCACAAATAGACGCAGGTCATACTCGATAATGTCTCTTACCCCATCCCTGCGTAGTCGCTTTGGAAAACATTCCACAGACGAGTCCCCGTCAATACCATCCGTGCCGCCTCAGTCTCCAAATGGAAACATAAGTACTAGCAGTACTGGATTTGGACCATATCGAGCGGATACACCAAGAGCATCAATCTCCTCGATATCCTCAATTCCATCCCGAAACCAAACGGTATGGAGTCCCACAACTAAAAACGCTGATGAATATTTTGATCCCTTAGATGAATCAGACAACGCGGTTTTGAGTACCCCAGAACCAAATTCACGAAATGGCTCAGAACAACCCCCAGACTCCCCTGAGGAATTGCAGCAAGATCAACCACCGAATTCTCCACAGCCTGGATCCTTACCTTCTTATCATCAGTTATTTGGCTTTAACGAAGACAAGCAAGCCGAGGCTCGAGTGAGAGATATGAAAAAGTCTCTTTGGACATCCGACAATGAAATCATGCTACCGGCATGGATGTTCCTTCAACTTATGCCTTTCTATGCTGATATCTCCCCGAATAAAGACCCCAATTTAGAGAATCTTGAAGCTGATGAGGTTGCTAATCATTTTCGTCAAACTCGTCCAGTTTTGGGATTCTGTTTGAAAAGATATTTCTTCGATGAAAACGGAAGACCGCAACGGAACAACAGAACAGTCATTGTCCCAGAAGAAATCAATATGCCTTCGTTTGTAGCAGACGATAGCGATCAGAAGCAAGCATTTGGAAGCTTTAAGTTGGTATTAGAATCTGCACTGTTTCATAGAGGGAAAACAATTCACTCTGGACACTACTTGGCGTTAATATCGGAAGACGTTGCGAGGAATAGAAAGCCCAGCACTCAAAGCACAGGAAGCTCAGAGTCGTCCCGTATGTCTTGGTTCGGAAAGCAGCCCAATATGTCATCCCCGGAAGTGGTACTTGATGGTCATGGCATGCCCGATATTCCTAATACAAGCACGAGCCCTACGAGTCCCTACTTGCATACACAACAGCAGCAGCAGTCCTCGAACGCCTTTTTCCCATCAAATAGCTTTAGCAATGCTACAGCATCAAGCCTCCCCGGAAGTAATCTGAATGTCAGCATAGGCTCATACGCTCCACCCGGGAAGAAATGGTATCTCTTCGACGATTTCCAACCTGGAGGAGATCGAATCAAGGAAGTAGATTATAATGCAGTGTTCGAAAAAGAGATCCCGTACATGTTATTTTACCGAATGGTTTCACTCGAGGAAGGTCCGCCAAAACCAACTTCCATGCCAAGCCCGTTATTCACACCGTCTGCAAATGCAACTAATGCGCAGAATGTACCGATATCGCGACCGCCTTCTGCAGCTCCGTCAGAGTCTCAGTCATGGAGCCCTTCACGTCCGGTGTCACCCGAGCCAGGCAAAGACAAGAAGAAGAAAGCCAAGTTTTTCCGAAGAAACAAGGACAAAGATAAAGAGAAGTCGAAAGATTATGCTAGCAAGTACCGAGAAGAAAAATGCATTGTTATGTGAAGGAAGGTCGAACAATATTTTAACCAAGAAAAACAAGAAGACCCAGAACTTCTTTGAAAATAATGGCAAACCCCAGCTTAGCAGATGAGTTAAAGCTATTTAGTTATTAGTTATCTAGTAAAATAAGAAAAAAAAGCTAAAGCTCAGTAAAATTGTTGATATTTTAATTCATTTGTTCGAACATTTCGGAATTCAGCATGCCCTTATTGAGAGCGTTGAGACCTAGATTTGCCATGTATAACATCGAACTATCAACACCTCCCATCATGTCGGAGTCATCTAGAATTCCCCAGGGGTTTGTTGCATCTAAAATATACCCCTCCGATCTCGATATGCTATCTCGGCGAGAATTCATTTGCTGATTTGTTGGGAGCTGCGCTGGCAGTGCTGGAATTGAAGGTACCTTCGTGGGTGTCTGATGCTCCTTCCCAGAACTATCGGTATCAGAAGTGGCGTCCGTGTCCTCATTGAAGTTACAAATTTGGGAAATCTGATCTTTAATATGCTCCATCATTTCTATGTAGTGCCCCATGAGTTGGAAATTCTTACTTCCTGCTGCCTTCATTGCTCTTGCAGCTTTGCAAACTTGTCCATAAACTACCTTTTTACGTTCAGCAGTAAAAATTACTGGCGGGAAAATCAGAACCTTTGCCAAGAAAATGGAGGCATGGATAAATCTGACAATCCACCTCATCGGAGGTGCCAAATTCAGGCTGACTGGGTTATCTTCGCTAGTTTCAAACTCGATAATGAACAAAGCCGCATCCATAGCTATTTTCACATACTTCAAAGCTTCCATTTTTACCTCGGATGCAGGCCGCGTTGTCTTCAAGTTATATTGCTGTGTCACGATGGCCAGAGAGTAGACATATAAACGACAGTGGTTGAATTCGAATAGAACATTTCGAGACTCCCAAGAGTCGTCTTCGGTGATATTTTTGTAATCTCTAATCCAGGTTTCAAATTGTGGGTGAATTAAGTCAAGCATCGACAGATAAGTGCCATTGGAAACCAGTTCCCGTGTAGCATGCCGGTTAGCGAATAAAGTCTGAGCGGCCAGTCCAAGTAATCTTGTTACACCCATTCTTGCAAGCTCATGTACCTCATACTTTTCAGCAGGATTACCTGTGGGATGAGGACAGCCTAAATTAGATACATGCCCCAAACGGCTAGCTATAACCATATCTATCACATGCAGCCCGACATACAAATCCTTGAATTTTTCTAGCACACCTGAGACCCACGCAAGACGACATGCCATAGAAAGTTGGGTAAACCCGCCTTGATTATATTGCTCTAAATCCAAGCCTTGATCTAAAGGCCATTCTTGATTTAAGATTACCGAATAAGCAACGGCGGCAATCTCCTTATCCCGAGCTTCACCAGTTAAAGGATAGCAAGCGTTATGGGCAGATTCGTAAATCATTCCTCTACTGCGATTCCAAAGCACAGCCGATTGTTTCTCGGAATCAGGAGAGCCTAGGTATTTACACGATATTGCACAAATAGTAATGAGCAAGACCTCATGCTGGGCAAGAGCCACTGGATCGTTAAATGTCTGATGCAAAAACGGGAAAAATGGCTCCAACTTTGTAAAAAAGAAATCAACAAGCATAGATATTGATAATGGTGATAGCAACATATCTTTTGCCAACCCAGTTGACGAATATAGAGAGAATCTTTCGGAGGTTTGAGATTCTTGTCTCAGGTTTCTATCTTCAATTTTAGTGTGAGCTTCTTCCGAATTAACTCTTTGGGTATTGTTAGGCTCTAAACTCGGAGCAGAGCTGACAGAACCAACTGGAACAGACGTTGTAGGACTAGATACTGAAGGGGATTGAAAGGCCGAGTTTGAAGATTGAGAGGTATGATGCTCCGTCAAGGGACTGTGAGACTTACCGGAATTATTAGCCGCCATCGAATCTGTTGGCGGCATTGTGCTCCCAGAACACTCGGATACAGGAACATAAGGGTGCTCAAGGTTAGCAGGTACAGACCGTTGGGGGTCAACTATGCTAGGAACAGTCTCTTGAACATTAGCAACAGAGCTTAAGATCACCAGAGCATCATTCACATTATAAAGTTCTTTCTGCAACGCATGATAAGCTGACAACTGCTGTGGCGGTGGGTTGTGTTGTCGTGGCTCACTTTGCTCCAATTTATGGGCTACTGTGGGTTCTTGAGATTTCAAAGATTCGTGATAAAAAGGATCGTCTTTTACCGGAAGCGAGTCGGGCTGGATTGGCGGTCCCTGGATTTGAGAAGATGATTGATGTAAGAATGGCTGTTGCAGCAATTGCTGCTGCTGCTGTTGCTGCTGTTGTTGTTGCTGCTGCTGTTGTTGTGGCAGAGTCGGTAGCGAATGAGGAAGAGGCTGATCGCGCATGAGAGGATTGTAAGATGGTAAAAACTGCTGCTGCTGCTGCTGCTGCTGTTGTTGTTGTTGTTGTTGTTGTAACTGCGGCAGATTTTGAGGAGATACTCCTTGAACAGCTACTCCTTGAGGAGGAAGAATATGAGGCGGCAATGCTTGATACTGTAAAGGGACTGGAGTCTGATGATGCGGAGAGGGCTGATGCGGAAGAGGCTGCAGATGCTGGTAATGCAGATACTGGTCGTTAGCGACTTTTCCACGTTTTTGCCTTCCGGCCAGAACATTCGCGAACCCACCACGACGGGTTCTCTCCGGTACACGGCACTCAACTTTTTCCCTGATACACCTCTGACAAGGACCTTGCTGAGAAGAACCCGAGTCAAACAAACATCGTGACTTTCGCTGGCGACAATTCAGGCAAGCCCTGCGAGCCCGAGTACGGCTCGATTCTTCCGTTTCAAAAATCTCCAAAGAATAATAGGCTGCTAACCGTGAGGCTCTCTTGAATCGAAAGCCGGCGAGTCTACTTAAATTTATTTGATTTCCCGGCGTTTTACGGAGGACTGATCGAGACACCCACGTGACATGTATTCGCCGAGCGGTGTTTAGTTTGTACTACTTACCTACCCTTAGTTCCTTCAAATTATGAACATGTACCTGCTTCTGCATTTAATCAGCCCTGGTAAGCGATCTTTCGCATCCCCCGCATCGCGGCATTCGATCGGTGGAAACCCCCCGGCATGGCTAAATCAAGGTTTTTTCTTAAAAAAAAAAAACAGTGTCACCGAGCTCATATCGATCTCCTAAATATAGTTTAATTAACAATTCAAGGCTAGTAAAATCAATAAAAATAAAGATATCAAGCTGAACGTTATTTTATCATTACATTACTTATAACCATTACCATGGTTGTCCTAAATCTCATTTCTCTCTATTTCCAAAATCGCGACGACGAACAACAATACAGTTTTACGTCTACTTGCGAACAAATAAATAAATATTTAAGAACAGCCTTTAGACTTGTGTTTCCGAGGGCTGGTTGGTCGATTTTATGCTATTCAACACAGATGCTGTATCTGTGTTACATGAAGATTCCGACCTTTTCAAGAACTTCATTTGAATAGCCAATCTTTTGCGTGCAATAGGCTGGGCCACATTCCCACGAATAAATTGGCGAAGGGGCTCTGACTTTGGCGGATGGAGACGGTCTTTTTTGAACCGTTCCCATTCCTGTGCCTCGTCACTCTCATCGTCGTAAGTAAGATCAAACCAACGAACGCGGCCTAACCAAATACCATGTGAGATCATAATACCATATTCTAAGCAGAATACGACGGCATAGAGTACCAACCCCAGAATGTCAATTTTCCCAGATTCCACTGCTACACTGGCCATACTGAACACGGCACCACTGCTGTCAAGAATCAAGAAAACAAAATTGATACCCACAACTCTTCCTTTTCGTTTGATGAGCTCCCAATAAGGAGGCAATAACCCAGCCGCAAGTAACACAGCCGCGATGATTCCCGGAATCAAGTTAGGCCATGTAGTTCCTTTATTGTACAAGTCTCTTAACGGAACGATACAGCCAGCCTCTACTCCTGCACTAATGGCAACAACAACCGCCAAGATAGTTGAGCTTTTCTTCCCCGACCAACTGACTGGAGGGTAATAGAGACTTTGCCAGAAACCTATCAAGCTGAAAAATGTGAACAGGTGGGGTTGGACCATGATAGCTGTGTTGGCAGTCTGATCTATGAAATAAATGGCGAACGGGATTCCAGATGCCGCAAATAAAAAGAACATCAATGGTGGAACGCCTTCACAGTCGCGAACATACCAGTTGCGGATAACTTGAGGTATCAATTGGATACACCAACACACTGTTCCTACTGTTGCCAGCGCGGTGGCAGTGCCACTATTATCGCTCATTTTAAAAGATGTCGATACACTGAGAGGTTTTCACCACGCGTAAATTATCCAAAGATTGACCCAATTCGTCTTTCAAGGACACTTCGCTTATAATTCCCCTTTTCCTTAACTATCAAACTTATAGAGTTGCGTCTTCTCTCTTTTCTTTATTGAAAAAAACCCATCATAGCCACACGTGATCGTATAGATAACGCATATGCAACACGGAGCCGAGCTCCCCGTGACTCACGTAGTTTTAGAATAAACGACTGAGAAGCGGTTTTCCTTAATAATATCTCTATAAAGTCATATGCTAAGTGGAAAGCATATATGGCAGCACCCTGTCTCGATCAGGGTTAGGCCAGAGCTGGCTGTTGTGTTTTGTGTGTGTGTGATATTTTAAAAAACCAGTCTCTTCGCTATAGATCATAAGTTGTGTTGATAATGAGCTTCACATACGAGCAGCGAAAGGAAAATCTTTCTGCGGTCGCATCCCGACTTTTTGACGTCATTGTCCGGAAACAAACCAACCTTTGTGCTAGTTTGGATGTGCGAACCACCGATGAACTTCTAAACATCCTTGACAAAATTGGGCCGTACATTTGTATGGTCAAGACACATATCGATATAATTGACGACTTCACATACGACAAGACTGTTGTTGGATTGAAGGAACTCGCTCAGAAGCACGAATTCCTGATATTTGAGGACCGGAAGTTTGCTGATATCGGCTCAACTGTCAAGGCCCAGTATGCAGGAGGTGTTTTCAAGATTGCACAGTGGGCTGATATTACGAATGCCCATGGTGTTCCCGGACCTGGAATTGTCAGTGGTTTGGAGGAAGCAGCCAGAGAGACTACTGATGAGCCTAGAGGTCTTGTGATGCTGGCTGAACTTAGTTCCAAGGGCACATTGGCCAAGGGCGAATATTCTCGTGAAACCGTCGACATCGCCAGGACAAACCGAGGCTTCGTGTTCGGTTTCATTGCTCAACAAAAGGTAGGCACCCCTGACGAGGATTGGGTTATCATGACACCTGGTGTTGGCCTTGACGATAAGGGTGACGGTCTTGGCCAACAGTACCGTACAGTCGACGAGGTCATGACTACGGGTACTGACGTTATAATTGTTGGACGTGGCCTTTATGGAAAAGGTCGCGATCCCGTTCATGAGGCTCAACGATACAAGAAAGCAGGCTGGGAGGCATATCTTAAGCGGGTCTCACAGCTGAAATAAAGTGAGGCATATGCACATAATTAATTCAAAATAGAATGAATTCCTTCTTAGATTCGAAACTAATCAAACCAATAAGTGCTAAAGATAATTTTTGAAACATTATTTCAGTGTGCCAAAACACGCACGGTAACGTACACTGCGTAACCCCCTTCCCGACTTTACCCACCCACTACACATACATACACGGTTTTCTCTACATATACTGAAATTGCTTCGTCATCACATACATCATTCAACCATTGACTATGAGCGACAGTGACGACGATTTGCTCGCATTGGCCGACGTTGGCTCGGATTCTGAAGAGGAAATCTCTCAGCCGAGCTCGCAGTCATTGGAAGTGGTGAATCCGTATCCTTTGGAAGGCAAGTACAAGGATGCCGAGGACCGAGCGAAGCTAGACTCCCTTCCGGAGATCGAGCGTGAAGAAATTCTTTATGATCGAGCCCAGGAGATGCAGAGGTATGAGGAAAGACGATATCTTGCGCAACGCCGAAAGCAGATGACGAGACTGGCAGACGAAGATGACGCTCCTTCAGCCAAGCGACAGCGAGGCACCACTGGTGTATCATCTGGCACGAAGACTTCATTAGAGGCTCTCAAGAAACGCAGAGCTCAGCAGACCCGTAAAACTTCAAGGAAAGGAGTCGACGATGATGAGTATAGCGAAGATGAAGACGACGAAGACGACGGGTCTGAAGAATCTGAGGGATCTGACGTGGACTCAGAAGACGAGGAAATCAGACGCAGTTTCCGTCGTAGACGCCACGACGAAGTTGAATGGGCCGAAGAGGACGACACGCTCAGTGAAGAAAGCATCACTCTTAGCGATATTAACAAAATCAGATGGGGTAAGGCTTTGTTTGCCAAATTTAGCATGATGCCTGGATTTGCCGAGTCCGTTCCAGGGTGCTTCGTTCGTGTTAACATAGGCACCAATCGCTCGGGAACCCCTGTTTACAGATTGTGCCAGATTCGCAAAGTGGTTCAAAATCGGCCGTATAAGTTCCTTGATAAGACCGTCGATGAGGCCATAGTGGTATCAATGGCAGGATCAGAACGAACTATAGAATTTGGCATCTGCTCAGACTCCCCGGCATCACAGTCCGAGTACGATTTTTGGATCAATGCGATGAAGGAAGCTAATCTATCTCTTCCCTCGCGGCGACGTGCCCAGCATGTGTTCAGAAGCGTTAGAGAATTGAGCAAGCGCGTACTTACTTCTGCTGAAATCGATGCCATGGTGGAGCGACGAGCTAGGCTAAATGGCCAACGTGGTGCTAATGCCATTCTCAAAAAGGCTGAATTACTTCACCAGCGTGAAATTGCCATTGACCAAGGTAACATGGACTTGGTCGATGAAATCAACTCTAAGCTTAATTTGAACACATCCTCTCATGGATCAGACCGGTCTAGTAGCCACGGAGACGCTAGCAGAACGAATGAGCAGCAAGATATAAAACAATCTGACGGTCCAGTGTTTGGAGACTCGCACTTAGACAAGCTGGTACGCGTCAATGAACGAAACAAGCGTGCTAATGTGGAGTCTGCACGGAAGGCAGAGCAGCAGGCCAACGCCGAAAGGCGTAAGGCCGGTAATCAAGCCAAAGCGGATCCGTTCAGTCGATTGCGCACTACAGCCAAGATCTTCTACAAGTCTGGTGAGGAACCAATTGCCGACCAATCCGCCGCTGAAGCTGCTGCGCAAATCAAACACTCAACTGAGCAACTTTCTCATCTTGACAATGTCGACACATCAGTCCCTTTGGCAGCAATGGATGACCTCATTGCCAAGATCGATTTCAAATTGCAGATCGAAATCTAAAGCTGCTAAAATGTAGGAACCCACAGCTTACCAAAATTCCAACAAAATGCAATAAAAAAATACAATTAATCCTGTTCATAGTATATTAATGACCAATCTAATTTTCTCCTCTACTCTATTTATATGGACTGACTCAGAACCGGCTCAGGTCTCGCGCTGAAAACAACTTTATGAGTGATAATTTCTGTAACAGGCATCTCTGAATCTGCTGTATTTGAAACCTCCAGTAGAGCAAGCGGTATACGGAGTTTGACAGCTTGTCCTCTGAGTACTTGACTTTCTCCGATCATTAGCTTGACTGGACATCCTGATTCTGACACTCGAGATAGGTCAATTTCTCCAATTTTTACTTCTTTTGGACGGGGAGGACCATCGGGACCGAGATCCAGCTCGGTTCTTATCAAAGGCGATTCGCCAACATTTATAATGCCTTGAATCTCTAGCATGACCGTTCCTGACGGAGTCTTTAATAATTCCGGCAAACCATCGTTCCTCGATTCATATGAGGCATCAGAGTCCGTATAGTCTCTTAAACGGACGTTAACTTCAGGCATAAGAAGCGCAGGTATTCGGACACAGTCCACTTCTCTTTGTATACGCTCTAACACTCTTTTCTGTATACGAATCGTGTCTGACCCTGAGGTTAGGACATTTCTTCAATTTACCTATTACCCTTCTTTCTTTATCATAGCTGGTTGGGAACAAGTTTCTATGTTTAGTTAAAAACCGAGTTTTGTAAACCCGAAGAAAAACCATGCCAAGAAGATCTCAAGAGCCTGGATTGTGGAGAACGATCTGGAGTTTGAGCATTGTTGTTTTTGTCGTTGGTTGGTACATTACTGGAAGTGCAACCTGGGGGTACGAATCAAGATGGTTTAATTACCACTATGCTGTACATCGTGCGTTCGCACCGTCCCCAGCAAACAACATTTTCAGCGAGCAACAACTGGAACTGTACAACGGAGATAATCCAAACTTACCCATCTATATAGCCATTGATGGGATGGTTTTTGATGTTTCCGCAAGACCAGAGATTTATGGGCCATTGGGACCATATCGCTTTTTTAGCGGCAGAGATGCGGCAAGAGCATATGCTACTGGTTGTTTCAAATCGGATCTTACCTACGATCTGCGTGGACTCACAGAAGACGAATTAATTGCAGTCAAAAGCTGGCAGCAGTTCTTTATGAACCATATTAAGTACTGGCATGTGGGCTACGTCGAGCATCCTCCACTCACGGGAGACCCACCGGAACCATGTAGAGCAAAGCAGAGGCCTTAAAATTGCATAACACTATTTCGATAGCTTTAAAATTAAAAAAAATTCATTCTAATATTTTACCCACAGAAGTATCGGATCCTTTTACTGTCTATATTTAAACTAAGCGGCAGGAGCAGATCAACGTGCATATGTTATTATTTGTGGTTAGGTAGAAACGCGTCTTTAACGTGAGCAGTACTGAACAATTCCAAATTGAAAGCTTCGATAGTTTGTTTGTTTCAGAGTGATGTCGTACTACTCGATCGACGACATTGAGACAGATGGAATAAAAGTCCCCACTAAGTTCCATGTTGACTCACCTGGTCTTGGATTTCTGATGCCGCAGCCGGACCGGAACATTCCTCCACCGACTACTATTCCTAATGGCGCCGACGTGGTTCTTCCTTTATGGCTGGCTACACCTTTGGCTTCTGCTGCTGCCACAGAAAATAATGACGACGCATTTCTTGAAATGGAGGAACCCATAGCACTTCGTCAGGATGTGCTAAACGTGTTAAAATCAGAACCCATGGCTCTGGACCTAAGGGCACAAAATAAGTTGTTCGTCAACCTAGCATTGGTTTGGACAGAACTTTTTGCAAGTGAAGAACTAGCTAGAGTAATATATGAAACTGTGAGAATACGTGCAGCCCACATTTTTGATGCTGCACTCGCGCAACAAGGAGCAGACCCGAAATTGGACGAATACGAAGTGTCTTTATACGCCTCAGCATCCAAAGCCGTGCGAGACTTGAGACGCTGGTACAAAGAAAACTGAATCAAACTGCAGAAAATAGAAAGAAACACATCAATTATTTATTTAATAAAAAAAGTTATTTACTTTATGGAGCAATCTTATTTTTTTTAAAACAAGTCGTTAAGTCCGTCCTGATCATCGCCAGCGCCGTTCTTTTCTTCTTCGTTATTATTATTACTGTTCTCTTTGCCTTCTCCATCCTCTTCTTCATCATCATCTTCGTCATCGTCAACGACATTTTGTTTTCTCTGCACTTTCTCGCCTTCATCTTCATCATCAGATCCAGACGCACTTGGGGCCTTTGGAGCAGATTTCTTCGTTGACCGGTTCTCCTCATCTGAGTCGCTATCAGAGTAATTCCGAACTTCACTATCATCGATCAAATCGTCCATATCGCCACGTCGAGAGCCCTTCTTCTTTCGCTTCTTGGAGTCTTCGTCGCCACCTGCAGATTGTTGCAGCTGTTCTCTCTCAGCAGCTCTTTCAGCTTCCCACTCGGCAGCTTGTTGTTGAAGCTTTTGTCGCTCAGCAGCAAGATGAGCTTCCCGCTCTTCACGCTCCCGCTGAAGCTTCTCCTTGGCCTCTTGCTGAAGACGAATTCCTTCATCTCGTTTGCGCTGGGCTTCGACCAATTTCTCCTCAGCCAATCGTTCATGTCCACGTTGGGCGTCAATAGCCTGAACAAGCTGTGGAAGCAAAACAGACTCGGCTTGATCAAGTCGATCTTCTAAGTCGGAGTTGCTGAAAGGAAGAGATTTACCGTCCTCGTTCTCGATGAATGACTTGAGCGCCTCGACAGCTTCTTTGGTACCTTCCAAAGCTCGCTCCAACTGAGCAAGAGATCTTTGCTCAGTGGCCTTCCGTCGTACCACATCTGCGTAGTGCAATTGAACATATGCAGCATTGAATTTTAGCACCGAGGACTTAGGGGTAGAATCTCTTGCCTTGAAAGCCCACTCCACAGCCACAGCCAGCTCATTGGGATCTTTAGCACGGCTACCGCGTGCAAACCAAGATCTACCCAAAAGCACCAACAAGTTGGAGTCTTCTGGCTTCATTTTATGAGCTTGAGCGTACATGTCACTGGCTCTCACATAGTCGCCTACATCCATTAGACAGTTCGCATTATTAACGAATGCGTTAGAGTCTCTGCCAAGAGTCTCACGGACACGCGAAAATACAGGCAGAGCAAGCTCATGACGTTTCGTCTCCGCCAGTGCAATAGCCACACCCTGAGCCGCATATGCGTTGCGTCTGTCAAGCTGCAATGCCTTCTCAAAGAATTCACCAGCCCTCATATAAGCCCGCTGTCGCTTAGCCACCTCAGACTTTGGATGTGCTTGGGCATTACTCAAGTAAATATTGCCCATGGCTACCAGCGAATAAACGTCGTGTTTATCTACTGTGGTAAGAGTCTGTTTGTAGAAATCTTGTTCGAGTTCAGCTGCCTTCTTGGATACTTCCTTGGAACCGTGCATAACCAAATGCCGCAAACTAAAAGCATAAAGAGCTCGGACGTCTAAGTTTTGTGGGTTGGCCTCTAGAAGGTTCTTGATATTCGATCCTAATTCTGTAGAAGTGGGAACATCCATAAGGACTAGTCGCGCCTTAGCATCTAACGTGCCCAATTTCTCATAGGCGGCTCTAGCTTCTGAAACCTTACCTAGCTCCTCTTGAACGCGTGCTAAGTTGAAGGAAACAGTCTTTTGGTATTTGAGTGTGTCCTCTTCGCCCTTAGAAATCTCCGATGCGGCAGATTCGAATAGAGATTCAGCATGTTCGTACTGTCCCAATGAAAAGGCCAACACACCCATATTAATTGTAAAGGCCAACGGCATTGTATCAAGCAAGGTAGAGGCGTGTTTCAAGTACTCATATGACTTTCGAGGATCTTGTTTTTCCCAAAGTTGGGATAGAGCAGCCAAGACTTCGGGCCGAATACTCTGATTCGCATGCTTGGCTTGTACCAAATAATGCTCTAATATTTCGCGGGCTTTCAAGGCCGAGGCATCACCCTGTCCCTTCAAGGCACCAAATAATCCTGCATAAAAGAGGGCGTCGACGCTTCGCGGGTGTGATTGTACAACCAGCTCAAAAGTTAGAAGGGCTTCTGGTGCACGGTCTTGAGCAATTTCGACAATACCCTTACCAATGGAAGATGCGACATTCTCAGGATCAGCGCTTGCTGCCTGTGTGTATAAGGTCAAAGCGGTGTCCAAGTCTCCCGCATAATGGGCCGCTCTGCCTTTCCAGAAAAGAGCCTCACCCAGAAGCTCCGGCAGGGTAGATGACTCTAAGACCTTGTCGGTAAACTTGCCAACCTTTAACATGTCATGTTTACTGAACAAGTAAGACGCAATCTTTAAAGCTGGTAGAGATGTCTGGCCTCCCAAGTACGCATTTTGAAAATGGGTCATCGACTGTACATAATTAGATTCAAACTCCTCTCGGTGACCGTGGAGAGCAGCGTCCAAGAACCACAGGCCCAAGCAAGCATGAGCAACAGCCCTGGTTTCAGCATTTCCAGAGGAAGCGGGGGCATCATCACTGACAGAGAGTTTAAGCACGCGCTCCCAGGCATAGCGTGCCTTCACTCTATCTTGAAGCTGCCAGAAACACAGTCCTAAGCCAATGCGAGGGTTGGCAGTTCCCTGCAATTTTGGGGATTGACGCAGAACCTCCTGGTAAAGCTTCAAAGCGCCCCTGTAGTTTTTGCGGAAGTACAAAATTCGAGCACGTCCGAGTTTCGCATAAATGTTTTGAGGTTGAACAGCCAAAACAGTTTGATATGATTGGAGAGCATCGTTGAAGTTACCGACAGCAGTCACTAATGTACCCTGAGCAAGGACTGCCGGAACAGATGCATTGTGACTGTTGGGGCTCTGTTGGTAGGCCCTGAAACCACGATTTCCATACTCCAAAGACTTGTCAAACAGATCTTTCTTGTCAACCGTCGGTGCTTTCCGCATCTTCTGTAAGTACAACCATCCAAGCATCGTCAAAAATGGGGCCCGATCAGCTTCTGTCTCCAGCACTGGAGACTTCTCTAAACCTGTAGAAACAACCTCTATGGCCGAGTCCAGGGCCGGCTTTTGAGAATACGCCGACGCGATAGCTAGCCACCACTTCGGGGCACACTTCTCGTCTGCCAGAAGCTGGCACACTTCCGTAGGATCTTCTGGGAGATCAGACCCAACATCTATCGTCAGAAACGAGTCTGGCTCCAGCAAAGGAACCTCAAGAATCCGCGACGGCATAGGCAATATTCAGAGGATGGATGAAGTGTCGGGGTTGGGGTCCCACGTTTTGTGGACCGTCATGTAACCCATCCACCCTTAGCACCGTAAGATGATGATCTCCATAGTTAAGGGACCTAGCGGAGGAAAGAAGGGAAAGGGGAAGACTGATCTCATGTGCACCACCACAAACCAACCCGACGTCCAACTACTACTTAGCTGAGAAGTTGAGGTTGAGATAAAAGATACAGCGACTCAATGGAAGTAGAAGACTTCCGAAGAAATCCGTTATTGTATCTAATACTCACATATTCGGGAAAACCGGTGTTTTATTCAAGCGGGGATGAAGAAGATGTTGTGCGATACACAGCGGTAATACAGGCCATTGTGTCGTGCTTTGAAAAAGGCTCGGAGCTAAGATCGATTGAGTCGGACTCGGCATTGATTGTGATTCTCAATGCTACGCCATTGATTCTTGTCGCAATTGATAGACAGAAACGCAGCATTAGCCAGCTGAAATCGCACCTCGAGCTTTTCCATGCCCAAATCCTATCTGTTCTCACTAAACAGCAACTAGAAAAGCAATTTGCATCTAAGCCCAGTGTAGACTTACGGCCAATGCTTGGCGGCACTGAAGTGTTTTTAAGTGCACTCGTTCAGAACTTCTCGAACTCGGAACCGTGGACTTGGCTGGGTGCTCTAGAATGCTTGGAGCTGCGAAGGTCAGCGAGAGCCAAATTAAATTCTGCATTACTTGAAAGCAGGGCTCAAACATCTTTGCTGTATGGGCTGATGGTTAGTGAGTCCAGATTGAGTGGTGTTTTACGACCCAAACAACATTCACTACACCCGTCAGATCTGCATTTAGTGTTTAGCATGCTCTTCAACACATCAGTTTTCCGTGAAGGTGAGCATTGGGTGCCAATATGCTTTCCCAAATTCAATCCTAATGGCTTTCTTTATGCATACATTCGACTTGTAAAGGAACCACATACATATCTCGTGCTAGTAAGCCCCGATCGGCACGGATTTTTCGAGATGCAAACTGTCGGAAACCAAGTTTTGAGCCGAATAGAGTCTTCGCTCGTTGATAGCATAAGCGATGCCACAATTAAAGGCAGAATTGATTGTTCGAGCCTAGATGTGGCGCCGATCGAGTACTTTGTGTACAAATCATACGGGCATGTTCAATTCATTCAATCAAGAGAGTCAGAGCATACACCTTCGGACATTAAACTTCAATTTGCTCAATTGCAGGCGTCAATGTCAAGCAAAAGGCAAAGAATATGCTGGTATAAACTGGAACGTGGTAGTGTTCTAGGCTGGCACACGCCTGCTTTTGAGCTGTACTGCTATGCAGATGCCAGAGAGGACACTGAAAGCGACTTGAAGGAGCTGGTGAGCAATGCTGTTAAAAAGCTGGTCGGCTGGATCCGAAGAAACGATACAAGGTTGTTCATCGTTGATGGTGCAACTTTTTGATTAAATAGAACGAGTAAATCTGAACATTAGAAACAGAAATAGAAGAATCAAGTTCCATTAAACTTGTTGTCTTCAATTTTATATTATCGCTATGTACAACAAAAAACACTATTCGCATTTTATAAATATGGAAGTATCTCGGGTCTGATTCCTACATCAGTGCCTTCGGGGGCCCACACAGTTACCTCGTAGTCGTCGGGGAAATCACCGAATAGATATGGCTGCAAAAATCCCATATTTTTGATAACCACAGACTGGCGGGTGCCTGATTCATGCAACCAGGGGCGGAATTTTAACTTCTGCTCGAGCTTTAGGCCTAGTGAGTCATGCATTCGCATTTTCATTTGGCTTAAATCAGTTGAACGATTAATCTCAGCAACCTTGTCTAGGTCCCTGAAGGCATGACCCAGATCTGTGTGCGCAAGCCCACCAATTCCTGCAAAAACATGCAAAGGTAATCGTACAGGTAAACTTGGGAACTCTAGAGCGATAAGACCACCAATACTAACTACTTGGCCTGATTTTGCTTTGATCTTGGGCGTAGTGTACTTCCGATCTCGTTGAATCATGCGCGTACCAGAAGATACTTTACGCAGAAGGTTGGGAAGTATCAATGACAGCACAGAGGACCCTTTCGCGCTGGACGGCGTATCCATCAGTGTTCTAGATCTATATTTGGTTAAGGCCTTGTAAGTTAGTGCCTGTTGTGTTGTGAAGGGGAATGGCCATGTAGTTGGGCCATTCTTCTGCGAGACCCCACTCAAGGTATGAACCAACTGGGTCTTGCCAGAGTTTGTAGGTCCTATAAAGTAATTGAGCTTCGGCTTATTCTGGAAAGACTCGGAGAGTTTTTGTAAGTGCCAACCGCGTTGAGCACTTGTGAGTATAACTTGATCATCTGAGATGTTCAATGGCTTGAAAAAAGTGTCCATAACATATTTTTTCAGTTTTGGCAGCTGTGATTCATGGGTAACTAGCAGGTCACACCGATTAATGACGAAAACATCTCCTTTGCTGAATTCTGTTGGGGAAGGAACACCCAAAGGGAAATCAAGAGCATCGATGACATGGAATAGTCTTCCTAGGAATCCCGTTGAAACCGTTGGTATGTGAACAGATGCTACTGTTCCTTCTCTCGTCATGACACAGTGCTTGCAAATAGTTGAATTGATTGCAGCTGTTGCCTTCGCCTTCGCTTGTTCATTCATAAGGGTGTGCTTCTCGATAATACCGTCGCCTTTAACGTCATCAGAACTTTCCCACTCTAAAGCATCACGTTGCGAATCACTCAATTGCGAGTAAATATTTTCAAGCTTTTGATTATTTCTGACCTGGGTTCCCACGTTTGGAGATGTAGCCGGGAATTTTTTTGTTCGTGATAAAGGAAACACCAAGTCATTACCGCATCCCACGCAATGGGCAAAGCGCTTCGAGATCAAAGAACGGAACATAGACCAGATAGATCAAGAATTCGCCTCAAATCAAAATCTTTAGTTTACCGTGATCAACGCCTGCTAAACACACTTTGCACTCTCTGTTTTGTAGCCTCGATCTATTGAAATTTCACTTTATGGGTAGGTAACCATGTGACATGGCTCCTTCTCCCTTATGACCTGAAGAAAAGCATGTAGCGGCAAATGGCGGGTGTTGGTTATGGCATAGCGGCTAAAAACGGTCATGCCTGGTTTGACAGCTGATGTGGGCAGTAATGTGTCTATCGCGGTACTAATACAAAAAGCTAGAATAAATAAATAAATAATCGGTTAAATAGAATCGTCAAACTGCATATCTCGCCGTGTATAAGTTCCATAGCTAAGCGGGAGGCGTTGTAAAAGGGGCTGGCCAAAGCTACCTGGATACATAGATGAGTTCAAATTTGTTTGGCGAAGCTGGTTCATATCCAAAAAACCATTATCCCCGTCTTGGGTAACATACCAATTGCGTCCAGAGTTCACTGTTCCAATAGCAGCAGACTCACGATGCTCAGTGAAGTCCGTTCCCTGCATCTCTTGTTCCGTCGGTACTCGAACAGCCAACCAAGGGATACTATCAATGGCTACGACGACCATGAGAGTGCATCCCAAAGTGTACATAGCTACTGTTATTGCAGAAATGAGCTGGATAAAGAACTGCCAGTCGCGTCGGTACTTCTCAACAGCAAAAATACCAGTAAATAGAGTTCCAATGACTCCACCCATTCCGTGTACAGCAAAAGTATCCAATGGATCGTCAATGCCCAAATAGAATTTCAGTTTTGTTGCCAGATTACAGCCCAGTCCACCACCGATTCCAAAAAGTATTGCAGCACCTGGTGTTACATAGCCCGCGCCGGGTGTGATAGCCACTAGTCCGCTAACAACACCAGAACAAAAGCTCACCAAAGAGTAAGGGGCTCCTAAACCAGTATTTTGATCTAAAACATAGTGGCGTGCCACCACATGGTCCAAAAACATCCAGCTGAATCCGCCCATTGCAGCGCTAGTGAATGTGTTAAGCACACCAACCAGCGCCTCTGCAGCTTCATCTATCTGGGATCCGCCTGTGAAACCGATCCACCCGACCATCATCATGACTGTCCCTGATACAACCATCGACAAGGAATATGGTTGGTCTTCACTCTTTGTAGACGCGTAAGAAATGCGAGGCCCTAATACCAAAGAGTATACCAGCGCCCCAAATCCAGATGTGATATGGATGATAGTACCACCAGCATAATCCAATGCACCCATTCGAGAAATCCAACCGGACTCATTCCAGCACCAATAGGCTACAGGATAGTACACAACAGTCATAGTCGCCGCTATGAAAACCAGCAGCGGAATAAACCTACCACGTTGACAGGCAGCACTAGCAAGCAAGCAAGCAGGGACAATAGAGAACCCGTAAAGCAGTAAGACTCTGCCTACCTCTCGAACATTTGTTAGATCCACATTATGGAGAAAAGCTTGGTTGAGATCACCAACGAATTTTCCCCAGGTTCCATCTACGGTCGAGCTTGATGTTTCTAACGAGTATCCATAACTGTAGAACATAACCATCGACAAACAGCTTATCACCAAGCTATAAGACAATTGGGATAAAGAAGCTCGCGGTGAAGTTAGACCAGCACAAAACGTAGACAGGCCATGAACAAACCAACACATACCAAACAAACAGAAGAAGACGTAGGCAACATAACCTGCGTCCCCAATTCCTTCAGAGGCATTAGACATAGGCTGATTTGTGGGAGGGTCTGTGCCACTGATCATCAAAGCTAACCAGTATTGGGCTCTGTTTCCGCAAAAACGTTGTGAATGCCAGTGCAGCGGTAGTTGTACCTGACAATGAAATTACGCGAAGTGACGCAATATTCATATAATCGAACTCAACAAAATGTGTTTCAGAGAATCAACCCTAACATCCGAGCGGATCGTCTCGGTTAGGATTAAGCGGGGCAAATACGTCATTATTGCTGTATATAGTAACGATTTTGTGGAAATATGAAGAGAAAGGACACTAAATTTATTGTATTCCAAAAATAGTTGTAATATATTTGAATTACGCAAGAGGTTCTGTTGCCGTAAACTCTATACTTAGTATATTCATTAATGAACATCTATTCCCCTTTTGCTTTTTGTATCAAGACAAATAAGATTATAGTACAGTACAATAGTAGATTGAATCGAGAATTCCTTCTTTGAGCTTCGAATTTCACTTGTTTTGTGTTACACGGATATATTATTATTACTTTTATCTAAGTTGAGGATTCGCCAGCAACCTCACCAGAGTTCTCTAATGGAATAACAAACGGACGAGGCAAAGGCGCTTCCTCTTGCTCATCGTCGACAGCGTGTGCTTGTCGCTGAGTTGTGATGTATTTGACCTCGGCATCACTAGAATCAGAAGTCTGCTTCACAACTAGCACACCACTAGGCTCACGCTGACTGGCAACGGGCTCGAACAACGAGTCTCCTGGGAACTTTATGTACTTGCGCTGCCAGGGAACGACCCTGCTCATGTTATCAAGCATGAAGTCATCACGATTACCCAGCTCAGCCTGTTTCTTAGACTCCGACTCGTCTTCCTTTTGTTGCTTAGCCTTCTCCTCGTTCTCTTTCTGTTCCTTTTCCTTTTCCTTATCCTTGGCACTTCGCTTTCTACGCTCCTTCAATGTGGTACTAAGGATGGCAGTTACGAGTTGCTCAGGCTCCTTGGAGGACGGCTCCTCCAGCTTAGCAGGGTACCCGAATTTACGCGCAGCTGCACCTTCGCACTCCAACTTGACCTCAGGAATACGCAAGTCCTCGCCGACGCACACAACAGTCGTTGGTGTGAATGCCAAACTAATGAAGTGTGCAAGAGGGAACCAGTACCAGTACTGCAAGAAGACAGCTAGACCAGTAACGGCTCGCATGTTGAGGTTTCCGGTCTGTCGGTGTTCAAGAGTAATGGTGGCATTGCATCCACCAGCGTCAATAATACCCTGGGCAATAGCAGCACCGAACTTGGCAAGAGCATCCTCATTCTTGGTACGAGTGATGCGAGCAAGATGTTCGCGAACTGCCTTGGCACGCGGGTGCGATTGTTCGGTGTGTTGAACAAGAATCATGGCCAAAGAGATCATAGCACCCTGACGAACGAAGTCCACGGGGTCCTTGAGCATTGGCTCTAAGACATCAACCGCAGCAGTCATACCTGTGCCGGCACAGGCAACACCAAGAGCAATGGCACTACCATAGCGAACATGCGGATTGTGAGATTCACTCAACAGTTCCACCATACGCGGTAGAGCTGCCGGTTTTCTGAGATAGATGAAACCAAGAGACATCATAGCAGCACGACGGACGTCGTCGCTAGCGTCACTAACAGCAGTGTGAAGCAGCCTCTTAGTTGCACGAGGGTTACCAGTTCCGGCGTATGCAAGCGCTAAGGTAAAGCATCCACCATACCTGAGCATGGCTTCATGATCTCCGAGAAGGTCATCAACCAATCTGTCACTTCCTTCTTCCTTACCATAATTTAGCAAAGCTAGACCGACAGCCAAGCTTCGAATGATCTTCTCGTGTTGAGTATTACGAGAATATTGCAACATCTCTTCTTCTGCAACCTTATTCTGGGATCCGAGCATAACCATTCCCATAGCCAAACCAGCAGCATCACTGGCAATATTGACATCACTATAGAGCACCTCACGAAGGGTCGCATAGAGGGATTCGTTCTGGGAACGCATACCAGCAAGAGCGGCTCCAAGACAAGCACCGTGAACAAGTACATCTTCCTCGCTCTCTGATCCACCGGAGCTTTCGGTGAGGCTGTTGAGTCTCTCGCTAATCTGCTGCTGCAAATACTCGGAAACTTCTTTTCCGAAACCCGCAAAGACCAGTCCTAAACCATAGTAAGCACCGCCATTTACATGAGCCGAGCCTCTACCAGACTTAGAAAGGTAAGGCTGCAATATTCTACGACCTTGGGTGAGGTTACCCTGGTGAATAACACCCAAAGCAGCGGTAGCAGTGAACTTAGTCCAGTGGGTAGCCTTACCCAGCCAGTCGATGTTCGATCTGAAAAAGCCGTCCTGAGTGGTTCCCAAGTGCAGCACAGCATTTTGGAATGAAAGCGCAGAATGGAACATTGAGTTTCTTGAGTCGAGAGCATTCCTGGTAGCCTGAAGAACATTAAGATCAGTGTGGTTGTTTCTCTCAAGGAAAGTGACATTGTAGTCACAGGTGGGAACACCGCTTAGAATCTTAACGATGCGTGCGTGGTGGGCACGATTGCTGTTGCTAAAGTGAGCGGCAGTCTTATCCCGAAGCTCTTGAGAAGCAGTGGCGACAAGGTCAAAAGCTACTTGCAAAGCCAAAGCTTCCGGTTGGCATTCTTCAAGAAGGCGAGTAGCAAGCTCACTATCATCCAGTTGAATAGCTATCTTTGTCGCAAGGCTGTAACATTGGCTGTAGTCATTACTCATATGCATGGCAGCGTCAACAACCTTATTGAGTACGCCCAGCACCTTTGTTCGGAACTGACGGTTTGTGAGCAGCGTAACTGATGAATCCAAAACGAATGCAAGGGTCTCCGGGTCGTGAGCAGACTGCAACTGAGCTTCAACAAGATCTAGTCGTCGAGACTCAAGCGCAATACCGAGCGCCAATGTCACTTGTCCGCTTGCTACACAACGCTCAAGCATCTCCTCAACAACACGCTCCAACTTCGGATCAATTTCAACAGCACTGTCCTTGAGGCCCTCGTCAATTCCGTCAATAGCTTGCTGGCGGAGATCTACATAAGTCTTGATACTGTGGCTGATGACGGTATCCACGAACTCCGAGCTCTGTGATAAGTCAAGATCCGAGCCTGCAGCTAAAGCGTACTTCAGCGCGAGGTTCAAATCGCCCAAATTGTAGTAAACCTTTGCAACGACCAGCGCAGCCAAGCTCTTAGCATGGAATCCAGTGTCTTCTTGGAGTTCCTCGATAAGGGGAATGTGGTCGGCAATCTCGGGCCATAACTCGTTCACCTGAGCATCGAGAGTATGCAGAGCATACTCCTTCAGCGTATAATCTGGTTCATCGAGAAGAGCCAACACTGTTGTTGCCATTATGTTTTATCTCTTCTCGGTTATGATATGTTTAGAGTAAAGGAATGACAGAGGGGCAGCGGTAGCTTGACGTTGTGGCGATTTGACTAAGGTGGAGGTAGGGCACGACATAACCATACGTAGCAACACTATCAAGGTGCACAGTGTGAGAGAGTCTCAGCTATCCATGAGTATTTGTAACTTATAGAAATTATTATATTGCAGAGATTATGCGAGTTACTAAAAAGGAATATCTGAATTAAAATGAGTGTGGTTTTGCGAACATTCTAGTGTGTTGGGCTGAAGTCTAGACATATTATGGTACAGATCAGGGCATACGCGGAGGTCTGTACATATGAAATGATAACCTATACGTATTTAAAGGTTTGAATGTGTCAAACCGGAAAAGGTTTTATCATGAATATATAGCTTTTCTCCCTTGCAATTCTAGGTTGTATATCATACACACACGCCCACGCGGTTCAATGGTCTTAATTTAGCACTTCATCTTTGGCTTTTAAGCGGTTTCCCAGCACGGCCTTTTACTGTCATCAGACTTCCAGGGCAGTCTAGAAAGCAGGGTAAGGGCACTGGTTCATCTGTCGGATAATTACCGCTTTTATATTGTACATAGTTAGTGTATATGCCTAAACTAGGCTAGTGGCAACAGACAAGTGACAAAAAGAAAAGATAAGTTCACTTGCCACTAGAACAATTACGGGAATATCACCAATGGACAAAGTCCAGCTCTATGTATACGATCTTAGTAAAGGATTGGCAAAAATATATGCTCCTTTACTGAACATTGACATTGACGGTGTTTGGCATTCGGCAGTAGTAGTTCATGGAAAGGAAATATACTTTGGCCAGGGCGTACAGATCTTCGATGCCGGAAAGACCCACCTTGGACCGCCTGAACGCGTTGTTGATCTAGGCACTACTGACATTCCATGGGAAATTGTCGAGGAATTTGTTACTACGAATTTGCAAGACGAGTGGAATGCGGAAACTTATCACCTACTGCAACACAATTGTAATCATTTCAGCGAAGAGCTTTCACAGTTTTTGACCGGAAAATCAATTCCGAATTATATAAGGGATACTGCAACCAAGGTTGCGGCCACTCCGCTCGGACAGATGCTTTCTGCTAATTTGGATACAGGAAAGTCATTTGTTTGATTCTAATTCTCTAATTTTAATAGAGGCTTTAATTGTAAAAATTCTTTCCGAAAGAAATAATAAGTTGGAGATCATATATATCAGGTCGTTTCATTTAACTTGTTTTTGATTTAGTTCAGATCTTCAGCAGTAACTCAAGGTTATGTGCCAAGTCCTATTTACATTACTTGTGATTTTTTTGCGTAAAATATACGGGTGGACCACTGTTTAATTCAAAACTCATCGAAATTAGTAAAGCATGCGAGTCAAGATACGGTGGGGAGTGCGTTCAAGGGCATCATTGAGGCTGCGAATGTCCTGCTCGTTGACATTGGCCAAATCAGCCATAAGATAGGCAACATCGCCCTCAGAGTCAGAGAACTGTTTGGCGATGTTGTACTCACCCAAAATTTCGTTAACAGTACGGAGCACACCAGGAACGTTGCGGTGAACATACAGAACACGGACAGCACCAGACTCCTCAGGGTACGGTTGACGCAAGTCAACTTCAGGGAAGTTGACGGAGCCAACAGAGCAGCCCTCCTTGACGTACTTAGTGAGAGCATTGGCAACCTCAATACCAATAAGTCTCTGGGCTTCGTTGGTCGAGCCACCAATGTGAGGGGTCAAGATAACGTTCGGCTGAGAGACAAGCTCGGAAGTCCAAGAGTTCAAGCTATCAACGAACATGTTCTCACCATTCGAACCAGGCTCGTTGGGGTAGACATCAATGGCCACACCAGCCAATTTGCCAGACTTCTTAGCCTCAACCATGGCAGGGATGTCAATGACCTGACCACGAGAAGCATTGATGAGGTAAGAGCCTTCCTTCATGTGCTTGAACTCGTGAGTAGAGATCATGTTCTTGGTTTCAGGCAAGGCCGGAACGTGCATAGTAACAAAGTCACTACGCTCAAGCAACTCCTCCAAGGTCTCGACCTGGACAGCAGTACCCATAGCCATGATGTTGAGAACATCGTAGTAGAGGACCTGCATACCCATGGACTCAGCCAATACACTCAATTGAGAGCCGATGTGGCCGTAACCGACAATACCCAAGGTCTTACCACGGATCTCCCAGCAACCCTTGCTAACCTTGTTCCAAGTTCCAGAGTGCAGCTCAATTGAGCGGTCACCGATCTGGCGGGCAAGAGAAATAACGTAGCCAATAACAAGCTCGGCAACACTGCGCGAGTTCGAGAATGGCGAGTTGAACACAGCAATACCACGGCTGGCAGCATACTCGAGGTCAACCTGGTTGGTACCGATACAGAAGCAGCCAACAACAAGTAAGTTCTTGGCATGCTCCAAAACCTTAGCACTCAAAACAGTCTTAGAGCGGATACCAATGACATGGACGTCTCTGATCTTCTGGATCAACTCCTCCTCGGGAAGCGAACTGACAAGGAACTCGACCTGGTAGCCTTGGCCTTCGAGAATCTGCACGGCTTGCTTGTTAACATTCTCAAGAAGAAGGATTTTGATATCACCAGATTGGAAAGGCTTCAATTCCTTTGTACGCTGAGAAGAGCTTCCACGTCTCGAGCGGCGACCAAATGGAGAGTCCGCAGCGGGGGACGAAGAATGCGGGCTGCTAATGCGAGCGTTGGACAAGCTAGCGCTCACCTTATTGATACTGACAGGAGCACTCATAATTATCTGTAGGCCCTTACTTTTAAAAAATTGTCAAGTGGTGACTATTTTTCACTGGTGATGTGGGAGAGATCAACGTGTTATATGCCACGGGAGTTATGACACAATGTGGGTGTGACGCAATGCAGGCTGATGCGTTTTATTATATTAACGCTTTAATGCTCAGGCTAAGCGAGTCTTGTAGAGGTATCGGGGGGTAAGAATGGCGTGGAAACCCTTAGTCTAATTTTTCGTATACCTTTAGTAGTATTCACGTGCCTTTCCATAACCGTAGATCTGACCTGGCCTCATGGGCAAGGTGTGGCGTGCGTCGGGACGAGCTGAGGAAGAAGAACGCGCGAGTATCTAGGTAATGTGTGTGTGGGGGGTGTCCAAGGAGAACTCAAGGCATGGTGGGAAACCAGGGTGGGAAGCTGTTATTGGCAAATGGGCGGGATAGCAACACTCTCTTGCATGACTTGCTTTATTGCATAGACTCTAGGAATATTGAATAAAAAGGCCTATCAGATAGTTATATGCTAATTATGCAGATTGAGTACTCGTATAGTAGAAATATTGAGGGCAGTATGCAGATCATCTGCGGTGTGGTGGACACCATATCGTCACAAACACAGCTCAAAAGTCAATAATATTACTAGGCAGACTGTACAGCTGTTCTTTCCAGATCGAGACTCTAAAATAGCTAGTTATATTTAATCTATTTTTATCATTCTCTTTTCTCTTTGTCTTGTCAGTCTTATTTGGTTTATTTTTTTGTTTTCCTGTTTATTTCTTCCACAGGTTCATGCATGTCAGCATTCTCGCCAACTCTGCATAAGCAACCAAAACGCAGTCTTGCCCTTCCCACAGTTCACCTTCTTACTAGCCGTCACGAGTTTGTTTACGAATAATCTCAGTAGAGTTTATCAATCTGGTTGAGGTCGGAGAATATAAAAGAAAAACGATACACAGCTCGATCCGGTCATAATAAAGCACACATGCCTCTTTGTGGTTCACCCCCAAAACCTATAGTCCGCAAGATCGTCATCCTGGGAGACGGTGCTTGCGGTAAGACTAGTTTGCTCGATAGATTTACCAGAGGATACTTTAGACAAGTCTACGAGCCAACAGTATTCGAAAACTATGTGCACGATATCTTCATCGATGGTCGACCCATGCAGCTAAGTTTGTGGGATACTGCGGGCCAGGAAGAGTTCGATCGACTTAGATCATTGTCGTACTCCGACACCCACTGTATCATGTTATGTTTTTCCGTGGACTCGAGGGACTCGCTTGAAAATGCACAAACTAAATGGAAACAGGAGATTGTCGACAACTGCGGAGGTATTAAACTTGTTCTAGTCGCTTTGAAGTGTGACCTGCGATCTCAGCAGGATGACGACGATATGCGCCAGAGCGACTTGATTTCATACGAGGAAGGTGTTTCTGTAGCCAAACAAGTTGGTGCAGTGAGATATTTGGAATGTTCGGCGAAAGATGACCGAGGTGTTCGAGAGGCGTTCACTGAAGCAGCCCGCGTTGCCTTGAGTACGCCCAACCAAGCCGACGACGAATCGGGCTCGACTTGTACTATAGTGTAAATCTAGATGAAAAGAACAGAATGAAAGAAAGTTTGTTTAGATGAAGCAGGGACGAGAACTAAGAACTAAGGAGAATTAAGGTGCGAACCAGGGCGAAATGGAGAGAAGAAAGAAAAATAACAAACGAAGGGCCCTGGAGGCTTCAAGAGACAGGAATAGTACCTCTCTACATCTGATGTCGTTCTCCCTTTAATGTTTCCCTTCTTTTGTTTCACCTCCTTACTGTTCACCTACTAATGCACACACCTCTTGTTGGTCGTTTGTCGCACGTTTCTCTGTCTAGTTTTCTTTCCTACCTTTTCACATCGGGCTTCCGGTTTCTCTCTATGAGTTTCTTGGATCTTCTCTTTTATTTGTTATTTTGTCTCAAATTATTTAATGTTACGCTCTAATTAATTATCCTTCAATATTAAGCTTAGATATCTGCTATTATATGAATGTTCATCCGGTCATTGCACCGCTTCCAATCGGGACCACGACGGGCTACCCCTAAGAAAGCGCTGCACCCAAGACCGGGTGATCTTGCGGTTTGGTCTCCGATGAGGCTTATAGTATCACATCTGTCCTGGGGGCATCCGCAAAGGAGCCCCTCAAAGCAATGCTTTTAAATGCCACTCGTTAAAAAATTGCGTTGTGTAGAACGAAATCTTTTTGGCAGTGGGTGATACTTTTATATTCCTAGGGCAAGGGGGTGGTGGTGGGTCTATTCTACTGCTCTGATGATGTTCTGCTAATTATTTTTTTCAAAAACATCGTTCAAGTAATAATAATATTAAAGGACTCGCGTTATAATCGCCCGCCATGCACCCATTCATTAAAACGTAGATACTAAAACATAGATAAGAGTGCTAATATTTCGAGAAAAGAAGCTCAGAAAGTTTTGAAGGCTTTTTTATGTTTTTAGTTGTTATGTATAGATCTGCACAATTCGTTTAATACCTACTCCTTACTTATGCACACATTTTTAGGCATTCGCACGGCTTCAGTCTAAAATAATGCTACGAGCCGCCTGTAAGATCCTTTGACAATGGTTCTTTTCAAGAATTGCTCGATGGAGTTCATTCTCTAGCATAAGAATCTTGCTCTCTTGTTCTTTGATTATCTTCATGATCTGCTCAGCGTTTTCCCGAGGCAGCGTTTCTTCTGCATAACAAGAAGAATTGAATCTAGTTAATGGAGTCGAAGTCACTCTAGCAGGACTAACGTGTATCGTGGACGACGCCCCAATGTCTTGCGGGATCAATACAAGCGACGATTCTGCTGTGAGTGGCTCCCTTATGCCTGACACTCTTAACTCTGGCCCCCTCGTGTCCGATTCCTCCGGCACTCGTGTATGTGCATTCTCGGTTGTCGGGGAGAATTCTTGCTCCAATTTTCTCCGTTCAATGGCTTCAAATTGAGGATCAAAGCCGTGCGCAGAGATGGAGTGTCTCCGAACGTACTCACGTCGTGAATATACTTTACCGCATCCGGCATAGGGGCATAAATAACTCCAGGACCGATCTCTTGAAACCATTTCAAAGAAGCTTTTAGTCTAATGAATAGAATCCTGTAATTCCTCAAAACATTGCCGTGGGAATATGAGAGCCTTTTATCGTAGTAGGAATAAGCGAGAAACCTGTGAGAGAAAGTTCCGCGAGAGATGTCAAGGCTTTCGTCTAAGAATAGGAAATAGCAAAAAAAATTTAAAAAGTAGAAAAAAAGCATAGTAAATATACATATATAGGTGATCCCAATGAGTTCTATTAATCTCCGCGTTTGAAGCTCAATATGTCGTTTCTGCCCTTGGTGATTACATCGTCATCAGCGAGCTTGCCGTTGACGCCTTCAATCCACATAACAGGAATATCACCCATAATGTTATTGCATAGTCGTTTGACAGTCGTTCCCTCACGTACTAAAACGCAGTCTGGGAAGACAGTTTTACCGCCAAAGTTGTGGATGTTCTTAACTGTAAACACCGGAACAAGTTTCAACATTTCAATAGCAGCTTGCAAAGCTTCCTCGACACCCGTGGATCCGAAACGGTAGAGAACCAAATCTCTGACAGTTTCCACGCGCTCAAGTAGTTTGGGGTCTAATTCCCTTAGCTCGGGGAACCCGTCTTCTCGAGTATCAACGAATTCGGTTCCTCGTTCGTATTGTACGAAGTTTTGTTTGGCAAGCTTTCTTAGGAATACTTCAGAGATGGCTGAGCAAAGAACATGGGGAGACTGCGAATGTTTTCGTGCAATACGGCCAATGTTTCTATCACTGTCGGGGTTGTCGCACTTATTCAAGGCTAATACGGTCGGGAATTTTTCATTGACGAAGGCTTTGATCACAGTATCAATGGTATCCTGGTCCCAATTTTCCATTTTGTCGTTCACTCGGACCTCGCCTTCTTTCTCTTGAACTTGTTGGGCACGAATAAGAGCGCGCTGGACCAACTGACGAGAGGCACCATATCCACTGAACTGGTTAGCAAGCGTTTCAGCCGGGTTGGACTTTGTTCCAACATGTCGTCGGACAATTGAACCCCATTTCTGCATAAGATTGCCTTTCACCCATCTAAACACTTCATCCTGTAACCAGTCTACGTCCGCCAATGGATCATATCCCTTAGCAGCTTTACCCTCAGCATCAGTAGTACCACTTGAGTCAACAACGTGGATCAAGCAATCAGCATGACGAAGATCATCCAAGAATTTATTGCCCAGACCTCGGCCTTCATGAGCGCCCGGCACTAGACCTGCAACATCAAGCAACGTCACAGGAACATGTCTCCTGCCGTTCTTGCACCAGCCATAGTTGGGTTTACAGAATTGCTGCTTTTGAATCTGTGGCCTACCGCAGGCACATTCAATGGCCACGTATCCCGTGGCGGTATTGGGATCAATAGTGGTGAACGGGAAAGAGCCAATTTTAGCATCAGCATCAGTCAATGCATTCAAAGTAGTGGACTTACCACTACTTGGTTTACCAACAAGTCCAATCAATGGGTCTTTCATCGATTATAGGTATCGCTGCAATACGATATGTAGTATCAAAAGTATCTCCACCTGTGTGCTAACGTACCTTTATTTCTTTTTTTTTCTTTTTTCCCCTGGATTCTACTCATATATTTTTCAATCTCGTTCCCTTCTCGATCATGTGCCTCGAGATTGTCACACCACCTTATTGCAACTGTAGGTGAGAATCACCGCTTTAAGCTTTCAAGTAGTGCCATTAGCATAACAAGACCCTGATGCTCTGGGCAGCGGGTTCCGCTTGCGAGATGAACAAATTAGAAACCCACATTCGATCATCTTAGAATCAGTTGGAATTACCAGCATTGAATCGCTGGGTGACAGCTTCAAAAATAGAGAGCAAAAAGGAATCTTAAGAAGAGTAGCAGGATATGCATCTAATCTATGTTTAAGAAGCCATTTGTATATTTCAGTGAGGCTATCCTAACGCCTTCAAAGACTGTAGATGTTCTTCAGCAATCAATTAAGAACTTAGGAGGTACGAGTCAATTGGACGTATCTTTACTATGGCGTCAAGCAGCGTTATCGGTCAGAAGTCAGGCTTCTCTATACAGAATGCCAGGATACAAAGGAGAAAAATACCACAAGTGGTTAAGTGGGGTGTTAGATACTATAGCAGATGGGATCAGCTTTCCTTCACCGAATATCAAGTCGGAGTTTAAATCTAGTGTGCTCCCTTTGATAGGAAAGCCTCGCAACTACTTTGTTCCCGATGATGTTAAGCAATTCATATCTCAGCTGAACGCCCACGAGATTAATTGGGGTGTTCTTGCCAATGAATCCCATATATATCCGGCGATTCTTAAATCGCTTAACCTGCAGCCACCAGGCCCTTTATTGCTTGCGTCTGGCCCTACAATGTTCAAGCCATTACCGAAGATGTGGCTGCGAGCAATTGAAAGAGTACCGGTTGCAAGCAAACATGATGTTTGGTTCATTGGATCAAGCAACACCCCTTGCGACAACATGGCTCACAACCCCAGTATTCGGTGCGTTCTTGTAAAACCGGAGCTAAAAATACCTGATAATGCTTCTCAGCATTTTAGAGTTGCTAAAATATATGACATTCTACCGCATCTTCTCTCGAACCAGGTGTCTGGTGATATCGACGATAAAGATACTAGACAAAAGGGCGCTATAGATTTGGCTTTTCTCGACCACGACATCGAGCCTGATAGTAATAATATCCAAGACAAGGATGAGGATGTTACTGTTTCCAGTTACATTCCTGTACCACCATTACAGGGCAAAGAAAATAATGTGGCTGAGTATTTGAACAAATCCTCTTCTCGGTAATAATGGTTCTCGTGTCTATATCTCAGAGCTGCGTCTAGATATAGTCTCGTATAATACATCTATAGACGCACGTCTGCGTCGGGAGTGCTGGTTTATAGTTCGGAATGTAGATGAAGATCTCCGAAGACTTGGAAGATTTGTTACACTTCGAGACTTGAGGTTTTCTGATTCAAGCTGTGGTTTGGATTTCGACATAGAGCTGTTCTGGCGATGATGAAGATTCGGTCTGCTGACTGAATGCGTACGATGATTGTTGGCATAACCGTTTGATGTGATACCGTTCAACATAGCGTCCTTCGATGCGAAACCATTTAATTTACTGCCATTTACACGGATTGGGGAATATACAGTTGCAATCATCCTTGAACGCATATCGATAATGGCCTTCTCTAATGCCACTTCAACCGCACAGTGATTGTGAATGAGAGCCAGTTTGGGCCATGTAGCCTTCCTGCCTCTTAGGACAAATTGTTCAATTTTTTCTGAGGTGGGGTTCTTGAATAATTGGCCGATGTCGCTCCAATGCAACTGAGGTACAATTGTGACGTCTCCCCAGTATTCTTGGCCAATAACGTTTAGCATTGTAGAAGCTACCGACGGTGTAATTCCGGCAGTCTTCAGCATGGTCAGGCCGTGTTCCACTTCGTTAAAAAGTAATGACCTACCGGTCTTCATCCCTTTGGTCAATGTGTGGCTGAACCAGCTGATGGTACTGTCGTGGACCTTCGAGTCACCGTTTCGCTCGTGTACATCTTGTTCAACTTCGGCGTCTTGTACATCAGGACTTCCTCTATCATTCGTGAACAAAGGTGCAATGTGAGGGTTTACTTGACTTGCAATGAAATGGTTGACATTGAACATCTCTGACAATCGTGAGAGAGGCATGTCGTTGTCAACACTTCCATCTATGAAGGCTCGTTTCGACCAAGGGTATATTTCCTTTGTTTTCAAATTCTTTGCAAATATGCTATCTGCTGCAAAGAAAAACGGTACAGAACATGAACATACAACAGCAGACCAGATTACCACGTTAGGAGCGGTCAAATAATTTAAAAGTCGAGGCATATCATGGGATCCAGCAACACTCACGGTCACATTCAATATTCGGCCCGTGCGATTATAAGCCTCTTGGAAAGTCACATCTCCTATCAAACCTTGCATCATCTCCCTAAGGTATGTGCTATCAATCCAAGTACCAACTGTACAGAATCTTTTGAAATGCGATGTCAGGCTCTCTTCCTCTCCGGCCGGCCCGAATATACTCATTGGAATCTTGAGCAGTTCCCACATTCTGTCGAATTCTTCATCCTTATGGATGCACAGCATGGACGCAAATATGGATCCTGCAGAGCTTCCGCTGATTATCCTCGGAAGCAAGTTGCGTTCTATCAGTTCTCTTGCAACACCGACGTGAAGAAATCCAAGTATGGACCCGCCGCTGAAGACTAGAGCGGTTCGGCCAAATGCTTTTCGAGTTTGTACCAGAGTATTGAGCACATCGCTCACTTGGGTTTCGTCTGTTTCTGTGACTAGCATCTCCAGCGCCATCTCGCATTCATTTATAAAATCATCCACAAGGTATTTGGTACCGCTATGTGTATAGCTGAACAAGCGCGGGTCGCCTAAATTAGCTACGTTTCGAGCAAAAGTCGTTCGGACAAGATATAGAAGTTTGTTAATATCCTTTTGAAGCCGAGCTTGTCTCAATTCTAAAAGCAGACCGTGGAGTTTCACATAGTCGTACAGTGCACTACTGTCGTCCATTTTCCATGGCACTCTGTTATCAGCAACATCAAGCTGTTTGCATAAGTCAATCCATTCATCGTAGCACTCGGCATTCGCTAATTGAGACGTTAAATCCTCAAGTTGCACCATCTATACATATGCGCGACTGGCGTTCTTTACCCCGCTACCAGATGTTCCGGTTTATATTATATTACCTCTGCTGCTTGTGGCCCGTTGCCTGTAGATTAGGGTGCACATGCAAAGCTTAACGATATTATGGTGGCATCTACATACGGCTATCCCAATTCCCGCCATTCCAGTTTTAGTTACAGATATGAAAATTTCGTAATCGAGATTACCGTTATGTAGTAACCTTTTTGATCCCGATCTTCAAAGCCGTTATACTGCCTTCCCCTTTCTTTTTTCTTCCACAGTAATAGCCGGTCTCTTTCCGATATCAACCTTCGAACAAGGTTCTTGCCTTTTACTAGAACCTTCCGGGTTGGTTCGGCGCTGTGAGGCTTGGAAAGTTGAAATTTTTGGAAATTATCCCAACTTTTGGGATCTCTTGGATGAAGTTGCGGGGTCGCAGCTTCACTCAAGAGATATTTATATATAATGTAGCAAAAGTACATAAACATGGAAGTATCCCAAGTACTTTGAGTTGTGAATTTTGATTCTTGAAGCTTCAATGTCTTACAATTTTTTATTTCATTTACCTTGTCTGTAACACTGGCATTAAGGTGCTGCTCCCACCCTCCTTCCTTCTTGAAGCTGTTCTCTCCCTCACCTTATTCATTACTACTGACTAGCTCGCACACACACACCTTTATTCATTCTGCTTTCTAATAAATTTTTTTCCAACCTCACCCAGACTTGGAAAATTTCATCTGTGTTTTGAAAACAATAAATCAAAATGGGCCGACAATTGAAGCATCATGAGAAGAAATTGCTAAAGAAGGTCGACTTCCTCGACTGGAAGCAAGACCAAGGACACAGAGCTGCCCAGGTGATGAGGATGTACCATGTTCAGAACCGAAATGACTATGAGAAATACAATAAGATGTGTGGATCAATTCGCCAGCTCGCCTACAAGATGTCACAATTACCTGCACAGGACCCAGTCAGACTAAAGCATGAAGACATGCTCATGGAGAAGCTGGATAATATGGGCGTTTTTGGACTCAAAGATCCTAAAGTGTCTGATCTTGAAAAGCTTTCTGTAGCTGCGTTCTGTCGACGAAGACTCCCTGTAGTTATGGCACGCTTGCATATGGCTCCCAATGTTGTAGATGCCACCAAATTCATTGAACAGGGCCATGTACGTGTTGGCCCGCAGGTTGTTACGGACCCCGCATTCTTGGTAACAAAGAACATGGAAGATTTCCTTACATGGGTCGATGGATCCAAGATCAAGAGGAAGATCCAAGAGTATAGAGGAACTGTTGATGACTTTGACGCTTAATTTATTTATACATAATTTTAACTAATTTGCTGTTTAATGTCATTTCATGCAGATGCGATGCGGCAGCTCTCTATCCACAAAAGACATTACCCCGAAATGAAGCAATAACAACATCGTGAGTAAATTGTTCAAGCTTACTGTCTTTCCTAATTGTTCATTTTAGTATGTTTGTTTGCTTTTTTTTTTTTTTTCTTATTATTATCATTATTATGTCCTTGAAACTATCTGAAGGTTCTTATTTCGCTATTATTTGTATATATTTACATCCAATTTTTGCTTTATTTTAACATATATATACATACATATGTATGTGATTCTATTGCTATCCTTATTTTGAGCTATATAGATTATACTCACCTACATTTTGTATAAATTCGTTTGTAGAGGCTTATTCCTCGATATCGCTCGGCTTCACCAAACCGCCAATCTTCAGGTCACGCTCACGTTGTTGGCGCTGCTGCTCATCGATCTGATTTTTGCGCTCATCGGCAAATAGCCATTCGTCGTCACCACCAAACTCCTTAATCTGGACAAGGAAGTCACGAACGTGGGAAACGAATCGGGGCCGGTCAGCATAAGACTGGAACAATGACTCGACGAACTGGGTTATTTGCTGGTCTTGTAAGTGAGGGAACGCATTATGAAGAGATTGGGCAAGATATTGGCGGAGATATGCTGAGTTAGAAGCACCTGATGGCGCCTCTTCACCTTCTTTGTATAGTGGAACAGTCAGCTTATTCCGATCGACAATGGACACAAAGAATGCGAGAATGTCTGTTTGCAGCGAGAATCCGGAGCGGTGATCAGGGTCTGTAAGAACACTGAAAGTGTCACCCAGGATGAGGCGCGAGAACTGCTGGAAGAATTGGTTAACGACCGACTGATCAGTCATGTCAGCAACATTGCGAACAATCTCTAAAGTCAAACTGAGACCCACTTCCTCCACATCACGGTTATCGTGCTGAGCAGCCCACAAGCATGCTTGGATGGTTTCCTGGAAAATTATCGGCGGCAATTGAAGCAGCACCGGGAAGCAATGCTTGTTGATCGTACGGAGAAGCTTAAAGAATTCAACGCGGAACTCAGGATACTCAGTCAAGTCACCAGTAAGCATTGCCAATGTGCACTCGAATACATTCTCCAAAATTCCAAGGATCATTTCAGGAGCGCTCATGGCGATTTTACCAACCACGACTTGAACACATGACAATACTTCGTACTCGCGGAAATTCGGCGGAAGCGACCTGTAGTCCTCCAAAATGGTGGCTAACAAGCTAGGAGCCATTTCGGTAGCAGTTGCAACGTCTGCGTTCTTCAAATAGGTCTCGAGAAGGCGCAAAAGCTCACGCTTGACGCTACGCAACAGGCGAGCTTGGTGAGTGAGAACAAATTGTGCGTTCTGTTGACCATCACTAACAATCTGTGTGCTTACCAGCTTATACAGAGTGATCATGTCTTGATAGATACGAACGATCTGGCTTGAGAAACCAGCTCCGAGAGTTGAACAGGCAGCAGTGTTGGTTTTCAGAACATTGAAAAGAATCTTGACATTCTCGGGGTGGTCCGTCAACTGTCTCGGATCCTCACCGAACATCTGGATCAATCCCTGCCAGGCCTGGTTTGGAAGAGACATCAGAGCCTCGAGTTGACGCTCCAAAGCTGGTTTGGAAGTTTGTGCGCTCAAGATCTTACCACAAGCTTCATAGAACACCTGGATCTGATGAGGCTCTAGGTCACAAGTATGTTCCTGGATCTCAACAATTATACGATCTATGAGCGGACCACTTTCGTCAGGTTTTAACTCGATAAAATGTGTCTTACACTTATCGGCAATTTTTATGAATGTATCGCATGCCATATCTTGCACACCTTCGTGAGTTTCGTGCATGAACTCGAAAAGCTTGTAAACAACGGTTCTCAGGAACTTCCAGTGAGCTCGCAAGTAGCGTGGATACTGACCAATAATATACATGATATTCGAGGCAACCACAGCTTTGTTGTCCTTGCCGCGTTTTCGGTCAGTAAAAGAAAGCAAATCTGTAAGAACTGTACTTAAGAAGAATTTCTCCAAATTGAAATCCATAGCACCGCTAATAGAGCCAATGGCCCAGCAAAGTACATTCATATTGTGCCATGACCACTCACTACCGTCTACTTGTCTATCAAGCTTTTCAAGCATAATATCTCTTGTGTTGCTCACATCCAAATGGGTGAGGTAGACGAGAACATCCCTCAAGCTCTTGTATAAGGTGATAGTGTCCGATTCTTTGTAAACAACACGAACAATCTCACCGTCCTCGTTTTCACTAATGAGAACTTCTTCAGGGCGAACCATGTGTTCAATAACTACTCTACGAAGAGCTGAAAGAACAGGCGCATAGAGGGCTGCACGAAGTTGGCGTGCTTGGGCGTAAACAGCGGGATCAGCGGCGCCAGCGCCACTTCCAACTGCACCAGCTCCACCACCGGAGGCACCGAAGCTTGCCTTCAAGAACTCTCTAGTCTGAAGATCATTCTCTTGTGAGATTGCTGCCTTGACATCGTGGAATAGGTCCAGAACCAAACGACTCCAATAATCGAGACATCCCTTGAAGAGTTCACGCTCATCAACATGGGAGATACTGACCAAATATTCGTGGGCAAGCACCAGTGTTTCCTTCGACGGTTGGGCTTCCAAAAGGGGCAGGTGGAATTTGAGGAAGGCAACAAGGTATTGGGACAAATTGGCTATAAGCAGTTGATCCGCGGTAGAGGCGGCTGCGTAAACCGATTTGAAGTCTGTTTCCAACGGAACAACAGTGAGAAGTACCTGCAAGCTAGCATGGAAAGCCTCACAGAGGATGACGTCGTAAACAGGCGGGTTTTGAAGCTGGGCAACCTCAGTAAGACATTGGAGAGTTGCACCGCGGGACTCAACGGGCTGCAAAAACTTTGAAACCAAAATCTGCAAAAGATTGGTTTCAAAAATGTAGGCGAACGGGACCCAGCTCAAGTACCTTTGCAAACAGTTAAGAGTTGCTTCGATTAAAGAAGGACGCTGAGCCATCTCCAAAACTTCGTGACAAAGAGTGAAAATCTCACCGAATTCTGCACTCAATTGGGATTTGAGAACAGCAGCCTTGGCTTTGGTCATAGTAGCATCGCCATAGTCGAAAACTTCTTCACTAAGCAATCTTAAAATGTTCATGTTGTTTTCGCAAACCTCAATGCTGGTTCGGGAGCTCATAACAAGCTCCGGAATAAACTGGGGCCAGTTATGGGGCCACTCCATTTTCAGAATCTGGACCAATGTCAGGTCTGCTTTGTTCAGCAACGATTTGGTGGTGAACGATCCTTCCGGGTCTGCAGACCACTCAAGGCACATTGACACTGAGAAGTTACGAATGCCCAAACGTTGGTCATTAGGGAGCAGCTTCCAGCGGGTTCTCACCAGCTTGTCTAGTACGTTTAGAGCCAAGAACTTCGACTGAGGGTTACTGCTTTGTTGAAGCACGGGGGCTACTCTTAGCCACGCCTCCGGGTCCGATTGGAAGGCCTCTAACACTTGCTCCGCTTGTTTACGGTCATCAGGATTAGCGCCAGTCCCGTAGAACGCATTAACCACTTGGTCAAACACCGCTACGTCCAGCTCCTGTGTATTATCCAGGATCGTATCCATGTGCTGAGAAATATGTGTGGAAGAGTGAGTTAGTGTATAGTTTTGCTAGAAAACCTGGGTATGGTGATGCTAGTGTTATTATTCTGACAGCCCAGCACATGCTCTGTGGGCTGAAACTTGGAGTGGGTTCCCCAGCCCAGGCGAGATCAACGACATCGAAAACACGAACGAAAAGAGAGGATGAATATTTGTGGACGGTGGTGGAGCGGTCAAAAAACTAAAAGATTGAGGCATGGAAAGTGGATTTAGATTAATGAAATGATCTTTTTCGTATTTCCGGTGAACAATACAGGTGCATATGTAGGTATTAAGCAATTCAATTATACATAAGGTATTTGATTGGACTTCATTATTATTATTTTTTGATTTTTTTTTTCTAATTTTACTTTTGATCCACTTCCATGCCACAAACCAAAAGCTTCCCCAATAGAGTCGCTATAAGTGTTGGTTGAATATATAAAACAAATAAACAATAAACAATCAGGCATTACAACCGAATATCGAACGGATTGCAATACATAACAAAAAAAGACCGGTACCACCATAACAATCTGTAGACTGAATAAACAAACGAGCATATTCCGGGCCTAATTCGTGTCTATAAAGTTCCGTTGAATTTTTTTTTGGTTCGAACAATTACTCGACTGAATAGAATAGCGTTTCGGAATAACGTTCTCATGGTAGTGGCTTGTCATTAATATATTATTATAAGCTCTCTATACACTGTTCGTTACTTGATTAACTCTGTTGCTCTATATTCTAATCTATTGTACAGCTCTTCTATTAATTAACAGTCTCATGTGGGTAGATAATTATATATTATATGGATGCTCATATGCTGCTCTAAAGCCCAGTAGTTAGAAGGCGGAGCCACTGAGGGGGCAGGGTCGCTTGGCATGTACAAGCTAGCTATATCTAAACTGCACAATAATTTAAGAGTTGAAGGCGTAGGTGCTATTCCTATCCTTCGCTTGTTGGTGATATATGTGTCTTCCAGGGAGTCGGTCTTGACTACCTCTCAGCGGACTGGTAGGATCGCTAGGCGGATCGCTAGTTTCGCTATCGTCGGCTCCACCAAGGTCAATGTCCCTTGCGTCGACGAAATCTGCAGATGCAGCTGCGCTTTGTATAGACTGCGCCGACTGGGTACCAGCGAGGTTAGAATAAGGATGGGGCGACTCCCGAAGTCCATTAAGTTGGGGCGGATTGATCGGTGGTAATGGGTGCTCATCATTGCTGCTGTTGTGTGAGAATAATGGGCCACCAACGCTGCCAGGACCAGCAGGGCCGTCGTTAACTTCAGATTCGCTGAACCCTTGGTATGAGTGAGTGCGCTCCGGTGGGACGCTGCCAATACTTTCACGACGATAGTGGTTCACATAAGGGTGAGAACTCTGGGTAAATGATGCTGATTGTGGGAATTGGCTGGAATTCATGTGGATGGGTGTACCTCCTGAACGAGGGGGTGTAGCAAACGGACCACCACCAACGGTGCTGCTACTGAAACTTCCAGATCTCTGATGTCCCATCCATCCAGATCTCATTGATCCCGCCACTGATGGTGCCCGCAGCTTCTCCGAAGAGGGATACGCGGGAGACGGGCCGTATACGTTGTGAATGGCTCGACTAAAGTTTTCTTGGCTGCCTTGCGTAAAGCCAAGCTCCGGTGTGTACATCTGAGATAAGCTTGGGTTAGCATGGTCCGAGTTCGACATTGCATCGATTTCGGATAAGTTGACAGTAGATTCACCGTCGATATTAGTCGTATGGTTGGTCGTTAATGTGTCGCGCCTCTTGTTTCCTCCACCAAGTCCGGTGTTGTAGGCTCCAAACTTGGCAGTGTCAGGCTGAGTCGGCGACCAAAACGACACATCACCATTGAAGTCGATATCTTTGTCAATTTCATCTTCCTCCCGCAACTTTTTTCGGTGTCGAATCGTAACCCAGATCAAAATTAATATGGTCAAAAGAATGGGGATGCCCACACCAAGGCCTACAGCTAGACCGATCGTCTGGTTCGACTTGGATGGTTTTACGGTGTCCCTGCCCGAAGCAGTTGCCGATGATGATGATGATGATGATGCTGACGAACTAGACATTTTTTTTTTGCTTCTAATATAATGCCTTTTTGATTCTTGATTTTGGTCTTTTCTTCTGTTTCTTTTTTTGTTTTACAAAGCGTAGGAGCGACGCTACGATTGGAATTTCGCTTTACTGTTGCCTTTCTTCTCCTTTTTGTGTGCGATCCTTCTTAGTACACGTCGACTAAGCCCGATGGAACGCTCTACAGGCAACGCGGCGATTTGGTGTCCGAATGCGTGGGCCAAGCTCTTTGATTTCAATTCGAGGGCCTATTCTATCCACTACCTCTTTAAGCTACGAGGCAGGATCTTACTTTTTCGAGCACGTTCAGCTACCGCGGAAAAAAATGAATGGACTAGAAGGTAAAGAAAGGGGGGTGGTGACTTCGGAGGGGTTTGATGAGCACACGCAAACTCTCCTTGCTTATTGCGACACTCTCTGACTCTCTTCACTCTTTCAAGCTGATCCGAATAAATGTATTAAGGTGAAAAGAGTTCAAACCAAAGACCGGTGTTGGTGTCTTTGCTTTTGTCTTATCTGGCCCTAATTGCCAAGAATGATGAGTTTTTCCTTGGTGTTATTTTAGGTTAGCCAGGGTTTAGTATGGAAGGGGGGTGGAGAAAGAGGTGAGTGAGGCGCACGCGTACAAAAAAACAGAGGCTGCGCGCGACGGGGCAGAAGTCAATTAAATGCCCTTGCCCCGAATATTACGCTGCGGTGAACAGAGGAAATCTCACTATAGAAAGAGTGCATGCGGGCGTGGGTAGTGGGAAATGCTGCAGTTCACGGGGTTTAAGTGTACCAGTAAAAAAATAGAACGAGAAGGGATGGGGTTGTTGCCGGGCGATTCGGGAGCGGAGACCAACAAGAGAGGGACTGAGCAATATATGAAATGCGTGATATATGATAAGCTTATTGTGATAGTATATGATTCTGCGATATCTAAATGACTTCTTAATACTTGTGTTTTTAGGTGGTTGGTCTCTATAAATGAATCGCATAGACTCGTTCTATCCCCTCTTCTCACCTACCTAGACCCACTCCTCCCCCAGTTATTATTATTCACCTAATGCAATTTCCGCCATACGATCTAGGGAAGCAGGGCAGGGAGTCCGTGTCTGTGTCTGGTCTTTCGCGAATGGATGCCGGGGGGATGGTGTGGTCGCGACATAGATGGATTATGTAACGGATGGAATCACCGGAAACTACGAGCTAAATAGACTACTTGAAAATAAAAAATAATGATAAAAAAAATAAATAAAAGAAGCCCTCATATTAATATTATTTCATATGGCACTCGGTGCCATCGCACTTGCATCGAGCTTGCATACGAGAATAAATAGATGTTGGATTTAGATTCTGTCGACATTTACAAATTTTGATATGCCGTGGCTTCGAGTTTTCTTAAAGAATTAGTTATATATAAGTTCAATATATATCCATGTCTGCTTAATTCGATCTGTTTATAGATGCTATTTACTATGTTTAAGCAGATTAGATTCGTACCCATAATTAGGTGAGATAGGTCCCCCCCCAATCATGAGGTAACCGGACATTCTGTGCGTGCGGACCGAGATACCCACACACACTACATATAGATATGTACGTGCAATAAACGCACCTAGTCCCGCTATATAGACATTGTAAATCTAAAGAATTCGTTCAGCCTTTATATAGTCTTGGTAAAGGGAAAATCCCGGAGGTGTATGTATATGTTTGCTTGACTCCTCACGTATCCCGGCTCTAATCTAGGTTGGTTGCTTTTCTTCCATAACGCGTTATCTTATCGTGTCATCAGGATGCGTGCATATCCGACAAGATCTACCCGGCCTGACACTAAAACCCTTGCGCCATAAAGCACCCACACCACTCACACCTTACGTATACCCGCAGACATACACACAGGCACGCAGACACACACGCCCACGTAACGCACGAACGCATTACACACAGTATCCTTCCAGATACATTGTAAACATATACGCACCCACCAGTGTCGGCCCCTGCCCACGTCATGTCACTCGTTGCACGCTTTACTCGATCGGTCAAAAACCATATAAAGCCCAAAGCTGTGACACGTATTTTTACACAAAATAAGTTAACAAGCAAAATGTGTTCTACGCATGCAGGTGTTGCCTCTGGTAAACTCGAGGCCCAGCGCCAGGTTCTGCCTTCTTCGGTTGTGCCCAAACACTATCGTGTATTCTTAGATCCGGATCTTTCAAAGTTCGTATATAGCGGTACGGTCGAGATCGACTTGGACGTCACTGAAGCCACTAACAAGGTTAGCGTCAACATTCTAGAGCTCGCCATCAAGTCTGTGAAGCTCGGAAACGAGGAGCCCACGGCTACTTCTGAGGACAAGGACGCTCAGTCTATCACTTGGGAGTTCCCCACAACTCTTCAACCGAACTCCACAGCCACATTGAAGGTTAATTTCGATGGTGAACTTAATGATAAGTTGTGCGGATTCTACCGAAGTGTCCACAAGGACTCTGATGGTAAGCAGCAGGTTGTTGCCACCACTCAGATGGAGGCCACTGACTGCCGCCGTGCTTTCCCTTGTTTCGATGAGCCTGCTTTGAAGGCTACTTTCGACATTTCTATCGCTGCTGATCCCAAGCTCACTGTTTTGTCAAACAGTGACGTCAAGTCCGTTGAGAAGGAGGGTGCTCCTGCTGGCAAGCAGGTCACTCATTTCAACACCACTCCTCGCATGAGCACTTATCTTGTTGCTTTTGTTGTGGGTGAGATGAACTATGTTGAGTCCAAGCACTTCCGTGTCCCCGTTCGTGTCTATGCTACTCCGGGCATGGAAGACAGATGCCAATATGCTGCTGATCTCGCTGCTAAGACTCTTGCCTTCTTTGAAAAGACCTTTGACCTTGAGTACCCGATGCCTAAGTGTGATATGGTCGGTATCCACGATTTCTCGGCTGGTGCTATGGAGAACTGGGGTTTGATTACCTACCGTTTGGTTGATGTCTTCTTCACCGAAGGTAAGGACCCTGTTGACACAAAGACTCGTGTCACTGAAGTCGTCCAGCACGAGCTTGCCCACCAATGGTTCGGCAACTTGGTCACCATGGAATGGTGGGACGGCCTGTGGCTTAACGAGGGTTTCGCTACTTGGATGTCTTGGTACGCTTGCAACCACTTCTACCCTGGTTGGAAGGTGTGGGAGACCTACGTCAACGACACTTATCACGGCTGTATGCAGCTTGATGGTCTCCGCAGCTCTCACCCTGTTCAGGTCTCAGTCAACCGTGCTGACGAAGTTGCTCAGATTTTCGATGCCATTTCGTATTTGAAGGGCTCGTGCGTCATTCGAATGGTCTCTCAGTTCTTGGGTGAGGACGTCTTCATCCGTGGTATCTCGTTATACTTGTCTCGCCACAAGTACGGAAACACTCGCACCGACGACCTTTGGAACGCCCTCTCTGAGGCCAGTGGTAAAGATGTCAAGAAGTTCATGAACACATGGACTAAGGACGTTGGTTACCCGGTCTTGACTGCTGAGGAGCAGCAGCCTGGCTCCACCTCTGTTGAGGTCACTCAACACAGATTCCTTGCCACCGGTGACGTCAAGCCGGAGGAAGATCAGACCATTTACCCCATTAATTTGAGCGTCCGTAAAGCCGACGGTACCGTTGAGCACGACCAAGTTCTTAACGAGCGCACTGGAAAGATTGAGGTCGGTCCTGCTGACCAGCTTTACAAGCTTAATGCCGATCAGAACGGAATCTTCCGTGTTAAGTACCCGGACTCCACCTTGGCTAAACTTGCTGAGGATGGTGCTCGTGGTAAGGACTCCAAGCTCAGTGTAGAGGACCGTATTGGTCTTCTCAGCGATCTTCGTGCCCTTAGCGGAAACGGAGGATCCGTCACCCAGCTTTTGACTGTTGCTGAACAGTGGAAGGCTGACCCGGAACCGAACGTGATCAGCGCTGTCCTCGTCAGCATTGCTTCTGTTGCTAAATACTTGCGATATGAGGATGTTGAGCTCCGTAATGCTTTCAAGGCTTTCCGCCAGCGTATCGTTGTTCCGTTGATCGATAAGCTTGGCACCACTTTCCCTGAGGGCGAGGACATTCGTTTGACAACTTTGCGTACTGAGGCATTCAATGCTGCTATCGTTCTTGAGGAGCAGAAGTACATCGACTTTGCTCTTGAGAGCTTCTCCAAGCAGAAGTTTGATGTTGAGCCGAACCTCAAGGGTGGTATCTACGAAGCTGTTTCCAAGTTTGGTGCTCCTGAACAGTGGGATGAGTTATTCAACCATTACGCCGAGGGAACCAACGGCGCCTCTGGTATCAGTGCTCTGAGATCTCTTGGTGCTAACGAGAGCACTGAACGTCGCAAGGAGGTCCTTGATAAGATCCTCCAAGGTGCTATTCGCTCTCAGGACTCGTTTATGGCACTTGCTGGTGTTGCCGCTTGCTCGGGTGAGTCCACGGATATCGCTTGGGCATGGCTCACTGCCAACTGGGAGAAGCTGAGAGAGCTCTTCCCGGTCTCTGGTTCGATGATTGGATACATTGTCAAGATCCCTGTCCAACAGTTCACTCGACCGGAGCAACTTGAGAAGGTTGAGCAGTTCTTCGCTGATAAGGACCTTTCTGGTGTTGATCGAAACCTTGAACAGGCTAAGGATGGTGTCCGTACTAGTATCGCCTTCCTGAACAAAGAGCTCGAGAACGTTAAGCAGTTCTTGAAGTTATAAGTGACCTGAACCAACTCTGTATATATGTGTACATGGTGAATAAATAATAATTCTAATTATAATGGTACCCATAAGCCAACTAATTAAGTAGTAAAATTACTCTACAGCTAATTGTTTGATTTCTTTATTTGTTCGTTTTTTGCTCACACTTCCTTGTTGTGTCTATGGTTATGAACGTGATTAAATGAAGTGTCTTTTTATACTCTTCTATTAATTACCAAAGCAATTTGAATTCCTGCATTTGGGAACAATTATCTTGGCGTATGGTTTCGGCATCGGGGAGATATTTGCGAATGTTCTCTATACGGTTTTCAGAGGCAGGGTGTGTACTTAGCAGCTCTGGGACTGCTTGACCCTGTCGCTTCTCCATCGCAACCATCCTTTGCCAAAGACTAACGGCGCTAGACGGGTTGAAACATGCTTTAGCCATCATCATTACTCCAACGTAGTCTGCCTCCTTCTCCATTTGACGGGATGCTGGAAGTTCTAGAGCCAAATTTAGCACCAAATTCTCTATCTGGCTACTGCCAACTAAGGCATACAATATTAAACCAGCAAGAACTCGGAACGGGGCCTTGGATAGCGACTCAGCACTGTGTCTGCACACTTGATGGGCGGTCTCATGGCTTAGAATCGTAGCCAATCCGTCATCATTACGGCAAATAGGCAGCATCGACTCGAAAACGAACACTTTACCACCTGGTAGTACGAATGCATTAGGAGAAAATGGGCCTCGAATTACGTGTATTTGCCAATCGAGGTCTCCAGGTATGTCTGCTACATTAATGATCTTGTTCATGATAGCGCGCACTCGTTTGGTTTCCGGGTGTGACTCAGGCAAGAAATGGCTTCGGAATTGACTGACTTGTTGTCTATAAGCTCTTTCTCCAATGCGCATTTCAAGCCAATGCGGAACTATCATAAACCGAAGGCGATGCGAGACTGGTGCTTGTTCAAGGTTTACCAAGTAAAAAGCCGATAATCCAGCGGTTGCCCACCCAAGCTGTCGTCTATAAGCATACAATGCTGAGAATTTTCCCCAATGAATGTTCCCGGCCGATCTAAATGTATTATATCTCATTGTTTGTACGCCTTTCGGGAATACGATCCTAAGGAAGGGTGAGAGCGGCAAACGAGTTCCTGCTACTTAAACCTGGGTTCGAGTATTCGAACAATGTTCTTTACGCTCGAAGGCGTCGTGCGTGTGGTATATACCCTAGCCCTGTATCTGCGAGGTTTTTGCCAGTGTTTTGAAATAAAATTAAAATATGTATATTAATATATAAAATCCTAAATCGTACCCTGACAGGTATACATTCTCTGGAGAGTTTTTAAGGGAGAGAGCCCCGAATGGGCAAAAGCGACGTTGGATCACCGAAATGGGTGGCCAAGCAGATGAAATTGAAAGGTTTGCAACGCCTACGGTGGTACTGTCAGGCTTGTGAGAAGCAATGCCGGGATGAGCATGGGTTCAGGCTACATACCCAGTCGCCTTCTCATGCAGTAAAAGTAGAATCGGCCAAGGCCAATCAACATCATTTTTCTGAAGAATTCGAGAAATCATTCATGTATTACTTAAAATTGCATCATAGTAAACCTGTGGGTGCCAATCGAGTATACAACGAGATGATTCAGGATAAACAGCATGTTCATATGAACTCGACACGATTCAAAACTCTTACTGGATTTATTAAGTATCTTGAATCGAAGAACGCTTTGCGGATCAATTCAACTGAACCCGAACTTATAGTGCAGCACATTGATTTAGAAGCACAGCAGAGGAAAGAGCGGGAATTCAATGCTCAGCGTCGAAAACGTTTAGACCAGGAATCAATTGAAAAAGAAGTTCTTGAGTCAGCTATAGAGGCTCAAAAGGAATCAGACTCAAAGTTGAAATACGATCAGCCGTCAATTTCAACCAAAAACTCTTCTGGATCGGAGAACCCAACCGTGGAGAAGCAGAATGACGAGGTTCCTGCGCAGGAACAACCCCCTAACAATGCAAAGAGGCCTAAAATTGGGTTTTCCCTAAAGAAAAAATAGGCCTTTAAATGGGAATATCTATTTTCTAAATCTGATACTTATTTGTCCTCGGTCTTCTTGGTTTTTTTAGAAATTTATTTATGCAGGTATTAATATATTCTTATATCCGTAATTTATTGGCTTAACTCACTGTATGCTTTTGTACCGGTCCATCTATCATATAGATAGGAGGTTAGGGGTTGTTGATCTTGTATTTTTTTCAACGATGATCCGGTTAAATGCATCGGTGATGAGGCCCCTGGTCGGTAATTTTACCCCAGGAAGAGCTCTATTTTCTGCCGGAAGGCCGGTTCTATCTAATATTGGAAGCTCACCAATCCTGCTTCCCGAGGGGACGTCCGTCAAGATCAGCGAGCGTGTCCTTGATGAGGTGACAGCCATGCGTGCCAAACTCGATAAGCTCCGAAACGGAAAGCCCAAGATCCATTTGACTAAAGAGGTGGAAGTAACTGGTCCGCGGGGTATCATGAAGCTAGACCTTGCTGACTTCGTAAATGTGAATATCCTTGAGAACCGAGCAATGGTTGTTGTTGATGAGCCCACGAAACAATACCAGCGCGCCATGTGGGGCACATCACGGACTCTTGTCTCTAACGCAATCTCGGGCGTGAGTGAAGGCCATCTTTGCATTGTGAAGCTTGTTGGTACTGGGTTCAGGGCCCAGCTAGATGAGAAAAACAACGAGATTGTGCTGCGTGTGGGGTTCAGCGTTCCCCGCGTAGCACAGATCCCTGAGGGTCTTACCGTGACTGTACCAGTACCTCATAGAATTATCATTGAAGGGTGCGATAAGCAGAAGGTTCGGTTGCTGGCGGCCGAGATCAGGGCCTTCCGCAAGCCTGAGCCTTACAAGGGCAAAGGTATCTTCATTGATGATGAGACTATCAAGCTGAAACAGAAGAAGATCAAATAAGCGCAACGTAGACATGTACATATTATAAAGTTTAACGTATATAAAATCAGATTCACATTCTCAAATCTATTAGTTTGCACATGTACCGATTACTTCGTGCAGTCCATCTATCTGGATGCAATAAGCATCAATCCGAACAACCACGGTCAGGTTCTAGTATAAAACTGTTTTGTGTTTATATGTGCGTAAGTATATGTGTATATATAAATGTGTGTGTGTATGTGTGTATGTACAATTATTGGGGAAGCGGTCGCTTGATAGCATCCGTGATCTTAACCAGCCGTCCTGGAGCACCTCCAACGTGTCCACGAATAATGAGGAGTCCGTTCTCATCATCGACCTCCATGACCTCTAAATTCTGGATCGTTCGCGTGTCATAACCCATTCTACCAGCCATTTTCTTGCCGGGGAAAACACGCGCAGGATCGGTGTTTTGACCAGTAGATCCAGCAGATCGATGCACCACGGAGACACCGTGCGACGCTGGCTGTCCAGCAAATCCCCATCGCTTCATTACACCTTGGAATCCTTTACCTTTGGTTTTCGATTGAATGTCAACAAACTGACCCACTATCAAGTGGCTCGGCTTCAGCTGCTCGCCGAGTGGAAGCAGGCCAGAAGCATCCCGTAGCTGGAACTCTTGTACATCGCGCTTAGGTGCAACCTGAGCCCGGGCAAAATGTCCCAACATTGGCCGAGTTACATTCTTCGTCGATTTGGCTCCGCATCCAAGCTGAAGGGCGTAATAGCCATGAGTTTCCTTAGTTTTCACATCAGTCACTTGGCACCGGTCAATTTCTATGACTGTGCAGGCATGGTGGTTGCCGGTAGCCGCATCATAATACGGAATCATGCCTCGCTTATAGCCCAAAAGACCTACTCGGTTCCTCAGTCGACGACGAATATGTACAGCTTCAGGACTGGTGAAGAGCACGGGAGGCTCAGACTTCAGTGTGTTTACCACCGAGTTTGCAGTTAGCTGCGCAAGTCTAGGCAGGCTCAACCGCATTGTATTATCTCGCGAAAGAAGAAAGTTTAATGAAATTTGCCTTGAATCGAGCTGACGGAGGTGGGCTAGGGTATGGACGTCTCTCTGTCGAGAGGATGATATCCGCTGGAACTTGTGGAGGACTGGCAGAGAAGAGAGGGATGGTGATGAGGGCAGTTGGGAGAAAAAAAACACCACAGCCACTAGCGCCAGTACAAACCTACACCGCCATTATTATTACTAGATACATAACCAGTATATATCAGGAGAGCAGTTCTACCACCGCTAGCTGTCCTTCATTCATCCTCGAGAGAGACAACATAATACAAGTGTATCGGAGCTATGTTATTCCGATCTGCCGTGAGATACCGTACAGGCTCTCAATTCATACCTAAATTCACCAAAAATGGCTTCTCTGGTAGCCGCGTTTTTGCTAGACTTTCATCCAATGCAAGACAAGTGACCATTGATAGGCCACTACCAGATGTCCTTGGTAACCGTCGTAAGCAGAGAGCTTACTTTGGAATCTTTTGCGGTGTTATGGCGGCTTCACTATTTGGAATGTTCAAGTATGAAGCGGCAAATTCGCCCATTGTCTCATCGACACTCGCAGCTCTACGTAGATCTCAGCTGTGTTCGCAAAGCATCGGTCCAAATGTTAGATTTGCAAGCTCTATGCCTTGGATCTCGGGATCAGCTGGAATCGCCAAGGACGTCGTTGATTTTTCATACAAAGTTGTTGCTGATAATGGCTCTGCTACTGTACGTTTCAGGGCTGTTAAGGTTCCTGGAGAACTACGGTACGTGGTTGAAGCCTGGTCAATTACCCCAGATCAGGATCCTCATAAAGGCGAGGTCATCAGTTTGATCAATGAGGATTACCTTCCGAGCGTTCCACTTTCCAACACTGAAGAACCCAGCGTTGTGCGTAAGAATTGAAGGAAAGAGATGATCTACGCTCAAGTCGAAGCTGGTGACAAACAAGATGCCTTAAATTCGGAGTAAGAGAACATGAATAATGTACATAGCTTAAAATGAGAAATATATATACATGGTTTAATACACTTTACGTCTTATACTTTTATCTTTTTGTTTTTATGTTTCTTGTTGTTAACGTGTTTGTCTGTTTGTTTTTCGTTATCTTATCTCCCTCATTTCTTTCTTTCTATCTCAGAGAGTATTCGCTATTTAGTGTAACTACATTCCAATGTCTCGAGGGAACTCTAACTTTTTATTACGGTGTACGCCGTCGACACCATCAATTGCTCCATCTGTTGATCCGTCGGCTATAAGCACAAGGCCAGTTGCTCTGATGGCAGGTACAACAGCAGGGACAACACTCAGAACGTCCGCCGGAGCAATAATGCCCATGATATTGTTCGTAGCAGCGTAGATCGATGCCTCTCTCAATGATTTGCAAACGTTTAGTTCACCAAGAGGTCCTTCACTGGTCTCAACGTGGTTAACCGTTGAGTATAATCCATCTGCTCTCATTGCCGTAGCACAGAACAGAACTGGGTAGTTCGGTTGTTTCCAGTTAAGCATTGCACAAATCTCCGGGTGAGTGGAGGAAAACACCAACCCACGAGCTCTACTTCCTGCTCTTCTTGCTGCTTCAAACACAATGCTGAGCACTTGATCCACATAAGTGTTCATAGTAGGCCATCGGACTGGGACATCCCGCGATTCGGCAATTGTAGGGAACGGTAGATGGATGTTAACTCTGTCTTGATCCTGCGCATACCACTGCTCCAAAGTAACAACATCTGGTTTGAGTTTACGCAATTCCGCCAGAGTAAATAGCGGTGTAGCCACCGGTACTCCTGGTGCGATATCGAACATCATATTCATGAGCACCGGCACTAGATCCCGAGTCAGTGTTACAACGATTCTATCATACTCACCGTGCAAACTTGATGCTGTAACATAGGACAATGTTGTTATGGGAGCACTCGGAGCTGGTTGTTGAGCAGTACTCTTCCAGTATGTATCATATTTGGAAATTTCCAATGTAGGGCCTGGGTATGGCTTCACGACAAGATATGTGAATTCTAGCATTCCAACAGGTCGTAGCATGAGATCCATCATATTGAGAGAAACTTGACGAGAGTGGCGGCCCATTTCGCGATCCTCCGCACCGAAAATATTAGGTGCCGCTACTGCTTTAGCTAATAACCGGGTTCCGAATGTGGGCATGACTTCGAAAGTCAAACTTAGTCTATCCAAGTGGTCAACTTCGAATGTTTGAACATAGTCCTGAGGAGGAACTGGGAGTGGGAGGTTTCGGGGTATAGAGTCTCTTGTTGATGAGCTCGTAAGACACAGTCTACCAGCACGTAGCCCTCTTCGGTCTTTGTCGAATTGTATCTGCACGTCGCGAATCTGTACAATAACTTTCTTGGCATCCAAAAAGTTGTGACCGTACCGCTTCAATGGCATGATAGGTGGTGGTAGTTCCAATTCCGGAATGTCTCCTATGTCAAGCTCCATTTGGGCAATATCGTCGTCTTCTTCATCTTCATCTTCGTCATAATCAGCTTCTTCATTGAATTTATCCTTAGAAGCTTTTCGAGAATCCTTCATATCATCTGCCCCGCTAAGACCCATGCCTTCCATAAGATCAGACTCGGGGACCTTCTCGGTACCAGTGTGGCTGATATCTTTAGCATTTGGCCCAAGAGCTGCGGTCAAAGACTTGAAGCATGAAGTGTGGCCTTCCCAGGCAGCGTGGAATAATGCGCTTCGGCCTTTCTCGTCAAGGATAGTGTGATCAGCCCTGGCTGAAAGTAATGCATTTACAGCTCTGCTGTGTCCCTCTGACGCAGCATACATGAGCGGGGTCCACCCATAAAGCCTATCCACTTGATTAACAGTTGCACCAGCGGCTACCAAAACCGGAATGATGCTCGCGTAGCCAGCTCGCGATACTATATGTAATGGATAAAGTCCCTCTGCATCGGCAATCATTGGATCCTCACCACGCTTTTTAAGGAGAAGAACGACGGCATTATACGCCCCGTGTTGGCATGCGAAATTTAAAGGAATATATTGCCTTTCTGGATCAATACCTCCAGTTTGAGCGCCTGAATTCAGCAAGTCCTCAACACATCCTAAGAATCTGTGAAAGATTGAGTAGTGTAGAGCAGAAAGGTTATCATTATCATGATGGTTGATATCCGCTCCTGCACTTAGTAGTTTCACGAGAAAATCGCGTCGATTGTGAATAGCAGCACAAATCAAAGGAGTGCGACCGTAGGCATCCAACGCGTTGATTTCTACTTCGCCGGCAGCCAAAGCTGCACTGAATACGGCCTCACGGGTTATTTCCTTCGTAGAGCTCGGACCTCCGGTCTTTTCAGCCGCAGCGATAGAGCTTAGGCTCGTATATGCAGCGCATAAGTGCAGTACAGTGCGGTTAGCAACTTCTTCAGCATAACCAATCTGAACTTTTTTCGAGTTCCATAGTGCCATAATTGCATCATCGGATACTAGAGTGGGAATGGCTCGCATGAAAATCTGGGTAATTCTCATAGTGGCATCGTTCTCATCTCCCGCAGTTAGTTCTGAAATCCAGGCATCCATTTTGTGCTTTTGATCTGGTTCATTCACATCGTACTGAGTAGCAAAACTCACAAACTCATTAAACAGGTCGTCAGAGGCAATCTCGGCGACTTGAGGAGTCGCCATCGGTTCCTTGACATGTTCGAATACAATGGCATCTCCTGAGGCCAATGCCTCTACTTCCAGCATACAAGCATTACTCTTATCACTGAGGCTAACAAGAACGTCGCGGTGGAACATTGGCTGGACTTCAACCGCTCGACTCAAGTACAATTCCTTGGTATGTGATCTGCTTTGCTTGTCCCATTTCTTCAGAACTTTGGAAAATGCGGTGGCATTGAGCTCTACAAATTGCTCTAACCTATCGAGATCTCTTCTGAATCGTTGTAGGCCCTCATGTATAGAGATATACGTCACAGAGCTACGGGTAAGTTTGCCAAGGCTCCCTGAAGCTGCTGCTTGTTTCTTTTGGATCAACAAATCTAGTCTGATTTCCAGGTCAGACTCCTTCTGTGAGTAGAAAGTTGTAACCTTTTCTAGTTCTCTTTCAAGCTGGAAGAAGAAGGTCGACTTATTCTGTTGTAGTCTCTCGTAGCGAGCCTCTTCACTGTTATCAGCAGCAGGAAGAGCTGCGAGACGCTTCATCAGCTTTTTTAGGGCCTTGTAGTCCACAAAATGCTGGGAATATTCCGGCAAGTCCAGGTGCCTTTTCGACAAATACTTTCCGAACTTCATTTGACTCTAATGGTTCAAGATTCTGCCCGTTACTTACGACTTTTCTTCCGCTAAGTATCCGAAGCCTTTAGGAACTATGGATTCTGCACGTGGGAAGGTGCAGGGCAGGGGGGAAAGACCGAACCTGGCTTATGGTGAGATCTCGCACATAGCGATATATGGAAACATCATTATATAATTAATTAATTAATTAATTAACTACTTGAAGCATGGCACTGGTATGGATAATGAGCGGTAGAAGAGCACAGATGTGTTTGTATGATAATAGCATTATAAGTTACAATGCATCTCTAAGATCATGAAAATAATAATATATAATATGGGTGAATCCAAATCATGTAAAAATGCTGATTTAAAACTGGCGAGTTGGGTAGAATGCGCAGTAACAGTGTAAGCGATGCATATATAGTGTATAAATAAGAGTTAGAGTGGTGAAGAAAGTATAGAGATGCGATGCGTGCTTTTCATATATTCAGAGAAAAACAGAATTGTTTGATATATTTCTTTTTTTTTTTTTTTCTCATTTGAAATCTTGAGCGAACTGAACTATCAAGGAGCCGTCTTCACGGTCACCACTGGCTTCCCAGAACATTGCACCTCCCAGATATGAGTCCTTGGCATATGCTGCTTTCTGGTGCACTGTGGTCGCATTGTCATAACTGATGACAGCATCTTTGCTCTGACAGTACGAAGCTCCTAGCTGTTTATCGGTGTATTCTTTGAATCCCTGCAAGGGTAGTGTTTTATAGTCGTGAACACCGGCCTCGAATTCGCTTGGCAGGCTTCCCGAAAAGGGGCTTCCAATCCCCTTGGTATGGTCGAATGAGCGGCCATATAAAGGAATGCCAAGGACTAATTTGGATGGATGAATGTATCGAGTGTATGCTTTAATAACTGAGTCGGCACTGATATCTTGATTTCGTGGATTCGAATAAAGTTGTGCATGATGGCCCGTAGACGGCGACCATGGACCAGCAAAGTCATAAGTCATAATGTTCCAGCATGTTAAGTACTCATCTACTTCCATTGGAATATGCTGAATGTTCTGGGGCCCAGCTGGAGCAGCAATCATCAGATCGCGTTGGGGTCCTAGACTGCTTCGAAGCTGTTGCATAGTATATAACAAGGCATTGCCGTCGGTGGCATTGGCGGGATACTCCCAGTCAATATCAATGCCATCAAATCCATATTCTTCTACAAGCCTCAATGCAGAATGCACGAACGTCTGCCGCTTTGCTGGATTGCGAAGCACTTCAGCTACCATGGAGGAATACGTGTACCCGCCAACACTTGCAACGACTCGAAGGTGCGGGTGTTTTTGCTTGAGCAGCTTGAACTCCCCAATACATCCACTACCGCCTAGATCCATCGGCTTTTGCAGATCGGCCCACTCATCTGAGAACTCGATCCGGCCGGATTCTGGATCCGGTTTTAAGAATGCGTATATGACATGGGTGATCGAGTCGAGCGGAAGTTTAGAGGGCGTGTATCCACGAGCATAAATTGACCAATTCGTGAAGTACACTGCTACAACCATGATTTATTTTGGATCTTGTATCAAATCGGTGTCAATGTGCTGTGGATTTGTTTATTTGTGTGACTGTTTTTCTTTATGTTCATTCGTAAATTATTACACACAGTTCACTAATTAAAGCCGCTTAGGCACACACATACACCAGCACACATAGTGTACCTCTACCGCCAGCTACAGAGAAAGCTTAAGGGTTCTTTGTCTGTGATTGGCGATGGTGGTGGTGGTGGTCCAGAGTTCTGAGGTTGGGACGATAGTGTGTAATCTGAGGCGGGATAGCCGTACGTTTTCAAAGAAGAAAGACAATAACATAAACTGGGATAGGTACCCTGCTGAGGCGTTTATTTCAATTTGAAACATCGAAGATAGTGGGTTATTTTTTCACTTATATCTTTACCTTTAATGTTCATAATATTATTTTATACGCACCTTCGGATCTGATCGACAGATCGGATCCCCAGCGGTGATCTAGAAGGGCTCCCGAACCACAGAGGCAAGCATACTCCTTATGTATAGTGACGCATGTTCAAAATATGAAAACCGAAAGAATTACCGCATCATACGTAGCTATTTCTCCAGTATCTAGCAGCTAGTTGAAACAGCTTGCCTAATTACTACGCTAATCTAAGCTGCCACGGCATGTATCAAGGGAAAGGGTTGATGTCGACTGTTGTGCTGCTCCCTTACCGCCTTGCGTTTCGATTCATGGTCCTTACCCATAACACAACCCCATCAAAGAGTTGGCAACCATCGTTAGCAATATGGAATAAGATTTCATGATTCGGCAAACCGCCCATGCTGCCAGCTCCGCCGCGCGTGCTTCGTAGATATATCTAAATGCTCCAGCAGACTATACTTACATTTGATACTCATACATATTTATTGTAAAACCGCCACCAGCAATATCAACGCAATTTCGCTTCTTTAGGCTCTCTACGGGTAGGGGGACATTTCCGGATCGGGAATCATATATGTGCTTATGTCACACGCATTGCTACCATTCTTACCCATATGCTCCCCACCTACCACCCTTCACCCTGTCCCTTTGTCCCATCCCCCAGAGCTATTTGTTGGAACCCGATAGACATTCCCCCCGCCTCCCTCCCAAATTGCCCTACATCCGTTCATCCGGATACCATTTAATCTATCTAACGAACTTGAATTCCTGCAACCCCCCAGGAACTCGCTTGTGAGGTATGAGTATTTCTAGTGAGAACGCCTCGTTAGGAGGTGGAAGTTTGAAAGGAAGAGATCCGAGATCTCCTTCGGCCATTGCCGAATTCAACAAACGCCGTTTACATGGAGACTATGGCACGCAACCCAACGCTCCTTCTATCGGAATTAAAATCGACGGAGGTGCCAACACATCTGCCATCAAAGCTACAAACAGTCGTCTAGGCCCCAAGCTCTGGCATCCGACTAGCAGCGACCATGCTCGTCGTGCTTCGACCCTTGCTTCGACGTCCTCGTCGTCGTTCATTCCTGAAGCACACTATGTAGAGGACCCTACGTCCTCCTCGCTTGCTTCTAAGGCTGCCACTTCTGCCATTCAAGTCAGCGGAGAAGACTATGGTGCCAAGCACCAGCCTGATGCCTATAATTGGGGTAAGAAGCCCAGTCAATGGTCTCATTTGGGTGCTATTCGATCAAGCGCTGCAGCCCAGCGTGACGAGGATCGTTCTACAGGATTGAACTCCCTTAGTCGTGCTCCCCCAAACCAGTCGATTGACATTTCTAAGGTCCTTAGTGCCGCTCAAGCTAACGCCGACAAGCGAATTGCTGATGCTGATAACCACCTTCCATCTAACTTCGGTATCCAGACCGAAGAGCAGAAGGCTGAACGCCGCCAGCAGGTTTTGTCTTTGATCACTATTGCTGATGAGCGTGTCAAGGCCCGCATGGCTGAGATGAACCGTGATGTTGCGGCTCCTCAGAACGTGTTTGGATCTATTGAGTTCCAGAAGATTGCTATGGAGGTTGCTGCTAAGTCTCTTGGTGGTCGTTTGGATAACCACGGAAAACTCAATTTGGGTGGTGGACTCTACATGACCCAGGATGAGGTCGACGATATTGCTCGCCGTAACGTTCAGCCTGTCCTTGACAAGGTCCAGCTTGTTGCTGACAAGAAGCGCATTGCCGACCGTGAGGCTGCTGAGCGTGAGGCTCTTGCCAAACAGCAGGCAGCTGAGGCCAAGGAGGCTGAACGCCAGCGCAAGGCCGAGGAGAAGCAGCGTGCTGCTGAGGAGAAACAACGCAAGAAGCAGGCTGAGACTGCGGCTAAGCAAAAGCGCGAACGTGCCGAGGCCCGTTCCAAGGAACAACACCCTCAAGGCTCTCACTTGTGGCACTGGCAACAAGTTGAGATTATCAAGGAGGAGGTCAAGGAAGCTAAGCAGTCCCGTGAAGACAAGGGCGCCGAGGCTGCCCGCTTACACAAGGCTAAAGATCAGACTCAGACTGATTTGACCACCCTTGTGGATCGTCACCATGAATTGAAGCGTGACTACTTCGGCCGCGGTGAAGCCATTGAGGCTAAACAGGCTGAATATGATCCTGACGCTGTTGAAACTGCCTCTTTGTTCGAATTGAAGCAGGAGCGTGAAACTGTTAAAGAGAATACCAAGATTGCTAGACAGAAGCGCACTGAGCTTGAGCAAAAGATCGAGGAGCTCGACCGCAAGATTTCTGAAGCCGATAAGGAGTCTGAAGAGGCTCAGCAGCACCATCACGACCTCAAGAAGAAGTACTTCGAGGCTCGTGCTGAGGCTGAAGAGGCAGAGAAGAAATGGCAGGCCGAAGAAGAGGCTCGTATCAAGCGTGAAGCTGAGGAGCGCGCCAAGAGAGAGGCCGAGGAGGCTGAACGCAGGAAGAAGGAGGCCGAGGAGGCTGAGCGTAAGAAGAAGGAGGCCGAGGAAGCCGCTGCTAAGAAGAAGGAGGCCGATGAAGCTGCTGCTAGGAAGAAACAACAAGAGAAGGCTGACCAGGCTGCCAAGCCCAAGCCAAGCAGCTCCACCGCTGCTGTCCCTGTCCCCACATCTCCCAAGTCTAAATCATCTGCCGCCGAGCCAACCACTCCAAAGGGTAAGACCGCTGAGGTTGATGATGTGTCCTATTCTCCACCCTCGAGAAGCAAGCTTCTTAGCTTAGGCGACTCTCGTACTGGTCCTGTGCTTGCGGGCTACAAATCCCCTGTCAGCAAGAAAGAAGACACCCCCAAGTCCCCTGTAAATGATGTCAGTACTAAGGAGACTGAAACCAAGGAGGCTAAGGCTGACGAAGAGACTAAAGCTAAGGAGGTTAAGGCTGACGAAGCTAAGAAAGCCGAGGAGAACAAGGAAGTAAAGGCTAAGGAGACCAAGGCCAAGGAAGCTGAGGAAACAAAGTCTGCTGAGGAATTAAATGACAAGAACACTACTGAAGCAGCTATTGCTGTTACCGGTACCGCTGCAGCTACTGCTGCTGCTCCTATCCCTGGAACTGCCGAGGCCAAGGACACCAAGGACACCACTGAGAAATCTTCCCGCACCTACGAACAGGTTGTAAAAGATGAGGAGGCCCGTGCCAAGGCTACGGAAAAGAAAGTTTCCAAGGAAACTAATGACTCCGCAAACCAGACTCGTGAGGAAACCCCGTCAAGTACCATCACGGAAGATACTTCCGTAAAGGGCATTTCGGACAACAACAAGCTGTCTAAAAAGCTTTCTCAGGCTAAGCCGGTCGGTGGATCAGTGGCTGGTTCAGTTGCCACGGAAAAGAAGGTTTCCAAGGAAACTAACGACTCCGCAAACCAGACTCGTGAGGACACCCCGTCAAGTACCGTCACGGAAAATACTTCCGTAAAGGGCATTTCGGACAACAACGAGCTGTCTAAAAAGCTTTCTGAGGCTAAGCCAGTCGGTGGATCAGTGGCTGGTTCAGTTGCGTCAAAAGATGCTAAAACCAAGCTCACTGATGAGATTCCGTTGGGTGGTGTGAAAGATCAGTTCTCTGGCTTTGAGTCATCTAATGTTAAGGAGAAGGTAGAGGATTCTCCAGGTGTTTTCAAGGAAGACCTTTAATCAACTCATTTTTTCCCACTTTTCATTGTTCTTAGACGGATGTGTTGATCACTTTTTTCAATTTACATTATTATTGTTTTTCTAGTTTCATAATTTAGTACTATTTACTACATTTCAATTAAAAATTGACTTGTGGCTTTTTTTTTTTTTGCTCTAGCGGGGCAGTGGAAGTTAGCGAAACCTCAAGATCGGAAAGAGCCACTGGACAAGGAAACGAGTGTACAACTGGTTCTGCAGCACGTTTTTCGTCATCGAACACAAACGAGTCAAATGAATTTTCACTTTCTTCATCTGTGTGCTGTTCTCGCGGAAATGCTTTCACTGTGGATAATTTTATCGGAGTAATTAGCAGGTCATTCAAATCCTGTTGATATTCGGGACACACATCATCTTCAGCCTGAGGGTAGTTCTCGTTCCACTTCGGGTAATGGTTCTTGAGTTTTCCGATTGCTGGCCAAAGATCCCAAACCATTATGAGCTGGTAAAAAGGATATATAAAGCTAATTGTCCACTCAAGGATAGCGGGAGCATTGATGTAAAAAGACTGAGAGCCAACAAACCCAACAGCCAGAAACAATTCCAAAATAAACCATAGTACCTTAGACCATAGAGCTATTTTCCCGTGGGATTGGCGGAGGTACGAGCGATCCAGGGCTGCAGAAGCAGCCACATTGAACAAGGCACTAACACCTACAAAAACGATATAGACTACCAATAAGGAGACATGGGCATCATGATAGGTTTTAGTATCGAATATGGCCACAAATAAGATACCGAGTTGGCCTACAGTCGCGAACGCTAACGAGAGCCATAAACACCACATCGACCACCAGTGGCAATGTCTCCGCAGTCGCCCAGTCTGACGAAGGTATAACTCAGAGGCAAGAGAGAGCACAAAAAGTAAGCCCTGGGAGCCGCTTCCAGCAATAAAAATAGGTTGGTATCTCCCTGCACCTATATCTGATATGTATAATACAAATTGGTGCGGCTTAGTTTCGAATGCATAGTTTGGGTACCCTTCCGAGGCCCAAAGTGTCATCAACGTAATTAACATTGTCCACCATATGATGGCAGAGAATGCTGGAACTAACCAAAGATGCAGATACAAAGCATTTAATGCTGTTCTGGACATGCGTATAGCCCACACTATAAAGACTGAAGTGAACCAATTGCGCCAAAACAAAAGAAACAAGCGAGACGCTGGGGATTTAGGAATCAGAACGTGTTTTTCGTCTGACGTTTTATCTAGTCTTGCCCATCTAGATGCATCCGTCTAGCTGCATTCCCACACTCAACCGCATTCACATATTCTTCCAAATCCATCGAATGCATCCCTCTCTCAATGACCTTGCCCTGTTCCTGATATGTCTTCACCTTGAGAAGCGTTTGCCCCTTACCCTGGGTTGTCTATCCCTCTTTTCACGCCCGTCCTGTCCAACAACGGCGTCCTGTCCCAAAGCCGCAAATATACAAACCTGAAGATGTATGAGCTGACCTAATAGCAGAATTGCGTCTATGGGAAAATACTAAGCTACCAAGTCGCCTCTTACCGAGGAAATGGAACAGAGCTGATTCTTGTACTGCATATATAAAAGAGCATAATGATCCTCACCGGTGAATAACCTAACCTTGACTAAGTTTGTAGGTAACTGATTCCACCTCTACTATCTTAGTCAACTAACAGAGGCTTCATAGTGTCGCCGGGTACATGTTACTGCCACCTTGTCAGTGAATCGTGGAACTCCGACAGCCGACCGCCATCGTTAAGCGAATATAATAAGAAGGAAAAGGAACCCTAATATTTCGTACGATGTATATTGGCAGATAGTGATCAGGCCATATATAGAGACAAACACTAACGCCCACAGACGCGGAGGCAAACTTAAGTACGCACAAAAGCGAGAAAAGTCGGAGAATCTTGACGATCCAGTCACTCAACCTCTTTTCATACCAATTCGGTTTTCGTTTTTCATTGTTTGAGCTTCTGACATCTTAAAAACTGCAATAGCAGATAGAGAAGAAAGAGCAGAAAGTTAAGACCGATTATCACTTCCCAGGAAAAAAAAGAACCTTTGTTAGCAAAAGAGAGATCGAAATAATCAAGGAACTAAGCGATTATGGTACGCCCGTTGATTGTAGGACCTGAAGAACCCGAGAAGCCGTTCCCAGTTGTGGTCAAAACACAGATTACTGGAGGATTTGGAAGAGGATCATCCGAGCTTGGAATCCCGACGGCCAATATTCCACCGGGAGAGCTCGCCCAATTGGATCCAGGCGTTTATTTCGGCTGGGTGCGTGTTCAGGGCGATGTGTCTAAGGAAGCAGAGCCAACGTGCACGAAGACTGTAGGAAAGCGTGAAATTGAATTCAATTATGGCAAGCAGCTGAAGCCAGAAGACCAGCATGTGTTCCCTATGGTCATGAGCATTGGGTGGAATCCGTTCTACCAGAACAAAGAAAAGTCGGCAGAAGTCCATATTTTACACAAGTTTGCGGATCTGTTCTACGGTGCTAATATTGGAGTTGTAGTGGCAGGTTTCATCCGTGCTCAGCAAGGATACGACTCTGTGGAGGCATTGATCGCCGATATCAAATTCGATATAGAGGTTGCAAAACACAGTGTACAGCGGGAGAAATACGAATCGTTGAAGTCACTTATTTAAATATTTAGTCTGTTTTTCTCTGATTTTTGAGCCCACGTACAGTCTTGGTCAGAATCTTGACCATTTTGGAAAACCAAACAAAATTGAGGCCCACGAGTGTAATGTAACAGAACAGAATGCCATATAAGGTTGATGCAGGGATTCCTTCGGGGGGCGAGGTAAAAGCCTCATAGAACATCTTGTAGCCGTTAATAGGACCGGAGACAATACGGCATAAGAAGAATACAGTGATCAAACACAATCCATTCAGGAGCTTCAGTTTGTCACCGATTAGACCCGGCACATGGACGGCAAACCAATTGATGTTCACAAACGGAGTCGAAGCCTCAAACCATATGAACGGAGCAGCGAAGTTGAACATAAATGGGCGCAAAGCCTGTGTAAACACGTAAAGTGCAGTAGCAGCATGAGCGAAGTAACTCAATCCTTCATATTTGAAATAGAACGTAGTCACCCACACATCCCATAAGAAGTATCCAACATTGTATGCTGCTACAAAGCCCGCATACGGCGTATAGCTCGTTAAAGTAGACAATTCCTCAGAGAAAAACAGGGGAAAACTGATAGCGCACACTGTGATTGCATTAAAGTGCGAAACCACATGCATGTCAAACCCATGTTGCGCTCTAGGCGACAATTGTCTGTATTTTGGGTAGAACAACGGAGTGACTAAAGGTAGAAGTGTCGAAAATGCCAAAAAGAATACAAAGGAGGCTAGAATTTCATGTGTGTGTTGAGGCAAGGCCTTGATGCCCGTGACCTCAGAGATTTTGACCACGATTGAGTTAGTCGCCAAAGAATGAAAGTCCTCAAAAGGATCTTTTTCAATAGCTAAAAATGGCAACATTAGAGCTACTGAGTCCTGAAGTGTCAGTGTTGTGGAGGTGGTTACTTGGCTTTTGAGTGGGGATGGAAACCCTCGCACGCACGTTGTACTACTCCGTAATCTGTATTCTATCAGTACGATGATAAGCGGGCACCAAGTGTGAAGTTGGGGAAGTGAAAAATCCAACTAAATGGGAATGAAATTTTTTGAAAAACCAGGAGAAAAAGAGCTAATTAATCAAAGTCCAAAAAAAATTCCATTGTGAATGTGTAAACTCAAACTGAACTCATCTACTCACTACTTATGTGGATCGGCAAGCCCAGGTTGTTCCATTGACTTTGTATACACCAATATGCACTTATAAACTTGTTTATTTGTTACAAGTATATTCACCAAAAAGCGGCTGTGCACACGCATATCTCTAATGGCAATTATATATAATGAGATTGATGCATTGTCATGTATGTATAGATCCAACGCACCCACATGCATGAGTTTATTGGTTACAATTCGAGCACAATCACTAAACCATATTACCAAATAATACAGATATTATCGTGACCTCATATTTGTTTGCATATATACGCATTTTATGCGATCTAACGGTAAGAAATATACTTGTCAAAGGGGTTCACCCCCACACCTGGCTCTTTCGCCGTTATGTAACGCGGCACCAATTATTCTATGTGGCATTTACTTAGCCGCCGGAAAAAGACTAAGCCTATAATCTATTTCAATTGGTGTGCATACCTATATTTATGACCGATTGTATAAAGGAAATATCTTAGCTTTTGAGTGTAAGTTATTTAATATGCATGAGACAAACATATGAACACTTATGCCCATGAACTTAGCCTATGTTGATGTAATACTTGTATAATGCAGAAATATTATAGCAGACTGAAATATCTGTACCCAACGATGGGTATGGGTACGCCCCAACCCGTTTGAATCTGGAAATGCACGCGACCAGATACGCCAAAATATCCATTGTGGCAGTTGTATCTGCAAGATCGCCAAACCCCACTACTCAGGCTGGTAAACCCATTTCAGTCATTACCACCATACCACACACACCCACTCTAAAATCTAGTTATATGAGTTTAGAAAACGAAAAGCTGTTGCGTGTCCGTAAGGTTGAAGCCCCCAAATCGGCGCTTCCGACTGCTGGAATCCCAGGTCATGTGCGTTCCATGGACGACTATAAACAGATGTACGAGGAGTCTATTAACAACCCGAACGAGTTCTTTGGTAAACAGGCTCGTGAGCTCCTTAGTTGGGACAAGGATTTTCAGAAGGCTCTCTATGGCAGCTCTAAGTTCACTGATTCTCCGGCTTGGTTTGTCGGCGGACAGCTAAATGCTTCCTACAACTGTGTTGACCGCTGGGCCCTTGAAACACCTGACAAAACCGCCGTTATCTACGAGGGTGATGATGTTGAGAAGGCCTACACTTTGACTTATGCTGAGCTATTGACTCGTGTTTGTCAAATGGCTCAGTTGCTTGAATCCAAGGGTGTCCAGGCTGGCGATGTTGTTACTATTTACTTGCCCATGATTCCCGAGGCGGTAATTGCCATGTTGGCTGTTGTACGTTTGGGTGCTGTGCACTCCTGTATTTTTGCCGGTTTCAGTCCTGGTGCTATCAGGGACCGTGTTGTTGATGCCAACTCCAAGGTCCTTATTACCTGTGACATTGGCTTCCGTGCTAAGAAGGTCATTGGTACCAAGAAGATTGTTGATGAGGCTCTTCAGTCCTGCCCGAATGTCCACACTGTAGTTGTTGTCAACCGTGAGCTCGACCACGAGCAGCTTAACTTGGTCCACGGCCGTGATGTCCTTTACCCGGAGGAGGCTCACAAGTTCAAGAGTTACTCTCCGCCGGCCCCGGTTAGCAGCGAGCACCCGTTGTTCTTGCTTTACACCTCAGGATCCACTGGTAAGCCGAAGGGAATGCAGCACAGCACGGCTGGTTACTTGCTTGGTGCATTGCTTACAACTAAGCACATCTTCGGTGTTACTCGCGACGATATTCTTTTTACTTCTGGTGACATTGGCTGGATCACTGGTCACACTTATGCCGTTTATGGCCCTCTTGCTAATGGTGCTACAACTGTAATTTTCGAAAGCACCCCTGTATATCCTACTCCGACCAGATACTGGGACATCGTCGACCGTTATAAGGTGACTCAATTCTACACTGCCCCTACCGCCTTGCGCTTGTTGCGCCAGTACGGTCATGAAATTATTCAGCCGTACGACCTTTCGAGTTTGCGCGTTCTCGGTTCGGTTGGTGAACCTATTGCTGAAGAAGTCTGGGAGTGGTACTTCACTCACATCGGCCGCAAGCGCTGCACCGTCTGTGACACCTACTGGCTCACTGAGTCTGGCTCGCATTTGGCTTCCTCCTTCCCTGGTGTCACACCTATGAAGCCCGGTTCCGCTGGCTATCCTTTCTTCGGCATCAAGCCTGAGATCGTCGACCCGGTAAGCGGCCAGCCCATTACTTCTCGCCCGGCCGAGGGTGTCCTAGCAATCAGCCAGCCGTGGCCTTCTATGGCTCGCACTATTCATAATGACTATGGTCGCTTCAAGGATACCTACTTGAATCCGTACCCTGGTTACTTCTTCACTGGTGATGGTGCTGCTATTGATCAGGAGGGCTTTATCTTCGTTAGCGGTCGTATGGATGACGTTGTTAACGTCAGTGGGCACCGTCTCTCGACTGCTGAGGTCGAGGCTTGCTTCTTGGAGGCTACTGTTGAGGGCATGAGCATGATCACTGAGTGCGCTGTTGTCGGTGTTGACGATGAGATCACTGGCCAGGCCTTGATGGTCTTCGCTGTTGCTGAGCCGTGGCTCAAGCAAGAGATCGTCGGCGGAAAGCGCACTCTCCAGGACGTCTCGAAGGAGGCTATCTTGATTGTTAGAAAGGAGATTGGCCCCTTCGCCGCACCACGTAAGGTGTTCATTGTCGACGATCTTCCCAAGACCCGCTCTGGTAAGATCATGCGACGTGTGCTCCGCAAGATTGTTGCTGGTGAGGAGAAGCAGCTAGGTGAATTGAGTACTTTGAGCGACCCGCAGGTTGTTCCCTCGTTGATCGAGGCCGTTCGTGCTCAGAAATAATTGAACTAGTGTAAAGTTTTCCTTATCACCATTATCGAATTCTGAAAAATGTGTTGTATACATGTTATTATCCTAGTTTCTTAGTGGTGGTGTTCGCCAGTACGAACCATTGATTTTTTTTTTTGATTTTTTTTTTTTTGGAGCCTGCCTTTCTGCTTGCTCCTTACCGGGATGCATTATTTACTTGTTTAAACTTCTTCATCTTATCTTAATATATATAATTTTCCCAAATAAAAATTATCATGCTCCTTCTGATCGATGTTTCTTGAAATATGCAGTTCAACCCGTCATTAACGTACAACAATATTTTGTGGCACTCTCAATTTCTAAAGTGTTAGGGTTGGGTTTGTAGATGGGTGGAAAAACCACACACGTTCCCATTGTCTTGTTTTCTAAACGCTGCATCAAACTGTTGTAAACTCAAGCCCCCAGAAAATATGCAGGCGCCCGTAGTTTTTGTGAATACAGGAGGCAGCAGAGAAACAGGAAGACAGGCGCAGACGTCTAACATCACGGCGGCTAAGGCTGTTGCTGATATCGTTCGCACTTGTTTAGGTCCGAAGGCGATGCTTAAGATGCTGTTGGATCCGGTGGGTGGCATTGTACTAACGAACGATGGACATGCCATTCTTCGTGAGATCGAAGTGACTCACCCTGCCGCAAAATCTATGATCGAACTGAGTCGTGCTCAAGATGAAGAGGTCGGCGATGGTACCACTTCCGTTATCATTTTGGCTGGTGAGATCTTGGCTCAAACTTTCCCGTATTTGGAGCGTAACATTCACCCAGTCATTATCATCAGTGCTTTGAAGCGTGCCTTGGAAGACGCTTTGCAGGTTGTTCACGAAATCTCGCGAGAAGTGGACGTGTCAAACGATGATGAACTATTGAAGATTATCGGCAGCTCTATTGGCACCAAGTACGTGTCAAAGTGGAGCGAACATATGACCAAGCTTGCTTTGCGTGCAGTTAAGACTGTTGCTAGTCCGGCTTCTACCGCTGCCGCTGGTTCGGCTATTCCCATCGCTGCCTCATCTGCCGCTGCTTCAGCTACTTCATCCGCTGGAAACGCTGCTTCTGCTGGTGGCGCTTCTTCCGCTTCTGCTGCTTCTGCAGCAAATAAACCCTCACCTGTTACTATTGACCTGAAGCATTACGTTCGTGTTGAAAAAATCCCTGGTGGCGAAGTCACTGACAGTGAAGTCCTTGATGGTGTCATGGTAAATAAGGACATCACTCACCCTAAGATGCGCCGCCATATTGAGAACCCGAGAGTTTTGCTTCTTGATTGTCCTTTGGAGTACAAAAAGGGCGAATCTCAGACCGATATTGAGATCACTAACGAGAGCGAGTGGTCGCGTATTCTAGAGATCGAGGAAGAGCAGGTGGCCACTATGTGCCAGCAAATCTCCAAGTTCAAACCTGATGTTGTTATCACTGAAAAGGGTGTATCTGATCTAGCTCAGCACTACCTCATGAAGGCTGGAGCTACTGTTCTTCGTCGTGTGCGAAAGAGTGACAATAACCGCATTGCCAGAGCTACCGGTGCTGTCATTGTTAGCCGTGTTGATGAAATTAAGGAAACTGACATTGGCAATAAGTGTGGTCTTTTCAAGGTTGACACTATTGGAGACGAATACTACAGTTTCCTAGTAAAATGTCAGGACCCTGGTGCTTGCACTGTTCTCCTCCGTGGTGCCTCCAAGGATGTTCTTAGCGAGATCGAGCGTAATTTCCAGGATGCTATTTCTGTTGCCCGCAACATTCTTCTTGAGCCTCGAATGGCTCCTGGTGGCGGTGCTACTGAAATGGCCGTCAGCGTTCGTTTGGCTGCGAAAGCCAAGGAGATCGAGGGTGTCGAGCAGTGGCCGTACATGGCAGTTGCGCAGGGCATGGAAGTTATCCCGCGCACATTGATTCAGAACTGTGGTGGAAACCCATTGCGACAAGTCACTAGTCTCCGTGCAAAGCATGCTGAGGGTCTCTACACCTATGGCATCAATGGTAATAATGGTGATATTGTTGACATGGCTACTTATGGCATTTGGGAGCCAGAGGCTGTTAAATTGCAATCCATTAAGACAGCTATAGAGAGCTCTACTTTGCTCCTCAGGGTCGACGATATCGTGAGTGCGAAGCGTCGGGACGGCGAGGGCAAACGCCCTGAAGGACCACCTCCACAGATGGCAGGTATGCCAGGTGGTGGAATGCCGATGATGGGATGAAGTTAGTATTGGAGAAGTTTTGGAGAAATGTTGGAAGAAAGGGCTTATTATATTATGTGTATAGGTCGCGTGTATACAATGTAGATAAATAATGATTGTTTTTTTCTCTCTTCAATGATCACACATTCGGCTGGAGGTCTGCCTTCTTTTCTGATTTTCCCTCCGCTGCTGGCCCCTTTTTTTTATTAAATAGTTTATTGGTTTTTGTGTGGACTTTTGGGTGATTTCCCAGATTGGCCTTGTGATTGCATTGAGGTACTTTTTGCGACTGCTTTAATCTTTTTTCGTGAAGAATAGGTTGCTTTGTGGAGCCAGCTGCCAAGTTGCAACTTCATGAGCAGCAGTATTATGAACAAAACAGGTGTTATGCGAGAGAAAATCACACCTCCTTTGGCAAACATTCGCACGCAAACGATTACCAGCGGTGCTACCGGAAGTCCTGCCTTCTTGGAGACCAGGCTCTGATGACCCCGGTGAGAATCGTTAGTAGCATAGTCATCTTTGAGCATTTCCAAATATGAAGAGAAAGTACGTTCGGAAGAAAGATTGTTGAAGTTTACAATATAGGCAATCTTCAGCCAATCAACCAGAACAATTGAACCCATTACTAGGGATGCTGGGCCGGTGCATTTACTGATGGCACTCCGCGAGAACAACGAATCACCCTTTGAATAAACTTCTAGGAAGTTTCGTAGGACTATGACCAGAAGCAGCGATGCAAACTGGAATCGTTGGGTGATGTCTGCGCATGTCCATTGGAATAGAGAGTGCTTGTCGAACTTTTTAAACACTGCAGATTTGATTTCACTGAATTGATTGGTTAGCATAAAACTCAACAGTGCGTTCGAATATGAATTCACCGCAAGATTCAATGTTACTAGCTGCCACATGAGAACAAACGAGTGGGCTATGGTGTACCCCAGATTAACAGTTGAATATATCAGCATCCTATGTCTGCTTTGTGATGTGCGTTCACTCGTAAGACATGCGGCTATTTCGTGTCCAACAGAACACAGGAATTTATCACAAACTTCCATAAGGCTATAAAGAACAAACATAGTGATTCCAGCTTGGCTCCTTATAGCATGATAGACCCGACTGGTGTTCACACCTTGAAGAACCCTATATGAGAGAGCAATTATAACGATCTGAATCAAGTCTCCAGTCCATTGTTTGTTGCGAAGTCTATAAAAGGCCCTGATAGGAAGAATAGTGATGGTGTGAAGAAATGAGTCGAGTGCGAGTAGGGTGCCGAAACTTAAAACTCGTTCAGCATGGTATGGAGTAGTGACAAAATCTACTAAGGCTTCCTCCCTGTCTAACGTAGGGGGTGAGGAACCTCTCAATTCTATAAGGAATTGATTATAGAACCCCAAGAGCATCAAAGTACTCTACTACTCAAAATTTATCAAGTTGGTGGAGTAGCTGATTGTTTTGCGTAACAGAGCAAACTATACCTTTTTTTATTTTTTATCAGATAGTGATCATAGCTTGGTTATGGTTTGTTTCACCATACGCATGGCCTTACCCGTGCCCTCAAACTGGATACCAGAAACACTCGGCAGTATGTGGTAGTCAAGCCGATATTTTCGATCCACAAATTGAAACAATTTAGATATTTCAGGCGGGTCCTGTTGGGTGTGATTGTTGAATATGGATGCCAGAGGGCCAGTCATTAAACAAATATTCCGGTCCATCTGTAGACATTCGAGATATCTAGATCACCCTGATATTCATGCAGATCTTCAGGCCTTGAAGCGAAGACTAAGTAGAAAATCTAAAGTAAACAACACTACGCGAGCGTGGAGACATCGTATTAGCACTCTGTTTGAGATTGATCAATCTTTGAGGCGTATAGAAGATGGAAAACTTACAGTCCCGCAATTTAGGGAACTTTGGCAACCGCTGATACCAACTAATAAGGCAATAGAGCGTAACCAAGGTAGTCGGTTCCAACTATGGCTACAACATGAGTCTCGTCGCTTTGACGCATACAATTCGCCTCCGCAACGGGATTCCCCTCAATTCCTTCAAATCGATCGTATGGCAAAGTTCTCAGATACCGCGCACCGGTTTGCGAGTAAATTCGGTGTATCGCCAGATTCGATTGCAGTCCAGACGATTCTGGCTCCTTACTGGAAGCAAGAGTTCAAAACTCGACATAATCCATTAAGACCTCGACCAGTTGATATCCGGTCTATAAAACGTGACGCAGGATCATTATCGCTGCTACGAGTACGTGGTGTCTCCATGCGATCCAAAGGTTTAAGAAGACATATAGAGGAAGTTGACAAGAGCAGATATTCTCGAATATCCGATCTCAATTTTCAAGTTTGGTTGGCTACACAGTACATGGAGGATCCTTTAGATGGTGAGGATATGACTGAATGGATAGCGTGGCTCTCACAAGAACGACGAAGAGTCAAGCATGAACTTGGAGAAATGACAAACAAGCTTGAAGTCCAACGCCGCATCCTTTTACGTCGGAAGGCTGAATTGGAGCGTACTTGGGAGTGGCGATATAAACGGCAGCTTGAGACTATAAAGCGGCGGAATGCGATCCACCCCAAACCATTGTTAACGCTTGATTCCTTGTAGAATATTAATGATATAAGAATAATGACTTAATAAATTAGGGAAATCGTTCCTTGATTCCCAAGGTTGTGATCGTTTGTCCAGCGTCTTCTGTTGGTGTAGCAGGCTTGTCTATCTCAAGTTCATTCAACTTCGTTTCTAAATGCTGGCTCTTGATGATATCTGCAACCGTTTCTGTTACAGTTCTATGGTTCATTTGTGCAATTGCTTGTACTTCTGGAAGGAGCAGTACACCTTGCTCGTATGCTAAATCACCGTATTTAAACCATGCAACGTTTTTCCTTGTGACGAGGGCTTCCCTGCTGAGTTGTTCTCGATAGAACTGAGCGGCTTGGTAACATGGCAACTGACAGTATTCATGTTGCCACGGTAATACAGTATGCACTGACGGGTTCCTTACATTCCCTCTGCTATCTCGTAGCATATGTGGGCATGCTGGATACCCGCATCGTGATAATACTGTGCGCTCCTCCACTAAATCGTCGAAATCTTGGGGTGTGAAGAATCTCGTTAATAACTTTAGTGCGTCATTGTCAATGGGGTCTGTGCATAGTATTATAAGTCTCAACACTAGATTTTGTGCTTGTGTCCTCGATAATTGATCAGGAACTCCTGGCCTAAGCGTATTTTCAATGTCTCGTACTGTCAACTCCGGCATTTGTAGTTAAGAAGAATTCGTTTCTCAACCCTCATGCCATATTGATCCATCCGCATATAATACCACAAAACACACCCACACCCATATATCATCCCCAAAGACATATATATGTATATATGTACCGTCATAAAAAGAGCTAGTCCTCAGTATTATAATCCAAATTGGTCGTCTAATTTTATATATCTATTTATAAATTTTCATTTGTAGAAGTTTGTCTGCTAAATCTTAGCTGGTCCCTCCAATTGAGAAGATATAGTTAGAAACCTAGCTCATGTAGAAGTCGCCATTTGTTATCCTCTGGCAAGAACTAGGTGGAGCCGTTCCAGATAGGACATTGCTGAAATAGTCAATTACTTCACTGTATTGATTTCGGGCTTGACTGTGAGAAGCACCAGGAATCTCGTGGTACCTGACTGAAGTACCATTGGCACAGTATGACTTTAGTAGGCTATGAACTTCGCCAGCAGAGGCTACTGTGTCGTCAGTACCTTGATAGACGTACATGTCAACCTTAGGACTTGATTTGCCTAAACTATTAAGTGCATAGACGCTCTGGACCTTAGGAATTGAGAACACGTCTATGCCGGGGGTGAAGAACTCAGAGGTGACATTGGCGTTAAAATAATGAATCAAGTTAAATCCTGAACATCGGCTAGCAGCGCTTTGGAATTGCGATCTACGGCGAGGTATCACATTGTCGGCAAGTGCATCACTGATGTCCTTGTATTCGGTTGCCATGCCGAGCAGCGAAGAGATAACACTACCGGCACTGGGTGAATTGTTAACTGCTTCTATCCAGCTCTGTAAATTGGTAATAAGACCACCTAGGGCCACTGCTTTTAATGGAAGCTCCGGAGCATAGGAGCTAGCCAATTCTGCGGCCCAACCGCTAGCATGGGCTGCAGTTCCGTACCCCCAAATACCGATGTTTACTGTGTGGTTTGAATCTTTGACCTCTTCAAGCGACAGAGCTGCACGAGCGGAGTCCAGGATTTGCTTTCCAGCTAACTTACCAACAGTGAATGATCCTCTTTGGCCTTCGTAGTCAGGTACGACTACCGTGAATCCCTGGTCAATCAAGTCTTGAATTTCGGGAACAACATTACGGCCAAACAACTGGTAGGTGGGCGCGCAATCGATTGCAACGGCATCCTCTGGAATCTGGTAGACAACGATATCCCCATTGGAGTTAGACTGTCTCGGGATTAGCACGGACGCCAGGGTCAATGCAGCAGAATCGTGTGCGTCCTCACTCCTCAAGCGGATCTGGTAGGAAGAATCGACACCCTGATAGGTGCCAGAGACACCAATAGATCTTTGGCCGATTATCTGACCATTGGAGTACTTAGTTAAGTTTGTAGGAACTTTGGTGTAGAATTGATCTTTCAGAGGCTCAATTGGTTGCTGATTCGGGTTTCCAACCCAGTTGCTCAACCCGTTACCAGATGGATTACTTCCAGAATTAGGATCTCCTCCTCCTTCGGAAGTATCGTCACGGCGATCCAGCTCGGCTTGGGCTATAAATGGAAGCGAGAGAAGGAAAATTGAAGAAAGCATCATTGTAGTTTGAATTATTACGAGCTTCTGAATGTTCAACACCCGTACATCCTATATATATATATATATATATATATATACTGCAATTTTATCGGTAATACAAAAGCATAGTTTACAGTTTGGTTTCTTTGCTTTTTCTGTTCTTTTTTTTTCTTTCTTTTTAATTCATAGGACTTCAATTCTCTAAGAATCGGTTCGGTTCATAAATTGGTAATAAAGTTAGTATGTTATTAAATCTTATGTAGTTTATGCGCCCACGCCGATCGGCCAAAAAGGAGACCCGCACTTCAAGAGCGCATTCCACGATCCAAGCAGGTTATGGCCATTAGGAAGTATCAAATCCACGGACCCCCCACTCAGCTTGATTTCCTCCATCACCAGAACCCGTTACTCTATTGAGGAAGAGTACGAGGCAGAAACAGGAGGGTTTATATAAGTATACATATATCGAGTGTTTCTACATCGAGTTAAACACATCGGAACACCTGTGTTCGTGCGTCCGCATTAACCTAGTTGTTCCGATACCCAATGCTCGATGAAGAACAAGTAAAAAGTGAAAACTGAAATTTAACACATAAAGGGTGAAAGCCACCACCGCCCAAGGGTTTCTGGTTATCTAATTCCCAAAAATAATTTCAGGAGGAACAGGGGAAAAGAAGGGGGAAGAAAATTTATGGCGGGTAGGTACGTGTTACTGTCGTGTAGTGAAGATCATTTAAGGTGAACTATTTATAAATCTGACTCTGAAAGAACTGGGCTAAAGGACTTCTAGATGCCTGACGGGCATTCTAAGAAGGCGGGGAGATTGGATTATGAAAATGAAATAAGAGCTAGATTGTATAGCGAGTTTAATTTTGACAGACTTGATTACGAACTTTAAAGACTGTTCGTCTATCTATAGTAACACAAGGTAACTCATGGAATGCATTAAAACGTGTGGGTGTCCAATTGTGAGCTCATGTTTATCCCAGCAGCAGCTCGTAGATGATTATAGCTGTATTAGCGGTGATCAAGAACGGTCTCATAACTGTACGAACAGAACGTACAAGTGATAGTGACCTCGTCTTGATGTTGTCCTCTGGGGCCCCGAATGACGGCTGACTGGATCCGAATAATCGCTTGATGAATCGCTCGTCGTTTAGAATGGCTACAGCATTTAGCAGCAGTACTATGAGGTAAAGCAGCCTGCCTAGTCCAAACATACTCCGTGTATTTTGGCTATGCTTCGAAGGAGAGTAAGTACGTAGCGATGAATATGGTATAGGGTTCGGCACCCTGGCAATACTAATTAATTACAGGATATGAAACTGTCACTGCATTATGTGTTAGGAAAACATAGAAAGGAAACAAAATGGTGCCAGTATTGCATCCCTGTTGTTTATTGGTATCGGTTAAAACTAAATTCCATCTAACCTCTTTAAACTCTTCGTTAATGGATCCTCCTTATACGTTCGGTCTATTCCGTATACAGGAATAGTCTGTCTCTATAATTCCAAGTATATATTGAGTCCTAGGGACCAAAAAAAAAATTTACAGCATACTTGTTTTGAAACTTTATTCATTTTTTCTTCTATTTTAACTGTTCCGCCCATGGTTTTAAATATCTATAAAAAGTAACTCGAACTCTGAACGCACCCCATTTGGACACCGACCTGCGGCAACAACTAATACTTGGGTTAAGGTACGCGCGTCAGCTGCATAATCCGTGTATCACGTGTAGAAGTAGACCTCTAAGGATCAGGAAACAAGAATCGACTTGCGGAAAGTCAACAACGACATTCTTTCGTGTGTGTTCCAAAAAAAGAAATCGTAAGAACAATCGTTTTTGTTGAGAATGGCTGCTCCGCATATCCGCAAGCATAGTGCCATGGCGCTTGACCGTGCTTCTACTAACGTTGCTGCCGCTCAGATGCGTAACGCTCTCAATAAGCTTTCTGATGGTATTGAGGACAAACAGAAGCGCGACCACTTTGAGTCTGAGATGGACTCCTTTTTCGAGCTCTACCAGCGATATCTCATGTCTACTGTTCGTGGCGAAAACCTCGACTGGGATCACGTCCAAACCCCCAGTCCGGAAGAGGTTGCAGACCACGCAACCCTTTCACAGGGCTGCGATGAGTTCTCCACTGAAACTGCCCGTGGCTACCTTAGCAAGCTTGCTGTACTCAAGCTAAATGGTGGTCTTGGTACTTCCATGGGATGCGTTGGTCCTAAATCTGTGATTGAGGTCCGAGACGGTAAGAGTTTCCTTGATCTCATGGTCCGTCAGATCGAGTACCTCAACCGCACATTTGAAGCTGATGTGCCATTCATCCTTATGAACTCATTCAACACTGATGAGGATACGGAGACCATCATCGAGAAGTACAAGGGTCACAATATCAATATCAAGACCTTCAACCAATCCCGCTTCCCGCGTATCAACAAAGACACTTTGCTTCCGATCCCGGAAACCGCTACCGAAGAGGCTGACTCCTGGTACCCTCCGGGTCACGGTGATCTCTTCGAATCCCTCTACCGCTCCGGTATTTTGGATGAGTTGATTGCTGCTGGTAAAGAGATTCTTTTTGTCTCTAACGGTGACAACTTGGGTGCTACTGTCGACTTGGATATCCTGAGACATATGGTTGATACCAAGAGCGAGTATATCATGGAGCTTACTGACAAGACCCGTGCCGATGTTAAGGGTGGTACTATTATCAACTATGACGGACATGTTCAGCTTCTTGAGATTGCTCAGGTGCCTAAGGAGCATGTCGAGGAGTTCAAGAGTATCAAGAAATTCAAATATTTCAACACTAATAACTTGTGGATGGATCTTCGTGCTATGAAGCGCGTTGTCGATGCTCAAGAGCTAAAGATGGAGATCATTCCCAACCCCAAGGCTGTCAAGAAGGGCGGTGTTGAGATCCAGGTCCTTCAACTCGAGACTGCTGTGGGTGCCGCTATCCGCTACTTCAAGAACGCTAAGGGTATTAACGTCCCGCGCTCGCGTTTCTTGCCTGTGAAGACCTGCTCGGATTTGCTTCTCGTCAAGTCTGATCTTTACACTTTGGTCCATGGATCACTTGAGATGTCTCCTTCGCGTTACGGCGGAACCCCGCTCATCAAATTGGGTGACAACTTCAAGAAGGTTAGTGAATTCCAGAAGCGCATTCCCCATATGCCTCGCATAATTGAGCTTGATCACCTCACGGTTACCGGCAATGTATTCTTCGGTCGCGGTGTGGAGCTTAAGGGAACTGTTATTATTGTCTGTGAAGAGGGCAATAAGATCCAGATCCCTCCTGGATCGGTCCTTGAGAATGTTGTCATCACTGGCAGCTTGAGCATTCTTGAGCATTGAATTGTTGTTGTGTATTATCAACTTATGCATAGTATGTAGGTAACTTGAGCGAGTCTTTAGGTTCGCTACATAATGTAAATTGTTTTTTCCCGGAAAATAGAATCTATTAAAGCGTAATATTCTTAATTAAACAGATTTCAAGGAAAACCTGTTCGAATTTTTGAGTTGATATACAAAAGTTGGTATCGTGTAGAATCTTCTAGGATATGTGGGTAATATAGGTACCGTATCTAGATACAATTAAGTACTTGTATAACTACGAACAAAGCCAATAAAATACACATAAAACTGTGAAAACTCGAAGACTTGAATACCATAAACTATATGATATAGACGAAAGAGAATACCTACGTTTATATAGGTTAACCAAGTACTATTAAACCGTTGCTGCTAATCTAGTGCATTTAAGTACTAGCAGTGTAATGGGTACTAGTACCAGTACTACAACTACCCTACCCCCCACTACACAAATAGTACCTATATAAAACCCAAAGACAGCCCGCCCCAAATTATCAATAAGTAGTATCACGACACACGTGATCACGACACTATTACTAACCACCAACGATGAACTAAACTCCCAACATCATTCAAATGTAAAGGGAAAAACACAAGTTTAGAAACACCCCCCTAAAAATTATGAACTTGGAGGGGGTTCAGAAAATGTCCCAACAACTTTGATTTTGGTCGACTCTTTCTCCACCCTCAATACAAACAGACGAACGGAATGTAGCAGACCACGTGTGCTTCATAAGCTTACTGATGATGACGCAAGCAATAAAAAAAATCAACAGGGAAAACAACAAAAAAAGAAAACGAGCGTATCAACAAGGGCAAAAAAATCCCGACGGAATGGGCGGAATACGGTGGCAAGAAAATACAGTCAACGAAGACTTCGCGATCCTTGACGGCTAGAGAGGAAATAGGCGTATAGACTGATAATATAGAATGTATATAACAAATGCTTCAAAAAAAATTGAATTAATATGAACAAGAACCTTTTTTCGTGGCTCATTCATAGCTGCTTCGGCCCGCTAGCGGACCTAACGGGCTCATCACACTATCATTAACTAGTTGCATTTTTGATCACACCCGTACCCAGGATCAACCCTAAATCAAATATGACCGCACGCATCAGAAAACTATAAGTAACGCGCGAACACCCGGTCAATAGAATTTCTTTACATTGATATCCATCAAACATCAAAACACATTAAACAATGGCTCGCACTAAGCACGTCGCAACCCCCTCCAAGACCACTTCGGGTAAGGCCCCCCGTAAGCACGCCGCCTCCAAGACTCCCCGTAAGTCTGTCGGCACCAGCGTCTCTGGTGGTGTCAAGAAGCCCCACCGTTATAAGCCTGGTACCGTTGCCCTCCAGGAGATTCGTCGTTACCAGAAGTCTACTGAGCTTTTGATCCGTAAGCTTCCTTTCCAGCGTTTGGTCCGTGAGATTACCCAGGACCTTCGTGACGGTTTCGGTGACAACAAGCCTGACTTCCGTTTCCAGTCCTCTGCCCTTGGTGCCCTCCAGGAGGCAGCTGAGGCTTACCTCGTCTCTCTCTTCGAAGATACTAATGCCTGCGCCACTCACGCCAAGCGTGTGACTATCCAGGAGAAGGATATCGAGCTTGCTCGCCGTCTCCGTGGTGAGGTCTTCTCCACCAAGGAGGCCAACTAATCTCGCATTCATATCATACATTGTCTATATTTATTTATTTATTTCCCAAAAATAACATACATACCCGTATTTTGAATTAATTGAAGTTCTAGAGATCGGAAAGCAACCACACTTCTCGTATTAGAAGAATAAAAGCAAACAAATCTCGAGCGTGCTTTGTTAACCTTAGTTTAGGAAGCCAATTGATGCATCAATACACGAAGATAAACATATATAGCAAATATAATAACTTTTTTTAATACATACAGAAGGAACTTGAACCAGTCAAGGATTGTCGTAGATGATTCGCGTGGATCCTGCTGGTATTAATTAACATACCAAGTTATTTTCTCCACATACATATAGTCATATATACGTACACATTTAGCAACAGACATAAGTCCGGCCGAATGGTCTAGTTGGTTATGGCGCTAGTCTAACATCTATCAAAGAGTTAGATCACTGGAGGTCCCCAGTTCGATCCTGGGTTCGGTCACTTTTTGCTTCGGGAACCCAAAGTCCCATTTACATTTTCAACACGTGAGAAATACCAGATACGTCCGTATCAACGGAACTGACCAAGCTGAAATTAATAATAGGCCGAATGGTCTAGTTGGTTATGGCGCTAGTCTAACATCTAATAAGAGTTAGATCACTGGAGGTCCCCAGTTCGATCCTGGGTTCGGTCACTTTTTGTTTCTTTTTTATTTTTGATACATGATTTCCATTTAAATTCTATATGTATATAGTCAGGCTTTCAGCCAGGTTACAGAATACGGCCGAATGGTCTAGTTGGTTATGGCGCTAGTCTAACATCTATTAAAGAGTTAGATCACTGGAGGTCCCCAGTTCGATCCTGGGTTCGGTCAATTTTCTTTTTAAATTTTTGTTACTTTTTCTTGCCTGCGTGGAATTAACGCCCGAAATATAATACTACTAAGCGTGGCGGGCGACACATGTATTGAAAATCCTTAACAGCTACCACACTGGAGAATGAAGAAAGGATTGAGTGTTCTTTTATTTGCATTTTTTTGGACGTTCACACAAGCAATGGCAATATTTGTTCCAACAGACGAATGGCAACCTATCCCCGAGGATGTTGCAATTCCTGGTGGACTTGAAGTAAAGATGGATATTGAGAACGGTGGCAGATGGGCAAGACTAATGCAGGGATCGAACGAATCTGGCTTGTCTACAGAGCTGGCCCCAGTGACTCTCACACACAGTGACCTAGATAATCTTGAAGAGAAGTCGCATGACTATGATGATGGTGCTGAAATTGCACGCTTGCATGGTATTTCTCTATTTCAAATATTCAAAAACCCCAATGATCCGGACCACGACCAGGCTGGCCGAATTTTAAGCATCTGCGTGCGTAATAACAATGATGCCACCCGCGCTCTAATCACGGTGTGCCCCGATCTCCCCAGAACTCTAGGACTAGACAAACGATCGCTTAGCATTCTGAGCGCACTGGTGTCCACCAAGGAAGGTTTGCAATTTATAAAATCTCATGGCACGCTCGAAGCCATCCGCAGAGAAGTAGGATCTGTTACGGCTCCCATTGACGAAAACAGCTCGAAGGCAATTGTAAAGCTTCTCCAGGACCTAGCGATAGCCGGCGAAGATGGCGACGACATGTGCGATTGGGTTGACGCACTCCAACAGGCATATTATGTGACAAAGAACCCTGAATTAAGACAGGTTGCAATTGATATTGTAAAGCATAATGGTGATTTCGAAACACTTACTGTATATTGTACCCCACAACCAGGACTCTTATCCAAACAAGAAGAAAAGAAACGAGCTGTTGAGTCTGCGCGCAGGTTCGCTAATCCCATGGCTACGAGAAATCACTTTGATGAGTTGTGAGAAAATTGATCTAAAACAATAAATATAAAGTTATATATTGACGTTCAAACGATATAATACTGGAAAGAATGACAGAAAGAATAAATAAAATTAGAGACCCAATCAATTTACTAGCTTTCAAAGCCCCAAAAGCACAACACCTATCATAATATTCATGCTAAGCTGCTATAAAATCACCCCATGTGTTATTTAGCACAATTCCTATAAGATCTCGTTTTCATCGTTACGCTCACAATCGAGTATATATATATACGTATACAACCCTTATTGGGTTACCCGTTAAACGGTATGTAACGTGATTAATGCACTCCACAGACTCAGTTGCTTCGCCTCAGTGGTTCACCTACTGATACCCCTGCCTTAGTCTGATCACCCCACACTCATGTTTAAATAGCTTCATAATAGAACTTCTTTACTGCGTTTTCCTAAAGAATCAGATTTTTTCTGCAAAAAAAACTCATTTTGAAAACACAAGTCACCCCATATTTGACAACGCATTCACCATGTCTTCCTCTTTTGAGTGCAAGAGCCTCGAGGATGTGTATTTTGACGTTGAAGACGCCAAAAAACGATATACGCATCTTTTGAAGACGTTTAAGGACCATTTTAAGGGTCACTCCCCCCAGTTCATTGCTAGGAGCCCTGGGCGTGTGAACATCATTGGTGATCACATTGACTACTCCTATTTCCCATGTCTCCCTGCTGCTATTGCTTACGATGTAGTCATGGCTGTCGAAGTCGTTAGCGATCCATCGGATCCCGGCTTTGGCAAAGTCCAATTGGTCAACACTGACCCTCAGTTCTCACCATATGAGTTCGCGGCGGACCCTAAGATCAAGATTGAGGAGTCGACTTGGGCCAATTATTTTAAGTGCTCATGGATCACTAGTCTTAAGCTTCTGAAAATCACGAGCCCGGAGGATACGAAAGGGTTGAGAGTGGCTATTACCGGTAATGTCCCCGCTGGCGGTGGTTTAAGTTCAAGTGCCGCATTTGTGGTAAGCTCCGCAATGGTTGTTTTGAAGGCCCATACAAAGGAGTTCCCCCTTGATAAGGCCGGTCTTGTGAAGCTAAGTTCCACTTGCGAGCAGCTTGTGGGCGTGAACAGCGGAGGTCTGGACCAAGCTGCCAGTGTCTTTGGTGAAAAGGATCATGCGTTGTTCGTGTCGTTCCAACCTACTTTGGAAGTCGAACCTCTAAAAATCAGTCAAAGGTCAGATCCTATCGTATTTTTGATTGCGAACAGTTTAACAGTTTCTGCTAAAAAGGAAACCGCACCCATCCACTACAACTTACGTGTTGTTGAAGTCACAGTTGCTGCCCAGGTTCTAGCCGCTTTGATTGGAATTGACATTCCTCAAGATGGAAATCTACACGCTGGAACTTTGTATGGTGTACTCACCAGCAAATACGGGCATCTTTCACCAATGTGTTTAGTTCGAATGATCCACGAAGTTGATCACTTATTGAAGCAAGAACCTTATACCATTGAGGAGGTGACTGAGATCTTGAACATAACTCCTGAAGAGTTCCACCGTCGGTTCCTCACAGAGTTCCCAGTGAAATTCGAAACATTGAAGCTGTACCAACGCGCCAAACATGTTTACGAAGAAACGCTTCGCGTGCTGAGCTTCGTAAACTCCATTAAGGACCAAGCCCACCCGCAGGTCCTTGGTGAGCTGATGAACCAATCTCAATCAAGTGCGGAAGGCCTCTTTGATCATTCTGACAAAACTTGCACGAATATGTGCACAATTGCAATTAAAGCAGGTGCGTTGGGATCGCGTGTGACCGGTGCTGGCTGGGGAGGATGTACTGTGCATTTGGTTGAGCGTAGTAAAGCGGATGCTGTGCGTAATGCTCTTCTCAAAGACTACTACGCTGTTTACCACCCTGATGCACCAGCAGACGCTTTGATAGAGAGTCGCCCTAGTGGTGGAAGTGCTATCTTTAGTAACATCGATTCGATCTTGTCATGAACCGTCAGTTCCATGTTGATTTTTTTTTTATGAATACACAAACAAAACACTATTGGAGAATTACATTATGACCAAACAGTGAGTACGTTATGCAGCACATATCTAAGACGAGTATTTGATATCAGATATACTTTCAGTTCTGAAAGGCGATAATTAAATTGTCTTCATACCAGGATGTTCTTGGCATCTCCGCTTGAGACCCATTAAAGTGGGCTAGGTTATGCATGAAGTATGCACAGTAGTTTGGATAATAAAAGGCTCGAAATTCCTCGGGTACTAGGGAAAAAACGAGAAATCAAAAGTAAAATCACCAAAGGTCAGCTTAAAATAATCTACCAGTGAATTTTGAACGCTATTATCTACCTACAGTGGCATGATTGCGACATTTTCGCGGTTGTAGTAGCAAAATTGTTTGTTCTTAGCAGTTTCAGTTCATAAATAAACATAAAAATATCGAAAGTGATTGAGTTTCAGTCGAGCTTCCCTTTATTTCCCTATTAATTGTATATGATACCGACTTTGTTAATACCACCACGCTAATAAGAACCCAAATGAGATCTGACTTCTTACCCTAATCTGCATCATACCACACGATCACCGGTTGTTCTCTTCGTTGGATGCCGAGAAATGTCGATGGAAGCGCTCAAGCTGTTCTGGAAAGGGCAGTTGAGGAACTGAATCGCAAGAAATGCATAGAGAACGAGGATATAAGTCTCGTTTTGACACCATTCAAATTTCCACCCTATAATGAGTCCCTCGAAAGGCAAATCAGACAAATAATAAATAAACTCAATGACAGGGATTGGAAAGCGGTGTTCATTAACCTGACTGAGGCTTGCAAATACGCACAAAATTTCAATATTAATGACTCGGAAGAAGTTGCAAATCAATCATCCGAAAATACTGAGGACCAGAAACTCTTAGTGTTTTCTAAGCTCATAGACAACGTGAAGCTTCTCACAAGAATTGCTGGATCAAAGCCACTTTGGGCAACCAAAATCATGAGTGCTAACTGTGCTGAACTGGCACAGCTTTCTTGCTCTATTCATAAGAAGGAATTGCTTGAGGAAGCTGCTGCGGTTATCAGACAGTCATTCAGAATTACCGTGAGCGACTATGAAAATGAAGAGAGCTTACACGGTCGCACACTGAAATGCTATGATGTTTCAGTTTCTTTGATTCGAGTGTACGTGTCTATGCATGGATATAGCCTGGTGGAAGGAATCTTGCATGCTGTCAATCAATATTCCAGGAGCATCCCAAACCTCGCGGAGTCGCCATGGAAAACACAAGTACAATTCTTGTTTTACAAAGGCACATACTGCTTTTACGAACAGAAGTATAACGAAGCTATGGAGTGCTTTGATAAAGCCCTTTCCGTGGCTGAGAAGCTAACAGATGTACAACTGGAAAGAATAATGATATTCAGCATTCCAGCTTCGTACCTCGTGCTAAACAAGGTTCCTAAAGAGGAAACCTGGGAGAGACTTCCAAGACTAAAAGAATTATATGGCCAGCTTATACAGTCTTGCCGTTCCGGAAACTATGACGAGTATGTTAAACAGATGCGAAAGAATGGCGACGTGTTGAGAGCAAACAGGTTATATCTTGCTTGTGATTCAATGCTGATGAGGCTCAAGCTAAACTTACTTCGGAGATGCTGGACAGCACTTGGAAGACCTAAGCGTCTCCCTATTGGTGCTTATTCAAAAGCGTTACGGGCTGCCAATCTAATACCTCACAAGGTTTCACAGCACTACGCTGCAGAATTTTATATCTCTCAATTCATTCTAAAAGGTGAGGTCAAAGGATACGTTCACCATGAACTGCGTCTCTTGATGCTCAGCAAAACTAAACCGTTCCCTTCGCTTTTGACAATAGGCGCAGCTGAGCAGTAGATATTTAATAATAATAATAATTGAGTTAATATCTTGCGAATCATTAAAGCAAAATAAGGTAGTTTTTATTTTTATTTTTATTTTTTTTTCATATTCATAACTAAACCGTTAATTTAAATGCGTTTTTAATCACTGTCTTCGTCTTCCTCGTCCTCGTCTTCATCGTCTTCATCCTCTTCTTCCTCTGCTTCGATGTAATCAACAGTTTCTTTAAATTTCTCGCGCATGACTGAGTAGAGATTTTGGCCTTCTGCTTTGATGAGTCGTCCACATTTCTTACGAGCGTACTTTTGTTTCCAGGTGTTATGGTTCTGGGCTGTGAAAATAAGTGACTGATTGTGGAATCTTCGTACAGCGGATTCATCCGAGCTTGACGGGAATTGACGCAATGTATCTTCTGGTCCAACGAAGCAGACAATAGCTGACAACCTGTCTTTCAGCTCTCGGTGAGCAGCAGTTTGAACTGCGTAACCGTAAGCCTGACCAGCACCTAATATGACAATCCTTTTGGCCTTAAAGAACCTGATAGTGTTCTCGCAGATCGTAGCAACGAGTTTTGCAGGCGTGGTAGTTTCCAATGGCGTAAGGAAAATGTCGACCACTCCGTAGCCTTTTTTGATAGCCCACTGAATATACTTTACGACCGGATTCGCAACAACGGATTCATCCGATCTGATGCGGCCAGTAATGGGGTCCTTGTGTGCCCAGATAAGCGATGGGCCATGGAATATAATGACAATGCGTTCCTGCGAGTAAATATCTGGTGTTGACATGATCTCTGAATCAATTGGACCGGCTCGAAGCAGAGGGAGCTTGGCAAACGAGTAGTTTCTACTCAGGTCTCTAGCCTCATTGCTGCGAACTACATTTAGCAGAGAGCACAATACTGGTATTTCACCAGCCTTATCCTCCATGGCAGATTCAGGAAGGCCATCCTCTATAGCAGGCTCATTTTCAGTATTAGAATTTCCTGGAGCAGAAACGCCATTAGTGTTAGAATCAGAATTAGAAGCTGATGCTGAGTTATTTTCAGCGGATTCAGCGACAGTATTGTTGTCCCCACGCTCTTCACGCGCATTTTCAGCCTTCTCACTAAGTTTCTGCTGCTGTTGGTTGTAGGCTTCAATTTCGGGCTCGAATTTAATGGTTGGCGGGCCCATGCTCCGCCAGTACTTAGAATGTATGGATTGAACCTTTGCAAACACCTCAAGAGCAGTATCGCTCGCCAGCGAGCTGGTGGCCTTTCCAGGAGGGTCACCTAATAACGTCTTGGTAATAGCCAATGCAGATCTTGATATGGCATCAAGATTGTATCCACCCTCGAGACATACTACAACTTTACCTTCTGCTAAAGCCATTAGCATGGAAAGCATATGCTGGTAGCCTTCAGGGGAAACATGACATCCACCAATGGGATCACCATGAGCAGCATCAAAACCTGCACTTACAATAACCAAATCTGGATCGAACTCAGAGGCGATCGGCATGATGATTTTGTGGAATGCGGTAATATAATCACCATCTCCCATGCCACCACTTGGCCACGGAATGTTTACCGAATAGCCCTCTCCTTTGCCTTCACCTACAACCTCGAATCCTCCAAAGTTGGTGCCTGGGTAAAATGCTCCATTATCGTAACGGTGAGTACTAATGTACAGCACACGATCATCGTTAAGGAAAGCACGTTGGGTTCCATTACCATGGTGGACATCCCAATCGAAAATCAGGATTTTCTTGACACGATCGGGGTAATTTTGCAACATGACCTGTGAAGCAATGGCGACATTAGCAAACAAACAAAACCCTGCGGGATTTCCTGTTTCCGCGTGATGGCCAGGGGGCCGAATAACAGCAAGAGCGTTCTTCACGATTCCTTCAACGACTCCCTTGCAAGCCTCAATAGCTCCTCCAGCGCTCAGTCTAGCCGCCTCATTACTATCATTATTGAGGTAAATCGAATCACCTCTGTCTATCTCATGCTGTAATTCCTCGAGTTGCATCCCCGCAGTACTTTTGATAAAATCAACCATCTGCTGTGTATGGACAAGTCGCAGTTCTTCCTCGGTAGCCTTGCGGGTCGGAAGTTTTTGCATAAGTTCGCCAAGGTGCTCACTACCTTGAAGAGTCTCATCCTCAATCAAACCAGCCTCGGCAATAGCCCTATAAATACGAAATGTGCGCCGGGGATCCTCTGGGTGTGGATCGATATATGAGATCGGGTCAGCAATAGGCCTTGAGTGGTATCTCATACGAACATCATAGGCAATACCAGTTTTCTTCTGATAAAATCTTAGCTGTGGGGCACGTTTAGGAACAATGACAGCATGATCAATATCTAAATTCTCCTCAGACGGTTTTGAGGGATATGTGAGTCCATTCGATTCAAATGGTTCGGACTTGGACGCGACTTGTTTCGCCAAGTCCTCGTTGTCAATGTCCACAGCCCCTTCTTCACTTTTCACAGGCTGTTCATTTCGTGAATGTTTCGGACCATCACCCCGCAAACCTTTGGAAGCCCTGCGCTTTAGATGCGTATTCCCAAATCCAGAACTATCTACCTCTGGTGCGTTCATTACCCTTTTCGGCCTTAGTGGCTAGTCCGATAGTCGTAAAGTCAAACTTCAAAACAGGGTGACGCAACCCTACGTTTCGAATAACCCGCATTATTGAGACGATCGCTCGACGCTAACCCTAACTTCAGTGGAACAGATTCTACGTCATGTAGCCGTAGAGCGAACAGGGTTATGATGTTCTTTTCAGTGAGGGAAGGATGAGGACAGAAGATTATAGGAGAAAGGACTTAAAAGGACATTTGTCAATCTTCCAAGCACTTCTATCAGTAAATGTTATGAGAAGCACCTTTGTTTAGCGTATAGATCTTACTCTTTTGGAGCGCTTCTTAGGCGCGTATGCATAGCGTGTGTGTGCATAGCGGGGCAGAGCTGGGTTGTTGGTTGAATCTCGATAGTCATAATTATGTAGGAGATGACAACGATGGGGGCTATTTCCTTGACAATAAGCTGCCGACATCACTGTTTATAACATTTAAAAAATTAAGAATTAGTTTTTCAGTAATATATATCAGTGAGCGATCATGTGTATCCGCCATGAACTTTTTAGAAGTATACCTCTTTAAACGTATATAAGTATGGTGTACACCCAAATAGTAGTAGTAATTTTTGTAGGGGCAGCAGTAGTAGTAAATTCAGTGGGAGCAGTGGTAATAGTAATAACTGTGGTAGCAGTTGAAGCGGATACTAGTAATAGTAGTAGTAACCTACAACGGTTGTACTTATGGATTTTAATGATTATTTATTTTTATTTTTCTTCTGGGTGGATCTCGGCTATTGGATGACTATGCATGTAGGTAGGTGGTGGTAAAAGACAGTATTAGGCTCTAGTTGGGGAGCCACGTGATATTAATCTTCACAGAGACACCCAAGTCAAATCGTTTAAGGCAATCGATTTGCTAAGAGGGCAACCTGAAGAGAACGGGTAAGTACGATGTTTAATTGTACCAAATTTAAGGTAGATCTGTCCATTGAAAGGGTTACACGCATCCCGTACTCCGCTGGGTCGATGTTCGTTCGCTGGAATGTGACGGACTCGCCCAGGCCCGATGCGCACGGCCGCACAAAAAGCGGAAACATCAGCAACACTGAGGCACATTTCAAGTACCAAACGAATTTCAACCAGCGGATCAGGCTTGCAACACCCTCAAAAACCCTGAAAAGCTGTGAAATTAAATTCGAAGTAGTATGGGAGCCTGTAGGAGGTCGAGGCGTGACGATTGGCACATTGAGGCTTGATCTTGCCCAGTACACTAAAGCTTTCAAGGATCGAAACCATTCCGACTCCAGCAAGCATAGCGACGAGAGCCACTCGAATACTCATAATTCCGAGCATCATAGTTCTGGAAAGAAGCACAGCAATGACCACAAAGACCTTTTGCAGCAAGGCCATGTTCATGACCGGTCTCTGCTGTATTTACTTGAAGGAGCACGCAACAACTGTTTACTAGAAGTTAGAATAGCCATTGACTATGTCACAGGAGACGCAGACTACCGTGTTCCTGAATTCGATGGACCAGCTATCAATTACGATTTACACCAAGAACCAGTGCTCGAGGATGGAGCACTGGAGGACGATAGTGCCGGGAATCAACGGAGTCGAGATAGACTAAGAAACCTTAAAAGATCAGTATTTCGGAATCTATTGGCAGAGGACCAGATGCACGGCAGGCACAATGATGCCGAGTGCGAGTGGCTCGATTTCGATAAATTCCTACAGGGTCATAGCCCAAGGCTTATTTCAAGCGATTTGGAAGAGGAGTTCAAAAAGTATGGGATCCGGGATAACTCGGAATTAAGTTATGATGACCATGCTCGGGGTACACCTTATCTAGAGTCGGAAATCAGAGACAACTTTGTAAACTGGAACGTGATGGGGTCTTGAGACTGTAATTTACTGATACCACTCAATTGCTACGTACCTTTATGGATAATTTATTATTTTTTTCTTATAGACATGGCCATCCCCAACAATTTCGCATACTCGGAACCTTCTCTCTCATCCCGTTTTGGTATTGCTCGTATATTTCACGCATGCTTCGTTCTCGCCTTTCGCACATTACACACTGCATTATTCGATAACCACCACCGCTACAAGAAAATATCTTGTTTTACTTATTCCGGAATCATGCTTCTCCAATCAAACGCACCTACTTACAAATAAACAGGGGATAGGTGTTCACATGGGTCCCAACCTCACAGAACACCTGCGTCGGAAAGTCACATGATCATCACATGTTGGCTTTAATGCGGGGAATGTGTATACTGGTTAATTATCGTCCGGAAAACTCAGTTCCGACATATGATAAACTATATAAGTATGTAGCTGTGCATCGCGCACTTTAGCCATTCAAAGAATATAGCTAAGTAGAAACCGCAGGAACGTTTTTCGACGATAGCCAAGACTGATATCAGTGAATATACTGTATTGTCTCACTTTTTGCCTATATTCTTAACAAGTTTCATCTCCTGGTTCGCCTCGTCTTACAGCTCGAGAAACAAATTTGTCCTATAACTCATTGAGTTCTTATTTTTGTGTTTTCATATCATGATTACTTTTTCTGATATCGCCGTTATAGCCGGCCTCGGATTACTTCTGTTAGTAACCTACCCATACATTTGGATCCAATTTGTATACAAGCCCCGTGCCAAGCAGTTGGGATGTGCTACGCCTATATTCGATGTGTCCTTCCCTAACGGTATTCCCCGTGTACTGGAGATCCTTAGGGCATTCCAAAGGGATGACCTGCTTGACTACTTCCGAGACGAGTTCAAGCGATTCGGTGTTAGCAATGGTATGCAGATGGTCATCGGTCAATTCTGGATGGCTACTATAGAGCCTGAGAACATCAAGACTATTCTCGCTACCTCGTTCAAGGACTATTCCTTGGGATTCCGCTACGATGCCATGTATGGTCTCCTCGGAAATGGTATCTTCACGTTGAGTGGTGAAGGATGGAAGCACAGCCGTGCGCTTCTCCGCCCGCAGTTCAGCCGTGAGCAGGTTTCTCACTTAGATTCGATGCATAGACATATCAATTTGATGATTGATAACCACTTCAGGGGCGGAAACACCGTCGATGCCCAAATGTTCTTCCACCAGTTGACCATTGACACTGCCACCGAGTTCTTGTTTGGTGAGAGCACCAATACTCTAGACCCAGTTCTTGCCGATCAAGGTCTCCCGGGTCCCAATGGTACAGTAACTGGTGCCCAGTTCGCCGAGAGCTTCACCTACGCTCTTGAGATGTTGTCACTTCGTCTCATGGCTGGCCCTGCTTGGTTCATGGTTTGGACCCCTAAGTTCCGCAGATCTTGCAAGGTTTGCCACAACTTCATTGACTACTTTGTCTTGAAAGCGTTGGCTACTCCCATGGAGAAGGGACAAGATGCTGACCGCTATGTATTTATTCGAGAACTCACCAAGGAGACTAGTGACCCGCGTGCCATTCGTGACCAGGCCCTGAATATCCTTCTCGCTGGCCGTGATACCACTGCCGCTTTGTTGAGTTTCACCACATACTACCTCGGTGCCTACCCCGAGGTCTATGATGAGCTGCGCCAGACCGTTTTGAGTGAGTTCGGAACCAGCGATCAAGAAATCCCCACTTTCGAGCAGCTCAAGCAGTGCAAGATCTTACAGAACGTCATTCGTGAGGTTCTTCGTTTGCATCCCAATGTTCCGTTGAACTTCCGTACCGCTATTCGTGATACCAAGTTGCCCACTGGCGGTGGTCCTAATCATGACCAGCCGCTTTTCGTACCGAAGGGCCAGAATGTCTTCTATTCAGCCTATGTCATGCAGCGTGACGAGAAACTGTGGGGCAAGGATTCCTGCGAGTTCCGACCGGACCGCTGGAACGAGGCCCGCGAGGCCGTTGCGTCTGGATGGGATTACATTCCTTTCAACGGCGGTCCGCGTATCTGCTTAGGCCAGCAGTTCGCCTTGACTGAGGCTAGCTACACCATTGTTCGTATTTGCCAGGAATTCTCTAGAATCGAAGTTTTGCACCCGGATATCCAGAAGGATAGGTTCAAGATGAAGCAGAAGATGCGTTTGACCAATTCTTCTTCGGGCGGTGTAATCGCAAGATTCCACTCCTAAGAGCAATTTGGGGCGATCAATTTCTCTTTTTTTTTAAATTAACTAGACATATTCAATATATGTACATCTTTAAATATACACAATAACATATACACATACGTTATACACAACAACAAATTTTCTAATATATATATTTTTTAATATAATATAAAAAAATATAAGCATGGTAAGGCGAGTGCTATTAATACCCACTAGAGCGTCCATGGCTGCTTAGTTCCCAGTGATAAGATTGGTGATGATTGTGTCTAGGTAGCTGGGTTTTTAACGGTCAAAAGTCAGGATGACGCATTAAGCCACATCAATACAACGGTAGATAGAAACAAAAAACATCACTAAACATGGATATCTACCAGGGTTACTTATATTCAAATATGATGACGACGACCATGAGGTCTCAAAGATCTTACATCTAATCTATCAATGAGAGGTATCTTGTTGTATCAACCTATTTTTTCCCTGGACAAAGCTTGGTTTACTATAGACGGGATTGATATACTGCGTTACACATTATCAAATAAAAATAAATTATCCACGCACATGTGAATTATGTAGACAAAAACAACGACTCCGACTGTATCACATTACGTGCAGTATATAAACGAACTAAAGCTATCGCATTTCTAATGTCATAAGATCCGGGTGTTAGAAGGATAGAAAATAGTGGACTAAAATATTCGCCACTACTGGTCCCGATATGTTAACTCCGACAATGCTTTGCTGTCCACTCCAACGTCCCAAAGCTCGGTGAAGGAATCGTACATAGATCCCACTATCCTAACCCAATACCCTTAGCTAAATGTCCAGCGCCGTTACGTTTTTCGCGCTGATAGTGCCCTTACCCGGAGCTATCGCTCCCTTCCTCCTCACTGCTAACTCGCTGAGAAGACATGGCTGATGAGTCGAGCAAATCCAGATATTGCAAGACTTAAATTAGATGAAATCCCAGAAGTACGAACAGAAGATTTGTCTTCGACGCCCAATCACCTTGAAAAAGGAGAGAATATACCGAATGGCGCAGCCGCACCCTCGTCCCCACAAGACAGGATCCGCAACTCGAGTTTGGCGCCGCGGTATGCGCAGCTTCGGTCGCCGAGGCACGAGAGTCCTACCAGTAGCGGCCCTTCGTCGCCAAATCCGTCGCAATCAACGTCTCCACCAGCAAACTCGACTCTCAAATCGAATGGGAGCTCTGCATCTGTAAGTAGCCAGTTCAGTCACAAGAGCCTGAACAATGGCTTAGAGAAACCAAAACTTACACCAGCGAATTCCGTGCTGGAACTTAAACGATTCTTTGGTAAAGGTAGAACGAAGCACGAACATGGCGTGAAAATAAAACCCCCTACGGAGAAGAAGAAGCCACTCCAAGCATTCAATTTGTTTGGTCTGGGCAAAAAGAAAGGGTCCTCAGCAACTTCTTCTCCACAGCATACTGCACCCCCTTCTCCAGCTTCCTCAATTTTCCATTCTAAGCATCACCACAACCATGACTCTCTTGGCGATAATCACAACAAGGGGTTTTTCAAGTCCGAAAAACCCACCCCACCGCTAGAAAATGGTGGACCGCCATACCTTGTTAAAGGGAAGCCACCTGCAGATCTGGATCCTCTTTTCATTGTTCACGGACCAGATTATGAGGCTGAGTGGGACCCATTCCATATATTCGGCCTAGACCCAAATTCCGAACGATTACCATTCTTGGAGTCGGGAATAACCAAATATGGTGAGGTCGGTCGTGACATGGGTAGTGGAGCCGGTGGCAGCGTCCGAATGATGGAGAGACCTTCAGATAACAAGTTATTTGCTGTTAAAGAATTCAGAGCAAGGAGGGCTAACGAGACTCCGCAGAAGTACGCCAAGCATATGACCGCCGAATATGCTCTCGGAGCTGCGTTACATCATAAAAATATCATCGAAACTATCGACCTCATTAAAGAAGGGGACAAATATTACGAAGTTATGGAATATGGCCCTCATGATTTCTTCGAAATTGTAATGTCAGGGTCAATGAATACACCACAAATAAACTCCTCGTTCCGTCAAATAATGAATGGTGTGGCTTATTTGCATTCGATGGGAGTCGCTCATCGCGATTTAAAACTTGATAATTGCGTTGTAGATGATCAAGGAGTCGTGAAACTGATTGATTTCGGTTCGGCTGTCATCTTCAAATACCCAATGTCTTCTCATATTCATCTAGCACGAGGTATTCTGGGGTCGGATCCCTATTTGGCTCCGGAAGTTTTCTTAAAGCAACCTTATCAACCTCAGTGTGCAGATGTATGGTCCTGCGGAATTATCTACTGCTGTACTTACCTCCGCAGGTTTCCATGGAAGATTCCGCAGTCAGAAGATACAAGTTTCCGTAAGTTTTCTGAAAACCCTGGTAATATCGATGGGAAACATCCTGCTCAAGAGAACCCACGTAAGATAACAGGCCCTTGGCGTCTGCTCAGGCTGTTGCCAAGAGATTCTCGACAGCTTGTCATCAGCATATTGAAAATTGACGTCAAGACACGGGCGACTGTTGATGATATTCTAGCTGACCCTTGGTTCAGCCAAATCCAAGAGATTAGTGTACTACCAGCGCCTTTGCCAGAAAAAAAATAATAATTTCTACGAGTCCACGCTGAATACCCCCACCCCCACCCCCACATACACAAACACTCGCATAATAATGGAGTCCGAGGTGCGCAGACATATACAAACAAACACCCACCCGCAAACGCACATACACACAGTCCCACAGCCACAGACACACAGACACAAACACAGCCACAGGCACACATTTCAGACTACATATTTTGATTACACTTATGTCTTTTATGAAGTTGGGCTTCATTTCTTTCTCTTGACTAGACTAGAAAAGCGAAAGAAGAAAAATGTGACCAACTCAAACGCATATACCACCACCACCTATAATTGATTTAGATATTGTCGTTAATGAGCATTTACTTTCTAGGACAGTGAATTCTCGACTTTGAGCATACCTGTGTATTCGTGAGTGTATGTTGGTACTGTATATATATGAAGTGAAAAATAAGGATAACTTATACTGCAAGTGGTGCTTGCTGATAGAGTCGGCTAATAGACTCACCATTGTACACGCGACGGATTGCTTCAGCAAACAGCAATGAAACATCCACTACTTGCAACTGATCTCCCAAGACTTCCTGGTGTTTGTCTTGAGGTACCGAATTAGTAGTGACTATACGGTCGATGGCGCTATCACGAATTTTGCTGACAGTGTTACCAGTGAACAGGCCATGTGTACATATAGCCACGACCTGAATGGCACCGTGATCCTTCAAGATGCGCGCAGCTCGCATAAGTGTTTTTCCTGAGTCCACAAGATCATCAATAAGAATAGCTACTCGGTCGTTTACATCGCCAACCAAAATGGTAGCATTGTTGCGCCTGTCTTGGTGGATCAGAGCAAAACGCATGTGAAGTTGATCAGCAGTTTGAGTAGCACGTTTAGCACCTCCCGCATCCGGAGATACAATTACGGCAGAGTGGTATGTGGGAATTACTGTTTGAATATAGTCAATCAGCAAAGGTCTGAACAGAAGGTTGTCAAAAGGCACATCAAAGAAACCTTGATACTGAGGGTCATGAAGATCCATGGTGATAACATGATCTGCACCGGCTGTAGCCAGTAATGAGGCGACCAGCGACCCACTCTGGGCAATCCAGCTCCGGAGGCCAGTATTGTATTCTGGATTAATCAAACCAGAAGCTCTACGAATATCTCTCAGTCCATGGCCCGGAGTGAACATTGTTTGTAAGGTAGACCCTCCTTGGCTTTGGGGGGCAGTACATCGCGAAGCGCTTGCTGCAGAATTCCGCCTGTCAGTGTTACTAGAAGGTGTCCTAATTCGAGTTTCCTCACCAAAAGTAGCTGCCTTTCGCGGGCTACCAGTCTCAGAGATTCCACTCGCAGCGTGCAAGGGAAGCAAAAGCGGTGATGTGAATTGATTTGAAGTTGTCTGCGAAGACACAGCGGGGTTGTTGGCTTTTGGTGGGTTGAGAGCTTTGCCCATAGCGGCGGCCGCATCTAGTTGCCGACTGTACGGAAAAATCGGGAGCACTGCGGTTACAGACTTCGCAGAAGCAATTTTCAATGCTGATACAACAATGAGGAGCTCCATGAGATAGTCATTGACCGGCCCATGACTCGATTGGATCACGAATACGTCTTTATCTCTAACACTTTCTTTGATTGCAATAGATGTTTCGCCGTTGCTAAAATTTTTAGCGTCCAAAGTGACCGCCTCGACATCGAGAATTCTGCATATTCGCTCCACGAGATCTGGATGGGACCTGCCTCCGATCACCACGCAATCTTTCATTATAGGATTGTTATCCTTTCGGTGCTCAACGTCCGACGACGGATGTACAGTACTCATTTCTAACTGATTCTATCGACACATAAATTTATTACTTTGAATTTCACAGTATGTTGTTGCAACATCAGGTGATCCAATGATAAGTCTCAAAACGGTCACATGTTCCCTCTGTCTTATGCCTCTCCAGGCCATTGATGCGTGCGCATGTTACCGAACACACAACAAGCACACAAGGCGTGGGGTACTGTGGAACCTTTCTCTCAACTATAGACAGTTATGCTTTTATGAAATCCTCCTTTTGAAATCCTACTCTCGCATTACGATCATTCAAATGTAGCGTTTATTATTTTTAGTAGCTTTTACTTAAAATCCACATTCCCAATCGGGTATGTGCTGTATCGAAGCCTTGGAAGCAGCACGGTGCTTCATGGCATAGGAGAAATGTTAGGAAACAAAAATACCACCAACAAGGAAAAACCAATTATCAAATATATCTTTAGAATAGCACCGAATCTTTCAACATGAATCCCCAGCGATGCTTGTCAAAGTGTGAAGAGCAATTGATCTGCAATACTGCGGGTTATGAACTAACAGCCTCAGCCTGGCTTCCCAATAAAAACAAAATAATATTCGTCACTACTCCAGTGCGCAAATATCGGATTACATCCCATCAGACCCGAAGCAAAAGATCGATCATTGTCGGGTTCCTCAATCTAGCTACGTATGCTTTAGGATCGCTCATAACCGAACCATGCTCAATCTCCCGGGTCTCTAAAATAGCTGCGTGGAAAGATGGGATATTGATGTGTAGTCCATCAGGGCTTGTATTTTTAAATTTGACAACTGGAGTTTACAAAATACTTGTCAGCTCTAAGGAGCTGAACGATAACTATGTACATGACGCAGCCGTGAATATTGACAAATCCGTTTGGTTTACATGTATCAGTAAAGATCAGGCTGGATCTAGAGTGTATCGTTATGATAATTCCAAGGACCGTAAACTCAGCGAGATTCAGAGCGGCCTCCTCTGCCCAACTTGTATTGCCCTGTCTCCAAATGGAAAACGATGTTACATTGGATCTTCAGCAGAGGAGCACATTTATAGCTTTCAAATATCTCCAGACGGCGCTCTGCACAGCTGCACAAGGCTGAATTACATTTCTGTCCAGGGTTTTAGTACATTGTTCGTAGATACTGATGGGTCTCTGTATGTTTCAGTTGACAGCATGTTAATATGTTTCGATCGAGATGGAACATTCATCGACCGCGCCCAAACCATTGCACCGATCATATCATTCATCCTGACAGAAAATAGCTTGTTTATTTTGCACGATAAAAGCTGGTACATTATCAAAAATGCCTACAAAAGAAGAACATCAGTTACGTCCCATATTCCGAGATTATAGGACGACCGGAATTCTAGCATGAATAGGTGCCTTAAGAGTATGGTACTGCTGGAAATACAAACAGTACCACCAAAAGAATATACAGAATCAAGTTAAGTTGAAGGTGGAGCAATTTCATTTACGTGTATTTCTAAATCGTTCAATAAATCATGTTAGACAGTCATTCGCGACATTCCCTTTAATGAGGTGGTTTTGTTCTTAGGATGTTTTCTCGGCAGCAATACGCTCTAGCAGTCCCTCTGTCTGAGTCTTCGATTTGGGGTCAAAGAAGGGACGCTCACCAGTACTGAGTGTTCGAAGACCAGTTCGAGTCTGGACCTCGCCAGAAAGGTTGTAGATGTCTACAATAGCTGAGTGGTAGGTGCTACGGTTGTCCCAAATACCGATATCATTGGAATTCCACTTAAAGCGCAGCTGGAGCTCCGGGCTTTGGTAGAGTAAGTTGTTTAAGTATTGTTTGATCAAATCACTCTCTTCTTGTGTTACGCCGAGGACGCGGTGGAAATGAGAGCCAATGGCAAAAATGGATTTCCAACCAGTAGTGGGATTAGTTCTGACCAACGGATGAACTGCGATCTGGTAATCACCAATGTTTTCAGGTGCACCACGCTCACCGGTGAACAAGGGAACGCCTTGTTTTCCAGTGGCCTCCTTAAACAACGGCTGGTAGAACTCTCCTCTCAGGGTCTCCAGGTAAGCAAGGAAGCTAGGTGAGACCTTTTCGGCCAGGGCATATCCATTGGCCCACAAAGTATCACCTCCAGCTCCTCCGACAGGGCCACCGCCGCTGCGGCGAAGCTCAGCCTCAGTTCCATGGCCACTAGGCGACTCCACCATTCTTAGAAGGGAGAATCCTGCAGGAACGGGCTCAAAAGTAATGTCAGAGTGGAATACTGTATCACTTCCTCCCGACCACTTCTTGCCAGATTCAGCGCTATAAAGGCGGGCACGCAGGCGAGAATTGATAAGACCGAGCTCCAAGTCAATCTTTCCGTCATCGCTCAAGACACCACCAGCCAAAGCAGTGGGGTGGATATGCAAGCCGCTGCTCTTGGGGTTTCCAGCCTTACGTCCAAGAGCAAGAGTAAGCTTTTTCTGAGCCTGCACAGTTAGGTCGCTTTGGTCACGGAAAAATACAACACCTCGCTCGGCAATTGTAACGGCCAGGTCTTGCAAAAGTGTTTCATCCTCGAGGATATCGGTCAATTTAGCATCTCTGTATTCACGTCCTAAACGGGGAGTAATTTCTTCGTATTTGTGCAGCTTGTCAAGAGTACCAGTAGATCTAATTGGCTCGTATGATTCTAGAACAGAAGATCCTTCGAGTGGCTTGTCCGCATAAGGAGAAGGACCCTCGTTCTTAACTCTGCTTGCCGGGAAGTCAAATGGTTCTTTGTTTTCGTGGTAGAATACGTAGCTAGCAATCAGCTCACTGGCATTCCTGGCAGCTTGGTCTTCATTTGATTCACCATGGGCCACAAGGACATGTGCAGCCTTAGGGGCTTCGGTAGCGGTGGCAGTGGGTGGGGCCATTGTAAAAGCAGATAGAATTGAAGTATATTTCAAGATGAAAAATTAAATTCTCGGGGACATAAAGCCATTTAAATACTTTATCTAGTATTGTGACAATTGCACCACCGACATAGACTTCTTATGGCATCTCACGTGCTCATTGCGTGATAAAAGGAGATAGGAAATGCAAGGGCCATTTCTCGCTAGATAGCCTTGAATGAATAATGAAGTACTTCGGAATAGAACCAATGCTCTTAAAAATTAAAGCAAAATTCATCGATTTTTTCCTAACGGTTTCTCAACTTGGTGCATCATACTTTTTGTCCTCGGACACTTCCGTATCTATATACATTAACCTAACCACAATGCAGGACCTCTCCGCGTTTGATTCTTTGCCGCGCTTAGATGGTTGCGTTAAATAGTGGGGGTAGCATGATGCAATTAGGTATGCTGTTTCACCGTGGAATAAACTAATGAAGACCAGAGTAATGGTAGGTCAGCGATTACCAACCCATATTCATTAGTAATCCCAATAGACACATGATATCGGTGAGAATTGAATACGTTGGGATATTCTACCGAAGATCGAAGAGTAGTATATCCGTTACAAGAGCAATAAAGCCACGGGCGGCACACCTCTACCCCTCCCTCCGTCTCGCCCTTAATCCTGTGCCTGTCCAAATATATAAAATAAAAGCAATACTTATCGGTTTTTTCTTTTCTTGTTCTGAAAAAATAAATTAAGCATTTAGGAAGAGGATATGATCCTTCACGAGGGAGATTTGGTGAAATAGGAGCGTCACGTACTCCGAGTGCCGTCACTCAACATAATTGAAATATTCTCGAGGGGCATGATGCGACTGTACCTACAGTATTCAAGGGCGTGGAAAAAATCATTATTCGCGTAAAAAGCTGGTAAAATTTCTGAAACTTGGTACATATATTCTTTTAAAACCTTTTGAAACTCAATATCGGCCGCTGTTACTACCACGTTGCTTTGCCAAGGTAGACATCCCCCAAAAGAACTTGAAGCACTGCCAACCACCCCTGCGCCAACCTAACCGTACTTCTGTGCAATGACGCATAAACAACGCATTACATAACCCAATCGCAACGTAGATGTTCACACAGCCTACAGGCTGTGGGAATGCAGATCAGTTGCTACCAGATTAATATGCGGATGCGGAGGGTGCCGCTTTGCCGTGCAGAGTGATGAATGTCACCTATTTTTGGTAGTTACCAACATAGTGAAATCAACGAAACAAAAAAAAAAAAAAAAGTGAAAGTAGAATTGATTCAGCCTAAGAATGATACTCAATATAGAGAGCATTATGCCAGCACCATAAGACCCAGGCCTTGAATATTATTCATCCTTGTAAAAATTTGTATACACCAGTTTCAATGTTTTATGCTAAATTGTCGCCGATCTCCTCACAGAAAAAAATCAGCGTAAAAGTGGGGCAACACGCCAATAGCGCCCGTTAAATCAACCCCAACTCTTTATCTTTCTAACGGTTAATATAAACCAATCATAACAAATTATAACAGGTTAATTCTCTAAAGTTAGATACATGTGACCCGCCCTTTCATTCATCTTAATCGACTGTTTACGATATCTTAGTATCCAACGGGCCATGAAGATAATGGGTTAGGGTACTTACGTATTCCAAACGACTTTTTGCCTCACACACAGAAAAGAAACGAAGCCCGGTTTTGGCAAAGAATTGTTGGCACAGCGCTATTAAAAAGAGGCAATTCTAGAAAAAATTTCTTGCTTTGTGTGGAGATCTCATATTTTTAATTATACAATTGTAATGTAAAGTTATCATATTCCAAGCTCTTCTTCGCCCACTCGCGTTCCCCGCACTTCCATTCTTCAGGTCAGCGGCCCTTCCCGTGAATGGCTTGATCGTCGTGTTGAGCCACGCATATGGGCTAGGGTGCATATTAATGCACAACCTGCATACGAGTTATTAGATCGGACTTAGCGATCGCCTTAAGTGTGTGACCCCTTCAGTATATAAAGATGCCCACGATAGCCAAGATATAATTTTGTCTACACAAGACACAACGAAAATTAGATTTTCCAACCCACTACTAAAAATGGTCCAAGGAACTATGAAAGCCGCCGTTATCAGGGAATTCGGCAAGCCCATCGAGGTCGCTCAGGTGCCCATCCCCCAGCCTAAGAAGAATGAAATTCTTATCAAGATGGCCTACAGTGGTATCTGCGGTACTGACCACCACGCCTGGAAGGGTGACTGGCCCGCCAAGCCCAACCTCCCGTTCACCCCTGGCCACGAGGGTGTCGGCCGTGTTGTCGAGATTGGATCTGAGGTTAACCACCTTAAGGTCGGTGACCTCGTCGGTGTCCCATGGCTTTACAACGCCTGCGGCCACTGCGAGCAGTGCTTCGCCGGTTGGGAGACCCTCTGCGGTGAGCAGAACAACGCTGGTTACAGTGTGAACGGTACTCTTGCTGAGTACGCCATTGGTGACCCCGACTACGTCGCTCGTGTCCCTGAGGGCATTGATTTGGCCAAGGTTGCTCCGGTCCTTTGCGCTGGTGTTACCGTCTACAAGGGCTTGAAGCAGACTGAGGCTAAGGCCGGCCAGTGGGTTCTTGTCTCTGGTCTCGGTGGTCTCGGCCAGCTCGGTGTTCAGTACGCCAAGGCTATGGGCTACAACGTCATCGGTGTTGATATCGACGACTCCAAGCTCGAGACTGCTAAGCAGCTCGGTGCCACTTACGCCTTCAACGGTATGACTCAGGACATCGGTAAGGAGATCAAGAACGCCGTTGGTGGTGTTCACGGCTGCATTGTTACTGCCGTCGGCCGTGCCGCTTTCAGCCAGGCCCTCTCTGCCATCCGCAAGCGGGGCACTATGGTTTGCATCGGTATCCCCCCTGGTGACTTCCCTCTCGATATCTTCAACACTGTCATGAACGGCATCACCGTCCGTGGCTCCATTGTCGGTACCCGTATTGACATGATGGAGGCTCTCGAGTTCTTCCGTATGGGCAAGATTGACAACAACATCGAGCTCGACAACATTGACAACGTTGACAAGGTCATGGGTCTTATGGACGCTGGTAAGCTCCCGGGCCGTGTTGTCTTCGACTTCACCAAATAAACTGAACCAGTACGATAGTATTCGAACGTACATGGTTTAACAGCTGTCATATACGTAGACTGTTATTAAGTTTTTAAATTTGGCATGAGACCAATGTAAATATATTAGTAGATGATAAATTACTCGTTGAATGAATACAAGAACCAAGATCTAAAGAAAGAGGCTAATTTCGCAGCTAGTATTCGATTTTGAAAGAGCCCCTGTCACCCCTGTCACCCCTGGCTGCCCAAAGAATTATTATTTTTTAACAACGGCTCTTATTTAACTCAAATTTCTCAAATTTCTCAAGTATGCATACATCTCACGAATAATTTCGGATTAGCAATGAGATTTTAAAACACGCGTAGGGCAAGGTTCCAGTGTATGCGCAGCAGGAAAGCAGGCAGCCGTTCAGAATTGTGACTGAACAATTTGCGACAATTCCTATGATGTCAACGCTTTCCTGATATTATGCATAGGTGCCGAAATATTTTGAGTTTAAAATAGCAGTTTAAATAAAAAAAAGTACGAGGAAAAGTACGATTGAGCACGATAGTCAGCGAGAGTTGACCAGACGATGCATCTGTATGCAATAAGATCGTCCGATCAAGTAATGATCACCACTCTCCAGATCGAGAATAAGCTTTGCTGCAACACTTTTTATTTCTCAGTTAGTGTGATTAAGAAGCTACAGGGGGAAGGGGAGGATGCTTCTATACAATTATAGTTTCTGCGCAAAAGGATCGTATTAAATTTCATAGCGAACTTAAAGTTCTTTATTTTTTTGATCTTTCGACAGATTGGAAGGTCGATTGAGCCATCCATTCATTCGCGTAGTCAGGCTACTCTGGTAAATGGATGAAAGAATATCTGTTGATACAATGGCGAGTAAGGCCGGGAAACCGAAGACTCGTCGATTTTCTAGAAAAGTATCCCAACTGACCCGAATGATACTGCAAAATAAGGCTAAAGATTCAATAACAGATTCATCAACAGAAATAAAGCGTACATCTTCGAAGTTGTCAGGGCCTTTAGCTGAACTCAATAGAATGCGTTGTTCTACACCGCCGTCAAAGCCATCACCTGCTTTACCTGCGCACATAGAGTCTTTACCGAAGCATAGACGCAAAAGCTCGCTTAGCAAACATGAGCGTAGAAATATTGTGATAGGTGAACCTCAATTGCAATATGGGTCACTAATTCTAGGCGAAGGCTCGGCAGCTTTGAACCACAGCTCAAGTTTCAGAAAACCAACTTTACCAGTACCCATTCCGAGGAGGCCATATCAAAACGAACTTGAAAATTGTTGTTATGGCCAAAATCTGGATCCGCTGAGTATATCCGAAGTAAATCCTAAACCCGCCATGCCGCAATTAAGCCCAAACGACATGGAGCCACAACCTAGTCCAATGAACCTCGATTCCATTGACGAAGGGGGAGTTTTTAATGTCCAAACCTTACTTCCGAGTGTGGAATCAACTATCGAGCCACCGCGATCTCGAAGCAGCTCTAAAAATAGAGAAAGCAATGCCACGCTTTCAAATTTACCCCATGAGTTTGACGAGATTAGAGCACGGTGTAGTAATTTACCTTTGTTTCCTGTTCGTTCGTTCAATGAAGATTCAGTACCAGTTAAAGTTCAATTGGCAAACAAGTGTACGCGTTCTATGTTAGATCCATTAAGAGAGGCCATTTATTTAAATGAGAGAGATGTGAATCACTGTGAAGGATGCACCGATGATGAAGACTTTAATTTTAATGATTCCTATCAGCCCTCTAGACAAACGCGATATGGACAGATGCACAACCAAGTAAAGCCAGTTTTGTGTGAACCTAAGAAGGAAAGCTGTCAAATGAGTACTATCACTAGTATCAGCAACATTAGTGGCCACACGGAAGATACCAGCCATAGCTCGCTAAGGATGTATGAAGCTGAAAGACTTCAAAAAGAGTGTCAGTGTAGACCTATTTCAGTATGGCGCCCTGGACAGCTAGTATCGAGGGCCATAAGACCCCATACCGAGTCGCCTAATAATACAGAACAGCGGAAACAGAGTAGAGAAACAGAAGAGTTTATTGAGGATCAAGTTATGCGTCTCAGAGGCATCAAGTCTCTAGAGGAGACGATGCTAAGCGATCTAGAGGCTCGTGAAAGACTGAGAAGAGCAGGTAAAATCACTGGATTACCGAGGCTTCTGCCCGTCAAACCAATCGCATTGTAAGATCAGAAAACGTTCCTTCAGAAACAGTTTATGAGGCTCCTGTTAATATGCTTCGTTTTGAATCGTGAGCAAGTCATAAAAATTTCAACCCAGTACATGTTCATCTATATATACAAGTAAATATGAAGATATAAAATCGTCACTAAACAAAAGAACTACCATCAGTTCCTACTATTTCTATTGCCTATTTGCAACAAAACTAGCAGGCACTAAAGGCAGTCTTAAGAAGTACGCATGTCGGCCCCACTACTATCAAACTACGTTTGTGGGATTATTATACTCAAACGCGGTTAGCGAAAAGGGCTCTGTGTTCTTCCCAGTACTGATTGCCCCCAAGATAACTAAAAATCACCGGGGGAGCATGAAAAAGAATCACCTGGGCGAGATGTTAAAAGAAAGGAGAAAAAGATCAGCTTTTAAGTCAACGGTTAAGTCAGGTTTAGGTTTGCGGATCTCTCATCTACTGGTAAGGTGTGTGTGCGCGCGTCTGGAAAGAGTAGGCCTTTTTAGCTCAAATGGCGATTGAATTTACACTCGTCTTTGAAAATTAAAATCTTCCACAATTTATAACTGCTTTTATCCAATATAGATACATTTTTTTTACTTGCTGACATGGTTAATCTTTTCGCTGTCTGCCAAATTTTCTTACAATATTTAACTGCGTGCAACTCGTGTACGTAATAATTTAACCTCTTCGTCGAATAATGTCTATGCTAAAGAAGTTGATCCCCAAGGGGCCCAACTTGGAGATTTTCAAGTTCGCAGTGTGCATCACATCTCCAATTTTATTGATGCTGTACGTGGGAAACCGCACACACGACAAATTAAATATTGAGGACTTCTGGCCCGACCCCAATCGACTCAATCAAATTCCCAAGGATCGGGTCGAGCTAAAGATGGAAATCGAGAGATTGAGGCAGGAGAGATCAGAGAGACGAAAGAGAAGAGAGGCTGCGGCATTCGAGTCCACTCAAACCGAGTAACTCCATCCAAAAAGGCCCCTGCTGTAACATTTCGAATCGATATCTAGTCATGAGGTCTCAGACTTGAGAACTCCTCGACATCCTGAACTGCATTCCAATTGATTTCTTATTATTTATCTTACGCTTATGAAACGTAGGTCACTATATGTACATAAACCTTTCTTTCACATGTAAATCAGCCAGATACTGAGCACGCGCTTCTTCAGCGAGATATTAGTACTCGTATCAATGAAGGGTATAAACAAATTCACATGAGTTGTTCAAACTGTGTGCTAATTAATACACGTCAGTTCATCTCGAGTCTGAAATTACTGAAATAAAACAATTATACATGCCTCTTATCTATTAACTTAACTATATCGGTGTGTGGGTGTTCCCTTTGGTTTAGGCAGGCATAGGCTTACATACCTCTGCCCTCCTTACCACATGAACTTCTAACCGCACACATACTACATGTCACTTGAAGTTGACGCAGAGGCTCAAACCTCCAGAGCAACGGCGCCGAATTCTGCTCCCGCGGAATGGGGGATTTTCAAGAGATTGAGTGAATCTTCGCATCCTATAGCCATTCTGTTTTTCATCGCCCTCCGTTTAGCGCCATTGGGTGTATATGTGTTTGGATCGTGGTTTGTGGGTAATTCGGTTCTAATCTTCATCACGGTTGCACTATTGGTAGCTGCTGACTTTTGGAACGTGAAGAATATTGGTGGCCGTTTGTTGGTTGGCTTACGCTGGTGGAACGAGTCGGCCGAAGATGGAGCGTCAACCTGGGTTTTTGAAACCGCTGATCCGCAGAGATACATTAACCCAATTGATTCAAAAGTATTTTGGATGTTAATATATGGCGTGCCTGCCACATGGGTCGTCTTGGGATTGCTGGCAATCCTTAAATTCAATGTGATGTGGCTATTGGCAGTTATACTTGCACTTGTTCTAAGCCTTACCAATACCTTTGCCTTCAGCAGATGTGATAAGTTTGCTAAGGCGAACAACATAATTGGCCAAGTCTCCTCTGGCATTTTTTCAAGATTAGTAGGATCATTGGGATCTCGTCTATTCTCATCATGATCCTTAAAGTCTCTCCGGCCCCTCTTCTATCTATATTCTCTCCCGTGCAGGAGTTTAAACAATTATTTTAATAAATATTAAAAATATGAATTCTATGTACAAATTACTATTTACAAATGTAATCACCTACTTTATAGGTCTTACAATTTTCATGATAACATTAATTGTTTGTGTATCCTCAATAAGGGCACAAGCGTCAAGCAGCGGCACTACATGATGCTTTTTCCATTTCCTGAGATTCTTTGTTGACTTTACAAGTAGGACCGCTTCCTCGATTTTACCGCAAACTGCCAGCAGCTCAACGAGATCCCGGGCAAACTGGAAATCAAAACCATTACGTTGATCTTGCTCGAGGCTGCGGAAGTCTTGAAGTCTCCTCCATTTTCCTCGTTCCGTCCATATTTGACGTCCAAATTCTAAATCTTTAAACTTAATGGCAGCATGTATGGCTAACCTATAGAGATATTGGTCTCTTTTGGCTGCGAAGTTCGGGTGTCTCTTGTATTCACCACCATCCAACAGCTCACTATTTTGTCCTTCCGGTGCTAACAGCCGAGCGTCTTCTTCACCAGCAAACTTGGTGAACCTTAAATAGCGTCTTTGGAACTCAGAAATATCTTCACCCAAATTAATACTGACTTGCAAGAAATTGTGGACAATTGGTGACGTGGCGAAAGACGCAGGATTGTCGACTACAAGTGTCTGTGGACTGGTGTCAGCATAATACTCAAAGACAGCATTGCTCTCCAGAAGAATTAACTTCTTATCGAGCTGAGCAATGGGCAGCAATGGTATTTTTGATTGGCGCACATCATCTTCGTTCCCAGTATTAAGAATTATGTTAGCTCGAATGCTTTGACCACTTGGCGAGGTCAGTATTTTAGAAGGACCCGGTTGCCAATTCCTATAAGCTAAGAACAAACTGTTGAGTGCATAGTCATCGACAAATTGAGGCGACGTCTCGCTCAAGTTTCGAATAAGAGCACGAGACAGTAATACCTCGCCCGACGATCCACAAAGATATAGAAGCGCTCTAAAACTCTGCAGGTTTGGACGGTATCCAAGAGATCGTGCTTCTAGGAAAAGCTCCCACGCCATTATTTGGGTGCTGGGGTCCCTTGCACACGCATAAACAACATAATTGTATGTTTCTTCGTCCGGCTGAAGCGGGTAAGGACGGCGCTCTTTCATCTCTGTTAGCAGATCTAAACAACGGTTGACATTATGTTGTTTAGCTGAGCTCAAAATCATTGAATTGTACAGCTTTCTATCAGGCTGTGTACCAACAGACCAATACTTCATGTTGTCGAACATCGTTTCGGCCTCTTTGTGTCTTCCATGCTGAATCAATGATTGGATAGCGTTGCTCATAACAGGAAGACTGGGCTCAATATCGTTTTTACGCATGGTTTTTATAACACTAAAAATGTCCTCAGGGCTTGACCCAGTCTTGAATAAAGATTTAGCCCAATGTCCATACGAATAGATAGTAGGTGAAGTGCATGTATCGATTATGCGTTTGACATCCGCAACTCTACCCAGCTCCGCATACCCAGCCATGATTTGATCCTTGACGAATTGCGTTCGTAGAACGTCAGGAATGAGATTTTCAATTTTTTGCACTAGTCTTGCCCGCTCTTTCAAAGGGATTGCTACAAGAAATTCACCAACTTCTCTTTCAGGCACATCTACTGGAATCTCTGGTAAACTGGAGACAACAGCATCCCAATTGACAGTTTTCGGTTGGGCAAATAGCTGAATTGAATTGGTCGTTGATGAAGCTGATGGAAGCAAATTATTGATCGAAGGAGGAATACTGGAACGTCCAATTCTCGATGATATCTGGCGTGGTGATCCCACAGAGGAGGGGTCCAGAGAAGGAGGGGACGCTAGTTGTTTTTCCAATGCTGCTATTTCCTCTTGACTAGCTTCTCCACTGAGCTTCGCATTCTCCTTTTCAGCGAGCTTTTTTTGCAGTTCCCGATCACGAGCTTCTCTTATTTTTACTTGAAACTCTCGTTGTTTTACTTTGAGTTCTTTGAGCTGAGCATCTAACAATGCCGCTTCCTGTTTTGCAGCTAATTCTTCAGCCTTGGGATTCCGTCTAATATGATGTGATGAAGAAAGTTTATTGCCTGTAGGGGGAATGTACACTGATCTGACGAAAGATCTCGGTCTTCTTGAGGCACGGAGCATAATTGCGACTCTCCTCTCTAACGCCCCTATGCAATAAGTTTCACTGTGGTGATAATTTCACTATATGCTTCTTTTATTATTTTTTTTATTAATACTATTGAAAGGCAGTGAAATTTCCCAAGACACGTGATGCGACTTCCTAAGGATTAGTGTGTGTGAGCCATGAACATATGCAATTCAACTTTCAGGAACTACACGGAGTGAGAAACAGCAGTAGTGAGTATCCGAAAGTGCTATGATATTCTCATAATAATAGGTCAGATTTATTTAAATAGCCAGTACAGAATTGGCCACTCCGAAGCCGAGATTCGCTAAAATATCAGAGACTAGTAATTACACTGATATAGCTCCTATCATATACCAATAACATATACTATCCACATATACTATCCACATGTAACATCTACATATCCTATTAACATACTATTAATGTATACACTGCCGTCTGGTGTTGATTGAACTTTTTAAACCTGCCTTATTGTATTATATAGAACGCTTCTCACCGTTAGAACTTATAATATCACACACCAGTTCCGGCGGAGAAAGTCACATGCAACGACCCTTGCAGCTCAACCCAGGGTATCATTGTGATTGCAATTGACATAATTTACGACGGGTCCTACACATCCATGCTTCTCGGGCAGGGATCGCAAAAAGGGGAATTGGAGGGGTAATCGATAATTGGGGGGACTAAAAGAACCAAGAGCAATAAAAGGAAATAAAAACGAAACAACCAGCGGCATTCAACTAAATACAAATTTATAATTGCCGGGGATTAGGATCTCATCTTCATTTAAACCGACTGGATCTTACTTCTACTTGGGCTTAATTTAGTCGTAGCATTTAATCTCGCCATTCACGTACTGGATTTGATCAGATTAATTTCCGTGCACCTAATGTTTAGATGTATTGGATATACATAACGGTGGCGAATGAGTGTGGTTGGTGGGAGTTATTTTAAGCCATAATTAATTAGCTGTCGAAATTGTGGGTTGGGGTGACGCAACTCCGGTTGTTTGTAAATTGGTAGGTTTGTTACTGGAAAGCCATTGCTATCGCTAGTTTTCGCATGTTAATGGACTGAATTAAGCCTCATTGTTACATTTATTAATTTTCTTTTACGGCCCCCAGAATGAACGGCCACAAGCAACTGAAGCTAGATAAGCTTCAATCATCACGTCTAGGAGGAGGTTTGATCGTGCATGAAGCTCCTACGAGCGTGACGCAGCATGCATATATGGTTGGTATCCGGTTTGATACGGACCAAGCACTACGTGCCTGCAGACGCCAACAGGACTGAATGAAATCGACAGAGATTGTTCTAAACACTTACTCAACTAATATGTATTATATCTCACCGAGAAATTGGAACATTCATTTCTTTTCTACTTTATTTACTCTAGCCCATTTTTTTATCCAACCGTAAATAGATATCACATGACGTCACATCGGCCTGACGCAACGTTCGAACTTGTCGCTCATTCACGCGCGACCACAAAAAAAAAAAAAAATTAGGGGCGCGTTTTGAATCTTTTAAATCCGAGTAAGAAAAAAAGACAAAAAGCAAGATTCGCAATGACGTATCCTGAATCAAGTTTTACATATAATCAAATCAAATCTATTACTAGCAAGCTATAAACCGTTAAGTTTCAAATGCTTAAGATCGGAATCCCCTTTCCTGTTTTCGGCTAAAATTGGGTCCGCATAGCCCCGGGCAAGGGCCATAGTTGGGCGGGGGTAGTATGTTCCAGCATAATGTGCAATTTGGCGTGTGGTATCAAATAAATACTTCTTTTTAGTGCTGTCATTAGATTTACATTCCAAAAAAAAAAAAAACCAACCTCTTTTCTTCTAATACCCATCTAAGGAGAGATTAGTGTTTGTTCACAGTTACTCCTTAAACCAGGAAAGACTGAAGCTTGTGCCTGTACCAGCCTCGCTGCAAACATAGACCGATATCAGGGAGGGGCTCAGAAGGTGTCTGTCGAATCAAATCAATTGGGGAAAAAAGCGAGACTTTGATAAAAAAAAAAAGAAATCAAGTCTGAAAAAAAGAAAACTCAAATATTTGATCAATTTAAACAGACTCAGTAAAAAAGCTGAAAAAAATAAAAATTCCTGAAGATCATGGCGTCGAATTACTCTTCGTACTCGACTCCTTACTCTTCACAGTACTACACCGCCCCTTACTTATCGTATCCCATAAAACCTCCACATTCGGTAAATGTACCGAATGATAGCATTAAGACCAGATCTCAAAGTTATAATGATCTGAGTGCAACATTGAACCAACATCAGACTTCGCCTTATTATTATATGCCAAGATCACCGTCGATGTCTGCATTTACATCTATGATAAATTCTACCCCTCAACTCAATTATGGCAAGCAGAGGGCAAACACAGCTACGCATGCAAACAACAATGCTAACACTTCCCGAGTAGGAATTCAGAAACCCCAAGGCCCTCCACCAGCTACACTATCACGATACAGAGGCAGACACATTCGGGCACATAGCGCTAGCTCGTTGGTGGACGGTCCCCAATCGACACAATCAAATCTCCACAAGAAACCTGCATATAATGCTAGCATTAGCAGCAGCGACATCAGCCTGGATTCTGAGTCGCTGCGCACACAGACATCCACTAGCTCCTCTGGCTCGATTCACTCTGGACTCTCTTGGCCAGAAGAAGAGGCCAAAAATGTCCTTAAACAAACCAGGAACAGATCTCCGCCTCCCAAATTTGTTCAAGTACAAGACGTTAACGGCTCGAAACCGAACTTGCCGTTAGCGGAAGGTTCCGTTGACAAGTCCTCCAACACTGGCAAACCTCCTGCTTCTCAAACATCTCATACTAATAATGCAACTTCAGCAAATGTAGGAGCCCCCATTCGTCGCAATTGCGCTACGCCACCTCCGGATGATGCGTTTGGAAGCCAGAAACGGAATGTAAACTCAGACCCTTCGGAAAATTCGAAGCAGGATTTAGTGAATCCGTCGATTCGCCCGGTTACCCCCCCTAATAAAACGGGCGAATGTGATAGCGATTCAAGCGATAAAACAATATTACCGAAGAGCAGAGCCGCACAAAGTCCTGTCACTTCTGCCACACCAAGCGCGCTTGTTCTTCCATCGGATCTGCGACCAAGATCGTATTGTTTGCCTTCGGCGCAGTCTCCCGAGTCATCACCTCAATCGAACTCACAGAGACCTTCTCTTACTATCAAAACACCAGGAACTCCTCCGCTTTCCATCAAAAATGAATTTACCGATATGCAAGACAAGCCAGATCTTAGGAATAATATGAACCAAACTTTCGGGAGCCGGGGAAGTTTAGTTGACGACCGATCACAGACACCGTCTCCTATTGCCCCTGCACCAGCGAAGAAATTGCCGAATTTCTCAGAGCGTACACACAAGAACACTTCTTCCAGGCAAAGTGTATCTAGTATTCCGCCCGCGCAACGACATGTTGGACCAACTCCTGTTTCTTCGGTCAGCCACAGTCGCTCTATGAGTGAAGTGTCCATGCCGCAACACCAGACAAAACCTTCGCGTTCGTTCGGTTCCAAGCTTCGGGGCATGTTTAGCAGTAAATCCAAGAGTTCAGACTCGTCGAAGGGTCACAGTGAGGCGGCTGTCGATAACAGCGATGCCCAGTCAATCATGTCCTCGAAGTCAAGCTTCTCCATCAAATCAACCCGTAGCATGGTGTCATTCAGTAATAAATTCAGGAGAAAGAAGGATACTACGAACAGTGCTCCAGACTTTACGCAACCGGCTTCTACTGGAAGAACCAGGAACATCAACCACAACCGTAGCAAGTCAGATGCTGGGTATGCTTCAAGCACTGAATTTGTCTCACAAGGGCATAATTCTGGGCCTGGTATGATTAAACCTTCCACTAATAATTCGGGAAGGACCACAACCCCAGATTTCCCTCGTAGCTCAATTGATTCAAGCGCTTCAGCGCCGCGACCCCCTTCGCCAGCCCTGAGATCAGCCATTCCCACCTTTGAGAATTCGGCGTCAGCTACCCCGGAAGCCGAGAGTATCGAAACTGAGCAACGGAAGTTAGACCAGCCTCTTCACCCTGAAGTAGCGCCTTCAAACCTTAGTGCTGGTGATATTTTCCCCGGAAATCTAGAATTTGACAACGTGGAGACGATTGTTAGCTCAGTTCAGCGGACCGGAAGCTTTAAACGGCAACCCAGCACAAGTCGTAGAACCGAGGAAGAAGTAGTGCCCAACCCCCAAGAGATAGAAGTTGAAGATCCCAAAGAGGTTAACACTACACCTAAGTTGCAATCTGCGATGAAATCAAGACAGGGTGCAGCTCGAAGACGCTCTGGTGTATCAAAGTCTCCTTCAGTCTCTTTCGCAAGCCAAATTCTGGTCTACAAAACATACTCTTCATACGCATACGATCGAACGCCCGATAGAATGACCTGTGATTTACTTAGTAAACCTGGAGTAGCTCAACGTCTTCGCGAAGAGCTGAATCAGTGGAAACTTCTTATGCAGATACATCCTGATTCGATGAGCAATACTCAGTACTTCCAAGTTTAATGGACTTTGGTATCCTGAGTTGAGGGCATGGCCCCATCCATGCCGTGTTACACTATTATACTAGCCACGTATATGTACGAATTAACGAAACATGAGTGCCATATAACGCATACGCAACGCATGTCTTTCTATTATTTTATTTTGCATTGAAGAATACTCTAGATTGTGCGGCTGTGAAAGCCAAGCTGGGGAACGAACTAGTATATGCTAACTGTAAGCGACCATTCAGACCCCAACACGCCAAACCATAAGGTTCTAGAATATACTATATAACATTAAGAAATTTCATTAGGATCGAATCTCGAACAGAATTGCTTAATATATAAAATCATAATGGCAAACGCACACTATGTAACAATCTAACGAGTGGATGCTTGTACCAAATGGGTTGAAATATGAATGGCATCCACGTGACCCTAGTTCGCACACCAGTATTTTCATTGATTAATGCTTCTCATTACTTGATTATTTTTCACATACTACGGAATGGTGTTACCGGGGTATGTTGTTCCAGGACAGCTAATTGTTGGACCTACGGATCAAGATTATGCGAAATATATAAATGGAAGCGGTACGGAGACCTCTGACCGAGGTATCACTGCTACAATTCTAGGCAAACTCCAAGCTACCAAGCAGTCTAATGACTCCTCTAATAAATGGGTACTCTCGATCCATAACGAGTTTCGAAATCCTTATGCACAGATACCTACGCAGCCATCGGGCAATTCAAAACGAAGTACCTCACAACTGCCTCAAGTTGGTGATGTAGTATACGCCAGGGTACTAAGACTTACTGCTCAACAAGTGACTTTAGACATATTAGCCGTTGAAGACAAAGGAAACACCGCCACAGACAGCGGTGTGGGAGTCTTTGCTTCATCAGTAGGATCTGTTCACCCAGCATCAGGTACAGGCGATAAAGCGAGTGAATTAGGAGAAGGATATGGTGCAATCATACGCACGCAAGACATAAGAACTACAGAACGTGATAAAATTAAACTTCAGGAGCAGTTTAATCCAGGTGATCTTGTTCGCGCTTCAGTGCTTTCACTCGGTGATGAGAATCATTATTATCTGTCGACCATCAGAAACGACTTGGGTGTAGTGTTTGCTAAGAACCCCCAAACCGGTTCACAATTGCTACCGCTTGATTGGCAAACTATGATTGATCCCCAGAACGGTGTAACATATGCTCGCAAGTGCGCAAATCCATTCGTGTAGGAACCCTACATAATTATCCAGCATATACTCGGGTTCTCATGCAGCACTTCCTAAACCAGAGATGTATGCAAACTCCATGGTGCTGCACTGAAAAATTCTTTTAATAATGTACACATTCACTGGTGCAAGCATCTTCCTATTTAAATTTATTGAACTGAGCCTTTTTTTTTTATTTGTTGAGCTGTTTTTGCTTCTCCTCTTTTCCCACCTAGTCTGAATCTGCTGTTTGCCAAATCAAATGTTGACATCACCTGTATTGACACCCTTGAAATCTACTCGAGGATTTGTGTCTCCTAAACCAATTGAACCGAGTGAATACTTTCGTAAGGAGAAGGGTCCAAATCCGTTCAAATTTCAAAAAGTTCGAGAGTGGTCCGAATTTGGCTTGATGGTTTGTAAAACTCTGACACGAATCTTGCCTATATACCAACCTTCTCGGTTCATGGATGCTGGTGAGCTCATCACCGAGCTAGTTTTGCCGGCCTTGAAAGAAAACAATATCTGTGCTGAGTTTGAGCAAGGCAAAAAAGACCGGACGCTGATCGGCAACGCTGATTCTATTCTATACGATTATTCAAATGGCTTTTCCGAGCCAATATTGATCGGGCTGCATCAGTCTGATGTGGCTCTACAGTACGATTTAATTAAAGGTTTCAATCGGCTCTATGGAAAGGCCTCGTCTTGTAAACTAGAAGTCCCTGGACAGTACCAGCCAAGGCCTTTCAATACGGTGCATCTTACTGAAGAAGAAATCCGTCAAACTGAAGCCCAGGCTGTATCCTCTCTGCAGCATTTATGCCATGCCATGATGGTCAACAATATTCGTTACGGATATATTTCAAGCGAGTCAAGCACAAGATTCGTCAGGATCATATTCAAAAAATCCCACGGTTACGAGCTCAATGTTTCAAGACCGATAAACTCTCGAGAGAATGGGAGGGCTCTGGTCGCAATGTGTTTAGAAGCATACTTTTCGCATTCCGAGGTTCTAGAGTATCCTGAGTTTGAAGCTATTCCAGAGACTGTAGAGAATCCTAACGTTAGTCCGCTATCTAGCTATGAAGAAGGGGTTATGGGCCGAATAAAATGGTGGACAGCTTGTAGGATAAACAAACAAAGATACCTGGTTACCTTCACGCCTGAAGAAAATGACATAGAACTTCCACCATCTTTTAACGTTAATGGCGGAAATTTTCTGTGCATAAAGAGTGGAACTGTTCAAGCTAACAGCAGCAGCAAGAATAGTGAATCTGCAATTTTTCTGGTGACCGAGCAATGCGATCATGAACTGCGTCGTATTACATCTATGCTACAATATCTCAACACTCGGTGCGTACAGTATGTACCACATTGCATTGCTTATTTTAACGTGCTCGATTTCCACGTTCTAGCGTTGAAACCATTTGGCAGTTCGGTAACAGCTGTAGATCTGATGGACCCAGTGATTGTGGATCAAATGCATGCCACATTAACCGAGCTTCACGACCAAGGTGTTATGCTTGGTAAAATCAGCATTGAATCTTTTTTCATTGAACACATTAGTGATACATCCAGTGGGTTCAAGATAAAATTTATAGGCCTCAGTGAAGCAAGACTGTTCAGACGTGTTCCAGAGATTGCCCGCCGATCCGAACAACATATGCTTGAGGGGGTTATAAACCAAATCATTCAGAAATCGAAAATAAAAGAATAAGACAAGACCACAAGACCACAATGCCAAAATTTTGATTTAAATGCCCGACGTATACTTTGCGAAATAACATTGAAGTTTATGGCGAGCCTTAGACGCTGTTAACTGTCAAGCTGCTAAGACATGGATGCATATGTAAAATAGATGTATGTATGGGCGAAGTGATTTATTTAGTTTACAAACAAGTATATTTTTCCTAAACGTTGGAATCAAGACACTTCTGGATTCCTAAGCCATGAGCCTCCACAAACACAGTGTCTCTGGAACAAGACAAGCCATTGAGGAGCTTGTTTAGCTTGGTCAGATGCCACCACTGATCTCATACCGCACCTTGTACAGACCTGTACATGCTCTTGAGGCAGTATCACACGCTTGCGAAGGCCATCTACGAGTTCGGAGCATTCCGCAGACTCAATTCCCAACCATGCAGTGTCATGGAAATATAGACTGGGGACATCGGTGAGAGGGAATAGAATCATGCGAGAGGAGTCGACCAGAGTTTGAACCAATGGCGAGTAGGTGTCAGGTATTTTTGCTGTCTTGATTAGCTCCGAATCGATCGCCTTTTTTTGTTCTTCGCTCAATGAACTTTTAGCGGCCAGCGCTTTTAGTCCATCTTCAAGACCAACAACGACCTTTTCAAATGCATCGAGCTTGATGGGCACGGCCTGTAACTGAGCCACGAGTTTTTTCAGTGTTCGAGTGGCGGTATAGTTTGAAGGTGATGCCAGCTTCACACGTAATTCTTGAGCCAAACTAGCATCTTTTGCTATCTGCGATGCTTGAGAGATCTTAGAATTGAGGCGTGTTTCTTGCTCTGCAAGATTTTTTGCAGCTGCGCTTAGCGAGCGAATACCCCGTAAAAAGTAGCGCAAGAGGTATCGAGCCACCCCTGACAAAAGCAACGAAACATAGATATTGGGTTGTTCGGTAAGACTAGACTTTTTCGAGGGTGAGGTGGATGCATCATAAAGTTCTTGAGAGATACGAACTATGAGATCAGTGGCCCATCTAACTGGACCAAGCATAGAGGCCAAATGAAATTGGGAAGCCTGTATCTCAAGTCTCAGCTGTGCTACGTTTTGAGCTCTACTTCGTTGCGCAACACGTTTCAATGTCCAAGTTAAACCAAAGGCCAATAGCTGTAGGTGCAGCAAACACAGTGCTGTATAACAGCCCGGAGTACGCGACCAGTGGCTAGTTGTTCCTAAAGCTATAAGAAATGACAACCAGCGCTGAGAGGGGGACGGTATGACCACAAGCCTTTCCACCTTATGAGGATCTTCAGGCGCGGATAATTGAACATTAAGGAGCCGCTGAGTTTCAGAAGCTAGTGTGTCGAAAATCAAAGAGGCATATTTTTCTACAGCAGGACTGTGTAGAACGCTCCAGCAAACTTTCATCACGTCGTCACACTGTTCAGAGTTGAAAACAGTGCATGTATAGCTTGTTGCCAAGGTGAAAGCCATTTCTCTGGCATATTGCTCTTCTTCTTTCTCATTGGCATTTTCAAGGGGCTGCGACTTGACTGAAATTAGTTTAGGGAGGCCTTTTGGGGGTGTATTAGAGTAGAATACAGCCGCACAGCTTGTTGTGGGTGATAGGCATATATCTGTCACAATACTTTTTTCAGGATTTTTCTCTGCAGTATTAGTAGTATCATTACCACGGTCTTCCTGCGAAGAGGATGAAGATGAGGTTATAGATGACGATGGAGGTGTAGTATCCGATGAAGCACTCGTCAATTCTTTTGGGTCAAAACGCAGACCGACTTTGTCAAACTGAAGCAACGAGACCATGTGTACAAGACTTTCCCGTTCAACTTCACCGTTTGCAAAGATCGTAACTGCAACAACTCTGGTCACAATGTAATCAAGGATTTCACGTTCCGATGGCTCTGACAGGGTTTGTTCAAGATGCCAGGCACGATATGGATCTGGTGGAACCGGATCTGAAGCGTTGAAGAGTTGGAAGAACGAGTGATGAAGTGCTTCCTCGCCAATTTTTAAACGGAAATGAACAATAAGATTAGGATAAATTGCTCGAATGATGACTTCGTCGGTTCGAGTTCCAGGACCGACCATTCTTAGAGTCACTAGACGTTTCAACTTACTGCTATCATGAGGAAGAGGCAAAGAAGCTACAGGATGAACAAACACACTAACGAAATCATGTTTGGACTCAAGATTCTCCGGCTTCCATTTTATCACAGCCTCATACGCTACTACAGTATTGTCACCATTGGCAATAAAGATTAGCAAAGAGTCTGCGCTCATCTGGATAAAACAGGCGTGCGAAACGTATTGAGCTCCAGGCATCAATGCATCTATTTCAGCGTATTGGAAATCGGGAGTTTGAACAAGTAAACGGAGCATACCATTGCCGTTCACACCTAGCAGGACACTGTGAGTCTTAATAGGATGGAAAGGACCTAATGGTGGCACGGAATCCCAAGGTTTGGAGGATCCGTTATCGCTAGGCCGAGGAATAATCAAGCTTTTCTCTGATCCAAGCCAATGCACACCCACAAGTCTATCAAGTTCAGCGGGTCTTTGGCGCTGATCTCGCACCGCACTAGCAACAATTTGATTTGTCGGTACTCCTGCTGGACTTATGCTAACTATATGAACCCTCCCAAGTTCGTCCGCGACCGCTAGGTCAAAGTTAGTAGCTGACCAGCTCAGGTGAACCGGCTTCGACTCCGCCGCTGCCTGGACGTGCACAGGAGGAACATAGTCCCACTTCTCACCATCCAGACATTGCAGCCAGGTCACATAGACTTTGTGCTGGCCGTCGATATAGGCTAGAAGCCCACTTCGAGACCATGCGATCCGGCTATGGTGGTGCATATATCAAGTGTGATGATGCTGAATGAACCCGAACCCGAATCTATATAGTTTGTACAAGTCTGTAATGGATATATTAGAAACCCTGTTATTTTCAATACACAGCGTTATAAAAGGTCAATAGAACATAATAATATTCACTACTACTACTTGAGATTATCTGGCGCGGAAACGGTTCTAGACATACTAAAATGAGGCTCCGCGACGGAAGAGTTCAGAAATTAAGAAAGGGTAGATCAAGGCAAGGAAAACCGTACAGAGGCGAGGACCTAGATAAATTGAAGCTAGCAATTGACGGGTTTGCCGTATGCGACGTGAGGAACTTGAAGCAGCCTGATCTGTCCAAGCGATTGGATTCCAAAAGTGGCACTAGAAGATCTAGAGAAGTGCCCAAGGCCAGCCCAAACCGCTCTCAGAAGAGCACGGATAGAAATAGGAGCAGTAGTATCCTTAATGTCGGCAGCGCGGGCCAAGGTTCCAAAGCAAGTACAAGACCAGGTACTGATGCTTTGCGCAAAAAGGATGCAATTGCTCTAAATCAAACTAAAAAGACCTCTGATAGAAGTGCCAGATCTCACTCGTCACAAAGGGCTAAGAGAGTTCGATTGGTAGGTGGGCGTTATAGCGCAGCGAAGGGCGTCTATGGTCGAAGTATTTTGGACATCAACCTTTTGAGACTCCTTGGTGCTCGTCTTCCTAGATTTTCCCCGGAAGATGTACTTCCACCTCCTGATTTAGGCATTCCTTATGGCCTTGTTGATGCAACGGGTAAATATGTCACAATTCTTAATGAGTCTGTATCTGAGAAGTTACAGCCCGCCAGAAATCGAGATTTCTCGAGCATTGACGAATTGAGGGATTTCCAAAAAAAGTTGAACCTACCTTCACAAGTTATATATACAGACGGAAGTTATTACAAAAACCTTGGTTTGTGTGGGTATGCGGTATGGTGGGGAGAAAACCATGTCAACAATGCATGCGGACCAGTCCCTTCTAGTGGACCTCTTTCCAGTGCCAAAGCGGAAGAGTATGCCATTTTTCTAGCTCTTCTTCAAATTAAAGCCGAGGTGAAATCCAGTAGCCCAGACCAAAACGTGGTAGACACAAAGAAGTATGTTATTTTCACCGATTGCCTTTGGGCAATGAATGATATTCTACGCTGGTTTCGTAGATGGAATAAACCTCATTGTGCAATTGGCTGGAAAACTCAACCCACCTCTGACACAGTGCATAGAGAGATCTTACGTGTGGCAGCTGGTCTGCTGTGGGATCTGCGATTCCGGGGAGCAATTGTTGATTTAGAATATGTAAAGGGTCACAAAGGCATTTTTGGCAACGAAGTAGCCGACTTAATGGCCAAATTTGGTTCCCGTAGTGGCCAATTTGTAGGACCCCAGCCAGCAGTTATTCATAGATAGGCTGGGCTAGGTACATAATTAATTCCCTGTTTTGAGTTTACCGAATTGAGACATGACCGAAACATGCCTCATCACATGACGTACACAGGGCAGTAAGGCCCTCCTCCAAGCCAGCCATCCTAATACGCAAAAATCTTGGCAATATAATCAGTTCGCGATTCATAGATTGAAACGTACTCTGCGTTGTATATCTCATTTGTGTATACAAGGTTTTCCGTTTTAGTGAAAGGTTTGTCTGGTTCTCTCATTGAATCGCTCAAAGCCTATACTACTTGATTCTCAAAATGGAGGAGGACCGTATGCCAACACTCTTTGAGATCCTTAACCGGTTCTCAAAGCCCCCCGTTGATTTATGGTCTTTTTACGTATACTTGAAGGAGCACTATGGTGGTGTTGAGTATTTGGAATTCTGGCTAGATTGTGCCTCGCACACAGCACTTTGCAAAGATCTAGCTCGTGGCATAATAAAAGCACGTCAGAGTAACATGAGTGCACCCAGTGAGCATGAAGATAACGCATTCTCAGAAACCGGAGATATGAATTATGATGATGAAGATGGAGATCATCTGCTTCCTCCGGCTTTGAAATCACCTACGAGGAAAGTATCATCCACTGATGAGAGGTTCAACAATTCGCCTAGCTCATCCGTGTTATTTGATATACTTCGTGATGACGCTCTAGATACATCATCGGAAAAACATAGCGGAAGCGGAAGTGGAAGTGGAAGCGGAAGCCATAATCTGGGAAATGAAGAACACGATCAGTTTGACATGAATAGTAACCTACCTATTCCCCCCAACGGCCGGTACAGCACGCTAAGCTATGAGCGTGCTCGTAACAAGAGAGATACTGTTTCAAGGCTTTCTGAAATACTTGATAACATGCGCATGCCAGAGTATCCTGGCGCAACGGCTACTTCCCCGACTAGGAATAGGAAAGCCTCTCAGGAGCTAGACTACAATTCTTCGGAAAATAATGGGTATTTTGATGGGCCTGCTCCAAGGGAGAAGATGAGCTATGAAAATCCTGCTGATGCTAATACAGCCGGCCTTGGTGGCTTCTCTAGATTCTCAGCTAGAAATCCACCGTCCACTCCGCCTCCACAGGTGACCCTAACATCTGCTTCGCGTCCCCAAAACACCAACCCTACAGACCCTTACCTTCTACATAAGGTGCCTGGCGCGCGCGCTGAATCAGGCAGTTCACAGTCTTATCCCAAAAGAGCTATCCGCGAGTCCGCATTGAGAATAATTAACACTTACTTGAACCCAAAGGCGCCCAAAGAAATTGAACTTCCCAGCGACCAGCAGGGCTGGTCAATGGCCGAAGATATTCGTCAACTTTGCATCATTCCTAAAGGCCTTGATAATCCCAAGGTCTTTGAGAATGCAACAACCTATGTATTCGAGGCTCTTGAACGGGAGGCTTTACCTGGTTTCCTTGTACATAGCGCATTGTCCAATGTACAGCCAGTAAGTGCAACATTTCGACTGATAGGCGGTCTTATAGCTCTATTCGGAGCTTTCTGGCTTTCGTTTGTTTACGTGCTACTTGACTGGCAGCCGAAGGCACACAGGTGCTGGGTGCTTCTTCCCTTTTCCGTAGGCTGGTATCTCACTATTACTGGCTTGTACCATATTGATCCACTGCTAGCGTTCAGCAGGTTAAGTGAAAAAGACGGAGGCGGAATTATACGGATTCAGGAGAAATTCGTTTGGAAAATACAAAGCAAACGAGCTACTTTTGTTGTTGCATCGACTGTACTGCTAACTGCTGCATTTTGTGTTTTGTTTATTCTAGTTCCGGGTCACAGGTTGTAATGAAAGCTTCTGTAGTCTCTCTCCCCTAAAATAGCACGGTGTTTTAACACACTGTATGTCGAATAGGTTGTTTAAATAACCTAAACTTTGAAAGATAATGACAAAAAACATGTTCAAGCTTCAAGCCTCGCTTAGGCCCCGAGTTTGAAAATTCTGCGTGTGTTCGAATTATATGTGTCTGTATGTATATATGTGTATAAATTATATGTATGGGTGGTGTGTGTGGGTGTGTGTATATATGAGTATGATTGTATGTTTATATGTTCATGAGTGGGCGAGTATGATAGTCATATTATTTGACCTGACTCTTCGAGCGAGAATTGGACCACAACGTTTTCTTCCATTGCGCCAATTGATTATGCATTGCCATGAGTTTTTGCACCTGGGAGGCCGGGCGAGATTCGCGCTTGGACAGGAGCGAGTACAGTTCAAGGTACTCACCATAGGTGCTTTGGAATTTACGAGCTAGCTCAAACATGTCAGCTGTGCTGTCGTTCTTCTTGATGCGTTTCAGTGAATCAGCAGATGCGGCAGACCGACGCTTCAAAATATGGTTTGAGGAAGCTGCTGGCTTAGGCTCGTTTTGTTTTGTAGGTTCGTCAGTCTTTATTTCTCGTTTGGCATCTCGCCTGACTCCTCTTTTTATGTCCTTCTTCCCTGAGGAAGCAGATGTAGTGTTTGCAGAGGTGCCATTTTCCAGTTTAGTTTCCTGCTCTGGTGGAGGCGAAAGAGAATTCTCTCGCGAACCTGCTAGTTTTCTTGGGCCCTTGTTCAGGTTGAAGTCTTTCTTTAAAGTGAACAAGTCATTTTCGGATGCAGTAGCTATTTCCGAGAGAACTGCATTAACAAAGCTCAGCGACGCCTGCGTCTTGGTTGCTAAGTTCTTCGCCGAGTGGGGTTTAAGGCTTAAAAGTTGAACAATCTTCGATTCAGTAGGCCGTGATAGATCAACTCGCTCTGGGCCTACTGAAACTTTGGTGTATTTATCAGACTTTATCAGCACCCGGCTAGATATCTGTCCAGAACTTCGGAAACGGCTTTGTTCTCTTCCGCCTTGATCAGGCAAATATACCTCGACATGGCCCGGTTCCTTGTATTGAGCCCCCTGGTACTCCATATCCTTAATTCGTAAGGTGGCATTCCGATCCGAAATCGCCAATGTAATTTCTGGGACGGACTGGCTCTGAGCAAGTACATCCAGCACGCTTGCATTGAGCTTAAGGTAAATTGGCGGGTGAGACGTGGTGTTTTGGGAAGATGGTAACAGTCTGCTCGAGGAAGGGAAGGCTAGCGAGGACTGAATTTGCTTCAGATTCATTGTTGTTGTTGACATTTTCTCTATTCTGGTTCAAATGAATCAAAACTGTACGATACTTACAGAAGCACAGAAAGTTTCACCCGAGCTATAAGACAACAAAGAGAGAAGTGAATAAATGCAATTCCGCAATTACGAATCCCAGATGCCTAGTTTTTTTGTTTCTTCAACCTGTATCTGCGCAACAGTATTAAAGAAGCTTAAGAAAAGGGCTTATGGGTGGGGATAGATAGAGCGGGGGTGTGGGAGGAGTTTCTAGAGGTGAAAGAAGGCGCCGCTCTCGAATAACTCAGGGTAAGACACCCATATCAGCAAATAATTAGGAGGGCAGGGAGATATGCATACCACCCTAACATCTTGTCATCGAAAAAGCATGAACCGTGTGACCATGGTTGCCTAGACTCTTCCGAAACTGGAGGAAGGGGGAGGGAAGGAGGAGAACAAATTCCGTATGAAACATTTCACATTCCATAGAGTAATTACTTTAGACTACAAAATTAGGGGGATCGCCGTTAATTAAGCAGAGATTAATGCCGCTAAATAATGCCGATTGGGACTGACATGTCAATGTTTATAAGAATCTATACGATTATAAACACTCTCCTCCTCCGAGTAATCCTGCGGCGTCAATTAGAATGAGTAACCCCCTACACTCTCGATCCCACTATAAGATATGAGTGAAATTGTTAAAATAATATAATTTTCAGCAATGCACCTAGGATCAATCTTAAACTTTAACGCGTTGGGTTATATACACATAGTAATGCAGCCTATTAATTGCCAAGAACCGTGCTGTACACACTGATATATTTAGGTTGGCAGGCTATGGGTCGGGCTAGGGTGGTAGCGAACATACATTGGGCAAGAGCAGAGAGTATTATTATTAGTAGATTTAGTAGTAATATATGGCGTTTGTTATTACCATCGCGATTACGTTTGGGTTGGGTAATGTTCCCACGTTTCTTTTGGGCTAAAAACGGCTGTGTATCCGGCATTGCGCTTATTTGATGTGCTCATTAGTGCGCAAATAAGACGCGATCATACTACACATGTATTCGCTACGCAGGTTCACCTGAAAATTGGAAGTGAGAATTTGAGTAAATGAATTATTGTATTAATATTATATAGTTCCGATTAGCAAGAAAAAGAAAAAGACGTAGCAGAATGCGGTTTGTTCCGCATGGATTTGATTATTATATATTACACCATGCGAGCCAGAAAGAACTCAATTGAAGTCAGCTGCACGTTTCCCCCCCCCCCCCTCTACTCTGTTGCATCAAATCCCGTTACATATAGTCACGCTAGCCGCTGCACGGGTGACTGACTGATCCACGGGATCACCATAGTATATTTGATCTGAATCTCGAAGCCGCCATCCCCAGCAGGCGGGCGGGCTAAAAGGAAGCACAGATTCTAAGATTCATTGAAATATACCAATGTATGTGGTCTCTTTGGAAACCGACAACACCACATTGCAGTTGAGTTTCGCTAATCTTTAGTTCAATACTACTACACAATAGACGCATCTATATTGTTCACACGCAGTCATGTGAAAAATACTGAGAAAGACAGTCAAGCAGATAGCCTCTCTGCAGTTTTGTTCGCAGAAGAGACTTGCTAGCAGCTTTGGTTGGCTTGGAAAAAATATTCTTTTTAAATTAAGTTATATGCCACAGGCGATAATTTATTCAGCAACCGTAAGGGTGATGTTAACCTTCGGGTCGATGGAAGTACCAGCAATCTTGGTGATAAGAGCAGCCGGCGACTGGAGAACGATAATACGCTTGTGAATGCGCATCTCATAGGTGTCCCAGGTCTTAGAACCCTCACCGTTAGGGGTCTTACGGGTAGTGATCTTCAAAACCTTGGTCGGCAAACGAACCGGACCACGCGGCTCGAGGCTCTGCTTGCGAGCACGGTTGAGAATATCAGAAGCCACTCGCTCGATGTGCTTCACCGACGGAGAGCTGAGGATGATGCGGACCTTGATAGTGTCGGAAAACTCCTGCTTGTCAACCTTGTCGCTCATTGTAGGTTTACTGATGCGATGTTCAACGAAATCGTGAAATTCACTGTAGTCAGTGCTCTCTCCCAGCCAGAGATCGCGCGAAAGTAGTGAGTGGGTGAGAAAATCATCACGTGCATTCGACTCCCAACTAGATTGGAAATTAGGTAACTCCAAGCAGAAATCACCTGGTAGAACGCTACACATTCAACGCTATTGCTTATGAATCTAGCAGTATCGCGCGGATATTCATCCTGTTTGTTTGTAAAGCCCTGTGCCCTATTAGTAACATCCCAACCACGGCTTGCAAGCCTGTCCAATCCTTTCCGCTTCCTACAGCCATTTACTTCCTCTGCTTGTAAGGCTAGGGGAATGTGTTTTTTTTTGGCCCTCAGGCAAGGCGGCTAGAAGGCATCCCCTACCTTAACTTAGTGAAAGGCGTAGGGGAAGGAAGGAGAGAGAGAGAGAAAGAGGAAGAAAGAGACACACAATCATTGTGTTTCTTTGCATGCCAATTTGAATCAGACTTTTGGATTTGTGTTTATATCAACTATTTCCAATTCGGAATACACTACAGAGGTTAACATATCCAGTTATCAATCAAGCAATATGGTCAATTCACCTCCCGGAACTCCGAAGGGCCAGATTCAAAATCAATTTCCTCTGAATGATCCAAAGACGCCCCATGGTGGTCCTCAGATGCTATATGGAATGGGAGCAGCTATTGAAGACCCTTCAAGTCCTTCACCAGCCCCAATTCTTTCAGCACCCCGTTCAATGCCAGTGAACCGGACAGAACTACAACGACTGTTACAGCGGGCACGTCAAATGCAGCAGCAAATGAACGAGTTGGTGAGTGATCTAGAAGCACTCAATCGATAAAGAGAATCGGATCATCATTAATATTACTTATACATACAAAAACCACCATCGTCATCTGATGGCGGTTACAACAAGAAAAGTGGACCAAACTCAGAAGAGGAAGAAGAAGGGGCAATAACTTCAGAGTTGTTCAGAGAAAGAGCAAAAGATCAAAGAGGAGGAAGGAGGAAAAAAGCTGTATATGCTTTCATTAGATACAAGCACCTGCTGTCTCTCTCTCTCTTTCTCATCAATGCAGACAGCTCACTCTTCTTCAGAACTTGAGTCGTCACTTTCAAACTGTTCCTCGTCGCTGCTGTCACTATCAGCAGCAGCAGCAGCAGAAGCAGCGACAGAGGCAGAGGCAGCGGTTCCCGCAGCCAAGGCAGAGGCACCATTAGTGGAGCCAGTTGCGTTGTCGAATTCTTTCAATTTACTTTCAATTTCGGCGATCTTTCGCACATGCTCTTCTTCGCTTAAAGCTTTTGAGCGTCGTTTGCTTGTCTGACCAGCAGCATCGAATTCGCTCGCGGCTCCACCATTGAACACTCCAAGGCTGGAGCTGGCGTGGCCGGGCGATCCGCTGCCGCTACTTTGAGCAGCAGCATTGCTACCACTTCCGGGCTCTTCACGTCTGCCAAGAACAGCGTAATTATAGAGACGAAGGAGAGTGTTGGTGTCCAATGCATCGACCTCAAGCTCGATTTCATCCTGTCCATTGTTTCCTAGATCAGGCATACTTTCTTGGATAATAGCTATGACAGTTCGGATTTTCTTCTCGGGAAGTTTATCGATTTTGTCGCGCAGCTCGCGTTTCATTTCATAGGTCATTACTGTTGGAAGCGGCTTAGTTGCAGCGCTTCCACTTCCGCCGGCGCTTCCGCTGCCTCCACCGTGGTTCGACGATCTTCGTCGTTTGGGTGCAGCAGAGCGTCTATGTCCGCGCTTATAATAGTCGGCAAGAGCATCTTTCTTAAGCCGTTTTAATTGTTTCTTGATCAGTTTTAATTGCTCTTCAAGCACATCAATGGCAGGATTGATCATTCCGCTCTCTGCATATTCCTCATCCACATCACTTACATCTGATTCGTCCGCAGGGTGCACACCAGGAGTCGGTTTGTCAACCCATCTAGAATCGAAATATGCTTCAAGCTTGTGGCCCATCACATTGACAGGGGTGCCCTCGGGGTTGAACGTGTAACAATTGCGGAACATGAGTCGTACATCACTTTCGAACTCGTCGGCGTTGTAATAAATACCTTCTGCCAGTTTCTTCTGGACAGTGCTGAGGTCCATAGGCTCCTTGATCACGTCGAAATAATGAGGGACACCTTGTTCAATGGGATCTACAGGTTGCAGGAATGGGAATGCGATACCCTCAAGCTTGCGTCCTTGCATTTCTCGTAACACTTGGCCTGCAAAACGGAGCTCTGAAGCATACTTTTTGTTGCGAGGTCGGCCCTCTCCTGTTCCGCTTCCAGCAAACGAACCGGGCTGGCGCGGTGGTCTAATTTCTCTCTTAGGACGACCATCAATTGTAGATTTACGACGTAGTGTTGGGAGTCCGTTGGGACCTAGTATCGTAGTGGTTGTTGAAGAACGCTTGCCAACATGGTCTTCGTGCAGAGCACTTTCATCGTCTCCATTCGCAGCTACTGCGCTGCCAGAAGCAGCTGCTCCTGCTTTGGGAGCTCCAGAGGGGGCAGCTATAGAAGGAGATGATGTAGTTGCCGCCGCCGCAGCAGCAGCAGCTTGAGAGCCCTTACGTGTAGCATCGTATGTTGGCATGTTGCTCAGTTGCTTCTTGAAACTTTGCGCAATAGACAGCCCCATCTTAGAGATTAATGCCTCCTCACCGTTAAACACTATACAGTTGGATACAATGAGATTGAAGTCATCTACGATAGCCTTAATACTATCATATGAGCCATCTACTAGTTTCTTTTCCATAGTTCCAAGGTCCATCGGGCTCTTAATATAATCGAAGTACTGCGGAACTCCTTGACGGACGGGGTCAACCGGGGCAACGAAAGGGAGTGCGTCCTTTAAACGTTTGATTGCCCGAATAGCACTAAGCGCATATTTGTGTTGGTGTTTAGGCAATCCAGATCCGGTGGAGGGAAGCTCTGGAGGATCAAGCTCAGGAAGCATCGCAATGCGTGCACGCTCTGCTGCTAACTTCGCCTTTTCTAGCGGAGTCATTTCAGCCGCGTCGCGTTCTCCTGATTTATCTTTCTTGTCGGTCCCCTCCTTTGACTTCGAGCCTACAGACTCTCCATCTTCTTCCGTTTTAGGTTTCTTAGAGGCGGGCTCATTTTCACTCGGAGTCGCACTCTTCCGCTTACCGTCGTCCAACTGCGGCGGGCTATCCTTGTCGCCATCAACAACCGCAGACTCGTCCTTGGGGTCAATATCACCCTCATGAGACTCATCATCAAGCCCAGATTTATCGCCAGACTCGGGCTCTCGGTCCTCTTCCTCCTTCAGACTGTTCTTCTCGGCATCAGGATGGGCCTGTTCTGCGTCCGAAGAAACTCCAGTATTTGGGGACTCTGCTTGATCAGATGTGTTCTTATCTGATACTTCCACAGATTCTGCCTTGGGTTCAGAAGTCGGCTGGGCTGCCGCGCCGCCTTCAGATTCCTTGAGAGATTCCTGTGCGGGCTCCGGCATCGTGGAGTGATTGTCAAGAAGGAAAGATGAGGTGCCGACCTCTCGATTTGACCCCGTATGTTGGGAGAAATTTGCTCATCAACCCTTGCCCATCAGAGACATCCTTTTTAACAGTGACACCCGGCTGCACTAAATCCGAGCCGAGTTTCGATATTTGTTTGACCAGTTTATTCTATTAAATTTTATCAGTATGTATATAATCGATACGTGCATTTAGATATTTTTGTTCCTTCAATTTCGGGTGGGAACAAGTGGGTTTGTTGTGTTTGCGATGCCTTGCTGGCCCTACCGCCACCCAGATTTTTTTAGAGGGGGGCGGTGGCCGGTGACCGACCCTCCCCTATTTTTTTGCTCCGACGTTCGTCAGCAGCATTAGCATCATCACTGGGTCTCGGGTGATCTAAATGGAAGGGGGGGCGTCACATCTGGGTTGTGGTTATCGCTAAACGCGTGTCTCTGTCTGTCTCTCTCTCTCTGATCATACGTATGTGTATGCTCTCTATGTATGGTATACACAACTATAATAATAATAATAATAATAATAACATTGCCATGATCATCACAGCTATATATACACAATCTGAGGTTTGTATTGAACTTGTATAGCAATTATTTTTTTGTTTAGAAGGGGTTTGGGAAGACTTACGACCTAACAATCTAAATGAATTAATTATCCTTTCTACGAAGTTGGGGATCTGATCTCATTAATAGTAGCTGTCCATACAGCTGTAGTCAATGTAGGACAGTCGCGGATCACCATCGGTATACCCTTACCTGTGTACGCATCGTGCCGATCTATATTATGGGACTCCCACAAGAATAAACGCAGAAGGGAGAACACCAGTCTACAAGACGAAAGAGCCTTATTGGCGTTGACGGTATTGAATAGTGTATAACGATGAAGGATGTCCTTATTGGTGGAATTACTGTCACTTTAGTTGGAGAGGATTTGCATAAGCCCGGTACAGAGGTTAAGTTGGCAGTACTTGCCCACGGTCGAACTCGAAGCAAGCAAGATACGTTGAAATTCGCTAGCCTGTTGTTGAAGTCAGTACCCAATCTGATTTGTGCGGTATGGGACCTGCCTAATCATGGTACCCGCCTAGTGAATGAAGCAGCGAATGGTTCTTGGAATTCAGGCAATATTCTACACATTGTCGAGATGCAGGCAGTTATCGACCAAGGTGCCGCCGAGGCTGCTTTAATATTTGCATATGCACCATTGCACCTACCAGAATTGATAATTGCTGGTAATGTTATGATCGGTACTTCGCTCGGTGGTTATATTACATGGAAAGTTGCTGCCGACCATACGGAATTACTATCAGCGGCTGTCCCTATTATCAGTAGTCCTGATGTGTTGAAGATCATGGACTCCAGGTGGGAAGCATACCGTGCATCACACCGGGTTGATGCCAACGTAGCTCAGTTGGCATTCCCGGATTCGCTTCGAGCATCGATGGCTGCGAATACTGCCAAAGTGGATGGGCTCAGGGCGTCCCCGTTGCCTATTCTTGCCATCTGCGGAAGCGACGATCCGTTGGTTCCTCCTGAGAGCACAATTAGATGGAGCGCTGACCGCACTCCCAACCACAGGGTAGAAATTGTCCCTGGTGTTAAGCATGAAGTGCCTCGAGAGATGATCGACCTAACTGCAGAGTATTTAATTGGATTGGTCACAATTGTTGAGTGAAAGTTTGCGTTGCTCTCTAGTTGACCCTATTAAGTCATGTATAATTATATTATAACTTATTTGAAAGATTTCAACCTGGAATTGCATGCCTATATATTAATCTTATTTGGATATGAACCTTAAGTGCCAACTACTACTATTTTATACGCTCGATCCACACTGCACCCTTACCTTTACCCTCCAGGCACGGGCTATACTCAGCTGGTAGTAGCCACCATTGTTAGTGTAGGCCGGTGCTGAGTATCCTACCAATCTCTTTCCAATTTGAACAGATTGAGGTTGAAGCGGGTAAGTCTCGATAATATGGAAATATTTTCTAGTTGCATTTACTATTTTAATTTATCCATTAACATGCATTACTTCCAGGACACAGCCATGTAAAGTACTCCAGTGAATATCTTCCAGTTTCTCCCGGGGTTAGTCATCATTCAATATGAGAATAGATCGAATCTGAAATTTCATCTAATCACATATCAGGATCAAGAACGGGTAATAGGTAGCTGGCGATGTCTCAACTGCTACGCTCAGGAAAGCCGGCTGAGGCTGTGTTAACGACGCTGCGTAAGTTCCCTTCTTTGGAGCCTGTGAAAGCACAACCCGTGAGCTCTCAAATTCTTGGGCTCAACTCTCGTCGTGATATTCTATGGCAGGCAGTAGTGTACGAGCGAGATGCGGAACGAGTTGGATCCAGAGTCATTGTTGGTCGCTATGATATGGGATATAGTCGCCGCAAGCTACTTCCTCAGAAAGGATCAGGACGGGCACGCCAAGGTGATAGAGGAAACCCAGTGCGCCACGATGGTGGTCGTGCATTTGGACGCCCTGCTCCTGGAGACCTTTCTACAGGCTTGCCTTCGCAGGTATATGCCTTAGCTATGCGCACGGCACTCAGTTTGAAGTACCGTGAGGGCCATTTGTATATAATAGATGGCGAGGCTGAGTTCAGCAACAACAGTGAGCTCGTTGGCCGTGAGTTTGTGAATAACCACGAATTGAACCGCAAATCAGTCACATTTGTTGTCGACGAACATCGACCCAACTTGTTCGATGCTACGCAGAACAACGCAAAGGTGGACGTCATCCCCAAGGAGTTTTTACAAGTCCAGGATCTTTTGAAACCGAGGAGACTCATTATCGAGCGTAAGGCATTCGAGTTTTTGGCGCATGCATACCGACCAATCGAACCTATGAGGCCTATTTCGGCTGAGAACCTTTCTAACTTGAGCGCATAGAACAATTTTTAAAAAAAGATTCATAAAGAATTATTTAATGTACATATCAAGCACATATTTATACTTTAGCTAGTATACAATTGAGATATCTGACTTCTCTCTTTAAGATTTTCACCCATAATCCTCTCTTTGCAAGTCTGGTCTGGTTTGGGTTGGTATCATCATACAGTCATTTTAACTGGTTTGTTTATCATATGAGCCAATTATTCTTTGGCTTTCTAACTCGCTTAATTTGTGAACCGTTTTGGAAAGAAACCATTAGGATTATCAAATAAAGGAGAATGAAAAAGGATAAAGAAGTAGAAGAGCAGAAAACTCATTAAAAGACCCCTTCAATTCATCTCCACTGGCCCGATTTTAATACCAATAAACTACTTGCAATCTCTTGTTCAACTCCAGACAATGGCGGGGCGAATGCGGGCATTGTAGCGAATCTCATGGCGGGAGATGCAGCAGGCATGGGGAACCCCAGTGACGGTGTCGATCTAGGATTCTGTGTATTCACATGGAGTTGCTTCAATGGCGAGCGTTCGACCAGTTCAGCCTTTCCGTCTGCAGACATGGACAGTTTTAGGGACTTGGAGCTCTTTGGTTGTTGCATGACCGAAAAAGTGGGTTGCGCAGACGCGGGTTCCACAGCGGGGGTATTTGTGTTAGAGGACACGCCGAGTGGTTTCTTATGAGACAAGCTGACAGGCTGCACACCCACTTGGAAGGTATTTTCATCTTGGAAAGAAGCTGGCATGCTATTTGTACGGACAATGGCCTGCATTGGGTATATTCCTTGGTTTTGCTGCCGACGGCATGATTGGCGTTTGTTCTGGAACCACACCTGAACGGCTTTCTCGTCCATTGAGGTCAAGCTTGCAATGCGCTCGCGATCTTCTTTGCACGGTTTAGAGTTCTGCGAGAACTCGGTTTCTAAAATGTGCAGTTCGTTAGGCGAAGTTCGCCGGCGTTTACGAGGGGCATCCTTGAGATAACGATTAGATTGAGAAGAAGATTGTGAAGAAGAGCTGGACTGAGACTCTTGTGATCCATTGGAGTGGGCGGGCGAATGTGAGGAATTATTGTACCCGGACTCAGAGTCTGACTGCGAGCTAATTGAGGATTTCGAATGTGATCGTGACCTTGATCCCTGTGGGGGACCAGGTTCCTCTTTTTTAACATCTGGCTGCTGCGAGCGCATACGTGCTTCGTATGTCTCTGGAGAATGATTTATGAAGGCATGTGCACGTCGCGGTGGGGTACTAGCAATCGTGGACATCGGGTTCGTGTTTTTTTTTTTCTGTAACCTCGTGCTTCAGTTCAGTATCCACAATTCTATATTGACTTGTTTCTTTGAAAAGTTCCCTGGATATTCGAGTTTCTCTGGTTAATCTTTCCTTGAATTACTATTACAGGAGGAAGTAGGAAAGAAAACGAGAGGGGAAGGATAAATATGAAGCACGCTCCGTTGGAAATATATTGAAAGGTTTCCTTTTAAAAAAAGAAATGCGTTTCCAATAATTCAATACAAACACTTCTCAAGAGGCTCTAAGAGAAGTGAGACGTCCACCTAACTGGAATCAACCAAGCGTTAATCTAATTTCCAACAATTTGTGCTATGAAGCAAACGAAGTCCAACACGCTAAATTAATAAAACGCATCTCCTTCGGGGTTGGGTCATACTTTGACGCGTATTGTGAACCCTAGACCTTAGCCATATGCTACCCCAAACAACGCGTTGACAGTCGTTGTTCGGTATGGAGCTCATGCGGACTGATCCATAGTGGTTAAAGAGAAGTTTTTTCCCTCTGAGGACCGGCGATCTATATTTATATGCTATAATTTTTAATTTCTGGTAGAATATGCTGTAAATACATGGGTATAAGACGCTGGTGCGTGCCATAAATTGCTGATTGAGACGCTGTGCGCGGAATGCTGCGTATGTAATTTAGCAGGGCTGCACCTAATCACCTCTTCCTATTCGAGATAGATTGGTTAAACTACGACAGACGCTACAACACATGCAAAAAGCTTCGATCTTTAAAATAATCTTGAAACAATTTAGATTTTAATATATCGATTTTGAATTTACTCTCAATTAAGTACCTAGCTAAACATGAGTGGATCAATAGCAGGCTGTGTTTTTTTTATACCGGGTTTTTTTTTTTAATTTCAATTTACATTTCTCTCATGTAGTATTACGTAGCGTTCAACGGCATGTGTGGTGCTGCTGCTTATACTATGGTACTAAATTACACCTCCCAACGGTATGTGCTTAGATCTCTGCACCCAGCTTTCCTGGGTAAATAGCTAGGAACCGTACAGAACCATTAAGATGATGACGATGATGAATTACATGCCATAGAATTCCCATTACTAGATTAGGCAAATATTTAATGATCTCTCTGCACGCAGACCTACCCACCATATATACAGCACTTAGCGAGAATCAAACCAAAAAGATCAGATTTAATTATCGCAGGATTAAGACTAGCACATACACACATACATATAAATTTTTTTAAAGACCACATTCTTCTCAGTTAAACCTTTAAACGCATCTACGTATCTTTATAGCGGCGCCATACCGGTCTAATTAGTGGGTCTTACATCATCAGCGCGATCTTTGGTAGGTTCACCCTCGCCTTCTCTTCGAAGTTCTCTCCACCTTAAACCGTCCGTTCGAGTACTAGAAATGAATAATTTAAGTGCTCAAATCGACTCGGCCTTCAGGTCGACGTTGGACATCTTTACAGTCCAGTACCCGGCGATTGGCGTTATCCTTGCTCTCATTGGTGCATGGAAGATTGGCAGAACTTTCAACTCGCTTTTTTCAGTCTTGATCGACACCCTCGTGCCTCGAGGACCCCAGCTTGCGCCGTACAAAACAAGCACAGCTAACAACTGGGCCGTCGTCACCGGCCCGACTGCAGGAATTGGTGAACAGTTCGCTCACCAGCTCGCAGCATATGGGTTCAATCTTGCCCTTGTGAGCCGCAACCCCGCAAAGCTCACTAGCGTTGCCAAGGACATCGAAAGCAAGTACCCGAACGTGAAAACCAGTGTGTTTGCCCTTGATGCTGCCTCTGCTACCCCTAAGAACTTTGCTGATTTGAAGAGTTTTGTTGAACAGCTCGGCAACGTTTCGGTACTGATCAACAATCTCGGTATCAGCCACGACATGCCTACCCCGTTCACCGAGGTCTCAGAATCTGCTTTGCGTGAGATCATTCAGGTTAATTGTGTTGCTACTCTAGAGATCACGCGCGCTGTCCTGCCGTCCCTCGAAGCATACACATCTTCATCGAAATCATCTCGTGGCTTGATCATGACCATGGGATCCATGGCTGGATTGACACCTACCCCGTTGCTTTCTGTCTACTCAGGCTCTAAGATGTTCCTGCAAGGCTGGAGCTCTGCTTTGGCCCAGGAGCTAAAGGCTAAGAAAATCGACGTGCAGCTCATTATTTCATATCTTGTGACCTCGCAAATGTCCAAGGTTAAGCGTACATCTATGATGTGCCCGGATCCCAAGGCTTTTGTGAAATCGACTTTGCGGGAGATCGGCCTTCACGGTGGTGCGCAGGAGAGAGCTAATACTTTGACACCATACTGGTCGCACGCTTTGTTCCATTGGTTCATTGAGAGCTCGGTAGGTGTCTGGTCGACTTTGGTTGCATCAATCAACTACGGTATGCACCTGGACATCCGTAAGCGTGCTCTTCGCAAGCTTGCTAAACAGAAATAAATGATGGCCACTTACATTTAGAAATTTAAGTACAGTAATTTCATATTTGTTTTACATACCATTGATACGAATCATGCCATTACTGCAGCTCATGCCATTACGGCTGCCTGCGTGCCTGCCTGCTGCTTACCGCCTGGGGATGGGATGGGCTAAAGGGTTTCAGTGTGCGCGACGCGGCTGGCAATATTAGTAGTGCTTAATGGGCTTATTTTCCCCGTAAATAAATAACACTCTCCGTCCCTTTCTTGTACTTACCTGTGTTACCCTTGCCCGCACATCTCCCAAGACTAGGCCGGTAAATATCGCCGTCAGCGTTAAGTGTGGGCAGTGTTATTGATATTGATTATTATGATTAGTGTTAGCATTATTATTATTACCACGTGAACCCTTTTCTCAGCACGAACTCTGCACTCTCACGCAAACGCTCACACCCCTTGTTTACCAACATTTGGGTGGTAAAGAGTTACCAAGACATAGCAAAAAACGAACCATAAACCCACCCAAAAAACCAAGGTATAATCTGAGAATGGTTGAGCTTAGCGATTACCGACGCCTTGAAAAGGTTGGCGAAGGCACCTACGGTGTCGTGTACAAAGCAGAGGATACGTCGTGCGGAAACCGACTAGTAGCGCTTAAGAAAATACGGCTCGAAGCCGAGGACGAAGGCGTTCCTTCAACGGCGATTCGGGAAATCTCGCTACTGAAAGAGATGCGAGACCCTTACATTGTGTCTTTATACAACATTGTACACTCGGATGCACAGAAACTGTACCTTGTGTTTGAGTACCTTGATCTCGATCTGAAGAAATATATGGAATCGATCCCCCGAACAGAGAGCCTTGGAGCAGACATCATCAAGAAATTCATGTTACAGCTAGTGAAGGGTACTATGTACTGTCATTCGCACCGGATTCTTCACCGAGACTTAAAGCCGCAAAACCTGTTGATCGACAAAGAGGGCAATTTGAAGCTGGCTGACTTCGGCTTGGCCCGAGCATTCGGAGTTCCCTTGCGAACATACACACACGAAGTAGTCACTTTATGGTACCGAGCCCCTGAGATTTTGTTGGGTGCTCGTCAGTACTCGACTGGTGTTGACATGTGGAGCATCGGTGCGATATTCGCGGAAATGGTGAATCGACGGCCATTGTTCCCTGGCGATAGTGAGATCGACGAGATCTTCAAAATCTTTAGAGTTTTGGGAACCCCCAATGAGCATGTGTGGCCTGGCGTGACTTCTCTTCCGGACTTCAAGAGTACCTTCCCTCAATGGCAGCCAAAACCTCTTGATGCCGTTGCGCCTGCTTTAGATGCTGATGGTCTTGATCTTTTAGTCCGTCTTATCACATATGATCCCGTGGAACGAGTCAGCGCTCGCCGTGCAGTCAACCACCCTTACTTCAGTTAGTTACCCCCCATCACCACCATACCACCACCCTTAATTCCGTTTCTTCGATACATAAATACAACACCAATCACATACCCACACACATATATATATAAATAAATATACATATATACATATACATATATATATATATATATGTATACATTTTATATAATCCATATACCTCGTAATTTATCTATTTACATATTATAAATAAAGGAACTATTTTTATATGTGGAGATAGGACAGGACAGGAGAGACGGTTTGAGCGAACAGAACTGGATGTTATTTACCACATGTCAAGTACTGCGATTGATATTGGCTGGTGCTTCTTCTTGGGAGAGGCGGCCCCATGACCGGAAAAAACTCCCTCGTTTACAACAACAGCGCGCGTAATAGCTAAAAAAAGAGCGAACGAATAAGCGACGACCATGGCCATGGCCGTTTGTTAATTATAAACGCACTGGACCCAGCAGACTAATGCGAGTTTGACAGGAGCTGTCAGTACTCTAACAACCATACCCAGCTCCCCCTCGTCCCCACATTACGTTCGGGCCGGCAGCTACATTGAGTAAAACAAATCTAATAGTTTAACATTTCACTAGGCAAGTCTTGCCAGAAAATGATAATATATCCTTAGCCCCAAACATAATGTTCAACAAGGTATAGACCCACTGCGGTCTTCTTGATACTTGGCCTTAGAATCAAACCCGAGCACCGGCCCCAATATGATCCTCTAATAATGCTAAGCATGTAATATCCATGTATACTGTATGCACAAGGGCTAGGTCTTTGGATCGAGATTTCCGTTGGATCAGGTTGGGAATGGCTTATAGCGTACGCAATAGAGAAAAATACCAGACCTAAAACCAGTCTATGTGACTACGTTTACAGAAAAGAACAACAATTTACGCTTAAGGAACAAAAACAAAGCCCAGAGTTTCGTTCTTCCGGCGTTTCCCTAAACGGCAGGGGATTTTCCTGTTCCACAACGACATATTTCAACAAGATTCTCCCCTCACGCGATGCATACGGGTTGGGGCAAGTCTACACGCATGTCTGATAGTGGGCGTTTAATATTAGTATGAGGTTTTAGCCACACGTTGATTGATAAACAGCCAAGTATCCAGCGTTCATCATCACACCAAGTTGTGCGAATCAAGAAACAGCTAATTCAGGAAAAAATCAATTATGAATAACACAGCCGAAATCAAGAAAAAGCCGGTGTCGTTCAGTAACCTTTTACTGGGCGCAGGACTCAACATGTTTGAAGCCACAACTCTTGGCCAACCTCTCGAGGTTGTTAAGACAACCATGGCGGCTAACCGCAACGATTCGTTCATGGGGGCTATTCAGCGCATCTGGGGCCGCGGTGGGCTACTTGGATTCTGGCAGGGCCTTATTCCATGGGCATGGATTGAGGCATCCACGAAAGGCGCAGTTCTCCTTTTTACCTCCTCTGAGGTCGAGTACTTTACGAAAAACGCATTTGGCGCCAACAATTTCACGTCAGGTATTCTCGGTGGCATGACCGGAGGTGTTGCCCAGGCGTATCTCAGCGTTGGCTTCTGCACCTGTATGAAGACTGTAGAGATCACCCGAAACAAGCAAGCTGCTAGTGGAATCAAACCCCCATCTACCTTCGCAACATTCGCCGATATATACCGCAGAGAGGGACTACGTGGGATCAACAAGGGCGTTAACGCAGTGGCCGTTCGCCAATGCACGAACTGGGGATCACGTATGGGTCTTGCTAGATTAACTGAAGATCTTATACGGAAAACCATGGGCTACTCTGAAGACCGCAAGCTCAGCGCCACAGAGAAGGTTGCTGCATCTGCTATTGGCGGTGGCCTTAGCACATGGAACCAGCCGATCGAGGTCGCACGCATCGAGATGCAATCTCAAGTTAATGATCCGAACCGACCTAAGAAGCTTTCAACATCAGGAGCTATCAAGTATATCTACTCACAGAATGGAATCCGTGGTCTTTATAGAGGCGTTACTCCGCGTGTTGGGCTGGGTTGCTGGCAGACTATCTGTATGGTAGGACTTGGTGACATTGCCAAGGAACTTGTTTCCAAATTGACTGGTGATCAACCTATGGCTAGTCACTAACCACGAATAATAGTAACTAAAGTTTTAGAAGCAGACAACATATAGAGATCGCCAATATACTTAGATTTAATACTTAAGTTCGTTTCTAAATTGACTGTTACAAACAAACAAACAAAAAAAGAAGAGAAGAAAAATAATAATAAAAACAGTTATAATAAAAACAGTAATAATAAAAACAGTAATAATAAAAACAGTAATAATAAAAACAGTAATAATAAAAACAATAATAATAAAAATAGTAATAATATCGGCACTCAGAATACTCGCTGCGAGCTAAACCTACTCACATATCTTGCGAGAAAACACTGATCTAGTGAAAGCATGAATATAAATATATAAATAGCATTATTTCGGGAGTAACGGTTTCTCTCTATCGGGGCCTGAGGGGCTAGAAGGGACCGAACCCGTTTTAGATCCAAATCGATCATACATATAAAGACCTGCGAAAGTTATGCATATGCCCCATCCTTGAGCAGCAGTAACTTCTTGACCGAACCAGAAGATCGCGGCAGTCATCACGAAAACTCGTTTAAGTAAACTGGCGATTGAGTATGTTACTGTAGGGATAGAACCGAGGATCATGAAACTGAGAAGGTTCTGGCAGAAGTGCGAGAACCCATTTAGGGTGACCAAAAAGAAGAATTGGGAGAACGTACCACCATTTTGAAACTGATAGCCGTATTTCAACGCTTTGATACCATCGCTCAATAACCAGATGGGCAAAGTGCCAACGAATCCAAGAACAGCACACCAGAAGATAATGGTAAGCTTATCGAGCCTTCGAGACAAAGACGCTGATGACAATTCGTTTGCTGATCCTGCAGCACTTCCAGTGGTAAGCAAGCCCTTGGACCAAATGTTCTGAGAAACGAAAACCACGCAGCTCATAAATGCATAGAAGAGTGCCAATGGCTTAGCTTTGAACTCGGCCGAGCAAGCCATAATAACACCCACGGTTAATGGAATCAACGAGAGATACGTGCTCAAGTTATAGTGGACGCGGAAGAAAAAGGTATAAACAGTGACAGTAAGCAGTGGGCTTAGTGACTTGATGGCATGTACAAGGGATACTGGTATCTGCGAAGTCGCAGAATGTGATAAAATATGTCCGAAAATCTGGAATCCGGCCATTGGTGCTGTAGCACGAATCACAATTTTTTCGAAGCCTACAAGCCCTGAGCTTGAGACTGTGTTTTTAGGGAATAAGGTGGTGAAACCATGGTTTTTAGTAGCCCACCATCCAGCCATGCTTGAGAACAATGCAGCATAAACAAATTGGATCATTGTCAGGCTGATGGGATACTTGTAAATTTGCAAAATGGCCTTAGAAAGGTTGTTAGACACTGCTGATGAGCAGTACCAGAAGATACAGAGACACACAAGCGTCACGCTTATTGGCGGTGCTACCACCTTTACTGCCTCCTGTGTCTGTTGTGAAATACTCTTGGCTCGACTACGTTGTCGTCCGTGACCATAGCGAGTCCCCGATCCGCGTCTCGGTGTCCATCTTTGAGAACTCGCGGACGAGTTTGGATCGGTTGGTGATGTGTTTGGGAGTGTAGGGAACTGAACAGTTCCTACAGAATGTTGAGATGGCAAGCTGTTCGGTGTATGCATGACATCAACAGCCATCACCTTTATTCTTTTTGTGCAAGCTTTTTACTTACGCACACGAATCCGATTTGCTCAAAGCTAGATACTTGAAACTATGTAGGTTAGAGTCGAGTAAATGATTGTATTCATTCCTGCATATACCCACGTGATGACCACGCTTCCTATAAATATCATTTCTCTAATACGTAGTGAGACGCCGGACTAACTGAGGTTTTTTTTTTTTTTTTTTCCTTTCCTTTCCTTCCCCTTTTGCCAAGGGGTACGAACACACGTGATGCTATGGCATCTGAACCACACAGATCCTGAGAGTGAGCAGTTTAAAAAAGATCTCCATAGAATGGGTGAAAATCCTTTAGTTTGTTAAAATGACATGTTTGACTCGGTAGCGTTTTTTTGCGCTACGATTTTTCGATGAATTTAAAATTGTCTATATATCAGATAAAGCCCCAAATCAACTACTCCTGTGGATCAATATGTCTTTTACCTTAAACTTGAGGTTAGGGTTAGAGATGTGTGTCTACAAGGCATCTATGCCATTGTATGCAAGACCGTGTGTACTTCTGATATGTGGCTGCTTCCCCGATCGATCGATAGCCTTTTTTCATTTTTTAGGCTATCCTTACATACTCCCCCTTCCCCTCCCTCTCTTCTTTCTGCTGTTCACCTAATATATGGAACCCACGTGACCATGGTATTAATTGGTTACAGAATATCTTTAGGGTGCTACATACTGTCAGCACTCCCCGGTTCTCCTATGTGGCGTGGTATGTAATCATCGCCAACCTCGAAAACCCAGTTCAGTTACCAAGCTAATTAAGTAGTCACTCTCTTTTGTGGTGAAAGATGGCGATGGAAGTGTTGAGTCCTGTGCCTCCGTCGGCAGATCCGACTTCTCGTATTGACGAGGAAGAAGATCCTTACGCCTATGACGAAGACACTGAGATCACGAGCGAGGACTGTTGGACCGTCATCTCCTCATTCTTCAATGAGAAGGGACTGGTATCTCAACAGCTCGACTCCTTCGATGAGTTCATCGAGACCACTATCCAGGAGCTTGTTTGGGAGGACAAGCACTTAATCGTGGACCAGCCTGCCCAGCATGCCACTCCGGATGATAACATCAACAAGAGGTACGAAATCACCTTCGGTAAGATTTATCTTTCGAAACCGACGATGACCGAGGCTGATGGCTCTACCCACGCGATGTATCCCCAAGAGGCTCGCAACCGTAACCTCACTTACTCCTCGCCGCTCTATGTAGATATGCACAAGCGAGTTCTTTACCAGAAGGACTCGGGAGACCCTGACGATCAAGCTGACTGGCTTGCTGACGAAAATGAGCCTGAAGAACCGATTTCCAAGGTGTACATTGGTAAGGTGCCGATCATGGTTCGTTCAAACTTCTGCATGCTTCGCGGTTTGCGTGACGACGAGTTCTACGCGCTGGATGAGTGCCCTTATGATCAAGGTGGTTACTTTATCATTAACGGAAGTGAGAAGGTATTGATTGCCCAAGAGCGATCCGCTGCCAATATTGTCCAGGTTTTCAAGAAACCGGCCAATTCTCCCGTTGCATATACCGCTGATATCCGTTCTGCTATTGAGAAGGGAAGCCGTTTGATTAGCACTATGCAATTGAAACTCTTCTCCAAAGACCGAACCATCAAGGCTACCCTTCCTTATGTCCGTGCCGATATTCCTATCGTTCTAGTTTTCAGAGCTCTTGGTGTCGTTCCTGACGGTGACATTCTGCAACACATTTGCTACGATCAGAGAGACTGGCAAATGCTTGAGGCTTTGAAGCCGTGTATCGAAGAGGGATTCTTCGTCCAAGACAGACAAGTCGCATTAGATTACATCGGCCGACGTGGTAATGTTACCGGTATCTCCAAGGATAAGCGTATTCGTTATGCCCGCGACATTCTTCAGAAAGAGTTGCTTCCGCACATCACGCAACAAGAGGGTTACGAATCGCGTAAAGCCTATTTCTTTGGTTACATGGTTCACCGTTTGCTTCTCGTTGCTCTTGACCGCCGCGAACAAGATGACCGTGATCACTTTGGTAAGAAGCGTCTTGACTTGGCAGGTCCATTGCTTGCTAACCTATTCCGCATGTTGTTCAAGAAACTCACTCGAGACATTTTCCGATACATGCAGAAGTGTATTGAGACCAATAAAGAGTTTAATTTGACGCTGGCTGTCAAGTCAAACACCATTACGAACGGCTTGAAGTACTCTTTGGCCACTGGTAACTGGGGTGACCAGAAGCGAGCTATGTCCACTAAGGCTGGTGTGTCGCAGGTACTTAATCGTTACACGTTCTCATCTACATTGTCCCATTTGCGTCGTACTAACACTCCGATTGGTAAGGATGGTAAGATTGCCAAGCCGCGTCAATTGCACAACACCCATTGGGGTCTTGTGTGTCCTGCGGAGACTCCGGAGGGACAAGCTTGTGGTCTTGTTAAGAACTTGAGTTTGATGACCGGTATTTCGGTCGGTTCTCCTTCGGAGCCCATTATCTTCTTCTTGCAGGAGTGGGGTATGGAGCCACTTGAAGATTTCAGCCCCCACGAAAGTGCTCACGTCACTAAGATTTTCGTTAACGGTGTCTGGGTTGGTGTTCATCGTGAGCCAACATTGCTTGCTCAAACCATGCGTAATTTGCGACGTCGTGGTGATATCTCACCTGAGATTACCATCGTTCGTGACATTCGTGAACAAGAATTTAAGATTTTGACTGATGCAGGCCGTGTTCATCGTCCGTTGTTCGTTGTTGAGAACGGAAGTGAACTCAAGCTAACAAAGGATCATGTGTATCAACTGTTGAACACAGAGGAGAATGGTCTGACTCCTGACTCGCCTGAATATTTTGGATGGAGTTCACTCATTGCCAATGGTATCGTTGAGTATATTGATGGTGAGGAGGAAGAAACCACAATGATTGCAATGACCCCAGAGGACCTTGAGCTCAGTAGGATTCAGCAAGCCGCTGAGGAAGCGAAGCCTCCAGAGGTTGTTGACAACGGAAGTGTAAGCATGCGATTAAAACCCAAGGGATCGACTACTGCCCAAACATGGACGCACTGCGAGATCCACCCCAGTATGATCCTTGGTATTTCTGCCTCTATCATTCCTTTCCCAGACCACAACCAGTCCCCGCGTAATACCTATCAAAGTGCTATGGGTAAACAGGCTATGGGTGTATTCCTCACCAACTATAATGTTCGAATGGACACTATGGCTAATATCTTGTACTACCCACAGAAGCCTTTGGCAACTACACGCTCTATGGAATTCTTGAAGTTCCGTGAGCTGCCGGCTGGTCAAAATGCCATTGTGGCTATTCTATGTTATTCCGGATATAACCAGGAAGATTCGATGATTATGAACCAATCTAGTATTGACCGTGGTCTTTTCCGATCATTGTTCTTCCGATCATATCTGGATCAAGAACGCCGTATTGGTATGTCTGTCGTTGAGGAGTTCGAGAAGCCGACGCGTGCCGACACCTTGCGCTTGAAGCACGGAACTTACGATAAGCTTGACGAGGATGGTTTGGCCACGCCTGGTGTACGTGTCAGTGGTGAGGATATTATCATTGGTAAGACCGCTCCTATTCCTCCTGACACAGAGGAGCTTGGACAGCGTACCAAGTTCCATACGAAACGTGATGCGTCGACACCGTTGCGATCTACAGAGTCTGGTATTGTTGACCAAGTGTTGTTGACAACCAATCAAGAAGGTTTGCGATTTGTTAAGGTACGTATGCGGACGACCAAGGTCCCACAAATCGGTGATAAGTTCGCATCTCGTCACGGTCAGAAGGGTACCATTGGTATCACCTACCGTCATGAAGATATGCCTTTCACATCTGAGGGTCTTGTTCCTGATTTGATCATTAACCCTCATGCCATTCCGTCACGAATGACTGTTGCCCATTTGATTGAGTGTTTGCTATCCAAGGTCAGTGCTTTGTCTGGTTTGGAAGGTGATGCAACTCCTTTCACTGAGGTTACTGTCGACACCGTCAGTAAGTTGCTCCGTGACCACGGATACCAGTCGCGTGGTTTCGAGATCATGTATAACGGCCACACGGGTAAGAAACTTGCTGCTCAAGTTTTCTTCGGTCCGACTTACTATCAGCGTTTGAGACATATGGTCGATGACAAGATTCATGCTCGTGCTAGAGGACCTGTCCAGATTCTTACACGACAGCCTGTAGAGGGACGATCAAGAGATGGTGGTTTGCGATTCGGTGAAATGGAACGTGATTGTATGATTGCCCACGGTGCTGCTGCGTTCATGAAGGAGCGTCTTATGGAAGCCAGTGATGCTTTCCGTGTTCACGTTTGTGGTGTGTGCGGTCTGATGAGCGTCATTGCCAACCTGAAGAAGAACCAGTTCGAGTGCAGATCTTGCCAGAACAAAACCAAGATCTACCAGGTTCACATTCCATACGCCGCTAAGCTTCTTTTCCAGGAGTTGATGGCCATGAACATCGCGCCGCGTTTGTACACTGAACGCAGTGGATTGACTGTACGTTAAGAATGGTTTCCTTAAGCTTGAACTTTATACGTTCTACGATACACATTAAAAAGAGAGTAAGGTCGAAGAATGATGATCTTCTCGCACGCTTCCCGCAAAACACAGCTACAGCTACAGAAGAAAAAGAAAGAAAAAAGCAGATCATTACTATCGTTTAATTTAACCTTCTAATTTATTTCGACATATAAAACGGAAAAAAAAAGTGATTCATCTAGAAAGATAAAAAAGAACAATAAAAAAACCAAAAGACAACAAAACAGAACAGACCACAGGTCAATCATATTATCCAATCAATATACAAATGGAACCAAGAACAATAAGTTATATACCTTTTATTACCAATATGCTACTACTTCAAGCCTGAGCAGCACGCTCCTGGCGTTGTTGCTCCTCCTCAAGAGACATCCGCAGAGCCATGGCTAACTCAGGGTCGTCTTCCATATCCATGTCATCACCCAGAAGTCCATCACCTTGGTCTCTACCTTCACTGAGAATTGCGCTTCGCGAGACTTGGTCTACAAGCTCGTCAATACCTGGCGGGGCGTCAAGGAAATGGGAGTTATCATTGGAGTTAACGCAGGTAATGAACTCTCGCAGTTTGCTGCTGTTGTCACCCTCTTGGCCGAAGCTCACCAGATCCACGGCTACATTATTCTTTTTCAGTCTTGCAGCCAACTTTTGCAGATCGCGCTCACTGTCCTCAATGGGAGATCCTATGAAAACGACAATCCGTTGCTGCTGAGTCTGATGGCGGTGGCGAAGTGCCAGCTGCGCCACTTGAATAGCTGAAGACAAGGTCGATTTGGAACCATCGATTTGAGTTTCACGGAGCCCAGCTTGGAACCTTCCCGAATTAGCAACAAAGCTCACCTTGACTTGACCGCTCAATGTCATCAATCCTACAGAGTTCTGTGGGTTAGCCCTCATTTTGGCACTAAACACGGAGAATGCTGCCTCTTGCTCGGAGCTGAGTCGGGTCGGGAAGTAGTCTCCGTTTCGCATATACTCGGTAGTGTCGAGCACTACCATTGTGGCTTCAAGAACCATTTTTTATACACTGTTAACTGTGGAGATGTCGGTAGGACCACCTTTGTGTGTATGTATATGATGTGTGCTCACTCTCGAACACTACCTACTGAACTTGCTTACACATTTCAAGATGAGTGAAGGGTACACCCGCCACGGTCAAGGAGGAGGGGACTATGGAAGGGAAGAAGATGGTTCTAGTGAGGTTAGGTAGCTAAGGCATACAGATACATACCACTACTATAATACAGTATATACCGAAAGTATGGAGGAGGTAACAGTTTGGGATGAAATTCGCGAACTTCGAGAGGAAGTCAACAATATGTGCAATGCGCTTAACCATGATTTAGATTTGAGAGTCGGATTGATTCGTGAAACTTTCAGACTATTGAAGTATGAGGCCCGAATTCGGACTAACCTTGCGCGCCCTAGGTCCAATGCGGCCGAATTAAGTTAGTGCGCTAACCAGCCCCTCAATCATGGTTGTTATAATAATTTATAGAATATTTAAAGCTATGTGCAAAGTTAGTAATTAGTCTTCTTTTTATAAATTGTTCTCCGTCTATGCCTCAGTCTTGTTGTTGGAGTTGGAGTTGGAGTTGGTCTTGGTCTCTGCTGATTTGCTGGCCTCCGACATGACCGCATCGTCATGGAATGCAATAACGTTACCTGAGTATGGAGTCTCACTTCCTTCAAACACCTTTAATCGTTCAAGACGCAACTGACGTAGCTGGTTTTTCGGCAACATTCCACTAACAGCTCTTTTCAGAAGCTCTCCTCCACCCTTTCGGGCCTTCATATCACCCATGGTAACCTCTTGTAGGTTTCCTGGCTTGCCACTATGCCAGCGATATAGTTTATGCTGCTCCTTTTTGCCGGTAGCGTAGATATGCTGACAGTTCGTGACCACTACGTAGTCACCACAGTCGCTTCCATCAAAGTAAACGGGCTTGTGCTTTCCTTGCAGTGCTGTCGCAATGGACGTAGCCAAACGTCCAAGCGGGCGTGGATCCCGCGCCACGTCGACATGATGCCAGCTTCTAGCAAATCCTAGCGCTGTGCGACCAATATACTTCGAGGACATGCTACCAAAGTAATTCTTTCTGCAATAGGTCGACTGCTGAATTTATGATGATTTGACGAAATTTCACATACTGTTGGGCGCTGAAGCACGGTCACGTGTTAGTCAGCTCCCTCTGCTTAAAGTACAGTACTTTCTTCTGTATAAGTAGGTATATACATAATTTCAATAATACATTACAAGGACGGGAGACATGGCCTAGCTGGTGAAGTCTTCAATAGTTGCCGCCAATGAGCGTACCAACTTCAAACCTCATAAGTCCCCTCTATTGGGCGGAGAGTAATAATCCTACATAGTTAGGAACTTCGTAAATCCTGAATGGTGGAGAAGTAGGCACAATTATATGGAGCTATCTCGGTAATATCCCATGAATAGATATGGGTTCGAATCTCCGAAGTGTCCCACTACTATCAGTAAGTGATTAACTACTGTCAGTAAGTGTTGTTATAAAAGAGATGTAGGGCCCGCAGAGGAATTCCTGAACTCGAAATTAAAAGTCCTTAAAGGAAGATGTAGATGAACTGACCCTTCATCGAATTCCCTTTTTGCTTTTAAAAAAAAGCAACTTATGATATTTTTTTTAGATTTTTGATTAAAACGTTTGTTAAAATGACACTTGTTACAGTGACGATAAATATAACTATGGGACAATCTATGATCTATAAATGGAATGGGCTAACGGATGAAAGCCGCCCGCTCTAAAATCGAGAATCCTCGGGATAGGAAATCCACAATAAATTCTAGATTATTTACTATTGAACTGTAATTCGCAACATATAAAGCCTAACTATCAAGTCAGCGCAAGCGGGGGTTTTTCCCGAACGACGAATGGGTATAATTCTTTTTTCCCATTGCCCCCTGTATTGTTCAGATCTGCTTAACGGAATAAATAACCCTGCGTTGGTACACCAATACTTTACATCTGGATCTGCACCCTTGACCTGAAGGCCAGCCCACACGCACATCGAAAAAACGCTGAAGATAATCTTAGCAGTGGTAATTCTGTTTTTTTAAAGATTGGAAGGCGGGGGAGTCGAGCAATGCAGTTGAAAGGAGTACTGGTAACACTTGTTGGAACAGTTTCCACTCTTGTTGCCTTTTTGGCATTAAACAGCTACTATTTCGAGCCGAACCTATGCTCAATGAGTTACAGCCGGCCGACATACTCTAGGCTTGATTTCCCATCTCCTAATTCTAAAGTGGGTAGCAAATATGAAGTCTTTTTATACAGAGAGGGTGGTGTATCACCGAAGTTCGAGACGACGGAGGACGTCAATAATTTAGGAGGAATTCCGGTCTTATTTATACCGGGAAATGCTGGGTCATATAGTCAAGGAAGATCTCTTGCCTCCCTAGCAGCAAATTCACCGGAGTTTGATTGGTTCTTGGTCCATTTCGATGAGGACTTGAGTGCATTGCACGGTAAGACTCTTCTTGACGAGGCCCGCTACATCAACGACGCTATCGCATACATCTTGAACCTTTATCAACAAAAAACGGAAGACCAAGTACAGCCTTCCTCAGTAATCATAGTTGCTCATTCAATGGGTGGCATTGTTGCCAGATCCCTGCCTACATTGGATAATTATGTCAAAGACAGTATCAATACTATTATCACTCTGAGCACCCCACACGCGTATCCACCAATTACCTTCGACCGAGATGTCACGCAGCTTTATGATTTGATCGGCCGTTGGTGGAGGTTTAGACCGGACAATGCAGAGATCGCACTTGTATCTCTTTCCGGTGGCCATAACGACCTTCTTGTACTCCCTGATATGAACATTGTCGATTCTTTTGGCGGTATCTCCTCTTTCTCATACGAAGTCCCTGGTGTTGGTCTTGGTATCGATCATCTTGCTATTGTTTGGTGCGCTGAACTTCGCAATGCAGTCGTTGAAACCATAGGAGATATTGCAGATATCTCGAAACCGGGTCGAACTCTTCCGTATGATGAGAGAATGGCTAAAATGGCTAATAGGCTCAAATATATTGATAATGAAGAGAAGAAAAGTATGGTTGTGGAGGCAGAAAGCTCAATGCTTTGGGGAAAACCTCACAAATTCGAAATTGAGGGCCGCACTGATATCTTGCTTCCTGCAAAATCAAGCTTGGTGAGCTACAAGGTAGTAAATAGCGTGCCAATGGGCATTTCCCACAGGACCGAGAAAGAGTACCGAAATTACGGGACAGTAGGGCAAACTACTCTCATGTGGTATTCTTCCGGCCCATATGTCCCATTCGCTAATACCACAGAGCGATTAACTTTGATGATAGAGCCTGAGCCGAGTTCCAATGTTCTTAAAGCCTCCGTTGAGGTTAGCGTTGATTGGCTCGCAACTCTGGCAAATATCATCATACATTATCGTACTCTCGCTGCGTGCTGGCCTTATGCTATAGTTTTGATAACCTTTATGGTGCTTATAGATTCCCAAAACGTAGAAGGGTTTGGCATGGCGCTCTGTGACCATGTCCTCAGCAATTGGTTCATAGTCATCGCGGTGATCCTCAGTATCACACATGTTGCTTCTACCCTACCTATAGTACGGTCGGCTTTACGCTTGGTCCAGTTTCCTAATGAGTCCGAAAACATTCTTGGTCTAAAATATCGTGGATTCGATGTTCACGACTTGTTATTAGGGGTAAACGATGCTGAGCTGGTTTGGATCGTTCCTTTACTACTTTCCATAGCAGCCTGCGCAGCCCTATTTGTCTTTCTGGCATCCAGCGCAATTGTTTCAATGAATGTGAAACTCCACAGTTTATTCAGATGCAGGAACACCGAGAAAAATAGACCCAGTCTGTTTGCGAATATTTCAAGAAATCCTTACAAGCTATTGGTAAGCGTCTTGGGGCTTACTATAATATTGTATTTGATTCCATATCAAGTTACAATTGTTCTACTAGCTATAGTTCAACTGTTGCAAGTCAGGGACCGAACAAGCATCTCATTTGCTGTAAGTCAGCTTCTTCTATGGACCGCTGTAGTAGATGCCCCTATCTTGGCTGTATGGGCACGAAACTTCACGATAGAATGGATATGGGCTTTCGCATCTTTGCGAAACGTAGCGTCATGCCTCCCATTAGCGTTTTACGTTCTTTTCGTCACGCCTAACTCTGGAAGCTCAATGGTTCGACAACCTTTTGTTCGTAAGCTCACGCTGGTCGTGATGTTATACGTGGTTGCTTATGCTTTCCTGTATGGCGGCCTCCATGCATTTATGCTCCATCATTTAACTAACTATCTCTCGATATGGTTGATTGTTGCCAATTTAAGGGCATAACTTTCTATTTTAGATAATTACCGATATATATACATATAATCCATCTATGTTTAGCCTGCGTATCTACGCAATGAAAGGTGCAACCAATAGTTCCGAACGAGACCTTGGGGGCAATTGGATCAGCCTAAGACATATGAAGTAGTTCTCCAGCCCCTTCAATAGTGCTTGAAAGAGTTCACTCGATGCCAGGCTCGACATTATCCCACCAGTCTTTACCTTCTATCGTTGCCTTGATAACTCCTTTACGGATCACGAAATCTCCGAAAGGTTCACTGTCCTGTCGTTCTAGAGCCCAGGACTTGAACAAAGGACGCAAGATATCAAGAATCTCATCTTCTTTAAGGGATGACCTGTAGAGCTTGTTGAGTCGTTGGCCAACATGACCTCCACCCAACATCAAGTTATAAGCACCGTAGGCTTTACCAACTAGTGCCACTTCAGCCAGCCACGGGCGCGAACAACCGTTAGGGCATCCTGTCATACGCATTACAATAGAATCGTGACGAAGACCGTACTCTTCAAGGGAAGTCTCCAACTTTGTTACGAGCTCGGGCAAATATCTCTCGGATTCTGCCATAGCCAAACCGCAAGTGGGGAACGCAACGCAAGCTGCCGAGCTTAGGCGCAATCCGCTGAAAACCAAGTTGTCTAGTTTGTATTTCTTGAGTATCTCATCAACTCTGACCTTGACATCATCAGTGAACCCAGCGACGACAATATGCTGGTTCGCAGTCAACCTAAACTCACCTTGGTTAGTTTCCTTCATAAGGTATGCAATTTCGCGGAACCCAGAGCGGTGCTTCAGTTCAGAGGTGTCTTCCACGCGTCCATTCTCCACGAAAGTGGTAAAATGATTGTAGCCCTCTTCATCTCGGATCCAACCATATGTATCAACATTGGTGGTGAACGCAGGGTGTTCACGAGCGGGCTCTAAGGAGTAGCCAAGGTACTTCTCAACTTCAGCCTTGAAACCCTCGACAGTCATATCGTCAACAGTATACTTCATACGGGCGTGTTTACGATTCTTACGATCACCGTTATCGCGTTGAACAAGCATAATCTTTTCGCAAACATCCAAGATCTTTGATTTCGAGGCATATCCAATCAATGAGCCAGTGCGGGGATATGTCTTACGGTTGTTATGAGTAGTTCCCATACCACCACCGACGCAAACGTTAAATCCAACGACGGAATTATTCTCAACAATGCTGATCAAACCAACATCGTGACCATAAACATCTACATCATTGTAAGGAGGAACTGCGATGTTAATCTTGAACTTCCTGGGAAGATAAAGTTGCTTGTACAAAGGTTCTTCATCGGGGGCGCCTTCAGCCAATACTGGAGGACTCTGAGCAACTAAGTACTTCGAAGGTTTCTTCATCGGTCCTTCCTGTCTGGTGTTAACAACCTCCTGGTAGTCTGGCTTATCGCTAGGGTCTTCGCCTTCCAACCAAATTTCATAATAAGCGGTAGTGCGGGGAAGTAAATGTTCACTGAGATTCTTACCGATTTCAGCAATCTCAGCGTGGACACGAGCAGACTGAACAGATGCGCTAGTTACAACATTTCGATCCACATCACCGCAAGCGGCTACCGTATCAAGTAGAGCATTGTTTATACCGCGAATAGCTGGTTTGAGATTCTCCTTGATAACACCGTGCAATTGGAAAGTAGCACGGGTTGTGATCTTGAAGGTACCGTTACCACGTTCATCACTGAGTCGATCAATAGTGAGCCATTGATCCGGGTTAGCACGGCATCCTGGAAGACGAATACGAACCATAAACGCATATGCAGGTTCTAGCCCTTGTTTCTTACGCTCCTCACGAATATCACGATCATCCTGCATATAAATTCCGTGGAACTTGGTGAGCTGTTGATTGACTGCATTTACAGAACCAGTGGATTCATCCTTTAACTCTTCAGCAATATTGCCACGCAAGTAGTTAGAATCACGCTTCATGTCCTCGTTGGTGAGCGGAGGGGGCTCATCACCACCATCTACGTTATCAACACCCAATGCTTTCCATAATTCAGGCTCCCAACTGTTGTAACCAGTTGACCAGCCATCGGCATCCTGATCATCACCTAAACCAAGCTCAGCGACAAGCTGTTGAGCACCAAGAACCTCAAGGCGCTTCCACAAATCCTTGGAGGGCTTATTGTAGAAGTGTTTGTCCTGCTTGCGAGGCCAGTATTCAGAGTCTCCCATACCGAATACTGCGATCTTAGTGTTTCCGAAGTCAACAGTGGAACCCTTGAGTTGCTCCCAAAGCTGGCGACCATTTTGTGGGAATTCACCTTGGCCGGCCGTTGAGGTTACGAAGACAATATGCGGCTCGTTGGCAAGCTCGTCAGCCTCGTAGTCGTCGAACGCAGCAACATGAGATTTAAGACCTCTGGCTTTGGCGCGTCGAGCAAGTCGCTTTCCGACGTTCTCAGCTTGGCCACCGTCACTGGCATATAATACAAGAACGGGTGGTCCGCTTAGACCTTCCAGGAGCTGAGCATAGGCGGCTTCAGCGCGTTGCTTTTGTTGGCTTCGAATCAAAGAACCTTGACTTTGAGCAAGTGTACGAGCAAGCTGAGGTTTCTGTCGTGCAAGCATGGTCAATTTCTGATCACGATCAAGGAAATCGCGGAGACTTTGTTTAAGGACATAACTGTCAAGTGTGATATCCTCACCGTTGTACCGATAAAGAGGCCAGAATCCGGACTCAACGGCTTGCTTAGTACGCTTCAGGACATCAAGAGCATCCTTTCCGGATGGCAAGTAGGCCACGACGATGGCAGGGCCATTGAAAGCCTGAGCTTCTAAGAAAGCCTGCAAAAGTTGAGTGTAGCTTGCGTAAACAGCAACAGAAGCAGTGTATACATTACCAAAAGACATGGCGTAGAGGCCAATGTCTTTCTTAGCTGTGGCATTCTCTGCAGATTCGATAACAAGCATGTTGATATTCTTTCCAGATGCTAGAACGTGATGGACACCAGACATTCCCAAATCGTAGGCCCATTGATCACTACCAACGATCCACTGAGATGTGCCAAATTCGCGCTGTAAAGATTCTGGAATCTTACTCAACAACGTGGGGTTATACGGGTCAACAGTCCACTGGCTCAGGTCATTTGCTTCAGTGCCACCGATCTTATTGGACTTGATATCTTGAGCAGTCTTCTGAAGGACACCACGGCGGTGCTCTTCCGCAGCCAAGAATTTACCAAAAGCAAACTCGGGCGTAGTGGTGTTTTCTTTGTTTTCGCTCTTGTTCAACAAAACAAGTCTCGGGAACAACTGAGCTAACACGTTGAGGTAGACGTCATCGGTTTTCTGACCAGCTTCAACATCTTCCGCACTCACCGCAGTTGCTGGTGCGGACGAAAGAGAGGAAGAAAGCTCCGATCCAAGAAGCTCCCCATCTCCGTGACCAGCGAACGCAGACGTCAAAAGTTCTTTTGCTTCGCCTTCACTCTCAACTTTACCAAGTCGGTAGCTTTTGAGGGAGTTGAGATTAGCAAGGTGCTCGGCATCTGCTCCAAAAATGTCCTGGAACAATGGCAAGAGTTGGCCAGTGGGTTTAGCGATTTGTTCAAGAACAACTAGCTCTGTAACCGTTGGGGGCAACGATTCAAGGAGTAAATTAGCGTTGAAAGGAGCAAGAACACGTACAGTTAGGAAACCCACTTCACCATCAAGAGCGACACCCTGTGCAATTTGTTCGCTTGAGCCGAATACAATGGCTGCTTTCGTAGCGTGAGGGTTACCACGATATTCAAACGGTGCATAGTTTTGGCCCGCAATATGGAAGGCTAAGGCAAGAGCATCAGCCTCACCTTCTTCTTCCTTGTTGGATTCTTCATCGCCATCTTGGGCGATAGCGGCACCAATCAATTCAGGAGTCCAGTTGAACGGAGCGGCGTGTTGCTCGGGGAAAAAGAAGTGCACTACAGGTTTTTTAGTCTTGCGGGCAAGCATATCGGCGACAATTGTGATGTCCTGGGCATCCTCTGGCCCAAAGCTCTGTAAGAACACCAAACCAGAAGTACGCAGTGCAGCTATCAGCCCGAAATCGCTCACCGAGACATGTAACACGGAAGGGGAAGTCCTAATAGCAGCAAGGTGTCCTAAACCGTAGAAAAGATCTCGAGCTTCTCCAATGTAGACTAGAGGCGAAGGGTCCTCACTGTCCTTGTTCTTATGCTCATCAACTGCAGCTACAAACACAGATAGCGGATCCGGGTGATTTCCCGGACGTACGACAATGGAGCCTAATGCCGCTACCGTGTGCTCAACAGCATCAATGGACCCGGTGATATTAGTCCCAGAAGCAGCCATAAACCAAAATAAATTTCAGCAATGCCAGCTACAACGACACTTAAACTTCACACCCAATAATCGCCGTGGGATATAAAATGCTTGACGATCTGGGGTGTGTGTGATAACACGTGATGGGGTATTACATGAAATTTTCTGTAACTGCGGAGTGATTCAGTCACTTATGCATGATATCTACGTAAGATTATATCAGGATCATTTCCGATCAGCGTCGAGACTCGGAAGACAGAGGCTCGAGATTTGACAGGACACAAAGGGAGGCATATCCGATGATAGAAATCGCATCAAACCGATTTAAATAAAATAGCGTAAGGTAAGAAAATATATGTAAACAACTCAAAACAAATAATCTTGAAGGGGGGTTTCCCTGAGCAATGACGTCTTTGTTTTCTCGAGATTACTATATTGCGTGCTTGTTGCGTCGTATACAAGGACGGCACTCCCTCCAGGAGTATGCGTGCTTATTACAAGGAAGATCTTGTGTTTATCTTTTTTGCACTAAACGGTTCATATCGCCGATAGTAAAAGGTTGACAAGTCTAAGATACAAGGATTTGCGAAAACGGATAGAGATATAGATTTACATATGGTATGAAAATTGTTTGATAAAAACATGTGTGTGTCGAGGTCCTTCTCGCCTAATAAACACTTAAAGTTTTACAACCGATACAGAGGCGCCCCATTTGCTATCGACAAGCGGATAGAGGCCTGTGCCGTGGGAATTCATGCACCTGCCTACAATAAGCCGTCTTAGAACAATAGGGAAGAAAAAAAGGGAATGGTGATGGTGTGTAAGCCTTATATACCATAACATACAGTTAATTTTTTTCTTTACAAATGATATGAGATTTAACAGTAAGTGATTCGAGCCAACCAAAAAGTCAAGTCTTGCATTGAACAAATACAATTTAGCGACCAGACACAAAACCAAGAATTGTTTTATAGAATCGAAATTAAAAATTAAAAACCTGATATCTCTGTATATACTGTGTACCCACCTACTAGTTTAAAATTAAATTAATATAAATTAACATGTTGCTACCTAGGCAGATATTTCGAATCATATGCTACGGCGAGGTTTTGCCAACACTGGTATTTTAGTTAAACACCTGTGTGTGTGTGGGTCGCGAGATGGATCAGGAACAAGGTCTGTTATACAAATGGAGCGAGTGCAGTTGGTCCATACGTCCCACCTATGGATTTGAAATCCTTGTGGAGATGGCAGTATCATGTACTCGATGGCCAATCAAAATAGCTGAGATTTGATGACATGCCAAACGCTTCACATACCCCAAGATCTATTCTGACCACAATACCACCAGATTTTATAGAATTTTCTAATGCTGAGGCTGCGTAGTCAAACGCTTAAACAGTCGTTGAGGCGCAATTTCTCGGCCAGCGCATTCAGAGGTAAGGATGTAACACTGACTATCGATGGCCGCGAAGTCAGCATCGACGCCAGAGCTTCGTTGATTCAGGCTATCGAGAAGGCCGGCGTCCAGGTTCCTCGCTATTGTTACCACGAGCGTCTTGCTGTTGCTGGTAACTGCCGTATGTGCTTGGTTGATGTAGAAAAAGCCCGTAAACCGGTTGCTAGCTGCAGTTTTCCCGTAAGCAACGGCATGGTTGTTCATACTCGTTCTGAAAAGGCAAAGCAGTACCAAGAGGCTGTAACAGAGATGATTCTAGGTAATCACCCTCTTGATTGCCCCGTTTGCGATCAGGGTGGTGAGTGTGATCTACAAGACCAGACTCTCAGATACGGCAGCGATCGCGGCCGGTTCTCCGAAATTGCTGGTAAGCGTGCTACTGAAGATAAAGATATTGGCCCCTTGGTCAAGACCAGCATGAATAGATGCATTCAGTGTACTCGCTGTGTTCGTTTCACAAACGAAATTGCTGGTGCGCCTGAACTCGGCACCTCGGGTCGTGGTAATGATATGCAAATCGGTACCTACCTTGAGCGCAACCTGAACACCGAGATGAGCGGTAATATCATTGATCTCTGTCCGGTTGGCGCACTTACCTCAAAACCGTATGCCTTCAAGGCCCGACCTTGGGAGCTCAAGAAAACTGAAACCATTGACGTCCAGGATGCAGTTGGTAGCAATATTCGTGTGGATTCCAGAGGACAGTCGGTGCTTCGTGTTTTGCCCCGTATCAACGATGAAGTCAACGAGGAATGGATTTCAGACAAAACCCGATTCGCTGTTGATGGCTTAAACACCCAGCGTCTCACCACTCCGCTCGTCAAGGTTGACAACCAATTCCGCCCTGCAAGCTGGGAGGATGCATTGTTGCTCATTCAGTCTAAAATTAGTGAGATTGCACCGGGTCCTAACGAATTCAAAGCTGTCGCTGGTGACCTTGCAGACGTCGAGTCAGCGGTGGCCCTTAAGGACCTGGCCAACCGCCTTGGTAGCGATAACTTGGCTCACGATTTCGTTGGTGGTGACAAGCCTACCGCAACTGGCGTTGATTTCCGTGCTTCGTATCTCTTCAATGCCAAATTGACTGGTGCTAGCGAGGCAGACGTTGTTCTTCTTGTGGGTACCAATCTTCGTCATGAGGCCGCAGTGTTGAATGCTAGATTGCGCCAGCATTGGCTCAACTCCGATGTTCGTATTGGCCTTGTTGGCGAAGAGTTCGACTCTACTTTCCAATATGAACATCTTGGTGCCGATACCAAGAGTGTTTCAAGCGCCCTCAAGGGTGATTTCGGAAAGGCTCTAAAGAACGCCCAACGCCCTTTGATTGTTGTTGGTTCTTCCGCTGCTGAGCAATGTCCTGAGACTTTGAAGCTGCTAGGAAAGTTCGCATCGACCAACAAGAATGTTGTTAATGAGGAGTGGCAAGGTCTTAGTGTCCTTCAGCGCAGCGCTAGCCGTGCTGGTTTGTATGATGTCGGATTTGCCGTTCCGTCACCTGAAGTTAGTGAGGTGAAGCCTAAGATTGTCTATTTGCTTGGCGCTGATGAACACGTCGAGGTTCCTAAGGACGCTTTTGTTATTTATCAAGGCCACCATGGTGACGTTGGTGCCCCGCTTGCAGATGTTATTCTCCCTGGTGCTGCATATACCGAGAAGAATTCTACTTTTGTCAACACTGAGGGCCGTGCTCAGCAAACTCGTGCTTCCGTTGGACCTCCCGGTGGCGCTCGTGAGGATTGGAAGGTCATTAAAGCACTTAGTGACGTTTTGGGTGTACCACTTCCTTATGAGAGCAGCCTTGAGATTCAGAGCAGACTGGGTGAGATTGCGCCCAACCTTTTGAGTCACGATGTTGTTGAGACCTCAGAACTTGCTAAGCTTGCTGCTAGCCAGTTGGCTCTGCATGTTAAAGGCAACGACGGTAAGCTTGGCACACCAATCACAAACTTCTACTTCACAAACGCGATTGCGCGTTCATCACCGACCATGGCACGTGCATCGGCTGCATTTAAACAGCGCCAGCCGCGTGTAGAAGAAACTGGCCAGTCAAAACCACAGGCAAGTCTTTGAACAGGCCGAATACGGGGAACGACTGTAATGAATTCTAGGTAGACACAAAAGATTCTATAAACGATAACTGGTTGGTTATATATAGACGTATTTATATGAACCACATACAATTTTACTTTAAGATAAATTCAAGTTTCAACTTAACCAGAAGCCCATCATTCTAAAACCTGCGTGTCTGGTTAAAGGCACAATCCTGATAGAAATGAGAGCTTGTAGAAATACCTTCATGTTAAGCAGGTAATCTCCGAGAGAAACACAACATATGGTGGGTATATGCTAAGTTGAGAAAAGTTTTGTTCATCGATTCTATTTACAAGATCAAATTCTATGTACAGATATTTACTATTTTAATCGTAACGGGACGAGCTCAGTGATGCGCTTGGCTAAGTCCAGATACGCATTCCTCGGAACAAACTTGCCGGAGTCAGCATCAGAAGCAATTTGAGATTGTATCGGGATCTCTGCCAGCTTTTCCACACCCAAAAGATCAGCAGGAGGGCCAAATATTCGGGTTCTTTCAGTACAACAGGGGCATTCAAAGTAGGCCATATTTTCCACCAAACCCAGAACAGGAATGTTAACAAGCTTGAAAAGATCCAAACCTCTTCTGGCATCATCTAATGCAACTTGTTGCGGTGTTGATACCAGTACGGCTCCGTCGACGCTGAGTTGTTGACCAACAGTCAATTGAACATCGCCGGTCCCGGGTGGCATATCTATGACCAGATAATCTGTAGGTCCCCATTCAACCTCAAATAACAGCTGCTGTAATGCTTTCTGAACCAATAAGCCTCGCCACGAAACGGATTTACCATGAGGAACAAGGAAACCCATAGACATAGCTTTAACTCCGAGACCAACCATAGGTAGTAATTTCGTGCCATCGTTATTGAGTTTTGGTTCTCCAAAATTTTCTAACCCGAGCATTTTTGGAATCGAGGGGCCAAATATATCAATGTCCAAAAGACCTGTATTAAATCCCTGATGATGCAACGACAGAGCTAGATTGGTGCTTACCGTAGATTTACCAACACCGCCTTTCGCAGATGACACCAAAATCACTTTCCCTATGTTGGGGATGCGCAGCTTGGAGTTTGGTGGCCGTTTAGATTGTGGTTTAGATTGTCGTCGAAGTCCCTGAATGAGTGTTGGTGTTAGTATCTTGATCTAAAGACAAAGAGGAGAAGAAGCAGCCAGCAAGCTAATTCCGGCCAAAAATACGTACCAATGGGTTATCGTGAGCACTCGTAGCGTATCCACGCCGTTGATTAAGTCTTGATTTAATCGCGCTCACGACTGCTGATTTAGGAGCGCGCCATTGTTCCTCAATATCCTTCGGAAGACCGGCCATAGCCTTCTTAAACGCGTCCTTGGATTCCAGATCAAGTTTCAGCTCAGTAAGGAATTCATTAACGCGAGCATCGGTCTGCTCAGGAGTGGCCACATCTAACTGGTTTCGCAGCTCTTCCAAGACAGAGATTTCTTGCTGCTCGTTGTCAGCCAAGTCTTGTCTGTTGCCTTTAATATACTCTTCAATGCTCTGTGTGCGTTTCTTGATCAAAGAACCAAGCAATCCTGCAAACTGCAGGTCGGAACTCATAGATCCATGCTTGGCGATATCTGCATTCTTCACTGCAGCCATTACAGCCTTAATAGTAGTCTTCTGTACGTTGTTGTTGGCGCGCATAGCATTCTTGAGCATCTGACGCACAGATGCCATTGCGGGTGGCTCAGAAATATTCCGAAGTATCATAGAGAACCGCATTTTCAATCGACTAAGATCAGTGAAGTGAGCACTCACAGAGAAATGGATCAAGGAATCAACCAATAAGGGAAAGGGCAAGGGCACTACTCTAAGGCCTGTAATTTTCGCTTGTTTGAAATATCACCACGGGTTTTATATTTTCAAGCTTTCTCGAACTACATCTAGAGACTCTAAGCTTAGGATAACCTAATGCTTCCTACGATATTTGCATCGGCAACACCTGCTGGTCGGTCTGCGCTGTCGGTGCTAAGAATCGCCGGTCCACAGTCGCTGAATATCGTTGGTCAATTGGCACCGAACAAAAGGTTTCAACCTCGCCAGGCAAAGCTTGCCAAACTATACAACAGAAATAAAAAGCTGCTGGATGAGGCTCTTGTTTTATTTTTCAGGGGACCGCAGTCGTATACAGGCGAGGACATAATTGAGCTGTACCTTCATGGCAGTCCAGTAGTTTCTAGAGCAGTGCAATCAGCCATTATGGAGACTCAATTGGCTCGACATGCAGAGCCAGGTGAATTTACAAGACGGGCATTTGAGAATCTACGCATGGACTTGACTCAAGTTGAAGGAATCAGGGATTTACTGGCTGCGGAGACGGAGATGCAGAGACAAACTGCAGTAGGAGGAGCAGCTGGGCAGCTCGGTCAGACATTTGAGAACTGGCGCACTCAAATAGTTAATACAAATGCAATGTTGACTGCCGCTATAGATTTCGCTGAAGATAATGGCTTGGAGGACGAATTTATAAAGGTTAGGTTTGATGTGGACCGGGTTAGGTCGCAAATAGAAAGAGCGTTGGAGAAAAGTTCCATATGCTCTGAAATAGTGAAGTCAGGTCTCCGAGTTGCCCTTCTAGGTGAGCCAAATGCAGGAAAATCCTCACTCACTAACCATCTGCTACAGAGGTCGGCATGTATTGTAAGTGATGTGCCGGGAACAACCAGAGATGTTCTCGAAGTAGCATTGGAAGTCGGAGGCCATAAGCTTGTACTATTTGATACCGCAGGAATCAGAGACTCGCAAGATACTGTTGAAAAACTTGGAATCGCCAGAGCTCGAGAGGTCATTGATTCGGCACATATAGTTGTCGCATTGTTTCCCTCAGACGTTTCCTCGTTGGATACGGAAGTACTTTCCGAGGCATCAAGGCTCGAGAAGCAAGGGAAATTGGTAATTCGAGTTCGATCTAAAGCAGACCTAGCTTCGACAGATACTCAATCCAAGATTCCTGCTGCAGAAAGCATGACGAGTATTGAAAATGTGATACCTGTTAGCTCTATGACTGGAGATGGAGTTGACGAACTTATTCAATTACTTATAAGAAACTCAGAGCAGATTCTCCAAAATGATGATTCAGATCTCAATATAGATTCAATTGAAACAAATGGGATGTCTTCGCGGGCACGCGGATTACTCCAAACTGAAGCACTTCCAGGGCTCACGCAGTGCTTATACTTCTTGGATCGAAATGATTACGTGCTTGCAAATGCGGAATTGCAACGCGCAAGCGCGGCAATTGGTTCTATAACTGGTCGAGGAATTTCTGTTCACGAGGTTTTGGATGTTGTTTTTGGTGAGTTCTGTATAGGGAAATAGTATTCACCACGCAAGCAGTTCATTTCCTACACAAATATTTTCAAAAATAAACCTGTACATACAAGGAGCTTCAGATAGCTAGCACATAATTTATTTTAACTCTATTTCTCTATTGAAAAATCTCAGCCCGTAAGTTATTCGGGATATCATGTCATATAAGGGGGGGTCATGTCTACATTATACCTACCGATCTTACTTAGAACTATTATTCCTTCTATTCTCAATAAACTCAGCAAGCTTTCCCACAACGCCAACCATTTGTGTCGGCTGTGTTTGCTGTTGTTGTTGGCTCAACTCATATTCAGCGCTTCCTTTCGACAAGCCCACAAGTTGGCGTCTTTGGTCATCCCAACCCAAAAAGTTGGCAATCAAAAGCAAAATTTCGAATTTTTTAGTATCCTGACGAGGACAGGTAGCGAACTGCACAAACAGGTTAGAGACCAGCTCTTTATCTACAGTCGAACCTTCAGAGTCTTTGCGTACTAAGCGAAGAGCGTGAGTTAAATGATCATTGAGAATGACGGCCTCATGCCTAAGTTTTCCGATTAACAGCTGATTTTCCTTGGCCTCGGTCTCAAGTTTCTGTTGCCGCTCTGAGGAAAACGCTGAAGACTGAGTCTGTGCAGCAAGCTGGGCCTTTAGGGCCTGAAGCTCGGAACGGGTTTGATCTCGATCTGTTTCAAGTTCAGAAACTGAAGTTTTGAGTTGGTTCTCGAGCTTTTCTTTGGCCTCGTTAGCCAACTGGAGTTCTCTTTTGATTTTTGTGATCTCTTTTTCTTGCAGTTCACAAGTTTTAGATGATTGGTTGAGCATAGCCGCATTGGACTCGAGTTTCGTTTTGAGCTGCTCAAGTTCGAGCTCCATGGTTTGCTTGGACATTTGTTCATTTGCGATTTCCTGGTCAAACATGATTTTTTGAGAAACTTGCTGGTCACGAGCAACCTGCACTTCTTTGATAGCGTCCATGGATTTAGATTTAGCAAGCTGGGTTTCGTGTCTCGCTTCTTCAGTTTCACGTTTTGCCTTCTCGACTTCGCGTCTCAGGTCTTCAGTTTCCTTTTTAGCCTGTCTAGATTCGTTTTGAGCCTTTTCGATCTCAGATAGGGACTCCTTTTTGGCAGTTTCTGCATCTTCTTGGGCTTTCTGGGCTTCAGCCTCCAATATTTTAAAGCGTTCACCCAGTCTTTGCTTAATGGTGCCTACCTTTTCAAGTAAGGAGTCGTACTCTTCCTGAATCTCATCTCTTTCTGATTCTATCTGCTCGATGTATTGTTTCAGGCTATCGATACTCTCCGTATCAATCAAACTACCATCTTGGCTAGCACCTGGTTTCGAGGAAGATTTGTGAGGCTCCTCATTTTCTTTACCATCTGATTTATCACTTTCACTAGCACCATTAGTATCACTAGTGTGTCCATTAGCAAGGGGTTTTGTGTTCGTTGTTGACTCAAGTTGTTTTAGATCATCTTCCTCTTGGCTGGGATCATCCTGACTACTTGGCTCCTGTCCAGTGTGTTCCAGTTCAGAAACTGGTGGGTCCTCTTTCTTTTCAGGTTCGGATTTGTGACCGTTGGTCAGTTTTTCTTCCTCGTCCTTGAGTTCCTGTGGAACAGTGTCTTGAATGTTTGAGTCTTGAACCTCAGGCGAGCTATCTCTCTTCACCTCGTTACTCGATGTATTAGCACTGGCTTTCTGTCCACCCTGTGCAGACGCATTTTGCATCTTCTTTCCTGACTTTTTCTTTCCCATTCCAAGCCGTCTTTTCTTACTTCACAGCTTGAACGCTTGGAAGTAAGCTTGAATACTGTGGCAGTTAGGTAATGCGCCTCAACTTATTTTAAGGCTGTGGTGGGTTGGAAATAGCGGTGAGTGATACTCAAGCTATTCGAACCACCTCTGCCCTGATCAACCTTTCCATTTATACGCGTCGTTGGACATGTCTGGAATCAAGCGGTTCTTTCCCGTTGATAAACAGCGGAAATCTCCGGAGAAACCAAAGGCAAGACATGCCATTGAATTACTTGATTCCTCTGATGACGATGATATCGATATTATAGGCGTCAAGACAGAGCAGAAGCGTGAAGAGGACCAGAAGGCCGCGCCAACTGACGCCAAAAATGCTCCAAAAAGTGCACCGGCAACAGCAAAAGGCAAAGCGGCTTCTTCTCCAGGTGCCTCGTCAGCACCGTCCCCCACAAATCCGCCCTCAGCCCGTAGTGCCTCTGAAGTTCTATCTATGATCCCATCTGTCGATCTTCCAAAGGTAGAGGCTGGAGCCAAGCCGAACTTCAGACAAATCATGGAAAGACAGTCCAATTCTCAAGATGCAGGCGTTGATCCAGATATTGAAGCAGCTGCTAATTGTTTGATGGGTTTGACATTTGTTGTAACTGGCCAGCTGCCAACTCTTGGCCGAGACCAGATTCAAAACCTCATCAAGAGATATGGCGGCCATGTCACTTCGTCATTGAGTGGTAAAACTTCTTGTCTGGTACTAGGAGAGGATGCAGGCCCATCGAAAATCCAGAAAGCCAAAAGCTTGAAACTCAAAGTAATTGATGAAGCTGGTTTCATCCAGTTGCTTCAATCTATGCCTGCAGATGGTGGATCGGGAGAGGCTGCATCGAAGGCTCGAGCACGAAGAGCACGCGAAGCGGAGCTAATCAATAATGAGGCCAAGCGTTTGAAGCTAGAAGAATCGAACTCTTCTCATAAGAAGACCTCTCCGTCTGCATCAACATCCAAGCCGAGTTCTGGTTCAGGATCTGATGAGAGCCAGTCAAAGGAACTATGGACTACAAAATATGCACCCCACAAGCTTTCTGATATTTGTGGTAATAATGCGGCTGTTCAGAGACTTTCAAAGTGGTTGCAGAACTGGAAAGCAGCCAGATCTGGGTCTAAAACTGAGGGAAGCGAGTTTAGAGCTGCTATGCTTTCTGGACCTCCTGGAATAGGTAAGACAACCGCAGCACATCTCATTGGACAACTCCAGGGATTTGACGTAGTCGAGTACAATGCTAGTGACACGCGGTCTAAATCATTGCTCAATTCTCAAGTATCTCAAACACTTAGCAACAGCACATTAACACCAGGTTCTCATACCACAAGAAGCATGATGGTAGTTATGGACGAGGTTGATGGAATGAGTGCTGGTGACCGTGGTGGTGTAGGTGCGATGGCTGCTTTAGCGCGTACAAGTAACGTTCCGCTGGTTCTTATTTGTAACGAGCGCACTTTGCCTAAGATGAGACCCTTTGATCGCTGCGTATTCGATATTCAATTCAGGAGACCAGATGCAAGCCAAGTGCGCCATAGATTGATGTCTATTGCGCAAGCCGAGGGCTTGGAGCTTGACTCGAGTTCTATTGAACAACTGGTAGCAGCGACTCGGTCAGATATCCGACAGATGCTAAATCTTTTAGAAACATACCGTACCACGGAAACGAAGATGAGTTATGATGGGTCTAAACAGTTTTCTCAGTCTTGGAACAAAGAAATTGTTCTCAAACCATTTGACATTGCTGCTCGTCTCCTAAGTCGCGGGGCACAAAGTTCGATGACAACAAACCAAAAAATGGAGCTGTATTTCCATGACTACGATTTCGCACCTCTAATGATACAGGAGAATTATCTCAACACGAGCTCTGATCTCCAGGCAGCATCACAGGCAGCTGAAAGTATCAGCGATGGTGACTTGGTGGATCGGTTAATCCATGGCCCACAACAACAATGGTCGCTAATGCCACTGCATGCGCTACTCTCGTGTGTTAAGCCTTCTTATTCGGCTGCTGGTCAGGCCCGAGGAAGGTTCAATTTTACAGGGTACCTGGGTAATAATTCAAAGGGAATGAAATACCGTCGTTTACTTGCTGAGCTACGATCTCACATTCGGCTGAAGTTAGCGGCCAATGCGGTTGATTTGCGCCTCGAGTTCCAACCTTTATTAGCATACTTACTTCTTTCTCCGCTGTTATCTAAAGGAGCCGATGCTATTCCTGAGGTCATTGAATTCATGGATCATTATTTCATCACTAAAGAGGATTGGGATGTGGTAATGGAGCTCGGAGTTGGATTGAACGGAAATACCACCGAAAGCATGGCAAAGAAGCTTCCGACCGCCGTCAAAACGGCATTCACGAGGAAATATAACGCTATGTCTCACCCTCTACCTTTCATGAAGTCCATGGACAGTAAAGCTGCTGCGGCTACCGGTCGTAAGACAGAGACGCCTGACATTGATGATGTTATTACTGAGGATGCAGAACCCGAGGAAGCTGATGTCAAGCCCGAGGAAGATGATCTGGAAACAGCTATGAAGAATGATAAGTACATTAAAGCGAAGCCAAAGCCAAAGCCTCGTGCGACAGCTACCAAGGCTAAAAGTACGACTAAAGCTACAAGATCAAGAAGCAAGAAGTAATGGCTTGTGGTAAAAAATGCCAACGAAGAGAGGAAAAGGCAGTGTGATATAAACTGTTATTTCATTTTTATTTTATTTTTATTTTTATTTTTTTGTCCTAGATTTAATGTACAGCGACTTGGGGCTTAATTAGGTTATAATGGCCTTGAATGTAAGTATGAGTTCCTTCGGAAATTGGTCCTACAGTTCCGTGTATTTCTTTGATTCAAACGCTTCGCGAATCTAATATCTTATGAGTTGGATTTTCAATAAACGTGTTTTGTTTACCGCATTACTGGCTGGATCGGAGTCGATTAACCCACATTAGTGCTGGGCTATCACGCTGTACACGCAGCGTCAGCTTGCATGGGCCAGCATACATCAAACACATGTTTCACTTAATATATGAGATGCAAAAAAATACATATGCAAGTCAATGATGCGGAGAGAGAAAAAAAATACCAAAGAGCAAAGGTGTAGCATATACGATAAACAAATTACATCCTACCAGAATTAAATATTGAAAGCTTAAGAAAGGGTTAGACATCAACCTACCGGAGAAACGTCTGCTTCACTAATCTTGAACAAGACTTTTTATTTTCTAAAATACCCGTTCCCACACCACCATCTGAAAATATGCACTTCAATTATCTCGACCCGCGGTCATGGGCAGCAGCAGTTGTGATGCCCGAGCACTAGCGGTATAATCAACAATGGCTGTAGAAGTAAGAGGAGCACAGTTCAGAGCCATTTTCCTGATCCTAATGCAGTCAGTGCAGAGCAGCGACCCTTACCTTTATCGAGTTAACGTCATGGCGGAGATAACCCTAGACCTCAGATACTAATCTGCTGATATCCCCGGAGTTCAAACCGATAACATCAAGCTTGGAAAGGTGCCAATTGCAAGACTATAAATATGCTGGGGTTGGACTCAATTAAAAGTAACGCTTGCAGTTCTGAAATTGCCAAGCACCCGGTGATGAAACGTATCTTGTTGACACTGTTGGGTGCATGCCAATCATCCTTTGCTGAACCTAGCTCTGCACCGTCCACGGGACACGAGCCTTCGTCGGATGTGGTTTTGGATGCTTCGAGTGGATTGTCAAGCTTAATGCTTACTCCTGCACCAGGTGAGCATGAATCTTGTCCTGCTAACTCTCCATGGTCGTGTTCATCTGGAAGTCAGAGCAGTTGTTGCTACGAGGGAAGCAACGGGATCTTTTTACAGACTCAATTCTGGGACTATAGCCCCGCGACAGGCCCGGAATCGTCGTGGACCTTACATGGGTTGTGGAGTGATAAGTGCAGCGGCGGCTACCAACAATTCTGCAATAAAGATTGGGCAATCAACAGTGCGGAGGATACCTTAGAGGGGTTGGGCATGAGCGATCTTGTAGAGACGATGTCTGAGTACTGGAAGAACCAAGGAGGAACTGATAACACATTATGGACTCACGAGTTCAACAAGCACGGTACTTGTATGTCTTCTGTGAGCCCGAACTGCTATGGAAGCGGTCAGCCCAAGGATCAGAACGTTGGCGATTTCTTCAATCGTACTGTGGGACTTTTCCAAGAACTGACAACATACGATTGGTTATCAAGCGCTGGAATCACTCCGTCTGAGGATAGCACATGGACGGTGTCGCAGTTCTCGGATGCTTTAGCCCAGCACACGGAAGGAACCACTGTATATCTTGGTTGTGATAGGAACAATGCGATCAATGAAGTATGGTACTTCTTCTCATTGAAAGGCAGTGTTGCTGATGGTGAGTTCAAGTTCATTGATAGTATCTCCACGTCAAGCTGTACTGATGGGTTCAAGTATTTGCCCAAAGGAAGTAGCGGCGGCGGCGGCGGTGGTGGAGACAACGGTGGTTCTTATAAACGTGCTAACATCAAAGTCGTATCAACGGACGATTCAGGAAATCAGGGATGTCTGATTAGCGACGGGTCGTGGTTCACCAGTGGCACTTGCGCAACATTCCGATTCAAGGAGACTGTTGGCGGTGTTTCTGTCTCCAGCTCTAAGGGGCCGTGTGCAATTGTAAGTGGTCAATTCAAGTGCGGAAAGGGAGTGACTGCTGGAGATTTCGAGTTGAAAGACCAAAAGCTGTCCTATGGAGGAGTCAGTTCTTGGGAAGGAAAGGCGCCGCAAAGCAACCAACGCTCTCCGGTCAAGCCGGAACAGAACGGAAACATCGAGCTGCACGCCGACGTTTCCTTCTAACCAAAAAGTCAAAAGGAATTGAAGTTTATAAACATCAGAATACAACTATCTACAAAAGTATGTGGAATCATATGTCTTGTGCTCCACAATTGTTCCCTGAATTAGCAACACACAGCAATTCATGCATAAGTGTCCCCGTATCCCACTCACTTCCGAGTTTACATGCATTCAACATTTAGTGTGCTTGTACACCAACGCAATAACCACTTCAAGCACTATTAGCCGGATATCTACCTGTCTTATCATTTACATCCATTAATTTCGTATATGTGGGTATATTTACGCCGTGTACCATAAGATCTAGTGCGCTTGCACAGTTTTTAAATTAGCATTGTGTGCATTGCGTTTCAACCCCGAGCTTTTCATTCGCCGTGAACTATTTATATAAATATCTAGTACTATATTTAGTACTATATTTAGTTTAGCAGTTGTGAGTAAACGTTGGTTATGACGTATGGTTAGGACTGGGGGTGTGGTTGTGGCAAGCGAGGCCATATGGCATTCAGCGATGACGCTGGCAGTGACGATAGCGATGACGCCGTAGGTATGTCATGGTATTAGAGGTTGTGGTTGTGGTTGTGGTTGTGCGGTGCACTGTTCTATTTTTACACTAGTAAAAATATCCCAAAATTAATTATGTTGTGCTGATATCCCACAACGGCCGCCGGTTACGCTTAAACGAAACAATACCCAGCAAGCTCGGGAAAGCCCCAATTGGGATCTGAGGCACTTAAAAACTCCGGGCATAAGTCTCCGATATGTGGGGTCCCTGTTCCACTCCTCGCAGCGAGGTACGAATTCCCGCAGACAGTCGGTAACGATAATTTCCCACATTACTCCTCATTGTCATCAGCCACAATTTGGAAAAAAACTCTACCATGCAGGGCCAACCCACTCTCCTCGAAACCTCCTTCCACGGGGTTAGGTCACAAAACTACCATGCCAAAGCGTTGTTTTTCAATTCAGTCTAAGCGATACATTTGTCTCGGACTTATAGACAGGAAAACAAGACATACTAACCGTTTTATCGGTGGTCAGACTTTTTATTCAGTTGCGCAGTGGGGCTGAAACAAACCCCACAGTTTCTGCTGGTACCTCTTTGGCTTCGTTTTCCCCGAATCTCTTTTTTTTGGGTGTGAGAATCTGAACACGCATTATCGCCGCTTTCTCTCTCTCGTTCACACTCTTGTCCGTTTCTTTTCTTTTCTTTTATCTCTTTTCCCATTTATCTTTCTTAATTCACAGGATATATGAATAGCGTTGGTCCAAGTCGCGCCAGCCCCTCCGCTCCCAGGCCGCCGCCAAATCCCGAGGCACATTCAAGCCCGAATGCCGCCGCAAATTCTAGTTCTTGTCGAATTCCCGCTATATCCATTCCTTCGGGGCCCGCATCGCCAATCTCTTCGGCTACCTCTACTTCCACGTCACTCTCTCATTCGTCGGAATCCACCAACGATAGCCCTTCAAGCCCCAGGTCTTTGGGTCGTACTAGTCCGGCCAGTTCTACGCGTACTATCCCAGTAAGTTCACGAGCCCGCGAAATGTTAGACCCAATTGTGCCCCATCCTGGAAATAACAGCGGCTCCAATAGTAATAGCGCCCCGACTTCTCCCTTTCATTTGTCCTCGCGGCGCTTCAAACCTGTAAATCGAGAGCCGCGCTGTGACCTCAATCCTCTGACACCTCTTGAGCTAGCGAATATCCTTTCGAAAGATTCACAAGTGCTGCTCATTGATGTGCGACCTTATACAATGTTCTCATTCACGCATATCAGAGATGCAGTGTCTATTTGCATTCCCTCTACTCTTTTGAAGAGGCAAACGTTTGGCTTCCGCAAAATCATGGACTTCGTGGCTCCTCAAGATGTCGAGATGCTCAACAAGGCCGAACAATGTTCCTACATTGTTTTTTACGATCAATTCACGACAAATTGCGCCAAAGATTCTACACTCAACCGCACTGCAGCTAAGTTTCTTGACGCAGATATTGCATTGGCTCCAAAACTCCACTGGTTGGTCGGAGGCCTCGGAGCCATGGCGCATGACGTGCCAGAATTAATAGACGCCGGTGACGACTTGATTGCTTCATTCCCTAGTGATGAATCCAACGCTGTAAACCAAGACTCAAATTCTGAAAAAGCCGGAACCACAGATGATACCCCGAAACTCACTCTTTCAAGCGTTAAGGCAGCACCTCGCTCTCCCTTTTCGTTGCTCCCTGTGGTTACCTCCGTTGGTGCCAGTCTAGGTTCGCCTATCAACACGCCTTCAAGAAGTTACCCCCCACTAGATGAAAGCTCCAGCATACACGCAGACGGTGAAATTGCCACGCGGCTTCCTGAGTTCCCTCAGTGGCTTGTAAACGCGGTAAAGCGTACAGAGTCGGGCCAGAACGTGCTTGCTGAGGCTTTCCAACGATTACAAGCAGCCGAAAAGCAACGAGTCACACCAGCAGGTGTACAGCGGGAACCTCGTTCTGCGCGGCTTTTGAGCCCGGCATTAAGAGTTATTACACCACGTTCAACTCCCTCGACTCCCTTTAGTGACTCTAGCATTACTAGCATGAGAAGTGCATCTAGCACCAATACAAGTCCCATGAATTTCAAGCAAAACTATGCTCAGTCCTATGCACAACACCATGCAGACAACCCTGTACAGGTCAAGGTATCGCAATCATCAGGTTCCTCACCAAATTCTGAGGCCCATCATCATCAGCGAGATGAGCGAACATCGGCGCCGGGTCAAACAAAACATGAAACTGACTCCTCGGTTTCTCCAATTTTGTCAAAAGAGACTGTCCCTAGTCCCTCAACAAATCAATTTATGATCGTAGCCGGTGACGATCCTCGCAAAAACCGATATACCAACATCGCTCCTTTCGGCTATAACAGGGTTCTTGTTCGGGACTCAGAGTACCTCAATGCCAGTTATATTCGTAGTAGGATTTCGCCTCTGCAGTACATCGCAACTCAGGCTCCTGTGCCTGCTTCATTTGGGGACTTCTGGTGGTGTGTGTACGAGCAAAAGGTTCCGCTCATTATGATGCTTACCACCCTGCGCACCGAATCAGGTCAAGTAAAAGGCAATAAGTACTGGTTCAACAGCGAATATGACGGGCTTTCTGTTGAGTTAATCGATGAGCATGAACAAGGAACTACTGGTGCTGGACATGGGTTGGTGATCCGCCACATCCAGCTAACCTCACCCGAAGGATTTGTGCACTCAGTGGTACATGTTCAATACGAGAACTGGCCGGATCTAGGATGCCCTGCGGATCCCAATGATGTTCTTAATCTTGTCGAGCTCAAAAAACAGATAATGCAGAATGTCGATGAATGCAGTAATGTGATTGTTCATTGCTCTGCAGGTTGCGGTAGAACAGGAACTTTCTGCACTATTGATACTGTGACTGACTATTTAAGCAGACTTACTTGGGAGCAAACACAGAATGACCCGAATGATCGCGTATTGGAAGTCGTCAGCGAGTTCAGGGAGCAGCGCATCGCTATGGTTCAGAACCAGAGACAGCTTCTTCTTTGTTATGAATCAGTCATGCTATGGTATCTCAAACAACTTGAGAATATTTCATCATTACCACAACTATAGGCAGCGATCGTAATGACATCGGAGCATTAAGTCACTAACCATTTAAAAACCCAAGATTTTAATACTCAAAGCAATATATATATAACAGGCATGCATAATTTACCGAATTGTTTAACCTTATCTACGGTGTGATGATTCCCATCTGTAAACCTATGTTGCTTAGATCCGGATGTCCGATCTGTTCAACATGTTGCGCAACTTCTTTGATGAATGCTTGCAGTCCCACGGTAACGGCCATTTCCGATGAACGAGCTACCTGCTGTCTTTGTTCTTCTGCAGTGAGCTTGTCATCAAGATCATAAGCCGGAGTTTGATAGAATTGGGTGAATCCAGCTGTATCCGGAATTTCTTCGACTATGACACCCATTGTTTCGATAAACTGGGCGGAATACTCAGTAAACAGTCCAGGGTGAGCAAGAATCATAGCTGTCACACCCATGCTTCCAAGCTTACGATCACGCGGATCACTAACACCTCGAATCTTGTTGAGCCACAAGGGGAACAATAGCTGGGGCTGTGTGATTCCCTCGCCTGATGTCTGTATCGAAATAAGACTGAGTACATTCATGCATTTTCCAGCTTGTATCATCACTTCCATTCCTGCGTCTTCGCTCCCAGCACGAAGAAGACAAGCTTCCATCCATTGTAGCATACCTGTGTGATGCAGGTTCTCGATTATTTGAGTTCCGCCACTTGACTTACCTCCGCTCAGCATTACCAGAATTTCTGTACACAGAAGAATAAGCAAAGCTTCGTCCATAGCGCAGCCATCACTTAGGTATAGACTGAATAAGCCTAATAGCTTGTTAAGACATGGGATGGCCAAACTGTAATCGAGCCATAAATAGCTTTCCAAAAGCGACATCAAGACTCCGAGCTCTTCGGTTTTAGTCTCTATAAGTAGAACAAGTCGCTCAAATAGGGGCGAAAGCATGAAAACTGCATTTTGCGGAGCATTGACAAGCAGTGCTTTCCAAACTGCTAATCCGTCATCAAACAAATACGTCGATAAAGGTTGTGATGGGTCTGTAGCGATATCCACGAGTGGTAAAGCCATACTATAAACTTGATCCATGTTGTGCAGTGATGACATGCCACAAGCACTAACAAGATTTGCCGATGTTTGAAGGACAGCGCCTTGCACAAGATGGTGATTGGAATGTTCAGTCTCGGCAGTCCAAAGGGTTGGAAGGATTTCCAAAATCTGCGATACATTCACATTGTTCATATTGGGGCCAAGGCCTTCAATAACTGTTCCTAAAACCTTGAGAACTTGAAGTTTAACTTCTGTCGACTGTTCCGGTGCTCGAAGGAGTTTATAGATAGTAGCAAAAACCGAATCAGCAGCAATTGCAAATAGTGGAGGTTTGAAATCGATATCATCACAGCATACCCGAGCAAGTTCTAATGCTCCTAGCTGAACAACAACGTCCCAGTCGCCTTGCAGGGTAGAATGTACTAATTCGAAGGCAATTTCTTGCAACTGGTCACTATCTTTGACAGGTACCCACCCACCAACAACTAAACAAAGTCTTCTGCGAATTAATGGAGAGGATGTTTGTGAGCTTAGGAGACCAATAATGGGCTCTATCTCGAAGGATTGGCTAAATGTGGCGGCGCCGAACTCCAGGGCACGTAATGCGCCTTCAGCTTTGAGTTCTTCACCACTTTGAACAGCCTCTTCAATAAGATGCTGAGCCCTAGGAGCCACGAGGTCGGGCCATGCTTTCAGAATATGTGCGAATAACATTTCTGCACAAAGTACGGTTGAGAACTCAGCATTTTGGCGGGACTCTTCTACTACAAACTCATCAGGGTCATCCCGCCAAAGCTCGACATCTTCCATCGTCATTAGGAAATAGAATTGAATCAGCGCGTCAACAATACTAGATATCGTGGACTCCGTGAATACTGAGGCGCAGAGAGAATAGGCCTCATGAAGGTTTTGGCGATCATCATTGTCGCGCGGCCGCAAGTTCAGCGGTAGGGACGACTCAGGCCGGTCTTGAGTCTTGGCCAGCCTAGTGAGATCTCTAGTAATGCACATGGATTGAACGATTGGAGCTGCCCCACCATTAGCTGGAGATGGCCGAGACCCGAGGAAGTCGCAATAAAACTGTGCCACCAGGCTTGAATCTTCCTTGAACCCACAAAATACATGCGGGTGCTTCTCAATAAGTCGCTCATATATTTTTCCGAATCTTCTGACTAACTTTAAGTCGTTCTTATTCGATTGAAAAACCGGGTACAAGCTGTGGAAAACATTTTTGGGACCTGGGAATTTGTGTGCACGATCATGGCCTTCATAAAGTAATGTTCCAACAATTTTCAAGGCTGTATAGCTCCTAAATGTGGTGAATACCTGCCAATATAGCTCTATTTGAGACACAGAAAAATCATTGAGTTGAATTCGGGCCTGACCGATCCGAGCAGTCGCCAATCTTTTCAAGGTCTGATGCATGGCTTCAAGAACACACTCAAGTTCATTCAAATTGCCGGAGTTCGCAAGATCGATTACCTTCTGATTAAGATCTGCAAGCAGCTCGGGCCATTGACGAGGAAAATCCGTCCGTGCAATAGACGCAATAATAACTGCCAATTGCTTGGCCATTTGACGCGACCCAGTAGTTACAGGAGAAACGACGCAAGGTATGAGCTCCGCTCTCAAAATATTCTTCTCATCACCACTGAAAGTAGTGGTTTTCCTCCATTTCTGCTCAACCGCGTTCTTCAGGTAGATAATTGCAAGATACCTGCTGGACATCGATAGCTGGTCATTGCTGTAAATTGATAGTAACGCCACATGAAACCCATCATTTCTTTCTAGTAGCTTGATTTCATGCTCGCCAGCTTGACGCTGGGTCGGAACAGGACTTGCTGCCTTTTCCAGCGCGGACACAAGTGCCATATGCATGAGCCCAAAATGTATTTATATATATATCTATCTACACGCTTAGACACAAATACTTTGACGTGCGTGCGGTGAAAAATTTAGACTTAGGGTCGTGTTTAGGGTTATGCTAACTCTTCGGATGATTTAAACAGTCGATAGAGTAGGAATAACTTCGTGGTTGCAATCATAGTAATTTCAATGGGGTTTTAAGGTCTTTTATATGTATATATACATTAGCGACGCTTCTTACTACTCTCTTCTTCTCCTTCTGGGTACATCTTCTCGAACGCATCCATGTCCAAGAATGTCGGATACTTGGACCATCCTCGCTTTCTCTTTTTACCATCCTTCTCATCATCGTCACCAGCCTGGACGTCCATTCTTGCTTCAATTCCATCGAAGTCCGCGAAGTCGTCCTTGATGTCGGCGTTACCGTCAGCCGGCTCTCCTTCGCTCTCCTCTTCGCCTTCATCGCCATCCTCTTCACCTTCGTCCTCATCTTCGTCATCGAGGTCGCTATTAAATGCGTTGGCCAGGTCATCTTCAAGATCACCATCTTCTTCCGAGTCTTCGTCCATATCAGAGGCATTGATATCGGCACCACCAAGATCTGCGGGACCCGATCTGCTCATGGCCTCGTTGATCTCATCTTCACCAATACTCTCAGCATCGCTATCATCAGCGCCATCTTGATCTTCGCCAGCATTCTCATCAGGTTGCTTCTTAACCTTCTTTTCGGGCTTCTGGCTGAAGTACTCGTAGAGGAATCGTTCCTCTGGTGCGATATCACCAGTGGCTCTATTCTTCCAGTCCTGCATTGAAGCAGGAAGCTCATCAATCTTCTTCTGCTGTCTAATACCAAGCGTAAGATCAGTGAATCCAGCCAAAGGCTGGAAAATACTACCACCTCTGTTACTCTCCTTAGCCTTGGGCTTCTTGTAGGACCACTTAGACAAGAAGCTGTTCACGCTGTATTGCTCAATATCCGGCATGTCCAGGGCTTGCTTTTCAGCATCTGTGGCTAGCAAATTGTTAGCATAGAGTGCAACTGTTGGGTGGAAGTGTTGTTGCAAAAGCAAAGTCTCCCATGCGTGTGAGGTTTCGGCCTTTGCGTAGCGTGGGTCTCGCTTCTTACTATCGTACTCATCAGCAGTATCAGCGACGTTCTCTCTTTCGACGAGTCTGGAACTATTGGGAGCCAAATTGGCAACATGAATGAGACTTGCAACAGCGCCAACCTCAGAAACATTACAAGCCACTTGCAGCGACCTCTTGGTAAAGGCATTGCTGCATGCAATATCTTCTTCTGATTTCAGCTCAGCAAATGAACGGAGAAGGAGGTGCATGTATTTTCCAAGCTTCGAAGAGCGCGGCAGACGATTATCCAGCAGACTATCATACAGAGCACGATAATACCTATCACCACCAGAGCTCTTCGGAGCAGCTTTAGACAATTGGAAAATGAAGCTGAGTGCTTCGATAAACGTTCCGACGTTCGGCGAGTGACTCATATGGTACAAAGTGTCAGTATACTTGCTGAACACCTTAGGATCTAAGTTAGAGAATGGGAAGGCGCGGTTAAGGCCAGTGAAAATCTTAGCCACGAGGCGAGCATGCTGTTGTGCCTCCACTTCACCGGCTTCAAGACTGGCTTGCTGAATGCCTCCCTTTTTACCTCTCTTAGCTCTGATACGCTTGCCATTTTTTGGTTTGGAGTTGGAAACAGGTTTCTCGACTCGCTCATCCTTCTTGTTATTCGTTTCGTTCAACAATCGTTCGAACAGGCCCAAATAAATATAGATCAGCTGGTTTGCTAGAGCAGGATCTCGGTTGCTCAAAATAAACTCACTAAGAGTATCGACTGCATAATACCTAGTGCGGTAGTCGCTCACCCTGCCCAAAAGCTCGTTCATGGCAGATGCAACGATAGATTTCATACCAGGATGTTTCTGGAGAACATCCATCAATAATCTCTTCACTCGAGATGCTACTTTTCCAGCGGGATCACCCAATTTATTTAGACCCAAACGCAGAAGATTGGCTTCCTGCTCTGGCTTTTCTTGGAAGAATGCGAAAACGCAGTGAAGAGTTCGGGTACGAATGTTTTCTACGGTATCTGAGAGCAACACTTCCATGACCCGAAGGATTCTAAAAAAGTATCGTTTTAAGAAATCTTCATAACTCCAAGCGATAAGAGTGGCTGCAGGGATACCGAGCTGCACAGGCTGGTCCTTAAAGAAGCGAAGTCTTCGGTTGGGAAGTACGTGAGAAACAAGAAGATCTTTGGTGACCTCCAATGCTTTGCAAGCACTTTCACGATTCTTGATCTCGCACTTGTTTGCTAAATTTTCCAAAAATCTTACAGAGTGGAGAGGTGACTCAGTAGAAAGAATGGACAAAGTACCCAATTGGTCAGAGAAAGTACCACTCTTCAAGAACTCCAAAGAGGTTGTGAACTCGCGATCGTTCATCCGCTCTTTAAAATATACTTGGTTCTCAGTGTCCAAAAGTATTTGAGCCTTGGCCTTAAGAGCTTCTACAAATTCAAAGTTAGGGAGTTCCTTGACCTCTTCACTTGTAGTCTCGTACCAATGCTTCTCACCATCAACAAGAAGCGAGCGGGGGTGGTCCAACGTAGATAGATATTGATCCCAAGCTTGACGGACCTTTTTAGGAACAGGTTGTTCTCTTTTTGGCTCAGCAACTGGCCTTGATTTGGTCTGATCTCTATTCTTCGGATCCTTTTTGACCTCTTTCCTCGAGTCTGTCCTAGTATCCTGTTTATTAATGGTGGGTTTACCAGTATCTCTGACCTCATTCTTGGACTCGTTTTTGGACTCTTTCTTGGTTTCATTTGACGAGTTCGGGGTTTCCTTTTTCCCGGGCTTAGGCTCGCTTTTAGAGCCATTGTCATCAAAAACCTTCTTCTTACTAGGTTTAGCTCCGCTGCTAGTAGCATCAGTACCCCCACTGAGTTCTTTCCACATTTTCGCAACATCATCAGCGAGATTTGTGTTGTCGCCGGACTTCGAGGCAGAATCTTCATAGTCTGATCCACTGAAGTCTGCATCAGCAACTAGTTTTATGTCGTCTGCATCGCCTCCAAGATCATGGATGGCGCTATTCAGATCCGCATCAGAAGGATTTTTCTTTCCCATGGTTGAATTACGGCGATCGAAATCAGAGATGAAATATATGCAATTATTTCTTCTTCTACTTCTGGGTCATTCAACCCTCACTAATATTTTTTTCAAAAAAAGAAAAATCTAGATCATGTGATTTATCTTCCTCAAAAATTAAGATACGCATGCGTCTAATATGTACATGTAAATATAAGCACATCATGAAATGAAAATGAAGGCACCAAATGAGTGGCTACGCAATTACAACAAAGTGTACACCAAAAATCATTATATATATATGTTGATATTCAATAATTAATCTTTGCGTATCTATGCTATCTCCGAAGGACGTATACGCGTGTTGCGGAATGGCTAAGCACCTTGGGTATTCAAAGCATGAGTGATTCCATCAAGAAGTCCGTCAACTTCGTCTTCAGGAACCTCACAGCACAAGGCCAAGAGTTTGCGGTACTTACCGATCTTTTCTAATGATCCGGCATTGCTGTAGAGCACGACAATCTCGTCGAGGAGAGATCTCCGGCGTCGCTGCATTTCGTTTAGTTGTTGAGACAATGCTAATTGTTCGGCCTCATTGAACCCCTCTTCTGATTTCAGCTGCACCTTCAACTCATCCTGAATATCTGTTTCCTCCTTTTGGACAATCAGAGCAAGATCCCTTGCTTGTGAGCGTTCAATGAGCCTGTTCAGCTCATTTGCCTTCTCGCGAGTATCTTGCTCCAGTTTTTCGGTTTCCATGATGATTTTTTGCTCGGAGCCAACTTCATCTTGAAGCTTTTCGATTTGCTGATTCGTTTCTACAACTCTCTGACGGATTCGCTCTAGAAGTTGTCGAACCTGCGTGATGTCACTGTCTTTGTTAACTAAATCAGTATCGTAGGTCTTTGCAATTTCGGTTAAATAGCGAGTTATCGCCATAGAAGTCTCCTTTGCGGCCTTGACTGCAAGGCTATGACTCTTAAGACCATCTTTATCCAAGCTGTTTTGCAAGGATACTTTATCCTGATCTGGCTCTATCTTATGATTGCTACGCTTGAGCAGCTCCTCTGCTGTGAGTCCTGCCTTGTTTGGAATAACTGGAGAGGCGTTATAACTTAGAAGGACTCTCGATAGTCGCCTAGAGTCACTACGGCTAGCGATATGTAGTGCAGTATCACCCCTTTGGTCTTGATGATCAAGCCATGCAGAAAAGCCGGTGGGTATAAGCTCTGGAGAAGAGCTTAGCTTGGCAAGCAATATCTCCGCATAGTATCTGGCTCCAGCGGAGCGGGACCTGCTTGAAGCTGTGCTGGCAACATGGTGCAAAATGGTACGATCTGCTGGGTCGACAATTGAAGCTGTGTCAATGAGCATTTCCAAAACTCTAGAGAAAGTGCGCGCCTCAAAGTTGTTTGTAAACATGACAGCTCGAGCCAGCGGGGTCTGTCCGGCATGGTTTAAGCTCTTTGTATCTGCGCCTGCGTCGAGTAATGCCTGCATCAACTCTATCTTGCCTATGGCGCATGTCCAGTGGAAAGCGGTGTTACCTTCATCATCTATGGGCTGGTTAATATGTGGTCCCGGTTGAGGATGAAGCAACGCCGCGGGAATTATGCTTTTATCTGGACTCATGAAAAAGTCCAAGAGTTTCGACGAATATTCCGCCATGTATTGACTTGGGCCATGCATGGATGCCGCGGCATTGGATGCTGCCGATGATGTAGCTTGAGTATAATCAGAAGGGCCCACAATGCCACTATTTCTCATTGCCGTGACGACTGGTTCAGTGGCATTATGAGAAAGGCGTTGACGGCCATGGAAAGAGTTCCCGCCTAGGTACGGTCTCTCATCGTCAGAGAATCCATCAGATGCGGAAGAAAGAACTGAAGAGCTAAGAGAAGGAGATGAAGCAGCAGATTGTGATGGATTGCCCGTTTCATTTGAGCCTTTATAAACATCGGTTTGAGCACCTAGCATACTCATATCTGAGGTATCGCCGCGGCTTCCATGATATGGGTGCTGCTGATAAGGAGACCCAGTCGGCATGGTGCCCATGGGAAATCCAGGCATAGGTACCACTGGCATTTGAGACATTCCTTGCATGTTGACACCCATATGCTGCTGCAATTGATGTGGAGTTATTTGAACATGCTGGTTTGGAGTATAAGGGGATTGGGGAGAAAACGAAGGCCATTGCATTTGTGGGTAAGACCCATTCATATTCGGAGGAGGCATCGACTGCATTGGTTGAGCACGAGGGGGCACTATCGGCATTGAAGAGGCACCTGGAACGCTGCTTATTTTACGAGCACGCTTGGGCTTACTCGCAGAAATGGTGGACCCGTCATTATTAGAATTTTCAGCCGCTTTGCTTTGTTTTTTGTGGGCACCAACTGACTTCGGTTGCCGAGGAAGCTCAGCAATTTCAACTCCTTCTTGAGCCTCGTACATGAGTAAATCATGAACCAAGTCCATAATGCCGACTTGTTTTGAAAGCTCAATAGCTCTGTCTACAGGAATCCAGGTTCCCTGGTATTTTCCGTAACCACCCTGGACTTTCTCATGTTCACCTGTTTGTACGTCTCGCTCGAGAATACGTGTTCGCCGTGATTTATCAAAATCCGCGACTTTCAGCAGATGCGTAGCATTGACCCATCCATCGCCTTGACGTCTCATTACGCTCACATTTTTTAAGGTCGAGACCCATACGGGGACGTTTGAGTATTTTGCTGCATACACAGGAGCCATTTTTAGAAGGCTGGTGGAGTAATAGAGACAAAACACTCACAAGGTACTTTCGACCGTAAACAAGAGAGACTCTTTGGCGCGTTTATTGCCTTAACAGATCTTGATCTGCATGCCCTTGCCCAGCGAGGAGAGACCACCGCTACTGCACCGCTACTATCTGATAATAGTTTATAATAGTGCTGATACTGCCACTTGTGCAATAATACATCATAGACGTCATTATAACTTATACTACTCGAGAGTTTATGATAATTTGTTTTGTGACAGAATCTTTTTAGGAATACCGTTTATTTTTGCTTTTTATTAGTTAACTGCATTAGCTAGCTGTTCCACCGTGCTAACAGGCACATACGTGAAGAGTATTTGTGAAGTAAAGAGTCATCTAAAAAAAAGACAAGAACATTAGAAACCTCGCCTTACACTCCATAAAATTTCATTTCGATACCATTGTCCACTTTAAAACATGCTCATTCTGCTATAATCTATGCCATTAAATAGATCTACCATGCTCCCTCCTTCTTTTGGATCCGATGACTAACCCTGAACCCAGGGGTGGCTCTAAAGACGTTCACCTTTCTTTAAAGCCACACAGAGTTCAAACCAAAGTTAGGTCTAGTATGCTGCCTATAACTCTGCTGAATGCCGCTCAAGGCCAGGAGATCAGCATTGAATGCAAGTCCGGTCGCAAGTACACCGGCAAGATGCAAGCATGCGATCTGTTTATGAACATCACCCTAGAAAATGCGAAGCGAACTTCTTCTGAGTTGGGAGAGCCCACAGATTATCCTGAGTTGTATCTCCGGGGATACTCTATCAAATTTGTCAAGATTCCGGATCATCTACTTGATGACATTGTTGATGAGCGACAAGCAAAGCGCCAGGAACTGTATTCATCTCAAGGAACCCGCAGTGACCATCGACGATAATCTTATGCATGACGACTAGTACTACTACATCAATAATTATACTAATACAAGCTACTCCTTTGGCGAGTGTAATATACATTTAAAAAAAAATTAAAATGAATAGCTTCTCAAACAGATCCTTCTTCATCATATTCATTACCTTGGAAACCTTTACTTTGTTCACGGTTATGTACCCTCCATGCCTTTGATCCAATGCACCTGTTAATTAGCTTACGTAGTAGTGGTGTTCTATCTTCAGTCGATATAATGAGCACCTAAGGTATAGAGACATCAAACTTTTAGATCATGCTATTCAGTTGTATTTCTCGATGTTTTCATTCTGATTTCTTATTCTTTCTCTTTATGAGTTAACACCTAGTTTAAATACATACTAACTAAACCTCCCAGATACTATACCTAGCACATTCTCCCACCCATACTGCAGATATATATATAAGCCGTGCCATGTATAACTATTATGAGTGAGTAGTTACACAGTATATTTAAGTTCATTTTATATATCGAATCAAAATTATGCACAAGATATATATAATTCTCATCTCTCTTTCACCCCTTCCCCCTATTCCTCCTCACCACTGACACCACCTCCATACTCGGTTGTTTACAAAGCATAATAAACAAAGCGGTAGGTACTACCGTAGAAGAGGGCCACAAAGTCAAAGTAGCGTTTACCACAAAAAGTACAGGAAGACGAGTACTATAGACCGAGCGTCAATCTATCATTGCCTTATAACCTTGCGTTTTATAAGCTTGTCTTTATAAATCTAGGGACTTGAAAGATATGGCCCTGCTTGCTAACCAAATATGGCAATGCTTGGACCTCGATCTTCTTGATGGTTCTGAAGTTCTTGCCGAACAATTGGTAGCCAATGATGATACGCCCGATACTAAATACCTCTTAGCTTATGTCCAGTATCGTCGTGGACAGTTTGAATCCGCTAAACTTACCTGCAAACCCCATCTCAATCATGCTGGCTGCGCATGGGTGTTTGCCCAAAGCTGTTTGAAGCTTGAACAAGGCCCCGAGGGCATTAAAGCCCTTGAGTGTACGAGGAAAACATGGGATCTAGGGAATGACATGCCTCTGCAAGTTGGTCTAGGTAGAGGCGAACTGAGCCCAGCTGCATTCCACTTGCTTTACGCGAAGCTACAGGCTCTCACAGACTCTGAGTCTGCCATTAGCGAGTACACATCCTCAGTTCGACTTAATCCCTACCTGGTTGAGAACGTCATGGCCTTATGTTCTTCTGTTCAGGTCAAAGTCAAGACTGCCTCCCTTTTTTCCCGATTTGAAGACCCATTTGTCGACTCTCCAACCACAGATATGCACTCTCCCATGAATTCACTTAATGGAGCACATAGTGGCGGCGCAACGCAGCTACAAAATTTGCATTTTACAGGCGATGAGCCATCGCTAGGACCAAACTTGGTACACCATAATGGCCCTTCTGCTGACCCTCCAGCGGCCTCATCCATGGGACCTTCAATGGGTCCATCATTGGTTCCGTCATTGGTTCCTTCTCTAGGCCCACCATCACATACTTCCTTAGGTCCACCAATAATACCATCACAAACTGTGACATCAACCCCGCGTCGGTTCGAAACCCCGCATCGTATTCTTAGTACTCCTATGGGCCCAAAGGGCGGCCCTCTTCAAACTGGTCCCACGAGCCATGCGGCTCAAACTGGCCACACAGGCCATTTGGGACAGATATTCGGTCCAAGTCCCTCTTTCGTTGCTCCACCAAACCGAGCAGCGAGCGGCGGACTCTTTCAAACCCCTACTCAGGGTCCACAACCGAACCACGTCATTCCTGCTGGTGGTGGAAGACGTCAACAAGACCGAGTATTGTCATTGTCATTTAAAAAGGGAGATCAAACCTCGATAAGTTCTCTTGGACGAAACTTATTTGCTTCTCCCCAACACGCTACTTCTCTTTCCGAACCCAAAACGGGCGTCGAAGCGCTCGAAACCATTGCAGAGGCGCTACAGTTACTCTCAGAATCTGAGTTCCAAGATGCAGTGGCTCAATTACAAACGCTCGCGGAGCCTATAAGACACACGCCCTTCGTGCTCCAGCTATTGGGTAGATTGACGCTCGAATTGGCTGAATATACAGACAGCGTTCAATACTACGAAGAGTTGCGTAATATCCAACCGGATAGAGTTAACGGAATAGAGTTCATGTCCACTGCTCTGTGGCATCTGAAGCGTGACTCAAATTTGTCAATGCTTGGGTATGAGCTTACGCGCAAAGGAACAAGAATAAGACACCATTGGCAGAGTTGGTGTGCTCTTGGAAATGCCTTTTCTCTTCGTCATGATACCCAGAATGCTATTAAATGCTTCCAAAGAGCCGCGACAATAAACCCTCGTAGTGAGTACGCATACACCCTTATGGGATACGAATATGCTTCCAACGACGAACTGGAAAATGCTACACAAGCCTTTGCCAAGGCTCTCAAAGCTAATCCTCAACATTACAATGCCTGGTATGGGCTTGGATCAGTCCATTATACGCTGGGGCAATATACGGTTGCAGAAATGCATTTCACCCAGGCAATCAGACTTAATCCTAATAATCCTGTGCTTTTATGTTTTCTTGGTGCTGTCCTGGAAACTAGAGGGAAGTTCTCGCAAGCTCTTGCGCAATTTGAAAGAGCATGCCAGCTCAGCCCGTCATCACCGATGCCTCGTTTCAGAAAAGCAGAAGCATTGCTTGAGGCTGGCATGTATAAAGATGCTCTAAAAGAGCTTCTGGAAATAGAAAAAACTGCACCAGAAGATCCCACTATTCATTTTGCCATTGCCAAAGCTCATAAAGGCCTAGGCGAGGGTGAGCTTGCGGTACAAAGGTTCACTGGAGCTCAGCAACTTGCTCCTAAGATGGCCATGATGATTCGCCGAGAACTAGAGGAAATGTAGGTATCGCTGTTCGGTTTCATATAAAACAAAAGAAAGGTTAATTAAAGTTTTCCTATTCTACAATTCTACGATAATTTGGATATAAAAATTATATCAAGCAAAAAAAATTATTAAAGAATGGGATTAGTGTAGAGAAATAAAGAAAAGAAAATAAATAATCGTAACGTAAGAAAGAAAAAAAAAAGACGTTTTCCTTCATTAACTTGAGCATCAACAATGAACGCATATGTGAACGGTGGGATCATCATTTAGACAATGAACCAATTTCACCTTTGGTCTTTAAACGTTCGGCCATCAACTCTTGAGCTTTAGACAACGAAATTGTCGGGAGCTTGCAAGTAGACTCGACGGGGATAGACTCATCTCGCTCGATGGTGGCACTCATGAGAGCAGACTGCCATTGTCGCATTTCCTCTGCAGAATCTAGAGCGAAATAATGAACTTTCGGGGCTGTAAATGCGACACCCTTTTTGTATCCTGGCCCAGGCGGAATTAATTTGAAGCAGTGGCGCCCTGCTCCCATTCCGGCTGCACTGATATTGACCAACAGTTCGTGGTCCTTGACAAGGACGACACGATGTCCGGTGATATCTATGAGACCTCTTTCTTTAGTGTCCTTGAAGCTTGTGAAATACGAGAGACGGGTTCCGTGCAAAGTGAAGAATCGCTTAGACCAAACGCCAATACCGGTGCCTCCTCGCTTGTGCATCCAGCCAGACTTGACAGCAGTTGCTGCCGATTTATCCGCCGTAATATTCTGAATACCTTCCTGGAATGCACTTGTTTTTTGTTTACCCAGGCTTGGTCTTATAATTGATTTGAAGGTGTTTTCCGAGCTAGTGCGTTTGCCATTACTGTTTCCGCTTGCTGAACTTGATGGTGTGTCCTTCGAAGATGACGTAGAGTTCATCGTTTCATTTGGTGAGCTTATACTTGGTGACTCGTTGCCACCGCCGTTGCTCAATGCACCATATGATGACTTTTTCTTGGGACTACCGGATAATAAGGACAACATTGATGTTCTCCGCTGTTTTTTAGAATCTGTAGAGACATTTCGCGTGTGTGATTTAGCCCTATTACTATCATCTCCAGCTGAGTGATCTTGAGACAAGCTGCCATTACGCTGATGAGAATTTGCAGAGCTTCTAGAAATGCTGCGACGGTGACCGTTGTTGGGTGTGCCATGATCATACTTCTCGATTGAAGGCGCAACCGAGTCCCAGTCATCCAACGTGCGAGTTCGTTGATGTCCACCCATGATTGAATATCTTGAGGTAGCGCTCGAACTACGACGGTGGTGGCCGCCTCGACCGGCTGCTTGTGCAGCGGCAATAGCCGCCGAGGGTGGCTTCATGGAAAAGTTAGAACCCAAGGAGCCAGTGATTTCTTCTTCGGAACCATATACGCCAGGAGATTTAGACCTGAGAGCCCCGCCAGAAGGGTTTCGGCTGTGTTGGGAGTATGGCTGTTGCGGCTTACTCTGAGAGATCTGAACGGGTTGCGACTGCGGGTATTGAGAATTAGTTTGGGAGGCAGTGCGATAACCACTAGCAGAAGACGGAACACCATTGGGAGCCACAGGTGTATAAGTGTGTTGTGAGGGTGCCCGCGGAGACGATACAACATGCTGCGGTTGTTGCTGTAGAGGAGACGGAGTATATCCCTGCATAACACCCTGATGTAGCATCCCTTGAGGCTGCTGCTGCTGTTGTTGCGGAGAAGACGGATAACCTTGTTGAGGAACTCCTCCGGGGGAGAGCGTTGATGTGCTCATACCACCACCCTGAGGGTTGTAAGCGAAATATCCACCTTGGTTAGCTACAGGGGTATTCATTATCGAATTCATAGACGCACTCGCCATCGGGGAGGCAAGCATAGTTCCATTATAACTCTGAGGGCTCATTGGAGTTCCCGGAGACTGCGGGCTTCCGATCGGGGTGAACCCCACTGCCTGACGGAGGTTGCGGATCTCTTTGTCGATTTCAAACCTTGGACCAAAACTTACGATGTCAATCTCTTTCAGAGTCTCCCTATCCATTTCTAAAAGGATGGCACCAGTAATTCGGTGTTTTACAAACTTAGGGGCATCTTCTGCCAGGCCTTTAGATGTGAAGTAGGCCTCGACCTGCTGTGGTGTCCACGACATGACGCCGCCATTCGAAGCAGGTGTGAGGTTAAATGACGGTTGTCGCGAAGTTGATTGGGATGAAGGCTGGGGGGCATTTTGGCGGGGAGAGTTCTGCATGGCCGAGATCGCAGCATCAATATCACTGGCCTGGCTCATCTGAGACTCTACATTTTGATATACTGTCTTTTTTCCCTCGCCGTTTCCATTCATACCGTTAAACCCGGGTTCCACGGAAGACGCAGAATTGGGTGCTGATTCGGTGGCAAAGCTTGGGTCCGTACTTGAAGTCGACGGATCCTGAATAGATAGCCTCGAAAGAGATGGGTGCCGAGGTCCTGCTTGCGGCTGTGGAATGAACTGCTGCGACGCATCAGGCGTTCTCTCATAGGAATAGTCTCCACTAGATTGTCCATTAAATTGGCCGTTGATTTGTCCATTGACCTGGCCTTCTCCTTGGCCATTTATCGGGGCCTGCACGCTCGGAAGAGGTATTCTCTCTCCCTGCTCGCCCTCTCCTTCGACGTTCATAGCATCAAACTCGGCCTTCCGTTGCGCCACCTCAGGGGGAATTTCTGACACAGGAGCTGTGAATGACTTTGGAAATAAACCGGCAATATTTGTCGTCAGATTGCGACCAAAGTACCACGAATCGTTGAACTCACTGTCATCCTCTATAACCTCAACGTAATCCCCACGAGATATATCTAGTTCATCCTCGGAGCGGCCCTTGAAGTTATGGATGCCCAGCAAAAACTCTGGAAAACTCATATTTGGCTAGCAACCGGGGTTTTTATTTTAATATTATTATTTTGGTGTCTTATGGCTGCAAAATTAAATAAAAAAAAGTCTGGGGAGAGCCTCCTGACAGACACATGACTAAGACCGAGCTTGTGCACACGCTTGCATTTACATACATAGTACCACTATCCGTTCACCCCTGGCTGTGATCCCACCCGCCCCTTCATTTAGCGTGGCGGAGTGAGAGGGATGCATGATATTAAAGTTTTTCTTGTGCCTGAGGCAGCTAGGAATACATCTGAAACATATTTAAACAGGTTATAAACTCGATACAGCAACACATATGAAAAATTATGTACAATAAACTTACTTTTCGGCTCAGGTAAAATTCTGACATTGCTGCCGCCGCCATTGGAGGCGACATCTTTTCCCGTTCCCTTATTTTCCCCCGCCTTTTTTTCGTCCACTTTTTTTCCATCTCAGTATCTAGACCGTACAGACGTATCCTTACCCTAACTATATAGCGACCGGGTGCATGCACCGTTGGCGCAAGTATGGCGCAAGTCTGGCACACGAGGCCTGTGTGGACTACTACTGGTGTAACCAAGTCGCGGAACGCCGCGAAAGGATCGCGATGCGTACGGAGCTTGAACAACAACACCTGGGTGGCTAAGTGAAGATTATTACATTGAATATAGAAATGGAGATTGCGGAAACACGCTGTTGATTTATATATAACAATTTGATAAAATACGAAATAACTTTCACATGAGCTAGATAAAATGGACATGAAATCTGAAAATACGATATGATTCAAATACAAACATAATTCGGAGATATTGATAGCTTGGAGTTTCTTGCTAACCAACGGATCAACAGTGTTGATCAGCTTGGAAATGCACCATACAATAAAAAGGATCGAATAATGTGGGTGGGAAGAAAAAAACTAACTAACCAACTCCATGTATAGCAGTTTAGTCAATGTGAAAATGTTTAAAGGGATAAATGAATTAGAACCCTTTATGATAAAAAAAAGGATATTGTGCGTCATTACGTCGTGAGATGTTCTCTATAATAAATAATAAAAAGGGAAAATCTCAATCAAAACGAAACCCGCCTTCCTACGCAAGCGCAAGATTAGACTCACTATTCTGGTGGAATGACCGCTTGCTCAGTTCGTGGTGCGTCGGAGAAGATTCATTGGGGCTAATGCTCCTGCTACTGCTACGGGCTTTGACCTTGGGGTCAATGGTGTCGAACCAGCATACCAAGTTTTCGGATACACTCATAAGAGCACCATAGTTGTCAAAATCACCACAGTAGTTGGGCGCACTGAATACTGTAACAAGACGACGGCCGCCGAAGAATTCATAGCCATCCTCCACGACCATATGGCCGCGAACAACAAGATCAATGTTGTGATGTTTACAGAACCGTTCCAAAGAGCGCTGCCCAAAACAGAAGGAAACACCTCTGTCGTTCTCACTCCACTCCTTCACCTGTGGATCCGGATCAGACCAGAGAAGATCGGCGAGAATTCCAACTTCAGGAACGTCTGTCGGCCTTTGGATCTGACCGATTTGGTCGAATGAAGTTAAGCTTGGCGAGATACCACCATGAACGCAGAAAATGCGACCGCCAACCAATGCAGCAGCAGGAAGAGTATTAAAAACGTCAACAATCGAACGCCAAGTCTTCAAGTTACTCCTTCGTTTGCACTCGTCATAGAACCCGTACACCTTGGTGACACCGGCGCATTCGTGGTTTCCCCGGAGCATATGAATATGGGATGGGTAGCGAAGCTTTAGGAGAAGAAGAAGCATGATCGTTTCCAAAGATTGTTTACCACGGTCAACATAGTCTCCCAAAAACAGGTAGTGTTGCGACGGCGGCATACCTCCTTTCTTGAACAAGCGCATCAAGTCGCGGAACTGGCCATGGATATCACCCACGATCTTCACAGGCGCGTCTAGGCGCAAAAGCATAGGTTCTTCTAAGAAGATTCCCTGTGCAATCCTGCAAATGTTACGGATTTCTTCCACAGACAAACAGAACTTTCTGTTGTTCTTACTTCGAGGCTCCAAGCCAGCGACACAAACCTGTTTGATCATTCGCTTAATAGGCAAACGATACACGTCGTCACTCAAATACTTGGGACCAGTCAAATCCACGCTATCACCCGAGCTAAGTGAGCTAGAAGATGAAGGGGAAGAAGAGGACCAAGTTAGAGTGCCCGGAGAGCTGGGCAAATCATTACCGGCTGAAGGGATAGCGAGCGCCTGCGAAGCTCCGTGTGTATGTGAAGCTCTATGGTTGGAGGCGTTATGAGTTGCTGAAACATGCGAGCGCAAATCGTTAAGGGAAGCAACTCCCTTGAGCGAAGACACGGCACTTCCGGGGTTAGAAAGAGAGCCTTGTGCAACCTCGGGGGCGACTTCGGTCTTTCCAAGAACAAATTGGTCAAGTTTCAGAGCCGCGCTCCTAGAAGTAACGTTCGGTTGGTCGATAGTAGCGGCGTCCAGAGGATCTGGACATGGTTTCGGTTTGAATTGAGATTCAATTCGATGCTTATGTTGATGAGGGGAAGATGATAAACCTCTTATACCAGGGTCATCATCTTCAGCTTCTATCAGCACACCATTACCACCTTGTCTTTCCACATTTGGAGTTGTCACAGTTCCCATCAAGTTATGAGACTGCCAATCTAACCGCGAATGTGTGAATGGGAGAAGAAAGGACTTTTAATGTGGAGGTGTTGGTGCCTTTTCATCATTTTCCGTGATTCAGGCTCTGCGCCCAGCTGACCCAATCACCCAGGCCCCTACCCTGATGGCAAAAATTACAGCTCAATCTCTGCCATTTAATTTCCTGTCACAAGGTGGCACGTGTCAGGTGACACACAATATAACCCGCCCGGACCGTCTTTTCCACCCTCTGACGCCATTACAAGCTTACGAACTGTCGCGGCACGCGTGCTTATTATGGCTAGCACCTCATCCCCCCCACCCTCGTTTCCGATCTTCCCCATCCTTATCGATGCTGGTAGAACGAGTTTAGGGGTGGTGGTGGTAATGGCGGCGTTGGTCTCAACTATGATGCAGCAAAACTCCATCATGCATACAGGCTTAGGGGTGCTCAATATGAAATAGAACATTTATGAAGAATATAAGGCAGTGTGGAAATGTAAAAATAAATGTATAAATACGAACAGGGATCTCAGTAGTAGCGAACAAAGATCTGGTTTCCACGTTTCATCTGTGAAATTATGCACGCAATTCAGGAAACCCCATAATTAGACTACCCTTTCTGAACCCATTTTTAGCGTTCTAAAATCAGCTTTGCCGCGAAGGAACGCTAACAGCCACGGCATCAAAACATTCCGGAATATAACGAGATTGTCCATAAATTTATTACAAGAATATTGAAATTGAGTATTTAGGATGTCCTGGTTTCATATTCATATAATTCTTCCACTCTTACGCGACCTGCCATAATTCCCTCTCTCCCTAATCTCACACCACCACCCACCATACCAACAACCCGCGATTAACAGCACCGCTACCGCTACCACTACCGCTACCACTGCCATTACCACCACCTTACAGTAGCGAGATGTCCCACGCTGGGGCAGAAATACACCATACTGCTAATAACCGACAGCGGACTTCTACTTCTCTCTCTTGTCAGCTGCTGCTGCTAATTGAGATCGATCAACATTAACATAGTTATAAACCAAAAGGTACCTTCACAGGAACGCATCAATGAGGAAAGACCACTACGGACCTCACTCCACGGAGAGAACAGATAGAATCAGCAATTACCTTCTGAAACAAGCGCGACGGTCTACTCAAGGCCAGCAGGATGTCGAGAAGGCCAACATATCATCAACTGTATACATAGGCAACCTCTCTTTCTACACAACCGAGGAGCAGGTCTATGAACTACTCTCCAAAGCTGGTCCTATTCGAAGAGTAATCATGGGCCTCGACCGGTTCAATAAGACCCCTTGTGGATTCTGTTTTGTTGAGTACCAAAGCCATGACTACAGTTTGCGAGCAGTGAGGTACTTGAACAATACCAAGTTAGACGATAGAATTATTCAGATCGACAGAGACCCAGGATTCAACGAAGGAAGACAGTACGGAAGAGGAAATGGTGGCGGACAAAAACGTGATGAGTTCAGACAAGATTTCGATGCCGGAAGAGGCGGATACGGTGGAATGGTCAGAGAGCAGGAGGAGAATGCTGATTGAAGGACAATGCACAAGAAAGGCAACGTTGTTGTGTCGACGACGCATTTTACGAACATGTTAATATCATAGTTATAAATAATTAACAAACATAATAATAAATAATTGTGTCAATGAAATGCTTTTATAATACATCCATTAACACTCACTGAATGCCCTCATAAAAATCATTTTGAGCCTGGTCCCGCCAGGTCTCTTTGGACATATCAGGACGAGAATGAATGATAGAAAGTGTGTGTGTACGTGTGTTTGTGAATGTGGGTCGAAGAGAAGTGAAGAAGGAAAAAAACAAAATCATCAAAAGTCATAAAGTAGAACGGTGAGCCGCAGAAGAATAACTCAAAATTTCACTGGGTCTCACTGCGCTTCACTCGGCCGTGAACTTCTCCACCGCCTCGGCTATAGCTATGCGACTTCCCGCGTCGCTGGCTTGCCGGAATACTTCTTCGTCGGGCATTTATGAACCAGTTCGACACCTGCACCAACGACAAACCCGTCTGTTCCACCAGTCTCATCTTATCTTCTTCTGTTGGGTATGGATTTCCCAAATGAGACGTAAGCCATCCTCTCAAGATGTTGGTCACATCTTTCGGCAGGTTACCCCGACGTCGCGGTGCATCCGCAACCAAATGATGTCCAGTTGAGCTGTCAATTATATGGAACTCTGGGTGCTGAGAAATAGACCCAATACCTTCACCACCATTACCCGCGGGTGTGCCTTTGCTCCCACCATTGGACATGATATTAACAATTGTACCAATACCCGATGTCCCGGCATGATGATGATGATTGCTGTGCTGTGGTAGTTGCTGGTGTCCCGGTTGACCTGGTGCGTGGGGCAGGGGCGGTTGTGATGGTAGCGGTTGCTGCATTTGAAGCGCTGGGTTTGAGAAGAACGGCTGAGTTGGCGATGTTGCTCCTGGCGTCGCCGACGACTGATACACCGGGTGATAACCTGTGTAGGGAGATTGAGCACCCTGAAGATGTACCATTTGCGGAAGCGCTGAGTATTGCGAACCATAAGGATAGAAAAACGGCGCGGCTGCATGCGTCGGCGGGCCTGGGGTTTCCTGGTGCGGAGCAACCGCAGGGGAAGAAGCTATCGGAGTTGTTGGCTGAGAAGGGGTTCGCTGGTGTTGGCTAGCTACTGTCGGAACCGGTGGGTACGCTGGCAACGTCGGGAAGCTCAGAGGTCTGGGAGAGGTTGCCGAGAGTGGAATTGAGCCGTTAGAACTCTTAGGTGTCGTTGCACTGGGCGCAATTGTTGCTGGCAGTGGCGTTGGAGCAGCAGCTGGGGCACCGGAGCCATTAATTGCAGAGGCAGATGAAGCAGAGGAGGGTATAGAAGGAACAGGAGGAGGCCCCGGTGCGGGCAACCCCAGGTCTTTCCAACTAGAGGGCCCCGTGAAGAGAGGTGGAGGCGTTTGTGTTTTATGGGAAGGGGCAGAAGGAGCCGGGGAGGTAGCCGTAGCATTAACTGCATCAGTATTAGCAGCACCAGGGTACCGAAGAGGAACCAAGGGAAGCTCAGGTAGCTTTGTATTGGAATGAGATCTCGGCAGGGTCTCAGGCGGTCCCGTCTTCATGAAGCTATAAACTGGAATGCGTGAATATTGAACCTCGTCTTTAACTTTCGGGGAAGGTTCCAGAGGCTTAAGTGCACTTAAGGGCCCCTTGTTTAAGATGGAAATACCGTTTTTGCTTTCGACATTATCCCTGCTCTTTTCAAGAATTGAGGCCGCATGGCTTGGTGTGGTTGCTTTATCTATCTTGTGAACCTTGGAACGAGGGATCGGCGTTTGGTCTTGGTCACTTGAAGAGCTACTACTCCTTGAGCCTGAGCCTGAGCTTAGTCTCTCATTCATCCCGGAAGTACTTTCACTACTATCACTGGTGGCGCCAGCGCCAACACTAGAGGAAACAGAACTGGAGGAACCAATACTAGCCGATGCCTGTTCTGATCCGTTACCGTTGCTCATATATGGGTGATTTCGTGGGTCGTCAACATTCTCATAATTGAACGATTTGTCTAATGGTGCACTTGTGTGGTCCTTTTGTGGTTTTCCGGTGATTTGTGATCTTTGTAAAGGCCTGGGAATATCTATACTGTCCGCATACCGAGATCGCGGCTCATAAGGCTCTATAGTCTCTGATTGTTCTGACTGTTCTGATTGTTCTGAACTCTCCGGATTGCTTGCATCATCCTGTGGGGACGAGTCCGACGAATCATCAGACGTTCTAGGGGAATTGAGTTCCTTTTTAACACTGGAATTGAATGCGGTATTTTGACGCGAAAACAAGTCATTATCACTGAACTTGGCAGCATCCCTGGATCTCTTTAGAGAAGTCGGGGACATATCTTGCATGGACTTTAACCCATAATGAATCTCATTGCCATTCCGCAGAGAACTAAGAACCTCGAAAGTTGGAGCAATGTCTGACACAAGCTTGTGAATGGAAGGCAACTTTACGGCCTCTCCATTCGCATTGTGGTTTGCTTTACTAGTCATGCGTAGAATTCACTCAACGTAAGCGCTTTAGCAGGTATTTGATATAAAGAATCAAGTAGAAGCTAAACTTCGGTAAAAATGCGCTTAGTATAAAAGGTGATGTCAAAAGAGTGGAATTCGTACGGTTGCGGACTGACACTTCACCGACATCCAAATTCGTGGAGAAAACTTCTAATTATGCACGATGCCCACCGGGCGGGTAGTCGTTAGCTAGACTGAATTTAGAAGGGTGAGGGTAATGCTGGTGATGGAAGCCTCCTGCTGACGAAAGCTTAACCCTGGGATCCGTAGATGCATTCACTTCCCATCGTACGGTTTGTGTCCTGGGCAAGGGATATCTTATATATGGGGCAAAAAGTGTATCAACCTGGGCGCCGCACGCAAGAAGTTTGATGCGGCTTGATTTACCAGAAACCACCTGTGGGCAGTTTCAAACCTTCTGTCTTTCGTATTCTAATTTATACGCTTCTATATTAAATTTCGCGTAGTATCCAATGATCTGGTAGTTTGTTTTCGTTTACACCCGAAATATGTTTTGCCTCGATGTCATTCGGATCAAGGCCTTAAGCCTTGGGTCTATGCTTAGCACCGAAAAGAAGGTAGTGAGAGTTGCGATGATTACTCAGCAAGGGGACTCGTGCGTCTACACGCACACACATACACACTACAGCATGTGTGCACCCTGCTCCACCCCGTATCGAAATCTAGAGAGTGTGTAAATATACATACAAGCGATCATAAATATTTTTTTTGCCCACCAGAATGAAAAAAAAGAGCCATGCGAGTCTGCCACCCACATCATTAAATGGAAACATAGAGATCAAGTCTTAACCAGCCCCCATGCCTACTTAATAGAATGCAATACACTAACGCACAGTGTGGGCAATGTATAAGAAAATTCCGGTTTGGAAAAAATTCAATATAACACACCCTATTCGCTAAAAAAGAAACTCCAAACCCATTATCACACCTTGGGTCAGGTATATGTAAATAATATCAAAACGAGCTTATCAATGATTCTCGGCGAAGGGAGGATTATGCTCTAGCCCGCCTCATTCTCTCTACTGCCTATTTGCATTTTACTTATCGCATTATGTTCATTATGTTCCGCAACCCCCACCACTTTGATTTTGGGTGGGCAACTGCGGGATCATACAGAACTGTTCAGTCTCTGATATTATGCATATGGATAATTGCGTTGCCGATACTTTTTCCTTACATGTTCCATTATGGGTGAGGGTACGGAAATGTCATGCCCGCTTCTTTGCTAAGGGCAAGGGTGTATGCAAAACGAAGCCCGTCAGGCTGAAATGACAGTTTCGATAATCAAATTGTGTTTGGTTTGACACATTTCTATTTCTGTATTGTCTCCTTCTGAATAGCTTGATGATAACTTTAGACTCAACACTCGCATCAATGAATTAATAACCGGCTTAAACGTTTGGCAAATGTTTTCCGTAGCGATCTCTGGAATGCGTAGTCATGTGCCCACCTGCAGCGAATGGTTTGAATGGAGAGGCTAGCAATAATAGTATGCGAAGAGGGCCTTCGGGGAATTGGCTTCTACCTAGAATAGACACAACAAAGGAATCATCAGCCTTTAGTACTACTAATTACAATCATGCTTCTCGCCATTCTTAAATTAACCCGGTTAATAATATTTTTTGGGTCAACTTTCTAATTTTAACCTATATAATTTCTTCGGCTTTTTCGATTTGCTGTAAGTTCCCTCTACCTATGCATTCAAGAGACCCTGCAACGAAGAAGAGCAATATCATTCCTTACATGCGGGTGGGTGTATATATCTGATAAGCAATATTTTTCAATCGACGATTTAGCCTATGAGAGCAAAAGTTGCACACTCCCTTATTTTCACACACAACCCCATACCCGCTCCACCCCCCTGCACCTCTGGGCAATGGTAACATGTTCAAAGGAAGTATTCCCGAATACGACCGTGGGCGGAAACTACATAGGTAAAATTTAGAGATGTTTATTGTAATAGATCCTGCGCGAAATCATCAGCAGGAGCTTGGCGACTCTTTCGGAGGTAATAATTTAATAGAAGCCAAATGCCAAACCCATATTCGTATGACACTAAATAAAAATTAATAACATGAAAAATGTCATCTTAACGGCGATACCGAACGTGGTAAGTGACATATGCGCCACGATAATTAGGTTAAATTTGACAGCACTGTGAAAATGTCAATACCATCTTTTCGAGTATTATAAAAATCAACCAGTGTAAAAAAAACTATATATTTGAAGACCTTATCGGTTCCATCTTAGGTTTAGGATCTTACAACAGCTTTGAAGAGTAACTGGATTTATTTGAGAGAATCTACCTTACATTTCTATTATTATTACTATTATTATTATTATTTGTAGATGGTAAAAACCAATATTCCGTCCGCTCTGCATCATGTAACGCCAACGCAGCCTCAGCCGAGTCACATTACTCAGCATACCCAACCCGGGGGGTAGTTGACAGATCGTTAACGGTCTTAAAGTTCCGAGTGTGAATTAAATTATATGAGGCGAAAGGTGGGCAATACATGTTAAGTTATAATTATTCTTTGCGAATAACGGAAGATTATTACCGAAAACCAAGTAAGAAGCTCTGGAACTGTAAGATTGCCGTAATTTTGGTTTCCTCAAGACGAATGTGCTGATTACTATTTATTATTGAATATAATAAGGTTGGTTCTAACAATGCTTATAGAACGTATTGGGCCGTGTCGAACAATGCCAATAACGGCAGGTTTTGTATAATACACTTTATCACGCCAGCATATTTATGAATAATTAAACAAACAAAATAGCAGATAACGAAAGCGAAAGGAAGATCATATTGATTCAAACAATGATTTAATTATATATACTATAGCTATTTTGGCTTCAAGTGCCTTTAACATGGGGGTATTATATGTTTACGAAGTAGCAGCAGCCAGCGGTTGTTACCAAACCAATTCTTAATAAGCCCTTCTTATTCAGCAATGACCGGGCTAAGCCCTATCGAATTGAGAGATTACCATATATGAAAAATCTGAGAATCGAGAGGCACACGTGATACAATTGGGACCACTCACTCCTGTCCTGACGGATCAGGGCATCCGAAAAGTTGATCATAGTAAAGCGTCAACAGCTTACCGTATTGTCTTCATTGAACGATGGCTCGCGGACCTAAGAAGCATTTGAAGCGCGTTGCTGCGCCGAAGCACTGGATGCTTGACAAGCTCACCGGCACTTACGCCCCGCGTTCGTCGCCTGGTCCCCACAAGCTCCGGGAGTCGCTTCCCCTCATTGTGTTCCTCCGTAACCGTTTGAAGTACGCTCTCAACGGTCGTGAGGTCACTGCTATCCTCATGCAGCGTCTTGTCCAGGTTGACGGCAAGGTCCGCACTGACTCCACCTTCCCGGCTGGTTTCATGGACGTCATCTCTTTGCCCAAGACTGGTGAGAACTTCCGTCTTGTCTACGACACCAAGGGCCGTTTCGCCATTCACCGCATCACTGATGAGGAGGCTCAGTACAAGCTTGGTAAGGTGCGCCGTGTCGAGCTTGGCAAGAAGGCTATTCCCTACCTTGTCACACACGATGGCCGTACCATCCGTTACCCGGACCCCGAGATCAAGGTTAATGACACCGTCAAGATTGATATTGCCACTGGTAAGATCCAGTCTTCTATCAAGTTCGAGACTGGTAACCTTGTTATGATCACCGGTGGTCGTAACTTGGGTCGTGTCGGTGTGATCACCCACACCGAGCACCACCCGGGTGGTTTCGACATTGTCCACGTCAAGGATGCTTTGGACAACGAGTTCGTTACTCGTATGTCTAACGTCTTCGTTATTGGCGAGGGCTCTACTCCTCACATCTCTCTTCCTAAGGGCAAGGGTATCAAGCTCACTATTGCTGAGCAGCGTGACAAGCGCATTGCCAACTAAGTATTTAAATAATGTAAAAAGCCTTAGCGATTTTTTCCCAACAAGTTCGAACCAGAAAAAGTGAAAAGGTATATTCTTTTAGAGCTCCTTTAATATTAATTGACTGAATTGAAATACTGTGGGAGAAGTTCTATGACCTCTTCTCCACCATGGAACTGAGGTTTGAACAATTCTTCATGTCCCAGTTTGGTCAAAGCATTTTGAACAAATGAGGCTACGAAGTCATGGAACACCATGACCACTGTGTCGGAGTCTTTAGTTCCCTTTGTTCCCTCGGTTATAGTTTGAAATGCATTTGGAATCGGGTAAAACTTCCATGGTTTATGGATCGTATCGTCACCATCCTCTCCTAGGTCATCGATGGTTCTGTATCCGAAAGATTCTGACCGGGGTTCGACCAAGGTTTGTTCTGCATTGTGTTCCGGTTGTCCTGCGATTCGCATGGTGTCTTGCGCCGGAGTATACCTTGACTTGCTCGTTAATACGACACGGTCAAAATCATTGATGATGGGCAAAACACTATCGGCAACTTTTCTAGGGACATCAGCAATGTAGAACCATTCATTCTTGAAAGGCGACAAGATGTAGCCTGTGTCCTTCGTATACGGTCCCTTGAACAGATCGAAACGAACTGCTCCAGTATTAAGTATGATGTATCTTGTGTGTTCAGCGATTTCTGAAGGGCTGGTTAACAACGGCAGAACCTTCTCTTGAAGAAGAGAGTAGATCGAGTTTTTCGAAGGAAACGGCGCTCTATCTGTATAATAATTTTGATGCACATCTGCTTTATGCTCGTCTAGGTTCAACTTCTTACGAGCTTCAGCCAGCTCTTTAGAGATCCGTTTTCCGTTTTCTGTAGGCAGCTCTTCCATTCCAGTACCGCAGTGATATGACAATGAATGCTGATTGGAATCAATATACGATCTTGAAAATTGAGGCGCTCCACTAATAGTGTCACTCATGGTGTCACTCTGGCCAGTGAGGTTCACACTAGCCCAACCTAGAGTTTCTGCGTACCTGCCAGATTGAAGGGCGACTGCATAATCATCGTAGATTTTATAATCACGGATGTGGGAATGGCCGGCGAATATAGATACAGGAACATGCTGATTCACCGACCTAATCATATCCAGAACCTGCTGAAATTCAGGGAAATCTCGAGCAGGAATGTGACCAGAGAGTACAATGTAATCCACTGAAGGAACAATGTCCTGCAGAACGTGTTGGAACCATGGTTGCTTAATCTCATCTTCCACTTTGGTCACTCTCGTGGTGTGCTTATCGTTTCCTTCAAAATTGAACAAGAACCCGAATGCCAACACTGTGAGATTTTGGTTCCGGGTATTAAACAAACGATACTTTTCGCCCATTGGTACCCATGTGTGACCTATAGCAACCTCAACATTAGAAACAACGTATCGGTCTTTGAAATGGTTCCTGATCTTTCTATACTCTTGAAGTGAAGCGACTCCACGATAGAGCTCATGGTTTCCAATTGTGACCACATCATAATCTGCCTCGCAAAAGATAGGTAGAGACAAACTGCCATCATGTTTAGACGCATCAGTCAATCCATTACCGTCGTGTCGATCTCCAGTATCAACCATAATCAGGTCTACACCTCTTTCATCGGCAAGCTGATGCATGCGTTCGCTAAAAGAGACAAAGTCTCCCCAATCTCCACTGAATTGGCGTTCTAGCATGTGCCCTGCTAGCCAACCATGAGTATCGGTAGTGTGAATGAAGTTCAAATCACCCCATTGAATAGGTCTAATAACGTCGTGCTTTGGCGGCCGCCGAGCATTAGGCTGTGAAGTGGCCTCGAAATCTAAAATCGGGGCACTCAGCCCCCAATGCAGAAGTAATAACACCGTCCAATTCAAATTCATTGTCTTAGACGGCGGAGATATGAAGCACACAAACTAAAATCGCTCACGTACAACGGGTACCCAAGGCCCAAATACTACATACCGGCAACATCCTTATCTCCTCCACAAACAGAAGCTCATAACCACCGCATCCCCCCCCGGTCCCTCGCCCACTGAGGAGCCTTGGGACCGTTAGCAATATGTAGTACCCACTATGATTACATATTTTTCTATTGGCTGAAACTAAGATCTAAGTAGTAAAAGGGAGACCGTTCCAAATATCCGAATCCATGGGTAATTATACTACATATCCGAGCCTTGATGGTGACGGAGGACGCGTTATTCCTGCTTTCAGCAAGCGAAACACCGTCCTGGACTCATGTAAAGCAGGCGTTATTGGTGCCCTGTTTGGACTGAATCTTGTATTAGTACGAAACTCTCTTAGTCCGTCCCGAACAATGCTTGCTGGCTTCAAGGGCAATGCAGGAACTGTAGCTACATTCGCTGTCATAGGAGGTGCCTACTCACTCGGAGATGCGGTAGCAGCAAACCTAAATGAGCGTGAGACTCCTCTCAATGGTGCGGTCGGAGGTGCTGCCGCTGGTGCTGTGTTAGGCGCATCGCTAAAGGGCTTCGGTAAGCGTTCAATTGCAAAGTCATTTGGCGGTGCATTCTTAGTCGGCTTGACTGCTGCCACGTTCCAGTGGGGCTTCGACCGTGGCCATGATCATTCTGTCAACAGTGTAACGAGTGAGAAGGTTGCTCTTACTGAAGAGCACCCTCGCCAGGGCTTCTGGGAACTCGTTCAGCGTAGACCTTTGTCCCAGACTATTGAAGAATTGGGTGATCTTGCTAAACAGTTCGTCAAGGAGTAATAACAGCATTAGACATACTATGAAATATGAACATACGCGATTGTATAGATCAACGACAAATCTTTCTATTAGAATAACCCCCCTCCCTCCTCTCCCTCTGCTCTCTGATTATATTGAAGGTTCCGTAGGTCTTATGTTAAATCCTTAATTTATTCTTTACTTACCCCCCTCTTCTTCTTCATGTGAACCACCACCACCTTCGACTTTAGCGTATCTGCCTATACTGGGCAAGCGTTATTTAATATTGAAAGTTTATCTATAGCTGTGCATTCACGACATTTTATGATCATGTTTCTGCTGAAATCTCATTTCATAATAAAGATTTCCTGAAGGGTTCTCCTCGATCATCTTATCTCAACTATTATTCCCCGGGCTCGATTCCTCGGAGACCGACGTGCCTTAAGGGGTTACTTTTGGCTGCGGCGACGCAGGCGGTTCGGCATATCAGAAGATTGGCCCTAACCCACCGATCACCCACGAGGGTGTGATGGTGTTCATATGTGTACTGTTTGAGTGTAAAAGTGTATTTGGGTCCCCTTTCCTACCTAAACAAAGGCTACTCTCGTATTAGGAGGGTTAATTGTGGGAAAGTTTGAAATGACTAGCAGGTACAGAGTCGAATACGCATTGAAAAGTCACCGCCGTGACACATTTATAGAATGGATCAAAGGTCTAACCGCTGTTCCTTTTGTATTGCATGCTGGATCGGTGAACCATTTCCGCATTGGAGATGACTCACGATCCTCAAACGAGGCTAGACGGAAGTACGCCGAGATATTTAAGGACGTTGAGCTTTTGATCGACAATCATATTGAATCGAACAGCGGGAACAGTCGCTTGCGACAAATGGTCCCTTCAGTCGGCCATTTCTTCACCGAATTACCACTTGAGCGGGCATTTTATGTACAAGATGAAAAACGAGCGATTTCTAAACGACGAATGGTTGCGCCTTCTTTCAACGACGTCAGAATGATTCTCAACACTGCTCAAACCATGGCGCTCTCCGCACCAGGACCTAATAGAGTCAAGTTGGTTACGTTTGATGGTGATGTCACCTTGTACGATGACGGGAGCTCTCTCGATCCAGGTGATCCGATTGTAGAGTGTCTTTTGGCACTCATCCGTCGAGGAATCTATGTAGGCATTGTTACCGCCGCAGGGTACCCCGACCCTTCCGGTAAAATGTATCTTGAGCGACTCAATGGTCTTATTCAGGGACTCAAGAACGATCCGACTTTGACTCCAGAATTGAAAAGCCACCTTCTTATTATGGGTGGTGAATGTAATTACATGTTCCGTTTTAATGGTGAGACGGAGACACTCCAATACATCGACCGCGAGCATTGGGCCACTCCCACAATGCTGGCTTGGAACGAGGATGATTGCACTGAGCTAATGGACAGAGCCGAGCAATTGCTCCACCAGTTGATTACTCGACTAGGGCTCGAGAAGCTGGGCCAGATTCTGCGAAAGGATCGCAGTGTTGGTATTATACCGCGCCCGGGAAAACAGATCCCACGAGAGGATCTCGAGGAGATCGTTTTGAATGCAGACCACATGCTACAAAACTCTGATGTCGCCAAGAAGGTCTACTTCTGCGCTTTCAACGGCGGATCTGACGTCTGGGTGGACATTGGAGACAAACGATACGGTGTTCTTAGTCTTCAAAACTATCTTGGTAACATTGCCAACGGACAGACCCTGCACATCGGCGATCAGTTTGCGTCTATTGGCGCGAACGACTACAAGGCCCGTTTAGCTGCAAGCACCGCATGGGTTGCAAACCCAACAGAGACTCTAGATATCCTAGAGGAGTTTGTTGGATACTTGGATGAGCACAAGAACGAGTCTATTCTGACATTGACTCGTTAGAAAACTACTACAAAAGACTTCACAGCAAAGCCCAACTTAAAATCAAACAAAAATAAATAACGACATTTATAGAGCATTTCTCTTCACTCCTCACTAAAAACCCATATCTCCATATAGCTCCATAGCAGCTTCTAATTCATCATCATCCGGTCCTTCGAACTGGTTAGAATTATTATCATTAGGCTTGTCCGCATTATTAGCCGGTTCTTCCGGATGATTCTCTGGCTCGTCTGGAAATTGAGCACCAACTCTAACACTAGACTCGGGCGATCCATTATTACTTCTTTCTACTTCTCCTCCTGGAATTCTCTCTGATTCAATGCTTCCGCTTCCTTCAACCGGATCCTGCTGGTGTTGATCTGGGATCCCGTCCTGGTCACGGTCAATATCCAAACTGTCACCATCTCTAGGTATTTCGGCAGCCGGAGCTTCCGCATTTGACGGCTCATAAATATCGGCATCCGCAGGAAGCGGGTCCTCGTCCATTGATCCTCCGTACTTCTCGTTCTCAATTAGATCCCTACAGTATTGTCTAACCTGTGGATCCTTGCCAGCTCGTCGAGCAAGTAAAATAAAATCATCAAAATTAGCTTTGGGCCATAGTCTATTAGCCCAAATCTGGTATGTCATGACATATTTCCGTAGGAACTTTTTCTCGTCACCCGAGCCTCGGTATTTCACTTTTCGCAGCCCGCGAAGCAGTGCTGGATAGCCCTTTCTTTTATTTAGTAGTTTTTCAGCATCGAGTTTCGGTCTTGTCCGACGAATCGCTGATTGATTCACTACATCGTCAACACCAAGATCCTGAACGCCTAGGTCTTCCTCCATCTGTGTCTGTTCAGGCAGTTCATGTTGACCTTCTCTCGGGCTGGATCCAGGAGGAGGTGTACCAGCACCTGCATCTCCGAGGTCATATTCATTCAAATCAAATGGTTGTAACTCATCCAGGTTTGTGCTCATTTTTCCATGCGTCCAATTTTTTTTTTTCACCTTTGGTGTGTATATACAAAACGAGTGTGTGTATGTATATTTACAAACGCGTGTAGAACAAAAGGCTGTTACTGTACGCGTCGGTAAGACGGGCTTGCTAATTAAGGGCTAGGGCCACGATAAGGGCTGTGGTCAGGGCGTGGCAATATTCCCAAGCACCCGCTGAAAGAGAGAGAGAGCAGCATCATCACCTGCTCCAAGTTCTGCTTTGCCTGGGGTGTCTTGCCTAGCATGTGTGATGCCAGCTGCGTAACGACCCATCTTAAACCAGCTAAATGCGTTTGAAGCACAATATATGTCTAAGGAAGTGCAATTGATTAGTTTTCAGGGAGTACTAGTCTTTAAATACAATATTATTCACAGTAGTATACTCATAGATCGAGATTGGATCCGTACCAGTAGACCCTTTGATAACAGTCCCGTTACAACAATTATTAAAATAGAAATCCCCTCCCAGGTAGCACGTTTTTTTTTTTAGTCTCCGAGCTTTCGATTGCGGGTAACCCACAACGCTACCGATCCCATGACCGTGACCAAGAAGGACATGCAAGAGCAGTCATAGCAGCATGGGGGGCCCCAACTCACACATAATAACATCACCCACATAGACAATCCCGGGTCCCTTACCCCTTCAGTATCGGTTCCACTCCTTGTCAAGCCCCACATACGCCTCACTGAATTTTATAACAACGATGATTGGGACACTCATAAACGGCACGACGGCGCTTGTTCTGCCCCTATTTGCGTCTTATCGAGCACTAGTCTCAAATGATATCGCATTGATTCGACCCTGGCTTATGTACTGGGTGGTATTTGCCTCCTTCCAGTTCACAGAGTCAGTGTTCCGTCCTGTGCTTCAATTGGTTCCCTTCTACGGGCTGTTCAGAATGGGATTCTTATTATGGCTTGTACTGCCACAAACGCAAGGTGCGGTTCAGCTCTATCAAACACATATCGAGCCGTGGTTGAGCAATAACGATCAGGTCATTGATAACGCAATTGCCAGAGGCATTGAGTATATTCGCAATTCTCCTGTAGAGTCATTGCTCACGCTATTCGGAATCTCGCTTCCTAAACCGCCATCCTCTGGCCCAGGCGGAGTAACAGGTGCCGCTGCGTCTGGTGCATCTTCTGTCACTGACATGTTCATGTCTAGATTCCGCCTTCCCACAAGCCCCGACCTCAATTTGGCCGCGTACCTTCCCTCGATATTGGGAAACCAGCAAGGCTCTTCTCAGGGTCAATCAGAGTCGACTACAGCTGGCTCAGGCGAATATTCCAATCTTGTGCGCAATCGGCTACTGGGAATAATTAAGTCGCTGGAAACCAATGCACCGGATCCGGCGTCTCGCTCTTCTTCTATTCGCGAGGCAGATGAGTATGACTTTGTAGAGGCTCCAAAGAGCACGCCCTCCCCAGTATCTGTGCCTGGTGAGACGGAGATCGAGAGAGAAGTTGAGGAAAAGCTGCTACACGAAGGAGGAAGAGCCTCTGCAACAACAAGTACATCTTCATCACATGCTGGCCCAGAAATGAGACGGCGTTGGTTCTAAGTTACCGACTATTTTCTTTATACCCTTATCAAATCCGCCTGGCTACTCTAGTCAGCTCTTTAAACCGTCAATTCCATTTCTTCACACCCACACCCACACACCCATACACGCACGTATATACATATATAAAATGCTTATATACCCCGTAAAGTTTTGCAATATAAATCTCTCATACATGAATTCTCTTGGTATGGATTTTTCCGTCGCACTTTATGCATTGAAGGATAAACTTTAGTATCTGAACTGGATATATTATATATATGTACAAATTTCTAGCTCGATCACTGGTTGTATGGATACTCCCATGCTCTATCTTTGCGTTTCCACACGAACCTTCGCTTCTTTTCGTAGTACTTTGTATCACAATGCTTTTGCTTGAACTGGCGAATGAACGTGGGATCCCACAACTCGGAAGCAATGCCCAAGTCCTTGCAGCACCGCATCAATGCATTCGACTTGCACCCTTCCATAGCCGTAGTGACGCCTTCGGCATTGAAATAGTCCATTTCACCCCGTGAAACAGAAACTAGTCTTCCTAGACACACCAAACCATACTCCCTGGTGACTTGTCGCTGCGTGACCAATGTTTTAGTTCTAGGTGCAATGCCCCATCCTCCGGGACCAAATGCCCTGTTAAGAATACGGCGATATTTGATTTCAGGCAAGTAAATTAGTCCATCTGGCGTTACTTCAACGTTCTCCGGGACCACTGGAGCCAAAAGAATGTCAATGATTCGAGGTTCAAAAGGTTTAGAGCCAAGTCCTTGGAAGCTAGTCGTCCAATCTTCACCAAGACTCTCACTCTGTTCAAGTTCTGGAATGTTTCTAACGACCTCTGTCGGATCTGTAGTTTCGGAGACCGGAGTAGAGGATGGACCGGTCTTCAATTCCGGCACCAATCGTGGACTAAACTCGGGAGACGATGCTCCGACCTTAGAAGCGGCACCGTTAGCCATAGCCGAGGATGGAGACGCTCCTGTGGCATTCGCTGGTTTCGCCGTTCTAAGTGGAGAAGGACGTGCCTGCTGAGCCGCTGGAGCCGCTGAAGCACCGGGTTTTGCAGCAGTCCTGCTTGCAGGGCGTGCTCGAGGAAGCGCCAGCCGTTGAGAATACGTGCTGAACCTTCTTAAAAACATTCAGATTATTGGTATATCAGAGGTTCAAACCAGATTGAACGCGGCTTCTTTTTCCGTTTTTCTATGCAGCAGATCCATTTAAACCTTAACGCTATGGTTACCTACATCACCCGTTTGTACCAATAACTCGTAACTTCAGAGCCATTCTGAGACACTGCACTGCACATATGCGTGTGTGTTTAAGGTTTGATGGTGGGATTCACCAGAATTACCCGTTTTCCAATTGATCAGCTGTCTAATATAAAGCTTTTGGCATCGAATTGTCGTAATTAGTTCGAAATAGTTTAAAAAAACTCTATGATCCTGATGATCCCCCCCCTTCCCCATTTAGAGGAGAGTTTACTGAGTAGAAGACAGGTGGAAATGTGTAACTAGTTCGAGTAATTTTCTTTTTAATTGCACAAGAATTGAGCTAAACAATAGTACATACGGAGAGAAAATACATAACCAATTCTAGAAACTCAAACAATGCTATGTTATCCCATCTCAAGTTCCTAATCCAAGACGGTATTGATGATAAAACAGCCTTTAAAAGCTGAAACCCACAACTTTCATGTCTGAATGGAACATTGGCAAGTCATATAATCAATTTACTACCAAACTTCATGACTGCATGCGAAATTTCTAATAGATCTAAGGCTTTCCAGCCTGTTATGCACCACGAGTATAGGATTACATTGTTAGTCATCAAATGAGACCAGGCCAGCTTAATTGTATGCGTCTGGTGCGCGTATGTGTATGTGTGTGTGCTGATGCTGCAGGTAGGGGAAGTGCTACCTCATCATCATCACATACGCGAGTGCGTGGAATTTCTGAGTTTTCCAGTTCGTTTTTGATTCGCATTGCTTTCCAGTAAATACAAATAAGATATCTTTGAAAATCTTTTTGTACTAATAATTGGTTAAGTGCATTTGCTCGAAAATGGCCCCTAAGAAATCGCAGAAGGCTACTCAGAGTCCAGCTAAAGCTGTTCCGAGCGAAAAAGTCGCTGAGAAAGTTGCAAGCAAGAAAACACCGAATGCATCTTCGAATGTTGAGGGTCCCAAGTCCGGTGAACACCCGTGGTTGCGACTAAAACTCATAGCCACGGTTCTTGCATTCATACTTCGTTTCTGGCGTATAGGTCACCCGGATCAAGTTGTATTTGATGAAGTCCACTTTGGTAAATTCGCTAGCCATTATCTCCAGCGTGAGTACTATTTCGACCTTCATCCCCCATTGGCGAAACTCATGTTTGCTGCCGTGGGATGGGTCGTTGGCTACGATGGTCGATTCAAGTTCGACAACATTGGCGACAACTATATTGTGAACCAAGTTCCGTATGTCGCGTATCGATCTTTCGCGGCTGCTTTGGGCTCGGCAACTGTACCGTTGATGTTTGGCGTACTCGAACACTGTGGTTTCAGTCCCGCTTCCTGCTTCCTTGGTGCCATGATTGTTGTTCTTGACACTGCCCAGATTGCTCAGACCAGACTAATTCTGCTTGACGCTGCTTTAATCTTCTTCATGACTGCTTCTCTATACAGCTATATGCGTTTCAGAGAACAGAGGAAGTCCCCGTTCAAGTGTTTATGGTGGACCTGGCTGAGTATCACTGGCTTCTTCCTGTCCTGCGTTATGTCTACTAAGTACGTTGGATTGTTCACCTACATGATGATTGGATTTGCTGTTTGCGCAGATTTGTGGAACCTTGCTGATCTCAGGGGAAAGCCGGAATCTAATCAGGTTTCCTTGCGCGTGTTGATCAAACATTTCGCTGCCAGATTCTATTCCTTGATTATTGTTCCCTTCCTGATCTACTTGTTCTGGTTCTATGTCCACTTTTCGATTCTGACATACTCCGGCCCAGGCAACAACCACATGAGCCCTGAATTCCAGGCTACCTTACAGGAGAATCCGCTGGTGAAGGATGCCTTAGATCTCAAGTTCTTCGATACTGTATCAATCCAGTCTGTTAACACCGACGCTTACCTGCACTCTCACCCGAGCCACTACCCGCTTCAATACGACGATGGACGTATCTCCAGTCAAGGCCAGCAGGTCACTGGATACTCGGTTGAGGACCCGAACAACCTGTTCCAAATCCTTCCTCCGGTTGAGATGGATCCTGCAGTTGCTGAAGCTAGTGGTATAGTTGGATCTCAGCAAATTATGCTTCGCCATGTGGCTACTGACACCTATTTGTTAACTCACGATGTTGCTAGTCCCAGCTATCCGACTAACGAGGAGTTCACAACTGTTTCACATGAACTAGCCTATGGTGAGAGACACCAGGATACTTTATTCTACCTCGATATTATTAGTGGAGGCGATGTGGCCCGCACTAAGATCACGCAGTTCCGACTGAGACATGTTCCCACCAATGTTGTTATGTGGCTCTCGGAAAGGTTCCTCCCAGATTGGGGATTTAACCAGTTCGAGGTCAACGGTAACAAGAAGACTGATGCTTCCGGAAGTCTTTGGTACTTCGGCGGCATCGCTAACCTTGAAACCGAAGAAGAGAGGCTTCCGCGACGGACTGTTGCTGATGGTAATGTCGCCCCGCGAAGATCGTTCTTTACCGACTACTATGAATTGCAGGGAACCATGTTCCGTTCGAACAACCAACTCACCGTGACCCACCCATACATGTCATCTCCTTGGGAGTGGCCGATTTTAACCCGCGGTATCTCTTTCTGGAGCGGTAAGGATACTCCTAGACAGATCTACCTTATTGGCAACTATATTGGTTGGTATCTCGAGAACACAGCTATTGTGTTGTTTGTGATTCTTTTCGCCTTTGATAAGGTCGCAGAGATCCGCGAGTTCAACTGGCTCTCTCCTCATGCTCGCCAGAAGCTGAACACTACCTTGCTTTGGCTTTTCTTGGGCTGGGCTTGCCACTACGCGCCTTTCTATCTTATGGGTCGCCAGCTTTTCCTGCACCACTACTTGCCGGCCCACGTCTTGGCTGCCCTGTTAACTGCTGGCCTAGTTGACTTTGTCATGGGTCAATCAGACAGACCTGAGCTTAAATATAAATCCTCTAAGGCCACTGTTGCTGTTGTTGCACTTTTGGTCACTGCTCTGGCAGGTGGTTTCTTGTTCTTTGCGCCTTTGGTGTACGGACTCCCTATGTCTCCTGAGGGGGTTCGTGCTCGCCAATGGTTCAACGTCCAGCTTCACTACAACAAATGAAGTAATTGACTAAAGAAAGGAACTATAACAGAGAATCACAAAAAAGCCAAAAAAAAAAAATCAAATTGACGAAAGTCTTGAATATACATTATATACTTCTAATAGTTTGCAAATGATAATTGACATCATGTACATCCATCCCCCTATACATTCACATGCTCACAAATGTAACTGTTCCAGAGATTTTGTGGTTGTGGTTAGGGTACCAAATGCGTGTGAGATCAGAGAGGTCGTGAGATTACTCCACTTCCATTGCAGTCTACCAACCAATCCACCTCAATGCGAAATGGTTCATCTTAAACAGCTAGAAAAAGCTCTTGAGGCCAGCATTACTGAAGGGAAGATAGGTACTCGTGAAAGTATTATTGACGAGTTCCTCAATGAGAACGATTCAATAAGTAGCAGCGCATCCGGAAAGCTACACGACGTGCTGTACAGAATATGGACCAGTGATGAAGTCCAGAAGCAGATCCCTACCAAAGAACCAGAAACCGAGCTAACATTGACGCCGATTCACTCTGGCTCGGACGAACCAACAACTAAATCACGCAATGAGGAATTGTTCCGATCGGCCGACCCACGGGTCATATTCCTAGAAGCTTTAAACAGATTAGGACCCTGTCTTGTCAACAAGGAGCAGCTTCAAATGTGGTGGGATTCTTTAGTGGTCTACGCGATCGACTCTACAGGATACAGACTAGATTTGGTCAATCAGTCGAAGCAGTTTATTAGCGGCGTCTTGACTGGGTCGTTCTATGAGTATGGGGACTCGAGCAAAGCGAGTCTCTACTCCGAGCTCTCTTGCTGTTTTGGAAGGGCCGACTTACAGCTTTATTTATCAAATAAGCTACCTGAGGATGCGCGCGGAGAACTAACAGACGAAAGAATCCGCTTCGTTCGTCAAAATTGCCGAACGTTCTTTGGTCAATTTGCGAGAAGGGAGATTAAAGCGGCTTTCACCATGCTGAATGAGTACTTTATTCAGCCGAGATACAGAATTGATGTATTGGATCTGGTGGTTGAGTACCTATCTGAGTCTCAGAACAGCAAGCTATTTAGGGTCTACGATACGCCATTCTTCGAGTCATTACTAAATTGTTTGGAAAAGGACAGGTCGAGATTAGCCGTGCAGCTCGCACTTACTGCGCTTTCAATGCTGATTGTTCATATTTGTGACAAACTCGTTACAGCTAATCTACTTTTCCGTATATATGCCTGTTTTGGAAGAGCTTGTAGCTGGCAGCCAACTAGGAATCAGCCTGATGATCTACTTGATAACAAGGATAACGAGCGATTCTCTAACTTAAGTGGTGATAAAAGCCAGAACACTACGCGAAGTGCAAGCCCTGCGAGTATTGTAAGCTCGTCTGGGAATGATGCTGAGTCTGGAAATTCTGCTGAGAGTCAGAGCCAGAGCCAAAAGAGCACCAGCAAGCTCTCACTGCAGAGCTCAAAAGAACCTAAATCTACGTACACTACCACCTTAGACGCGATCAAGAAGTCACCCTCAAAGTCTTCCGATACGTGGAAAGTATTAGAGGATGAGGCTCTAGAACCCAGTGGGCTCGGTTTCAATGCTGAAACTGTCGACGTGATTCCATTGTTCACCTTCCTATATGGGCTTTTCCCCATAAATACGCTGAAGTTCTGTCGCCAGTGCGATGAATATTTCGTTAATCATGGTTACCAGAAACACATCACTGATTTTTGGTCCCGATTCATGGTTACTAGGAAAGCAGAGAGCATGATTAGAGAGTTCCGGGTGGACCCAATGTTAATCATGTCAACCGAAGATGCCGAACTTACAAATGCCCTCTCGCATTTTCAGGAAGTTGGTAGTGCTCTAGGACTGTCAAATATTTGCACCTCTAGAAGAATCGTCGACGTGAGTAACAATGGTTACTTCAGCGGAGACTCAGGTAACGAGAATATGAACCGACTCCTCAATGATCATAGACAAGCCTTCCAAATGCAGCCTGAGGGTACAGCAGGTCACTGGCATCGTGAGCTTTTGCTCATCCGCAATGAGGTTGCTTTTGCGAACTTCTCGCGTAATATGAGTGAACAGCGAGCATTAAGATGGCAGAAACGATCTTCCGACCGGTCAATTATGGAGATAAGAAACGAAGAGCTCACAAGACAGAACCGAATTCTTCGCGCTAAAGTGAACAACCTGGAATCCGAAACACAGCGTGCTGTACGTTCAGCACGCACGATCATGCGAGAACGCTCGGCATACGAGTCCAAGATTCTTGACAGGAACCGTGAGTTTAGAGAAAAGATAAAAGATTTGGAAGAGAAAGTTCGCGAGTCAGAAAAGTATGCGGATTCCGCTCGAAGAGAAATAAAGGAAACAGAACAAATAGCTTTGGAGAACCAAAACAGAGCAACCGAGGCAGAAACTCAAGCTAAGGCTCTTCGTAACGAATTGGAGTTCACAACACATGAAGTAGCTGTCTCCGCTAGAAAAGCACCCGGTACAAGACCCAACAACAGCAACAACATAGGCAGTGACAGCAGCGTCAGTAGCAGCAGCGTTGGCAGTGGCGGCACCACTACTGAGGATAAAGCGTTAATATCCAAACTTGAAAGTGATATCTCAACTCTGAAGTTTAGCATGGAACGATTAAAAAAGGATAATGAAAGCTCATTGAAAGCTCTGCAAGCCGAGGTGCTCAAGGCACAAGGGGATTTCGCATCCGCACGGCTTGCTACACCTAGACCAAAACCAGCAGACTCCTCTAAATCTCCAAGAACCATCGCGACTGTTATCAAGGATAAAAACGCAACAATCAATCGGCTTAAATATAACAATGAGGAGCTATCTCGTCGATGTGCCGTTCTAGAGCATGAGTTAAGAGCTAGAAAAGTACATGAAGAAGAACGACTGAACGAGCTTCAAGCAGCGTTGACGTCCTCCAGACCGTATGTTTCTCAGGACGTACTATCAGACAATAGGTTCCGAGGCCGCGGTGGAGCTCAAGGCGTTCCACGGAGAATCTAAGAAACTAGCCTATGAAAGGTACACGACAGGAAGCAAGAAAGTCGATAGGTGTATGTACAGCTTATATTTAAATCACGCACATGCCATAAATGTATATACATGTGCGCGCGTGTTTAATGGATTATGTTTTTGTGTTTGTTTTTTTGGTCTCATTTTATAATAAGTTCACAGCTTTAAGTACTCTTTAATGAGGTTAATGTCTTGCTGATCTTTCTGTTTTTGGGAGGCCAACTTCTGTGAATTCTTCAATTGGTTCCAAACACGTTGAGGAGCATAGGATTGAGGGGGGTCTGGATACGGGCCCATGATTCCATCAAAGGCCTTAGCAGGCTTTTTGAGATCAGAGCCTCTCTTTTCGGCCATCTCGCTCTCGAACTTTTGGAATGCAAGGGTCGAACTCAGTCTATGGGTATCCAAGGCATCTTTGTCCTCAGCAGGCCACAAAAATGGCTGCTCCATATCTATAATCATCTTCTTAACCTGGGGAGTGCGGAACCTAGACATCCTTTGACGAGTCCATTCACTCCACTTAATCTGGGTAGTGATGTTCAAGGCTCGGAGGCCATAGACATGCCATAAATAGTCACGGAAGTCGAGTTTATTAAAGTCTCGAGGGACTTGAAACTGCGCCTGGTACGGGGTCATTCTGGCCGAGGGCCTGAGGAGTGTGACTGGAGCCCAGGGGAAGTATATCTCGCGACCACCAATGGTGAAATGTGGCTTGTTCTCCGAAACTGCATCCTGGAATCGCGAGTACAGCTTCTGGGAGTATGCAGAGTAATTCGAAGGATCTGCTTTCACTGGATCGAACTCTTTCTTCTGAGGAGCGGAGCCTTGAGCTTTTACAGCCATAGAAACCGGTTGAGGAGGAGTAGATCCTCTCAAAGCTTTTTGCAAGAAACGAGCACGCGGCATCACGAGAACCAAGAAGGAATAAAAGAGATCAGACCCAACAGCCGGTGCAAGTGTCGGTATTTAAAAATGGTAGGCTTATTATTATGGGTGGGCTTTCGAGATGATGTCAGAGGATTGTGATTTTTCAGATGACAAAGTGAACCCGACATACCGGTAAGGACCTATACTGTCTTACCTCCGATACCATGGTGCATTTCACTGTGATGTGTGTGTGCTACATTAAGAATGAAGCTTAATTATAGCATAAATATTTATTTATTCTTTAGAAAAATAAAAAAAATACGAGCTCTAAGAAAGACGATCAGTGGTACTAGGAAGTAGTACTACATTTACCGAAGTGACAGTTCTGTTATTATTGTTCTTGCCGTACGTTTGCTTTTCAGTCGTGAATCTTGTGCTCTTAGTATCAATAAGAAAATACTAGGAACAATTATATAGTTCATTTAACATCATTATGGTCATCAGGTTAACGCTTGAGCCTTTCTTCCTTACCGCGTTGGACGTTCTCCATGGTATCCTTGAGATCAGAACGAGTAGCATTGAACGCAACATTGACTTGGTTGAACGGATTCTCCGGACTCTTCTTGAACTCCTCATAGATACGCTGCTGGTATTGGTTAAGACGCAAACCAGGGTGCTCCTTCCTGATCTCCGGTAGTCTTTCCTCTTCGTACTTACGCAGAGCAGGCTTGAAACGACGCTCAGGGTGACGCTCAATCTTATCAGAGTTCTTACCAGTTGTAATCTCCAAAGCGGAAATAGCATCATCGATGTTGTGTGCGTAAAGATCGTCACCAGCCGATGCGGAAAGAGCCTCATCGATACCGCCACGACGAGAAGCCTTCTTCTGGTTGATCACAGGCTTCTTTTTGGCAGCAGCTGCGGTCTCGGATTCGAGCTCACGGTCACGTTCGGCCTTTTTAGCCTTAGCCTCCTCACGCTTAGCATTCTCGGCTTCCTTCTTGGCATTCTTGCCCTTTGCTCCCTGGGACCAGTCCGCGTCCTCAGCAGCAGCGACCTTGGCGTCAGCATCGGCCTGCTTTTTGGCAGCAGCGTCAGCCTTACGAGCGTTACCAGCGACCTTCTTGGAGTTTTCTCCACCTCCTTTTCCTTTACCCATGTTATTAAATAGCTATAGGTAGTGTATAGTGTTAAAGGTGGCCACCAGGTCTCCGTTATATATGTGTATGAGCTTTCTCTCTCTATAATCCAGTTGTAATACACAATGCCCGTATGTAGTATACATTGATTTATGCCCATACCCAAATACGATGGATCTGGTTAAAGCGGATATATAGATATTTACTTATTGTATATATATATGTATATTATTATATATTTGCAGATACTTTAAAGCATCTGTAACCATCAGCTTTAAGTCGAAGTTGGTTCAATTAAACGATCTTGGGCTTTTTCTTTCTTTTCCTTACCGTTCTCTGTTCATAGTATACGATGTCCTGCACAAACGTCACGTTGTTGATGGTATAAAATATAGTAGTGCTATCTATGTCTACCGGTATAATCGAATGGCGATCAAAATTGAGTGATGTTTTCGTGCAGAAGAATTCAAAACGTTCTTTCGATTTCCAAACACAACACAACTACAAAACTATCAAGCATTGGTGGTACGCCAAGAAGATGTCTTAGGAAGATCACCGATTGTCATGGAAAGTCATCGAAGTCACTATAGATTCAAGTATGTACGGCAGATCATGAGATCCAGAAGAGTGTTTTGTGCATATACGTAATCAATACCATATAATTATGTTGAATTTTTTTTTTTTTAAAAAAAAAGCCCATTGAAAAACGAAGCACGACGCTGCTGCATCTACACTGTTTCCGAAAAAGCCGGGGTAGGAATGCAGTTAGGGTAGGGGCGGAAGACACAAGCGCGGATCGGTCCTACTTAGCAGTTGGATCCAAATGGCTGTGGAACGCTATCTAGTCCTGCCACTATACAGTCCCCTTACAATATATTCGCTTTATTATTCTTCTTAATTTATATAGACCAGCACAATGGAGTTGTTTTCTAAGTTCAAGTTTTCGCCGACTCCTTTCGCAATGGAATCAAGTAGCATCCCAACTTCCCGTCTGGATACGCTTCCGGAAATAATATTCTAAAGGAATGTGTCCGGAAAGGCGGGGCTTGTGAAACGGTTAGGGGGTGGAAGGGAAAAAGGATACAGACGGGATGGGGAGGAGGCAGCGAGAATGCGTTACTAATACTCTGGCAGCTCCTTACCGCCTTTTTCACCCTTTCCAACCATTAGGTATTACCCTACACATTTTAACAAACAACAGAAGGAACGCTTGGGTAAATAACAGTCGTTTAACTGGCTTTAGAAACGCACTAATCACTATTGACAAACAAAGACGCAATCGTTCCTTTGAGACATAGACTTGTTGAATGCCAAATTAATGTCTGAGGAGATATACGAAGGTACACCTTTAGAAGGATACCTAAACGAAACCCAGACCGCGGAAGACTGGGGAATAGAAAGTAATGGCGACATAGACACTGATCTGGAGGACTTTGTGACACAAGGCCACAATCTTACTTCTCATGAATCCTCTGGTCACGAACAACACAATAACGAGCAACGCTATAACGAGTCTCAGAGTGACGAACAACACAACAATGATGAGCGTACCTATACCCACGGGCGCTTCTTCGGTCCTAATAAGCAACAAATACCTCTAATACTGGGTAATGGACGCGTGTACACAGAAGAAGCGCGGTTCCGGCAGTCATTAAGGTCTCTTCTTAGCCAAAAAGTTAGCTTTGAAGAAACCAACCGGTTCCTAGATCAATTTCACTATACCATAATCAGCTCGAGTCTTCTTGAGTCACACCCATTATTCAATACCTGGTCAATACCCTCAGACGCTCGACGAAAGAAATTATTGTACAATCAACGAATGCCATGGACTCATCTATACGTTGAACCTGTGTTCAGAGTTACGGGCGGAAGCGGTATTGTAACCCTTTGTCTTTTCCTTCATTACAAGTACCGATTGAGCTCAACCGATGCAGAAAGGACTGCTGTGGGCGTCATTATATCAATCGCTTTAGTTGTATATTTTTTCGCTACCTCGCGGCGAAGGCTCCTTAGATCTCTGCGAAAACGCGCTTTAGTTTATATGGAGATGTTCACACAGTCGGCGAAATATTTTGATGGTGATTGTGTGCGAGCTCTCCGAAACCTGCAGGACATGGACATTGTAGCTAACGGCTTCGCTCCGCTCTCCAAACCTAGCTTTCTTTCAACTTCAGCCAACAACCGGATCGCAGGTAAGAAGTTGAGATCAATTCTTGCAAGCGCATTACATCTGGTTAAGGAAGCCTATCTAGACGCATTCAAAGACTGTGTTTGCATGGGACAAAAAGAATCTTTGGAACAGTTTCTTCACATATATGACGTCAAGAGTCAAATGATAGAACTCAACTTCGAAATGTCCGACAAATTCGTTGGTTTTGTTGAACCACAGTCTCTTCCTTTTGAAGGTGCCGATGCTTGTTATGTTTCAGTCACGGACTTAAAGCGTGAGGTGCGCAAAATTCATATGCTTAGACGATCAATACTTTGCTGCTTATTATCTGCACAATCGTCAGGAAAGAGCGATACAACTGAACTTGAAATCTGGACAACGATCTGTGACCATTTGCTGAACGCAAGCAACCTCACAGAACAACTTTCGAACTTAATAACAAATGAACGACTTTCTCCTATTGAAGAATCCAAGGAAGCTGTGCCCAATAATGCCTCCAAAAAGCACCAAACCGCATCATTCGTGGATGCCTTTGCAAGAATAAAACACCTTAGTGCGAGACTTGATATTGTTCACGATTCCCAGCTCAGCCCTGAAGAAATCCAACAACATATCGAAGCAGTTGATGGTGAAATAGCCGATCTTTCACAGAGATGGAAAGTCTTCCTTGAAACATGCAGTCGTGAAGCCGAAACTGATGATTCGGATCCTTATAATAAGCAGCGACACCAGCGACAGAAGGATCATCAGCATTCAGAAGCTATGAACTCTACTCAAATGGGCGCGGTATCTTCCCCGACCCTTATCATGACTCCCGAAGCGTCGGAGATAAGTGCCTTTGGTGCCTATAGTGTTCCCGAATTGGTTGATACTTCTGATGATGCAACCATAGACTCTTTCCAGCAGAACTCCTCTGTTCTCGAAGGTGAAGCTCCTGTTTTCGTTTTACCAAAGAGTAACTTGAGTAGAGAAGATCGCATCCAGATTGCCAAACGAGGCCGCGAGGTTGGTGGAAGAGAGACCTCTGCATCGTCTTCCCGTAAAGGCTCACTAGTTTTGGAATTGAACAGTGTTTTGAGCCGCCGACATTGATACTTAATGTTCGATATATTTATTCTTTATTTATTATTTCATGATATCCTTCCCTGTAAACTATATCCTTGGTTTGGCGTGGCTGCGCTCGAGGTCGTAGCTACTGCGTAATACACATGACCTTGAAGATACTTTCTTCTCATCGCTGTTTCTTTTAGCCTTCTTTTCAATGCTTCGATCCGATAAAAAATCCAGTAATCAAAGCCATGATAAGTTTTAGACCACCGCTGTTCCGCACTTACTGTGGATGCCAATGAGTATTGCGGTATCCAGCTGTCCCTTGCTAACTCTATTTGGGGTTCCAAAGGCGGTTTTTGCACTGAGGTCTGGTCAATTTCAGCTCGAGATATCAAAGAAAGTTCGGTCCTTGTCGTAAGAATTTCCGCCGCGGGAGAGGGGGGAGATTCGGGGGGAGTATATAATTTAGACTCTCTCTTTTTAGCATTGATGCTATCGGAGCCAATTGTGTGGACTTGTTTCACTTTTTTGGAGTGTGGGCTAGCAATTTCCTGATCATCGGGTATGTATGTCCGCTTCGGTGGCCTATGGCCAAGTCTTTGATTTCCATAGGAGATCGTGCTCAACGGAGGGGAACAATATACTGTCTTCAAGCTAAGTTGCGAAGAAGAGCATTTGAGGCATTGATGGCACGGTGAAGTATAAGCTTGTTTCGCGACACGAAAAGGTGTTTGTATACAGCGTTTCTGTTGTTGGACTGTTCTTTGGCGGGTCGCTGTGTGAAAGTTACCGAGTGTGCATGGACTTGATCCTTGAGGCGCTGGTGCTTCAGTTTGAGGAGTATTCATCGTTCTATGAAAAAGCTTCTGCGAATTGTTTCTTTGGTTGATATTTTCCTACACAGATATAATCCTGGTGGAGGAATTGGAAAGATATGCTATGAAAAGAAAGCTGAAGCAGAGGGGTGCACGACTCTGAGGCTCTCTAGGCTCGCTGAATTGCTAATTTAGGTAATTCTTTCTCAATATAGAAGCCGTTTGAGAGTTATAGTCAAATATGTATCTATATTTGCCTATTAAATAAATATTGGAGTGGTTTAAGGAGAAACGCGGCGCCACACGAATCGCCATTCCTGCATCTATACCCTCACCCTGATGCACGAATTATGCGCCAGAGATATCTGTCTATAACATGCGTCTTTAAAATGGCGGTTTTCTCCGCGTTCCTGACAAGGAATAGAAAGACATATAGATGCATACCCCTAAGTCGATATGTCTACTTGCTAAAACACATTCCGCTGACCAGATCAGTTGTTAACTCTAGAAAATGACGGAAGTCAACTTGTAACATTCTTAAGATAATATTTCGAATTAGAAAGGTTAGAAGCTAATAAAGTCGCTAGGTTGAAAAATGGAGATATCCACGGAGCTAGAAGTTATATTTGTTGGAATTTGAATTGTCAATCCTTCCTCCTAAATAACCCACGAATGTATCTATTATTTCTATTAATCCTGAGTTCCTGATTAAGTCTGATTCAGAATACCCTAGCTCCTGTGAAATGTCTTGGAACAGCTACCTTTACACAGTTTTAGCTCCTTGACAGTTTGTTTGGTTTTTTGGTTTTTTCTAGTTAGTCCTAGTTGTAGACGTTTTGTTTCATCTTACAGTAGGAGGCTTGATCTGTTTGTTTGACACCCCGCCCTCTTAGTGTTTTGAAGATTATTCTATAGCTTGCTTCGTTAAAATCTTCCCAATTACTCCAGAGTGAGTACTTATTATCAGCATATGCATGTGAAACACTTATTGTCACAATTAATTATGCAAGTAGTCATCAGCCCGACTGCAGCATATTATTTAAATAAAAAAATCGCTGTCAATTAAGTTTCAAATACTTGGTAAGAAACGCCGCCTAACCAGCTTAAATCTGACTCTCTTCGGGAATGATCAATTAAAGGGGTAAAGACTCATATTTCAATGGAAATACATAAATTTCTTCTATGATCTCTGTATATAAGGGTTGTACTTAATAGCTCAGCTACAAATGAACAAAGACTTTCAAATAACATCAGATCCGATATAAACTAACGACAACCAAACATCGGAAATAAACATCTCCATTTAATAGAACAAAGCATAGCTCTAGATTCTTGTTCTTTTCCTCTTAGTACTTAATCTATTATACTTTCAACTACTTGTTTCCTTTTGCACTACCTAATAATGACAATAAAACCGGGATATTAATTCGGGTATAGGATTTCCTGTAGATATCTCTTTCTAAATTCTACCATTCAGAGAGTAACAAGAAGCTGTATAATTAAAAAGGGGCCTGCTCGAATTTGTTTGTTTACAATTACCGCTTTAGTAACCTGGGGATCGATCTATACCCCTTGCCCAGTAAATAGAGGATGCCTTTGAATCTATGTCTACAACTTGATTCAGCTTTATCAATATTAATCAAAATAAAAAAAAATTAAAGATCAAACTGAAACTGAAATAGATGAGTCTTAGAGTTGATCCGGGAGACGGTCGTAAAAGACAAGGCAAACGTGATGAGCAAATTCGCCGCAAGCTCGAGCTTGAATTGAACAAGCGGAAGAATCGGCCGGCAATTGTTCAACAATCCAATAGTTCCATGAACCTTAAGGGTGGCAGTGCTGCTGCTCAAGGCTCTGTAATGGGTCTCAAGCCGTTGCCACCTGTAACTATGCCCGCTGATACTCCAGTTCTTGATGCTGCACAGTACATGACTGCCTACCGAGCAAGCTGTGTGCTTGTTCTTGATGACGAGAATGCCGTGTGTGGTATATTCACCGCCAAAGACCTGGCGTTTAAGGTTGTTGCGGCGTCTTCAGAAGCTGGTCGTGACCTTCGGCGTACGCTCACTGTTGCAGACATCATGACAGCTCAGCCTACATGTGCTAGCATTGATGGAAGCGCCACCGAGGCATTGAATGTGATGGTGAGCCGTGGATTCAGGCATTTGCCGATTATGGATGAGAACGGGGAGATCGCCGGGGTCCTAGACATTACTAGATGCTTTTTCGAGGCTATGCGAAAGCTCGAGCGTGCTTGTGAGAGTTCCCAAAAACTTAGGGATGCACTCGAGGGTGTGAACACGGAGTTCGGATCCATGCACCCTCAGAAAATCCTCTCTTATGTCGAAGCGTTGAAGGAGCATACCAGTGGTCCCCAACTTGGTTCCGTCTTTGATGATACCAAGCGTCCTATATATGTTGATGTGCGAGCAAGCGTGACAGAAGCTGCCCTTCTTATGAAACAGAACAAGACTACCTCTATTCTTGTCACTGATAGATCCTCAATTGCAGGTATTTTCACTTCTAAGGATATTGTTCTGCGAGTACTAGCAGCCAACATCGACCCTCACAGATGTTCAGTCGTTCGGGTGATGACTCCGAACCCAGAGTGTGCTCCAACAACAATGAGCATTCAGGAAGCACTGCGTAAGATGCATGATGGCAAATTCTTGAACTTGCCGGTGAAGAATGAGGAAAATGAGATTTTGGGAATTGTGGATGTTCTACGTCTGACCTATGCAACTTTAGAGCATCTTAATGGAATGACCTCAGTAGAAAATCCTACCGAAGAAGGCCCAGCTTGGAACAAGTTTTGGATGTCCTTAGAGGCTGACGCTGAGAGTGATGGTCCTTCGAATGTATATCCGCATGGTTTCGAGGACTTGGACACTAGTGGTGCTAATGTTAGTGACAGTGAGCTTGCCCAATTTAGCATCCCTGAGGGTTTTGGTGATATTGACGCTGGTAACGAGAGTTCAATACTGGATCCGCCAGACATCAGTTCTGTAACTGATGAGTTCTTAGGAGATATCGGCTCCGTAGGTGTGCTACCTCCCGCTAGTCATAACGAAGAAATCAGACCTGAGGATTCTCTGTCTAGAGTGGGCATGTCTGAGTCTGATCACTCGCAGCAAGTCCCTTCGAACTTTTTCTCATTCAAATTCAAGGCACCTGGTGGTCGCGCGCACCGTATTCAGGTTCGTGATTCTACATCTGTTGATGAGTTCAGAGAACTAATCGCTGCAAAGCTTTCTGAGTCTGATTTGGATACTCTTGGTGGCCCAGAGAAGTTCGCTGTTTCTTATTTAGACGACGACAAAGATGTCATCTCCATCACGACTGAAAATGACATACATGACTCCATCGAAGTTGCTAAAAAGAATGGGGTCCTCAGAACAGAGATATACCTTCACCATGCTGACCAGACACCGGTGGTCCGCCCTAAGTCTACGACACGGGATCAAGAAGGAGGAATGGTTCCGATGCTCGTGGGATCAGCAGCTGCGGTTATGTTTGGACTTTTGGCATGGGGTAAGAAATGAACAGGAAAGTGAAGATAAGAGGGGTCAAACACATATGGGAAGCCAAACTCAGTCAGTTTTTTTTGTTTTCACGTTATAGATCAGCAGCTCCCTATAGTTTCTGACACCCTTTATATTCATCCAAAGGCCTCTTTAAATTTTGTCCCTTAATTTATTAGAATAAAGATTTATTTTTTTTAGCATATAGTGAAGCACTCACCCTTCGTTGAGTTCAAATTATAATGGACTGATTGTTGTTATTTGTATAATTTATTCGATCACTGGTTGTGTTTGATCTAACTTTCTAACTCGTTGTATGTACAGAACTATTATTTACATTCAGCCGCTTCGCATAAGCTCATCAGCATTTCGTTCTTGAGCCTCCTTAGCATCCTTGACAAGCTGCTGAAGCTTCTGCTTCTGAGCCTTACGCTCAGCCACAGGATCAGAGATAGTGATATTTGTTCCTGCGAAGTCCTCAGCATTCAAGTAAATGGCATCCGGTTGGCGCTCGTCGAATGGTCTGGCCGATTGCATCAAATGAGACTTGAGATCCTCAGCAGATGACAAGGAATTTAACACCGGATCGGGGATAGCTACTTTAAGGACACTAGTCACCTGCTTGACAGCATCGAACCGAGCTTGAATGGTTGAAAAATCAATATGTTCAACAGCAGAAACTGCCTCATTAATTTCTTGAGCAGTTAGATCCTGTTTATGGTGGTTAGTGGGCCATGGTGTGAATTCTGCAAACTCTCGAACACTGGGCCATTCCTCATCGATATTCTTTGGTTCACCCAAAATCGTTAGTTTCCGAGGCTTGCTATCCACAGGCATGCTATCATCACTTCTTTCCGAGTCTTTGCTTTTAGTTGGGTCCACAACTTGGTTTGCTGGTGACTTTCGTCGCCAGCCAGTAAGTTTACTATAAAGGTTCGATAGATCAAGCTGGGCTGGAGACGTCGTACTGAAGCTCGCCTTGGCGTATAGAGAGCCGGATCGGGGCAGCTGCCTGAACAGCAAAATACCACAGCGATTCATCAAGCGGGGGGGTTCTTTAAAAGTCAAATTGAGCTAAGAATCACGAATGGCTCGATTAAGGTTGCAAAGCGAGAGATCAGGAGATTTTTCCAAAAATACACGATATTGTTAGTACCGCCATCGCTCTGCCATTGAAAGCACCTGTCTGGATAATTTTTGGCACTTGCCAAAACGCTCGTGTTTAGGGGAAACACGTTACGCTACACGCTATGGCGGGAGCGAAGCATATGGTATGCGGGTCGAGCAGATGAATCAAGAAAGCTTCACTTTAAATGGGCTTATGAGGCTAGAAGGATAAAAGAAAGGGCAAGTTAATAAAAACAAAAGAGAATCTACTGAGATACAAAAGAAATGTCTTCAATGAAACCATTAGATAGTAGTTTGAAGTTAGTCCACAAACCTGCGAGCGGTGTAACACCTTCAGAGCTTAATGCATGTTACAAATTAGTGAGGAGATTGAGAGGAATGTATATAGGTGCTCATGAAGGCTGGGACCGGAAACAGAAACTGTCTGAAATGCGAGATACCCCTGATCTTGAATACGTGATTTTTTTCAACGGAAGCGAGGTCGCTGCGTTCGCAAGCTATGTATTGAACGATGAAATAGCAGGGGAGCCATGCACGTTTTTATGGGAGATCCACGTCGACCAAAAGTTCCGAAGGCATGGTCTCGGGCATCGATTGATAAGTGAAGTCTCCCAAAGAACTAAAAAAACGACGGGATCAATCATGCTAAGGTGTTTCCAAAGCAACCAAAAAGCCCGCAATTTCTATAGAAAAGAAGGGTTCGTACCAAAAAAAGGTATTACTGACGAGTTCAGTTTATTTCTTAAAAAGAATTGCTTAGAAGAAGCGCCACCAGATGATGAACAAAACCAGTAGAACAATACCACCTATTGGTGCGTACTGTCTTAGCATGGCATCTAAATTGACCCGTCTAGCTGCACTGCGGTACTTTTTACTCTCATACCGCAATGAGCTCGAGATATCTGACATTCTATCGAGCTTTTCTCCACGGTACAGCAGGTCCTCGATATTCTTCGACATGACTTTCGAGACATCCTGCAAGTCAGCATTGATCTTGTCTAAATTTTGCGCAGCTCGTTGATCCTGGTAAAGTCGCTTGGTCTTCTGAATAAATTTATCAAAGCCGGCGAACTGGTACGGACGCACGGTCATTTGCAGCGCTTCGTGCTCATGGCTCTTGTTGAACTCCTTCTGCAGCTCGTCTAAATACGAGAAAACTAAAGTTTGAGGAAACTTCTTCTCAGTAATGCACAGATACATAATTCCGCCTTGGATCAAATAATGAATAGTATACTCACCGCTCACAATGCTGGCCCTCGGCTCACTCTGCTGGTCTGCAACCCCCACAAGCGTCTGAATCTGGGTCTTCTGAGCCTTCAGCGCGGCAGCTTGGTCATCGGCCTCAACAGAAGCTACCAATGCCAAAGAATCCTGAACTCTTGCGATATGCGTATATAACAACATTGTTTAAACCACACAATGCTAAGAGTTGATGATGTGGAGGTGTTTTATTGTTGTTCGTTTTTCTTAAGGGCCTGAACTGAAGCTGAGATGGGGACACCTAACCCTGAGCCAGTCTTTCCAAAGCCCACTCCGGCTCAAGCTAAAAACAATTGGGTTAGATCAAAAAGCACTCGAGCAATTAGATCTGAACTTCTGGTACCGCATTTAAAAGTTGCATTGGCCATAGTAATTGAATTGAATGGCAAGAAACCGGATAGAGAAGCCCAGTCGGGCACAGTCTAAGATCTCGTTTACGCCTAAGACTAGGAGGTCAACAGCCAGCGAGGAAATTGCTGCTACCAAATTAACGGAACTTAACAAACAAGGACTGATTGTAGACCAGCCACGGCTTCGTCAACGCAAAGAAAAAGAAGTTGCGAAAGAAATTGAGGATTCAGAGATCAAGACTTTGTCGCAGCAAAACATTGACGAAATAATCAATGGCGAGGAGTCTCAGAACTTGCTTAATTCCTTCTACACGGAACGCATTCGTACCCCTCGATATCATCAGGATGATCTGTCTGTCGGCGATAAAGTGCTGAGGTTTTTTGATCTTTCAACTGTCTATGGTCCTGCCCAGGGTCTCACGAGATTGGAAAGATGGAACCGTGCTCATAGACTAGGTAAACAGCCCCCACACCAAGTGAAGACCATACTCCAGGCCGCTCAGCAAACGAATGAGTATAGTGGTCGGTACGAGATGTCACTATTTGGAAAACTTGGTTAATATTAAAATGTTAAAAACATTAAATGCATATATAAATAATCGATACCCCAACTGTCACACTTCTTTGGATCATCCGAATCCTGCCCACTCAATGCTATAGGCTTCAGTCTCTTCAGATTCAGGCTCGGCAGCTCCAATGACCCAACATTTCTTGACAGAAGTGGCCAGTCTTCCTCCATTTACAATATCCAGTATGTCAAACTTCTCGTTCCATCTGAATCCTAGCACATTGTAATGAGAATGATACCGCATGAGATCGCCAGGATAAGCCATGAATTGGCAGCCGAACCGGAGTCCAGGCATGATAAAGTACCCGCGATCTATTAGATATTTGTAAATCTGGTATCTCGCCGCACTGGGCTCGGTGTATTTCACCAATTCTTTGTTAGTAGTTCCCGGTTCAGTCTGGGAGTCTGCGCTGCGGAACTCTGTTTTCGTTGGAATCGAAATCATCTGGGAATCAATATTTATTGTCTCCTCGGGAATAGCATCTTCATGCATCAATTTATCATCCACAAGGTAAAACTCATTACTCTCTAGAAGATACTTAACTTCTTCAGGGAGTAACTGTAGTGGTAAGCCATTGAAAATATTCTGTTGTGGGAACTGTGGTAACACTCCGGAAAGCACACCTGCAACATGGTACTTTTCTCTTAACAATCTAAGAGTGTCTATATCGAAGACATATCCACGCCCGTCTATTATTGGAATGGATTTCATACCAGAAATCCGGAGGGAAAAATTAAACGTTTGGGTGTGTTAATGTGGGTTTGAAAGGCAGGCACTGAAATTCTTACACAATACATCACCATACATATTCTCAACCTCGCGCTTCACCAATATATACACTCCACTATAAAACAGTGGTTTATTCCCACTAACGTTCAGAATTCCGACAGAACGAAAAACAATAAACAAACACGCTGAATGCGTCGGATCAATGCCTTCAAATTATGGCCATGTAGAAGGTTTTTGTCCACCGGTAATCCCAGCGTTCCTCACTACCAGAACGCTGCTGGAATATATCACCTGCAAGATGATTTAAGGAAAGTGGCGTTTGGTACCTCCAAAGCTAACAATGAGTCTCCAAGTAAGTCTCCGCAAATGCAAGAAAATCTCCGTACGGTAGCTCTTCATCATCTTGCCAAAAATTCGTTATTAAACCAGGAAACTATGAAACCAGTTCACTTAGACATTGATCTGCCTAAACTAGTAGGCACCTCTGACCTGGATGAACATTTCCAGAAAATAGGAAACCATATGGCTCAGCCGTATTTACAAATGTGTCAGGACTTCATAGAACAGAGCAAGAATTCGGAATTCGACCTTCAGAGTTTCAATTTTCTCAGACAATCCGGATGGGTCCGCTATAAAACAGGAGAGAGCCCTGTGTCTGTGGATTATCCTCCCGAAAACGTTATAGTGTTTGATACAGAGGTCCTCTTTAAGATCCATGGTTATGCAGTTCTTGCCACTGCTGTCAGCACGGATTCGCTTTACGTCTGGCTCAGCCCCTGGTTACTTGGAGAATCCCAAGACGTTTCCCACCTTATCCCGCTTGGAAACCATAAGCAGATTGTTATTGGTCATTATGTTGGATTTGATCGCAAACGGGTGATGGAAGAATACAGTATCAACCCCAGTGAAAAGTGGTTTATGGACACAATGGGATTCCATATAGCCGTGAATGGAATGTGCAACCAGCAGCGTCCGGTATTTTTAAAGTATGAAAAACTCATAAAACAAGCTTCTAGTAACAATGTTACTGAATCCCGGCTTGCAAAGACACAATTGGCTGCTATAATGAAACAGGAGCCTTGGCTGCAATACACCGCTGGTAACGGTTTAGACAGTGTTGTTAAATTCCATTTAGGAGAAACAATGAACAAAGACGACAGGGAATTCTTCGCAGAGCTGAGTAGGGAAGAGGTCATAGAGCCTGATATGCTCCAGAGACTTATTCGATATTGTGCGACTGATTCGATTTATACCCAACGCGCGTTTTCCGTCCTACTTCCGAAATTCCTTAAACTCAACCCTCATCCGGTAAGCTTTGGTGCCCTTAGATATATTTCATCTGTGTTTTTACCCATTAACGAAGAATGGAATACTTACTTGGACACCGCCGAATCCTACTTTAGCGAGGTGCAGGATACAATAAACGGCAGACTACAGAATCTCGCCGACGAGGCAGCAAGTTGTGTCGATGATCCCTCAAAAATGGAAGAGGCATTGAATGATCCATGGCTCAAACAATTGGATTGGACTGTGAAGCCCATAAAATACACCAAGCCTCGCAAGGGTCATCCATCCCGTCCTGTGAAAAATCAGAAAATGCCTGGGAAACCACAGTGGTACAAAGAGCTATTCACTTCTAAAGACAGTCTGGACATGAATTTGTCTTCTAGATCTAGAACAACAACACTGCTTCTAAGACTGAAATGGGACAATTGCCCGCTAATTTGGTATGATGAGCATGGATGGTGCTTTTGGGCCAGTAAAGAGATGAAGAACCACTACGAGGGGCTGAATCTGTCTCATGTTGAGGATGATAATCCGAGTAATCAGTCGTTGTTCAAGCTTCCACACCCAGACGGAGCAAAAGGGAGATGTACATATCCGCTTGCTAAATTTTACTTTCAATTTTTTGAGAATAAAATGCTGAGAAGTGATAACATGCTAGCAATGGAAGCGATTTCAATGAATATAGAGTGCTCATATTGGATTTCGTGTCGCCAAAGAGTTACAGAGCAGCTTCCCGTTTTCAAAGGCCAAAACACTGCCAATGGCTTGAATCTGCCTTTGGGCTGGGGATTGATCCTTCCTCGAATGGCACCAATAGGAGCGGTTACTCGCCGTGCAGTAGAGGATACGTGGCTCACAGCCTCTAATGCCAAGAAAAACCGGATAGGAAGCGAACTGAAATGTAATATTCGTGCTCCTCCTGGTTATAAAATTGTCGGCGCAGACGTAGATTCGGAAGAGTTATGGATCGCTGGCGTCGTCGGTGACTCCTTGTTAGGAATGCATGGCGGAACAGCAGTTGGCTGGATGACTCTCGAGGGTACTAAAAAGGCAGGAACAGATTTGCACTCAAAAAGCGCCCAGATTTTAGGAATTAGTCGAAACGAGGCCAAAGTTTTCAATTACGGAAGAATCTACGGTGCAGGCAAGGCCTCTGCAGCAAGGACGTTGCGGCAGTTCAACCCATCTGTATCAGTAGCTGAGGCAGACAAGAAAGCAACCGCTTTGTACGATTCTACCAAAGGAAAGAAACGAGCTTCCAAGCACTTTCCCTTAAAACAGTACTGGCGGGGTGGAACTGAGAGCGTGGTTTACAACCAACTGGAACTTCTTGCTGAGCAACCTAGACAGAGGACCCCAGTTCTAGGTGCAGGTATATCTGATGCGCTGACTGCGGAGAATCTGAAGCACAATAGCTACTTGACTACGAGAACAAATTGGTCGATCCAAAGCAGCGGCGTAGACTACTTGCATCTGTTAATTGCTGGAATGCACTACCTGTCACATGTCTATAATATCCAGGCTCGACTCCTTCTAACTGTTCATGATGAAGTTAGGTTTCTTGTTAAGGAAGAGGATACGTACCGTGCAGGATTAGCGCTGCAAGTAGCTAATCTGTGGACGCGAGCCATGTTCTGTCAACAACTCGGGTTTGAAAATCTGCCTTACTCGATAGCATTCTTCTCTTCTGTTGATTTTGATCATTTGCTGCGTAAGGAGGTTGATGATACATGTGTTACACCGACCCAGCCAGAACCACTGTGTTCTGGAGAAGCACTCAGTATGCCCGAATTGGCTGAGCGGTGTCGCAGCCTTGGCGTGAAAGATCCAAGAAAGCAAGCAGAATTCGAGAGCCAGCCTTTTACGCCTCGTGAACCGCTCATGGCGTCGATCAATGAAACTCCGTATCTTCTCGACTATGTTCAGGCCCAATTGGGTACAGCAATTGAAGCTAGCGAAATCGAGGCGCAACTTGGTTATAGTCTCGGAAATGCAAGAAACAAGAATCAAACCAGTAAAAGCGATACGCCAAGCGAACGAAAACCAGTTTTCCGAGCAAAACCAAAGCTTCCACTTGTTAAGCTGAATTCTGACCAGAATATCCGGTATCATCGGGTAGTGAATCCGAAGGCCTAAAGAACAAGACTCTTCACCGTTTTTGTTTTTTCGGGTTTTATTTATTTAATTAATTTTTTCTTTTGTACATATATATTTACAGATTAATTTTGTTTTTGGTCGCTAATTGAGCTACTGCTGGCTTCATATTTAGCACGCGCCAGTCTAGAGATTTCCTTGTCTGTTTGTAACTCGACCGCGGTGAGTTCAGGCTCAATATCTTGTATCATTTCCTCAATTGGATCTCTATGGCTAGTTTCTTCCATCGATTCCATGATTTCTGGCTTCTTGTGTACATCTATCTGTTGGTATGCATGGCGTATAGATTGATCTGACTTAGTCCCATCCAAAATACTTGAACTAGCCTCCTCTTCATCCAACAACCATTCAGGGGGATATATGGTCTTGTGTGCAAACATCTACACTTATAATTCCATCAATCTAACCTCTTCTCTGTACTATTTCTCCTGTCCTGTCTATCTCTCTCTCTTAAGCTAAAAGCACCCAAACCACTCTTTCTTCCTTCCATCTTGGACGAAGCCCAAATTAAGAGGGACACGTGATCCAAATACAACATAAGGAAAAGGACCACAGCACCCACTTCACAGAAGAGAAAGAAATAAGCGGATCTATATTAAGCAGTGTTTCCCCATTAAACCGCACTGTTTCTTTTTCTAGACAGTCGGTGAAGTAGATCATTTGTTTCGTTGGACTCCAACATTTAGCTTTAGCTGTACATATAGTTAACGATGTCTGACGCTGTATATCTGGACGGCTCGGTAGAGTTCGGGGCGGACGCCCAAATGGATGACGAAACAGGAAGACAGATAGTGACATTGGCGGCTAATCACGAATGGAGGTTCGAGGTAGCATTTGATGCTAAGATGATAGTGCGAGTGATTGAGGGATCCGCGGAATTATTCGGCACGGAGCTCGCTAGAGGCAGAGAATACGAATTCTCCGGGCAAAATGCGGCTATATTCACATATCATGGTTGCAAGTTAGAATGGGAAGGAAGTTGTAGTGAGTATGTGGCTGCTAACCCAATGATGACCCGATATGTTAGTGTTCACTTTTCACTAGAGAAGCTTCGAAGAGAGGCTGAGAAATCGGGTTCTCAACCGCCTTGTGTGATGATCCTAGGCTCAAGGAACAGCGGAAAGTCCACGTTGACCAAAGTTCTAGTGAGCTATGCCACAAAAATGACCAGGTTTCCTGTTCTAATAAATCTTGATCCGACGAGCCCCGTGTTCAGTCCTCCCGGATCCTTAGTTGCTGCTCCTGTATCTCATATTCTCGATATCGAAGATGGTTTCGGCTTGTCTCCTATCAATGGCCCGGCTGCCACTCATCACAAGCAACCGTTGGTTTATAACTTCGGATTGGTCGATCCTATTGAGAGTCCATCGTTCTATAAACTCTTGACATCCAATCTTGCCGCCGGGTTGAACAAACGACTAGCCGAAGATTCTCGTGTAAGACAATCAGGCGTCTTTATTGATACTCCTGACTCGTTTTCGGACGTTGACGATGAGCAGAAACTTCAGTTGGTTGCACACTGTGTCAAAGAGTTCAACGTGAATGCGATTCTCGTCATCGGCAAAGAACGACTTACTTCCAAGCTGCAACGCATTCTTTCAAATGATACTCAAGTGCTGAATATTGCTCAGTCTGGTGGACTGACGGAGGATGATGATGCTTTTGCTCGACAGTTGCAGCGCAAATCTATCGCCGAATACTTTTTCGGCAATTCGCGACAAACACTCTCTCCTTTTACTGTCACTGTGCCTCTCAATAATATTGTCGTCTACCGTCCACTGGAACAAAATGAGATGACGGCTACCAACGACTCCGAGTTTTTAACAAAGGTGGAGCCTTCGGCTGTGCTGCAGAACTGCCTTCTCGCTGTCGTTAATGCGGATCCCTCGGACCCTCCATCCGTGATTGCAAATGCAGAGACTCTAGGCTTTGTCCATGTTGTGGAAGCTGATGAGACCAAAAAGATTCTTAAGATATTGCTACCAGTTCCAGGCAGTGTACCTAATAAGGCATTCATCATGGGATCATTTAGATATCATGAATAAACAAAATCTATTATATATATACACTCATTTATTATAATATTAACATATCTCAGCTGTATTATTCTTAAAAAAAAGCACAAAAACACGCATGTTCAAAGTATCAACTTTCTTACCTATATATACATACTCATAAACGGTACATGTTCTCATAATCCATAATACTGTAACTATTACTTCTTCAAACTCTTAATAAACTTATCAAGATCATATTCTTCAGCATACTCGGTTTCATCCCAGAGTTCGCCAAGACCAGATGCGAAGTCTGCATTCTTCTTATCCTTAGGCTTACCAGTCTTAGGATCGATATTGTCAGCCGCATCCTCCGCAGATGCTTCAATAACATTACCTCCTTCTTGTTCTGCAGATGTACTGAACAAGTCTAGAATCTGGTCGGTACCCATTGATAACAGACCCTTGTTCTGTTGATTAATTACTGAGGATGCAATGTTTAGCTTAAACTGCTGCAGACCCATAATTCGCTCTTCCAACGTATCACGAGTAATCAATCGGTATACATTAACAACTCGCTTCTGACCCAGTCTATGAGCACGGTCCATAGCTTGGAGGTCATTCATCGGGTTCCAGTCATGCTCGACAAAAATGACAGTGTCTGCACCAGTCAAGTTCAATCCGAGTCCACCAACATGTGTTGTTAACAAAAGAACATCTATTGACGGGTCGTCATTGAATTTGGTTACCATTCCTTGACGAGTTGGTCCCGGGGTGCTGCCATCCATTCTTAAATATGAAACTGATGGCATCTTGACCTGGAACAAGGACTTCTCCACAAGATCCAGCATCTCACGTTGTTGACAGAAAATGAGTGCACGGTGCTGGCTCATTGCTCCAGGAACACCGTCCGCCATACTTTCCACTGTTCCGATTCCGCAATCCTTCAGTAATTGCTGGAGTGCCATAAGCTTTGGCGACTGCTCGGCATTCAGAGGCCACTTCGTTGCAAGTTCATTCTTAGTAAACTTCACAAAAGAAGGATGATTGCAAAGCTTCCGCATATACTGAAGGGCCTGGAAAATATGTTTGCGCGCATTATCACCTTGATTCTTAGGAACTGAATCACTCATAACCTCAGTGGCATCTTGCTCAATCTGTGTCTTCTGCTGTCTTGCGAAACTATCATAAAGTGATCTTTGCATCTCGTTCAAATCGCAATAGTAATCTTGGATGATCTTGGGTGGAAGGTCATCAAGTACATCTTCTTTCAAACGGCGCAAAGTAAAAGGCAAAACCTGTTTGTGAAGTGCTTCCAAAGCGATTGTAGCGGCTTCCTGGTCTTTGGGCGACGCTTTTCCTGTTGATCTAGCTGCGATAGGCTTCGAGAAACGTTCGTTGAACGATTTCTCATTACCCAAAAATCCAGGCAACAGGAAATCGAAGAGCGACCAAAGTTCCAAGACGTTGTTCTGAATAGGGGTTCCTGTGAGAACGAGTCTGTGATAAGCTTTATACTGCTTCACAGACTTTGAAAGCTTAGAAGCAGCATTTTTGATAATGTGTCCCTCATCAAGCACACAGTAGTTCCAGTCATATTCAACTGCTAATCGTGAGACTTCATTTCGTGCAGTGTCATATGAGGTGACAACAATATCAGCATCATGAAGCTTGCCGCTGTCCAAAACAGCTTGTCTAGCCTTTGGCAATCCAACAAGAGGTTTAACCACAAGCGAGGGAACGTATCTGTTGAACTCTTCAACCCAGTGACCGGTCAGTGTGGTGGGACAAATGATCAACGAGGGAAGGCGGCGGGTATCTGCGGAATTGGTACGCTTGTGCTCCTCAGCGCGCAAAACGTGGTCAGAGGCAACCATGCAAATAGTCTGCAACGTCTTTCCTAGACCCATATCATCACACAAAATACCATGCAGATGGTATTTATTGAGGAAAGCCAACCAGTTGATTCCTTCTTGTTGATACCTACGAAGCTGCGCGTTCACAGCAATAGGGAGCTCGAACTCCTGAATTCTGGTGGGATCCATCATTTGTCCAATAAATTCGCGTTCCCTTTCCTTACCAGCAAGAAGCTCTGGAGGAATATCCTCAGGGTCTTGTACACCGGATTCCAGCGGGACTAGCTTGATAATGGAAGCAAAAGTAGTTGCGGCAATAAGCCGAATATCATTGTTGGAATCACTCATGCGCCCAAGAACAGGAACGATAAAGAAGACAATATAAGGAAGAATTCCTTCACCCATTGTCAGCATCATATGGAAAATGGCTTCGATTGATCCTTGGCGTCGAACAACGCTTACTGGATCGATCAAACTCTTGCCTAACACTTCCTTAACAACAAATGTAATACCAGTGGAGGGCATTATTTTACAAACAACGGCAATGCAACGGGCGGCAACGTGGCGCACTACGGGGAACTTTGAGAATAGAGCATTGGCTATGAAAGGGAACGCTTCGGTTACCACAGGCCAGAGTGATGAATCTAGGAATGGCAAAAGTGTGCGCAAAACAGCAAGATTATCAATTATTCCTTGTCCATTCTTAGGATCATTGCAAACATCACCCTCATTCTTTATAGTATGGAACATCTGAGCCTTGATTTCAGGAAGCGTCTCGAACAATGACCCGCCATAGTTCTTACAAAGTTTTGACAGGGTAAGTACAGCACCCTGTCTCTTAATATAAGCAACCCGATTCTCACGCTCCTTGAGCAGCACTTCTGAAATGTTTTCAGAATCCATTTTGAGATCATCTTTCTTGAGAGAAAGAACACAATCTTCCTCGCTGTTATCGAATTCAGGGGCCTCGTGAACATCCACACACAAAAAGCCACAAAGGTTCTTGACGATCTTGCTTCCAGCTGGAACTCGGCCAGAGGTGATAAGTTCTCCTACAAGACCGGCCAATACTGAAGAAGCCCTATCGTGAAGTAGAGGAATGGCTTCCGTCTTGATCTCGTCCATCAAGCCTCTAATGATTGGGTTCAGTTTGGTTGGCAATTTTCCTTGGTTGAGATAAATATAGGCAGCCGCACTTGCAGCACGAATACAGGTGTTACGACTCTCCAATGAAGATTCTGCTTCCTCAATTGAACTTACAAGGTTCTTACGCCCGTCTTCTAGAACCTCTGACATGCGGACTTGCGTCTCCGGACTTAACTGGTCTCTCAGTTCATAAAACGTTTTGGTAGCAAGCTGCCGAGATTGAGCTAAAGTGAACACTTCGGCGTTAGGTGCACAATGGTCACCTTCAATTATAGTTGGAAGTCTTGGAAGCATGGCCTCCGGCAACTCGTTTTGACTCATCAATAGAGTGAACAAAGATTGACACTGTGTTCGGACGGCGCGAAGAATCGGGTTGATATCGCGCCACAAAACAGCCGGACCTTGAATATCCATAGATTTCATTAAAGTGGGATTGAGTGCTTCCGTGATCTTTCTCAGAGCATTCGAAGAAGGTGGGGCATATTTGCCTATCTCTTCCAGAAGCAAGTTGACCACAAGGTATTGGCTCGACATTGGTGTCGTGAACATCAATCCCAAATCTTCCACAATTGAATCGGGTATTGCGTTTTCCTTGAAGATACCAACTCCAATCATTCGACCTAGAGCCGTAGCTCCATTCACCTTTGCGCGAATGAACAAAGGCAAATCAATTATCAGCGTATCACCCGAAATCATAGGCCCATCGATGTTGACATCCAACTTGGAGTTCGATGAAGCAGAAGCAGGAGTAGCATCAGCATAAGACTCACCAGAGGGCTTGATGATCAATTTGTCGTCCATTCTGTAGAACCTGCGAGCCGATCCAATAGGTGTCATTAACAGCGGGAAAGCAACTGACCAGGTTTCCATGAAAACACCTGAGAAAAGCTGATCGTTGTTTTGCTTTTCGTAGAACTCCATGAGCAAATGCCAAAGATCCATAGACAAATCCACAACACCACTGTTTTGCTCCAAGAGGATATTTTGGAAAATTAGACGCAAGGTGACCAGACTGACCCAATCCTTGGATCCATGTTCCAGAGTCAAGAATGTCTTCAAAGAGCGCAGTACGGCTTTTCTTACATCTATAATAGAGTGACGCAAAAACGGGTAAAGGCGAGGAACCAACTGGACGAGCGAATTCTCGCTATCAGATGACAAGAGTAAGTCAAGAACCTTAGGGTACGTACATAAAGTAGCCAACAAGTCCATGACATTACCGACAGAGGTGCTAAGTTCGTCCTTTAGGTCACTAATGCATTCCCAAAGAATTCTGAGCAGATCGGCAATTTCTTCCTGGGGTCTTTTCTCAACAAACTCATTTGAAATAGGCAAAAGAACAGCCGCAGCAATGGCTTGAACTTCGTCATCATCTCTTCCATCCAAACCTTTTAAAACACATTTGACCAGGTTTGAAAACATCTTCTCATCTTCAACAATCAACTGTAAGCGCAAAGTGACGAAGTAACGCAAGCCAAGCATACCGCCATGACAAGCGGCCCATACGCCTGTATTTTCAGGATCCATGATCAATATATTTAAAGCGTCGAATGTATCGTGGGCAACATCATCGGGCACATCTAAAATCAATGCACCCAATGTTTGGGCACAGCTCTCTCTGACAGGAGCGACTGCTTGGTCGGCCACATAATCTGCGAATCGATCTAGAGCGAACACGCAGCAGAGGCGACAAGCAAGGTCCTCTAACCAGGATGCGTTGCGGCGTTTGTTGGAATCTTCTGGAGCACCCTTTATCATACCGGCTTTTGTACCGTGAACGCGAATGATTTCACGAATACAGAGCAAAGCACCATGGCGAATTTCCCATGCAGGTTCGAACATATCGAACATTAACCTACAACATAAAGCTTCAAAAGGGAAGGTACGCGGGTCTTTTACTGTTAACGACTCAGCAAGTTCAGCAGTCTTGTCGCGAGACTTATCACGATGCTCTACTGTAACTTTATCTGACGAAGCGTCGCCATTCTTTTTCTCAGACTTATTGTTTGAATCTGACGACTCCACAGCTCGTGATTTTGCCGGCGGTGGAGCTTGCGGACTGCCAAAACGCGCCTTGCGCTTAGCCAAGGCCCTGAGACGAGCATTTACTGGTTCTTTTGGCTGGGGCTCTTCTTGCGGGGTATCGGAGTCCGCTGGATCTTCAGATTTTATCTCAATTTTGGCCACTGATCGGCGTTTTGAAGCGGCGGCAGTGGCAGCCATCGCCGGAGAAGGAGTTCGTTGGGGAGTATCGAGCTCAGTATCCAACCAATCTTTTGTCTCGTCATCACCCAGAAAGTCCATACCTATCTTGCGCTTCAAGGTCTGCCTCTGCATCTTTAATCTATGCTCACTGTCCATTGCTTGTAAGGCTTGGTCGTATTCTCTTCCGGCAGATCCTAACAATGGGGTGCCCTTGGAGATAACGGAGTTAATATCCAGTTGATCGAAAGTCAGCAAGCTAGAGCTTTCATCCTCAACCTTCAATTCTGGAATCTCCTCCTTCTTTACAGAGGCAGCGGCGTCAGCAACGCCGTCTTTACTGTCCGCTTCTTCCAAATCCTTGGTGGGATCCCAGTCTGTGTTCTCGGCGATCAGTCCAACCGCTTTCGCGGCGGCGATTCGGGTATCCCATTTAGGAGACTGGAGGAATGGAGTGACTCTACCGAGCAAGTTGAACAACTCCTCTGGACGAGACTTTTGAACATCTGCTATTTGTTCCGCAGCTACGTTTCTAATATAACTAGAGAATCCAGTATCCAATAAAGATACTAGACGGTCTAGCCTCGACATAGAGTCAAGAAAATAACCTAATTTCAACTACTTCGATTTACTATCTTGCATTATGGCCCCCCTTTATATATATAACTAAATGTTGAGAAGTGATGAGAGAGGCTAGGGACAGCTGATGGCTCGCAGAAGATGATTAAAGTACACAATAGGTATATATATATATATATATATATAAGAGCATTTAAGGGTGAAGGTCAAAAAAAAATAATAACACATAAGTAAGAGGGGATGGCAACGAACAGCACGTGACACCCTCTCCTGATTTTTTTTTTTATAATTTTATTAATTTTTTTTTGCCGTTTCCGCTTGCCGCTACCACAACACAACAACACCACAAGGCCCATGACCCTTAACACTGCAAACTGACTGGCTATGACTATTGTGACTAACATACATAACACCCAAGCCTGAGAATCACTCGTACTAACTAACGCAGGCTATGTACTTTATAAGAGATTTGTAACACCATAATTTGTAGCTTGATAAGCAGGTAGGCAGACCGTTGCCGCTTACGCCCTTATCCGCATACAGCCGGTTTTTCCTGGATCAGGGTACCAGTAAAAGAAGTAGGGATAAGAGAGTCATAATAACAGTGAAGGTGGGTGGTGCAAAATGATATTTTTATTAATTTTTTTTTAAAAAACCCTCCCCGGAGGTATTACGATAGATAGTAGCCAATGACGACCATAGCAAATATAGCCTATCCGAAGAACTCAAGTGTTTAATTAGCAGCAGGTAAATGCTGACCAGATCATTGGTGACAATTATTTATATATGCTATTTATTTAACAACGTTGATCGTGTGATCCGCAAGACTTTTTTCCTGCATGCCACAAATTCTGCGACATGGTGTAACTCCGCGCAGTCTAGATGCCCCCCCCCGCTCTCCATTTTGGGCGCCTTTCCCCGGGGTTCTTTTCCACAAGAAATGACTAAATGTGTCATAAGGCTGAGGACAATTCTGATCAGCCTTTCAGGGTTAGTCAATATATAAGCGACAAATTTCACTTTTTGAAAGCTTAAAAACCGAAACAAATTCCCGACTCATAGTTTCAATTAAAACAAAATGAGTGCACCCAACGACGATGTTCCCAATGCCTCCAATGGAGCCACCGAGATTAAGCAAAACCCGTACGCCTCTAACCCCAGTGACTACCTTAGCAACGTCTCTAACTTCCAGTTGATTGAGTCAACTCTCCGTGAGGGTGAGCAGTTTGCCAACGCTTTCTTCAGCACTGAGACCAAGATTGAGATTGCCAAGGCTTTGGACGATTTCGGTGTTGACTACATTGAGTTGACTTCCCCTGCTGCCAGTGAGCAGAGCCGCAAGGACTGCGAAGCCATCTGCAAGCTCGGTCTTAAATCCAAGATTCTTACTCACATTCGATGCCACATGGACGATGCCAGATTGGCTGTTGCCACTGGTGTTGACGGTGTTGATGTTGTCATTGGAACCTCTCAGTTCCTCCGTCAGTACTCTCACGGTAAGGACATGAACTACATTGCCAAGAGCGCTGTTGAGGTCATTGAGTTCGTTAAGTCGCACGGAATCGAGATCCGATTCTCCTCTGAGGACTCTTTCCGTTCCGATCTTGTTGATCTTCTCAATATTTATCGTACTGTTGACAAGATCGGTGTTAACCGTGTTGGTATTGCCGACACTGTCGGTTGCGCCAACCCCCGCCAGGTTTATGAGCTCGTCCGTACTTTGAAGAGCGTCGTCTCCTGCGACATTGAGTGCCATTTCCACAACGACACTGGTTGCGCTATTGCTAATGCCTACACTGCCCTTGAGGGTGGTGCCCGTCTCATCGACACCTCTGTTCTCGGTATTGGCGAGCGTAACGGTATCACCCCATTGGGTGGCTTGATGGCCCGTATGATCGTTGCTGACCGCGACTACGTCATGGGCAAATATAAGATCCACAAGCTTCGTGAGATCGAGACTCTTGTTGCTAACGCCGTCGAGGTTAACATTCCGTTCAACAACCCAATCACCGGTTTCTGCGCCTTCACTCACAAGGCTGGTATTCACGCCAAGGCCATTCTTGCCAACCCAAGTACTTACGAGATCTTGAAGCCTGAGGACTTCGGTTTGAGCAGATACATTCACTTCGCCAACCGTCTCACAGGTTGGAATGCTATCAAGAGCCGTGTTGATCAGCTCAATCTCAACCTCTCTGATGACCAGTGCAAGGAGGTCACTCTTAAGATTAAAAAGCTTGGCGACGTCAGACATCTCAATATCGACGATGTCGACTCAATTATCAAGGACTTCCATGCTGGCCGAGACCTTCAAATTCCTCCTGCAACTGACGATACTGAGGATGTCCCCCCATTGAAGAAGCAGAAGAACGAGTAATAGACTCTTCCGTATTACAAACGCCAAAAAAGCAATGAAGAGAGATTGTGAACATTCACATATCATCAACTATAACAGAAAATACGATCTAAAACATCACTTTCATTTAGTTCATACAACCTTTTATACATCATAAAGTTACTTCCGAAACAAGCATGAATATTCCCAATAGTATCAACTCTTGCTCGAGCCTTGCCGATCGCGGAGAGTCACAATGTTCTTGAAGCAGTATACCGTCGCAACTTGGGAATAAACATTCAAAACAAAAACCAAATACTACAATTAAACCCACTATCTGATCAAACATATATACATGTCTTAAATTACCACCACACATTTCTCAAAGTGCTGTTGGAAATGCATGCTTCATAGGCAGCATATTATTTTACCCTAATGTTGCTAGTAGTTAGCAGATAAGTCTGGCGTTAGGACCCACCCCCTAGCAGCAGCAGTAGTTAGCAGCTATCCTAAACATATATACTAACACACACTTACCTAATCACACACTAATCACATATTTGAGATACCGAACTGATAGGGGCGACCAACTCAACCTTGCCAAGCGTATCCGTTGCTGAATCCCCGGAGTCCATCCACACATCCAAAAAAATGCGGAATGAAGCCATCTTTAGGTCCGCGGAGATGTCCTTAGCGCAGCTCTATGTTTCCAAGGAAATTTCCAAGGAGATTGTGCGTGCGCTGGGTGACTTAGGATGTGTTCACTTCCAAGATCTCAATTCCGGAGTATCTAGCTTTCAGCGTGCATTTGTGAATGAAATCAAATCTGTTGAAAACTGTCTTCGTCAAATTCGATACTTGCGGAGTCATATAAAGGCAAACAATGTCACGGAGGCACCTATTTGGGATGGCCAGCGAATTGAGGACCCAGACTCATTGCCCAAGACTTTGACCCAACTAGAACACCAAGTGAGTAGCCTCGTGGAATCCCAAAACGACCTCAAAGATAAACAGGCAAGACTGCTCGAGTTCCGCCATGTACTTCGCTCGGCGTCCAATTTTTTCGGCCATGTCGACGATAGTCAGCATGGATCAGATCCAACAACAAGCATTGTTGCTGGTGTAATTCCAAAACGGCTGGTCCCGTTTTTAGAAAAGGTAACTTGGCGTGCACTTCGCGGTAACCTCGTATTCTCTGCTAACGAGATCGGCAGTCCGATCTGGGACCAAAATGCGAAGGATTACGTTCCTAAATCCGTATTTATTTTGGTGACCCACGGTTCAGAGTTGCTTCAAAAGGCCCGCAGAATTGCCGAGGCAATGGAGTCACACTTGTATGACATATCTGGCCAGAATTCCTCGGCCAAACTTGCCTCTGTTAACGCACAGTTGTCTGAGGTAAATGACATTTTCGAGTACACTCAGCAAGCTTTAGACGTTGAGCTCTCCTCTATTGCAAAAAACATTAACTCTTGGGACCTACATATACAAAAAGAACGCGGCATTTATGACATGCTTAACCGGTTCAGCTACGACGACAATCGTAAACTGCTCATCGCTGAAGGTTGGATCCCCACTGATGAGGTCTCTAACGTCCAGTTGACCCTCCGGTCCATTAGCGAGTCTTCCCAGGTGGAGAGCCCTACCATGTTGAGTCTGCTCGAAACCAGTAAGGCGCCCCCTACTCTTCATCGCACTAACAGAGTTACTGAAGCTTTCCAGAATATGGTAGATGTATACGCCATCGGAACTTACCGTGAGGTGAACCCCGGACTTCCAACTGTAGTCACATTCCCTTTCATGTTTGCAGTCATGTTTGGTGATATTGGACATGGATTTCTAATGTTCCTGGCTGCGTTGGTTGTTGTTCTAAACGAAAGGAAACTTGCCAAGTTCCAGGGAGGCGATGTTTTCGATATGTTCTACTCCGGCAGATACGTAGTGCTCTTCATGGGTATGTTCTCAATGTTTACTGGATTTTTATACAACGATTTGTTTTCGAAATCAATGACTCTATTTGCCAGTGGTTGGCAGTGGCCCGAAGGGTTCGAGACTGGCCAGTCCGTTACCGCCGAGAACACTGGTCGTATTTATAAAATTGGTATGGACTGGATGTGGCATGGCGCGGAAAATAACCTGAGATTTATGAACAGTTATAAGATGAAACTCTCAGTCATTCTCGGATACATTCATATGTTGTATTCCTACATGTTCTCGTTGGTCAACAACTTGTATTTCCATTCGATGATAGACATTGTTGGCAACTTCATCCCAGGTCTCATCTTCTTCTTGAGTATTTTCGGTTATCTGTCAATTGCTATTATCTACAAGTGGACAATCGACTGGAACGCAACTGGTGATCAACCCCCCAGCTTGATGAACATGCTTATCAACATGTTTTTGTCTCCGGGAAATATCGATGTGCCCTTATACAAAGGCCAGAAAACCGTCCAGCTTATACTCCTTGCTGTTGCATTGATCAGTGTTCCATGGCTTTTGTTATGTAAACCGCTTTATTTGCGAAAGAAGATGCAAGAAAAACACCAAGCTCTTCCTAGCCACGAAGCTGATGCGAGCAGTTCCGATGGTGAAGAAGAAGAGGAAGAGTCGTTCGGCGATATCCTGATTGAGCAAACTATTCACACCATTGAGTTCTGTCTGAACAGTGTTTCTCACACAGCCTCATATCTCCGTTTATGGGCGTTGTCTTTGGCCCATTCTCAACTGTCGCAAGTCTTGTGGGATATGACATTGAAGCTGAGCTTCGGAAGCACTGGTGTTGTTGGCGTCATTATGGTCGTCGTCATGTTCGCCGTCTGGATGAGTTTGACCGTCGCAATTCTCACCGTTATGGAGGGAACTTCAGCAATGCTTCATGCTTTGCGTCTTCACTGGGTTGAAAGTATGTCCAAGTTCTATATCGGTGAGGGCTATGCTTTCGAGCCTTTCTCATTTGCAACCATCGAGGCTTAAGACATGTATGAAAACACGTACGTGAGATGAAATAATATATACTAAAATAATAAAGATAAAAATAATATAAACAATGAAGTTGCATGAACAAAATAAAGAAAAAATAGCCCGACTTTTTATTCAATAATTGAACGAAATGCTACACATTCTCACCCCGTTTGCTTGTTTAAGGGATGTGTGATCCATGGCGAAGGCTTAGGGTTACACTGACTGGCAGTGCTGCTCACTATCCTGGGCTGTAGGTGTCTATCACAATACGCTATCTAGAATTGCAACTTCCTTTCACGACGATTCATATGCAATCATATGCTTGGAGGCTCCGATGATTTAGCTGCAGTTCTATCTGTACTCGATCGTCTTACCAATGAGCTGGAGTCCAATCGCGAGGCATTAGACACGACGTGCGAAAGGGCAGATGATATTGGCGGCGGAGGATCCATGCTTCCGGACGGTGCGGTTGGAGAAGAATCAATTAGCGAGATTAGGAAGAAAGTTTTACAAGAAAAGCAAGACTGTGATTATCTACGGGAATCTTTAGAAAAAAGCGTTGTGCTAGCCGCGAATTCAGTGACATTTCTGCGTGGAATCCACGATTTACAGGCACAGAGAGAGCTAGCGCTCCACAAGTCCGCATCTGAAGAGCTTTTATACTGGCAGACCGAAGTAGAGAAAGCCGCTGACGAGTACTCAGAGCTGGTCTCTCGGTACCTTGCCGTAAGCAGCAACTTAACGAAACTTTATGAGAAGTTACAGGTCCAGATCAAGTAACTTCCTCACCGATTTATGTAACTATCTACAAAGTATATAAGGAAATATCTGGATAAATGAATAAATAAGCACAGCTGGTTGATGGCCGGGTTCTGTTTGAGTTTTCGTTGCTTGCTTCGTTGTTGTTTCTCTGATTCTTTTTCTTGCATCCGCTTCATTGAGCTTGAATTGAGGTCTGTTTTTCTTGTTGTTGCTCTTTGAGGTCTGGATTGTTCACGCTTGTTTCTTTCTTTCTTTCTTTTTTTTGGAGGGAGGGTTTCAAATTCATTTTCAAATTCGTTTTCATTAACTAGCTAACATTTGTTGTTGGAAACATTATTATGATTTCATGGAACGAGAAAGCAAATCTTTTGGTTTTCAAGCTTACTGTTGGAATGCATTGGGGGGTAGTTGGGCTCTAGATTGTTGGAAGAGCTGCATAGCCACTGCTGGGTCAAAGTTGGCCTGCTTAAGGCACATTTCAGCAAATTCAGCAGTGAGACCAGTTTGTTTCATGAGTTCTTGGATAATAATCACATTATTTGCAGGACCGGGGGCACCTGGGACCGCACCAGGCATAGCACCGGGCATAGCACCGGGCACCGGAGGCATCGAACCAGGCATAGCACCAGGCATCGGACCGGGCATTGAACCGGGCATCGGACTTGGGACCGAGCCTGGAGCGCCAGGCGAAGGCATAGGTCCTGGTGAAGCAGAGTTGAAGCCTGGTTGGGACGGGGGCACACCTGCTTGAGGGCCAGGCATAGGAGGTTGCATTTGCTGAGGTTGCATTGGTGGAGCTGGGACAGGAAGTGCGGAATGGGCACGGATGTTAAGCATGTCAGATGCCACGAGGTAGCTGCCGTTCATTCCAGGCAGAACAACCAGCGTCCTATCGAAGCTCCGCACCTGGGTGGATGGGGGCTCGATAAATTCGCCGTGAATGATCATCATTATAGCTGTGTCTCCCGGTGCTCTAACGTCCGAAATCTTCACTGCGTCCATAGCAAACGCGGAAGCATTTGCCAGGTCATGTTTTGTGGCTGGAACACGATTAAAGGCTCCTCCAATAGCTGATTGGCCAACATAAACTTTATTATGACGTGCTTGTTGCCCGTTATTTCTCTCTAAGTTACGGCTCATCTGAATGTATATTGATGGTGCCGGTTTACTCGTGGGAAGATGCGGGGCTCCACCGTTGTAGCACAAGCTGAACAAGGAGGCTTGATCATAAAGTGCTAATAAACCAGGACGGTTGGTATCCCACATACTGAAAAAGTTAGACAGGAACATCGGGGCCAATGAGGCAACACCCTCATCCTCGAAGAATGCAGGTCTCGTTGGTACCGGAAGTTTATTTTTAGGCAGATCAGCTTCAGTACGCACGGTGACACCGTCTAGGATGAGCAGTCTCGGGAACATGCCTACGAGTTCTCTAACTTGAGACTGGAATGCCGGATGCTGTTGAACAGGGTTGCCAGCAAGCACAAGCTCACGAAGCATCGGCAGTTGATTCTTCAGTTTCACAAAGGATGCAACACTGCCTATTTGATTGTTTGCGAGACTCAAGTTCAAGAGAGATGGGTATGTTTTGGAAACCGTTAGCACCAGCTCAGTATCAGCAAGGTTGTTTCCTTCGAGCGAAATACTTTCCACATCGCGTAAGCTTTCACCAGCAAGCTTCATCAAAGCCATGAACATCTTCACAGCAGTTTCAGGGCTATCAAGCATCTTGTGCGCCATCAAAGTTGGGTCAGACATCATCATCGCCAAGTTCAACAGCTTAGCCTGCGGGTTGTACCTGCTCTGCAAGAAACCTTGCAAGATTTGAATGGCCATGGACGTTTCCGGAGACGGTCCCATGTTCTTGTAAATAACTTTGATGTTCAGCTTGTTGCCCGCGAACCTGACGCCGCTCCACTTCTCCATTTCTCGGGCGTCGTTCGGGGGAATTTGGGCACTAATTACGGCTCCATTTTGTTTGGGGTTTTGAAGCTTCGATCGAGTCTTGCGTTCAATAAACGCGACTAAATCGTTCATCGTTCCGCCTTCCCAGTGTCGCACTTCGATATGTGGAACCTTGAGTTGGTTGTTTTGGTTGTTTTGGTTGTTTTGGTTGTTTTGGCTGTTACCTGGCTCATCCACTGCCATGTCACCAGCGCCTTGGCCGCGGCCTCCATTATATCTACGACGACCTCCTCGAGAGCTCATAAGTAACCACTTGTGTTCTCAGATCGAGGATTCGCAATATGGTACGGGGATCTTTAGAAGATTAAAGATTATTTTTCAGTTGGGAAAGGTCTATAAAATCCCTGGGTTTTTTTAAAAAGGCGGTGGTGGTGTGTGGTGTGTAGTGCTGGAAAGATTTACCTAGCCACCTGTTGTTGCCCATATGCAGTAACAGCAGAAGTAGTAGTAGTGTTGAGTAAACCCAAGGTTAGATACTGCGGGAGTGACGTAACGCGGTTAGCTGTGGACAGAGAAGGACAACTATGCAGTAATGTAAACTATAGAATATATAAAAAGAAAATAAGAACAAAATAAGAACACTGGAATTAAATATAACGCGTTTTTGTTTCGCTTTTTGCGTTTCCGTTGCGCGTATTCTTCTTCGATTTACTCTCTCTTTCTTAGCTTTTTTCTATTTTTTTTCACCTTCCCCTCCCTTCGTCACCCCCCTGTTCCCAGCGTCTCAACTAGTAGTATGTAGTATCCAGTACGGGTTTTATGAATATCTATGTTCACCCGCGTTTCTATCATGCTAAGGAGAACTTCTGTACAGTAATAATAATAATATTAACATACTTACTATATTTATATTTCAATATTAATGTCTTTTATTCGCGGTTGCAAGACAAGTATATGACCGCACTACTCTCTAAATGCCTCCGTTCGTGAAAGTATGTAGTATCTAAACCCTTTTTTTCGTTGAAAGTTCTCATCGACCCTGTGTCCTCAAAGTTCCTCCTCCTCCTTCTTCTCCGCCATTAGCTCCCACCACTACCCAGCACTAACACCACCTAAACCCCTTCTCTTAGGTAGAAGGGTACTGCCACTACTTCCTGCACACCTCACGGACTGGTCCACATTTGTTGATTCTATTTAGCCAGGGCTTCCCTTCCGATTGTCTAGACAACCATGACGGATGCTCGAAGTACCTACGACGAGTCGAACGAGGTATGGCCCTACTTTATATTGACAATACTAGGCGTCATTCTTGTTCCGATGACCATCGAACAACTCTTCCAACTGTTGGCTTCTCCCAGTAAAGGCAAACCGATTTCACCAACTCATTCAGAATTCCGCGCGAGTCTGAGCCGTAAACGTCTTCTTTCTAGTGGCAAGCTCTGGAGCGTTGTTGCCGGATGGGCTATGGTGGCCTCTTTGATAACGTTCATCAACAGAACAGGAAACTCCACTGTCGTTTCCACCCCGGAGATCTGGGACCCGTATCAGATTCTCAGCGTTGCCAAATCGGCCAGCGTTAAAGAAATCAGATCTGCGTACCGAAAACTATCTCTTGAATTCCACCCGGATAAGGTGAAAGACTTGGCCGAGTCCACCAAAGACGAGATTGAGGCCGCGTACGTCGACATTTCTAAGGCCTATCGTGCTCTTACTGATGAGACTACCCGTGAAAACTACATATTATACGGCCACCCGGATGGACCTCAGCCTGTTACCCACGGCATCGCCTTGCCTGCTTTCCTTTTCAACCCCGCTGCCTCGGTTTCGTTTGTTGCAACTTACCTGCTCGGGTTCGGAATCGGAATCCCGTTGATCGTTGGCAGATGGTGGCAGAGCAGCCAGAAGCGCACCAGAAAGGGTCTTCTTCAGGACACTGCCACCCAGTTCAGTGAGATGCTTGCTAAAGAGCAGGCTCACTTTATTACTGGCAAGCGCATCCTTAAGACCATCTTGATGTCCCCAGACATGGATGAGACTCTCAAGGGACTCGGAGAGGCTGCGGCAAGTCTTGATTTCGCAGGCCGTTCGAAGGTGTTGGAAAGCTACCTGAACCGTAATACTCCGCAGAAACACATTGAACTCGTGGTGGCTACCGAGACTGCCCGTCTTCTTCTTGGATTGCATGACATTGCTGCTGTATTCCGCAGTTTCCTTTTGTGCCAGCGGTCTCTTGAGCTTCGCAGAGCCATTATCCAAGGTGTTCCCTTTGACCAAGTCAACAACGGGGAATACTTACAGCTGAAGGGCGCCAGTCTCGAATTGGCCACTAAGGGTGATAACAAGGATCGCGAATCGATTTTGAAGACCGTGGACAGCGCTCGTAGCTACTTCCCGCGTCTCCATCTTTTGGATGCCAATTTCCGAGTCGTGGGCGAGTCTAAAGTGACCACTGCTAGCCAGGTGCATCTTGAAATTAAATTCCTTGTGCTTCCGCTAGGCGACACTGCTCCCGAGCTTAGCAAGAAGGACATCCACCCAGACGAAGAAAGCGTAGGTCTCGATGCTGGATTCCGGGACCCTGCCTCGGTCAACACCCGACAGCCGGAGCTTCCTGACGCTGTCGCACCGTTCTACCCAGTTGACCTTCAGACTTCGTGGTACATATACCTCTACGCTGAGCGTGATAACAAGCTCATGGAGAAGCCGTTGGAAATCACCAACCTGGACTTGCATAATTTGAGTCTTAGCCGCGAGCAGGTAAAGAAGGGCGACGACATTGTCGTAGGCACTTTGGTGCTTCCCATCTCCTCATCCACTCCCCCGCAACCTGACCAGATCCCTCTCCGAGTAGCCTTGACTTCCAGCACTTACTTCGGTGCCGATATCCGAACACCGGTTGTTATGGATGTTGTGCAAGCTAGCGAACCTATTAAACAGGACGGTCCACTGCCAGAAGAAGAAGAAGACGAGGAGGAAGATGACCAGGAAAGTGATGAAGAAGTCGAGGGTCTTAGCGATATTGATACTTCGACCGAAGAGGAGGACAACGCTGATGACGACTAATGTTACATAGGTATAAAACAAAAGAATCCCTGAGAAGGAAACCAACAAATGCCAATGCAAATTGAAATTGAAATACTTTAACTAAAATGAATATATATATATACATATATATATAAACATATCTAAATAAACGAAGTAATCTTTTCTACATTTTCCTCTAACCTGTATGTATGTCCTCCTCATCTTCCTCCTCCTCTCTGCCTCGTACCGGCTATAAATATAGCATAGTAGGGAAAGGGGGCAGTGCCGCTCATTAGTGTGTACTGGTAAAACGGGTGGCCTGTGTGGGTGGTATTGGGATCGGGGGCGGTTGATTTGTCACCATATGATAAGCTGGCTGAGGGAGAACTTAGATAGCGAGGCAACTTAATTACAAGCCCGATTAAACACTACTAATTGTTACCACATCTACAGTCACACTAGGTTGTGGCAATTAAACCGCGAGAATGGACGAAATTATAGAGGCGTTCTTGTTCACGTTCGCGTCCATTGTGTCCACAATAGTTACAGTTCTCGTGATTGTGTCATTGTATATTCTATGCTCTGGAACTAGAGGAATTGAGCTTGGCGACGGATTGCCTGGAGCGTTTGACGATTCAGAGCAATTCCTTGAGGAGGAAGCGGATGCGTTGGAAATGATGGACGATAGATCGAGACAGAGCTACTTAATGGCCAAGAGATGGATTGAACACAATCCGCCTAACTCAGCAGATACGGATATTAGCTTGAGCCAGTATATGACCATTCAAGAAAAGGCTGTTGCTGCTTGGGAGTTTACCTTCGACATTTTGCAGCAGCCATTCATTTTGGTGCGGAACCGAACCGAATTAGAGTTCCGCGGAACCGATGATATTGGCTGCGTGCAGACCAACCTTCCGTTACCCAAACAGAAGGAAGTCTACTACTGGGAGGTAAAGATATACGATATGGATCCGGACACTAGGCTCTCTGTTGGGTTGACCACAAAGCCGTACCCGGTGTTCCGTCTTCCTGGTATGCACCGGTACTCTGTTGCATATGAAAGCACGGCGCGGCGAAGGCTCAATCAGCCGTTTAAAGCAATTTCGTATGGTAAGAAATGGCAAAGAAGCGATGTAATTGGTGTGGGCTATAGAACGAGGTCCGGCACGGTATTCTTCACTCACAATGGCAGGAAACTAGACGACGTTGTCCATGGCTTACGGCTGAATGTTTTCCCTACTATTGGAGCTACGGGACCCGCCAATGTATATGTAAACCTTGGCCAGGACGGGTTCGTGTTTATCCAGGCCAATGTAAAAGAGTGGGGCTTGGCACCTGCTCAAGGCTCACTGGCGCCTCCGCCAGCATATGGGGACCAACAGGATAGTCTTCTGCTGGAGAGCACAGGCAACCCGGGTCCTTCAAGGTCCGAACACTTAGAGTCTGATGCGCCACCGTATGTTCGAAGACGGTCGAACGATGATGCACATGCTTCATTAAGTAGCCAATCAGTTGATATCCACACCCCGCCGGGATCCCCACCCCCACCACAGCCGCCATTCCCCCGCAGGACCGATTCCCTTGCGGAGGTCGACCCTGAAATAGACGACGTGCCTCCACAATTACCACCACCACCACCATCATCATCATCCCAATCTAGAGAAGAAGATAATACAAGAGATCAAACGAGTCCAAGAGCGGAACAGGACCAGGAATCAGAACTGTCGCGGAACCCAGAAGAAACATCAGAAGAAACGACACAAGCAACCGAAGGCCGCGTCCTTGGCTCTGAAAGCTTTAATAATGGTAGTAGTGGTGACACTCCTGACGAGACTAATACCAGTAATGAGGCTGCTGGTGATACTGGAACTTCGGATGCTACCAACAGCTCAATGAATGATGACATTACCAGCGAAAACATCAGCGATGCTGATAGTAATAAACCACATAGTGACGACGAGTGAAAGAGAGCCAGACTTTGCTTTGCCTGGTTTCACTTCAATTTAAGAATATATGTCAAGGAGGGGAAAATAAAACTTGACACTTCTCACTTTCTTTATGCTTCCTCTCCTCAGACACCATCTCTTTGCATTTCATTTCATTCCATTCCACTCCACACCATTCAATTTTATTTTATTTTATTTATTCCTTGTTTGATATCGTTTATGAATGAATACATTACATACATTATTACCACCAAGTCATGATTTTGGATTGACCTTTAGAGTTTATTTCTTGGATTTCTTTTTGTTCTTCTTGGATTTAGCCAATGCTCTCTGGGCAGCTTCCTCTTGCTCTTTATGCGAATCATTTCCCTGAACAGGTGCCTTGGCATGCTGAGGTTCCGGGGCAGCTGGTTCCTCAGGCTCAACACCGCTCATGACACTTGCGGATCCCCGCTTGCGGTCGGCGCCAAATTCGAAATATTGAGGGCCTAAACTCGCAAGAATTCGTGAGAGCTCATTGACCTTCTTTACCTTGTATTTGTACACCAAACCTGATTTAGGATCGTAAGTCTTAATGACGATCTTCGCTGGCTTGGCCGTGGGATCTACACGGTCTCCGCCCTCTGCAACTTTCTTATGCGTATATCGAGTAGACACTCTTGTTGAGTTCGGTCTGGCCGTCAACAGAGCGTTCGAACGCTCGATGAAGTCCTCCATGGATCAATGAAACTGAAATTAATGTTACACTATGTTCCGTACCCATTAGCTCACACTGGGCTTACTCTGCCACTACTACTAATCTACGCCTGCTCCCATTACCTTGGGTCTCCTCCTCCCTTCCCTATCTTGGGAGTAATGGACCCATGGTATAGCAGTACCCTAGCATAGCTGGGATGGTGAACGCTGTCAGTACTTACCAACGCTTCCCGGTTGGCTGAGTGGTGTTTGAATAAACAGGTTAAATTAAATTATGGTACGTATTTATGCAGATCAGTTCTTCTTCTTCGTGGCTAGCTTCGCCTGACGCTTCTTCTCGCTTTTTATAAGCACCGAACCGATGAAAGTACCTACAACAGCAGTACCAGCGAGCAGAAGAAGAGCCGGGATTCGAATGATCCACTCTCTCGGTGGGAAAACCTTGAGCAGCGGGCTATCGTCTGTGATGAAAGGAACGACAAATGTCCATGCTGTGTAGTATGCGAAGACTGCGGTCGCAACAAGTAGCATCCCGAGTCCTACAAGCGTATCGAGTGCCATTCTAGTGACGTGGTAGTGGTGGGGTGTGTATGTGTGTGTGTGTGGGTGGTGCTACACGGCTACCTACCCTTAACTTCTAGAGTGACGAGACGGGCCCTCCTCCTCCTCGCTCAGAAACCACCCTTCCCCAGAGGGAACCCCCGTCTCCCGTTTAGAAGCTTAAGGGTAGTATAGGGGGAGGACCTGGGATTAGGACGGTTAAGGTGGAGCGTGGGGAGGAGGGAGGGAGGCAGGCCAGAACGTGCACTAGTGAGTGGGGGCTAGGGCGGAGACAACCCGTCTGACCATAGCGTGGTCAGGAAGTAATCATATATGGCAGCCCAAAAAAAGACAAGAGGGTGTAAAGTATAATGGATTAATTCGGTGGCGAGGAACGGGAGAGGGGCGAACATAAACTGCCCAAACGGCAACCCTGAATATTTAGACCAGTCAGGTGAAGACAATTAGCATAAGTATTACGGGTCACCGTTGTCGTGGATTTGGTTTTTTGATTGTGCAGGTAACTGCCTGTCCACTAATGGGTCTTATGCACGAAGAGTTTAGGGTTCATGTTTCGGACGGCGGGGTGAAGAAAAGACCGTTGCTGCGAATCACGCGATAAACTTACACCGTGAATATAAATACCGAAGGATCTTCTACATTAAACTTCTTAATTTTTTCAACAGAGTTTTTGTTTTACTTCGATTTGATTTAAACTCGATTTTTCCAATAATGTTCCGCCAGACTGCCCGCGCTACCCGCACCATTTCTCCTAAGTCGTTTATCTTCAAGCGCACTAAAGCCACCCAGCCCGATCTCGAATATGACTTCGGTGCTTTGGAGCCATACATTTCCGCTGATATCATGGAGACCCATTACACAAAGCACCACCGTACTTATATTGCTGGCTATAACACCAACTCTGAAAAGTTAGAGGAGGCAATTGCTAAAAACGACATCAAGGCGCAGAACCAGCTCCTGCCGCTCGTCAACTTCAACAGCGGCGGTTACATCAACCACAACTTGTTCTGGAAGAATCTTGCTCCGCAGAGTGCTGGAGGTGGTGAGCCCCCCTCGGCCCAGTCTGCTCTTTCCAAGGCTATCTCTTCTTCCTATGGTTCGCTTGACACCCTGATCGATCAGACAAATACTAAGCTTGCTGGTATCCAGGGCAGTGGATGGGCCTGGCTAGTCAAGAACAAGACTACTGGTGACCTTGATGTAATCACTACCCCCAACCAGGACATTGTTCCTGCTCAATACATTCCCTTGGTTGGTATCGATGCCTGGGAGCACGCATACTACTTGCAATACAAGAATGTTAAGGCTGATTACTTCAAGGCTATCTGGAACGTTATCAACTGGAAAGAAGCTGCTGCTCGTTTCGAGGCTTAAACGATTGTTCTATAAATTCACCACCTTATGTTTGACATAACCTTTTTTTTTTTACTTTTATCTAAACTGTTGAATTTAGAGACTGAAAGTAGCTGGGATCAATTTAGAACCACCCTTGCATAGTGATCATCTATATGTACTTTGTGATTAGACCACTATCGAATTGATATGCGTTGATAATAATAACGCTGCTAAATGGTATTCAGTGCCCTGTACTTTTAGTACAAAAGCCGTTGATCGCTAACGCGTGTGCCTGCTTTACCACAACCCACTGCGGTTGACAATGTCAATTTCAAGCAGTAGTACCATCATAATTTGCGGATATAACTGTGACTCAGAAACGGAACGACTAGATTATAGCTGTTAGTGTTTGTTTATATATTTATAATTGCAAACCAGAGTTATTATGCACTATCCAATTCTACACTGGTCCAAGTCTTAGCGACACACTTAGAGAAACACGACGCAGGGTCTCAAATTTACACTGAACAATGCTATTTAAATTAACTTCTACTAAAATTAACTAGTTTTTTGAGAAAAAAAAAATTATCTGTTGACTCAATGCAAAATGCAAACGAACGCTCGTCATTCGATTGCATGCCCCTCTCCAACCCGCAGTTACCCTTAGTCAGTGTCTTGGAACTAAAGGCGGGGGTTGACTATTCATGTGGTGAGCGCGGTGGATTTCATGCGTTAAGGGAAAAACAGTCATACAAATTTCAGATACTTTAAGTAGCCACAAACACCACCACCGTTTCTGAACATACTTTAAGAAATGTCAGATCTCGCTGGAAAAGTAGAGGACGTTAAAATCTCTGAAGAAGCCAAGGCCAAGGCCGATACTGCTCAGGTTATCACGCCTTGGGATGTTGCCGGTGCTGTTGAGGATGGTGTTGACCAAGGTATTGACTACGAAAAGATCGTTAAGGAGTTCGGCTCCCAGTTGATTGACAACGACATTTTGGAGCGATTCGAGAAGCTTACCGGCCACAGGCCACACCTTCTTTTGCGCCGCGGTATGTTTTTCTCGCACCGTGACTTGAGCCGCATCCTCGATCTTTATGAGCAGAAGAAGCCGTTCTTCTTGTACACAGGTCGTGGCCCGTCGTCTGACAGTTTGCATATGGGCCACTTGATTCCTTTCACATTCACAAAGTGGCTCCAAGATGTGTTCGATGTTCCGCTCGTCATTGAAATGACTGATGACGAGAAGTTTTTGTTCAAGCACTCGTTGACCATTGAAGATACGAACGGAGTATTTTACAAAGAAAACGCAAAGGATATTATCAGTGTCGGTTTCGATCCAAAGAAGACATTTATTTTCAGTGACTACGACTACATGGGCGGAAACTTCTACAAAAACGTTTCTCGGGTTAGTCGCCAGATCACATACAACCAGGCCAAAGCGGTATTTGGTTTCAATGAGAGCGACTGTATTGGCAAGGTGCATTTCGCCTCGATTCAGATCAGTGCTGGTTTGTCCGATAGCTACCCGCACTTGTTCGGCAACTCCAAGATCCCATGTCTTATCCCGTGTGCCATCGACCAGGACCCGTATTTCCGTGTGAGTCGCGATGTTAGTTTCAAGCTTCGCCATCCAAAGCAGGCTCTATTGCACTCGAAGTTTTTCCCTGCCTTGCAGGGCGCTTCGTCTAAAATGAGCGCCTCTGCGGATACTTCGGCTGTGTTCATGACTGACACCGCCAAGCAGATCCAGAAGAAGATCAATAAATACGCTTTCAGCGGTGGCCGTGCTACCATTGAGGAGCAGCGTGAGTTTGGTGGAAACTGTGACGTTGACGTTCCATTCCAGTACATCTCTTTCTTTATGGATGACGATGAGGAGCTTGAGCGGATTCGCAAGGCATACACCAGCGGTGAGATGCTCACTGGTGAGCTTAAACAGATCTGTATCAAGCTTCTTCAGGAATTCGTTGCCGACTTCCAGTCCCGAAGGGCTGAAGTCAGTGACGAGACTGTTGATCTGTTTGCTAGCATCAACCGCGAGTTTTCTTGGGGCCATGCTATGCAATCCTATGCCGAGGCCGCAGAGGCTGCGAAGAATGCTCCGAAAACCGATAACAAGCCCGGTTCCAAAGCATCAAAGAAGAAATAAAGATAAACAGTCGTCATAATAAGGTCTTTATTACGTAGGGTCATAGTATGTCATAACTAGGTCGTTGATTAATTCAATTGGTGGCTTATTGCTTTGTTTGTATGATTAGAGCAGTTATGGTTAATTCCTTATTGCTTCATTTTTTTTCTTCTTTTGGCTAGCTTTGGTTTAATTTCCATAGATCCAGTACATGTTGCAGAGAAAATTGTAAACTTGTCTAATTGTTCTTAGATTTGATGTACTCAACAAGTGCCTCAATGGTGATTGACTTAATGTTGTGCTGTTCGGCAAACTTCAAACAATCATCTCTGCGAGCCATCATACCGTCCTCTTCACGAACAAGCTCGCAGATCACGGCAGCCGGCTGTTTACCAGTCAAAGTGCACAGATCAACAGCGGCCTCAGTATGGCCCTGTCGAGCGATCACGCCGCCCTCGCGAGCGCGGAGAGGAAGCACATGGCCTGGCCTATTGAACGTCTGCGGAACACTGGACGGATCAGCAAGCTTACGGGCAGTGAAGGCCCGGTCATATGCGCTGATTCCGGTTGTGGTGCCCTCGTATGCATCAACAGTCACCGTGTAGGCAGTTTTGTGGCGATCTTGAAGGTGAGGAACCATGAGCGGAAGATCGAGTTTGTCTGCCAACTTCTCAGAGAGAGGAACACAGACGTATCCGGAAGAATGCTTGACAAGGAACGCCATTTTCTCAGTGGTCATGTCTTGAGCGCTGGCGATGAGATCACCTTCGTTTTCTCTGCTCTCGTCGTCGAGCACAAGCAGGAATTCACCTCTTTCGAATGCTTTAAGCGCCTCCGGGATTTCGTCAAACTTGAGAGTAGCCGTCATAATTGATAGGTCTTCGGATAATGCAGGTTTAGTGATGCAAATGGAAAATTACAGCAATGACTTTGCAGTAAAAGAAATCTCTTAGGAAAGGGTAGAAAGTTTGATAATGATCGACCAAGTCAATCGATTTGAGTCCTCAAAACAAGCAGGTCGCTTTAAGTACAATTTAGGTCCGAAGACGACAACGTCCAGTCAAGCTTTTGGGGGCCCCGACGGATGATGAATACTCAGACTTCCAGGGCTGGGGTTTGGCGATCTCTATTTGGTCATGCATTTCTGTCATGCATGGCTTACTATAAAAGCATCCACATGCAGGCCGTAGTATGCAGCTTTACTATATAGAATTATAATAAGGTATTTGTCCATCGCTTAGGATTCATTCTAATCCTTATTTGCTGGTGTAATTTTGCAATTAACTCCTAAATGCTATTTCCCATTGGTAGCCCGTTACCTAGGCCAAAACCGTCGGCTTGCACTCTAAGCAGCATGTGGGTGCTGGTAGGCAAGCTTAGTAGTGTGGCTTCGGAAGGCGAAACATATGAATAAGGACCCCCGCCATTGAAATGTCAGCGGGCATCGCAAAACCGTGCAGTACCGTTAAACTACGCATCTCTCCACGAATAAGTCAGAAGAAGAACGAACATGAATCGTTTATTCGGCAATAGACAGAAAACACCAAAGCCATCACTCAATGAAGCCATTAGTGGGCTCGAGACCCGTGTGTCGTCACTGGATGTCAAGATAGCCAAGCTCAATGGCGAGTTGTCTACCTATCAACAAAAGCTTGCCACCATGCGAGATGGACCTGGCAAGAACGCCATAAAACAAAGAGCATTGAAACTGCTGCGCCAACGCAAGCAAATCGAGGCACAAAGGGATCAGCTGGAGTCCCAGAGCTGGAACATGGAGCAGGCCACCATGACCCAGGACAATCTCCGTAATACCATGGCTACAATCGATGCCATGAAGACCGCTAGCAAGGATCTGAAGAAACAGTATGGTAAAGTGGACATTGACAAAATTGAAGATATGCAGGACGAGATGGCCGATTTGTTGGACATGAATGAGGAGATTCAAGCTACCATGTCACGCAACTATGCGGTTCCAGAAGATATAGACGAGGCGGAACTGGACGCCGAATTAGAAGCGTTGGAAACCGAAACCGATTTCCAAGCCGAGTCCGATCTGCAGGCCCCGAGCTATTTAGCGGAGCCGGACGAATCATCTGCGCAGGCGCAGCCCAAATTCGTTGACGAAGAGGAGCCTCTTAAGGTATGAAAACCATCTATTTAATTATCGACTGAGCTATAAAATTATTATTATTATTATTATTATTATTGGGGTTTCAGTTATATTTGTGCATTATCGTATATACATATCAATATAAATATCAATATATCGTTCACTGTTTTCGATGCAAAGCCATGATGTAGTTTCCTCCATCTTGGCCAATCATACAATTAAGTGCTCTCAAATGCGGAGCTTGACTCATTGGATCGAACCGAAGCCAGCCTTGCGTAGGAACGTATACACACCCCTGAAGGCGTGCGGCCTGCCAGTTTTCACGGTGATTCTCGTCAATGTACTCTCTAAGTTCACTTTCTTTGATGTATTTAGACCATGTATGAGTTCCCTTCGGGACTATATTCAACACATACTCTCCCATAAAAATTGTCGATAAATATGAAGCCACTGTTCTATTGATTGTGCTTAAGAAAAGCCAGCCTCCGGGTTTCACTAACGACAATGCTGTGTCAATACCATGCGCAGGGTTATCCAGATGCTCAAGCACTTCGAACATGGTCACCAAATCAAATTGCTTGCTCTTCGGGTTGAGGCTCTCCATATTTTGTAGTCGATAATCCAGGTTCTTCAATTGAGGGTCCTTGAGCTTATGATCCTGTGCAACCTCAATAACCTCGGGTGTCACATCTATGCCTAGCACGGACTTCACAAAGGGCACGCGAGCAAGTGATTCACTCAGCAGCCCACCTCCGCAGCCAATATCTAGCGCGTCCATCTTACGGTGCACTCGAGAGGGACTATATTCAGTAGGAAGCAGATCTAAAGAGTATCCAGGAACACCAGGTTGGTTCTGATCCAGGGTCTCACGGATAAAATCCATACGCATGAGGTTCATTTTGTGCAGGATCCGTTGAGGGCCAGCTGGATCCCACCACGATTTCGCAAGCTGTGCAAAATGGGCCATTTCAACTGGATTCCCGGCACCAGCCGCGGTGCTCAATCTTCGAAGTCCTAGCATATCTGGTAAGTCTGACGGTGCTTGGACTTGTCAGCATACATAAACGAACGGCTCGCCAATGGCATATGGTACAATGAGACAGCACAAGTCTGTCGGGTAATCCAAATTTAAGTATATTTATCGGTATATGACTTGAACAAACAGTTCAATTGACTTGAATCTTACCAAATGATATTATTTATTCTTCATTTATACATAAATATAAGCCCATTTCGCATATCCCAACGCCTCTGCGTTAAAGGCCCATCAGCGTAGCTTTCAGTATTGAAGCTGGAGGATACCCGTGCCCTGACAGGAATCCCACGATTTGAAATCCGGTTAAGAGTTTGTGGCCCGAGAACACACTAACTTTATATTTATTTCTTGTTGTTGTTGATTGACACAAGTTAAAATGGTTCAAAGAACTCGGCGTGCGAATGCTGGAAATAGGCTCCAGTCTCTCATTGCTGAGCAGGCGCCTTTGGACGATGCCGAAGCAGCGTTTTTTGCTGAAAGAGACGATGATGAGGATTTCGATTTAGAAGCTGAAGAAGAAAGGATTAGACAAGAAAGACTTGCCGCAGAACATGCCTCTCAGTCTGGCGACGAAGAAGGAAGCGGAAATGAAGATGAGGACGAAAACGAGGAAGGCGATGATGACGACGATGACGATGAAAGCGATGGAGAGCACGATGATGAGAACTTCAGTGACTCTGAAGGTGACTCGGACTCGGATCGAGACGAGGACCCGGTTGATGCGGGTGAAAAGGAGCTTCAGAAGGAGCAGCGGCAACACGTTAAAGAGAAACGGGTTGCAGAGCGCAACAAGTTGTTCAAAATCAAGAAGCGTCCACCGCCAAGGGATGAGAATGAGCCTCCCAAGGAACCCAAAAAGAAGCGTGTGTTTATGAGCGCTGATATTCTTCTTGAAAAGGGTCGCCATAGCGAACGTAAATCTGCTTTGAGAAACAAGCATCACTTAATTGAGCAAATGCGGGAGGCAGAGAAACGTAGAGCACAGTACGTTCCTCCAAAACGTACTAAAGCACCCAAGTTAACTCAAGAGCAGCGTTTAGAAGAGGCCAAAAAGACTGAAGCAAGGAATCTTTCCTCTTTGAACAAGTTTGTGGAGCTCGAGGAAGAGCGAAAGATCCAACAAAGGCTTTCTATGATCAGCAGGCGTCCAAGACTTACCCATTTTGTTCGATTGCATAGTACTCAGTACATGGAACCCCCTAAACTTATTGAAGTGATTGAGAAATCCAATGATGATGACGTGAAAGATGAATTGGATATAAAGGAAGAGCTGGATGCTGATGGTAAGCAGGAAGACTCGAAACCGGAGGATATAAAGAAAGAAGAGGACGACGCAAAGAAAGAAGCTAATAAAGAAAGTGAGGCTAACGACCAAAATAAAGACGAAAATAAGGAGAAAGATCCTGAACAGCCGCCTGTATCCGAATCCGGTGCTTCTGATGCCGCCAATGCCGATCAAGTTGCTAAACCAGAATCCGGCGATTCAGACGTTGAACCCGTCAAGGTCGAAGAAGTGGAAAAAGATCCTCTGTATGGTCCATCTAGACTAAAAACTTACGATTTCTTGACCCTTCATGAATTCCAGGACGTCCACATCAACAAATACTCTATAAGAAGCATTGTGCTTGGCCCTGTAGCTTCTGCTCTTCCCCAGCAACCGCTCAAGAGAATGTGTCCTTTTACTGGTCAAGAAGCTCGGTACTTAGATCCAAAAACCAAAGTTGCATACACCGATCTACAGACCAACAAGCTTATCAAAATGGCTCGTGATAATAAACTTGGCTGGAGTAAAGAGCTCGGGGGTGTGTTCACGTCGAATGGCAAGGATCAACGACATGCGAAAGGAGTACCTGAAGGTTTTGCTTGAATCAGAATATCCAACCTCGCTTGCGCACATAGTAATGATTGTATGAATTCAAATTTATTTGATTAACTTATTTATTTATTTTAACACATAATGTAATAATAATTTTTTTTTTTTTTACATGTTTCTGTTATATACTTTCTCGGCTACGAAGTGAAATAACTTACATTCCAATTGTTATATTATTAGTTTTGATCTACACTAGGCCATAACCGAAAGTTATCTTGATTGGCTTGACATAGTAGTTGTTGAAGTTGTCCTCCACAGCCTCTTCCTGGCCAACGGGGACACCCTCCCACTTGGTTATCATAGTGGTTTCACCATCGCCAATAGAGAAATCATGGGTGACAGTAGCATGGTGGTCGGCCTTCCAGTCCCGCAATCTCCACTCCATCTTAATCTTTTTGTTCTCTTCCAGCTCAACAAACTTGCCAGTGACATTACCACCGAACAATGAGAAGCGGCCTCCGACTTTAGGTTCTACATTCGGAGGGCTTCGCGACCAAACAGCTACGAGCTCTGGTGTCAGGAGAGCAGCATAAAGCTGGTCAGGGCTTGCGTTGAAAACTGGCTTGACAGTGATCGTAGTAGTGTTGTATGCAGACACACCGAAATACTTCGGGTTCGAGGATGATGACGATGTGTTGGAAGAGCTCTTTGTCTCAGCGGAAGACGATCCAGGCTTTCCGGAAGCCCAGTGGATTGGCTCACTGCCAGTGTGCTGAATCTCACCGCCGTGTGTCTTAATGAGAGTTGGGCCGAAACCAGCAAGTTTCTTACGAAGCTGCGGAACAAGCTTCTGTCTGATAAGAGTTTTCACGGGTGCCTTATCACTCGACTCATTATTGATGGTGATTTGGAACTGGTAGTCGTCCTCATCGTTGTCGTATGAAACTTCAGGAATCTTGATCTGTCCAGACACTTCTGTACCTCCGGATTTACCTTCGTAGTCGAGGTTCAAAGCTACGTCGAAAAGACTAATAACTTTTCCCTTGCGCTGGCAAACCTCGACGTCACCTTCTACACTCGACACTGAGGAAATCTTTACATCTACATCACCTTCCTTGGCTTCGATACCAACAAGCTCTGTCTTGAAATAGTCACGAGCCCACGAGATACAGTTCTTGTCAACCCAATGCCAATTGTTGGGGTTATGTAAAACCATTCTGTCCTTTCTTTAACTTAGAGAATGTGAAGGCTTTTGCTTATTTGTTATTATTTCTTTTTTTCTCCAAGTGTCGTATGTGTTCACTTGTCTGAAATGATGATGGTGGTGCGTGGAGATCGTCCGGGATTATTATTATAGGCATTTGGGTACGGGACGAGCACACACCGCTTTGTTCATGTGACCGAGTTTGGAAAGAACTAGAAACTGTGCCTTAGCGAGTGTAAGGCACGTAGAGTATTTGTGTATATCATGCATATGTGTGGAAGCCTAAAATTAAATATGGGGTTCTGTATAGCAGTGTCAGTATACAAAACTATTCTTTTGTTGGATCAGGATCCATATTTGCTGATATTTTTATATTCGCTTAGCTATTAAGTCGGTTTGTTTTCTGGTTGTTGTCTTTCGGTACAAAATCTCCGGTTATTATATTTCTCTAGTTAGTTTTCAATTGTTTGGTTGTTGTGTTTTTTTTCTAGTTTTCTTAAAATTCCTTTCTATTGGTATCTACTCTAATCTTGTTCATTACTTTCTATGCACCAATGTTTTTGTTCTAGCTCTTTTTTGTTAATTAGGATCGTAATATATAATAAATATACACTTTACTATACGTTAGACTATATTCATATCTATGGTGTTTTAAATTTATAGCTCTAATTATAAGGACATCATACTGCTGTTTTGATCACTAGACTTATAGAGCCTGGCAAGAAAGTTTCTACGTCCGATTTGTGTTCCAGTCGTAGTTATCGACGATTGCTAAGTCGTCATCTAAATCTATAACGCTTTGGAAATCGTTATCCATGATCTCTTGTTTGATAGGGTTAACAGAGTCCATATTAGATGCATTGCCAAATGGGTCAGTTACCATGTTATTGCCTTGCATCTGCTGCATTCCGCCACCTTGAGGCTGTTGTTGCTGTTGTTGCTGATGTTGTTGAGGTACCTGCTGCTGCTGAGGTTGCGATGGCGAAGGTTGTGTCTGCTGCTGCATCTGGCCTTGGTGCTGTTGTGCTTGCTGCGGCATATATGGGTTGTTACCAGATGACATTCCGAACCCGGACGTTTGAGAAGACGGTTGTTTCCACTCCAAAGTATCCGTATCGAATACAATGTCTCTAAAACCAAAATTGTGGTCATCCTCGCCACCTGGGTTGGTATTGTTTGAAGTGTTATTGCTTGTTGAGGGAGGGGTGCTCTGGTTATTAGTTGGTGAATAACTGTCGACGTCACCGAACTCCAATCCATTGAGAAGGTCATCGGCAATACTTGGATCTACTGGAAGGCCCATCATACCTGGGCGGATAATATTTCGATTTCGTGCTCCCATTGGTCTAGCAATGCTATTTCTGCTCATTGGCCTTGATCGTGGTTGCATTCTATTACTCACACCAGGCATTACGGATCCAGGAGTTGAAAACTGCTTGTGAATTCGTCCATATGTATGCGGTAGTACCTCGCTCAAATGAGAATGGGTTGGTTGGCCTCCGAAAGCCGGTTGCTGTAACGGTGGACCTGACATTGACGATTGTGGTGTTTGTGGAAGTGAGTGCATCTGCGGCTGGGTTTGCATACTAGACTGGCTCTGTGGTGAGCCAGCAAGGCTACCAGGTGCAGTAGGAGGTGCCGTAGATGGCGCTGTTGGAGGTGCTGTGGGAGGTGACGTGTTCGCAGACGAAGTGCCTGAGTTGAACCCTGAAGCGGTCTGCATGTTCTCAGACATATTAGATCGGACATCAGAGGGCATATCATCAAACATGCTACTTGAAAGAAATTCATTTCCGTAAGAGCCTGTATTTCCGGCCCCACCGGATTCATTCATACCTTGGTGTCGTTGCATCATGCCTATTCTGTTTTCGGCAGCCGCAAAGCTTGCATCGAACTTAGCAAGAATGGAATCAACGTTTTGAGATATCGGAAGAGCGTCTGTGACGAATCCTAGACCACCAAACTCATTGTCCATATCTATTGGTAGCACTGTGGACACGCCATTCAAGAACCAAACTTGGTTGTGCATTTCCTTAACATATTGGCGGACCAATCGATAATATGAGCTTACAATCAGCTTAGCCCATTTATCGCCAACAGCTAGTAATCTAACAAATTCTTTGTCCATCAATGCTGGGAAAGAGAACACTCGTAAGATAAAGTCTGCACAGCCTCGTTGGCTGTGAAGCTTGTCTAAGAATACCAATGAGGAGAAGTACGGAGAATCAAATGCAACGGGGTACAGCTCTGCGAGTTCAGGCATGAAACATTGCAATGACGAATATCCGCTATGGGCTTGTTCTGTCGAGTCAGCACGAGCGTAACAGCTAGCCAAATCCAGCAAATCAACGCCCATAAATGAATAGAACTTCGATGTTGGTGGAAGCACACCTACTGCAAGTAGAATCGTAGCGGCACCTCGAACGTGGTGAAGCCAAGTGGAGGCGGGTAATGAGCTGGGGGTCATTCGCGAGGGCAACGCAGCGTTGGCCATGGCATCAAGAATCAATAAGACTGAGGTGGCTACCAACGGGTCCAGATTCTCTGAATTAATGCGTTGTACTTCGTTTCTAAGAAGAGTAAGCGCTTCTGATCTGTGCTGGACAACTGCATTGCAATATTCCTTAGGCTCCCGCTGGGCAAGATGGGTGGCAGAGAACATAAGAACAGCGTGCATCAAAAAGGGGTATTTGAAGCCCATCTCAACAACGTCATTAGACCAGATCTTTTCAGTGCTGATGCCGGCATCTGAAATAGTCTTAGCAACAACTTGATCATAGTGGTGTAGCAATTTCAAGTTCATGATCTGCAAATCGGCACACGACAAAGAAGCCGGAGAAACGTATCTACATTCAAGTCGTAAGTGTTGACAGTTTCTGCAAATGGGCCGGGTCTCGTCACACTTCACACGACGTCTTTTACATGTGGTACAACCATTCCTTGATTTTGTGTGCGGCCGCCGCTTATGTTGTCTAGGAATATTGGCCATAGATGGATCACTAGAGTCCATCTCTGCCTTGATGGGGATATCAGAGTTAGCTGTTCGGAATTCACCGGACATTTTCGTTCATTCACAAATTTATTATAAAAAAAAAAAACCGATCTCAAAACTCACGGGTGTTTTATTGCGCCGTGTGAATTGAAAATATAGAGGTGGTGGCCATAGCGATGTTTGTCAATGATTTCATAAGCGGCAATGAGTCTGACGTTAAGTCAACCCTTAGCCATGAAAAAGTGCAGGGGTTAGGTTCGCATGGCGCCAAATCTGTTGCCGTCAAGGAGCGTTTGACATTTTCTCCATGAAAACCAGTTGTACATAGATGTTGTCTTCGAGAGATGCCATCAATTTTGTATATAAGTAATGATGAGTACTAGTATTGATTCACGGGTTTACTTAACCCCCATGTTTAATTTCTAATTGCAATTGTATGGGGCTCTACTGGCAGCTGATTTTTCTTCGTATTAACACGGATCACTGTTTCAAGATCTGCATGCCTCAACGTCAGTAAACCTTTCTGCACATGGGCTAAGGGCGACTCAAAAGATCTGAGAAAAAAAATTCGGTGCAGAAACAAATAACAAAAATAAATAATATGATGCAGGTTATCCGGCACTTTTTTTAAAATATCTTGTCTGTGATTGATATATGGGATGCCACCCCTTTTTAGAGCGGGTCGTAATATAGTGAATAATAATAGCAGTAAATGGTACATATATGAACGGCCTCGGCGAAGCTCGCCACGTTTACCACGCAGTAAGCATACAGTCGCCAAGAAATGTATGTGTATACGTCCTTTTCAAACGCCGATGAGCAGATTGACGTACTTGTTCCAAAAAAAGACAAACCAGAGAAAAAATAAATCAAGTAGGGAATAATAAAAATAAAAATTCATAAAACCCCGAATGTACTGCAAATAACAAGAAAATAAATATTTTGTTAAAACAAGTTTTTAATTCCAAATACGTACATATATCTAGGAGACATGGTCTCCGCAAATACCATTGCCGGTACCTTTTAAAGGGCTGTGCACTCCAATTAGGGGTCCATATACCGAATTCCGAAAACGGAATAACATTCACTGAATTTGCATTTGGCAGGTGTCTATGCATGTCGGATGATGTGGATAACCCATGAAATACGTACGTATTGCAGTAACCGAGGCATTTTCCTAAATTAGAAATGTAGTGACCCGTACTTGGGAGAAGGGCACGAGGCGCGGGATAAACGATCTGCAGGGTGTAAACCCGGGGAAGATGCAAAGGAACGGAACAGAATGGGTTTCCACCGCATAATAGAGTATGTAGGGATGAATATAATGAACAGAACCTGAATGGACAGAACACAATCTTATGTTAGTTGTTATTATGTACTATTACCACTAATGATCATGGGCATCTTCTCTTGGCTGTTCAGGGTTGACCACAATCATGGTATCTATGCGGAGAATGGCGATGCAGGCCTCCACAGCCGAACGCAATGACTTGATTTTGCTCATTGTGGGTTCTAGCACCCCGTTTGCTACTTGATCAACACATTTGCCCTTCAGTAGATCCAAACCGTAGTTCTTGTAGTTACGGCGCTTACTCTCGGACTCCGCGGCTGACTGGGATGCCGCATGGTAAGAGCGCAATTTAGCAACCAGGTCTGTAGAATCTTTAGCAGCATTGATTGTGAGAGTCTTCGGGATCACCAGAAGAGCATTAGCAAATTCGGAAATAGCTACCTGCTCACGAGAGCTGAGGGTAGTGGCAAACGTCTCCAAGTAAACACTGAGAGCTGTCTCAACGGCACCACCACCAGGAACAATGGAACCGGTCTCTAAAGTACGCTTAACAACAGAAAGAGCATCGTAGATAGAACGCTCCATTTCATCAAGCTGGAATTCGTTGCTACCTCGCAAAATGATTGACGAAGAGGAGTGCACCTTAGTGCCACTAACAATGATACATTCGTTGTCACCAATGCTAACCTGCTCCACCTTTTCAGCCTGGCCTAGCCAGCCGCTCTCGAACACTTCATCACCATTCATATTGGACATAGTAGATATAAGTTGAGCGCCAGTGGCCTTGGCAATTCTCTTGAGATCCTCACGCTTAGCACGACGCACGGCCATCACACCCTTTTCAACAAACAGCTTGAGGCACATGTCGTCAATACCCTTGGTGGTGAAAACGACATTAGCGCCTGCCTTCAAAATCTTGTCAATCTGCTCACTTACAATACCGATCTCACGTTTCCTAATAGCCTCAAGTTGTTCAGGATCGTCAATCTTGACGTTAACACCGAGATTAAGTCTGGTGCGCTGGAGGTTGATATCTAAACAAGCAATACGCGCGCCATTCTTAGTCGCGAGAGGCATAGCACGGGTAGCAACAGTGACGTTAATGGCATAGCCCTTGACAAGGTGACTCTCCTGAGAAGATCGACCGTGAGCTTTAAGAATATTAACGGCCTTAACAGGGTACCTCACTTCGCCTCTTGAGTTAGCAGTTTTGACAGCAAGCATAGCATCAACAGCAATCTGCGAGAAGAATTCGCTATCAGCACCGCCAGTAATCTTCGAAGACATACTAGTCTTTGCAATCTCAACAAGTGCCTGCTTGCCAAGCTGGGTAGTGGGGGTAGCAAGAACCTGAGAAATGAAGTTCGTAGATTCTTTGAGAGCTAGTCTGTAACCTGTAAGGATGGTGGTGGGATGGATCTTCTTGCTAACAAGATCATTAGCGCGTCGAAGCAGCTCAGTGGCGAAGATCACCACAGAAGTCGTACCGTCACCAACTTCACGATCCTGCTGCTGCGCAAGCTGAACAAGGATCTCACCAGCCGGGTGCTTCACGTCTAATAACGACAAAATCGTGGCACCATCATTTGTAACCGTAACATCACCAATATCATCCACCAAAAATTTATCAAGACCCACCGGTCCGAGGGAAGTCTTCACTACATTCGCCAACGCCATACACGCCATAACATTTTGCTTCCGGACCTCATCACCAGAGATACGTTCTCCGTTCAAAAACAGAGTGTCAGACTTGCTTTTTGAGTTCATCTTTCTTTCTCTGCTCGACGACGGATGATGTGGAAAACAGAACAAAAACAGGTGGAATCTGTGGTGTTTAGGGTAAACACCTCACACCTCCTTGGCGACCCTTTTTCCCAAGCATCCCTCTTTTACACATGCATTTGTACTTACTACGCGCTAAAACGCTCGCACACAGAAAAAGAAAGAACATATGTTGAAATGAAACGCTCACAAAAAAACGAATATCGTCGAATTGAATTGAACTGAATTGAACTGAACTAAACTTAATTAAGTTGAATTAAAATTAAAAATTATTAAATAAAATATCGTCAAGATGAATCTTTCAGTTATCTACCGGGTGAGGATCCTTGGTTTCAGCCGGTAAATCGCTTGTCGCTGAGATCTCATCGGATCGTCTTTCTGCGGAGTCATTGATCTCATTATCGTGCTTAGGCTTGGGCTGGTAGGTATCATCATATCCACCGTAGTTGGCGTGGGTTCCAACTGCGAAAATTTCTTGATTGTTGGTCTGAAGCTCGTAAAGCATACCATACTCGGCCAGCTGAGCTAGATCACTTCCCTTCATCTCTTCTTCTTCAGACATACGTAGCTTCATGAATGGAATGAAGTTCATAATCACAAGAACAATTGCGGTGATAACGAAAGACCAGCCAACTGTGGCACCAATTGCAGCCAATTGGTAGGCAATCTGAACCCAATGGTTAGTGACCCAGCCACTGGCCTCCAAGGAACCATCGAGGTGAGCCACATAATCAGCAGCGAATACACCAGTGCAGAGGGATCCGACAGCACCGCCAACACCGTGGAGGGCAAAAACGTCCAAACCATCATCGATGCGGAGCCAGTGCTTGAGGTAACCAGCCAAGTTGCAGAACAAAGCGGTAATAGCACCGACAGCGAGAGCTGTGTAAATAGGTACGAATCCGGCAGCCGGAGTAATACCGACCAAGCCAGCAAGTGCACCGCTGCACATTCCAACCATGGTCCACTTTCTGGTCTTGAACCAGTCAATGAAAAGCCAGGCAAGAGCACCAGAAGCAGCACTGAGATTAGTATTAGCAAGAGTGTACATCGAGCGGATGGTGGCACCACCTGGGCTACCGGCGTTGAAACCGAACCAACCGAACCAAACAAGGGTTGTTCCGATAGCAACAAGAAGCATAGATCCGGGTTTGTATTGCGGGATAGCGTCAAGAGCTGCAGGATCGTGGCGCTTACCACAGACTAGAGCGTATGCTAGGGCACCACATCCTGAAGCAATGTGGACGGGTCCACCACCAGCAAGGTCCAAGGCGCCAAGAGTGTCGAGCCAACCATTGGGATTCCAGGTCCACTCAGCAATAGGGCAGTACACGATAGTTACTTCAATGAAAATGAAGACAAGTAGCGGGCCCAATCTAGCACGCTCGTGAGCACCACCAAGCAAGATGATCGCGAAAACACATGCGAACATGCCTTGGAAGAACATGAATACAATATCAGGAACAGATGAGGAACCTACGCTAGGCGCAGCAAGAACTTTCATCATGGCAAAGTTATCCAGCTTTCCCCAAAACTTTCCTGCTTCGTGGCTAAATACAAACGAATAACCCCAGAAAAACCACTGGAATGTGATCAGCGACGCTATCGCAAATCCCTCCCATATAAGTGTTACGGAATGCTTTTTACGAGATAGACCAGCATAGAACATCGCGATACCTGGGATCATGAGGAACACCAAACAGCCGCATAGGGCTACCCAGACCATGTCGGCCGGATTATATTGATCATTTAGATTCTCCGTAAGAGAGTTACCACCTGTGTCGCCCATAAGTTAACTTCGTTTGTCTCTTTTTAATGATCACTGATGGTTCTTGTCTTTGTTTACTTAGATCTTGTCGTCTAGCAAGATTTGAATCAACTTTGATTTAGCTCTTTTTTATGCGAATACATAGCGGTTATTAAGTACTGCCGATATCTTTTGTTAACCCACGCCCTATATGCGAGATAGCAGTTATATAATCAGTTTGTAATACAAGAACTTGTTATCGGGTGTAAGGCACTAAATTAACGGCTCGCGTGCATAACAAGCGCATAATACTATACCGCATGTTTAAGATCTCATCGTGCTGACTTGAATATAGAATCCAAGTGCTTTTTCCTGCCATAACCTCGCCCATGATGTGAGTCACAGGGATTCGCTATCAGTAAACCTAGCCCCGATAATACAACAAACCGTGCTACCCTCACCCTATGAAACACATTTATCCATTAGATAGGTGGGTGCATAAGCATGGGTATAGTGAAAATCCTTAAGTCGGTAGAGACGCGAGAAGTGCGCATGCATGTGGGTCCGCCGCAGCCAACATATGATCGATGGTTCCTGACTCCCTAATCATCGGTCTTAATTAAACAAATTTACGGCCGTGCCTGCGGTTATCTCCGATATCGCTTGGTCTTCCCCGCGAGGTTGGTGCATTCGTAGTTAGTTTACCTTTATGTAGGTTACACTTACGTTTACTATGCAAATATAGGAGAGTATATACCGGATCGCATCAATACTTCAATCCATTGACCTTTTTCATTTCTGTTAGCAAGCAACGCAACGAAGAGAAGGCTTAACAAAGAAAAGAGGGCTAAGGAACGCCCCCAACCAGGATCGAGTGCATTGACAGCGAACCCATGTCCCAAGACTCGGTGTGCCATGTAATATTCTCGTTTTGAGCCGCAGCACCGAGTACGTAAAGCGAAGGCAAGAAATGGTCGGGTCCCATTTGAGCCTTGTCACCGTGCTTATGTCTCTGCCAATTAACCACAGGGTGATTGTTGACATCGTCCCGATCCACCTTAGGGTCTAATGTCACACCCTTAATCCAGTCAACAAATTCAGCAGCCCAGACGGGAGGAATCGGAGAGTTCGAAATGTAAGCGAAATTGTGGACCAGATTTCCTGAACCAAGAATCAAGACACCCTCATCACGAAGCTTGGAGAGTACCCGGCCTACCTTGTAGTGATAAGCGTCGGATTGACGAGCATCTAAACTCAATTGAATCACAGGAATGTCAGCTTCGGGGTACATGTGCTTCAGAACTGTCCATGTTCCGTGATCCAACCCCCACGAATCATTGTCTAGGCGGGGTCTGCTGCCCTTAATCTCTGCAACAAGCTGAGCGACTTTTTCTGCAAGCTCCGGGGACCCAGGAGCAGGGTACTGCACGTCGAACAAAGCTTTGGGGAAGCCGCCGAAATCGTGGATCGTACGCGGCTTCTCCTGAGCAGTCACGCAGCTCTCCCCAACAAACCAGTGGGCCGAAATGGCCAGAATTGCATTCGGCCTCGGGTTCTTTTTAGCAAATTGTTTCCAGGACAGAACACACGGATCCTGATCCCTTAAGGCCATCATAGGGTTACCGTGTCCGACGAACAAGGCTGGCTGACGAACTCCCATGGAAACTGGTTTACTCATTGAATTGCGTTGAAATATAGATCCTTTCAAATTCCAAATGATAAATGCAAGAATCAAAACAATACCTGCTCGCCACGATGCATGTCCAACATTCATCACGTGTAGTGTATGATTACCGTTATATTAGATTCACCTCTCGGGCCTCCGGTGATTATAATGTTCCTGGCCTGGGTAATTCGCGAAGCTCTTATTAGCAGTTTCCAGGAACGCTTATGCAATGTATATCACGTGGTGTGTTTTATGGCAGACGGGTCGGGTCCCCGGGCGTTTCGAAACGAAATGAATAAAGGACTAAATCCTAGTGAGAGCCGTTTAAAGACTCTAGTTGATTCGATTAACTGTCCTCGTGTGCTTGAAGTAGTCTGATTCCCGGTAATCTGGCCCTATAGTTGGATCGATCTCCCTGCAGGGAAGCTTAATCACGCATCTGCACATACATATCAGCTGGGGAAGGAGCGCGGGGTCCATACTAACATCATATTTTTTTCATAGATACTGAGGATCAGAAAATGTTTATAAATAATTAAAACAGATACGAGTACAGAAGATAAAACTCAAAAAAAAAAAGAGAAAACAAGAAACTTTGCTTTTCCGCCTATACTTAAGCCTCTCGCTATTTAGTATACGTATAGTGAGAATTGATTCGTTAAGTTATATATCGGGAGTCTCAAAAGAAGGATCGGCACTCATAAATATTTATATAACTGTTTCTCACGTTATTATCGCCTCCTATTCTTAGAATAATACTCACAGGCAAGGCACGCGTCTGTGTGCGTATCTGCGCGTGTGTGACCTGCCTGCAAGGATGTATCGGCTACCCCTGCCTCCCGCCTTTGGAAGACGTATAGTGGTAGATACGGTGTTCTACACAGCACGTGGAAATTCTACCCATAGCCAGGTAGGTCTATGAATGTGAAACAGGGTTGCCAAGGCCACGTTTTTTTTCAGGCTGTTGTAGGTGAAGAAGATGCAGCAACCCTAGACAGAACCCCCGCCCAGCTAGGTTTTTTTAAACGGTGCCAGATCGACGAACGCCACTTCTTAGAAGGCTACTAGTACTTAGTAATGGTAGAGCGTGAGCCAAATGAAATCTGATTGTTGTGCATATCACTTCGTTGCTTTTGAGTTATTTCTATATACCTTGCTGGAATCATATTTACCTCGCATACGCCTTTATTATTCGCAGCGCTGAGTGCATATAAAAAGCACTCGGCGTGAATTTTCAGCCCCGTGACTTGCCGTCTTGAAGATATCGTGCAACTACCCGATTGCATAACCCTTGTTCCATCCATTCACAGTGGCACCGGTATTCCTATTGTGTCACTAACACCACGGGGTTTTTCGGTTGTCACGGGGCCAATTGTCTTAATTTAGAAAAAAGCCAGATATTTTACCTTGAAGCATTATACTTTATCTTTCATAGGCATATTTATTGCCACCACGTTTAATTGTTCATAATGTCGCTTATTGGGGGTTCGAGGTTCCAAGGAAAACAGGAAAAGCCGTTGGTTGTAGGCCACCGCGGATTCCGGGGTCAATTTCCGGAAAACACTATTTTGGCTATGAGGAAAGCCGTCGAGGCCGGCGCGTCAGTTGTTGAAACAGACATCCAATTAGCCAAGGACAAGGTCGTTGTTATGTGCCACGACGTCGATACTGGCCGATGCTTCAACCAGAAGTACGAAGTCGAGGAAACCCCTTACAAAGGCGCACTTGATCAGATCTATACCAAGGATCAACACCGGGAAAAGATGCCGACTTTGAAAGAAACGGCTGAGATGTTCATCAACGATCCCGCTTTCAAGAATGTTCGTCTTATGCTTGATATCAAGCGAAGTAACCGGCCCCATGTTGTCCCGTACGTCATCGAGTGCCTTACTCAGGTCGCTCCGATTTCTGTTTGGGAAAATCGATGCATTTTCGGCGTCTGGAAGGCTGATGTCATGGAGGCTGTTCACGAACTTGCCCCGACTATTCCGGTTGCATTCATCGGAGTTGAGCACCGAACTGCCCGTTACTTCATGGAGACTTGGCCAAAACAGGTTGAGGCTATCTCTGTGAGCTATTTCTCTCTTGCATGCAGTGGTGGTCCTGAATTGATGGAGGAGGCCACTCGGAACGGGTTCAACATCTATTCCTGGACTATTAATGATCCTGATGCCATGAAATGGGCAGTTGCTGCGCGTATTAAGGGTGTCATCACCGATTTCCCGGACGTTTTGGGTCAGTTCTTCTCTTCAATTTCTGAAAAGGATTTGCTCTCCGAATATTTCAGGTCGGAACCCAGAAATTTCTACTCGACTTATTACATGTTCAAGTTGTGGAGCGTGTATTTGTTTGCAACTTGGTACCTTGCCATTGCTGATAACTTCCCTTGGTTCTTCAGGCGATATTAGAGGCTTAAACAATCGTTAGAATGGGAAGTAAGGATTCATAATGGAAGAGACATAAATTGAAACAGTGACACTCATAAACACACCTACCTCAGATACGCACATTCACACTCTTCTTCCTCCCTCTAACTCATATTCATTTCTGCGCACCGTTTCGTAGGTATTCTTTTTTTATTAAGTATTATGAACAAACATTGAACTATTACCAATTCTACTTTATATTATTTTTTCCTCTTCCCTGATCAATCCGTATATTAATATAAAGCTATATGCGATTCTATAAATAGTAAACAATATGATGTGATAAATTAATGACGGCATTTATGATGATCATCAAATGATCTGTACCTGTGATTGTTATTAAAAAAAGATCTTAGAACCAGCCATTGCGTTCTGAACTGTCTCTTGAAAACTCAAGAGACCAGTCGTATAAGTCCTCGAACAAGCAGTAGCTCAAATGGCGTTCCCTGATCTCGGCATCAAACATGAATTCTTGATCAAACAATTGTTTGGCCTTCACTGCTGACTCGATATCTTCAAAATCTATGGCGAAAGCAACGTGCTTTTGATATATCATGGGTCGTACTTGTAGTACCTCCCCGATAGCACTGAAGATCTCCATTAATTGTTGTGGGTGAACATCACTCTGTACTAACTCTGGGCGCTCGAAACCCAGTCGAGCGGGTCGAAATAGCTCCAGAGTTCGGCGCGAAATGCCGCTTGACGTCTCAGTGTTCATGCGTCGAGAAAGTAGGGCTAAATCTTCATTTGAAGGTTCCAAAAGTTTTACGGGAACACCATTTACAACAAATCTCTGGTTGTCAATGGAATGACGGCAGATCTTAGCGCCGACATCTGTTACGAATTCTAAAAGCAAAATGGGATATGGGTCAGATTGCACTTGTTTAATAGAGCGCAAAGGGCCGCCATAAACCTGTGAAAGAATAGAAATGAGAGAGGAGCCTGAGCTCGCAGCAATCATAACTACATAATTCGTCAATGGACGCGCCGAACATGGAAGCGGCTTGGTTGGTAATTGGGATTTTTGTTGTTGTTGCTGGTATGCCTTACGACTCGATTCAGAACCCCTTGGAGAGCTAAACGACTTGAAAGACCACCAGCTTCTACCCGCAGTTGATCGTATCTCTTCACTTTGAAGATTTACATTAGCCTCTTGCAAAGGTTTTCGACTGTGATTACTGGGGGATTCTTTGACCATAGAAGGTATTATGATACTAGGCTTAACTTAAAGAAAAGAGTTGTTCTTGTTCACGCGGCGGTATACTCTCTTACTTTTTGTACTATAACAAAAAAATACCAAAATTAGAATTCTCTATCTAAACACAAGATACCAGAGAATTCCCCCCAGACTAAAAACACAAATTAGCGGAAGCTCGGGTTAATTAAAGGGAAAATCTTACCTGCCTACATTCAACCTGCATAGTATCTGCATTCGTTTCTCCTGCACCCGAACAGGACTGGTCACGTGCTTGCTACTGGTAGATATTTCACCTTCCTATTTAGGAAGTGAATGAAGTCGTGAAGGTGCAGGCGAAAGCAAAAAGAGATGATAAAACTAATTCTTTTTCATCGTTTAGCTATCATTGTTCTTGATATCAGGTTATGTTTTAGTTTAGCTATGAGGTTAATTATACAGCTTATGATGCAAAATTCTCTATTTTACGCAAAGTAGATTTTCCCGTTGCGACTAGTTTCTTGCTTCATGGCCTCACGCAAAGCCATTGTGGCATACTGAGAGGTTGAAAGACCTAGTTTGAGAACCACTGCCAGTTTGTACTCACCTGCGTCAGCAGAGGGTTCGTCAGCTAGCTGCTTTCCGGTCTCCAAGACTTCTTTATCGGTGTGAACAACCGTGTCTTCGTTGGTAGCGTATTTGCGAGTAAACCATTCCAAGTTTAGAGGCTTGGCTAATAGAGGTCGGTATGCACCGAAAACAGAAAATTCCTTGATTCTATGTTGCATATTGTGACAGTCGATTCCGTCCTCTTTCATGATTTGCTCGTAGAAAGTAACAAGATTTGAGGGGTACAAAACATCATTACCAGGAGATGGAAGAACAACGTCGAAAACTGAAACAGAACCAGACTTGATTTCTTCCTCAGTTACTTCGCGCGCACGCTGAACACCTCTGTCGGTAGCCTCAGCAAAGACTAGATCGCCAGCAATGGCGTGGTGGGGATCGAGCTTAATACGCTCTGAAGCAGCACGGTTCCATACATAGCTCTGATAAGCGTGAACGTACATTGTTTTCAAGGAATGCGGGACCCTCAATAGAGCATTCAGGGGGTTCGCACTATCCTTCAATGCACCAAGCATGGCGCACTCGGCCACACACCTCCGGGGCATTAGTTCGAGAGCTTTGGCAGCGTCACGTTCCTTGGCCCAGATCTCGCGGGCCTCCCTACTGTCCTCCAAAGTGATATCCTGAGGGCTCAAAATACCATCTACAGCCTTTTCATAGTCCTGGCAGAGAATGTATTTACCGATGGTGTGAGAGGACACGGAAAAGGTACCGAAACGTTGCAAACCGAAATAATTAATAAATCCGTGATCACGCAGACTCGTGAGTGATTTAGTGACTTCATCCAGCTGGCCTTCCTCCGCCTCTCTGATCACGATCTTGAACTGGTTTCCGGAGAGGTCACCGAGTTTCAAAGTGTGCTTCTCGAACTTGAAGTCGCCTAACCTTATGTTCCCCTTGAACGCACCATTGAGATTGCTGAGACGATTTGCGTTACCTCTGCGCCAACAAACACGCTGGGCAGTGACAGCTCGACGGTCCTTTGTACCAGCAAATGTCATTGATTTCGAAGGCATGTGAAGCAATTTGGATATAAGAGATAGAGCTTCCAAAGTGTCTTTGTTCTCTTTATACAAAGTGAAGTGGAGGAACTCTGCTTGTTTGGGTGCTCTTCCGAATCCTCCGCCTCGGCGTCCCTTTCCTTTTTTGTCAACCTTGATAATGGCAATTAGTCCGTCTTCCGTTCTTGAGTCAAGCTTGGACTGGAATGCTTCTCGAACCAGGGTGTGGATCTCCGTTCGTACGTTTTTATCATCGGTAGGTGGGGTCTTCAGTTTGGTAGGTTCGATTTCTCCTTTCAGGAGCTTGAAACACTGGTCAACAATATCCTGGCCAATGAGTTCAGCCAGCCTTTTCGATTGATCTGTCTCACTGATGTCAACAGTCTCGGGCTTGGGCTGTGTATCTTCTTCCTTCTCTTCTTCCTGAGGACTATCCAAAGTTTTCAGGTTTACAACGTCTCCATTGAGATCAATTTCGTTGACCTGGAAGTCCGAGTATCGTTGCTTGATCAATCCATTGAACCCGGTAAGATGGGAGCTAACATACTCAGTGATTCCTACATCCTGCTCTGTAACACACTTGGCAGTGGATTCTTCGACTTTCCGTCTTTTCGCTTCCATAATTAAAATATTATTACGAACAATCGCTTATGTTTTTAACTTGAATATTTTTTTTTTCACCTTCAATACATAGTGATGATCCTCGTGGTCAGGGCTGACGCCTGTGGATTTCTTGGGAATGTCCTCTGCTTCTGGGTCACAGCTGTTACAACTGCTGAATAGCTAGCACAAGGCAGGAGTCAGTGCATAGATTAGACACAACCTTATTTGTTTTAAATATATATATATATACAAAAATCCTCGAAGTAGGAAATATCGAATTCGCCGAAAGAAAGAAGTAAATTCATGGGACTTCACCTTCTCAATATGCAACATTCCCAATCCCATCAAAGTGATCATGATGGAGTCGATGAGAGCTAGGATACCCTCCCAAAGATCCTCCTTTGCGGACTATGGCTATAAGTAAGATATGGAATTCGTTTAGGCAAGACCAGACTTAGAAGTCGAGTTTGCTGAAGCAGGGGCCTCATCAGCGTTGTAAGCAGGGGGGGCGGCGGCCTCTTCTTGATTATTCTCAAGATCAATGTCGGTCGGCTGGTACCCAGCATGACGGTTCATGCACAGCCAGTAAATGGACTGCACTACAGCTGCGAGGGATGACAATTGTGCGCCAGCCATCGCATAAAGATTCTCTTGGAAACTAACAATCAATGCTACCGGAATAACAACGTTCAGGACAAAGTTGAGCGCAAGTTTCTTGCTGAAACCGAATTCCATGCCTACGGCGATAACAGGAAAGAAAATTGACAAGACAATAAGCCAGAAGAGACGGCTCGACGGACTAGAAGCCATTATTGATATTATATTAAACGATGTGTGCAGTGTGATTTTCCGGAGCGGATCCGCTCATATATATGTATATTATCAGAACCCTCAGGTGATGGGCAACACGGAGATCGATCCATCACATGATAGGTGTGCCCTACCCTTCGGGAACGATATAGTGAGAGTGAACGAGCCTTTTTGGCGCGGTACAAATATGAATCTGTCTCTGGAAGTGGGATTAATCTAAGGCTCGCCTTTGTAGTTATGACTCTTTTTTTCAGCTTGAAAATCCAGTCTAATTATGCTCTTCTGGGTATATTGAATAGATGATAAGTAGGTACCGTAGCTTTCACAGTGAGTACTAGCGCATTTACATGCTCATTAAATGTACTATATAAAGATAGAAAACAGTTATAGTTCCCTAGAATATCTAATTATTATTTTGCGATGTTATTTTCTGAAAACTAGTCAAACCATGGCGTAACCGCATTTATCCGCGTAAGATCCAAAGGCGGGTTTGGGAAGGAGATAAGCTTAGGCCTGATCAGCTCAGCTAAGCTAAATGGGTTATTATGGTGTGATCATGGAGAAAGTGTTCCACTTACTAGTTATTCACGGAAATACATGGCTACCAAAACAGCAACCGTCATCAATTTGGTGAATACGGCGCTCGGGGCAGGCATGCTCTCCTTGCCGTATGCATTTAAGGCACAGGGCATTCTTTTGGCTCTGTTTAACCTTATCTTTGCTGCGGTGACCACCGGTCTGGGAATGGTCATTATCGGATACTCGAGCGGATATTTGCCCCCGGGCACAGCATCGTTCTTCCAGGTTGCTAAAATCACCCAACCGTCACTTGCTGTGTTGTTTGATGTGGCAATTGGTTTGAAGTGCTTTGGAGTATGCACGTCATATCTAGTTATCACGGGCAACCTTATGCCCATGGTAACAGACTACTTTGGAATCCAAACAAGCAGCATGTTTTGGTTGATTGTGGCCACGGTCATCATCACGCCGATCAGCTTGCAACGCGGACTGGAGAGTCTGAAAACAGCCAGCATTATTGCTCTTAGCAGTGTTGTGTATCTCATAGTTATTGTTGTTGGTCACTTCCTGAAGGGCGATACTTCAGAACTGCGTGGCCCGATATCGATCGTTAAGCCGCAGGACTCGTTGAGTGTCATTTCAACGGTCCCGATTATTGTATTTGCATTCACATTGTCTCAGAACATGTACTCTTCGGTGAACGAACTCAGTGGCCGCTCTATGAAATCAATTACCCAGGTCACCTTGGCAAGCATTTCTATCATTCTAATGGTCTACATCACTGTTGGGTTGTCTGGATACCTTTCTTTTGGCAACAACGTCAACGACAACATTATTTCCATGTACTCTCAGTCTGTGTGGTCCACTCTAGGAAGGTTCGCTATTGTCATTTTGGTCCTCTTCTCTTATCCTTTGATGTGTCTTCCTGCCCGCACGTCAGTCACGGGCATTTTGGCTGCGTATCGCCAACACATGAAACACAAATACGGGCCCCCTTCTCAGCGACTGCTTCCAACCCCACCAGAGCCGGTTGATGATACAAAGGAGCATGTTATCATCACACTGTCCATCCTTGTTTTGAGCTTTATTCTTGCAAATACGCTCAATTCTCTAGAGCTCATTCTTTCATTTGTTGGTGCCACGGGTGCCACCGCCGTTTCGTTTATCCTTCCGGGAATCTTCGGCTACTCGCTTGCATCTTCTGACAAGGAAAACACACTGGTGACCCTCTCGCCTTCCCGCAGGAAGCTGCTGAAGATCGCGTCTATTGTGTTGTTTTTGTGGGGAAGCACAGTCGCGATTCTGGCTGTTGGAGTAAACATCCTTCGTATCGTTCGTGGCCAAGCATAGAGGAAATGCGCACATGCATCCACACCTGCTCACAAGCATGTTATGTACACATCAAGATACATCTGCTACGAGTACTATAATTTATATTTAGAAATGTGCTACGTCCATATTTTCACCGCGATCTGGCGTTCTGCCAACTCTTTTAAACCGGATTCATCGAGCATCTGAGATTCCGCCAGCTAATTTTTCTTGACTTTTCAGAAGGCTCATGCACCTCCCATGTCTATGGCATACATTCTCGGTATGCATATACATATAAAAATAGGCGGCATATTAAATGGAAGTCACAGGTACGTTTGGCCCTTGCCCTACCCACGCGTCACGCGGTCATTTAATCAACCCATAATTTTAAGCCCCTTGAATAGTAAGCGTTGTTCGAAATCTATCGAGACTAAGGTTTTAAATCGATTTGAACTCAAAACACCAAGGACAGCCATTCAAGATTAACTGGCGTGGCATCCTATAATCTGTTTCAGTGGAGGGTTAAAAAATATTCCCGATAGGTAGCACCACCATTAAGACCTGAAGCGATATCCGAAGTGATACCCCGAAGTGTAGCTACTACTACCACTTATCATGAAATACGCACTGTCCAACGTCTTCGGAGATCCCTTCTGGCTGACCACGGTGCCTATGGCACTAGTTGGCTGGGCAGTGACCCTCGTCGGCTCCATAATAAACAGTTCAATGGATTCGAAAAGCTTTCCCGTGTTCAGCTGGTGGGGAATCGCTTTTGAAATGATCGCCATCCTTCTGACTTTGCATGTAGCATTCACCCATCAGATTCGCATGTATCGACAAGCGATACTAGCATTCCTTGCGATTGCAACGGTCTATACCACAAACAGCACTAACAACTTCGTATGGAGAGACAACTCCAGCAGCGGAGCTGCCGCAGCAGGCAATATTCTTCTTTCGATCATCAACTTTATCTGGATCCTCTATTTTGGTACCACGCAGGATGAGCCGGCACACATGTATATCGATAGCTTTGCTGTGCGCAAGAAGGCAAACCCCGTCCAAGCCGAATTCCAGCGCCGCATGCGTGAAAGACGCAGAATGGCTACCAATTCCACGCTCTCGGGCCCACAGACCAACGGCCAGCGCCAATCCATTTTCAACTCCAGGCTAGGAACTACCTCTCAACCGTATAGAATGAGTGATATTCCCAGGGATGTCGCAATTGGCACTCCCAAAGACTTCACAAGACAGACTGACCCTACAAATATCAGCGGAGTTCCGCAGCCAACTGCTAGCCAAGGCTCAAATCCTCTCAACTCCACGTACCTATACTCTGTTGACCAGCTTCATCACCATGGACTCAACAGCCACGAGGTTGCTGATGATCAGCAGCAGGCGAATGCCCAAGACCCAAGAGTGTCTCTAGGAAGCATAATACCACAGAACAACGAGGACCCATACTTCGAAGATAACGCTGACGAAGATGGATATGATTCGAATCACCCGATTGCAAAGGCGAGAGCTCGGTTCAGTTATGTGGCTAGACTCAGTGATGGAGAATTACCATTCAAGGAGGGCGATCTCCTTGACATCTGCGATATGACTGGCAATTGGTGGTACTGTAAACGAGCTGATGGTGAAGTTGGAATCTGCCCCCGTAATTATCTCGAACTACTAGATGAGCCGCTTGTATGAATGAATTGAAGATACCCCCCTCCCCTGGCATTACGACAAACACAAATCTCATCATTTTGTCAAGACTGTTACTGTTTTTTGTTAACATATTTTTTTTATTTTATTGTTATATATACATATTTTGTCTGAAAATATTCTCTTTTGTCTTGGTTGTTGGTGGCTTTTATTTTTAGTTCCGGGTTATTATTATACGTACTTTGTGATTCGTATATACAACATAATACTTTTTAAACATCTATGTACGCGAACGATGAGTGCATTACAATTAATTAAATTGGTATTCTGAAAAAGATATCTCTATTTCTCAATCATCTTCAGAATCGCTACGAGTGTCAGATGCGTTGTCACCCTGAATGACTCGCATCACGATCCTAAGGATCATGATTAGCCACACAATGGTTATTCCTTGAAGAGCCAGTGCCAAGGCAAAAAATGCGTAGTGGACCTTCAAAGAGAAGCATTGGATAGGTGCGGCGTACAGGGACTCTGCGTCGACATCGAAAACGCATTTGCCCAGAAGGTCGTCCAGGGCCGGGAAGGCACCATAAACCATCTCGTACATATAAACGAAATGTCTAAGAAGGACCCAAGAAACAAGGAATGCGATGAAAATACTGTCTGTGATCTTGCTAGGCACGCGGAGGTACTTCGAGCACTTTGCTAGCGACAAAAACACATCCACTGTGTCCATCATAATCATTACCAAATGGCCGATTCGCGTATAACTGTACATGTAACTTCCGACGACCAATGCTATGGTGACGAAGTGGTGCGTGAGCATCTGAAAGTGATCTTTCCGGCGATCCTCGATATGGATTATGAAAACCTGGGTAAACCAGTACCCAAGCACGGTCAAATAGTATTGTTTCACATTAGGATCAATATAATAGTGTGGGAAGTCGATCCAAAGGGTTCCTGCGTTCCATCCATATGGCTGGTCCTGAAGAAGTATTAGTCCCCAGATTGCAGCACCACAGTAGTATACAAGGCACCAAGTTTGTTCCGTGAATCGGATGCGGGTTTTTACATCCAGGTCTTTTCGAGCGATCAACAAAACATGGTAGATCCACAACTGTGTAACCGCCCGTGCAGTTATAATAGCAATAAATGCGGTAATTACAAGAAAGAAGTCTCGGTAACCGTAATGGGCCGTTCCCCATTGGGTAACGTGTTGGACCTGCAGAAACCAGGAAGCAATTTCTCTGTACGGTTTCAAATTATCAAAATTGAAGATGGACCATAGTGAGGCTGCGTATATTACACCCAGAAGAATCTGGTGGACCGAAGACAGATAGAATTTGCGATGAACTTCCTTAGATACTCGTGAGGATTTCAAGGCTTTGGACTTGCCCATGAATCTAGAGCTGGTTTGTGAACTATGCTCCTTACCGGGGCCCTTAGCACTCACGGCTTGGCCATTGTTATTATGTTGCTCGGCGCGTCTGTGCCTGATCTGTGAGGGGGTCTCGACCATGTTCATATTCTAAATGGAACAGGTTTTACAAAATATCGTGGAAAACCAAAGGAAATTTCAGGGGATAAAGGTCTAACGTGAATCAAAGCGACGTGCCGATCTCTAGATAGTGCGCTTGATACAATAAGGTTTTACAATGTACCTTCAACAGTGTCCCTCGGTTAGAGGTGGTTTCTTTGACTATCCACCGGGAAAAAGAAAAAAAGAAAAAAGGAAATAAGAGGAGTGTTTCAAGGAAACGTGAGAAAACAAGGCTATCTCGTATCGTGGGATGCTCTGAATTCTTTCCCCCTTGACTTATTATCTCCTATAATATGTATGTATGTACAGGTTTCTCATTCAATTTGGTTACGAATAACTTGTAGCGGGAAGTGAGGCACGGGAGGGTTAGGTTATAAATCCCTGAACGCGCTGCGTACCCGCACTGAAATTTCGACCAATGCATATGCGCATGTATGTAATGTATACGAACTCTTCTCGAGGAGAAAACGTGAATCTACTGTCACGGGAGTGGATCAACAACGATCTAGAAATAGAACAGGCGGAGTTTATGAATAATAGGCGGAAATAAGCACTGTTTGTTGATAAGGCCCCCCCCTCCCTAAAAAAATGAATATTCCGTTGTTGCTGCAGGGCGTTCTTACCATTTATTCGACGAATTAAAATTTTCAATTTCACCAATTTCATGAGTTTATTTTTAATAGCAAAAAAAAAAGCATAGAAATTACATATGTACACGCGCACATTCAGGTATCTATCATTAAATCGTGATTCTCATATTCGTTGTATTCTGTATCGAGCTCAAACACCTCGTATAATCGATCGATCTCCTCAATACTCGTGAGGACTTGTAATAGTTGCCGAGCCTGCTCAACGGTCGCAGAGGAATCTTTATAGTCATAGACTAGTTTTGTTAAACATACACATAGCTCAGTCATCCCTCCAGCGTCGAGGTTCTGTCTAAGAGATGTATGGTCACGGCACCACAGGTAGAACACGCACTGATCCACCACAGGATTGCCATTGTTCAATGTATATAGATCAACTGCACCAGATAGAAGTGAGAGGACATGTTGGTCGACTGACGGGGAAGTAGAGGATGTACGCATGAGTGCATCGGCTAACCGGATGCTGGCTGTCTGCATGTACTCAAAAGCAGCTAATGATAGGCGTGAAGCCGAGTTCTGAAGGGCGTCCAAGTCAGTAGTTTTAGTCACGAACCTGCAGAATTTCGATCCGTACTTAGCCTTGCGAGAAAGCTCGACGGCCGTGAGTTTTGGGCAATCTGCCAACCCGCTGAACAGCGACTCTACTGACGGCTCAACAGGCACCGAAGGGAATTGAAACGTCATTAGTGAAGCAAACTGTGAATGTGGGTGAGCAGCCATTAAATAAATTGCCCGCGAACACAAATGAGGTGCGTACGAGAACGATAAGATACGCCTACACAGTTCATATGGCAGCTCGAAATCCCAGTCTGCAGCAAGTAGGATATCCAGTCCGTAGAGAATGCAGGTAAACAGTCGAGCGTGGCCTACTCTCAACGAGCCAGTTTCCTTGAGCTCTTGGAATGTAGGAAGAGGTTCCAACCTTTTAACCCAAGCAAGCAGGATTTCGCAAATCCCATTGGAAACATTTGACTGTTGTGAGGAGAAAGGCAGATCCAGAAAGAACGAATCGTACAGAATCGAGAAGAGCAATTCTGGCGCATCATTCTCGAGAGTTGAGCTGAAGTGCTCTATGTATCCAACAATTTTGGTAGCAAACTCGCCCAACGACAAAGACATGGATATATCTTGACCAATTGAGCTGATTAATTTATTCTCTGTCTTGTAGCCAAAGAGCAACTGCAAAGAGGCTTGTTCAAACCCGGGGGCTCTATGATGAATTAAGAAGGTCATTAGCCGAGAAGAATCCGATTGATTGAGAGCCGCAGAAGAACTAGAGTTAGAGAGGCCGCCAGTGTTAGGGTCACTACTCAATCCGGGGCTTGAATCAGGTCCAATTCCCGAACTAGTTCCGGTTAGCGAGCCGGTTGAAGGCGTGATTTTTGGCTTCTTTAAGACGAAACCGTCACTGAAGGCAGCGTGAGCCGCTGTACGCGTTTTATTAGAGACGCTGCTCCGTGAAGGTAAAGACATTGGACCTGGTGATGTAGAAGCAGAAGATGTATTAGGAGTCGCACTGGCCGAGTTGGTGGAGTTGGCTGCAGGCGGCTGCAAGCTAGAGCTACTACTACCCGAATTTTTAAGCCGCAGCTCTGCCAGCAAAAATTGATGTTGAATTCTCTCTTTTTCCAAAATGCGTCTCATTTCCTCCACCTCCTTTTGGTGTTCTTCCTTGTCTCGGACCTGCCGAGCAAGAAGCTCACCGAGATTCCGCTGATGGTCAGCTTGACTCTTATTTAGCTGTGATCTTAGAATCTCATTCTCGCCCAGCTTTTCCCAAAACTCCTGGCGTAAACTTGCTAATTCTGTGCCGCTCGCGTTGGCTTGGGTGTTGTTACTCTGATTCTGAGTCCAATTACCACCTTGTTTGGCCGATCCTACCTGGACTGATTGTGGATTCTGAGACCGACCAGTAGTCTGGATTTCAGCAAGGAACTCAAGATCAGAATCCGAATCCGAGCTCATTTGCGTTGAAACATCCCAGTCTTTTAGTTACCTGAAACTGACTTGGTACTACTGTAATAGTAACTAAGAGAACAGGCACCTGGAGGTGATGCTTGGCCGTATCATGTGAAATAAACGCATTATAGCTGGTGATATAGCGGATAGATTTTATATGCAAAAGCCAGAAAGGTACTCGTAAAAATTTATATTTATTTAACCGAACTATCCTGACAATTGAGCTTGGAACGCTTTGATTTCGTTTCTGGTTATTTCCGCTTTCCAATTCGTATATATACATGGGGTCCTTATAATTTTAGCCGAGCAGCGTCAGACACAGACACAGACACACAGCCGTCTGAAGACCCGTACCCAGGCCTGCCTAATGTTTTTTCAATTTCCTACTCTCCTTTTTGAAAAAAATAGAAAAACTTGGATATTTTCCAAACCTGACCTATAAACCATACATTCAATGGGCGTTTCATCAGAGGAGGTAAATAATATTCCGCAGGTTCCGAAGGCACCTAAGGTGCTCACATCTAAAGATAAAGAGTCTCAGCGACTCATTGTTGTTCTTTCACAAGCGTGCTTAGAAGCCCATAAGATCAGATCGAGTAGCGGTGACCGCTATGCATTGCTCAATTGTGATGATCACCAGGGACTAATCAAACACATGAAGCGAGACATCAGTGACGTGCGTCCAGACATCACTCACCAGTGCCTTCTGACACTTTTAGACTCCCCAATCAACAAGGCAGGCAAGCTGCAAGTCTACATTCACACCGCTAAGGGCGTTCTCATAGAGGTAAATCCCTCAGTGCGTATTCCCAGAACGTTCAAGCGATTCAGTGGTTTGATGGTGCAGCTTTTGGACAAGCTCTCGATCCGATCCGTCAACAGCGAGGACAAACTTTTGAAAGTTATCAAGAACCCCATCACTGACCATCTTCCGCACAACTGCCGTAAGATCACCCTTAGTGCTGACTCCAAACCAGTGCTCGTAAAGGACTATGTCACTGAAAAGCTCGAGTCTGACCAGTCCTTGTGTGTATTTGTAGGTGCTATTGCTCGTGGTAAAGATGATTTCGCTGATGAGTTCGTTGACGAGAAGATCAGTGTGTCTCAATACTCACTGTCTGCGTCAGTAGCTATATCAAAATTCTGCCATGGTTGCGAGGATGCATGGAACATTTTGTAATGAGAATAAAAAAAAGAGTATATACGCTAATAAAAACGTAGTCAATGAAAACACGCCATTAAATATCCAGATTAAATTATATCCAAAAACCAGTGTTGACGGAGGAAGAAGAGGAGACGAAGAAGATCTGCCTAAAAAAAAAAGAAGTAAATTAAAAAAGTGATATAATAATTAATGTACATTTATGCTAGATTGCAACCAGGGAGAAAGGATAACAACAAAAAGGGGGGAGAAACAAAAAAGGTTCATTCAAGGAATGGGAAAAAAGTATCTTAACATTTTATTTTATTATTCGTTCATTCTTTTTGTCCCTTTCATACATCGATCATAGATTCCTCAGCAGGCGGCTGAGGGGCAGAACCAGAAGCAGGAGCAGGGGCAGGAGCAGGGGCAGAAGAGCCAGATCCCTCCGGGACAGATGACTCGACTTGCATATAAGCGTCTAGCTCAGCATCCAAATCGGTTGCGTTCCTGTTCTTAGGCGGCTGCTTGGCCTTACCCTCAGGGCCCTTCGACTTCCCGCCGCGTCTTCTTCGAGATTTAGAAGATCCTGATGGTCCGGCAGCAGAACCAGCGCCGATCCTGTCGCCCAAAGAGCCAAGACCCGCACCTGTGTCTCCCACATGGGCTACTCTGCGAACAGTGATGGTTTTTCCTGCAGCTTTACGCTGGTTGAATCGCTCGGCAGAGACTATAGCATCTTCAGCAAAGTCATAAAGCACCCAAGCCATGCCGGTACGGTCGCCACGCTGATCACGCTCGATGTGAACGCGAACAACCGGTCCCACTTGGCGGAACAAGTCGCGAATATCGTCTTCGCTGATAGTATCACTCAAGTTGCGAATGAATACCGCCTTGAACCCGCGTTGCGGAGGAGCAGCCGATTTTCCACCGGCCTTTGAGCGTCGCGAGCGACCGCGCTTGCTCACTCCCTTGGGGCCATTAGCCTTTGCTTCCGAAGCAGGCTTCGAGCTACCGATGATCTCGTCAAGCGACTTGTCCATTTCCTACAAACTAGTGACCGCAACGCGCGTCTTTCTTGTGTGTTGGAGTATTTGGAGTTGTGGTAGTAAGTTTAGTACTTAGGCAGCGACGTGTAATGGTGGTAGTGATCACGATCCCTTTGATAAACGCAGAGCGAGGCCATTAGTAATAGGAATCGAGAAGATGTGTAAGCCGATCACCAGAAGAAATATGAGCTGAGAGATGAATTGAGAGATGAATTGAGAGATGGATTTAGAGATGATATTCGGTGAGAATGAATGCGATGAATCCAATGAATCCAATGATTTCAATTAATAGTTTTCAATCCGAATTCCTAATGTTTTTAATATCGATCCTTGCTTAGATCCGTCATAGAATTGAGACTGGATCAAGGTGCCTCAGGTACGTGCATTGGGTGTATGACCAGACTGGTACCTATAATTATATGTACTAATTGGTTAGCGCATTTGCAAATAAATTAGGGTCATATGGTCGATTAATCCTCTATTTATTGCAATAAAAAGCCGGAACGATAATCACATGCCGTACATAACTCACACGTACTAGAACCGTGCGGTTTATATGACTACCAGCATGAATTACACAGAAACAAATTTCTCCACATTAACACATTTCTTTTGAACTATAAATTTATATTATATATTTAAATTAGTTTATTGGACAGTTGGTAGTTCAAATCCCATCTACTCCTACTTACGTTCCTTCTTTGGCCTCCCCTCACATAGATCCGTCCCGTCCCGTCCCGTTTCCCTAAGATCCGCTGCCATAGATCCATTTACCCCGCACCCCTTACCCTGTGATCCTCGTCCCTGGACCTCGGTGGGAGAAGCTATACCGCGATATCTGGGTGCACGCCTAAGATAGGTATATATACATATACTTGCATACAACTAATTACGGGATTCGTTAGAGTCAACACAACCAACAGAGAAACCAAATAAACTGATAAGTTTCGAATCATTTTAAAATGCCGAACACATTGGGAGACGAGTATCTAAAGACATGTGTTTACAAGCCGTCGATATTTGCGAACAAAGTAGTGTTTGTTACTGGCGGCGCCGGAACCATTTGCCGAGTGCAGACTGAAGCAATGATTCTACTTGGGGCCAACGCATGCATTGTTGGCCGAAACGACGAAAAGACCAAGAAGGCTGCTGAAGAGATGCAAGCGCTCCGCAAAGGTTCGAAGGTTGTTGGCATTGGTAACGTCGATGTCAGTAAGATCCAGTCCATTAAAGGTGCCGTAGACCAGGCCGTTAAGGAACTGGGTAAGATAGACTTTGTAATTGCTGGTGCAGCTGGCAATTTCCTGGCCGCCTTCGCCAATCTCAGCTCGCGTGCGTTCTCCAGAGTCGTGGAGATCGATCTCATTGGTACCTTCAACACCGCAAAGGCCTGCTTTGAGCAGCTCCGCGAGAATAAGGGACACATTATTTTTGTTTCTGCTACATTACAGCTCAAGGGAATCCCCATGCAGTCTCATGCTTCAGCTGCCAAGGCCGGCATTGACTCTCTTGTCAAGACATTAAGTTTGGAATTGGGCCCATTGGGAATCCAAGTCAACGCAATTGCTCCTGGTCCTATTGGCGGTACTGAAGGCATGGATAGATTGATGCCCAAGGATCTCAAAGAGCGTAGCATTGAGCTTGTTCCGCTTCAGATGTACGGTTCGACTCAAGATATCGCCGACGCTACCGTGTACATGTTCTCACCAGCTGGAAGATTCATCAGCGGTCATGTTCTTGTTATAGATGGTGCTTCCTGGTTCAATGGCGGCCCCGAGCTCCAGTATTATCCTGAATTCCTCAACGCACAGAACTCCGCCGACAACAAGTTGTAGTTATCAGTTTATATTTTACTTGTAATCCCAGGTTTTTGATATATAATTATGTATGTAGGTCTACAACATGAGTAGCCATTTTGAAAAAAAAAATGAATTATTATTACCCAAGTAAGCTAAGTATGATGCCGCTACAGTTGTAGATACCTAGATTAAAAAGCCTGGCATTTGTGTCGGAATCTAAAGACGCTCAATAATGATGGCGGAAGCACCACCACCGCCGTTACAGATAGAGGCAACACCGTACTTGCCGTTCTCCTGGTTAAGAACAGACAACAGAGTGGTGACAATACGAGCACCAGAGCAGCCCAACGGGTGGCCGAGAGCAACAGCGCCACCGTAAACATTGATCTTGCTAGTAGGGAGGTTGAGGAGCTTGCTAATGGCGCAGCCAACAACAGAGAAGGCCTCGTTGAACTCGAAGAAGTCGATCTGGTTGATGTCGAGGCCAGCGAGCTTCAAAGCCTTGCTAACAGCCTTGGCCGGGGTGGTAGGGAACTTGATGGGGTCCTGCTCGGCGTCGGCGAATCCAACGATCTTGGCGAGCGGCTTCAAGCCGAGCTCCTTAAGCTTCTTCTCGCTAACGAGAATGACAGCAGCACCACCGTCGTTAAGACTTGAGGAGTTCGGGGCAGTAAGAGTGCCGCCCTCCTTCTTGAAGACGGTACGGGCCGAGCGCAAACGGGACTCGTCAAGACGGGCCTGCTCCTCGTCAGCGCTAACAGTCACGGGGGGCTTACCACGGCCACCAGGAACCTCGATCGGGGCAATCTCGCTGAACTTACCCTCGGCAGTAGCCTTCTGGGCACGCTTGTAACTCTCAATGGCATAGTCGTCCTGCTGCTCACGGGTAATGTTGTGCTCAGCAGCGGTGTCCTCACCAGCATTGCCCATAGGAAGGCCAGAGTAAGCATCCTGCAAACCGTCACGCTCCAGACCGTCGGTGATAGAAGCACCACCGAACTTAGAACCGGAACGCAAAGACGGGAGGTAGTGCGGGACATTGGTCATGCTCTCAGCACCGCCGGCAACGACAACATCAGCACCGCCAGTAAGGATGACCTGGGATCCGAGCATAATAGCCTTCAAACTGGAGGCACAGACCTTGTTAACAGTGGTGGCAACAGTCTCCTTGGAAAGACCAGCCTTCAAAGCGACCTGGCGAGCAGGTCCTTGGCCAACATTAGCACCGTAAACATTACCAAAGATGATCTCGTCCACATCCTCAGTTTTGAGCTCAGGAACACGCTCCATGGCGCTCTTAACGGCATGGGAACCGAGGTCTACATAGGTCTGGGAAGACAAAGAGCCAAGAAGACTTCCAATCGGAGTACGAGCAGTCGAAACAATGTAAACGCTCATTATTTTTATTTGCAAGAGTCAATAATATGGAAAGTAAACGATCGTGTTTTGGGGTTGTTATTCACTTATAGACACGCGTAGACACGTGAGTGACGATGTTGTTGTTATATAAAAGTGAGTCTCACAATTATGGCAGATTATTTTAGCTGTAATGAGATGTGTGTGTCGTCATCGAGCGAGAGCGAAATTCTGAAACGTAATTTTGGCATCTAGCAATTTTATTTACGCTAGCATCTTTAGAGGTTTCCGGGACTTTCTTCCAAAGTTTCATTAACCACATACGAACGTTAGCACCAGTGAAATTTTCGCCTTGCCCTGAAATATATGAAAGAGGCTTGTAAACTAAAGGAATCTTTCAGTGGTATTTGGGATACATACTGCATTTTGAACCGCTCTAGAAATTGTTTTCTTGTGATTGTATATTAATATGTGTACTACAGAGTCTTGCTATGTAAAAATATGACCCGCTTAATGTTCATCCCTTAATACTTGGACAGTGGTCTGGTGATACTTAACTATCGACGGCTAGAAACCCTTGCCTCCCTAAGATCGCTTTATGCAGGCCATAACCAAGGCGGCCACAATCGGGCAGAGCGATGGGCAATAGCGTAACAAAAAGCATATCCAAGAAAATTTACGAAGAATATATATATTTCCCACCATCTCTAGCGGCTGCTATGTTAACTTTACATGTGAATACAGCTTAGCGATACTATCGAACATTTACTTCCAATATGTCTGGTCTGTGTCTGTGTATAGAAGAACCACCCTTGCCCTGCAAATCTCTCTTCTTTTCCTTGGTTACTGGTATTGGTATAATTTGCATGAGCTACAGCAACTTGGAAAGAGATTTCCTGCGCTCGTTGCTCGCTGAGAAGACACGTCCGGATGGGCGCACATTCGACGAGATGCGTGATTTGCAGATCTCGTTCGGCAATGAGTACGGACATGTGGAAGTCAAGCTTGGAAATACAAGACTGATTGTTCAGGTCAGTGCTTCGGTCAAATGCCCTCGCCAGGAGCGCCCTTTTGAGGGATTGTTTCATATTAGCACAGATGTCAGCTCTATGGCATCTCCACAGTTCGAAAACGGCAGATCAAGTGGTCCGGAAGAGGTTCTTGTGTCTCGAATGATAGAAAAGGCCGTTCGAAGATCCAATGCGCTTGATTTGGAGAGTCTGTGCATTGTTGCTGGTAAACAATGCTGGATGGTCCGTGCAGATGTACATTATCTCGACTACGATGGTGGGCTCGTGGATGCCAGTTGCATAGGCGTAATCGCCGCACTGCTTCACCACCGAAGACCAGACACCTCTATTGATGGCGGAAATGTGATTATACACGACATTACTGAACGCCCTCCTGTCCCATTATCTGTACTGCATATTCCTGTGAGCGTTTCTTGGAGTTTTATCCCGCTCCCGCGCAACTTGTCGGATGGTGATAATGCTGGATCAGACTCCGATTCTGAAGACTCTGATAACGAAGATAGTAATAATGGCGTTAGAACTGTGACGTCCTCTAAAATGGTAGCGTTAATGGATGCTACTGCTGCTGAACAAGATCTTCGAACCGGTGAAATTACCATCACCGTTAATAAAGACCGAGAAATTTGTCAGATCACTAAAGCCGGTGGTGCTCAGCTCTCTACCTCCACGCTAATGAAATTTACTGCTAACGCACACCAGATCGCTAAGAAAGTCACATCCACGATCAACCGGGAACTTGATGCTGATTTCAAGCGCAGAAATAAGGGCAACTTGGGATCAAATCTTGCTAAAACTGAGGACTCATCAGCCTCAGCTCTGAACAAGCGATAAAAGCACACGACACAAAAGACGGGGTGACAAAAATTGCGAAACGCCTTAAATGATCCAAAAACTATATACTCAATTAATTTAACTGATTAATCCTATATATTTCTTACGAGGAACCGTGCAGAGTCCATGGTATATCGAATAATCTCCAGAAACTTATCTAGACTTGTGCCCTTTTCTTTAGACTCGCGGTACTCATGTATGACAGAAGAAAGAATCGACGAATTTGTCTCCACCTCGGCTTCTTTGGTAACGACCGCTTGGCCATTCATCGATTGGCCGTGAACAGAAGTGAGATCAACCACGCAGCCTGGAGAGATCCACTTTAGTCTATTTTTGTTTCGCTCATATTTGGGCTGAACTCCCTTGATCTCCGGCATGATCGCGTTGAAGTCTACTGGGTGTTCGATTGACAAAGACATTTTCAAGTCATAGGCTGCGTTTGGCACTGAAATAAATAGATCGCCTATGCGTTGTTTAGAAATGCATTCGAGAACTTCTTCTCTTTCGCTGAATGAGACTCTGACCCGGGTCTTGCCCGAACCTGTAGGATCATTAACCTGGTAAACGGCATCACGCATCAGGACATTCTCGCGGTTAATACCATTGGCTTCGTTTGCTGCGTTGGCTAGAGCAAGCGAGTCCAACAATGATTCCAGGGACTTAAATTTTGAAACATCAATCTCGCTCTTGAACCGCAGTCGATGCTGCTGCCAGTAAATAGGATCCACCACTGCCTCGCTCATTGTTGGGAAACGATGTCGCATTCCACTATGTTCATCTGAAATAAATCCCATCTTAAACTCTACCTCGAGATGGTCTATAATCGACTCATCCGTTATTTTTGCCACCTGCTCGAACAACCAACCGGCCAGCACTTGGGTCTGATCGTCATTAGGAATCAGGCCAGCCAACGAGGCGCTCAGTCCAGTGAGGCTCGCGTTGCCGCCGGGTCCAACATCGGATGCAGATACGGGCGGAAGTTTTACAGTCGCAAATGGTGTCTTCTGAAGAATGGGTGCCGTGGGGCTTTCTGGTTCTAACGCAGCCTCTAATTCACGAGGCTCGTTCGAGACTGCTGGGGCGTGGGGACCACGGCCGAAATCTCTCTCCTTATGGTCAAGTTGAGCAGACAGCTCAGGACGCGTCTCTGCTAGTTTCCATCTACGCACATCGTTAACCTTGTTTGCTTGGCCTCGGAATACTCGTGCCCATGGTGGTGGTCGCGATCTTGGGCTTCGTTGGCTGCTCGGTCGTTGCTGCGGATCTCCACTAGAAAGAGGGGTTTCGACTTTACTGATGTCGTCTTGAGAGCGGGTTGGCGTTTGAGGCGGTCCGTCGCTAGACTTATCTACGGATCCCCTGTGCAGAGCTTCGACTCCATTGTTGATCATGCCAGCTAAATCCATCTACTGGTGCCTCCGCTGAATAAAAGTAAAAAGGGCTTCAGCAAGGGTTTGAAAATAAAGAATACAATCAAATTGGAAAAGCTAAGAACTAAAGGCTCACGAATCACTCAGCACAAACAGTGTTCGAATTTCTCCTTTGGCCGTTACACTTCTAAGTCTTCCTCAATTCACGTAACTGTCTCGTCCTCTTCAAACGTGTGTAAGGCAATGCATAGCCATCCAAGGAGGCTGCGCCGCACGCTTCTGTAACGGTATGTAGTCGTTGTGGACATGGCTTGGCTCTTGTTCACGTGATCAGACATCAGCTCAGCTACCTGGTCAGTGTACTGTTGTTGTGTGGGACGCCCCTGCTTATTCCCACCTCCCAAACTGTGTCTGACCAGCCTCGGTGGTCATGCGGGTCATCATCTCCGCGTTCACCTTAAGTATGGACCCTATGTTACCGACATAAACACAGATACATAGATAAGCCTGAGTACGGAAGAGGTACAAAGGAAATTGGTTCCACAAGCTTTAACACACAGCTTGCGGTCATACGTTTTTATTATATTTTGAACAGGGAGCTATTTGCCATATATGAGGTGGTGTCCTATCACACTACGTGCCAGTCTAAGCGATAGTTACACTGCATCGGGGATCTACATCGTTGATCCTCAATCTAAAGTCGAGATCTGCTTCACGCTTTCAACAACGCTCGGCGAACGGATTAAGGCATATGATCAGAAAGCAATTGGGGCGGTAGAAGTCTCGCTGGATCGTGTTGTTTGGGAGAACTTAGAGCTTGTAAGTCAAACCAGTATCGATGATGTTAACCGGGACCTGAGCAAGTACAAGCGGGAATTTAAAGTCATTCCAACGGAAGAGATCCAATTGCTTGTGTTCAAGTTTGAGGACAGTGAAAAGCTACTGAACCGGGCCAAAGAAGCTCAACAGAGACTGAATATAATGACGCCCGAACCGCGTCGACCAGTCACTATCACAAGCTCTCCGTTCGCAACAGCACATATGGCTCTTTTTCATGCATATATGACCACCGGACTCATAAGCCTCGTACGGCAAAATCTCGTGTTCGTAGACGGCCGGTACTTGGACGGAATGGAAGGCGGATGCGTCTCAATTCCTAATATCGGGTCTATAGGTATGGCTGCAGGGTCAATGATTAAATCCAACGGGGAAGGAAGAATGCTACTGGTCGTTCCCTGGAGCAAACTCATTGGATATTTGCCAAAGAACGTAGAACTTCCTGTACTGAAGGATATTCAGCCTATCAGATCCTCAGGTGAGACCCACCCATTGGGTGGAGTGGTTGCAGTGCAAATCAAAGTGAAGCCCAACATAGTATCTTGGGGGTCTGGTGTGCTCATAACGCCAAATCTTGTTGTTACAAATAACCATGTTGTAGGAAAACATCCAGCAGAGTCAATTGGAACGCATATTGATAGCATTGTGAGATATGCTAAAGAGATCCACAGACCAATCAAGTCTCTAGATCTTGTTATTATTGAATTGTCGAGCCCATTCCCATCTGAATTTCATCCCGCTACTCTGGCAAAGAATGACGCATCTACAAAAGACCGGGTGCATGCTTTGGGATATGGCCTGTTCGCTCCCGAAAGATACGGTGAAACACCAGTCCCTCTCCAATCAGAAGGAATCGTAAGCAAGGCGGTCAAAGGAATGTTAATGTCAACTGCTAGCTGCTGGAACGGGAGCAGCGGAGGAGCACTTCTCAATACCAATAACGAACTGGTGGGGATCATGGCTTCCAATGCCAAAGATAATAGTGCTGATGAGATTATGCCGGATATCGCCATGTCAATTCCCGTGTCATATGTGAAACAAGGACTTGCCAAATTGGTTGAAAAGAAGACAGCATTGCAAGAAGCTGCAGAAACCGACCCACAATTCCAAAAGGTTTGGAAACTCGACCGCACACACGAAGATATATCACAACCGGCTAGATCCAAACTTTAATAGAATCGTAAAAATACCTATAGAAATTCGAACTGACCAAATGATTAAAAAAAAATTCATATGTATACATGTATAAACAATTCTTTAGAGAAGAAAAAAAATGCATTAATGAGAACTGTAGTTGATTAAACTCTGAGCGAAAGCTTCAGTATTCTCGGCGCGCATCAATGCTTCACCAACCAGCACGCCCGATACACCCTGAGAAGCGTACTTAGCAACCTGTTCAGGACCGAGGATTCCACTCAATGCAACAAGTTTAACATCGCTCTTGTTGAGATCAGCAATAAGATTTGAAGTAGTATTCATATCCACTTCAAAGGAGTGCAAATCTCTGTTGTTAATTCCAATGACCTTAGCCTTGATTGCCAAAGCACGCTTCATCTCTGATGCATTGCTTACTTCTACCAATGGTTCCATTCCAAGCTTCACTGAGTAGTTGTAAAGGTTAGTGAGGTCATGATCATCCAACATCTTGACGATAAGTAGCACAGTGTCGGCTCCGGCAAGTCTAGCTTCGGCAATCTGGTAGTTGCAAAATATAAATTCTTTTCGGAGAAGAGCAGGCCTACTAGAACCGTACCGTTCCAAGGCTCTACGGATCTGAACCAGGTCATCCAATGAACCCTTAAACCATTTCGGCTCGGTCAAAACAGAAATGGCGCTCGCACCAGCGTTAGCGTACTGCAAAGCTTGAGATGGGGCGTGGATGTCTGGAGCGATCAAACCTTTTGAAGGAGAGGCCCGCTTTACTTCAGCAAGAAGGGCCATCTTGGAGTCGGCAGAAGAGGAGGCCAGTCTCTGCACAAAGTCGATCTGCTTGGGAGCCAAGCCCAATTCTATGGATTTTTCAATGGCACTCAGCGATTGGCCAAGAACATCCTGTTGGCTTGCTACGTCAACCTTTCGCTGCAAGTAGATGGTGTCTAGAATAGACTCGGATTCTGCACTGGATTTCATACTCTTGTTGTCAGACCATTTACCTCCTCTGTAGCTCAAGAAGTTACGCAGCATCAGTCGGCCCTCCTGAGTAAGGATACTTTCAGGATGGAACTGAACACCCTCTACGGTATATTCAACATGGCGAATTCCCTGGACGATTCCGCTGTTCTCTAATCTAGCAGTGACCTCCAAACATTCTGGGATCTTCTCAAAGTTTGCAGCTAATGAGTGGTACCGGGTGGCACTAACGCCTTGGCTGATTCCTCTAAAACAGCCAGTATTGTTGTGCTGGATAGGCGAGGTCTTTCCATGGAAGATCTCACCAGCAGACTCTACCGATCCGCCAAGCAAAGAAACGATGCACTGCAGTCCCATGCAAATACCGAAAATGGGCACCTCACCCATGAAGGTCTTGATGACATCCCTACTGATTCCAGAGTCATTCTCGGGATTTCCAGGACCAGGACTAATTAAAATATGGTCAGGCTTGAGAGCGCGAACCTGATCAACAGTAATTTCGTCATTTCGGTACACCGAGACATGAGCGCCTTCACGGCACAGAAGCTCGTAAACGTTCCACGTGAACGAATCGTAGTTATCAATTAGAACAACGTGCGGAGACATTCTTTAGTATTCAAATCCCAAGTTATAATCTCTAGTAATTGGTCTCCAAAAACGACTGGATGCTGCCTGAAATATTAATATAACCAAAAGTTTTGTGGAATGATTCAGACTCGATCTAGAACAGCCAACCCTAAACGGAAAATGACACTTTCCAACGACCAGAACAAAAAAAGGCAGGCAGACCAGGCAAAAAATCCGTGAGTCATCTAAAACGACGTCGTTAATAATCAGAATAGGATACTGGATACTGCCAGCGTCATTAGCGGTCAATTAACGTTGCCAACCCTCATTAAAAATGTAGTTCAACAACGCGTACGGGATTGAATACATAATAATAACAATATAAACACGCGTCTTTTGTTACCAGATACATTTGAGCTTTGTCCAGAATGTCGACATCTTCGAATCCACTACCGCGCACCACCGTTGAGGGATTGCCCCAGTACATTAACCAGAATGTCCTTGTTATTGGCAAGCTAGACTCCCAGCAGGGATCGGAGGCGACATTTGTTCTTAATGATGGATCTGTCATTGTACATGCTGGAACCGCGATCGAGCCTCTGGAGCTCGGCGGTGTCTACCAAATTCTTGGAAAGGTTATCGACGATTCTTCTATTAAGGCCCATACTGTCACTAAACTTCCCACGTCTGATCTGCCTCCGAAGGATTTCGAGCAGAGACTATTGAAGCTGCGATCAGCACCACTGATGAGACCCATATTCATGCCTAAGACTGAAACTGCTTCGCAGCAGTGAAATTAACGAGTGAGTAGAGATTGATTCATAACAGCAATGAGTATTAATGCCAAAGAAATATACTTATAAAATAAATATGACCTTATACAATGAGGATGATGAAACTAAGATCCAAAAAAAACTGATCTACACCGATTGGAAAGAATATTCCAGATAATAGCGACCAACAGATGCTTCAACCGCTCTTATTCATTTCCCCTCCTGGTTGGTTTTGCACTGCTTTGATCTACAGGTACATGTCTATTTGAGAAGATCATTGACCAACGATTCAGCAGCGAATGCTTTGTCTAATCGATCCGCCGCAACAATACTGACTGAATGCGAGTCTGTGTGGTGCGTGCAAAGTTCCGCTTCATCATTTTTAACTGTCACTAACTGGCTCAGTGAGCCCATCTTGAGGTTCAATGCAAGCTTGTCTAGGGAAACAAATTTCTGCCCTGCAGCAGCCAAGTCGTACTTAGAATCGGGTCCAGATTTATAGTTGGCAATGGTTTCTCCAGACTCGTTTGACACTACAGAGACATCTGCTCCTACTTTGCTCAGGGCCTCCTCCATGTGTACGAGTGTGCGGATGATTACTACACCTGTGCGGATCCCCCGCCTTTATGCTCTCTAATTATAAATGGATCACCAAAACATCAGATTCAAGCAGTCAAGGAAGATAAAATAAGAATCGGATTGTAGCATCAATTGAGAAATTACAACCAGAAAAAATACAATCAAAGAAGAAAAAGAAAAACAAAGAATTTCACATATACATAATTCGCAGTAAATGATCGGTTCCATGGATGCGATTGGTACTGTGTGACAAATTGACAGGAATTAGATTTTATTATCATCATTATTATTATTATTATTATTATTATTATTACAGCTACTATACAAAAACAACATTGGTTAATAGATTACAATTATGCTTCAAGACTTATCTACACTTGTTCGTGCAGGATGCGTCGATTCTGAATTCGAGTATTCTTCTGAACTCTTCTTTTTATCATCATTTTCCAGATCTAGATCCGTGTCTGTGCCTCTGAAAAACTTCAGTGCTTGGGGAGTCCCGGGGGACCCATGAGCTAGGTTCCATTCCGCTACTTCGCTCAACATGTTCGAGGAGGTAGGCGGAGAAGATGTGAACATCGTAAGATCTGGAAGCGAGGAGCGCATTTTTGGCGGGGTCGGACTGTTCCATACTTCGTCAAAATGTGTCGGGTTCATGGCCTTGTCAAGCCATTTTCGTGCAGATCCCGAGCCAGGGATCATGAATCCAAGACGCTGATCAGGCGTGGAAAGCCCGAGCCATTTCTGCATAGAATCCGGCTCCAGAGGCGCGAAATTGGTCTTTTTCTCGGGCGTGCTGACCACGGGCAGTGGCTCCTCTTCTGGGTCAGTGTCGTGCTGTTGCTCTTGTTGTTGCTGTTGCTGATGCTGTGCATTATTAGTATTATTAGATTGGTGCTTCTTGAGGGGCAGAGGAGGTCTTAGAGTCTGCTGTTGGTTAGTAACAGAATCCGATTTTGGCAATAAAGGCGGAAGCTGATGATTTGACTGGTTTCGAGACTCCAGAGCTTGCAATTGCTGCTGTTGCTGATGTTGGTTGTGCCCGGGATTATCAACCAGTCGATCAGAGATGTCGGCTGGATCTGATGCGAGGTAGTTAGTTGTTTGTTCTCGCGACCAAAGCATCTGCGGAGTATCTTGAGGAGTCGGAGCATTATCTAGACGTGTTGAATTTGTTAGTCCTGCCTGGCTCGGCATCAAACCAGAGGAAGATGACGAGATTTCGGTTGTTGGAAGTGGATCTATGCTGCTTCCTGCGAGGTTTTCCTGGTCGCTACGCGACCGCATTTTGTCCCAAAGGAATCTTGGTCGCATAACCTTTTTAGCTCGGTAGTAAAGACCGCACGCATTACACAGTAGCTCGCCTTTACCATCCGGGCATCGTGCTCGGCGCCACGTTGAAGCTGTGGCCACACCACAGTTTCCACATTGGGCTTCACTCTCTGCTTTTGGTGATAACGCCTTTCTTTTCTTGACTATACTTTGTTCAGATGAGGCTCGCTTAGCTGCTCCATTACCAATTGGAGTGGTGAAAGATGTTTCTGTGTTGGAGTTACCGCCAAGCAAGCTTGGATTATTACTGAGAGCAGATCCAGCATTCATAGTAGAAGACACTGAGGATGCAGATCCTGGTGGTGGCATTACTGAGCCATAGTGTGATGCATTTATCTTTGTTGGTTTCGCTCTTACAGGCGGGCTAGAGGGAAGAACCGTATCTGATTTCAACGAGGGCCCCGGAGCTAACGATGAGGGGATCTGGACTTGTGGAGGTAAAGGCGGCAGAACGTTGGGGTTCATGAAAGAAGCAGGGGGCATTGGGAACGACAGCAAGTTTCTATGGTTCTGTTGGAAGTCGTTACCGTTACTGCTACCATTGCCACTGCCGTTGCCACCACCATTGCTGCTGCCAGGTTCAAGAATTGAATCAGACTTGAGCTTTTGCTGGAAATCAGCGATCATATCTTCAGGCTTGCGTACAGGTAACAAGTGGATGAGCAGCTCTAATTGTTCGCGCATCAGTTTGGACAGCCCCAGTTTTCCAGTGGCTTCTATCATATTTCGTTGTGATACTTTTCCATGACTTTGCAAGGGCAATCCGTCTTCTGCATAGTCCGTGGAATACACCGCGTACTCATCTCCATGGGTGTCACATATGGATGAGAAATCTGGCGACACTTCGCGAATAGCATCTAAACATACACGAATGTCAACAGTTCCAAGCTCGAGGTCTCGGAAAAGAACCGCATCAACCGGTAGAGAAGGCTTGACAATATATTTTTGAGAGTCTGTTCCGTGTAATGTATAAAGAATCTTCAAGGAAACCGAAGTCAGTTCCCCACCCTTTGCTCGTTCGACCTCAGACATTTATGTCTTAAAAAAGAAATGAGGATTCCCGATATGGAAAGGTCTGGTTTCTTTAAATTCCGTGGAGACTTTAGCTCGAGAGCTAACCTTTTTCTTTTTTGGTCGGGTCGATAGGTAGGTAGAAACTGAACGCGGAACGCGTTTTCCCAAATGGCACGCGATCCGGGGTTAGGTTAACGTATTAAAGGGCAATATCTTCCTTTAACCGCTTTAAGTACGCGTTTGAATTAAAGCTAATATTAAAACCAAAACCAGGACCTAAGCAAAATGCAAGGAAGTTGGAAAGATATGGCAGAGGGTGCATGTGGGACAGCTGGGTACCTTTTTTAAATCCACGTATTAAACATTCGATGCATATAAGCAACAAGTTTATTATGGGTGATCAATATTGATTAATATTTTAATATACGCATACTCATATACATACATATATATATTGACATGTATGTATATATATATATTGATATGTATGTATATATATATTGATATGTGTAAATGAAGAAATATCATTATTGATATGTATGTATATATACATTGATGTGTGTAAATGAAGAAATATCATTATTGATATGTATGTATAAGTACGCGTAAGTATGTAGGAATAATTCAACAGAATATGGACAGTAGATCGTAGTAAATAGAAGTGGATCGGAGAGCGCATGTTCTCCGCTGTTGTCATAAATTGCTAGTTCAAAGAATATGCTGATTTGAAAACTTGACATGGTGATACACATATTTTTCAGTATTAATTTTCTTTTTATTTAAAAAACAAAGTATATACGATTATATACAGCTCCGTCCCAATATCCATCACAGTAAACCAACAGATGTTTAATCCTGATCCCAGTCGCCGCCTTGTTTAGGCATTGCCGGTCCACCGGCTCTCTTGGCCATAATGATCTGATCTACAGTGAGCACAGTGTTAGCAGCCTCAGTTGCGAGATCGATAGCAGAGCGCTTGGCAATAGCAATGTCCCAAATGCCGGCAGCCTTAGCGTCCAAAACACCGGTCTCGGAGCCACCTTCGATATCAACACCGGGGGAAGGCGCCGATCCAGTTGAGGACTTGGGGTATGCGTAAATGTTCGAAATCACTTCAGTTCCATCTAGACCTGCGTTATCGGCAAGTGTACGCGGGATGACCTCAAAGGCTCGTGCGTAAGCCTTCACGGCATGCTGCAAAATTCCCGAGGTGCGTTCACCCTGAGCGTGCACAGCAGAGGCCACTGCCATCTCGGTGGCACCAGCACCGGGGACAAGAGCCTTGCCCTTGGTGAGAGCCTTAGTGGCAGAGACACCATCATCAATAGCACGCTCGACATCGTCTAGCAAGTTCTGAGTAGCACCACGCAACACAATAGTGGCAGTTCGCGACTTTTTACCAGTCTGTTGGAAGACGGTTACTCGGTTGCCACCAATCTCTTCAACACTTACGTTGTCTATAGATCCAATTTGATTGGTACCAGGGAGTTTCAAAGAGGGAATAAGAGAAGCTCCAGTGACGCGGCCAATTCGCTGCAAGTCGAACTTAGAGCCGACTCTGAAGGCGAGAATGCCGTGCTTGTTAAGGTAGTGAAGCGCCAAGCTGCCGATTCCAGCACCACCAATAACGACCTCTACACCGGCAACCTCCTTAAGCTGCTTAACGAACTCGTCCATCTGCTGCTCCTCGCCCTTTGAGAAGTCGAGCATTTCCTGGGCGTTGTGGAGGAGTACAGTGCCCTTAGTCTCAGTCTGAGAAACATCGATGGGGGCAGTGAAAATAGCAACCTTTGCACCGTGATCAATAGACTGTACGCTTCCCTCCGGCTTTGTGGGGAACACCATTCCCTTGATGACCTTGGATGCGCTCAGCGAGGCACCCATCACTTTAACAACACGCACATTATCGACATTAAATTGAGTAACATTCTCCGGCAAAACATAATCAATAGCCTCGCCAACAAGCTTGGCCAAAATATCTTCGTTTCCGTACTGCTTGGGGGCCATCACGGATCTCAAAATAACCTCGTTGGAGACCTGCGGGTCGGTCTCGATCTGAGTCAAAGCCTTCAAAGCATGCTCTCTGGCCAGCTCAAATCCCTGCACAATCTCACTAGGAGACATACCAATTCTAATCAACTCCTCAGCCTGGTTAAGGAACTCACCAGCAAGCACAACAACAAGGTTCGACGCATCGCCCAACTCGTAGTCCTGCTGCTGCGAGGACATGACCACAACCTTGACTGCCGGGTGGATGATATCCAACTCGCGCAGAATAGTCGACGCATCCGAAGTCAAAAATACCTTCTGGATGTTGTTCACAATAATCTTGTTTCTGCCCGAGGGGCCCACAGATGTACGGATCATCGACGAGATCTCCCGCACAGCGGCAATGTTCCTGTTTATCACGCCATCCTCACTCTGGTAGGTGTTATATCCCTGCTTGAAAAGTCCCGAAGTCGGGACCGTAGGTAATGCCAGCTTCGACATTTACTATACGTGTTATTGTATGGTGTGTTTGTTGTGGTTGAACGGTTGTGTGGTTAAACGATTTTTGGTGTGTGCAGTAAATGTATGTAGTGTTATTTCTTTTCCAACAATGCTGACCAAACCCCGAATATCCGCCACAAAAAAAAAAAGCGTAGCGAACACACAGCCAGAGCCAAGAAAGGCAGGGGCGATAGTGTGGGACGGTATCGCGTAGCAAATGAGATGTCTACGCTATACGGCCAAACCCGGTCCCACCATATCGGCTAGCATCGACGTCCTTCGCGCCTTTCTCCCACTAAGGCTTAGTTATAGCTAGAGTGGTGTGGGCGTGGATTGTGTGGGCTACGTTGAACAAATACAGAGAAGCGAGGCAAGACCGAACAGGCCTTTCCTTTAAACCGCAAATATAGAGCTGGAACCAAGCTTCGAAGACCGCGAAAGAAGGCGACCAGCTAGAACTTTATCAGGGATAAGAAGGTCGAGGCTGCTGTTCCTGCACTTCCTTTTATCTGTAACGTTTTGTTGAATATCTGTTGAATAGACAGGTATTTTCGCAATGGACCCAGTCGACGCACTTAACAGGATATTTCCTGATGAGGATAGCTTCAATGCAAATTTCGACTCGGCTAAAAACTTCGCGCACCAATGTAGACACACACTAGCATATCAACTCGCACACCGACCAGATGTGAGTTCTGAAAAGGCCAATGCTATAGCAGCACCCAACGAGCTATCAAAGCTGGTTTCTGACACCCATAAGATCCAGAGTCTTGGTGAGGAAACTCTTGAAAAGGTGAAGAATGTCACTCATGAGATCAAGAGGCTAGATGCCACTAAAGAGAACCTCACCGCCAGTATGCGGATGCTAAGACAACTGAAAATGCTCACAAAGCTTTATTTACAACTGGACTCACTGCTGAAAGAACGAAGATACGAAGATATGGCTGGTTCGGTTGAGGCTGCCTCTGATCTCATTGACTACTTCCGTCCATTTAGACCTCTGCCGCAGATCTCTAAGCTCAGCCATGAGATTGCTGAGATGGAGTCTAAAATATATGACCAGATTGAGGGTGACTTTAAGACTGCACTTGCTGCAGATCACGGTAGTAATGGCGGCGCTGGCAATGGTGGTGGTAGTGGAACCAATGGTCATAGCCGGACCGGATCGGTTGAGCCAACTTCAGCTGATAGTGTAAATAGAAACGGATCGACTTCTACTCCAGCTTTGCTCCCTAGTGATGCATTAAGAGCAGCTTGCAATGTTCTTGATAGCCTAGACACGGCGCATGAGCAACAGATTAGCCGGACCAAGCTGATTGAATGGTACTGCAAACAGATGCTCTCAGAATACTTTACGATTTTCTCCCCGGGTGATGAAGCTGGGTCCCTGGAGAACGTCAAGCGGAGATATACGTACCTGAAAAACAAGGTGTTACTGCGTTACATGGGGTTCCACACCGGATTCTTTCCGCCATCATGGCCTGTACGAGCCGCGCTTCTTTCTGCGGCTTGTAAAGGCACCGCCGACGACTTGATGTCGCAAGTCAGCAAGCTGAAAAGTACAGATGGAGACCAGATTCAGCTTCTGTTGTCGACATTACATGAAAGTTTGGAGTTCGAGAAATTCGCCAAATGTCCCCCAGACTTGTCTTCTAAACTAATTCCATATTTGGCTCTTTGGGTAGAGTTCCAAGATCGACAGTTGCACCAGCGAATCTCCACATACGCGCGTATGCTATTACCGCCTGATGAAACCGATGACGTGATTCCGTCTAGTAAAGAGCTTGTTAATGTTTACCGAGCCTTGCTAACTCAGCTCTCAAAGCTAAAACACCATGAAGACACAGTTGCGGACTTAGCTGAAGTAATGGCCGGAAGGCTGGGCCAGTATGCAACACAAGTGCTCATATCATACTTCCCACCTGCCCTTAAGAGCAAAAACGAGGTCATACTTGCTGGAAAGATTGACTCCACTGCGGAATACATCATTTCCACAACGCTGCAGCTGGAGAAGAATATTAGTGCCCAACTTTCTAAACCTGAAGAGGCCGAGGAGATCTTTGAAAAGCTCGCCTTGGGTAAGTGCCGCAAGGTAAGCCTCCGAGTGGAGGATGCCATGATTCAATATTTGCAACGTGTATTTGAACCTCTTTGGATCGAATATGCCAACCAGTACTCCTCATTACATGGTCGCGTTATCGATGTGAGTCGCGTGAGCCCGTATACGTCGAGAGTAATCACACAAATCAATAGTTCGTTGCACGACATCTTTTACGCAGCACCTTCGCCAGCAATGGTGTATGGAGTCGGTACACGAACAATTGATCTCATTTGTATCGGGTTCCTCACGATGGCCATGGCTAGAGTCTCAAAACCATTAAGTGAATCTCAGGTTGAGCAGATGCTTCTTGATTTAGGAGCAATCAAGTCGCAATCACTATTATGCATGCTCGACAATGCTCCACAAGACATAAATGAAAAGAAAGGCTCAGCGCGTTTAGAGCGTCTTCCGCAGCGCGTGATTGACGGTCTTGCTCAAGCAGAAGCCGTGCTTAAGGTACTCATGACCCCGAGCGAACCAATGGAAACATTTATTCGTAACTATCAGCTTTTGATAAAAGACCGAGCAACTTTGAATTTCCGAAAGATTTTGGATGTCAAGGGTGTCCGATATCAACCAAGAGCGATAGAAAAGTTCAAGCTTATGGCTTCCCAGGAACCAAACTTGAATGCCGAAAACCCCCTCCTTCGCCAGGTACCTACTGTCCCGCCGCCTTCCCTTTTCTCACCTTTCGAAAATGGACTAAATAATGGATCAAGTTCTGCTGCCGGTGCGGGTAATGCCACCGGCTTTGGTATCAATAATATCCGACGGATTGGTGATTTCCTGAGAAGAGACCACCAGTTTTAGTGAGGTCATCCTAACAAAGAAAAGCGAGCATGAAGGAAGATACGACGGAACGGACAATCAAAGGAATTATAAAAGGGAAATTAAACAAAAAAAATAAAACGAACCACAAAGACAAGTGGGGTTTCGAACGTTTGAAAAGGTCCTTCCTTTTAATTTTGTAAATATTGTTGTTGATTAGTTTTCCGTCTATTGTATTAAGATTTAGAACAGCACCCAAGAAGCGAAAGCATGCACATCAATGAAATAAAAGGTACATGTATATATATGTAAATATGTATATGTGTTGTTTGTTGTTTTCATTTGTAGAACTCGAACTTGTCCACATCAGAGCCAGTCTTAACCTGGCTGGAATAGGCTTCCTCCAGATCCTGCTGCAGGATGATATATCGATTCTTACGAACAGCGCGCAGACCAGCTTCTTGCATGATAGCAGCGATGATAGCACCACTCAAGGGTTCATTACGAAGAATAAGGGAATCAAGATCGACTTCAGGAGCCAACGACATGTTAGCAGCGACGGTAGAGAAAATGAGACGACGCTCTCTTCGGTCACGTAAGGACGGGAACTCGATCTTTCGATCCAATCGACCCGGACGCATGAGCGCTGGATCCAAGGTGTCAGCTCTGTTGGTGGCCATAATAACCTTAACGTTAGACGACTGCTCGAAACCATCCATCTGGTTAAGAAGTTCGAGCAGAATACGCTGAACCTCACGATCAGCACCGGTCTGGGCGTCGAAACGCTTAGTAGCAATGGCGTCGATCTCATCAATGAAAATAATTGACGGAGCATTCTCTCTAGCAAGACGGAACACATCTCTTACCATTCTGGGGCCTTCACCAAGATATTTTTGAACGAACTCAGAACCCACAACGCGGATGAACCTGGCAGTTGTAGAATTGGCAACTGCCTTGACCAGCATTGTCTTACCGGTTCCGGGAGGTCCATAGAGCAAAACACCTCGCGGAGGGTCAATGCCTACCTCCTTGTAAAGATCGAACTCGGTGAGCGGCAATTCCACGGCCTCTCTGATTTCCTGCTTCTGCATATCCAAACCACCCACATCCATATAACTGACGTCCGGCTTGTCCTCGTCGCCCATCATAGTGATGGATGAGTCAGCCTCGGGGGGCAGAATGTCTACTAGAGCGTTGGAGTGACGGTGGAGAGCCACACTGCTAGAGGCCTTAAGCAGCTCACGGTCAAGTGTGGATAGAATGCGCACTGCGTAATTAGATCCGGTGGTGGACGAAACGATGCCTGTATTTTGATCAATCGCTTCGAGGAACTGTCCAATAACCAGAGGCACACTCTGGATTCGCTTCACTTCCTCTTGCGCCCGCAACAGCTCCCTCTTGAGGTGGCGTTGTTCATCCTTGATGTAGTCCTCCTGGATCGTCAGAAGCTCCAGCTCTGCGGCAAGGTTCTTCAGCTTGATGTATGCGTTTTCATCAGAACCATTTGGCTTGCTCAGATCCTTGGTCTTGACCGAAACCGGCGGTTCAATACCAAGTTCCTCCATGGTGTATTAATGTGTTGTTGTGTAGAGAGAGGTGTGCAATGGTCTGATGATTATGAATATACTGCTCAAGCCTGAAGGTATGGGTGTCAGAGCTACACGGGATTTACTGACAAACTAACAGTAACGTGTATCTGGCAACACTAGGAGTGAATCCTAGAGAAATAAGCTTAGGGGTGAGGAACCCGTTAAGGACACGATACCGTTGTGGCCACATGCTCCACGCGTTACTGCTATCGGCGGTTCCGTCCACACGCTTCTTCACTAGCGGACCGGTCTTAGATCTCAATACCACCGTTGAATTCCAATCAACAGACCAAGAATACTTACCTTGAGAAGGGTGAGGAAGAGTAATTGAGTTTACATTCGCATAGACACAGGGTCGGTACTATGGAAGGTGCAAGTGTCCACGAGCAGCTCATTGGTGCTGCACGCAGTAACAACGAGGGTCTTATTGAGACCATCTTGAAAGACAAGTCTACCGAAGATATTGCGAAATTGATCAATACGTTGAGGGATCCAGTTGGAAACGGACTCCTGCATCTGGCTGCGCATCATGGTAGCCTGGAAACACTAGATCTGTTATTGGACCAAGAGGGCGTTGAGATCGACCCTCGTAACAGGCTAATGGGCAATACGCCATTGCATTTGGCCGTAGAGTTCAGCAAAGGACCTGGCAACGCGCACGTTGGCCAGCAGATAGTCGAGCTGCTTATTGAGTGTGGTGCTCAGCCCGACCCGCGGAATTCCTCAGGAAAGAAACCAATTGACATTGCCCAGGCTGCGGGTCTCACTGGTATTGTGAACTCACTGCGTGGCGCTCAGTATGCTGCAGAAATGGCTATGGGAGCCAGCGGAGAAGCAGACGGAGGATTCGATGGAGGAGATGATGGTGACGAAGGCGACGAGGGCTCGAGCGATGAGGGCGAAGATGTCGAAGAGGCCTCATAAAAAAAGGCATACTAAAAAACCTCCCCGGGCGAAGACTCAACGTAGTTTATTATTAGCATTATATATATTATTATATATATGGACCACGTCATTCAAACGACGAAACCGTCATCCGAGGCTGTTCGGATCCATCCTTCGGGCCACTGGTTGGCCGTTTTCAAATCCCTGTATTTCATTACATGTGCGAATCTAGCTGGATTCTTGAGTTTAGCAGCGGTTGCAAGGCTGGATCGAGTAACTCTACTTTCCCGTCCTTTAGATCCTTGAATAATACCATTGGCAATGACTTCAGTGAAATGTGGAGTCCATATCAAGCTGCACGGGGACGGGGCTCCCTCTGATGGATGGAAATCCTCGAACGGAATGGATGTCTCAACGTACTCGAATCTATGCTGAGGGTTCCAGCGTGAGAATGCCCGGTTGAAATCTTGATCTACCACCCCGGGACATACAATTGCGTCTAGAAAAAGCGTCTGTTGGTAAAGATGTCGTAAGGGACACAGCAACACTCCTCTTGACTGTCGCAGACACAGCTTATCAGAGCACGACTTCGACATAGTCACATTAGAGTCTGCTCTGCCCGGTTTGGTTCGAATATGGCCCAGGAAATTAAAATGCGCACGACCACGAATGAGTTCGCCAGAGACTGGTTTCGGTTCCCGGGTCCACTCGTCGCCGCCTCCGCTGCTCACTAAACTCATTGAGGAGTCTCCACATGGTGGGGCACATATGTACAAGTAAATAGCACCGATATGGGCGATTCCTTCAGTAATGCAGTACGAGTTAAACGCTCTTAAGGCCAAGATCTCTGCATGGCAGTCGTGAAGCAGTTTCCCATTACTTTGTCGGACATTTGAGTCGGGCAAAGCTTTTACACCAGTGGCCAGAGCCACACATTCAAGCTTGGAGGTCGTGGTATTAGCTATAACGACACCGGCTAGCACCGTCCATTCGCGTACCCCGTTAGATCGAACGAGTGGTTTCCCCTTTTTCGGCAGCTTGTGATACTGAGATATAACTAAAGACGCTATTTCATCCCCAGCCATTCCATGGAACGCACGCACGGGTTAGATCAACACAAGTCAAGATAAGGTAAGGAATGAAATGAGCCAAAAATAATATAAAAATAATCAAATCAAATCAAATCAAATAAACAAATAAAAGAATACAGAATATAAAAAATGAAATTACGATAAAAAGAATAAATCGAAATATTAAGAACTAAGTAAAGAAATGGCGTTTAAATAGCCTGTGAAGGAACTGACTAGGCTGCAGGCACTAATAACACCAGTGCTAACTCTACCGAATTGTATCGAATTGTATCGAATTGTATTTAGTTTTGATTCTATTCATATTCATATTTAATCGTGTACAGCCTGTTGTATTTAATAAATTATAGTAATAGCAATATGTGGCGTTCTCTTCAATGACGTTTCTTTCCAAGTACAACACCAAGCACTGTGGCACCAGCAGCAACCACAGCAGCTGCGCCGCCTACAATTGCCATGCCAATCATTCCCTCTCTGTTGAGCTTGTCCTCGATCTCCTGTCGCAGAGCAATAATCTGTCTGTTCTGCGGCTCGTACTGCAGAAGGATGTCAGCATACTTACGGGCGGCGGTGTAGTCGCCCAATTTATACGATCCAAGAGCCAAATAGAAAAGACACTCTCTGCGGCGGCTCGCACTGTCGTGGTAGATGCCTACAAGGAGATCCAGCCCCTTTTTTTGTTCAGTCGTGATGTTGCTCTTGACGTATCCCCATGCCAGGTTGAACCTTGTTTGTACGGAAACATTGGGATATTCTTTCTTGTAATGCTTTTCAAGGATCTCAAGTTCTTCTGGGGGCAATGGCGTTTGAACGTCGCTGAGTGTCGGGAAGTATCCTTTAGATTCTGATGCCATTGGGTTGGTGAATTCTATTGTGAGCCAGTAGCACCGTTCAATGACTTGTGGTTGTTAACACCAAATGATCGATCTCAATGGGCCGTTAATTAATGCTGCTGGATGCAGGGTAAGGGGTGTGCACTGCTATGATCTGGCCAGGGTGGTGGTCCCTAAGCCTAAGCCTGGGAAAAGGATCGAAGTGTGAAGGCAGTCGAGAGCAGAGTTTGTCATGTACGACTAAGCAGGCCTTTTTCCCTTTGAAAGGCAGACACCGGTTTACCTGCTTCATCAGAATCAACAGAACCTGCGTGAGTAAACAAGATGGTCACAACAGTGATGGGAATGGCCTTTCGAGGCAACACGCTCGTTCGTGAGGGGTTGAGACAGAAGATCTTCGGCGTGGGCAGAAAGACCGCGGACGAGGTCTGTGCGCGTCTTGGGTTCTATCCTCGGATGCGCATGCACCAACTAGACGAGCCAAAAGTCATGGCATTGACCAAAGAACTATCGTCACTGAAGATCGAGAGTGAGCTGCGCAGCGAGGTGCTGGCAAATATTAAGATGAAGATCGATATTGGTTGTTACCAGGGTCTGCGGCATAGCCAGGGCCTTCCTGTTCGGGGCCAGCGGACTCGTACCAATGCACATACCGCTAAGAAACTCAACCGCCCGGATCGACGGATCTAAATTTGCATGTACATAGAAATCCTACCTACGGAGATATACACACACTTTTAATGTTTTTTTTAACTACTAGTTTATTCATTGGCCATTTCCCGGTCTTAGATCGGTGCTGCTGGTGTTTTCTTCAGCTATAATTTCTCCCGTGGACCGGTATGACTAACCCTACGTCACGCCCACCGGCTTTCCATATTATGAGGGAATGGATTTATCACCCTAGTTTTTTAACCTTTAACTGGGTGTTCGGGGTTTCACTTGATTTTTTTTTATTTTTTTCCCTTGGATTCATTTCGTTCCTACTAGCTGGACATTCCGCCCTCCTGTGATTCCGTAATGAGCGAAGGAAAGCAATTAAAGGTTACACCCGGTACGGTGTTCATGTATGTACCGAATCTTATTGGATACTCACGGGTATTGTTTGCATTGCTGTCACTGTTTTTCATGAAGTGGCACCCTAAGTACTGCACCATATTATACTGTGTTTCGTGTCTACTGGATGCACTCGATGGAGCAGCCGCTCGTAAGCTCGGCCAGACGTCTCAATTCGGTGCCATCTTAGACATGGTCACTGATAGGTGCACCACCTCAGCGCTCATCTGCTACTTGTGTGTAACCTACCCGAAGTACGTGGTTATTTTCCAGCTGCTTGTGTCGCTGGATCTGGCCTCTCACTACATGCATATGTACGCGACCTTGAGCAGCGGTGCTACGAGTCACAAGAAGGTCGGTGCCCAGAGCAAGTGGCTGCAGCTCTACTACACCAACACAAACGTCCTCTTCATTGTGTGCGCTGCCAATGAGATGTTCTTCGTTGGTCTCTACCTGTTTAGTTTCCCGCTGAAGACCCCTCCATACTTGGGCTACTTCAAGGGCGTTCCGTTGAGCTATGCCACTCTCATCTGCGTCACCACCTTCCCGTTGTGGGTCCTCAAGCAATTCCTTAATGTGGTCCAGATGCACCAGGCCGCCCTGATGCTGGCCAAGAGCGACGCAGCCGCTGCAAACAAGCGCCTCGAGACTAAGACTAACTAGACCCTTCCGTTATACTAACCATTCAAAAAATTCACTCACATACATTCACACAGTTACATAAAGTAGTAGTAGATCGGCTTTGATCTAATTCTAGGAAATACAAAAATAAAATATGCTTGTAATTCCGTCCAATTACAATTTAAAAAAATAAACAGACCGCCCCATCCTGCACCAGTGGCGGTTCCCACCGTTACCCTGCGGCTTTCCTGCCGTTGAAGATATCGATCTGTACACACAATCTTAAGCATAATGCTGCTATCTAGGGCTGGGGTATATCTAATTACGACGCACCCGTGGACGAGGGAGGGGCACATGAAAGGGAAGGGCCAAAGGGAAGGGCTAATATATACCCCAGCCGCGGATCGCTCTCGTATGGGCCTACTACTGATCCGTAACACTTTCTCTGCGTTTCGACCTCTTGTGTTTGCAAAAAGAATTCATAGAATGTCATTGATTACTCCAGTAGAGACTGTCCAGTATAACAAAGGCAAGTTGTCTAAAGAGGAGGTTGCGCACAACCCGCAAGACCAATTCAGCCAATGGTTCCAAGAAGCCCGAGACGCTAAGGTCCCGATCCCCGAAGCATTGGATCTGGCTACTGCCGAGCTTCCAAGCGGCCGTGTTAGTGTTCGTGTGGTATTAATGAAAGAGGTTGATGCCGACGGAAACATCATCATCTACTCGAATTGGGAACACAGCCGTAAGGCTGCCGATGTCAAAAGCAACCCCAATGTTGCCTTATCGTTCTGGTGGAAAGATATGGAGAGATGCATTCGTGTGGAGGGCGTTGCTACCCGAATGACCCACGAGGAAAGTACTCCCTACTTCCAGTCCCGCCCAAGAGGTTCGCAGATCGGGGCATGGGCCTCGCATCAGAGCCAGCCCTTAGAGTCTAGAGAGACACTCGAAGCGAGGTATGCGGACTTAGAGAAACAGTACGAAGGCCAGGAAAAGCTTCCCTGTCCACCATTCTGGGGTGGTATTCGCATTGTTCCGGAACGTTGGGAGTTCTGGCAGGGCCGGACTTCCCGAGTTCATGACCGTGTCGAGTATATTAGATCGAACAAGGATAGCACTCAATGGGATATCCGCCGGATCAATCCTTAAAAAAGTTAGGTATAACGAATTAATATTAACAAACAAATATGAATAAACGGATAGTATGTATATACAATACAACGCAAAAATGTTTTTCTATATATTTATATGCGAGACATGAACCAAAGCATAGAATAGTATCAGAAAATAGCCGCCTCTATAAACAAGGTAAGAGCGAGACGGTGTTCTCATTGCGCCGCGCCCGGTCAAGGGACTCCAGCGTAAAACTGGGGGCTACTCGACAGAGATTTTTTCATCATGTTTATAACTTTGGAAGGTCATTGTAGAAAGAAAAGAGTGAAACGAGGGCGGGTGAAAAATTAAGTACGTGTGGGTCGGGGTATGTGACCTTTAATCATCCACGGCCGTGTCATAGAAGAGTCGAATAGTTGGCACGAGTGGTTGTGTTTATATATTGTTTTGAATGTAATTAAATGCACTGAATGGATATGTCTTTTATATGCCTCTATCTAAATGATTTTTTGTGTTAGCAAGTACGTGTTTTCGATGATTGAGGAGTACGTTGTCCGATGGGCCAGCGGCTCGACGTTGTACACTGCTCCGTAGTATTCGTGGACCAGATCCAAAGGCACCGAGTGCGGAGGAGCTTTGTTACGTTCGTGCTCGAAGGACACAATTAGTTGGGGCGCCGCGTCAGTGATTTCTATCATACGCTGGGCATAGTTGCGTCGCGTGTCAGCAGGCAGTGCAACCAAAGCAGCACGGTCAAAAACGGCAGTAACGGGAAGTTTGCCGAGATCGAAGAAGTTCGAGCAATAGATCTTGACTTGGGGCGCCTCCCATACCTCTACTTCGACTCCAATTGATGTAGTTTCCCGATATACTTTGGGCTCGGCCTCCATTTCAGCAAATAGCTCGCGAACAGCTACGTCACTCAATTCACAGCCGATTACATTGTATCCTGCGTCTCGTAGCCAATGAATATCTAGTGTTTTTCCACATAATGGAAGAAATACCGTAGACGGGGTAGCTGATGAGTTTATTTCTGGTGTTGCACGCGGAGCAATCAAGTCAATGTACTCGACAAGAGCTGTGTGAGGGGAAGAAAGGTGCCACTCGGTTTTCTTAGTGGCCCATCGTTGTCGCCAGTAGTTTTCTTCTTGGAAACGCTGCTCCATTGTTTGTTTGTTTGTTTGTTTTCCTGCCGCGTGTAGTATGCAGAGAGTCTGGTTATGCCCACTGACTTGTCACCACCTTCTATAGCAACTATACGGATCTAGTGAGAATGTGCATAACCCTATACCCGGACGTTGACGGAACTTGTGAACTTTATGAAATTAACGGCCGTGATTTCGGAAACAATTGTATATATTCAGGGAATATAATAGAATACTGGTGATGTCTCAATAAGAAAAAAAAAAATAAGGTAATAAATAAATAAAATCTAAATGCAAGATGCAATTTGTCTATAAGCTGGGAAGTTTTATGGCACTAGAATCCAGTCTCTCACTTAGGCGGGTCTGGATTCTGTGCGGTTCCAGGAAGAATAGACGGCATTGTCTTATTCTCTTCTTCGAATGAATTTCGTGGAGAGCGCATGTCAATATATCTGTCAAGGAACGAGTCGGTATAACATAAGGAAGACTGGTCATCCCGTATAAGCTTTGGGTCATGTCTACGCATCATGTATTCTTCTTCAAGCAATAGCTGTTCCATATTTCGTTGGCTGGTCACAAACAATTTTGTTGGTACTGAGCTCCGTTTGCAATTGGTCTTGGCTCTAAGAATTGCCAAACTTCCTACTTTTTATAGCTATGAGTCTTCGTTAAATGGTGACTGCATAACCCGGACCCTAGATATACGCGAAAGCCTCCTGATCAGTTGTGCCTTTCTACCCCGCTAATTTATCCATTAGGTACTGAATTCTGTCTTTCATAGCAGTTGAGTGTTACAGAAACTAAGTATATACAGACATATGTATTGTGTTATCGAACACATCCCACGAGTGAAGCAAGGGTTCACACTGACGCGGACTATCCGTCTACTAGCATTGCATTTTTAAGAAATGAACAAAGAATTCTCAACTATAGAACTTTCCATACCCCTTATTTCTTGGCAAATAGAACGTTGCCGGGTCCGTGGAACCAACAAATCATGCAGATATCTAACTATTAAGGTGACTGCATACCCCTCGCCCAAGAGGTGCCTACATTGTGAACACGCAAGCTGTTGATGAGAACCATCGTCTTTGCGAGAAGTTGGACGTTTTCAGTTTTCTGCAGTAACTCTACATTGGCATAACATCTGGGCTGCATCTAGTTAATCTTATCTCTGCATGCCATTGTAACTGGGTGATGTTGTCACAACATTGATCTGATGTGCCATTCTCAGACAGTACATGTCGAACCCTCGATTTTCTGATTCTTTTCTTATTCCAAATCCTATTCTGTATATATTTTATCTTTTTAACAAGCACAATTCACCGGCTAAGGACCAATAGCAGCAAAGACCCGTTTCACCTGCTATGGTGCTTCTACCCTGCCCTTCTTCCCCCCCCGCGTCTTAATGATAACACTAACCCACCCTCGCCCGATGGTGTGATCGTGCATCCTATCAGCAACCAGTTGATCAGGTAGAAAGAGATCAAAAATACACGGTTAAACAAAAATGCTGCAAACAAAATACAAAAGCATTTCTGGAAACCGGGTTTTAATCAACAAGGAATTCAAACAAGCCACTGTTTATATTGAAAATGGAAAAATCGACCAGATCAGGGAAGACTTTATTGACCCCGAAGCCCAGAATTACGGCGATCTATGCGTTTTGCCGGGATTGGTCGATGCACATGTCCACTTAAATGAGCCAGGAAGAACACACTGGGAAGGATTTGAAACGGGAACCAAGGCCGCTGCTTCTGGGGGTGTCACTACGGTGGTTGATATGCCCCTAAATGCTATCCCTCCTACAACTACTGTTGAGAACTTTGACATTAAACTGAAAGCGGCCCGGAATCAGTGCTGGGTGGACATAGCTTTCTGGGGAGGATTGGTTCCTGATAACGTAGACCAACTTGTGCCTTTGCTCGACCGAGGAGTGCGAGGTTTCAAATGCTTTTTGATCAATAGCGGAGTTGATGAGTTTCCAATGGTGGAACTACCGACTGTCGAAGCGGCTATGAAGGCACTTCAAGGACGGCCAGGTGTACTCATGTTCCATGCTGAGTTAGAATGTGCAGGCTGCGGCTCTGAAAACAAAGGTTCCGAAAACAGCAGCGACTTAGTTCAAGATGTTTCTCAATACACCACTTTCTTGGACTCTAGACCAGATAAATGGGAAGTGGATGCCATTGACGCAGTGATCAAACTCGGTCGTCAAATTTCAAATGTAAACCTGCATATAGTGCATCTAGCTTCGGCAAAGGCGCTCCCTGGTTTAATCAAGGCTCAAAAGGACGGTGTTTCGATCACCGCAGAAACTTGTTTCCATTACTTGACTCTTGACAGCGAATCAGTGCCTAGTAGCAATACTCTTTACAAATGTTGCCCGCCACTCAGATCGAAATCTAACCAAGATCAATTATGGAGTGCCGTGCAGGGCAGACACATTACATCAATTGTGAGCGACCACTCGCCGTGTACACCAAATCTCAAAATCTTAGATCGAGGTGATTTCATGAAAGCTTGGGGCGGAATCGCTAGTGTTGGTCTGGGTCTCACGATCTTGTTTACAGAAAGCAATGGCAGATTAACTCTTCCGGAAATTGTCGAATTGACTGCTAAGCAGACAGCAAAACAAGCTGGTTTGCAGCACATCAAAGGCGACATTCAAGTCGGGCTCGATGCCGACTTCTGCATTTTCGATCCGAACGCTACTTGGGTGTTCGAGCAGAATTTGATGCAATTTAAAAATAAGTACACACCATACAACGGCCGCGAGGTGAAAGGGCGTGTTGCAGAGACAATCTTGCGAGGCAGACAGATCTACAAGTATGGAAACGCATTCGGATTACCATTCGGAGATGTGATCGTAGAGCCTCGAACGGTTTAACATATACATATGAGTATAAATGTATATATATATAACAAAAAGAATTTCGTACATAAAGAAAAAGAAAATTATTCTTCCTATTTCTTTGCTTGTTTATTTATTTAATAGTTTGTAACTTTTCTTCTCTTCAGCGGCGACTTGTCTCGGCATTCTCTGGCTTTGCACGGTTCAAAACCTTGAGGAACTCTCCGGTTCTATGACGCATACGCGAGTGGACAAATGCTTTCGAAGATTTGATGTGGAAATGGAAGTAATCACGGAATGTCTGGATATGGCTGATTGCCAGCTCGCGGCGTCGCGGAACGATGTGGGCCGGGAACAACACAAAAGTTACATAGCTCATATCTGGACGGGGACTCTCAACGTATCCAGAACGCTGGACTTCCAGAGGGGGTTCCTTGCTGAAAAGGACCTGCGGGGCATTCTGAAGAGCACGGCGACGGGCATCAACGAACTCCTGCAAGAATAGTTTACCAAGAACCTGGTCAGTTTCATCCTTGAATCCAGTACTGAAAATAACAGTCACACGGTCGTAGTTGGGCTGAACATAGATCGTCTCACCTTCGCGGTATCGAACAACCATGACCTCTGTTTGCGAGGCTGATGGCTCATAAGCACCTGTCTCGTACTGCTGGGATTCCTTGGCCATCTCGTCGAACATGGCGAAAGCAAGCTCAAATGGGGCAGACATGGCATTTCGTCTAAGCAAACTGAGCTTTTCAACGAGCTCAGAACGCTCCTCGAAGGTTGAAACAGGGAGGTTCTCCAGATCGATCAGTACAGAGAAATTGTAACCAGGCTCAACGTCGGTAACGTATCCCTCATACTCCTTGACCAAGATCTCCTTCGCTCCGTACTTCTCGAGGTCCGGCCACGACTTAAGCACGATACTCAGGAGGATCTGGGACTTGGATTCCGGTGTGGAGATATGGTACGCGACATTATCGAAATCTGACACAATCTGATCGATCTTCGACGGTTCCTGCTGGTCAATAATAGCCTCAGTGAAGATTGACTTCAACAGCAGGTTCTGGTACTCCAGTAATTCCTGCGACATTGGCCTCCACGGTTGCCAGTTTCACTTACTGCTTGTCTAATGAGAGTGAGGGTGTCCACTACCACCACCCACTCCGCTTACCCATAGAGCCGGGCCGGTGGGTGCGAGCTGGTTCAGTAGTCTTAGTCAGGACACACAATAACGCTAGGACACATGGTATTGCTAAAACGACATCTTGTCTCGAACAATGCTTTTTTTTTTTTCCCAGTGCTCACCTCATCATCAGCACAGGCGCCTGTCCCCGCGGGATTAAATAAAGGCGTTGTTATCAGTTCCCACGTGATGCATACTCGACGCATGTAAGAGAAAGAGAGGCATATAAGTGGATCAGTAAGGGAAGCTTGAAAAGAATAAGTATACTGACTTTTTTCACTAGGGAAACTAGCAATTTTCTATTTTTGATTTTGGTATTGGAATTCCGTATATCTTGAATTGCTTTATTGATATTAGATCTATATCATGCGCAGTATTAGCTCGAAGAACGTGTGCTATGATGGAAAACTTCAGCCTGCAACCATATACATCAACGATCAGGGGAAAGTAGATGTGATCAAGGTAGACTTTCTGGATCAAGACTCAGAGAACTTCGGAGAGCTTGCTATTCTACCTGGTCTTATAGATACTCACGTACATTTAAATGAACCAGGACGAACTGAATGGGAAGGCTTTGAGTCTGGTACAAAGGCCGCCGCTTCGGGGGGTGTCACTACAGTCATTGACATGCCCCTCAATGCACTTCCGCCAACAACGACATTGAACAACTTTGAGTTAAAGCTGGATGCAGCCGAAAATCAGTGCTGGGTAGATACCGGATTCTGGGGAGGTGTCATTCCTAACAATACTGGAGAGTTGGTCAAGATGATCGATCGCGGAGTGCTTGGGTTCAAGTGTTTCCTCATGCAAGGCTTGGATCCTGACTTCCCGATGGTCACTATGCCGGACGTGGACAGAGCAATGGCAACATTGAATGGTCAGAACACGATTCTGCTGTTCCATGCTGAGATAGAGTCGGAATGTGGTCACGATCATGGAGGAAGTAAAGAAGCAGAGAAGAACCCGGCCGAATATTCGACATTCCTGTCCTTGCGGCCTGATAAGTTCGAAGTAGACGCAATTGAGGCCATTGCAGAGCTGGCACCAAAGTATCCTGGTCTCAAGCTGCACATCGTACATCTCGGCACATCCAAGGCCCTGCCTACGGTCCGGAAGCTCAAGGGTCAATTGAGCGTAGAAACATGTTTCCATTACCTTGCATTTGCTGCGGAGGATATCCCTGATGGAGATGTGTTGTACAAAGTAGTCCCGCCTATCAGATCCCAACAGACACAGCGGGACTTGTGGAAAGCATTGAAAGACGGCGATATACAATGCGTTGTGAGCGACCACTCGCCGTGTACACCGAACCTTAAAGAAGTCAGCAACAAAAACTTCGTCACTTCTTGGGCGGGAATCACCAGTGTGGGTCTAGGTCTGACCGTGCTATGGACGAAGGCAAGTGAATACAATGTTAGTTTGGTAGATATTGCCAAATGGTGCTCATGGGGACCAGCAGTAGAAGCCGGAATCACCGGTTCTAAGGGAAGTATTGAAGTTGGAAAAGACGCAGACTTCTGTATATTCGATCCCGCAGAACAATGGGATTTCGATGCTTCGAAAATGCACTATAAAAACAAACTTACGGTCTACGACGGTAAATCTGTCAAGGGAAAAGTAAAAGAAACCATTCTTCGCGGAACTACCATCTATAAGTTTGGAGAAGAATTCAGTAAAAAAGCAAGCGGACAGTTCATTCTGGGCCGCGATTAAATATAGACATGTGGCTTTGTAAACGAACAACCAACAAAGTATGTAGTTTTAAGCCTTTGACCATTCATTGTACAGCAAGACTTTACTTTTAAGGATCGACATTACATCTATGTTTCACTCTAGATAGGCTGACATTAATATATTCATGCATGACGGTGGAACGGAAATATATCCTAGAGCCCTCTGTCCATAGCTCTCAGCATCATTTTCCGGCGTTCGTTAGTTACGCGGGCACCTTTTGTATAAGCGGGGAGCAGCGCACCAGAAAGACGTGCAGCATACCGTTGGTTTCCCTCGTCAATCTCTTCACTCGAGAACGAGCGGATAATATGCAGGCGCGTGCTCAATAAATAGTAGATCTTATCCAGCGTTGGCTCGATCCACGAAGCTATTGGGTTCGGGAAGAAGTTTGCAAACGAAAGCGAATCAGAGGCATCGCCTAAACCGATTCCTTCAGTTTGGTGGTGGTATCGCAAATAGTACCAGCCGCCAATGAATCCCATATAATACGCACAGACATTATCCTCCAGACCAAGGACTTGCAACACAGTCACAAGGACAAGGAATAAGAGAGGCAGCCATCTAATCTGAACACGGATTCGGTTGCTAAAAAGAATGATTGTATGCCCCGGAATCATCTGTCGAAGTGCCACAATGATTCCTGCCAGCAGGCCATTAGCACCACAAATCGGGGTCGGCGGTGTAGCACACCAGTTCCAAACAATCGTCTCTACGAATGTCGTGCTTGTGAGCGTAACGAGAATGAAAATGGCATAGCTTTTGGAGGACCACATCTTCTCACAGTACCTGCCTCCGCTGCACGCAACCACAAGAAATATCAAAAACGGGACAATTTGGGTCTCAACAAACCCAGTCGTAAGAAGCGTCCAGAACGCCCACCATGGGGTCTTTCCAAGCACTAGTTTTATGAAATACGCATCGGTCTCTGGTCGAGGCCCCTTGTCTAGCTCTCCTTCGGCCGCTTCCGCCACCACTTTGATCGTTCCCCATAGATTGTATAAACTACAGTATACGGAAAGAACCGTAACTGTAATTGCGAGACACCTTGTTACAAACGGAAGTCTCATTTGTTTGATTGCGCGATTCAAACAACACAATCACACAGGGATCAATTCGAAAAGAGTTGGACTCAGCGTGAAATGTCAGAGCCACTGAATACTACATACTGCTATCCAACCAAGCGCGGACGTATACCCAACTCTCCTACCCATTGAAAGTACCCTAACCACGTTCTGTGGGCCCAGCACGCCTTTACCTTTACCTATACAAAATGGCATGGTATCGCTATGCTAAGCTAAGCTAAGCTAAGCTAAGTGGTTCTTATAGCTTTGTTTGTGGTTGAGTATATGGGGAATTTCTGGTGCAATTACTGCGGTACCAAGCTAACACACGACTCCGCAAGCGTCCGAAAAAAGCATTTCAGTGGTAAGAACCATCTCTCTAACGTTAAGACCTACTGGGAGACCGTTAATAAGGAAACAGAGGTTTCCAAAGAGAATCAGTTAGACCAAACCATTGAGCTACGTTCGGCTTTCAGAATTCCCGGGTTAGAGCCGACGCTACTGACCGAAGTAAGCATCAATAACAATTTTGCTTTGCCAAAACCGAAATTGTACTATTGACCCCAACACCACTAACCTCTTCGCTGCCTCTACCATTACTACTAATCACACACCCATTATTTGTGCATGGTTTGGGGTCGAGCGCTACTACGACATGATGTAATCCCAAACGTGAAAATGATTAACACCCGACGCGTACTTATATTTCAGAGGTGTATATTCCAGAGGCCTATGCAGAGCTCGCTGGATAGTTTCTTTGGAGGGAAGAAACGGTCAATTGGGACCGAAGCGAAGCCGGCTAAAAGCTTAAAAACGGAGACTGAGGCAGAAACAGGAAAAGAAACGCTCGAGATAAAGGATGACGTCAAGGCGAATGGGAAAGAGGATGATCAGATCGAACAGACCAAAAACCAAGAAACCATTGAGCCTATAAAGAAAGAGGCCGCTGGTTTCGAGAGTGGTGGAAATACGGAACCGCTTAGTGCTTCAAAGCCTATTAAAAATAGCTCAAGTAATGCCAGTACGCCAGGCTCAACGGCTTCGTTAGATGGATCCATTCCTTACCTGATGTTGACAAGAACGTTTTCAAAGATAGAATCGACAACGAAACGACTTGAGATCTCAAAGTACTGTGCTGATCTATTCAGCGATGTTCTCAAACAAACTAATGGTAGCTCACCAACACTTGCTAAAGTGGTTTACTTATGCATTAATAGACTCGGCCCAGATTACGAGGGATTAGAACTCGGACTGGGTGAGTCCCTCATTTTAAAGGCTTTGGCAGAATCCACTGGCCGGTCCATTGGAGATGTCAAAAAGCAATACGTAAAACTTGGAGACTTAGGACAGGTAGCCTTGCTCTCCAAGAAAAGCCAAACAATGATGTTTAGCAAGCCCAAACCGTTGACTGTGGATCATGTTTTTAATAAACTCAAGGATATTGCTACCAGTACAGGCAAAGAGAGCCAACAGAAGAAAATCAGTATCATCAAAAGCCTGCTCCTGCAATGTCGTGAAGAAGAGTCCAAGTTTCTGGTCAGGAGTTTGGAAGGTAAGCTTCGTATTGGACTTGCCGAAAAAACTGTACTGATTGGACTCAGTAGTGCGTTCTGCAGCTGGGATGGGTCTAAAATCTCGAGCGAGCAGGGCGAAGAGATCATCAAGGACGCGTTTTGCCAGGTCCCGAACTATGAGCTTGTTATCTCCGCAACACTCGATCATGGGTTTGCGAACCTGCTTGAAAATGTCAAACTAACACCTGGTGTCCCGGTCAAGCCCATGCTTGCCAAACCCACCAAATCTGTCTCAGAAGTACTCGACAGATTCCAAAACAAGTTATTCACATGTGAGTACAAATATGATGGAGAGCGTGCCCAGGTACACAGTAGCCAGGGCAAAATGCATGTATACTCGCGTAATATGGAAGATATGTCTGAAAGGTACCCGGATATCATTGAGGTTTTACCGACGATTGCGAAGACCGCGGATACTGATTTCATTCTCGACTGTGAGGCTGTTGCGTGGGACCACGAACAGAACAAGATCCTTCCTTTCCAGGTCTTAAGTACACGGAAGAGAAAAGATGTTTTGAGTGGTGATATCAAAGTGAAGGTCCAACTTTTTGCATTCGACATTCTATATTTCAATGGCGAATCTCTGCTTTCGAAATCCCTAGAAGAGCGCCGAAAGGTGCTTGTTGACAATTTCCAAGAAACTCAAGGCAAGTTCGCCTTCGCTACTCGAATGAACACGGCCGAACTCGACGAGATCCAAACATTCCTGGACCAGAGTGTTAAGGACAGCTGCGAAGGTTTAATGATCAAGGCATTACAAGGCTACGAAAGTAAATACGAACCCTCCAAACGAAGTTTGAACTGGCTCAAGCTGAAAAAGGACTATTTAGATGGAATCGGAGACTCGCTCGACTTGGTTGTTCTGGGCGCATATCATGGCCGCGGTAAACGTACTAATTGGTACGGTGGATTCCTGTTGGGTTGCTACAACCCAGACTCTGAGGAGTACGAAACCGTTTGTAAGATCGGAACGGGATTCAGCGAGGTTGATCTACAGCGGTTCTATACCGAGCTTTCGCCTTTGGCTGACACAAAGCCTAAATCATATATTGCGCACGATCCAGCAGCTAACCAACAGCCCGATGTTTGGTTTGAACCTAAATACGTGTGGGAGGTTCTAACAGCAGACCTTTCACTCAGTCCTGTGTACCAAGCAGGTAAATCCGAACTTGATAATGGTAAAGGAATCAGTTTGCGATTCCCGCGATTCATTCGGGAACGCGAAGATAAAGGAGCCGAAGATAGTACCTCGACAGAACAGATTGTGCAGATGTACTATCGACAGTTCAAGGAATAAATTAATATTACTGCTATTCTAATTATTTTTTGTTTTTTGTTTTTTGTTTAATTTCTTTTGTTTCGTCTCATTGTTTGCTAATGATCATTAGTTCGCCGGAGTTCGCTTGTAAAATGGTTTCAGTTCCTTTGAAGAAAGCTGCTTGTTACATTTGAGACACTGCCATTCGGGATCTTCAGCCAGTCGCAGCGACAGGCAAACGTAGCAGTATGCATCCTCGCAACCGGCAACGTACGGGTTTGTGACACCTTTGGAAGCAATGGTTGAGTCCTTTTCAAAACAGATGGCACAGGTGCGCTTAGAAAGGAATGAGAAGGGGCCCTTGTCTGACTTGGTGTCTGAAGAGGGGGTTTTGCCTGAAGTTTTCGAAGACTGGTGAAACTTCATTAACTTGCGAAGAACTTTACGGTAGTTTACCAAGGGAAGAACAAACAGAAGGAACTCTGTAAGTGCATTCCAGATCAATTGTCTGTTTTGGAACTCGTAATTAACGTTCCGGACCGAGCTCTTGGTTACCGAGGCATATCTAGCACCTAGAAGCCGAAGCACAAGGGTCAGATAGTTACCGGAGAAAACAAATGCAATAAAATTAAACATGGTGCTTGCGTTCCACAATAATGATACTTTATCCAGGACCTCTGTACTCAAGAGTTGGAAATCGTTAAGTTTCATCCATGCATATGGACCAAGAATAGTCAAGATGCCATACAATGCTTTAGTCTTAGGGCCTATAGGCTTGCGTGTAGACGATTTCACTAAAACAAGATTCTGAAGCTTGGCACCATACGTTGTTCCGTGGTTCCATATGCTAACTTTGAACAGAAGCGCTTTCAGCACGAGCATCAGCTCGGATTCGTATCGATCTTTGATGTTCGGATTCCAGAACTTGAATGCATCTAGAAGTTTAGTTTTCAGCTGTTCCAGCAGCTCTGAATCAAGAAGTGATGCATCCAATTGATTAACTCTTGGGTTCACTGGGGTCCCGAGGTTGTTCATTCTGGATTGAATGGACCGCCTCCCAAGTAGTTAATATGTGGATCTATTATGTATAATAATAAATATCACTGCACTATGGAGAATCCGATCACCCCGCGTTTCCTTGGGCAGTTCGTCGGTGGGATCGGATCGACCTTGGAAGTATGTAGTAGCCGTTTCCAGTATGGTGTGAACAGGCGGGAAGACCCAGCCATAAGGGAAGGGAAAAAAGTCAATGGCTTAAGGACGAGGCTGAATCCAGAGAGAAAAGGTTTAGACGTTATCAGAACTGGAATACCACTGAATTCGAGGGCTGCAAGTATGATATGTTGCGGACCGTCGCTCGAATCTCATGTTGCTTTCCAGTGAAGAGCATTCATACAAGCTCTGGATTGTCACCGAAAACGCTAACTCTTATAAATGCCTCTGATTCAAGAGTGGAAAGAATTCAGGCAGCGATAGGCCAGAATCTGTATGCATTGGCCACACTTATAGCATTGAATAAACCGCTAGAGCCTCTGAGTATGACAATCCAGCAGCAAATCGTCCGGGGACTCATGCAGTACCATCCGCGACTGACACCGATTAACCTGATGGCACTGATCCGGTTCCATAAACAGATGAAATTCGATATTGAAAGCATAGACAAGGCTTTTTTGATGAAGTCTTTAATCACATATGGAGACCACCAGCTCATACGGAGTGGCCTTGATCTTATAGGTCGAGCCGGAGGCGGTCCTATTCCGAATAATTCAATCATGGCACTGGTAGGATATGCCAAAGACCGGCACGCAGTGGAGTCCTGTGTCTATTTATGGGAATACATGGCTCAAACATATCCCTTGACGCTGGCCGATTACAGCGCCACGATGGTCGATCTAATGGAAGTGTTCAGCAGGTCTCGACGATACTCACATCTTGCCGGGCACGTTGCTCGAGCATGTCTGGTGAACGCTTCAAATCCTAGCATTGCATTAAGCATAGCTAAAGTCTGTTATAAGCTACAGGACGACAAACTGATGCAACTGTTGACAAACTCGCCTGGGTTCCGAATGTCAAGAGAAATCGAGGGTGTTCGTGTCCAGATGGATGCGAGACGGAATAGTTCAGGCTTTTTAAAACAGCAGCAAGATCCGACCTCTGAAAAGCCCAGTGCGCAAGATTTGAGCGCGCAAGAACTTTCCGGTGTAGTCAAGGCTGTTGCTGAAAATGATATAGAAGCTGCAGAGAAACTAGTAGACGAAAATCCACATGAGAACAACCGGTATCACCTCCTAGCACAGATCGCACTGTGCAACCAGTACATACGAGAGGGCTCACTGACGAAATTTAATGAGGCATTCTGGACGATCCGCCAATTGAAAGGAATCAACGGGATATTATTGAACCTCAAACTAACATGGGAACTGTACCATGGAAATTTCATGCATGCGAAACGGCACTACCAAAACATTCAAAACGTCCCTGCAAAGCAACGGGCCATTGCTCTTAATACCTTGAGCGTTCTTGCTAAAGAAGAGCCCGAAAAAGAATGGGTTTCTTCTGAGCGAAGAATTCTTGAGAGAAGCTTATAGCGCCAGAAAGAGGTTATATTTGGTGATGATAGATTGAAGAGATATTAAGAAAAAAAAAAAGAACAGTCTATATACAAATCATGTACATACATACGGAAACATAACATACGTACAAAGAAATCAAAACACATGTCTATGCGTGCATGTTTCTACTCCTTCTGGATACGGGCAAGAATCTCGTTATTACGGAAAAGAAGGAACTCCTCGTCGTTGACCTTGATGGTAGATCCGCCGAAGGGAGGGATCAAGACACGGTCGCCAGCCTTGACAGTCGGGGTAATGAGCTTGCCTTGCTGGTCCTCAATACCAGGTCCAGTGGCAACGACATTGGCCTCATTGAGCTTCTCGACGTTCTTCTCGGGAATGTAGATACCCGAGGCGGTCTTGGTCTGAGCCTTGGCGCGCTGCACAAGAACGCGGTCGAGAAGAGGAAGGATGTTCTTGACGTTTCGGATACCTGTAGACATTTGGTTATTACTGGTCTTGGTCTGTGACTCTTAGGATGAAATGCCAACCTGATCTGGTTTTCGGTGTGTGATTTGTGTGTGCGGTGCTGACACCACTGCATATATGCACTTGGGGCTTAGTAAGCACGATCTGGGTAAATGCGTGTGGAGGGAGCATAGGAACATGCGTTTGGAAGTATCTAGAAAGTCTGTAAGTAGGAACTAAATAATTAGGATCAGGATGAAGTCAGGCTAAGTTTCGAATTTGGGGAGGAAATCGAAATTGCAATGGAATTGATATATAAAAAAAATTGTTGAGCCTGTAGCGTATACGCACAAGTCTTGTACCAGTGGACGAGTTGGCTTGGCAGAGTGGCATTGGTCAATAAATAGTACTGGTTAATAAATGACGTTGGTTGATAAATAGCTTTGAAAGCCGTTTATCTTTTTTATTTGTAAATCTCGCTTATGGATATGGGAAATGCAAGTCATGCGAATGTATATAGTTAAGTAGACTACACCCCCATGGTTTTCGAAGATCGGGCTGTTTTCAAGCGTTGTAGCCGGTCCACAATCTCGACTGTTGTTGATGTATCTGTACTCTCCAGGTCATACCGTTTCGGTCCTGTGGATTTCATGACCATGATGCTGAAATTGGTTGACACTTTACGGGACTGCTTGACTCTCAGAACCTGTCTGATATGGAAAGTGGTAGTTTTGGGTTGATCAAGCAGAGACCAATCCGTTGGTGGCATGATATGAATGTACTCACCATCAATGACAAGCTCCCGTTCTCCTCTTCCAAGGAAATTCATCTGTTGGCGGCGGAGCACTGGATACTTGTAGAATCCCAGGGGCTGCATAGCAAGAACGGTGTTTTGCAAAATGTCGTCAGACGGGTTCTTCTTATTCTTGCTGCTTTTGGGACTTGTGCTGTTTGCATCGTTGATCGTTGCCCTGCCTTGTTTTTGAGACGATTCCGACTGCGACCGCGTCATGTGGCGACTCGGCGGCAGATTGCGTCTAGCTATAAGCTCAAAACTAACAGGAGGCGTAACATCACTGTCAATGGGTGCAGCAGTAACTGTCGCTGAGGTGCCAGCCACTGAAGCAGCTGCTTCTGGTGGAGCCGGGGGCGGTATGAGTGCCGACAGCAGTGAGTTCATGTTAATGATCTGATGAGATGCGTCGGCCTTCCGCAGAACGTACATGTCGCTGTCCATCATTTTATCACGGCACATTTGTTCGAAAATATCTTTCAGTCGGCTTTGGGAGGGCGCCATTTCATCTGTCCAGAAAACTTGGGACAAGATTGGATCATATGGATGCATATAAATTTTCACCGCTACTGTTTCAAGTTTAGACCCGCTAAACGAGCTCGAGTAGGATGTATTCATTCCCGGTGCTTGGTTGGGTAATGGCTGGTTCTTGCTGGTGTTCGAGTTCGGACTTAAGAATTGACCAGAGTTTTCGCTCTTCTGAAGCTGTTGTTGTTTTTTCTGAAGCTGCTGCCTCCTAAAATTCTCAAGTTGAGTGGGTGTCTGTTGCGTACCAGGTGCCACATTGAGCTCGAATGATGGTGGCGGTGCTTTGGTGTTACCAGCCACCGTTGCACGACCTCCCGATTGCAATCGCAATGCAGAAGATGGTGGTGCCGATGTATCTTTAGAGTTTTGTGATGGAAGATGCGACAATGAAGTATTTGAATGATTTTGGTCCCCACTACCCTTGAAAGAGCTCGATTTGAATGAAATCTTGTTGGGTGTACGTTTCGAGTTCTCTCTGTATTCCGCGTCTGTGCTCTTGACAATAGCGAATTCGTCTACATGGTATGAGGCGACTGAGCGCGTTCGGTCCAAAGCAGGAAAGTCCTCGTCAGGCTCGCCATCATCCTCAACGATTCGTAGATTGTACAGATTCGAATCGCCAGGTTCGATTCCAGCTTTTAATAAAGCGTAGCCGATGGCCAAGTGAGTAGTACAATCCTGCTTTACAGTGATATGAACCGGCGAGTGGCCACCGAAGAGATTCATTTTAAACGCCACACCCATGACGCCGCTGGTTTCTAGACCAGCAATAGCTTCCATGTATTGCTCGCGAGGATCGCGATGCGAGATAGTCAGTTTACTGGTTAGGCGCGAGCTGCGAGGCGCTGGCGTTGTGGTGGGCATTTCGCGTTTAGCAAACAGATCGGGAGTATCCAAAGACGGACTATGCGTGTTGGGAGCACGCGCTGTTGGACTAATAGATCTGCCGGTGAGACGTAATAAGCTTCCTGGAGCCTGTGAAGGCGGCTTCACGTTGTTGTTATATTTAATATCCTGCGTGGCTTGCAAGATATTATCCTCGAAGTCACTATCATCATCGATATCCAACCCGAAATCATTGAGTGGAGAAAAATGCTGTGCCTTCAAGTCACGGAAATGGTTCATATGGTGATGTCCACTCGATTGATCACTAGAGTGTTCGCTCGATTGCGCGACGGAATGGTCACCCGGCGGGTTCAGGCTGGATTGGTCGCTAACGTGGTCGCTAACGTGGTCGCTAGCATGCTCGCCAATGTGATCGCTAATGTGATCGCTAATGTGATCGCTAACATGATCACCAAGATGGTCATCAGCATGTTCACCAGCATGTTCACTAATATGGTCACTAATATGGTCGTTAACACCAAAATGGTCACTAGATTGATCATTCAAATGCTCGCTAACGCGGTCGTTAGTATGGTCACTGGTGTGGTCGCTTATACGCTCGCTTCCATGCTCACTGCCGAGTTCACTTCTTCGTTCACTAAGAGACTCATCTAGCCTCTCAAATAGGCGCAAACTGCCGTTGTCGCTAGTGCTATCTGTAGGTGCAGGAGACCGTTGGCCGTCCTCGTATGTGTCATGACTCGCGAGAGTGTTAGATGAATGGGAGGTGATGGTATGAGCGTCTGCGTTCATGTCATTAGAATCAGACTGCAGACGAAAACTCAGATTTGCGATATCCGCCTCAATGTCAGTGGGGTCGCGATGTTTCATCATGAATTCGTAGCCCTCATTGAGCAGAAGACTGTCATCACAATGTTTCAGCGAATACGCTTCCCTCAAACTGGAGAGGACATACTCATTGCGATATCTTAACGCCATGTGCAATGCGCATATCACTGATCCCAGTAAGTCCTGTCAGTTCGGTTTCTTCGCGTGCCGCTTGGTTTGACAATTGGCTGCTGGATTATCCACGCTTCAATTTACGGGGTGGGAGAACGAGTTCCTGTTGAGGTATGCAAACCCTAGGTGGAACGTGCCAGAGAGGGACCGAAACCCGGAAGGAGGTTTATAGTTTCAGTGGGCAGGCGAATGACGTAGATGTTTGAAGTTTAGGGTTTCCCACCCGAATATGGCAAAAACAAATTAAAGACGAAGGGGAAATAATAACCCTGGGCAATGCGAGGAGGTTGTCGATATTGGATCATAGGGATCCTTCGTTTTCTCTGCATTCGGGCGAAGTAAAGGATGTATAGGCTATAGTCTGTTTGTGTACTGATTTATATAAATAAAACCTCAGGCACATCGCATATTCCAGGGTGATTCTAGACATGTGGTGCCGTGGAATAGGTGTTCCTTGGGAAGTTAGGTTCTTGGTGGAAATCCGTTGTGGAAATCCGTTGTGGATGTATGTTGTGGATATACGTTGTGGGTATTTATTGTGGGAGTTTTTGTAGAATTCTCGGCTCGGTGTCTCTTGTAGGTTTATTGGGTTCTATAGAAGGTATATGTAAGTATGTATTTTGCAGCCACCATCTTGTTCCGCAGTACATTCCGCCGCACGTTTCATATGTCCTGCACGCTCTGCGATCCTGTTCCCGCGGGCGATCTGTGGTATCTAGCTGGTGCGTGTCTAGACTGGTGCTGAGATCTTAGGGTCCTATGGTTGGGTTCTATGGCTGGTGCCAAAGGCTGGGAACGGCTGGGACCTATGCTCTTGCCTTGCCTATAGCTGGTGTCTAAGGCTACTGTTCTATGGCTAGGTGCTACGTGCTTAAACTAATTGCGTAACCGCCAAAGATAAATTACTATTATTCCTTAATACTTCAATTAATTCTTTTCTGACGCTTTTCTTGTTTTCTCTATGCTCTATGCTCTACGCTCTATGCTCTATACTCTTAACTCATAGCACCCGGGTTGGGGTCTGGCTGATCCGTCCTATGCGTGTGTGGTATGCTTGGCCATGAATACCCGTATGTAGTGGTATGTGTGACTGTTGCTCTCCAGGTTCACGATATTGTCCCAATCATATAGCCGTATGGATATTTTCACAATAAGGCTACTTTGTATACCACCAAACAATGTCCGCGTTCTACGTCATTTTCGGCCGTAAGGTCCCGGCCTACCAGCTTTCCATGGCCACTTTCGGTGTGCTTGCAGGCACCGTTGCATGGGCTACTAGCGGCCCTAAGAAGGAAGCCAAGCCTACCATTGCAGCAGAGACCAGCGAAGAGGAGAAGTTCATCCTTGACTACATTAAGAAGGCCGAGAAGGAGGGCTAAACAGACTGATTGAATGCTCTGAGTTTTGTACGCCCCCAGTCAGGTCGTTTGTTTGCCTAAACGTTACTGAATGAATATTAGACTATATTTCATATATATATATATTAAAAAACGGCTAATGGCCTATAGATCATAATGCCATTATGGATTTGCGAATTATTTGAAAACCTGCGAATTCGACAACGGGTCCTCCTCGAGAACACGGTCGCGAGTTCTGATCTGGCGAGCGACCTGCGCTTCGTGGCGTTTCTGCGAACTCGCGGCAGTCGCTGCTTTCTCCTGCGCACGCAGCACGTTCGGGCTGATGTATTCCTTGTTTTCGTAGATCTTGGGGCCACAGAACGATCCCTCAAGAACAAGAATCGGTGTCAGCACAAACCGCGGGCCGATCTCCACAAGCTGCAGCTCGGACTGCTCGTCTTTAGTAGTGGCCTCCTCAGCGATCTGGTAGTTTCGTACCCACACTTTGTTGTCAACAATGCTGAATGACAGCACATGGTCTATGAATGGCTTGGATCTACGGGCCCGCGGCGGAACTCCGAAAGTGTGGAGGAACATCTCCTTCATAAGCTGGTACTGCGGTTCCTTATCGAAAGCACCATCAAAACTGACAATCGGCCGAGAGCCCTTCAGCGAGTTACCGGTGAAGTTCAACTCGTCCATAGTGTGCAGGTTCTTAACGTGGAACTTCAGCGTCGGTCCATTAGGGGCTTTAGACATCCACATGTACAGATCCTGGTGTTTCCTGGCCTCAAAATATAGAATGTTGTTGCAATTATACATGTCTGCGACTTCATTGAGAAGACCCGGCTCGTTCTTCTTATCGAACTTGGGCTCCTTGCGGGCATGCGGAAGCATAGAGAACAGATCGGCTACAAGGTGTCTGTGACGCTGGGTGACACCTCGCGACGTGAGAAGAAGCACTCTTTGGCGGTTCTTGAACTTCTGGACGTCACCATTGCCGTCCTTGGTCTCCGGTTGTCTTTTATCTGACGTCAATGTCTTGTAAATGCTCGACATTGTTGCACTGGAAAATAACAATCAAAAGAAAAAAAAATCTGGCTTCGATTTTCGGGGTCAGGTAAAAAAAAAATCTCGCTGGGAAGAAACGAACGAAAAAGGCTGGCCTTTTAATTGATGGTTAGGGTAACGGATCAGAGGCATGAAAAGTAGCTACGTGAAAGCTGCGTGAAAGCTGCTCGAAGTAGCTGCAAGCTCGTTACTTCGCTAATTATATAGGTTACAATGCTCTACTAATTATCTCATGATGCTTTCCTGGTCTTTTCAAAGAGGTTTGGACGACTTCCTTCAGAGTATAGAATGGGCACTAGGCTGTGAGGGGTTAGAATAACGGTCCACGGTGTAGGTGTTAGTTGACGTTACTGGCATAAAATTGAGCAGTAGCGACGTAGTACTTAACTAGATATATAATACGCGTGTGTTTAATATGTTAGTGAACAGTTAGTATTCCATTTCTGATCCAGATCGTGTTAAATCTGCTCAATTGCAGCGATTCCTAACATTTAGAATGTTCTCGTTGACTCCGGCTTTTATAGCTCCTGCTTATTTTGTTTTTTTTTATTTCAATACTTCTCTATATGTCCTGTGTTTCTTCTGTTCAGTCTCTTCCCTTTTACCCTAACGTATTTTACAGGGAATTCGTACCGCCCACATACATGCGTACATACATACATAATACCCACATACATAAACAATAATAATAATAGTACCACACTACACTACACACATACACAATACAACGCCGCTAGTTAGTGGGGAACGCGTAGTATATCGAGTTCTTTCTCAGTTGATATTCTTGTGAAAGTTGGCATCCCATCGAACTGCATAGTATAGAATGCATTTGCAAACAGTGGGGACTCTTCTGCTGTTGACGCAGCAAGCTTGGGGTCAGAGCTTTGTAGCCCCCTTTAAGCAGGCTGAATGGCAGATCAGTGGAGACGCCAAGCCAGCGGATAATGCCGTAGATCTTGTGCGCGGTAAGAACCAAAAGGGTGCAGTGTGGACCAATAATCCCGTGTCCGAGTCGGCATTCACCTTGGAAGCCGTTATCCGATCCGTCGCCGATCAGTCTACCGAGGTCGGTAAATCCGGATTCAGTATTTGGTACACGGAGAATCCTCTCTCTCTGGGGGATATTCACGGAGGCACCGACTCTTGGGACGGTTTGGCCGTCATGGTTGATTCGCTGGCTGGCGGCTCAGGTTCAGTTCGTGGACATCTTAATGATGGAGGCTTCAAATTCTCGTCGCTCAAGAATATAGAATCCGAGTCTCTGTCGCTATGCCGTATTGACTACCGGCGTGCAGCTGGTGCCATTACTGTCCGTATTGCCTATTCCGAAGAGGAAGGGTTTGTTGTGGATGTCAATGGCCAGAAGTGTTTCCTTTCCACCGAGGTCGTTCTTCCCAGAGGCTACTACTTCGGTATTTCTGCTAACTCTGATATTTCTGAGGACTCTTTGCTTGTTGAGAAGCTTGAAATTAGCAAGGGGTTCAATACTGAGATGCTCAAACACCTTCCTCAGCATGCTGGCGAGCAGCAGCAGCAGCAGCAGCAGCAACCGCCGCAACAACAACAGCAGCAACAGCAGCAACAACAGCAGCCGGTTCAGGGATATGCTTCCAATGGAGCAACTAGCGAAGAGGTCTCTAACCTCATTCAACCGGCTCTTTCTCGATTGGAGCTTCTAGACCTCAAGGTTGGCCAGATCCAGAGCGTCGTTGATCAACTTGTGGAGACTTTGACCATCTCTCTCAGCCAAGTCACCAATCCTTCGGGTGAAAAGGCTTCTAAGGGCAGCTACGACTCTAGCAGAGACATAGCCGGTATACAGAAGGAAATCCAAAGCCTGCATAACCAAATCGCTGATTGGCGCAAACAAAGCAATACATTCACCAGTAGAGGCACTCCCGAAGCCAAGCCCGCTTCTATCTGGCTCGTTGTTGCCGCTCTCATTCCTGTACAGTTCACTGTCATATTCTTATACCACTCATGGCTCAAACGTCAAGAGAGACATCAAAAGTTGTTATAGGCAATTCAAAAATGTTAATATACGTATACAAATAAATATAGGAACAAATTATCATGAAGGAGCTTTGCTGGTTCATAGAGGCGTGAGCCCACGGGCTTTGTAGCCGATATGTCACCGATATGTCGCCAGTTTGCCGCCAGTTTGCCGCCCGTGGTTCCTGTTTAGACGCTGCATACACTCTGACATGGTCTGTGGGGCTCATAAAGCATAAAGCATTATAGTACTCCAGATACCGCATGTGCTGTGGGGTTTTTCTGGGCGATGCGCAGTTGAATTTGGGTGCCGAAGTTACTGTCTCTGTAAAGCGTGTATAACTCAGCCGCCGATGCTTGAGAGAGTAACCATTGTATTTTTATTCTCTAGTTGTATAAGCTTCCGTAGAGGCATATTGTATCGTTCAATGCTTAACAGCTTGATCTACGTTTAATAGCTCCTTCCATATTGTTTGATCTGCTGAGCTGCTCTTTGACGCGCACTTATCTGCTGGGCCTGCATTACTTGAATTTGCTGTGCTTGTTGTGCTTGTTGTGCTTGCTGCTGAGCCCGAACAGACTGTTGCGCTTGTAGTCGCAAAGTGATCATCTCTGGGTCAGGCATCACAACCGATGGCGGTCGAGGGATATCCAAAGATCCGATATTATGATAAATATAAGGAACCACAATGGGTCTGGAGCGCCTCGGGCCATCCTCATCATCGCTTTCTTCGAAGTCGTTGGCGTCCTCCTGAGCCTCCTTGAAGCATTCATTAACCTCATAAAGGATCTGTCTATTGACATTTTGTCGATACTTCCAGTAAGACTCCCACTTCTTATTACGCTCTCTTCGCTGGTTGCCCGTGAATCTGGAAAACTCAGCCGCAGACTTCTGAGCAGTCACTTCATCGACTACCTCGACGCTGTTTTCATGGTCAAACTTGATCGTGCCCTTGAGATCACCGCCAGGAAGATCCGGGAGGCCAGACAGGGACATTATCGGTCGGTTCTTCGGGACCGGGCGGATCACTGGCGGTGTCACTGACTGGATCGCGCTAATCGCGGCGTTCGTGCTCGCGATACGGGACGAGATCGCCTGCGCCTGTACTTGAGCCGGCTGAGGCGCGTATCCTGGACCCGGAGGCGGCGGAGCATTTCCAGCTCCTCTTGGCAGAGCATTGTGTGGCGAGTGTACCGTTCTCTGGAATTGCGGGTTAAATGGCGGTCGTCCGTAAGTCGCCGTGTTGGGTGCGGCTCGGGCTTGCGGAGCGGTCCTATACAATGAAGGTCGATCCGTGTGGTTGTATTGCGTCATCGGACGCGATTGCTGTCCATAGCCTTGCGGATCTGCTCCTTGAGGATACGATGACATTGCTCAATCCACTCAACACCTATTTAAAAATAAACTCAATCCACTCACAAATCGAAACTGTTGGCGTTGGTGGTTCGACAAGTCTCAAGTTGAATCTAGCGAGATGTCTGTCACGTGTTGATCCGCGGGGGTAAGGGGCAGTCAGGGGTGAAGACTATGTGAGGACTATGTGAGGGCGATGTGAGGCCGGTGTGAGAGGTTAATAGGGGAAATTCCTAGGGCGATCGGGCAGGCCGTTTGTGGTTTGTGGTAGGATTTTTGTGGCACAAACCACAAACTCTGACCATAAAATAAATAAAGCTGTTGTAGTGGAACTTAAATGTAATTATAAGAATGAAATATATATTATTGCGCCTAATAGATGGAGTATAATTCGATAAGCTTCTACGTGTTTTGGCGGTGGTCTGTAAGTATCTGTCCATCAGTATCGGCACATTCTAGAGCTCGTCGACTTGTTGTGTTCTGATGCTTTGTTTCCGTGCAGTCGGCTTTCTTGTTTAGTTTTTATGCATTCTGCTTGTTCTTACTACTTTATACTTGTTATATACTGGCTTTCCAGAGGAAAACATTAGAGTCGAAGGACGTGGTGGCTACCCATCCCGGTTGACCCCATAGCGACCAATCGCAGTCAGTGACGAACTCGGTATGACGCTTGAACTCATTTACGAGGCCGCGGGGTCCCATTGATGGAACTATCCGTGCCTGGTTATCAACCCATACTTTTGCGGTCATGTCGTATGATGCACTCAGCAAATGGTTCGGCGTGTGTGGAGACCATTTGATGCTCTTTACAGCAAGCTGGTGGCCTGGAAGCTCGTTTTCAAGAATCGAGCCTGGGGATCGGATATCCCATATTCTTATAGCACCGTCTGATCCAGCAGATGCCAGTGTTTGCGGTCGGTATTTATTCCAGTCCGTGGTTAGACACTCGCCTTGAGTGACAGGCCCTTGAAACGTAGACACCACTTTTCCGGTGCGTGAGTCCCAGATCCGTACTGACCCATCTGCGTTCGCACTAGCGATCATGTTCGCCGAATGAGGCGAGAACTTGGCCTCGTATATAACTCCTGGTCCCTGGGTCATTGATGCTATCGACCTGCTGCCCTCGGCACTCCATAGCTTGATAGTGCCGTCCCAAGAACAGCTACAGAACTGGTGCTTATCCACACCGTTCCAATTCACACCAAATACTTCTCTAACATGCTCTTTCAGCACAAGCAATGGGTGGTTGGCTCGAGCAACATCGAATAGCTGTACTGATCCATCACCACAGCTCACAACCATATGGTTCTCATGGATCTCAGACCACGCAGCTCCGTAGACGCTGTCTTGGGTATCAAACGCCGCTCTCGCAGAGACCGATCCGTTGTTAGCAACTTCCAAACAGAAAACTTTCCCATTCCCGACAATGCCGAAGTTAGCAGCGGTTCCAAGAGCAAGCCAATTGTCTATGAACGGCGAATACTGAACGCTCGTTCCCGCATACTGGTGAGCGCTAAATTGCAGCATGTATGTTCCAAAATACTCTATCCGATGCTTTTTTATAAGTGCTGCAAACTTATCTGCGTGACTTCGTCCCCTGGAATCACTACGTAACCTACTTGTCGAACGTGTTGCGTAGTAGGCTGCTGCTCAAGCGAATCGCTGATGATAACGTCTTTGTTATGCGTGTAGGATTTCAAAACTCCGTAAAGTGTTCTGCCGTCCTTCGTCTTGATCCTCACTCTGCTTCCGAGGTAATCGTTCACCATGAGTTGGTTACAGTGCCAGTGCTAGCTTGGTTAATGAGGAGAGTGTGTTCCAGGGTTGGTGTCCAGGCCGTAGGTTTTCTTCCACAAACTAGGCACCGAATCGAATCGCTTGGATATACGGTACCAAAAGAGTCAATGGATAATTAACATAAAGTTAAAGAAACTAACAGGGGAAATATGTTTGGTTTTTAGAACGTTTTATATGTTATGGTTATGTGCCCCGGTTGTTTGCTACGGTTGTTTGCTACGGTTGTTTGGTACGGTTGTTTGGTACGGTGATGTGCTTCGGTTGTGTGCTTCGGTTATATACTTCGGTGATATGCTTCGGTTATGTGCTTCGGTTATGTACTACGGTTCTCATGGCCTAATGCTGGTTTTTCTTGAGTTAGTCACTATAGTCTGATCACTCTAGATAGCCGCCGTATGGCATGGATGGGTTTAAATGTTAAGGGATACCGCTTCATGGCTTCATTCGCATTTAGGAATCCAGCCGTTGTCTCGGTTTTCAGGAAGGAGTTCCGGGACCCGGGCCGTATTTGGCCGATATTCATGAAATGTAACTCTTTACGAGCTCGTGACGATGCAACATACTGCACGCGGCGGGCAGATTCCACTGCGTTACCTGTGGTTGAATTGCCGAACTGAGTAACTGAAGGAAGAATCACTACAGGCCACTCATTACTCTTTGCAGAGTGTATGGTAGACACAGTCACTTTCCCGTCTTTCTGGGCGAACATCGAAGGTTTGTCTCTGGCAAATAAATATTTCAGTAGAGTATTCAATGCAGCGCCGGACTGTGAGCGCTCCTCGGCACTCAATTCTTCCATTTGGATATCATTGCAACCTTGCTCTACAGTAGATACAAAGTTCGACCACGCGACTCGGTCCAGGTCAACCAGATTGGGTTTAGCACGCGAGCCAGCTGCAAGCTTCCAAGACTCTATCGCGCGAATTACAGTGTCTTTGACTTCATTCGGTGTTTCGCAAGAGGTCAGTTGATTGCGGGTTTCTGGCAGAAATGATGTAAGAAAAGCGTGCTGGTATTTCTTCGGATTCATAGAGATTAATGAATCTGTTAGTGATCGGAAATTAGAAGCCGCTGGTCCTTTTTCCGAAATCCTAGACTGTGCAAGATCAAGGAAGTCCTTATCCGATATGAATTGATGGTACCTGTTGTAAAGCAGCTGGATCAAGTAGAAGTCTCTTGGCGATTGGCTCCATTTCATCAAGGTGAGGGCCACACTTGTGAGCTTGCGAGGTCCAAACCCGCGAATCCCAAGCTCGTGTTTTACTGGAATCCCGTTCTGCTGCAAGTATTCATTAAGCGATTGTGCTTCAGCATTTAACCGCACCAGAATGGCGATGTCGTCAAAGCTGTAATTAGGCTGGTCCTTGGACTCCGAGCAGCAGAGCTCTTTGATCAGTTCAACAATACCTTTCATCTCATTTTCGGTTTGGTCGTAAATTGTCAATGTTGGTTCTTTGCCATCGGGGACGGTTGGTATCAAGTTCGGACTGGATGTACCGTCAGAGGAAATGACATGTTGAAATGTTTCTATGATCTGTTTGGTGGATCTATAATTGTACCTTAAGCCAAGGACCTTTGTTTCTGGATACGCTTTGGTCATCTTTTCCATTGCATGGTCGAGATGGTTTTCCTGAAAATTGAATATTTCCTGGTTTGGATCACCGGCCACTGCCAGATTAGCCTTGGGGTTTGCGTTGAGAATCGTCTGCACCAGTCTCCACTGCATACTTGTACAGTCCTGGAACTCATCAATTATCAGATTTGAGATATTGAAATCGTGAGTATTGATGATTTTTATGCCGAACCTCAGGGCCTGATCGAAATCGTATACTTTTAGATCAGAAAGGAGTTTGTTGGTTCGGCTGCGCTGCTCCTCGTTGAACTTGCCGTACTGAAGCTTGATACGTCTGTTAAAGCCAAGAATTGGATAATACAGAAGGTTGTGCACGTCTAGAAAGTCAGTGAGACCCCACTCACTTGTTAGCCCTACATCTTCTGGGTATTTTTCAACTAGCTCGCGACAAAATGAGTGATATGTATTAATACGAACTTTTTCTGCGAGCTCCGTCTTCTGAGGGTCTAGATTACTGGCTATGCTTCGACGAAGAGATGAGCATGAGCTATTAGTGAATGTTAACGCGACAATGCTTTCTGGATCGACCCCGTCTTCAATGATTCGCGCGATCCGGTTTGCCAGCACGAGCGTTTTCCCTGTTCCAGGATAACCAACTACTTGAAGAAATCGAGCATTGCTATCAACTACTGCTTGTTGATGTGCATCAAGTTCCATCAGCTTTTGGGCTTTCCCCAGGTGTGAACGCTGGCCTTCACTACGGTTTCGGCACTAATTATGCTTTATAGCGTAGAAGCTTCAAGGCTGTAGGGTTATATAGATCAGGGTTGATGCCACAGACGATCAATTAAGGCTGAACGAAACTACCAAACAAAGGTCCCGTTGTTAAGTCGTAGATCTGAAACCGAAAAGAAGGAGATTTTAAATCGAACGGCACTTTAAATCAAGTATTGGTCGTTTAATACCATAGATTTCATTGTGTCGCAACATTACCACAGACTCGATTCTACGTGACTTGTCAAATAAAGCGTTTTAAGCTTTATCTTCAATATATTTGATGTTTTGCTAAATACAGGGAAATTTTCATTTATACGGCAAATTTTAGTCTGTTTATATTCTGCTTCGAGTTTTTTCTCTCAAATTCAATACAATTAATGACAAGTTTAGTGTAATATAGCGCTATAGCCCAGTCTAAACGATCGCAAGCAAAGCTAATAGTCCCATAAGACTGCTGTTGACGCGCCCAACAGCCCCATTTGCCAAAGATGGTGCTGTTTTTACGGAGTTGGTGCTAGCAATGTCTATAGTAGTTTGGCTGCCACTTCCCAAAGTCTTAGATTCCGAAGGAGTCGTTACAGGTACTCTAGGCCTGGTGGTTCCGCTAATTGGTTTCGCGGTGAATCCCGTGGTCTGAGTCACGGTACAGGGGCAGTCAGTGATGGTCAGAACTGTTGAACCGGTAACTGTGTATGTTTTCCCATTCTGAACAATTGAAGTTGGGCTTGAACAAGTAGTTACAAAAGAAGGCACTACCTCAGTCATGGTAATCACAGAGGTAGCCTCAGGCATTGGCAAGGAAATAGTAGCTGGAGTCTCGGTGCACATACAATCCTCAACTGTCAAAGTAGTCGGTTCCGTGACGGTATAAATCTTCGAGTTGTATGTCACGGTGGTCGGAGTCGAACATGGGATGGTTTTGTACGTGGTAAGCTCCTTGGTGGCCGTGGTAACACCATTGACGGCATGCCCACTGTTGTTTGATCTTTCAGAATGTGTCTCTTGAGAAGCAGATGTCGTGCCTATCTCCGTTATTGAAGGACTCTTGGAATCATGGGAGTCAGTGACTGCGGACTTGGTATTCGGCGGCGGGCCTTCTGAAGATGGCTGAGGAGTCGGGCTGCTTTTGACTTTGATTTTAGAAGATTCGCTCTTCTTCACGGAGGATTGTTTTGGAATGATAGTGGCCGCAATAGAGCTGTAATGCTGTTCACTTGTCGACTGATTCTTCGAGGCTGGCCCAGAGCTTTGAGCTTTGTTTCCCTCTGAAGTTTGGGCTGTAAGACTAGAACTATAGGTTGAAAGATCATTCTTAGAGTGAATGTCGACAGATCTGCTAGACCCATGGCTGCTGAGGGCCTCTTTTGACGAATAATTATAGCTCTCACTGCTTTGGGGATTTGCATTTGTGGACTCAGGGGAGGCCGATTGACTCGAGACTGTCTTATCGGTGGGACTTGCTCCGTCAGAACTGCTCCAGATAGGGCCACTCGAGCTTGTGTCTGAAGACGATGCTAGCGCAATAGTTCCTTGTTTGGTATGAGTGGCAGCGGTAACAGCTGTAGAGCTTTCCGGTTCGAAGCTGCTAGTGGGAACGCTAATCGAGAAACTTTCCGAGCTACTTGAGTTAGTATACCAAGCCGAAATGCTGCTGGAAGATGGCACAAATGATCTCCTAGGCGGATAGCTACTGCGAGATGAACTGTTACCACCCGCGCGTGAACGACCACCTTCCGCGGTACTGCTTGAACTTGAACTACTTTCTGGCGTACTTGAGACACTAGTTGCAACGGACCTGGAGGGCTCTGTGCCGCTATACCCACCATTTCTTAAAGAACTTAGTGCCAAACTGCTCTCTGTTATCTGTGGGACACTAGAAACGAGGGAACGTCTTGATTCAGGGCTACTAAATGCAGTGCTTTCGGAAGAACTGAGTGAAATACTGCTCTCTGTTGGATGTGAGACACTAGTTGCAATGGAACTCTTCGTTTTAGAGCTACTGGATCCATTATTCCCAGAAGAACTGTTGCTTTCTGTGCTCGCAGCACTGCCCGGAATGGGGCTACTTAGGTCAGGGCTACTAGATAAGGCATTTCCTGAGATGGATGTGGCTGTCATGATGTTTTCTGCTCCTGTTCTGGTAGGACTAGCAGTAACTGAGCTTTGGTAGCTTGTACTAAAATCAGAAGTGGTTTCACTATCCGTGGATGTGGAATCCAAGTTAGCTGTCACTGCGGAAGTCTTGTAATAATCAGTTTTGGTAGTCCAGCACTGTCCTAGGTCGTTGTAAGTTGCGTAAGTGGTATTAAATTCAGTTGAAAAATACCTTGGCGCAGTGCTAGCTGAGGGTACACTTTTTCTGATCACTTCGATGTCCTCTGGTTCATAGATTCCATTCCTACTTTGAGCAAGTGCAATCTGTTCAGAATCCAAATCATATACAACATAGAAATTCCGTAAGAAAACGTCTCCCAGAATCATTTGAGTTATTGAATCGCCTGTTCCGATAGCAAGAATGCATTGTGATTCGCCGTTAACTGTTACAGGCGAACCGTCTGACTGTACAGCGTGGTCCAGCAGTGTAGCCGGCGGAACTTGTAGCTTGATGCCACTGAAATCAAGCTCGAAGGTGTCAAAACGGAACTTCGAGGGGTCACAAGATCCGTGATAAGCTTCGATGTCATCAGAATAGGCAGTATAGTTCATTGCGGTTGCCATGTCTGTTACCACCTCTTCTGGAAGAATACCATAACTGGAGCCACTATCGAGTGAGACAGGAATATTCATGCCTACCAGAGGACATGACTTATCGTCAGTATGCAAGTTGATACCGCTAAGCATTACTGTGAAAACCACGTTTTTATTGATGACAGGGGCATAAACATTCACCAATGGGACCAAGCCGAGCTGCCCGCTATACCTAGAGTGGTCAACTCCTCCAAATAGAATCGTACCTTCAGCGGCGAAAGCCCCGTTTAAGTAAAGCGAATATGCATTGCGCTCGATTATGCCTTCTTGCTTTAACATCTGTGGGACATTTGGGTATGCAAATCCGCCCTGATCTCCGTTACTATAATAAGTAATGGTGGCCTCGCTTCCAGGTAGGCCTACTCCGAAGACGGACTCTACAGAAGAGGCAACATCAGCAGTTGCAAAGTAACCAGCACTCAGAATGGCCTCACCCAATTCTATGTCATCTCTTGACAAAAAGCCAGAAGCATAAGTTCCATCTAAGTATGAAATGTCCCATGGTTGAGAAAGATTCTGGAAAGTGCTGGACGAGCTGGTGTCGAAAGAGTTGAAGGCACAGTTATGGCTTCCGTCCCAGCAATAGGGGTTTGAAGCGCTCACAACCCAAAGATCTCCGGAGCCGGTATCAATTAACGGAGCGACTTCCTGTCGGTCGCTTCCGAGATACAAGGTTGCATAATAGGAAAGAAATCCGTTCACTAAAGAGACCGGAACAACACTGGAATTTGAATTAGAATACATTTCACGTAACAAAACATTGCAATGACTTCTGTTCGAAAATGAGCGGTCCTTATGGATTCCAATCGCTAGTGTCCCCGCTATGTCAGCCAAGGCGACGGATAGAAGACTGAAAACAATGACTGCCTTTATGGGCATGCTGGTAATAAGATATTATATTACCACAGATAAAGTTTTGAATTTTGGATATTTACTAGATACTTCTTTTCTTTTCTCACCAGTGGTTTATAACTAATTTTAATTGCTATGTGCTTGAAAGTATTGACAAAAAGGGCAGAGCGCAGATTCCCCTGCATTTCGGGGCGTAGGTTTATGCAGCCTGCCTTTTTCATTCGATCTGTTTCGCCCTTCTCGATTCGTCTGCTTTAAAACATTTACAGCAGAATTTATCGATAATTAATCTTTAATTTTTCATTAAACCCCAGTGAAAGGGGGGGGTGATTAGGTTCTCGTCGTGCTACTATATCCTGTCTTTAGGAGCCTTTTTCTTTAGTTTCCTAATACCCTGTTTCATTTAGTCCAAGGCCCTGGCATCATATGCACTGCAGGGGTCAGCAATGACTTAGCATTGACCAATTGGGTATTCCTGCAGTAGCAGAGCCTTACCACTCTGAGAGCATTACAGGACATGCAATGAGAATAATATTATTTTCGAAGAAGCGCCTCCAAGGCAAAAAAAAAAAAAAAAAAAAGCTAAGAAATTTTGATGATACATGAAGGAACTTTCATTTTTCATGATAACGCAACATCAAGGTATCGTTAGAACCTTGGTAAAATCTTTCTTATTGCTCATAACTTCCTACCACCCTGGTCCCCATATCATTCGAAAGATGGCCTAGGTTTGGACGTGGAAATATGTGGTTGCCTCATCACAACTCTGTCTAACTTTTGTTCCCCATAGATAAGAAACCCGTTTTCCTTCCTTCTGCGTAAAGGAATCCGAACCCACACTCTCTTCAAATTGGGAACTCTAGCCATTGCGTTGAAAATCGAACTCAGTTAGTTATGTGCTGGCGGTAGTTAAACGCTGAGAGCATGATTTAAGAAAGGTTTTGTATATATATATATATACATACATATATTCGTGTTTAATCCAGGTTTTCACGATAAGAACATCCCAATTTTTCTCATGAACATCGCAAACCAAAAGATTTTAAGATTAGCTTCTCTGCCCTTACCACCGAGGATTTCTGTTTGCAGCTATGCGGCAGTTCATGCATGTGCTCTAACAGCAAGGGGAAAATATCAATTTGCACATTCTTAGTTCTCCTACGATAGTAGAGTTGTTTTTTTTTTTTGTTTTTTTTTTAAGTTAAAGTGGCATGCAGCTTCCATTTTCAGGTATTCTTTGTTACCACCATGCTCACTGCGGGACGAAGCACATAATAAGGACACTTAATAAGGTCACACTTTGCTGCCATATTCATATACTGTGTATATCTAGCCATAAACTCTTTGTTTGAGGACTTTATTTGCTAATTAAAGTTTGAAATACTCTTTTTTGCTGGCTAGCAGCTTTGTTCAACTAGCGCATGTGGTTCCAAACCCTTCATGCCCATTACCTTGAAGCTGGGTGCTTAATCATGTAAATGCATCATTTCCTCGTTAGTCAAAGGATTTTGGCCCGGAAACACCTGAACAGAGGTGCCGCAAAGTTTGAAACGTTGAATGGAAACAATTGGCTACTCAATTCCATCAGAGAACTTCTTTTTTAGTCGCTGTCGTATGTTCTTCCCTGTATTTGCTGATAGAATTTATGTCTTCCACATATCTGCATAGATCTACACGAGAATTGGTTTAAATGAATAATTATATGAGTAGTACTGTACTACTACAGAATAAAAGAGAGAAAATCTCAATTAGGCTAATTAAACAAAAAGTGAATAATACAGACTTTGCAAATCATGAGATTTACAACAAAGCAATTACAGCCATCAATCCAGCAAGTTTGCTAATGGCCTGTTTGACAGCTCCATTTACAACCGCTGGGGCAGTTTCAACAGGGCCGCTGCTCACAATAGGTATAGAGGCAGTGCTGTTGGAACTGAGGCTTCCGGATGAAATAGTGATGGGTGCTGAAGCAGGGGACGTTGCTGCAACACTAGTGGGTGGTGAGCTGGTTGGTGTGCCAGCAGGGGCAGTCGAGGGGGTATTAGTACAAGAGCAGTCGGTAATAGTCATCACGGTAGACTCGGTAACAGTGTATTCCTGGCCGTTGTAGGTGAATGAAGTCGGACCAGTGCAGGTTGTAACGAGAGAGGTAGCGACTTCGGTGACGGTAGGGACTTGAGGTGTGGGGATAGCAGCGAGTGTAGTGGACACCGGGGCCGGAGTCTCGGTGCATTCGCAATCCTCGACTGTCAATGTAGTGGCTCCCGTAACAGTGTATGTTTTGGAGTTGTAAGTGACGGTGGTAGGAGTCGAGCATGGGATGGTCGTGTATTTGGTCGACTCTACTGTCGCGGTAGCGATAGCCTCAACGACGTTGTCGCTAGTGGCACTGCTGGGCAGGGTAGAAGTAGTGTTGGCGAAATGATATGAAGTAGCAGAGCTTGAGGTAGCCTTGCTGCTGGTGGTGACACTGCTGCTGGTGACACTGCTGCTGGTGGCACTACTGCTGCTAGCAATACTGGAGCTAGATGCTGTAGCCTTACAAGAGGCATAGTTCGTGAAAGTGGTAACGTCTGTGTTGTATTGAGTAGAAGAGTAGCTGGGAGCAGAAACTGCAGATGGGATTGTATCACCAATGGCTTCTACGTTAGAGTCATCAGTAGCATTGTCCACTGTTTGGGCCAAAGCAATCTGTTTGGTATCCAGGTCGTACACAACGTAGAAATTACGCAAGAAAACGTCACCCAAAATCATATCTCCTAGATCGTTGCTCGGTTCGATGGCAAGAATGCACTGTTGAACTCCTTCGATAAGAATTGGGTTGTTGTTACTATCAACGGCAACATCCAAAAGGGTAGCGGGCGGAACCTGAAGGTTAACTCCGCTGAAGTTAAGCTCAAAGCTGTCGAATGTGAATTTACTAGTGTCGCATGATCCATAGTAGTAACCTGTAGAGCTGTCGAAGTTGACGTAGTTCATAGCGGTGGCCATGTTCTTGACAATATCAGTAGGAAGAATTGCATAACTGGTGCCACTATCGAGCAGAACAGGTAGTTGCATGTCGGCAAGTGCGCATGATTTGCTATCGGCACGGACATTAATTCCGTGGAGCATGATAGTGAATTCGGTGTAGTTCGTCAAATACGGGTAGTTAAGGTTCACAATGGGTACAAGTCCAAGCTCACCTTGGTACTTGGCATGGTCGACACCTCCGAAAAGGATCTGACCAGTGGTAGAGTTGATGCCATTAAGGTAAAGAGAATAAGCAATGTGATCAATGAAGCCCTGCTGTTGAAGACTCTGAGGGATGTTGGGATAGGTGTATCCGCCAGCGGTTCCGTTTGCATAGTAGGTACTAGAAGCCTCGTTTGCAACAAAGCCTACACCAAACACATCCTCCGAGGAGTTGGCAGTGTCAGCGACGGCGAAGTATCCATTCTTGAGAACAGTTCCACCAATTTCGATGTCGTCCTGAGATAGGAAACCAAAGGCACCGGTTGTGTCCAAATATGAAATATCCCAAGGCTTGGAGAGATTACGGTAAGTAGTAGAGGTAGACGGGTCGAAGGTTTGACCAGAACAGTTGAAATTGGGTGTGCTGCAGTACGGATTCGAGGCCAACATCAACCAAAGATCGCTAGATCCAGTGTCAACAGCAGGAGTGACCTTCTGTCTATCGCTTCCTACATACAGAGTGGCGAAGTAGGAGTAAAATCCGTTACTGAGCGACTCAGGAACAAGATCACCATTGGCTTTAGCCTCGAAGTTTTGGCGGATCACGGCATTGCCTCTATTCCTGTTAGAGTTCGTGCGTTCTTTGTGAATATCAACACCGAAGGTTCCCGGCGTTCCAGCCAGGGCCAAAGTGAGAAGAGTAGGGAGAATAGCAGTTTTCATAATGAGCTATGCAAGATCTAGTCTAGATTGATCTATGGAGGTTAATCCCGTTTATATACCTGGTTTTTGAGTCCTCATTCACGACCAACGGACGTTATCATTCTATTCATTCTCCTGCATATATGGGCAAGGGCGCGACGCGTTACAAGCATGCCGTTCCCCAATTAGCATAACTCGTCGAGCGTGATCTTCAACTGGCTGGCGACGTTCAGGAGGTGGTTGGGCTTGGTTTCGGCTGCTCAGCCGACTTGAAACGTTTTCCAAATTATTCGAAAACATCAAGTAATTAATATAGTTTAATCTATCACTCTCGCAATGGAGTCGCTTCTATAATGTGACTGCTTCTATACTATTATCATAGCGCCTAACCCAATCTGCACGTTCCGAGGAATTCGCTTTTTCGTTCCCGATGCATCTTCTGGGTTCGGCAATGCTGGGAGGGGCAGAGCAGATAGGTGGGGTCGAATGAATCTATTCTCGCTAAACCTGTTGAGGAAATATAACGCTCTGGGCTGGGCCTATAATAATCTCGCTAAGATATAAGCCTACGAACATTATATCAGATTTAATGCATGAATGCTAGTCGCCCGAATTTTTTTCATCAGCGGTTTCCAACCCTGAACTGGCTCTATTATTCAATAATTTTGCATGGCCCTTAACGGATCGATCGCGATAGTTGTTACCAACCCATCAGCGTGCATAAGCTCAACTGATTATAATAATATTTTTTGGTTATCGAGGAAACTTTCGTTTCTATATAATAATCTCATATCAGATCTGGAAGATATGGTGGGCAGAGCGATTAGCTGCTCTTTACATATAATATAAAAATAGAACACCCACAGAGTCGAGCAACACATATAGATCCCACCTCCACACCCATCATAGCCAGCACCACGAGAACCCCACCCCGCCTCGCCCAGTAAAATCAGCCTATTCAAAGTAAGCTGTGTATCGTCACAATGAAATCACGATAATTAAAATAATGAAAATAATAGAAATAATGATAATAAAAATAAGTATGTATATTAAATTTTTTTTTGTTAGTTTCAAGCTGTTATTGCTTAATTGCAATCAGTAGTAAGGCATCCAAAGAATGTCGGTCAAAGCCAAGCTGCGCGGGTTCACTGCCAACGAAATCAAGTCTAGCGCCGTTTGATTTGCTGCCGAGTTCGTGTAACCGGGTTGGCCTAGCGACGACGCACGCCGGTTGATGATTTCGACATTGCTCTTGACAATTGCCTGCATCGCTTGTTCGCTGTTCACACCTGCAGGAATGCGCTGTGTTGGGTTCAGTTGGTGAGAGAACCACGAGATCAGCTCATCACGGACGAACAACGGGAGGAATTGAGGCAGATCGAACTCTGGATCGGTCAAGCCCTTGGCAATTACCATCATTGTAGGGGCAAAGACACCCTCGATCACATGTTGACCCATAAGTTCTTGCAAATTGGGTGTCAACCGGAAGGCAACGGGCTCGCCGTTCAAGTATGTTGGAGGTTGTCTAGTGTGTGCAATGATAGGGAGCATTTCAGTGGCCCAGATATTACCACTGGCCATGTTAACCAAGAATTTGTGCGGATATCTGCTGTTCACGCTCATCATGACTGTCATAAACGACACTGCTGCATACTGGTAGGCGAACTGGCGTCGGAAAAGCCAGAAGTCTTCATACGTTCGGTACTGATTAAGGAAGAACTCACGCATGATAGTCTTCGGAACAAGCTTGGCCTGGATTCCAGCTAGAATCTCTACCTTGATACTGTGAACATCCGGTTTAGGCAAGTGAGGGTCGAACGATGCACGCATCTGCTCAACACTGAAATCAAATGGTGCGTCTCTTGACTGCTTCTTCTCGCGGCAGAATTTCTCGTAGATTTGGTGGAAACTGATGTATCTAGGATCATCCTGTACCATCCGAATGTGCATATTGAGCGGAATGGCGTTGGGCAAAGTGAAGTGCAAATTGCGACGGCGAGCCTCGGTTCGACGCTGCATAACAGAATCCAGAATCTTGAAAACCTGGCTGACTCTTTCCTCTCTGCGACAGTTGCGTGCAGCAGGATACTGAACGGCAAACGGATGAAGAGAGCCATCAGTTGCCTGGATAGTAATACGGCGATAGCAAATGCCATAGCTTCGAACTAGATCAACGTGCGGCACAAACCTACCGATCTTAACAAAGAATCGATTGTCATCTGTAAGTTCCATATTCTGACCAGGTACCTCGATCTCTTCGAATTTCTGGTAGTGGAAGTCACTCAGCGGTGGACTCAGCGCCTCCAAATTAATTCGGTAAGGTCGGGCATCCAACTTAGCTTCTAATCGGTTACGCCATTTCCGTAGACGTTGAATATAATCATCTAGAGTGGGACGAGGACGGACAAAGTCTGCTTCGAACTGCGGACGAGTAGATTCAGGGATTACTCCCTCAGCAAACCGGCTAACATTAGCTTCAGTCTGTGCAGGTAATCTCTGGTCTTCTCTAGTGCACTGTTGACGGCCCATAAAGCTCAAGCCGTCATTCAAAAGTGCAACAATCAACCGATATGCATCTTCATCAGATGGAGATTTGAACCTGTGGTTCATCTGGTCGATCAAGGTTTCAAGAGACAATGCCAACAGCGGGTAAGCTGTCTTAAGCACTCCCATGATTTCTTCAGCGTATTCCCATGGCTGTCTCTTACCAGCTCCTGCTCTGCCCATTTTTGGAGTAGCACCAGGTCCTGCAGCTGAGCGACCTGCGTTAGCACCAGGAGGAACAGAACCAGAGGGACCGCCACTAGGTGTTCCAATCGAGGGGGTTCCGGCTGCTGGTGTTGAATTAGCGGGGGTTCCAGCAACAGGTGTTCCGATAGCAGAGGCAGGTGAGTTAGTGGCGCTCGGTGTGGCCGTTGCCTCCGCAGGTGTTTCTTTCTTGTCGGTTTCACTCTTAAAAGTCCCCGAATTATCAGCCTGTTGACCTTGCTGCGGCTGTTGCTGATTTTGTGAATGATTCTGTCTCTGCTGTAGCTTTTGGAATACAGAGTATTCCTCTCTGGCAGTACGCAAGTGGAAGTGAAGTGCCTGAGGGAAAGCCTTGGCAATCTTGATTAAGATCCTTGAAGTGTACTTGGCCTCCTTCTGAGAAAGGCTTGTCAGAAGCTGTGGAATGTAAGTGACCCAGTACCATGTAGGTGTTTCGCCCTTATAATCTTCAAACGCCTCACCCAAGAGTCCCTGGGGATCGTCCAGTCCTAACAACCATAATAACCTGCCAATGAGTTTTCGACTCTTCCTGTTCTTGTACTGCGAAATGGCATGCAAATAACAGGTGATCGCGGATGCACCGGCTGACATGTCTTCGGGATGGTCCTTGAATCTGCGATCGTTGAATTCACCCCACGCAGCCCATGCTTTGGGCAAATGGAGATCTACTTGAACCGCAGCAGATAAAACATTGAATGCATGTTCGTGCTGGCCAAGCTTAGCAAGAGACTCACCCTTCAAGGCAAAGAATTCGGCCTTCTGAGGGTTTCCGAAGAAAGCCAGATTAGTATTAGAAATCACATCGAGGCCAGTGGCTAATTCATTCGGATTCTGTAAGTGACATTTCGCTTGTTCTCTCAACTTGAGGAAGGCTTCCTGTATCTCAATGTTTGGCAAAGTGTAAATCTTTGACAACTGCGTTACACAGACGTCTGGAAGGTTTTGTTTCCTAGCAGTGTGTGCGAAACGGTTGATGGTCCATGCAATCTCGTGGTAACCGCGGTAAGCCGCGGAACTGTTCGAGGTAGTGCCGCCATTAGCTCCTTGAGCTGCTTGCAATTGAGGAATAAGAGGCAAGTAAACGCGATTGATAACACCAAACACATGCTGGCGCCAGGCAGCAAGATCACCCCACCAATTGATATCGTCCCAAACATTAGGAAGTCTGTCATGCCACGCCTGCATAACACCCTTAAGTTCCTGGGATTTCGCTTCAATGTTGAGGGCAGTAGTCGCCTGTAACGAAGTATAGACCTGTGTAGCTTCCATAAATTCAACATACTGCTGGAAAGTGTGAAGCAGCGGAGCGTGTGCTTGGGTGAATCTTCTGGGCAAGCCGTGCCATTTGTGAAGTGCCAATTGAATACCTTCATCGCAATTTTGGCTGAGGTGTTGAAGATTATCGGTCTTCTGTGCGAAACCCTGCAGCGATAAGAAAGTCTCAAAGACCTGTCGGCGAGGGGTAGGAACATCCATGACCGTCTTTATTGTTGCCGCAAGAGAATCTCTATCAGCCATCCAATCAGCAAGACGCCATTGACATTCAAGCAAAAGATCTGTGAAACCTTCGTGCTTCGCGATATCACCCAAAATCTCCCAGTGTTGCAGTTTCTCTGCGCACAGGATCCAATGGTCTTCCCAAAGTCCGTACTCGGATTCACCGTATGGAAGTACGCCTGAGCGAGCGCGAACTTGAGCTGTCTCGTGTAGTTGCATCGCTCTGCCCCACATACCGCACTGCTCGTAAGATAGAGCAGCAGATGTGATAGCAAACTTCGACCTAGTGCGCCACAAGCCATAGAAGTGGTCATCTTCTCCGAGAGCGGCATATAGTTCCGCTAAGGCGTCGTAGTTCACATCAGCAACCTTCAAACTATCAGACCTCGGGGCATTGAGAATACCCTCACTGATCTGAATTGCTGTGTACCATGCATCGTAGTTGGTTGCTAAGTACTTCGTCAATTGAGGGGGTACTTGCTCGTCTGCGCTGGCTAGACCAGCTAGCAAACTCTGGATAACGTTAGGACGCTCATCAGCCTGTCGCAAATGATACTCCTTAGCCAATAGCATAACGATACCCTTAACAAGCTCGTGACGCTCCTTCTCTGCAAAGGCTTGCTTGTATACGGCTGGGAACACGTCTACCCATGTCTCATGAACAAGATCAGCATCAACGAACAAAAGAGAAGTGAGCGAATCAACGTAGTCGGTTGCGCTGATTTCATCAAGCTTAGCCATAAAATTCTTACGTCGCTCAACAAAGTCCACGACACCTTGGGAGGGATCTACATCCATACCGTCAGAGTTCTCTTGTTGATGGATGCTCTTAGTGTATTGCAATACACTAGCAGGAGCAAATCCAAGAGGTACGTCGATCCTCAGTTGCTGAGGTTGCTTCACCGGTGAGAGCACAAGTTGAAGAGCCTGGCATAACCATTGCTTGTCTGCAAGTGATTCCCAACTTTGCTCCGTAAGTACATATGCCAGTCGCTTACCAACAGTACGATCTACAGAATCGTTGAGGATACTCAGAAGTTTAGTGCGGACTTCAATATTGGAAGAAGTGCATCCGACCAAGAATGGTTGTTCTAGTCGAGAAGGCAGTTCCGTAGCCCGTAGCTTGGGATCCAAGAAGACAGCCGTGATGATGTCATAATATTTGGCAACCAGTTCAGGGTCCTTGTAAGATAGGAGTTTGTGCAGAATAGCCGACTTCTCTTTAACCGTGGGGAACGGCTCGTGGCCGAATACCCAACCTCTTACCATGTCTAAAATAAACAACGCAACAGGCTTATCCTGTACGAGTTCAATGGCATGGGCTATCAGGGAGAGGAAAGCTCTGCGCTGATCACCAAGATATGAGACACGCGACGAGACTAGTCGAAGGGCATCAATGAGTAGCGAAGAATCACTGTTAAACGTATTCTCCAGGCGGTCTTTCGCCATTCGAGACAATGCCTTAACGGCGAGGCCCATCTGTTCATCAAGGCAGTTTGGTTTGGCCCTCATCGCCTCCATAGCTAGCTTAACCCAAACAGAGCGCGGGGCTGTAGACTGAGCAGGAGCCAGATGTTCAGTCGTCGCATTGACGATTAATCTAAGCACTGATTCCTCAGGATCGTTATCCAAAAGCCGGCGCAAAACCGGTGCTAGTGCTTCGTGAACAGGAACCAAGCTACTCTGTAACGGTTTCTCAACCAGCTGGATGATTTCGTCAACATGCTCGGCAATCCAAGTTCCCGGACGATGACGCAAAGCCAAATCCACAACGCAAAGAGCATCAAGGGAAGATGCGAGGGCTTGAGGGGAAGAAGAGATGTCCATCTGGACAAGCGGACGATCGAAAAAGTTGAGTCTGACTTCAGCATCCGGCCAGAGTTCCAGTAACGTATCAAGAGAACTCAAAACGCGCTGCGCAGATTTTGGATCACGAACTCGGGATGCCGGCTGAGCAGTGATGAACCTTACAAGGTACGTAACAACTGCTTCTCTAAGCGGATGCGGAACCTCGTATCCAGTGTTCTCAGGTTTTTCGTACCGTTCGCGTTCCCAAGCAGCTAACAATTCTGCTAAGTCAACATCCAAGGTCTGACTCGACATGTAGCTCAATCGGGCCAATGCGGAGACAATGAACTGGACATACAATTCTCTATGAGGGTAGAACAAGTGAGCATGACGAGCCAAGAATAAGCAAACATTAGAAACGCCTACAATACCGTGGCCGTCCTCGCTCAAAATTCGTCGCGGAGCCCGAGCCCACAACGGTGAATTAATTCGCTGCACAATAACAGTCGCTAAGACATCCAGAGACTGCTGAACTAATGTCCTAGCCTCTTGCTGAGGAGTCTTAAGCAGCGCAATATAAATTTGGACCACGATCTTGGGTAAAGTGTCAAATGCTGCAACAAAATAGTTAACAAGCACATATGCACTAAGCTTAGATACGGCATCCTCAATAGTGATATACCTCCAGCCAAACTTGATAACATTCTTACGCATGTCGACAATCTTAGAAGAAGCGAATCTTACGAGCAAAACGCTCATTTCGAGTAGCTGCAGGAAGAAGTAGTCCAATGTTGCTGTACCAAGACCGCTGCCTTGAGGATTAGCAACGCTTCCTGATGGAGGCATCAACTCATCAGCTCGTTGCCAGACCTTCTCGTGGATATTTCTTAACCAGTTGCTGTTTTCAACCAATGAGTCCAAAGAGTCATTGTTCTTTTCAGCATGGACTAGCAAGATCAAATTAGTGGCATTCATTAAGTATTGTTTGGCCTTCGGGTGTACTGACTGTTGAACAACCACCTCAATTGAGCGGTCAATCCAAGTCTGCTTCACTTCGATATTCTCAGAACAGAGTACAGTCTCCCACAGATAATCAAGGAGTTGAGACTCTATAGGGACTTCAGAAGCCGCAGTAGCAGTTAGCAGAGCGTTCATTAAATCGAAGTCAAGCACCTTCTGCTGTTGACGAACCTCCTCCTTCTTTTCTTCAAGATGGTCTTGATCCGTTTCCATTGCTATTCCGTCAGCTGCCGGATCTTCCGACTTAGTCTCTCCGCCCTCGGTCTTCAACAAGGAATCCTTGTTAGCCGAGGTCTCCGCTTCAGGGGATTCGACGGAGCTATCTGCTCGTCTTAGATACCTAACAACGATTCTCTGCAACTCGCCGATGGCGGCAGGGACAGCGATTTGGAGTCCAGAAGTTACAGGTTGACTAGAAGTAGCTCTAACAACATCAGCAACACTATTGACAAGGTTCAGAATGACCTTTCGTGGGACATCAATACTACTCACCACGTATATTAAATTGCAGATTCCAACGCACTGGTCCTCCTCATTTGTGTGGGTCATAATTCTACCGCAAAGTTCTTCAATGTTGTCCCGAGTGTACTCTGCAAGCTTGGGGGCTCGTCGCACCATGTCACTAAATAATCGACCATATACTGGATCTGTCAGCTTCTCAGAGAAATAAGTAAACGATTCGACCGGATACCTGTCTAAGAATTTAGCAGCTGGTGGTCTAAACGGAGAATTCTGGCTCCTTCTCAATGTATCCTCGATTCCTACTAGTGAAGCCATCAGTTGGGGGATGAAAACATGTGCAGTTGGCGGAAGCATGTGGAAAACATTTATGAGAGCAATTCCAACTTTCACACGTTCATCATCATCAAGAACACGGACAGATAAAGGCAATAAGCGCGCGGGCTCAGCAAATGTGCGTAAGTGATCCAAGAGCTTAGTACCAATTTCCACCTTGAAGTTGTAGTTCAACAGCTCGAGGAGACGTGCCAAGCAATCTAGGCACCCAACACTAAGGCGCTTGTAGTCACTGAGAGGAAGCAGGATAGGTTTCAAGCCTGCTTGTAACAATTCCTTGGGCAAACGATGCGAGACCTTGAGAACTGCTTTAAGACCCTCATATGCAGCATCAACTGCAGGTTGGGGACCAGAGTTCATGGTCTTGAAGAACACAGCAATGATCCTTGCGCGCAGGGAAGGATGCTGAGTAGCCATATGATCGGATGTAGTAGCAGCCTGCGCCAATAATTTGATGCAGACGACTCGCAGCTCGGTGAGCTGTTGTGCCGTAGTGTGCTCGAATACGCGGTGCGCACTAGTCAAACTCTCATCATCCGCATCAACTAACGCCAGAGCTTCCTCTAATAATCTTGTCAATTTGTCATTGAACAGAAGGAATGTGTTGGGCAAACTCAAACAGAAGCTAATGCAATCGCTATAACCAATCTGCATAGGGAATGGAAGTGCTCTCAAGGGCTTCATGAAAATGGGCGTCAAGAAAACATCAGTCACCCTCTGAAGAATTTCGTTCAGGCTTACATCTGTAGCTTCACCTGCCAAGTACCTCAAACCGCGCTGAGCAGTCTCTCTGCAGAATCGACAAGCACTTTCGAGTTCGAATGCGAGTAATCCTGTCAGAGTGATGAAGTACTTACGTTCGGCAGGGTGATGTTCAACTTGGGAGAACATGAACATGAGCAAGTCAGCGGCTTCTTGTGAAACGGCGGAAGGAACGTTACCTGAGCCGTAACCACCAACCGGGCTTGTATCCTTGATAACGAAGAACAAAGTACGCGTCAGTTCTACAACGCGAGCACCAAGCCAAGATTTAGGCAACGCAATTTCCCGCATAATGACACCGAGACCTTTGATGGCGCCCCTCTTGACATACCAAGCTTCCTCGAAACATGAATGGCTGAGCTTTGCAAACACGCCACGTACCATTGGGTACCTGTGAGTCTCAACATCTTCACCACACAACTCTTTGCCTACTTGAACAATCTTTCGAATAGACAAGATGGCTGCATCAGAAACACCCTCGTAGTAATGGCTGAGGGCAAATACAATAGCGGCAACAAATGTTCGAGGAGCGACATAAAGATGACCTTCGTGTTCGTTTACATTAAAAGGACGCAAAGCACGTCTTCTTTCTAAGTTAAACTCACCAAGTTCAAGCAGTACTACGTGCTCACAAAGCTCGCTTAAGATTTGCAATGCTTCTTCGCGAACGTCCTCGGTGGCACATGCCAAGAAGAGACCACGAATGAGCTGTTCGACGAATTCTGTTTCAATTCTACGCTGCTCTTTATCCATGGGGGCTTCAGGGAGTTTTGGTGCATTCACGATATCTTCAGCCATCATATTATTACCCTGGGTGTTAGCTTGAACAACTTCTGGATTTAAGCCAGTGGAATCACTAGGAATGTACTTAAGCAGCACGACTGAGATGAACCGGAATGCTTTCACCCTATATTCACTGGGATATGCTGCTGCAGGCGACTCCAGAATGCGCAACGCAACTTTCACTGCAGGTGTAACACGTAGCGGGATCGTAGTATCTACATTCATTGTAAGGAACGCCGAGACATCTTGATCCAGAGCATTTATTGACTTCAGATCCGTCGGTGGCTTAATGTGTGCACGCGACCGGCCACCAAGCTTACCCAGAATGCGAAGGGTTGTATGGGATAGCTTATGGTCGAAAGGTAATGGCTTCAGTAATCTCCACAGCGAAGGAAGGATTTCAGGAAGAACAGGTTCGATGTGTGGATCAAAATATACAGCAGTGAGGTTGTCCACACACAGCTCAAGGGTTCTTAAGCCTTGCGAAACGAGCTCGAAATTGCTAGTTGCACTCAAGGCTTGTGCTAGAGGTTTCATCAAGAAACTTAGATGAGGAACCATCAATGACAATCGTACAGGAACGGTCAAACAAAGATCAGCATACACGTTTCGCTCTTCTTCTAGACGAGCTGCGCTCAACCGCTTGTTTAGAGTTTCTAGTAGATAGTAGAGCAACGGAAGAACAGTCTTGTAAACACTGTCGAACCTTCCTCCACCCAATGTCCTGAAAAGGTGCTGAAGCAAAGAGAAATAGCGCGAAGGCTCTGTGGCATCATTAGCTAATTCCAAACTTCTTACAATCAGATCACGAAGGTGAGGGAGAATGACCATTTCGTTGGCGGTAGGGAAAAGATTAACAGCCGAGAAACACTGCTTGAAGAGTTTAAGAAGGATCGCTCCATCCTTCTCACCCACCTGATCTAGACGCTTCATCAAATATTGAAGCATGATGGTGCTGAATCCGGGAGAGGTGGCCTCGTTTCCGGTCAATAAATACGTGAGATGCAAATACTCGGGTTTCGCAATGATGGCCTCGACAAGCATACCGATTTCTTGTTCAAAGACTTCATTGAAAGTGGCGGGATCAAGCTGCATGTAAACAGCCACTAATGCATCCATAAGGTCCTTAGAAGCCTGCTCGTCGTTGGTAGCAGCAGCAGGTTGTGCGTTTGTGCCAGCGTTAGCACCTGCTGCTCCGCCTACATTAGCTTTAGTGTTGGAAGCGCCTGTATTAGTAGAAGCTGGTGTTGCTGCAGCTGTAGATTGAGTAGCTGGGGCTGGTGCAGAGGCAGTAGCTGTAGCAGGAGCAGGAGTATTTGGCGATGGGCTAGGTGTTTTCACTACAGATGGTGAGGAGTTCTCAGTTTTGTATAGCGCGAAGCCACCAATGCTTTCGCGAAGCAACTGGCGGAACAATTGAACACCATCACTACCGAACACACGAGCCACCTCTTGCCATTGGTTCACACTGATTGGGTGCTTTGCTGGGGGGTTCGAGGCTTTCAGGCCAAACATGAGACTACGCAAAAAGAAAATTAAGCTCCTGAACACAAACTTTGCATCTTTTATATCTGAATGAGGAACTTCCGGGTGAACTTTGATGATAGACTTGCTGCGTCGCACAGTGGCTTCGAGCTCAAGTCCTTGTCTATTCACCAACTGCATGCGGTCCACAACTGATTTAAGAACCAGCAATAGAATCTGGCGGCCTTGGTCCGGTTTCGGCATCGATGTCAACCTGTCGAGAACATTAAGTAGAAGTTTCAAGCACATTCCTTGATAGTGAGCAGCGAGAGACATATCTAAAAGGTTTCTGGTGTAAACACGCACAGCCTGCCAAATCTGAGAGACGGTAAGCTCGTTGCGTACATGATGTATCAGATCAGCAACAGTACTGTATGCCAGTGGACGCAAGGTTTCATGGGCGGTTAACCCGCTACCGATAACCACGCGTTCTTCGAGTAAAATGCTTACTTTACTCAAGAAAAAAACACGGTGCTCAGTGTTTAGAATATGGCGCAGGGACACCAGCAGCTCTTTTCGTGCAGAGCTTGTCTCAGGGGGGCAATCCTTAAGCAAACGCACGACAAAATTGGGAACCAGAGGGAGGTGTTGCTGCATAGCATGGCTGAAGGCGCGAACAATGAATGCCACGAAGGACATGACCTTGATTTGAGCCACAACGAAGTCTGTGTATGCCTGTCGGTGGGGGCCGTTGCGTAGAGCTGGGGCGACGCCTGCGAAGTATGTGCCGCGGGCCTCAGCAGCAGCATGTTCTCTGGCTTGAGGAGCAGCCTCAAGAGTCAATATATCAATGACGTGAGGAACTAGGACTGGAAGTGACTGCATAGTCACTTGTCTGTGACTCGTGAACAATAGCACGATTATGATGGGACATTCCGTTAGCACCTTGAAGGAATGCATAGCCGGGAACAATTGCTGCTGAGTAGACTGAATAGAAGCAGAAGCAGAGCTTCCAGTAGCACCAACACTACCAGAAGCGAGTGGAGTAGTATTTGAAGGCGTATTGGAAACTGTGCCAGAAGCGTTTGGGGTTTGGGTTGTCCCGGAGTTAGGGGTTGATGTGGGGCCTAGGTTAGGGGTTCCTGCAGGACCAGTAGTAGAGGCAGGAGCAGAAGTCTGGCCAGGACCGACACTGGCGGCGGAGCCAAGAGTTCCTTCTTCGTGTTCGTTGGAAGGAGCGTCAAACAGGTCGTGGACCAGCTGAGGCATGTTGCTGATGATCTGAATGACAAGATCCAAGAAAGGCTGGACGCAGTCCGACAAATGGGCCTTATACGCGCGATGCAAATTAGTTAGGATCTTCATACAAACGATTCCGTTCTCCTCGTTATCGATTTGCACGATCCGGATCACCATTTCCAAGATCTTGGTGGCCTCTGGCTTCAGGGCCTCGTTCGGCTGCAGCCGCGATAACACATCGAGCAAGCAATGGCGCAATTTGTGCTCAAGACTCGACGAAATCATGGAAACCGGCGTCTTTTCTAGTAGACGCGTGATCTCAGGCAACAGTTGCGAGACGAAGTGGTCTTGATCGGGTGTGACCTGGTTGATTTCGATGGAATCGCGCAGCTCCGTGGCCACGTTGAGCTTCGAACGCATATCCATCGAAGGATCTCCCAGATGGGACGTGAACCCATCGATCAAACTCGTCATGTAGATTATTTCTACTCGAATTTGCAGGACTCTAAAGATCGCTCAGTGCTAGGGAAAATGTCAGGATGATACTTTCTTGGTAATCGCTTACGAATTCATGTGATCTCGCACAGTCTGCCTGCCACCTTCATTTTTTCGCTGAGCTAGTGGTTACTATATACTGTTAGGATTCCCACCCACCACCGTTACCACTAACATTACCACTACTGCTTCCTCAGGTCCCTGTTAAGGTCTTGTCTGTCTGCCTGGTCTGCCTGTCTGTGCGCGATGTGGTGTGGTGGTCCCCTGAGAGTGTGGGCAAAGGGTGGGGGGATCAGAGAGGGAGGCATGGAAGGCGGGAGGGACAGCGAAGAGAAGCGATTAAATACGCAACTAAACATGATAGGAACGCTAATTCTACAGATCGGGTATATATTATATATTTTTGTTGATGGATCGAGTATATTGGATATTTGTATATGTAAATTTATCAACGCGTAATACTATGCATGTGGACGTCATTCTGCGTTAAGGTACCGTGCTTTATGTGCATCACACGCCACAAGAATATACTAAATTTTTCATATATGGTAATATATACTTAGTCTATGCTGCTTCATCCTCCTCGAATTTTATTCGGATGTGTACAGAATATGCACTCAGAATGTGCATCGGATGTGTACTTGCAGCATGTGCAGCACGTATGTATCCTAATGAGCAGTCATACCATCAGGAGTCATATCACCAGAAACGATTTAAAAGAGATAGCGTGGCGATCAACTTAAAAGGACAGTAGAAACTTTTGAGAGCAAATTAAAACAAAATACAAATAATGAAATTGATTAGAGCTTTACGTAGCAAGTCGGAATGAGGCGGATGTATGTAAAATTAGACTCTAGTTGACCTCAACTGTACCATACTTCTTTTGGGCGTACTCCTTCAGACTCTCACCCTTGATGTAGAGATAGATCGGGAGCAAAATTAAAGCGATGGCAATGAAACTGAGAATCGAGCACCCCCACCCGACTGGGTATCGGGGTGTTCCTGTATGTTCAAAGAAGACAGTGCCGAAGAGCGGGAACGCACCACCCATCGACGAACGCACAAGGTTGTTACTAGCAAAGGCGGAGCCCACAGTGTTCGGGGGGAACATGGTGGCCAGGAACCCGAAGTATGACTGGAACATCACGAACGCACCAGCAGAAACAAACAGGCTTCCGATCATTCCAAGTACCCAGTGGATATCCTTTCTGGAGAGCCATCCCCAAATCAGAATTCCGATCGGGAACAAGATGGATCCAACAATAGCGCTTCGACCGAACACGCGCTCAGCCTTTCCTAGCTCCTTCTCTCTATTTTTCATGTATGCTGCGTAGAGTATGCTTCCAATAGCAGCGCCTACGAGGAATGCCAAGAACGCCATTCCCATCTGGACAAGGTTGAATCCATAAGTACCAATGTATACCAAGGGCAGACCTTCCAGGAATAGATACATAACAGAGTAAACCAGGCCAATGTGGACATCAACAAGTAGTAGCACCGGCTCCCTGATAGTCAACACAATTGGCTTCAGGAACATGAGCTTGAGTACATGCTTCACCGTCTGGGTGCGCATGATTATTTCTCCTGGTGCTACGTACCGGTTGTCACCAGTCTCCTTACGCAGTCTGCGAGCCTTGCGGATCAAAAGCTCCTGCTCAGAGGTCTCCCGCAACAAGCAAATCATGATAATGAGTAACCCGCCAGACATCGCAAGCAGGTACCAGAAGATATACCTGAACCCGTGTCCCTGGTCAAGAGCGGCACCAATGAGCGGGCCAATAAACGGACCAGCAATAGCACCGTATGCCCAAATCATAATAGCATAGATACGCGCAGGGAGTGGCCAGATATCACCAATGGTGGCACCAGCCGTGGCCAAAGTCGGAGAGGCGAAGATGCCTGCAAGGAAGCGGAGCACGGCATAAGGCCCGATATGGTTTGTCAAAGCAGTGGGGATCTGAAGGATAGCAAAGATGAACTGGCATCCGTAATAAATATAGTTGCGGCCCCTGAACTCAGGAAGCTCACTCATAGGAGTGAACCACAGAGAGCCGAGACCGTAGCCCCAAACAAACAAAGTGATTCCCAGCGCGGTTTTTGTTCGTGTTGTGTGGAAATGCTCCTGCAACTCTTCAGCAGCAGGCGTCACTATGGCCGAACCCATATAAAGGGACGTCGTACACAACGCAATTAAAGTAGTCGTCATCATCTTACGCCAAAATGGCCAATTGAGTGGGCTGGCCGGATCATCCTGGCCGTCCCAACCAACTACTATTTCCTCGTTGTTAGCAAAATGCTCTTCGATTGGATCTTTCAAACTTCGATCAGACCCAACTATGCCTTCCTTACCGTTAAGGCTGGTGGAATCTTTAAGGCTACCGCTTACGGACGACGGGGGCCTGACTTCAGAGCTCACTGCCCTCTCAGGATCACTGGAATAAGACATTTAGAATTTATTTGTGATTGTAGTTCTTGTCGAAGAAGACACGAGTCCTCAACGGTGCAATCTAGTCTCTATTTATATATTCTGTTGTCACCAGAATCTCATGCAGGCTCTATGCATGAGCATTGGTGACCTTGCGTAATAATTACAGTTTATCATTCTCGCCACCTAAAAGGTAGGCTGACGAGGGAAAGCCACCTTTAAAGACGGAAAATCGAACAAAGAAAATAAAGAATGCAATTCGCCGGAGAAGAGCGGAGCGCGCAAATTGTATATGTGTAGTTAAATTATCGTTTTATATACCAGATGGACTAAGTACACCAAAATAATCCAGTAAATCTTAATCCAACCCCATTTATTGCACCCAGCATCATGTGCATTTCGGCTCTGTGCTTGGACTTCCGAACGCACCTAAAACCGTTGTGTTTGCAGCGGTGAATTACTAATAATGACAAATGTTGAAAGTATCTGTGGAGTGGAAACTGCATAATATTTGATTACGGCATATCGTCCTGCATATTCTCCTGCAGAAGAAAGATATCACACCCTATGCTTACCGCTGGCGGGAACGTGCAAACCCGTACTCTATTTAAAACTTCCATAACCCAGGATCTTATTGTTTGGTAAATGACGCTGGTAAATGACGCGGCAGCAGCATTACAAACTTCATGCATCTCATTAGCAATGACCAAACGTTTGGTCGATGAAATTTCGTTGATCAGGCTAGATTTCTTGGTGCAGCAGCAGATCTCTGTTAAAGTGCATATCTCTACATAATCGATAATATTGACCGATACCGTTGAGACGAGGCTTGGCACTTGTAATTGCCGTTTTCGATCTTGTCCAGAGCTAGGCTGCACGCGTGCATACATGTCACGCCTCCATGATCCAGTTATACACAATTAACCATTTCATTTATCAGTGTGTGTTTTTTTCTTATTTCTTTGGTTACCTCTGGGCGTGAAGATTGGTGAAGAAGTACGCATGGCCAGCAAACGTGTTGTTCGGAAGCATATGTTCAGCGGCTGCTCCTAGACTGAGTCCGATCGAAACGTAGAATCCTTTAGCAGAAGGTGCAGAGAAGAGCGACGCTTTAGCGGGTCCGACGAGCGTAGGCGGAGCCTTGTATGGTGCAAGCATCTTCAAGGAATCCTTCAGAATCCTCTTGCCGTAACCTTTGCCATGGCCATCGGTTCGTACGCACAAGATGTGCAAGTAGTAGCATAAATCTTTAGGATACGTTGTTTCCTTCAATTGCTTGAGATCCATTGAGTGGAGCTCGCTATCACGTTCAGGGGTGTCATCTCCACCAAGCGTCTTGCTGGCCCACTCGAACTCTGAAATAACGTTCGAAGCAAGGAAGGGATTAGTCTTGCCCTTGAATGCGATGAAGTCAAGCAAGTTGAACCATTTCTGGACGAACCAGTTCTTGATCCGCTGAATCAGTGAAATAGACGGCAGCTCGACGTACTTAGGAAGCACCCAATGGGCACCTGCAACATAACGCCCCTCGGGACCCTTCATCAAGAACATTTGCTGTCTCGGGTCAGACTTGAAGCTCATATACTTAGATCGTGCAGTAGACTCGACCATCTTCTCGAACAGCTGCACGCGTGCACGCAGAGCTTCATACTCCGCTAACGGAGGCAATGATTTATCGTCGAATTTAGCATGTGAGGGCATATACGCATTGATAATCTCGTCTTCTCTGAATGCCTCGTTCTCGAGCCGGGCAAATTCCCGTGCTACGGCATAAGTAACGTTTTTGTAGTCGTACTGTTTAATAGACATTTTGACTTCTACTGTTTTCTATCCCGTCTTGTTTCTGGCACGATAACAATGATCTCTTGTGTTCTTGGTTCAAGTCAGAAGGACAGGGCGGGGGGCCGGGAGTGGAGACGTGGGGGGGCAAGGGGATGACTCCAAAGCGGCAACGGCATGGTTTTGTGTGTGCTGTTTATGATACTAATAATAAAATGGCTATCTACGATAACGCTTGACGACCAGTGAAGTCTTTTTTTTTTTATATGAATATTTTCTAAAGATACTTACTCTTGTAAGTAGTGTTTTTTTGTTTAATACCTAATGTCTATATTTGTTGAGTAGAAATGGATACTACAATACAAGTATACAAGGGACGGGGGGGATCAGACGAAGATCCAACGAGGATCAAACGAAGATCATACGCAGGTGGTTTCAAATCGAAACCGGAATCGAATTTTTGGGGTTTGGGGTCGGAAGCAGCGAGTGAGCTTGAAACCGTTTCAGCTATTTTTGTAGGGCCCACAGTGCTAATTCCATGAGTGGAGGTTCTTGAAGTAACTTGAGTGTGTGATTTGTCTGCCATTAGGGAGAACACGATCGACTGAAGAGCCCAAATTGAATCCAATTGACACATAGAACCCTCGCGCAGAAGGTGCAGAGAACAGGGAGGCTTTTGCTGGCCCACTTATCATAGAAATTGGCGGGGATCTGTAAGGGCCTAATTGTTTTAGTGATTCTTCCAGCATGTACTTCCCATAGCCTTGACCATGTGCAATATATCTAACCCCTAGAACATGTAGGTAGTAGCAGTAGTCTTTAGGATACGTTGATGCTTCCAATTGCTCTGGTTTCAAATCCCTCAATTCGTTTAGATTTTCTTCAGTGTCATCGCCGCCTAGGTGAGTGCATGCCCAATCAAACTCTTGGAATATATCAAGCCATGACAATGAGTGGGGCACTAGCGCAAAAACAATGACATCAACGAGGTAGAACCATGCTTTTAAAAGCAATGTCCTGATCCTCTGATAGAGCGACAATTCAGGCAGATCAAGGTACTTGGGTAGGACCCAGTGCGCGCATGCAATGTACTTGTTATTCTCGTCCTTCATTAAAAAAAGCTTCTGCCGAGGATCAGATTTCACTGTAATGTACTTGGATCGAGCTGTTGACTCCACAGTCTTTTCAAATAGATATACTCGACGCTTTAGTTGTTCATAGTCCGCTAATGCGGGCACAGACTCGTCATCAAAGCGTAAACTTTGGTGAACATATGCGCATATAATATAATCATTCTTGAATGCATCATTCTCGACCCGGGCGAACTCCCTAGCTATCCCAAATGTGATATTACTATAATCGTATTGCTCAATGGACATTTCTAGTATTGAACCCGGTAAGATACGGAAGTTCGGTTTTAGGTTAGGGAGGGTGGGGCTTGTCTCGTTTTAACAACACATACATACGGGGATAGTGACGTGCGCAGATCATGTACATTAGCGGTAGGACTTGGGCAAGGGCGCGCAGCCTTCATCTGCACTCAGCCTATTTTATATCCATGTTCGATAAACGGAGATTTTATAAGAAATTATGAAATTCATGAGACGTATACCTGTAAGGAAACTATGCTAGGTATATCAGGTACACTGCAGTGGAACGTGTAGATCCATTCGAGAGCTTTTTTTCATTTAAATTTGGATTTTTCGGCGTAGCATATCTGCGACACAGTGAACAACAACATATAATTACCCTTCTACCGCTGTCCTGCTTAATTCCTTGGGAAAAGTATTGATTCTACATGAGATAAATAAATAACCTTACAAGCCTTGAGCTTTAGCATTCTTCTTCTGTCTGTGCTGGCTCTTCTTCACTAGATTCAAACGCTCGGTGCGAGACAAAGAGCGCGGGTCAATAAGATCTTCACCGCTGTTTTTTGGCTTCTTGTCATCATACTCGACAAGCCACTGGTTGTCGTTCTTTTTATTAATTCCGCCGTAGCCCCATTTAGGAACCCACTGTTTGCTCTGCTCGTCGAACACCATCTTACCATCCTTGGCGCGCTTCTTGATTCCCTTCTTCTCGGCGAAGAGCTCCCATCGGGTCTTAGGCTTATCTTTGGGCACAGGCTTCTCTCTGGGAAGCTGCCAGAGTGGATCAGGAAGCTGGAACAGGGCCATTGAACTGTCCTGGTGGCCAGAGGAGTTAATGCTGTCAACAGTTCTCTTGATAGGGAGCTGCAGGATCTGGTTGATCAATAACTGGACATTGTCGCGGTTGGCCTTCAGCAAGTTGGCTTCCAAATCTCCTTTCTCGAAATTCACGGGGTTCGAATCAGCAACGGCAAGATTTCCAAGGTCATAAGTGACCGGAATCGCCTTTTCAACTACTGGAGTCTTAGGGGCGCTCATTGTAGATCGTTGAAAGAAAAAAAATATTTGTTACCCTACCCCCATATGGCCCCCCCTCGTTTCTCTATAGTTAGAAGAGAAGCGATACAGTGAAATTCTGTGATACAGGCTTTAAGAAAAATTTAAACGTACTGCGTTCATGTAATATTGATAAATTAGCTTTTGTAGAGAAATGTATATACAATATGCTATGACGACGCTTGCATGCTCATTCTGCGCAGAATAGAGAGCTTTTGTGAGCCTGATCCAACCTGAGCCATGAGAGCCGATCGCAGGGGGTAATAAACAGTTAGAAGTTTATAATATAAATAAAAAGAAACCGTATTGGCTTCAGAATAAATATGTGAGAAGAAGCATCAGCTTCGCAGTGAAACTCTCTCTTCTCAATAAATAAATAGCTGGGAAAGAATTTTCATCCTCCCTCTTAATAAATAAGGTTCTTCGTATGCGATCTTCAAGCACACTGGAACAAATTTCTTCTGAATGGACTCAGAGAAAAACCGTGCCAGTGCACACACACAACATCCGGCGTAACGCGGTAGGTCTCCCTTCAGAACGAGAGAACACAACCGATGTTGCACAAAATTTTAACCATCTGAGAGGGGATACACCCAGAATAAAGCCACCAAAAGCGCGAACCTCGCGCAAGATAGAGAGGCCAGAGCCCCTCCGCGCTAGATATATATGGTGGATTTATTCTAGAGTGCATCTCCCCAAATGATCGAGTATATACTAAACAAGGAAATCAAATGGATCGTTGATGGCTGAAATTTTAATTATTTAATTATGCAGTAACATACATTTACTGGCCCTCAACCTTGGTGTTGTGGCACTTACCGCAGTAAAGGCGCTGAGACTTGGTAGCCTTGTCCTTGTGAAGAGCCATGAAGGTGGAAGGACCGCAAACGTCGCAAGCGGTACGGAGAAGGTTCACCGAGCCATCGTCACCGACCTGGAAGTACTGGAGGATGGCGAGCTTGGTCTTTTTCCGCTTGTGGGGGATACGCTTAGGAGTAGTGTAGACCTTCTTCTTACGCTTCTTACCACCACCACGAAGACGGAGGACCAAGTGGAGAGTAGACTCCTTCTGGATGTTATAGTCAGAGAGAGTCCGGCCATCGTCGAGCTGCTTGCCGGCGAAGATCAGACGCTGCTGGTCAGGCGGAATGCCCTCCTTGTCGCTGATCTTGCTCTTCACAGCCTCGATCGTGTCGCTGGACTCGACCTCAAGGGTAATAGTCTTACCCGTAAGGGTCTTGATGAAGATCTGCATCGAAGAACGATTTGGGTGAAAAACAAGAGAGTTCCAGTATTGGTTTTTTCTTGGGCCACCGGGACGATCCGTCTGACCTAACCCAGTGCGCAGAGTTAGAGTCGGGTCCTAAGTGTCAGTCACGTGTGGTTGACAAACTGACACCAATTGTGAAGAATTTTCATAGGAGTAGGGTAGCGGGCAATGAAGCGTCGATAAGTCTATATGGGCAGAGGCCAGTGTGTGTATATCTAAATAAAAGACGTAAGTACAGTTAGTTCGTTATTGACTCTTGGTTTCAATGTACGAAAATGTTTCGAATTTGCTTTTTAATTGGCTCCCTTTACTCCGGTTCTTTTCTCAATGGCAGTCATATTTTCTGGGGTAGCGGTGGTATTGTTATGTAATAGCCCTAAGTACTGTCTTGGTGAATGCATCTAGTTCACTAGTTCGGCTAATGGACCGATCGAATAAATGGAACAACGACCAAAATAGTTGTAATGCAATGATTCAATGTATGTACAAGCTCCCTCTATACATATTCAATATATATATATATATATATATATATATATGTTATAAAGCAAGTGTACTAGTTGTTCGCAGAGAGTAGAGACCACAAGCATCCAATGTATACCAGAGGCTTATCCTATTCAACAGACATAAGAACTAGCAGCTGAGGGTTCAATGAAGCTATATAGCTTATATTAGATGGTTTATTTTAAATTGGCAGGAACCGTAACTTATATTTGTACTATAATTAAGAACCGTCGCTTGTCGGCTGCCTGCCTTCTATGGAGGCCCCAACCCTGGTGGTACGGGTTAGAGCCTACGCGCATATACAGACAGCACAATGTGAATAGCATCTATATGGTTGTTTTAAACTAGTTATGTATTTATAGCTCCCTTATTGTTCTCAATTGCCTATATTTCAATGTACTGGCTTGATTTTGTATTTTATGTCTACCCAGAATCCTAATCCAAACTCTCATCACACCGCATGTGGAAGCTATTCATATCTCACAGAGGATCCTATAGGTAATTAGTAGAATCATGTCGAGACTCTAATAACTTAGGTCGTCATAACAAAAAAAATAAAAGACGAAGTAAAGAGACACAAATGTATATAATATTTAATTAGTTCAAAAACCCACGCAATTTCAACATTTCAGTACCTGCTAATCAAGCCTCTCATGTCCGGTGTCGAGTGTGATGCCTTATTGCCTCCTTTACCACCTCCATACCTCTCCCCATTCTTCTCTCGCCTACCTAACCGTGAGGTCACCGCTGCTAATCGCGCTTTCGCTTGCATTGTGGAAGCAGAAGAAAATCATAATTAATTCCAATTAAATGAAAAACTACTATAAACTACAGAAGATAAAAAATAAAAATAATAAATAAATAAACAAGTGCAGTGTAACTCTCTTCAGTTCCTCACTGAGGTAAAGATGCACCTTGCTACTAAATGAGAATAAGACGAGTAAATAAAACCGCCTCTACCCTTGAAGCTACCTTGACGATAGGAATATGTAGACTGGGGATTGCTGCACTGAGCCTCACGCTCTCTGCATCACATCCAAGAAGCAGGGAGCCGAACCGGGCCCAACTTCAATGCAGATATCACAAATACTAAACAGAGCTCAGCAGGTAAACAAACCTCAAGAAAGACTACAAATACCCCACAAGGGAAGCCATCCACATCTCACCGAACTGGTAAACCAGAATGGTTCTCATCATCAAAAGCATCAAAGAATATTATAATGTCGGGAAGACACTCGGAAAGGGGACATTTGGAGACGTTCATAGCGCGGAAATCAAAACAAGACCGAACGACATCGTCGCGCTCAAAACGCTGAGAAACTCTGCCACCCCGCCTGACGCTAAAAGCAACGAAAGCTTGGAGAATCTCCGAGAAGTGATATTTTTCAGAAACGTGGGGTCTCACGCGAATATCATTGAGTTACACGACATGTTTCAGGATTCAGAGTCAAAAAACGTCGTGTTTGCTCTAGAATACATGCGAGGGAACGTATTCCAACTCATAGAATACCATCGTAAGCGATCAGAGAAAGATGGACTTGATACGCTCATGGTGGCCAAAATTGTTAAAGATGTGTTGAAAGGCCTGGAGCATATACACAGTTGCGGGTTCGCGCACAGAGACATAAAGCCCGAAAATATTCTATGGTCAGGCCAAGGCCGGCATCTGGTGGTCAAACTCGCCGATTTCGGTCTGAGTAGATTCGTTACTTCTAACTCCAGCAGACCATGGACCGGATATGTTGCAACGCGCTGGTACAGGTCTCCAGAGCAGCTCTTGAACCTGAGGGATCATACCACAGCGGTCGACATCTGGTCTACCTCCTTGATCCTGTATGAAGTGTGTAACTTCGCGCCATTGTTTCCTGGGAGAACAACAACAGACATGATTGAGAAGCAGCTTGAGGCACTAGGCATACCCAGCAGAGATGCAGTCGGAGGTCCATCTAAAACAATGTTCTCTGCCCTAGAACAACTTTACGGCCAAGGTATTCGCGAGGAGGCTGCACTTTTTAGGGGGTTCATTGTCACACCCGAGTGGTTACGATGGGAAAATCATGAATGTTTCACAGAAACATTGATTGCCGGCTTGCAGTGGGAGCCTTCTAGTAGGCCAACTGCGACTCAAATGTTAAACATGCTCAGGTACGCCCTCCATAATTATCAGAAACAGCGGATAGCTAGAGGCCTTCCGCTTGCTAAGCGTAGTCACTCGGCTTAGGTTCGCTTGCGCATATAATCTTTCAAACTCATACGTTTCTTAGGTGGCGGAGCAACATCTTGGGGTGCAGGTACCCAGACGCGCATAGTAAGTGCTGTTCCTGGATCAGCATCATCTGTTTTCGCAACAGCTTCGTGCTCCGCAAAGAGTTCCTCGGCGCGCGTGGGCCGCCTTGGGACCGGTTCCACTGAAGGTTCGAGTTTAATATTATTAGTCTCCGGAGACTCTGGGGTATCGGGAACCTCCCAGTCTTCTTCAAGTTCTTCGCCGTGCTCAATTGGTCTGCAGCTCTTTAGATCAGTATCCAGTAGCCACATTATTGTCTCAACAATATTTTGAGAATCGCTTTGTTCCTGCTTATCGACAGAATCGAACACTTTTCTTACAGGGTGATTTTCCGGCCAATGCCATCCAATGCTGAGTTCAGCACCAGCTTTCACTGGCTTTCGGGTATATACAAGAACGCGAAGATTGTTCTTCGAATCTCTGCGTGTCACTAGGCGAGCATTGGGATCGGATGATCTACGCAAAAACAACGCAGATTGTGCTCCGCGCCGTCGCGTATCTATGGCCAGAGAAAGACCAGGCACAAACATAACACCAGGTTTGGGACATCCTAGTCTTGCAAATTGATTTGTTGGCTCTGCACAATATTCTGATCTAAGCATCATTTCACCAACCACTTCACAAACCAGTTTGTTACTAGAGAGATTCGCTGTTGATACAACCGCACCGGCTTGAACCCCGAAGCGCCAGCTGTTTTGGAAAAGTTTGCTTCGGGTAATGCGTAGTGGTGCCGGCGATTTCAGTTCTTTGGGGGATACCAAAGAAGGGATCTGGCCATCTTTATTATTACTGTCCATTAGATTTGACCAGAGATTCTCTGCTCGAGATGTCCATAAGGATTCCGTTGCAGGCACCCCGAAGAATTTAGAGTTAAAATCGGAGCCTGAGCTGGCAGAAGGAACCTTGTCTGCGAGATCTAAATCGGCGTTGCGTTTGCGACCGCCTCTCCTACGTCGGTTTTCTTCATGATCATCATCGTTTCCCCGTCCTCGAATCTGCTGTCTCTCAGAGTCTTGCTTTTGCTGAAGAAAATAACGCTGATGGGCCCGCGCTCTATTTCTGTCTGCTTTGTCTAATTGATCGCTGCACTCGGGGCAAAGATAGTTGTCTGGCACTGATGTTTCATCGTCTATACCGACGCACTTGGCGTGCTGCCAAGCGTTGCAGCGCTCACACTGGATTGTGAAATTATCATCATGGTCGTAGTCACAAATACACCGAATGATTCCTGAATCCTCTGGCAGGATCTCGGCCATTCTGGTGAACTCGTAGGAGTGAATGTTGACTGCTTATGATCCAGGAGCGTGTTATGTTAGTCACGCGCTTACAATGCCTCACAGTCTCCGAGCCATTTCACTATGTACTTGGAAGCAGATTTGCCTTCAACCTTTCTGATGTGGTAATGACGCTGCTGCAGCCGGAAAATTGATAGGAGCTGTCCATTAACTAACAATTCGCAAGAAAACTGAACGCCATTATGAGATTTGGACTCTCAAGTTTGGTGATTTTCCCAGGTACTGCAACCATACCCCACAAGTTTTCAGACAGGCGTGTACTCACATGACTCTTTTGGAATTTACACTGGAAAGTTCCGAGTAGAGGGGGAGATGGGTGGACACACCAGCCAGTATCACGTCTCCAAAAGCTATTTCAAAGCATGATGATATCTATCGACAAAAAAAGTAGTTGAGCAAATCAGCAACATTTACCTGGGCTAAAGATATCTTCAAACTAGCCATACATTATATCGAATATGGCGCATCGCATCATATGGAACGTAGCAGTTACAGGCTCACAAGTAGTGGGCAAGGCTTTCATGGAAGCTTACAAGCAGGCCTCTTCGGCCTCGGTAAAGGCATCGGCAAATATGGCCTCCCAGAAGAACGTTGGTGGCGTAAGCCTTGGCGAGGCACGCAAAATCCTTGGCATTGAAAACGGAGCTCTTGATATGACAGAAGCTCAGAGGAAATACGATTTCTTATTCACTGCCAACTCGAAGGAAAAGTCAAACTCATTCTATTTGCAATCAAAGGTTTATAGAGCCATGGAGAGGATAAAAGCTGAGATGGCGGATGCCGCCAAGACCAAGGAAAAAGGCCCAGAGTGAACCTTACGATTTGTACATAGTTTGTTTTTGATATATTTCCACGATGGATTGAATTATTAGGCTGCGCGACGGAGAGCGATTCCGTGGGAGCAACTCGAAGCTCCATGCGGTTACGGGAAACGATTCGTGATTCTATAAGATTTGTAGAGGATTGATTGGACTGTTTAAGTCTCAATTCTCCTCAACAAGCTCATTGAGTGGATTGTGGCTAGATTGGATAGATGCCCCTACACTGCGCCTCTCTGCTCTCGTTTATTTTCCGTCGCTCCATACAAACGTTCATGCCGCATCTCCACAGAACCCAACCACAGATTCCATAAAGTCATAACATAGGTTTTGCTTGCTTGTCTGCCTTGGATCTAAGCCAAATAAATCTTTGAGCTAAGGCAGCTGGTATATCGCATGAACCTGGAACCTTTTGGCTACTCTAACAAAGATAGGAAGCAAGTATAAGTATCAAGCGAAAAAATTCTTTTATTTAGAAAATCAATTTTATGTTTAGATTCCAGAAATACTGACGCTATATTGAGATCTTGGCTGTGCAAATAAGAGAGCCGTAATTTTTGCACCACAAAGTGTGGACCTCGGTGCTGTGTTGTGATCTTGAAAGAAGTCAGCTCGCTGCATTTGAAAAATACCTGAAAAGAACCGTCATTAACAGCTATAGAATTTCTATTTATACGGAACTCTTCAGCTCTTTTTTCTCTTTTTTATTTTTAAAAATCTGCTTCTGCTGATAGGTACATCAATATTTTATCGCATTTGCTGATCTACGGACCTACCAATCTAAGCGATCTGACTCTTGGAAAAAATTAAGCATCTCATGCATCAATTATCATGTTGGAATCACACCATAGCTGTTGCAATAACCGCTGGGTCCCCAGCGACATAAACGACCGCCTTAATCTATGATGATAAGATGGCACGTGCGCTTGCATCTTTCCGTTATGCCCTTGCATGAAACGTCTTTGATCTGCATGAGACATTTGAGTGACACAAAATTTGATCTGATCAGTTTTGAAACTTTTCTAAATCTGTATTCACAAAGGAATGAGTTCAGATATAAGCTTGAGTGATAAAGAAAAGCAGCCCGTGCCTCACTCGGAGGCAATTCCATCCGAGTCCTATTCAAGTGATACCGGCTCAGGAAAGGAGGTTGTGGTAGACCAAAGTGTAGCTGATGATACACTGGAATTTATGAAAAAATGGGACTCACAAGTGCGTGAGTTAAGTCCTGAGGAAGACCGTAAACTTGGACGTAAAGTGGTTTTCCGAGTCCTTTCTCTGACATTTTTGGTTAATCTCATTTTGTATATGGACAAGGCCACTCTCTCGTACGGTGCCATCTCTGGTTTGTTTGAACACACAGGCTTGACACAGAACACTTATAATAACTGCAACACACTATTCTATGTTGGGTTCTTTGTAGGCCAGTTCCCATCTATATGGTTGTTGCGAAGGGTTCCTCTATCCAAACTCCTTGTTTCCATGTGCGCAATTTGGGGAATACTCGTGTTTTTGATGAATGCGGCCTATAATTTCCCTGGCGTGCTGGTGCTCCGATTCTTCCTCGGTGTTGTAGAGTCACCCGCTTTGAACCTTTTGACAACCACTAATGGTCAATTTATGACAAGAAACGAGCGTGCTGCTATACAACCGATTTTCTATGCCGCTTGCATGGCGTCTCCAATTCCTATTGGTTTCATTGCCTACGGAACGCTATTTGCTAAGGTCTCGTTCGGCCAATACAGAATTCTGAATATAATCATCGGTGGATTGAGTCTGATAGTAGCTGTTGTACTGTGGTTTGTCTACCCGGATGATCCAACGAATGCGCGGTTTTTGACAAATGATGAGCGCGTTTGGGTGATCCGTCGCGTTCAACGTACCCAGCATAATACTATTCATGAGCGTGCTTTCAACCGTTCGCACTTGGTAGAGACACTGAAGGACCCAATCTCGTGGCTTATTTGTGGATTCTTCTTGCTTGAGCAGCTGGCGAATAATCTCCCATATCAGCAGACAATTCTGTACAACAACATCATGAGCAACATCTCTGGTAATGTCTCCAGCAAGAAGTCGAGTCTGGATTCAACTCTAATTACAATTGCCGGTGCAGGTTTCGCTATAGTTTGGTCTTGCTTTGCAGCCCTCATGCTCTGGTTATTCCCGAACACTACGTGCTTCACAATTATATGGTCACTCCTTCCTTCTTGGGTTGGCTCTATAGTGGCAGTGGGTTTGCCGTTTTCAAACAGCATTGGTATACTTGCCGCCATTTGCCTTGCGTCGCAGAGTTTCGGTGTTGCCTGGATCTGTGCATTTGGCTTAGGAACTTCTACAGCAGGCTCTTCATACACCAAGAGACTGGTTAGGAATGCCATGATCCTCCAAAGTTACTGTGTCAGCAATCTTATTTCACCGCAGCTGTGGCAGAGCAAGGATAGCCCAAGATTTGTGCCTGCATGGGTCGTTCAGATCGTGCTCTCCTTCTCTGTAGCACCGGGCCTCATTGGGATCGTGTGGTTCATTTTGTCTAGACGCAATAAGCAGCGTAGAGAAGAGAACGCCGAGAAATTCGGAGTTATTTATACTGAAGAGGGAGAGCGTCAAACAATTGATGTGGCAGCGCTCGGTATGACCGATCTCGAAGATAAGACCTTCATTTACCCACTTTGAAATCGGTGTTATCTCCCGGATTCACACTCCAAAATCAATATGAAAAAACAAACAAACACTAAATAATTCAGGTATTGACTTGCCTAGACATCTGCTAAGCTCAGATATGATGAATATAACCACTATTTTATTATGGTATGTTATCCTCAGATATGCGTTGATAGAAAGTGGCCAATGAAAACGGCCAATGAGGGAGCTAATCTGAATTCCCCGATCGGGCCGTACCGCATTCATGTCCCTTGCTTAACCGGTTTCATCCTCCTCTGATTCAGTGTCCTGGACCCCACGTGCTGCAGGGCCATACAAGGTCCAGGGCAAGGGGGTATGCACTTATCGCATGTATCTGGCTGCATAAACAAGGATGGAATAAAAGTATAAATATCATGCGAGATTTTCAAGTAAACCGGGAACCAATTCCATCTAGAAAGCCATAAAAGGAACTAAAGAGCATAGCGAGATTCAGAACTAGACTTGAAGAAAGATGTTGACTCTCCCGCTTCTCGCTGTATTGTGCGAGGCTGCTATTCTTGCCTCTCCGTTCGATACCAAAGACAAACCTTATCCACAAACTGTCTCGGACGCCAAAAACCTGTTGAAATATACAGGAAATGCGGGCCCGTATAGTGACCGAAAGGGTTATGGAATTGACCGAGACCCTCCTGCAGGATGCCGTGTGGATCAGGTCGTGATGCTCCACAGGCACGGCGAGCGATGGCCAACTACCGGGGCGTACAAGTCGACGCAGAAGGCTCTAGACAAGATCATGAAGCACAAAGGCAAGCTGAAGGGGGACCTGGAGTTTGCAAACTCGTGGGAACCGTATGCATCTGTAAACGATGGCTGGCTTGCAGAAGAGAGTCTCGAGGGGCCTTACTCTGGACTTCTCAATGCGTACACCAACGGTGTTATGTACCGTCAAAGATACGGCCACTTGTATGACCCCAGTTCTCAATTGCCGATTTTCTCGTGTGCGTACCAGCGAGTCTTGGACACAGCTCGCAAGTTTGGCCAAGGCTTTCTCCAGTGGAGTTATACAGATATGGCGGCAGTAAACTTAGTTCTAGAATCGTACGGTGCCAACACGCTTGCTCCTGAGTGCGACTTGAAAAACGCTACTTTGAAAGAAAACAGTAGCCTCTGCCCCGACTACGGAGTATATGACGAGTTCGAAGTTGCTGCCAAGCGTTTGAACAAGCAGAACAAGGATCTCGATCTCAAGTTGAAGGGAAAAAACGTTATCAATCTCATGAATTTAGTTGCCTATGAGCTCAATGTCAGAGGCTCTTCACCGTGGGCCAGTATCTTCACTACTGAAGAATGGATCGCATACGAGTATTACACCACCTCTGGGGTCTATTGCGGAAGAGGTGCTGGATCCGTGCAGGGTCCTATTGAAGGCTCCTTGTTTTTAAATGCCACCAGAAACCTGTTTTTAAGTGGTCCAGAAGAATCGCAACTACCTCTTGCGTTCAATTTCGCTCATGATACCAATATCGTTCAGTTGGTCGCAGCCATGGGCCTTGATGCCCCGGCCAACCGATCTGATTGGGATCCTACTGAAGTACGCTTTGACCAGCGGTTCGATGTGACGGAAGTTGTTCCTCAAGGAGCCCGATTCGTTTTCGAAAGGTTGGTATGCGACGGAGATGAGACGGAGCCCAGCTATGTGAATGCCTACCTGTCGGCCTTCAATGCAACGAACCTCGTAAACGCTACAAATACAACCAACTCTACTGCTAACTCTACTGTGAGCTCGACCAGCAACTCGACCAGCAACTCGACCAGCAGCAACTCGACGGGCAGTTCAAATGCAACTTCCAACTTGGCTTCGAACCCCAATGTCTACGTCCGAGTTGTATTGAACGAGGCCGTTGTTCCTATTGACGGATGCTCATCCGGACCAGGTAAATCATGCTCCTTAGACTCGTTCGACAAGTGGGTGAACGAGCAGCTGGAAGGAATCAGTTTTGTCGACCAGTGTGTTATTCAACCTGGTCAGCCCACTGAGTTCACCTTATTCAAGAACCATAATCTGACTACGGAGTACAACCCTGATGCCAAGTTCGTTCCGTTCCAGGCTGGTCTTTTGAACTCAGAAGGACAGCCTCTATCAGGATAAGCCAGGGAGATACCAGGCCCGCTACCAAATACCACAAAATAAAAAAATAGCCTATCGCTATTATGTAACTCTATATATGAAATGAAGCCACCAATTTGTCTTTTCTAGTAAAAATAATAAAATACCATTTACACAGCTGGTTCAACCTAGCATGCAAAGAACTACCTCTAAATATATAAATAATTCATATGTGTACTTATATACATCAATCCAGTCTTCTTCCAAGCAATGGCCTGGTGGTTTAGTGGTATAATGCGTGCTTCGGGTTACTAATAACCCCTACACAACCTGTAGGAATTTGCACGAGGTCCCGGGTTCGATTCCCGGCTGGGCCCATTCTTTTTTGCTCGAGTTAGGTTCTCATGAAATTCCTGATATTTCTTCGAAATTCTAATCTTTTTTTTATTACGTATTTGAAAAACCGGTAAGTATATGAAATTAAACTAGATCGGGCATAAAAACTCAAGTCTATAATAACTCGAAACCTGCAATTCAAAGGTTCTGCGCGAGATTATCGAGATGGGCTCGCTCCTCCCTACCAGATTTCCCGAGGATAGCACTGCGCCGTACGGAACTGCGTCTTGATCAGGGCGTTTCGAGGCCCCCCCGCCCATTTCCGCCCCTTACTCCGTTTTGATTACTGTACTGAGATTTTTTTTTTTTTTTTTTTTTTTCCGGATCGCTATTATTCGTTAATTATTGATCAGGTCTATTTTTAGAAACGTGATGTCACATCAATACCTGATGACTGCATATGGTTCTATCAGTTCCCCACAGGATACGGTCATAGGCCTGGTGGTTTAGTGGTATAATGCGTGCTTCGGGAAACACTCCCACAGTGGTTACAACCGCTGAATATGCACGAGGTCCCGGGTTCGATTCCCGGCTGGGCCCTCTTTTTGTCAACCCTAATTTTAACTTTTTAACCTCGCAAAACCCTAATCGACCGTACATTTCTATTTTTCGCGCGTCGTGGCAGAAGGGTCGAAAAACGAAGAAGTATAGAGAGGTGGCCGAGCAGTACGCAAATAAGAATATTTGAAATGACGATGGCAGATTTTTTCCCACTGTAAAATTTATTTTTTTAATACTAAATCTCGATCCTAGATGCCAGACAGGCCTTGGCGCTCAAAACACAGCCCGATCTTGGTTTAACTCAATAACAGGCATCCACCGCCCTGTTTCGCTAAAAGGCAATTGACAAACAAATCCAAAAATAGCACACGCAGGGGATGCGTGAGCTGTCGCCGGAGCAAAAGACAAACGCCGCCACGGTGTAGCATACCCTTGCCCGAATTGCTGCTTTAGGGCGAGACGGGCATGGCATTGTTATCTTCTGCATGACCACGTGATGACAACACTAAATTCCATTTATAACGGTTACCCCGGTTCTGAAAGTTTTCTTTTTTCTCCCTACACACAACTAATCTAACAATGAACTCTGCCATCCTTACTGTTGCCCTTGCTGCCGTCGCTTCTGCTAAGTCGAACAACTCCACTAGCGCTGCTGACGCTGTCGCCGTCTCTAACGGTGCCCTCACCGCTGTCGGTGTCGGTGCTGCCGTCGGTGCTGCTGCTCTTTTCCTTTAAGCGCGCCCACGCAGTGTTTACTCGTATGAATCTTTTCATACTTAATTAAAGAATAATCTCTAATTGTATACAGTTTTTTAGAATACTGGTTTTAAAACGCTGAATGCCATCTTTGTATGTATTTGTCGAGTCTCGGTTGATCCTGTTGCGGTTGTCGTCGAGCTGTGGCGTTTCGCCCCTGAATATTCCTTTCTTTTTGCATAAAGGAATGCGTTGCACGAGCAACAGGGAACGAAACGCGTTTCCAAAGCGCTAAGTCGAACGAGTTGGTTTGTGAGGTAAACAGGAGATACGAGAAGACGACACAAACTGATAAGTAGATCTATGTACACTAGAATATGTCGATATATTGAAGAACTTATTGTCAAACTCTTCGATCGGTAGAACAGACGGTTTTGCGGACCTAACTGTCGAGGAGTCTGCCGGTATAGGGAAAACGGTGCGACGTTCAAACTGGTCTGAGGGCCTGAACCAGGGGACCCGAGGCGGCAGCAGACCGCCGACGAAACTAGCGAAAATTGTCAACTTGCAGGCGGCGTCGAGGCACTGAAGTGCTGGACGGGTCTCTAAGCGGAAATATCAGCTATCTTATTGGATAGGGTCCAACAGCTAAATGGAGGGCCTGAATAGGACTTGATAGGATACAAGGCTAAGGACCATATATATATATATATATGTATATATAGGTGAATCTAGTTTAAAGACATAGAACAAGCTATATTAAAAACATTCAGACCGTCAAATACTGGTTCATACAGCGGATCCGGTCGATATATCCATTTGTTAATAATAGAGAGCCGATTCATATGTACCTATATGAGGTAGTTCTTCATAAAGCAAGTTCCGACACTGGGTTATTTACGACTGACAACGGATTTTAAAGCCGAACAGTCACAATCTGTATAATGTTAAAATGTATAAAGTCACTAGTCACTGCCATCACTACAACACTGCCCCACCACTACTACTACACTACTACAACAACAGCATCAACAACCCCTACCATTGAACAGTGCTAGGCGATAGACATTTGGTAACAAATCGAATAGCCAAACTAAATGCTACTAGTAAACTACTACTATCTAGACTTCTTTTATTGCCCGGGCATATCACGACTCTCTCTATTTCGCGGGGACTAACCACTGTTTACCCGTTAATTCTAGCTATGTTTTTGGTCATATATATTTGTTTCTGGAGTCTAGTTTGATTTGATTTATTAGTTGCTATGGAGTGCTACTTCATGATATAATAGTTTTAATAAATATGTATTAAGAATACAAGGCACTCGCATAGCAGCAAGCAGGAGGAAACCATCAACCTCTGCTGCTCATGCCAAAGAGTCTATAGGATCCGATTCAGCGAAAGGACCACTTAGAATAGTAGTAAAAAAAAGGGTGGTGGGCAAGTAAAAGTGGACAGTGCTTGTGGCATCATGTTCGTGTCGCCATGTTCGTGTCGCCGTTTTCGTGACACAACTCATGCGTTATTTGGCTGGTCAGTCACACGCGAGAGCACCTGGTCAAAGGCAGCCCGGCCAAGCTGAGCATTATGAGCGAATCGGTTCACAGAAAACTCTTCCATCTTGCCACACAACTGCTTGATGCGCAGACCAGCAACGAAAGTTGCCCGCTGCGAGAACAAGGTCTGGTTCAAAGGACGCATGGGGTCTCGCTTGTAGTTGACAGTCTCCATGACCGAAAGTACGGAGGCGAAGTCCAGGTTCTGGGAACGCAAGACTAAGGTGCCAGCCTTGGGGTTGACCTCACTAACCTCACGAACAAATGCTTTTCCAGATGAGTTCAGCAGCTTCATCATCCAGGTGGGGCCTTGTTGACGGCACCCAATCAGCCGCTCGGTCCGGAGAATACCCGTGGCCTGGTCGATCTCTCGACGAAGAACATCAACGCTCTCTACGTGAGTGGTGATCTCGTTCGGGTATTTCTGCCAGTTCGCCCGCGTTACTTCCTCCCAGGAGTATGGAAACGTGCTTTCAGAGTCGAAAAACAACATTTGGATCGATCTAGAACAAAAAGATAATTAGAAGAAATGGTCCTGTCTAGAAAGGAATGCAGGATGTATCAATGCGTTTGTTCTAATGACAAGCGCGTCTATCAGTTTTTTTTTTTGGGTTTTACAGTCTTAGATTTCCAGACTCTTGGTTTAAGAATTAATTGCTCGACGCACAAATGCAGAGTATATTCACTAGCAAGGCGTCAAGAATTGTCTTTCTTAATTGTTTAATTTCCTGGTAAGGATCTTGATTTTTCTAGAACCACAAGAATTCAAAGGCGGAAAGTCCGTGAATGCGGCGAATCCTATTATTATATAGAACGCTGAAAAAAAAAAGATGGGCACTAATTTCGGCCCTATATTCACCGGATACTGTTAATAATGATGAATCACCCTGCCGTCACGGCCAACGGTCCTTACTCATCCGAGGTAAGCAGTGCATGTGACATGAGAATGTGATCATTCAGGGCCGGGGTTAAGCACGGAGAAGCCAATGACAGGAGGCTAAAAATGGCAGGAGAAACGAAGGAGAATCGAGACAGGCGATCGCAGCGGGATGCAGAAAGCGGGGAAGTCTTGTTGGACAGTAGAAGCAGATGGAGGTAGCTAGTTTAAAAGGCAATAAATAAAGGAGATCTATATCTTCGGATACGGCCGGCCTAATTGATCTTTGTTGCACCGGTGCTGGGACTTGCTCTAAGCCCGCGGATCGGCGGGACAGTTGCACCGGTGGGTGTAGGTTAGATGGGACAGATCGGTCATATGGGATCATATGGGAGGGAAAATGGCTTTCCCGTGCATATGTGTGTGCCTGGCCAATCAAGGTAAATGTCATGCTGATAGCGAGCTCAGACCGGAATGTTGAATGGGATTGCATAAAAGTGTTCTGGGGTACACAGGAGCTCACGCATGGCATGTGAATCAATCGTTTGCGGGGGATATATATGGTGAAACAATATGTGTAGAACTGTGTAGAACTATGTGTGTAGAACTATATGAATGATGGATGGAACTAAAGGGTATCGATGCTCAGTTCGTACTGCGTTCAAATTTCACAACATATTTCAATTTGATTAATTTAGTTCTAGCTCTAAGTTTAGCTGGCTGTTATTTTTTTTTGGTTGTTAGTTCATAGTTAAGCTTTTCTATATTGGTTTTGTATATGGCCTAATTTCAACTTATTAGGGTAGCCATGAACAGACTGGTCCGATCCGTGGCTATTGGAAGCGGTGCTGCGCTGGCCGTGGCGGGATCCGTTTACATCTTTGAACAGCAGCAGCTTTCTAGACTAACGCACGAGATCCATCTCTCGCCGGAGTGGGGGTTCGAGACTCGGAAGAACGTCTTACGTGCAGCCAGTCTCTCGTACAGCCCCGTCAAGCAGGTAGAGTGCTACGAACAAGCCATCGCATCTATAGCCAATTCGAAAACCAACTTGCGTTTGAAATCGCAGGATTGGCTGACTGGATACGCTGACCTGCTGCGGTCGCTGGCAATTGCTCGTGCTGAGTCGCGAAACTCCAGTGATGCAGAGATCCTTGATCCTTTGAAGGCTGCCGCAACAATCCCGGTAGGAAACCCGGATTTACGAGCTGGTGCCGCTGCTTTGGCGTTCCAAATCTCTTCCGATCCAAAGTTTTTGGACGCCGGTGACCTGTCGCTGCCTCTTGAAATCAGTACCGAATTGCAACTGAAACGATGGGGCCAGTATGAGATGGAGATTGCTCAGCAGCACATTTCCAAGAAAGACTACTCGAAGGCAATGGAAGTATTGCTGAGCCTCCATCGATCTATTGGAAATGTCTCTGATCCTTTATGCTTCCAGCCCAGCGCAGGCGGTTACATCGCACAGATCATGTGGAAGCTAGGCAAGCCTGACGAAGCCCGTAGATGGCTTGAGATCAGCGAAAAGAAGGCATCAGAATGCTCTACGCCAGCATGCCGCGAGACTACAGAGATGCTGAGGCTGCTGTTTGCTAAGGCCAGCAGGAAGAATTCTTAAAACAACGGCAGCAGCATCAATGACAGGACACGCCCATAAAATGATGATGAAAACCATTCTTATGCGTTGAAAGGCGCGACTCAAATAGAGCGTCTAGCAAGAAACATGTATATGTTTGTGTCTACATTTAGCATTTCATATAAATTATGTACATAGGTATCAGATCACTTCTTCACCAACTGGCCTTGCGAACACCAGGAAGATCTCCGTTAAGTGCCAATTCCCGGAACTTGATGCGGCTCATGCGGAAGTCCTTGATAATACTGCGGCCGTAACCACTCTCAATGCATCGGTTCTTGATCTGCGTCGGCCGCGTGTAGTGCGGCATGGCGTGAAGTTGCAGCTGAGCTTCAACTCTTGTCTTCATCGGAAGCGTCGTGTTGTGCGCCAGGTACTTCAAGGCTTTACGACTCACTTCACTCTCGGCATACATGTGTCTCTTGAAGTTGTCTCGGATGATGTATGTGGTGTTTTTAGGCCCGCCAGGCAGCGGAATCCTGTTCAATCCTGGATAGCGCATTATGTGAAAGAAATGAGATGACGATGCTTACTCAGGGTTGGCCTAGCCATACATATATGGAGAAACGGCAGCCAAGACAGGCAAGGAGCGGGCACAAAGAATAATTGCGGAACCAATGAAAGAAATTTTAAATTCAATAACAAGTAAATTTAAAGAAATAAATAGCCTCTTCATACGTGTATGTACCGATTTGCAGAAACTGTATATGGAGGGGGTGATCGGCCTATGCGTATGATGCGCATGCATAATTATGCGCAAATATTGAAATTTGTGAGCGTATAAGGGATTAATGAGTGTGTGGCTCATGAGAGTTAGGGCGTGTGTATGTCTAACCATGCGCAGAGGTCAATGGAGTACGTATTTGCCGATAGATCCGATCAGGATACATAAATGTCGGGATATAAACAGTGATTGGTTGCAAAACTTTGGGAGGTTTTTACTACGTATAATTCTGCGCTAATTATCGAAATAATTCCAAAAACGTGCTCTCTAGTTCCTCTCTTTTTCTCCCTTGTGACCCCCTGCATGACACTTTTTTCATTGATACATGATATTTTATCTGGGTAAGGGTCACAATTCACCTTTTTTTTTTATTAATTACATCTTTTTTGATAGCCATTTCATACCTTTGAACTATAAACTAAGCCGTTTTTATTGTTTAAGGTCTTTGTTATTTCGATTCAGAGCAATACAATGGGAATCGCCCAACGAATCGACAGCGTGACTGCTGTTTTTGAGAAGGGATTTCAGAAAACTCTTGGAAAGCATGCTACGGATCCGTCCCCCGCAGTTAAGGCCAACAGTGACGCTGATGCCGTGAACCCGGTTCAAAGCGTTACATTATCGGAAGATCGAGCCTCAATCGGCTCCGGCTCGAACACAAACAAGCGCCCGGGGGTTCATGAGGGCGAAGCAAACGGATCAGAGGATGCGGAGCAGGAGCAGGACGACCGCGAGGCTGATGAAGAAGTATCTAGCGAATGGGCCGTGAAGGGCAAGCAGAACAGGTACTTCAATTTCATTAAAAGCCCCCGGTTTTGGATCGCCTTTGTGATTGGCCAGATCCTGTCCCTGTGTTTGACTTGTACTAACACATTGACTTCAGAGATGGGATCAGCGGGAACTTCAATGCCACTACTTCAGAACTTATTGAACTATGCTTTACTTGCAATTGTCCACAATCCAATTATGTGGTACAAGTACGGATTCCGGAAATGGTTCCGGATCTTAGTGAGAGACAGTTGGCGTTTCTTTATCCTTGCATTCATTGATGTGCAAGGTAACTACTTTGTCGTACTTGCGTACCAGTATACTAACATTTTGAGCGCCGCCTTGCTTGACAACTTTGCTATTGTGATTGTTGTGATATTGAGTTTCGTGTTTTTGCACGTTCGGTACCACTGGTCACAGTACTTAGGCATTGTCGTCACTATTGGCGGTATGGCTCTGCTGGTTGTCAGTGACAGACTCACTGGTAAGGACTACAGTGCACCGGACCCGGTCAAAGGTGATTTGTTCGTTTTGCTTGGTGCAGCATGCTACGGATTTAGTAACACCTTTGAAGAGTTCCTTGTGAGTGAGCGTCCGCTCTACGAGGTGTTGGGCAACATGGGACTCTGGGCCACATGTATTAACGGAGTGCAGCTGGCGATTTTTGAGCGTAAGAACGTACGGGATGCAGTTTGGACCGGTAAGGTTGGTGGCTACTTGACAGGATACACGCTAACCATGTTCTTGCTGTACCACTTGGCGCCGTTCATGTTCCGAATCTCCAGTGCCGCGTTCTACAACTTGAACGTTTTGACCTCTGACTTCTGGTCGTTGCTCGTGGGTATCGAGGTCTTTGGCTACTATGTCTATTGGCTCTACCCGGTCGGCTTTGTGTTTACCGTGATAGGTATTGTATGCTATTGTGCCGCACCGATGACCGACCTTGGCGAGAGTTTGAAGCCGTGGCTAGGCAAGGACCAGCAACTAGGAGTCGACGGATTTGGTACAGCCCGTTGGGTGCAAGAACGCCGCAAGCGACGAGCCGAGGAAGATAGGGAAGCGGAAGAACCATTGGGCAACTGAATGACACCCCAAGAACGTGCGAAAGAGCGTGCCACGAACACTCGAAGACGAGGTTCAGGATCTATATAATTTACACGACAGAAGTGCGTTCAATGTAATGACAAACTTAAACTATTTAATAACTAACACAGCCATGAGCTTCATATCCAAATTATCCCGACGGGAACACAATAGTTCGCAGATCAACGTTAACATAGCCAGCGTTATATAGCTAGCGTCTACATAGCCAGCATTACATGGCTAGCGTCTACAAAGTTAGATCAACGTGGATTAGATGAATGAAACTTGTCGGTAGCTTTCCTCAGACTACCCCAGTTACCTTTGTTTACATTTGTAAATAACTATGTTGTTGTTATGATCGTACTTCGTACCTGCTTCTGCTACACCGCAGCATAGAGTATGGGTTCGGCAACCCTGCCTAGCCTAGCCTAGCTCAACTAGGGCCCCAACTATACCACCAATGAACGGATATTACTACGTAAATTCCTTAATTATAATTGTATATAGAACCTAGAAATGAAAACAACAACCCGCTATTCTCTTTACTATCTCGCCTGTGTCCTACTAATGGCTTGACCTACTAATGGCTTGGCCAAGATCCCTGTCTTCACTGCTTTGTCAGAAACCCGCGTCATTTTTTTTTTCCTTTTCATTTTTTTTGGTTAATTAATTAAAAAAAAGAGGTGCCTCTTCATCCACGTGACCATGGAACAAGTTCGAAGTTCTTCTCCTCCTTCGCTAAGCTAATACCAGCGTTAAGACCGACCGTATCTTATGTATGACGATGGAGACTACATACGGATACAACGGGCACCCGGCAGACTCCCACATTTAAGTGCCACCAACCCAGATAGAGACATACACACACAAACCAACTAACTAGGTTTAGCAGGTAGACACATTTAGAACCATATTACAAGCATATGGCGAAGAGACTTAGAAAGGAGCTGAACGATATCCGTAACGACCCCCCCTCATCGTGCTCGGCTGGACCCGTAGGCGACGATCTGTTCCACTGGCAGGCGACGATTCTGGGTCCTTCGGACTCGCCATACGCCAACGGGCTGTTTTTCTTAAATTTCCAGTTCCCGCCAGACTATCCGCACAAGCCACCGAAGGTGACCTTTGAAACCAAAATCTACCACCCAAATATCAACGCCAGCGGCGCCATATGCGTGGACGTACTGAAAGACAACTGGTCTCCGGTGCTGACCGTGCCCAAACTTCTTCTATCTATTTCCTCATTGCTGACGGACCCCAACTTCGACGATCCTCTTGTTGCCGAGATTTCTACTCAGGCTCAGCAGGATCCGCAGAAGTATGAGGCTACTGCCCGTGAGTGGACTAGGAAGTATGCCATGTAGATACATAGTTAAAGTCGAGAAACGAGCAATGGTTCCTGCATGCTCTTGTTTCTGTTAATGTGGACATAGCGAATATACCTTCGTGCCCACTGAATCATGCGGATTTCCACACGATTCGGGCCCGTCCAACCGGGAGAACTAGTGCTGCTGCTAATAAGTTGCTAACAGCACTATATGGAGAGTACATAACCAAGCTTGTTTGTAGGACTGCATAGCTATGAGTTTGCAAATACACAAAGAAATATACACCACCAAGGAAGAGACATTGTAAGCAATGTGGAAGCAACCTGAATGCGACGTACGAGCAACGCGCGAGCAAGATGTCGTGCACATTCTAAGGATGGCCGTTCGGTTCTGCTAGCACAGATAATCCTAGTACGTATATAGCCGTGGGTCAGAATTGCATAGACTCATTCGTATGTCATTGCATTCAGGATTTCAGAGCAATAAATGTACGATACGAATCTATGAACACAATCAATCAGTCTATACAGCAAATCATCAGTTAAATATGCTTTGTATAGATATTCAGTGTATATGCTTTATTGATCAAACTTCTGCTCTACATAGCATCATACATGTTATAGCACCCATTCTCAAATGATTCATAACTTACATTGTCTTATTCACTATAGATCCAAAACTTCAAGAAATCAGGCCATATAGAGCTAATTTTGCGATAAAAATAAACACTTCCTTCGAGTGCGTTACTTTTGTTCAATTCAATTGAAAAATCAAGCATCGTGAAATATTTTGGCCACGGCTATGGCTGAGCTGATACTATAATAATATATCCACTAATTCATGTAATAATATAGTTTTCCTCACCCAATTTAATTATATCAATACTTAGTGAATTTCATTTCTATACTTTTAATTCAATTAAGCATCCACGAATCTCTTGTCCTTGTTATTATTATGGCTACGATATTGGCTGTGTGGCTGTGTGCACATAAGCTTGCGTGCCCTTACCCCAGATACGACATCTCGCCAGCGTTTCCCAACGGCCTGCACGCCTGGGCGGCGGGGTTTTCCTCGCGGCCGCTGGCTCTAGCCACAGGCTCCTCCTCTAATTTAACCACATACGTAACTGTTAAGTGCTCATTTCTTTTGTCTGAAATGTATCCATACGGCCAGCCTTCTGGGGGTCAACAGGGCAATTTCGGATATCCTCAGTATGGCCAGTTTCAACAGCCTTTTCAATCCTCTCAGCCGACCGGCACCTCGTCGTTCAGCGGCTCGGTCCCCTATATGCCTAACCAGGCCATGACCGGTCAACCTATGGCGAACCAGGCTATGGGTAGTCAGGCTATGGGTGCTCAGCAGACCGGCATGCAGGGATTTGCTGGTCAAGGCATTCAGCCTTCTGTCACTGGTATGCCCCCGATGGGAACCGGTATGGGGTCCGGTATGGGAACCAATATGCCCTCGATGGGAACCGGTATGGGAGCCGGCATCGGAGCTGGTATGGGTCCCTCCATGACTGGGGCCATGCCCGGATCCGTGCCCGGATCTATGCCTATGGCGGGCGCTTCTATGGGCGCATCTCCACAACCGCAAGGAAACATGAACGCCAAGATCCCTAACAAACGACTCAACTTCATAACTCCCGAAGATCAGGCAAACTTCGCTCAACTTTTTAAGGCCTCTTTGAATCCCGGCGAGGAAGCGATCTCTGGCGACGTTGCACGCCAGATTCTCATGAGGTCAAACCTTCCTAACAATGTGCTGGGCGATATATGGCAGCTCTCCGACACTCAGCGCAGTGGTAAACTTCTGTTCCCGGAGTTCTGTGTCGCTATGTACTTATGCTCTCGGAGCTTGCGCGGTGAGCCTGTCCCATTCCAATTAGACGCAAGGATCAAGAAAGAGGTCACTGATATGGTAGATGAGATCTCGTTCAGTGTCGCTGACTCGGGTTCCACTCCTGCTGCCTCTGCTCAGACCCAACAATTTGCCAATCTTCGTGCGCAGACTACGGGGTTCCAATCCCAAGTGCCTACCGCTGGCTTTCAACAACCAGCAGCCACTGGGTTCCAGCAACCAGCGGCCACCGGGTTCCAACAACCTGCAATGACTGGGTTTCAGCAACCTCAATCAACTGGATTCCAAACACCATTCCAGCCGCAAACAACAGGGTTCCAGCAACCCCAGTCAACGGGATTCCAGCAAACTCCGCTTCAAAGCCAATTAACTGGAAACGCCCCATATGGCTCTGCCATTAGGCCCCAAGTAACCGGCCCGTTGCAGCCTAACCTCACGGGAGGCCCAAGCGGTTTCAGCACAGGAATTCAGCCGCAGACCACAGGAATGCTTCAGAGCCAAACCACAGGCGGTGCTGGGTTCAGCTCTATTCAACCCCAATCCACCGGAATGCTGCGAAGTCAGGTCACTGGTGGAGGCGGATTTAGTGGCCTTCAGCCACAGACTACCGGTGGTGGTGCAGGAAGCACTGGCGGCTTCATGCAGCCTCAGTCCACAGGTATGATGCAACCCCAGTCCACTGGAATGTTACCGTATCAATCAACCGGTATGCTCCAAAGCCAGCCGACTGGTGGTTCTATGGCTCCTCTGCAGGCTATGCCTACTGGTAAACCCGGTCAATGGGGCTTCAGCAATGCTGTGACCCCTGGACTAGACACTTTCCAAACTCAATTCACGCCTCAAGCCACTGGTTCTCAGGCATTCATGATGCAGCAACAGCTCCAGCAAGCTAACACCTCTGTCACTCAGCCCACTGGGTACGGCATGTCGAAGCAGGAGAAGCAAACATATGACGGTATTTTCATGCAGTGGGACAAACTTCACACCGGGTTTATTGATGGCGCAACGGCTATTAGTATCTTCGGAAAGTCTGGTTTAAATAACATTGAGCTGGAATCTATCTGGAACCTCTGTGACCGTCAGAACCGTGGAAAGCTCGACAGAGATGAGTTCTCTGTAGCAATGCATCTTATCTATCGCAAACTCAATGGTCAGGACATTCCTGTTCGTCTTCCTCCTGAGCTCATTCCGCCTTCGCAGCAACGCATCGACGAATCTGTTGAAAAAATGAAAAAGTTCTTGAAGGACTCCAAATCACTCTCGACCAGTAAATTACCAGCTAGTCAAGCAGACACAAAGTCCCGAAATGATGCAACAGTATTCAAAAACGATGATAACGATTTAGGGGCCTACAAATCAGCTTCCCGACACAGATCGCTAGGATCGCTGAAACCCACCCCGAGCTCAAGCTTCTCCTCTCCATCGAAGGATAGTAGTGCCGGAAAAGATGCGGGAAATTCTAGAGGTACTACCGGAAGCGGAACAGGAAGCGGTAGCAGCAGTGCCTTGGAAGATCTTGTGAAACAAGTCCGGGAAAAACGCACTCTTCTAGAGGCTGCTGATGTAGAGGATGAAGATACTCTGGAGACCGAAGAGACTCTTGATGCTCAGAATAAGAGGTCTGTTGCTGATTTGAAGGATCGCATCAGGTCTGCTCAACAGAAACTGCACGAAAGAGGAGCTGCTAGTTCAGGTGCTGGACAGGGCGACCAAGAAAAGGGTGAGCTTTTACGCAAGCTCCAGGGTATGAGCGATGAACTACCTCAATTGATCAACCAGATCCGTCAGGTTGAAGGAGACATCAGCCAAACCCGACTCTCTTTAATGCAGCGTAAGTTCGAGAAAGAGCACCCCAGCGCTAAGATCAACGGAACTGGACCCAACGGTTCAGTAACTGACTCTGATCGTGCTGCAGCTAAACGCAAGGCAGAGCTCAGAGCCCGAATGGCCGCTATAACTGGTAGACAACCAACCGGAAGCACTGATGCTGATGCACTTGAAGAATTTGAAAGGCAGCTAGAGCAAGCAAAACAACAAGCTGAAGGGGAATCGGTCAGCAATGAACGTTCTCTCAAAGCTTTGGAACAGAGTTTAAAGAGTTTGGAAACGGATCTTCGTATGCAATTAAAGTCTGGTGGCAGTGACCCAAGGAGCGACCGCGAGCGACGCAGATGGGAAGAAGCCATTGGCGTTGAACCTGAAGTTAAGAGCTTCATTCTTGAAATTCGCCAACCCAGCGAATCACGTTCGTCACCTTCTACTGCATCTCCTGCCCCCATGGCCTCGTCGCAACCTGTTGCTGCGATGTCTGCAGGAACCTCTAACGTCGGCTCTCCTCAGCCTTCTACAAACAGATCTGCATCTACAGAGCCTTCTCAACCTTCTGCAGCTCCGAAGAAAGAGACCACTGCGGAACGAATCGCACGTATTCGTGCCGAGGCTCAGCGGCGCACACAGGAAAAGTTTGCCAAAGCAGGTATAACTATCGGCGATAGACGCCGAAGCTCAGAACAACAGCAGCAAAAAGCTCCTAGTGATAGACCTGAGTCTTCTTCGCCCGCACCAGCACCAGCACCAGCACCAGCACCAGCACCAGCACCAGCACCGGCACCAGCACCTGCTGCAGCACCCGCAGCACCGCCGAAGGAAACACCACAACCCGCCCAGCACGATGCATATGCCGAGGACGAGGAAGAGAAGCAACTCCGTGAGGAGCTTGAGCGGGAACGACAAAACGTTGCTAAACGAGAGGCGGAGTCTAAGGCTCGCCAAGAATCCCGTGAACGGAGGAAGGCCGAAATGCTTGCTGAGCGTGAAAAACTCAAGCAACGTGTGTCAGCGATTCAGACCCATAAATCCGATGATGAGGATGATGTTGATGAGTGGGGTGATGCCAAGCCCGTTCGGGCCCAGACCTGGAAACCTCAGGGGCAATCAGCTCCTAAGGAAGCAGAGGCACCAAAGGCAGACACTCCTAAGGTAGAAAGTACTGTTAAGAGACCTAGCTGGATGCCACCACCTCCTCCACCCAAGGAGGAGCCTCCTAAGGAATCTCCTAAAGAAGAGCCCAAACAACAACCCGTGGCCCCTCCAGTTGCACCGCCAGCACCGCCAGCTGCACCGCCAGCAGCAGCACCGGCACCCCAGCAAGCCCCACCTGCTCCAGCACCGGCTGCAAACCGTGGATTCAACCCTTTCCATAGACCGCAGCCGCCGAAATCGACCCAGAATGACGAGGACGAGTGGGGCTCTAATGCCAGCGAAGGCGAGGAAGAAGAGGAAGAGTCCGGTCCGCGTGGAGGCGCTACGGCTCAACAGCTAGCATCTTTGCTTTTCGGTACTATGGGCCCGCAAAGGCCGGCAGAGCCAGCTAAGCAGCCTCCTAGTCCACCACCAGCTCCAGCACCCGAAACCTCAGCGCCAGCACCTGCAGCGCCAGCCCCGGCAGCGCCAGCACCTGCACCACCAGCACCTGCACCACCAGTACAACAGGACTCAGTGCAGGCGCCTGCTCCTCAGCCACAGCCTTCTTATGGGGAGGACGCCTATGCACAAGAGGCCTCATATTCTCAGCCAACATACGGGGAGACAGAGGATCCGGCTGAATCTCGTCAAGCTCATCACTATTCGTCGTATGCTGAACCCAGCGCGGAACCGTATGGTGAACAATACAGTGCTGAAGGTGAGCCGTATAGAGAACCTCCTGCTGCACCTGCTGCCGCACCTCCAGCTCCTCCACCTGCCCCGCCAGCTGCCCCGCCAGCACCACCGGCGCCTTATACTGAACCAGCCTATGGCCAAGAATCATATGGCCAAGATGCATACGGACAAGAAGCTCAACATTCGTATGGTCAGGATGCGTATGGTCAGGATGCGTATGGTCAACATACTCATGGTCAAGAGGCCTATGGTCAGGAAGCTTATGGTCAAGAGGCCTATGGTCAAGACGCATATGGACACGAGGCGCACGGACATGATGCATACAGCCAAGACGCCTACGGCCAAGATGCATACGGCCAAGACGCCTACGGACATGAGGCTTACGGACAAGATGCTTATGGACACGACTCTCACGAGCAACACCCGTACGGACAGGAATCATACGGACAAGAGTATCAACAAAGTTACGAGACTCCTGTAGAATCTCAATACTCGGAAGCGCCCACATCGTTTACGCCAGAGGCCCCGTACGCGGCTCCTCCACCGCCGCCTCCTGCTGCTCCTGAGTCTGCACAAGAGGATTACTTTGACTTCTCAGACGCACCGTCAGGACCACCTCCACCGCCGCCTGCGCCGCCTGCACCAGCACCACCAGCACCTTCAGCACCTGCACCACCAGCACCACCAGCACCCCCAATGGCACCCCCGATGGCACCCCCGATGGCACCCCCGATGGCACCCCCGATGGCACCGCCAGCACCCCAGCAGCAGTCTGCACCGGCACCCTCTGAGGCGCCAGCTGGTGGACTTGGGAACGCGTTGCTAGGTGAGATCAGCACAGGTGGATTCAAATTGAAGAAAGCTTCTCAACAACACATCAGCGAGAGCAATCTCGGTCGAGTTTTGTAAATACTGCTAATGATTAAATGTAATAAATAAAAAAGAAAAGTGTTTTCCTTTAAAGTGGCTGTTTCTGAGCAGAACCGGTACCAGCATAGCTTTGCACTTTCATTCCTAATAATAGTATCGCATCCTGTAATTTTGCCCATTGAAATACACAAGCATTTTCCTTATGAATTGAATGAACTGAATGAATCGAATTGTATTGAATCTAGATAGATTAACAATGCTAAGTTTATTATCTGCTTCGCATCCTATGCTTCGCGAGATGGGTATAATGATTCAACTTGGTTGTTGTTGTACTTTTACACTCGAGCCAACCTAGACGTCGCCATTTCATAACTTATGGAGACTGGGAAGGCTGAACATGAAAATAAATAGAAGAGATCCAGGCGCAAGAGAACAAGAGCAAGATTATTAAAAACAAGCTAGGAAGGCCGGTACGCGAACTGCTGGATCATGCTGAATTTTTCGTTACCAAGCTTGGCAGTATCCAGATTTGTGCTGTCCAATCTGGAATCGCTAACCGAAGATCTTTGTTTTGTGGGCGTAGAAGCTTCGTCACCATCTATAATGGTGTCAGTTCGCATCATTTTACTAGCGGTGTCAATGACAGTTGCTGTACGTTTGAGTCCGGACGAGCTGTCCATCCCCGGTGTGGGAAGGCTAAAGCTTGGGCGGGTGATATTCGATCGAGTAGGTGTTGGTTGAGAAGGAGTTGGGAGCCCCTGCATCATGAGATTCTCTTTTTCAGATTTCTGAACCGGAGGTGTTGGTTTTACAGCCGGTTTGAAGAATCGAGATATTGAATGGGCTTGAGGAGACGGAGTAGAAGGAGACGGTCCACCTGTAGGAGACGTTTGTAGCCTGCGATTAATAGCACGCGAAACTCCCATCGGTGTTGAGTATACGCTAGGCTTTACCTCACGGACAGGCCTCATACGTTGGACGTACCGAGCAATAACGGGATCTACCACGAGCTCTGTTTGTTGATCACTGGGATCAAGCATTCCAATTGCTAGTCTGTGGGCAACTGCACGACTTAACTGGGTGCCAACAATTCCATCCGACAACTGAGCCAGTTCACCTTCATCGGGCTCGTTCATATATGTGATACAGCATTTCACGGGGTTCCACACTCTTTGAAACTGGAACGCTAGATTGGCTTGTCGAGCAAGCTCGTGGAATTCGGGTTCTACTCGTTGACAGTCAACGAGATTATCTACAATGTCTGGCAAACGACCGCCAAAACGCGTGATCATGGCCTTTGTTTTCACAGGACCCATTCCTGCAACGCCAGGTGAATAGTCACAACCGGAAACAATGGCCAAGGAACGAAGGCACTGGAGATCAGTCAACGGAGCAGGCATTCGATTCCCGCATACCTCAATGCACTCCCCAGTCTTAGAATCACTCTTTGTGAGTAGTGTTTGCGCACCAAATACAAGCATATCGCTATCCTCGCTAATGATTCCATCAATAAGTCCTTGGCTCTCGAGGTAAACAAGTTGGGCATCAGCTTCGTAAGGAGCAACAACGAACTTAATTCCTCGGACTTTAAGGTAAGCAATCACCATTGCGGCATGATTCGCAGTGATATCAACGCCTCTCAGGGCCACATTGTTCGCAGACGCAAAACTTCCGGAACTATTACTGCTTTGGGTGCGCGCAGCCTCTCTGACGCGACGACGTTGTTGCTCGACGCGTTCCTTCATTGCCAGTGAGCTTCCATCGAAAACAAAATATAGATCAACGCCATTGCGCTCGTAAACACGAACTCTGTTGTCAATACTTTGTACAAGTCTTGGCGACGCGACTCCTTTAAGTAAATCTTCTGCACAACTTGCAGCAGCGCGATGCAGCCAGGAATAGCCGTCTACACCAAGAGTTTTCCCTTGATAATGAGAGGCCTGGCGTTGCTCAGAAATTGGTTGAAGAAGCCGAAGAAGGCCCGCGACACCCATAATAAATAAAAATTACTAGGAGCAGTAAAAATAATTATTTAAAGCGTGATTGATGTATTAGGAACCACACGCCATTTTCGTTCCTCGGGGCAAGGGCACAGTACATTTCTGATCAAGGGCCCTAGCCCACTTCCATGCCCTGGACAACGAACGCTGATCAATGCTCAGGCTTAGCCGAGACAACAAAAAGAAGAATTCGGGCCGAGAAATGGCTATTGGAACACTATATAGAACAATGAGCTTGAATTATAACCATAAGTAATGAAGCTCGTTTATATCATTAGTCATTATGTCTTTAAATGCGCCCATGCACTACACGTTAATTAGTGTATACGTGGAACCCTTCGAAATATATAGATCCATATATGAGTACAAGTAGAGGTATAAGGTGTTTCTGCGTGTAACCTTGCGTGTCGAGACGTCTTCATGTGTACATGTACAACTTTTTGTTTGGATTAATCCACTATAAGCTCACTATTTTCAGCTACATCAAAATTACGCTATTTAGATCGATCACACGTGATTCTCTCTTCTCTCCTACAGTTCCTTGAGACGCGGCAAAGCGGTGGAGATGAAGCGAAGAAACAACCATGCGTACCATGATTTCACGCAGAATGAGCAATCTTCAGAGCCTTATTTGAACAATCCGTATCCGAATCCAACATATCCAGTTGATCAGGAACCGATCGAGCTGCCTGAGCAGACCGTGATCAACCAAAGGCTGGCCTCTTTCCAGATCCAGAGCTCTCGCCAAAAGCTAGTGGACCAAATCCCTGGTCCAGAGATTCCTTCGACGTTGGGAATTACTGGAAGCTCGCGCGAGCCCATTCCAGAGATCCCTGAGGAGCGAGAGCTTGCTCAAGCGGCTGTGTCGGATGGTAACGAAGGCCTGTTCCGAACTTTTCAAGATACTTCGCCTCCTCCTGCCGATTGTAAATACACTGTGATTGATCAGGGGGTTAGTGGACCTAATTTCATCCGCAGCTCTATGTATAACGTGCCCAACACTGAAAAACTTCGCAAGATGTCTCAGTTGCCGTTGGCACTTCAATTATGCCCCTTTGCTGAGCCTGAAGTGCCCTTGGCAGACTTTTCTCAGTTCGATGGTGAGGAATTGCCTCCTAGATGTCACCGTTGTAGAGCATACATGAATCCGAGCATGAGATTTGTTGACGGAGGCGCCAAGTTCGTGTGCAATCTTTGTCTTTTTGTCAACAACACGCCCCCCGACTACTTCCAACCCATTGGTCCAGATGGTAGGCGTATTGATTGGGAAGAAAGGCCAGAGCTAGCATTTGGAACTTATGACTTTATTGTTGTTCCTTCTTTACCTGGTCCTAAAGGTACTTCGATCAGCAAGAACGGAAGAACGCTCTCAACACCTGGGCAAGGATCGGGGCAAGGGGCGACGCCACTACCACAAATGGAAACTGAGATTGATTCGGACAATCTAATTGATCCGGAATCCGATACTGAAGTGAACCATTTGCATTTGGGCAATTCTCAGTACCCGCCGTTGGCAGAAAGTCATCTCTCAGCGCCTGTGAAGTCTCTATATGGTGACCCGGTACCTAAGGAGTTCCGTCGTGTATTCTGCTGCGAGTGCGGTAGAGACGCTTCTCAGAAGAACACTATCGCTTTGTTCGCGGAGAGCATTACCGCAAGTCTGCCTTATCTTGGTGACCATGATAAAGTAGCAATCATGACTTTCGATGCTAATATCACCTACTTTAGACTTACCAGCAGCGGCGAAATCCAAATGTTGGTCACCTCGCCAGAAAACTCGATTGTGCCCCCTGATGTCTTCATAGATCCTAGAACTCAAGGCGAATCCTTGCTTAAGCTTTTGGAACGACTCCCGTACTATTTCCAGGGGTCAATGGGGAAGAGCTCGTGCCTAGGTAGTGCATTGGAGTCAGTTTTGGGTCTTCCCTCAAGCTCTCAAGGAGGCCGAGTCACTGTCATGTTCAACTCGTTGCCTTCAAGAGGACCTTCACAACTGCGGATGCGCGATAATGCTATCGCCGGTATAACCCCCCCAGATGCTCCTGTTCACAAAGAGCTTTTTGAACAATCGTCGTCTTTTTATAAAGACCTAATCAAAAAATTTACTCAAAACGGCTGGGGATGCGACTTGTTTGCTATCCCTTCAACCGGGTACTTAGATATGCCCAACCTGGCACCGTTGAGCTACGCAACTGGTGGAAAATTATTCTACTACCCGCGTTTTGTTGAGGACCGCGATTCGAGAAGAGTAATCGCTGATATGCTCTCAGTAGTCTCGGCCCCAATGCAAGCGCGAAATACTTCGTTGCGCGTTAGAAGCTCAACAGGCCTTCAGATCGATAGAACATACGGTGGAGGTGATGGAAAGACAGGGTTTATGACTTCAGATACAACATTCTTGGCAACTGTTACATATGATGGTAATCTAGACCCGAAGCTTGATGCCCACTTCCAAGCAGCTGTTCTCTACACGTCGCCTTCAGGTGAGAAACGAGTTCGAATTTGCAATTTGTTGACCGGCGTAACGACTAAACTCAAGCCTGTATTGAAATTCGTTGATTCAGATGTTGTTTTGGCAACCATTGTCCGCCAGACTTTGAGCCAGATGAGCAAGCACACAACCCAAGAGTTGCGCCAGGCTGTATTGGCTAAAGTGGAGAACATCTTTGGAGCTGCGCGACTCCATGCAGGACAAGGAATGCCCCTAACGCAACTTTTGATGCCTACAAATCTTCGCCAGTTGCTTATGTTTGGTCTTTCGTTGACCAAAACAGTTGCCTTAGGCTCTCGGTCTTACAGCAGCGATGCTCGAGTGGTCAATGCGGCTTACTTGTCGGAAGCTAAGGTCAACCAGCTGGCGCTGGCGCTGTACCCTCGAATCTACGACATAGGAGTTCTTCGTGAAACTAAGCTATCCATGTCTCGTGCGCGATTCTCGGATATAATGCTAGGAAGCCACGCATTCATTGTGTTTGATGGTCAGCAAATATACATTTGGCTGAGTGAATTGGTCAGTCCACAAGTTTTGCTTGACCTATTTGGTGTCAAAAACCTTGACGAAGTGGGTGCATGGCTAGACGAGATTCCAGTGCTGGATACAGAGCTGAACAAGCAAGCGCGTGAACTTTGTGCTGAACTTGCACCCCGCGTTGATCGCAGCTGGATTCCACTTCAAATTGTCCGCCAACGATTAGATGGCGCAGAGTACCAACTTCGCCAACTCATGGTCGAAGATACAATTAATGACTCACCTTCGTATATCAATTTTGTCGTGCGCGTGCACCACAAAGCTAAAGAGTATAATGAGAAGGAGGGATGGTTCTAATCAGTAGAGCTAGAATTGAGTTCCAAACCGTGATGGAATGGAACAGAAATATCTCGAATAATGACCATTCCTGACTAGATGACCTTCGCTTATTCTTTTAATTCTTTTTTCCCCTTTTTATTAATGAACCTCTATGAGCTTAATCTAATTATAAATATATGTAAAGTAAACGATGACAGTATGAAACGATCCCAAGATTTTTTTGAAAGAAACATAAAAACAGCCTTTCTGCAAATAAATAAATAAATGATGAAACAAAGCTGTACCATCACACTTTGCGCGCTACCCCTTGGACCCATTGAGAAGAGTTATCTTCATATACTTCGCGCTTCCAAATCTCTGCAGTTTGCTTTACTTCCTCAAGGATCCACCCAGCTGTTTCCCATCCTTCTTTACGGTGCGCAGAAGATACGACTATCCAAACGCTTTCCTCACTCAATGGCACTTCCCCTATTCGGTGGACCACAGCAACTTTGTTAATTCCGGACTTCAAGCCTAAAGCTCTTTCTGCTATTTGTCTTAATGTCAGTTCTGCGCGAGGAACGTAGCAATCGTAGCTTAACATCGACACATGGTGCCCTTCGAAATTATCACGCGTAATGCCGCTGAATGTGATTACTGCGCCTGATCCCGGATGCTTAGCCCACGAATGTAGATCGTTTAAATCTATTGGACTGTTGACTATCCCTGTTCGTATTGATTCCATCTTCAAAGCCGATACTTACTGACTTCAGCTGTCCAAGAAATAGGGCGCCTTGGAGCGTGCGCAGATCCTACCTGCCCTAAACACACGATACACTAACGCATATGCAGAGGTCTATGCAAGATATATCAGAACATTATTGAAGTGTTTCTGGCATACGTTTTTAATGAAATTAAAGCGATTTATTCAAATTAGAAATTGGCTCTCTATAGTTGAGTCCGTGCTGTTAGAGCCATAAAACAAACAGTACCTCCTTTCCATACTCGCGCCCTTTTTGTGGAGGCGGTATAAATAAATAGCGCCGGGCTATGATGACTGAGCGCCATGAGGTAAGACCGCCAACCCTTGACATGCACTGAAAACTATAACTAAATAATTGGTTCACAGATCTGGTTGGAGGCAGCTTTTTGTGTTCATAAAAGAGGAGGCGGAATTTGAAATTCATTGTAATTTCGAAAGGATAAAAGAAAATTGACCAAAATAAAAACAACCAAAACAAGTTATTGGAACATATTAGAATCGTGATACCAAATTAACTATGCCTTCCCCAGATGACGAGAAGAAGAACGGGGGCAACGTGGAAAAGAGTTCCGACGAAGAGCGACAGCACGGCTCTGATGGTAGCGAAGAACCTAACGGAGGTATCAATCATGAAGATGGTCAAGAGAAGGCCGTAAACACCCCAATTAGCAATATCACGCCTGATGCCATAGCAGAAGACGGAGTTCTTTCCTTTTTGAAAGGATCTACTGGCAATGGGAGTAGCTCTAACCATAGATCTGACCATCATAGAAGCCTTTCAGCTGGTTCTAGGGCTCAAATTGATGCGCACTTGCACCAGCGCCGGTTCCTGACTATGCGCCAGCAGCTCTCTGGGTATCTCGAGGAGACTGTGCAAATGATTAAGGACGTTATTTCTTTGAATGGCGAATCCTCACTCTCGGTGATTCCCACAAATCTGTCGGTGCTGGGTGTTGATGTTAGGCTAGGTGCTGCGGGATCAGTCTCTTCTAGCGTCACTCCTTCTCCTAGTCTGGTTGAATCGCGTCTTCAGCAAGTAGTTAAGCACGCGCAACGTCTTCAAAATCGTTTATCGGACACTACATCGCGAGTCCTTGTCACAGGAGACCTAAACGCTGGAAAATCGAGTCTTTGCAATGCTTTGTTGCGTAGATCGATATTGCCTGTGGACCAGCAGCCATGCACAGATGTGTTTTGCGAAGTTATTGACTACGAAAAAAATCATGGGGTTGAAGAAGTTCATGCAGTGCGTACTTCCTCTAATTACGGACCCTATGACCGCGATGATAGACGAAGCTATGATGTATTTAGTCTTTCTGAGCTCGAAAGATTGGTACATGCTTCTGATCAATATAAGCTGCTGGTGGTGTACTTGCGTGACCCGCGTCCCTCGAACCAATCGCTTTTGAACAACGGGGTTGTAGACATATGTTTAATAGATGCTCCAGGTTTGAACGTTAGTGCCGTAACTACAACCGAGCTGTTCGGCCGTCAAGAGGAGATAGATCTAGTTATTTTCGTCGTTAGCGCGGAAAACCATTTCACCCAGTCCGCGAAGGAGTTCGTTTCTGATACAGCGCGGGAAAAGTCTTTACTATTTATTGCTGTGAATAATTTCGACAGAATCCGTGATAAAGACCGGTGCCGTGCGCGCGTGTTAGATCAAGTTGCCCAGCTTGCACCAGAAACACATAAAGGAGCTTCAGACTTTGTCCATTTCGTTTCAGCTAGCCCTCCTGATAATGACCCAGAAAACCCTGGAGACGGCGGTGATGGAAGACCTAATGCTTTAGATGAACTCGAATCCTCATTGCGCAATTTTGTTCTGGATAAACGAAGTGAGTCCAAACTGCAACCAGCACGTACGTACCTCAGAAATGTGCTTAGCGATTTGACCATCCTAGCAGCAGAAAATCAAGCCCAAGCAGAGCGTGAAATTTCTGAGTTCACACAGAAGCTAGACGAGATCGCCCCGTCTATAGACAAAAGCATACAGGAATATGCGCAAGTTAGTGATCAGATCGACAGAGATACCGAAAGGCTCTGCCATTCTCTGTTTGCAGAAACTGATAAGTATTTGTCGTCAACAGTCACAAGCATCGGTGAGACTCCATTGGTGGAATGGCCTGGCCTATGGCATGTCTTTGACTACGCGGCCCAGACTCGGTCGCTTCTAGTACAACAAGTTGTTATGGCTGTTGAAAAGTGCGAGGAGCAGGCTCGCGAAAAGACTGCATCTGCAGTTGATGGTATTAAACAGGTTGGCGTCCTACATGTTGGCGAACAACCCGCTTTCACAAAAGTGTTCAATCAGAGTGCCATGTTTAGTCGGCGCAAAGACAACTTACGCAAGCTGATTAATGCTGATTTCGGTTTCACGGATCTTTTTGATATTGGTGGGCTACTAGAGCGACCGCTGCCTGTTCTAGCCTCATCCAAGCGTGCACTTGTATCTACGGCAACCTCCAATGCGTCAGTTGGGAGTGCAGTGGGAGGAGCGCTTACCGCGATGTCTATCTACCAAGGTGTAGTAGCCACGAGCGGGGGAAACCTGAATACCGCTGCAACAGGTGTGTCTTTAGTGAGTAGATTGACCAATGCTGTGGGTTCGCGTAAACTGGTCATCCCTACGCTCCTGCTCGCTTCCGTTGCTATTGGTGCTTGGGTGATATATGAGCTTCCGCGAACAATCCCGCGAAAACTTGCCCGTAAAATTGCATTCGAAATAGACGAACTGGGGTACGTGCGCAGCAATGCCGATCGGATTTCGGCGGAGTGTCGCAAGGTTTTGAAATTCCCTGCTCAAGATGTACGTGCAGCATTCCAAACACAGCTAGAGAGCCGAACGCGTCAACGGGATGAGTTCGAAAACCACTTGCGATCAGCAGAGCACATTCTGTCTGTATTTGATGGACTTGCGACTCACGCGGCAAAAGTAGGAGCGGACGTCTCTCGCGTTCAGATTTAAGATATATTTTTCTTTCTTGTTACATATAAATATACACGTATATACACACACCTTATGAAAATAAAGTGTTTTTTTGGAGCTATATGGAGATGTTGACCTTTTTAAGCGCATCCACGGCCCATTTCGGGTAGTTATCGTGATCATCACCATACTTCTTAGCGAAATAGGACTGAACAAATTGCTCAAATTTGTCTTCGATGATGCTTTGTCGCATGGTTTTCATTAGATTAAGTTGATAGAACGTGTTGTGCATAGTGAGCAAATGCGCAGGTACCGTATCTCTGGTAATTGAGAGATGGATGTATGCTCTAGTGATGCCCATTGAGGAACAAACTGGGCAGCCACAGCCTGGATCAATTGCCGAACTGTCGTTTCTGAATTTAGCATTTCGAAGGTTCAGTAAACCGTGCGCAGTAATGGCTGTACCGAATCTAGCAGTTCTTGTGGGGTATACACAGTCAAACATATCCGCACCAAGCGCAACAGAAACAACAAGATCATCAGCATAGCCAACGCCCATACAGTATCGCGGTTTGTTCTCCGGCAGGACATCAGTACAAGCAGAAACAATCTCACAGTATTGAACTTTGTCTTCACCACCACTCAGGCCTCCGATTGCGATTCCTGGGGTATTTCGTTTAGTCATTTCTTCACAGCATCTCCTACGCAGGTCCAGATCAAGGCCTCCCTGGATGATGGCGAAAAGATTTTGAGTCTCGGGCTTTTTGTGTGCTTTGATGCATCGATCCAACCAGCGGATTGATCGCCACATAGCTTCTTCTACACGAGGGCCAGTGGTCATACTATGTACAACATCATCTAATTGCATCATGATATCAGAACCAATGCTATTCTGCAGAGACATAGAATGCTCTGGAGTAAGGAGCATCGGGGAGTTATCATGAGGGCTCAAAAATTCGACGCCCTGCTCAGTTATAGTTGCTAGTTTGAGCAAAGAAACCATCTGAAACCCACCGGAATCAGTTAGGATATTCTTATCCCAATTCTGAAGTGCATGAGCACCTCCCACAGCATCGAGCACTTCCTGACCAGGCCTTAGACCTAAATGGTAGGTATTATTGAGAAACAAATCACACTGCAGAGTATCGCGCAGCTGCTGAGGAGTAAGACCCTTTAAAGAGGCCTGGGTGCCTACAGGCATGAACACTGGGGCCGCTACAGGGCCATGCGGCAATCTGAGAACAGATGCGCGGGCTTTAGACTTTGAACATTTAGCGACAACGTCGAATTGAAGGGCCATTCCCTTCGAAATCAATCTGCTCGGAACTGGAAAAATCCCTTCCTGTTTAATTCTCCGAGGAAAACAGTATCACGGATTGAAAAGTTTTTGGAGCGCGCGCATTCCCGAGGCTGGGCTGGGGTATATACCACAAACACCTAGAAACCGAAATAATGATAATGAATATCAGATGTAAATACAAGGAAGAACCAGACAAGTGAAGGAATGAAAGAAGACAAAACCGCAGTGTAATTCAAATTCCTAAAGAAGTGTAGCAGGTCGCTGCGTTCGCCTTCGTGGCTTCTTCTTGTCCGTTTATTTATGTGGTTGAGATGTTGGCACAGCTTATCTCCCTTAGGATGAAGCTGAGCTGAACATTCGCTTTGGTTATCTTCATACCAATTAGAAATACAAATTTGGTAGATTCAGAAGCGAGTTTGTACATCATTTAGTACATTGATCATTATGGATCATAATAAGGGTCGCTATGAATCGTTATATGGATCGCTTAAGATCACTGTATCGACTCCAATATTTATCCAATGCGGGTCTCTAAATGGTCCCATCATGATTCCTAGATCGATTCCAAGAAATCATTGGAGTGCTAGACGGTATTTCATACAACATGTATCAGAGAGGATAGATTTCCTCCATAAACAAGAAAAAAAAGAAGAACAGAACCAAGCTATATAGCCCAGTTCATAAATTAAGACTAGAAATCCACCAATACTACCGTTGAGTTTTATCCTCGATGCTAGGAGTACGGCAAAGGATCACGACTCCCAACTCTTCTCAACAGTCTCTCTGACTCTCTTACTATACTGACTCCGATGGTCTTTGAACATATTTGCGGCCTCAGCATTGGCCGGAGATGCTGTATTTGGATCGTTGAGTAAACTCTGAATACTTGTGAGGATCGTACTTACGTCGAAAGTAGGAGACCAGCGGTTCTGAAGAATGTCCAGACACAGCTCGCCGCTCTGATACACGTTTGGGTGGAACATCTCGGATATAAACTTGACCGAAGGCGGTTTTGTAGGGTACTGCTCGTCGAACTGGATCACCAGCTTGAACGTGCCGTCCTCGAACGGCGTATTTTCAGGGCCGATAATCACAGCGTTCCAGCGCATGATATCGTTGGCCAGCGGGACCGCAGAAATGCCTGCTGTCGGGTCCTGCTGGATCCTTTTGAAGTCCCGCATCAACCGCTTTCTTGCCGACGTCGACATTGTATTAAAAGACAGAGTTTCTTTTGACTTCTTATAGAACCTGCCTTGTGGCGTACGACTTTTTAAAGGCTGGGGTGACTCCCGAACCGAAGGGCGCGTGGGAAAAGGGTATTAGAAATGTTACAGCGTGATAATTAGAACCATGGCAGTATCAGGTAGATCCGGCCACAGGGACTCGATACCGCCACCGCCACTTAGTTAGGAGAAGCTGCGAGTGAGATTTGGAATTACAAGGCGGGAGGGAAGTACGGAGGCATAGAGGCATGGAGGCACGAGAGGGGCAATGGGAGGCGGCGAGGCGAGGCGAGAGGGGAGCGAGGCCAGCGAGGTAATAGATTATTGTAAAGGAAATATGTGAATCTAGTAATTAGTGGTGTATCAAACAGTTTGTTTAAATCATCTTAAAACATTCTATGTATTGATTGTTTCTAGTTAGCGCTCTTTCTTCGAATATAGCTATAAGTATCTTGACTCACCTGTTTCGGTCGATGCATAATGACATCATGACGCCTAGCCCTGAATATAAGGGGGTGTGGAGGTATGTTGAGCGAATTGAGAGCAACAGAAACGCAGTTGCTAATATTGAGATTAAATACGGGTTTAATGAATTGATTGCGCTTCAGTGCGGGATATATCTTTGCAATCAAGTGCATTGCTACGCTTTGCACCCTACACATATGCATCTACGGCCTTTGACGCCACACACGTATTGTATACATCCCTCGGCCATGTGGGAGTGGAAATGGTCACATTCTGTGGATCGAGCTAATTAAATGAAGCTTTTATCATTTATAATACCGCAATACATGAGTTTTACTGTTGAACGAGATAGCTATGTAACACACGCAGACAACCAGCATCTACCAAGAAGATACTGTGTTTTACATGTACACGCTAGTACTGCGACAAATATCGAGGTCCCATGAGTATTTTTATTTCATTTCTTAAAGACTTTGTATACATATATATATTCATATATATGTATATATTTTCAGGTGTTCAAATTTCGTTTTTAGCTCGACGTTTTTTGTGGAATGTAACCCTGCCCTATTCCATACCCTGATAATGACATTCTGATAGTTCGCCTAAGTATCTGGTCTTTTCCACATGTTGGTGGCATGTACACATGTATAATTTTTATCTAAAATAAGTGGGAAGCATTGGTCGTAGGGAACGGGCCTAGAAAAAACGAATATAATACTGAATGTAACATTAGGGGGGGGTTGTTGGTGGGGTGTTGGGGAACAGGGAGTAGTAGTGTAAGTAGTTTATGCAGACAACGACTGTGGGGCATCCCTATAGTCACCATCCACAGGGTCACTGATCACACCAGGCTCCTTTTTGCCAGTCTTATCACTGGCGGCAGTATCAGAGGAGTTGACAGTGCCAGCGGCAGCACCGGTGGCAGCAGACTTGTGGCCTTTAGCTTCAGGGCCCTGGAACTTCGGGTTCTGCCAGGGACCGTCGTCGGCAAGCCAAAGAGGACCGTCGCACTCGGACTTACCACCGAATTCGACAGGAAGGTTATCTTCAGGAATCTGTTTGACCAAGTCGCTCTTGTACTTGTAGTTCAATATATGGATCTTCTCGGCAGTGACTGGGTCCAAGAAGGACTTAACAATGCTCCAAACCATGGAGAAGCCCCACGGAGCATTGATGATGTAGAACTTGCCCATACGCTCGGGATAGTAGTTTTGGCCAATGTGGGCAGCGTCACTGATGAACGAGTAGACGTGACGGGCAGTGTTCAAGCTGACGTTCTTCAAGTCAAGCACGGTGCAGCTGGTCTCAACAAGATAACCGACTTCTCGCGAAGCAGCAGGCAAACGGTAGCAGATGAATGCCTCGTACTCGCGGACCAACTCCTTGAGCATGCGTTCGTTGGTTGTGATCTTCAACAGCTTGCTAACATCGACTTTTCCAAGCAATTCGTAGTACACAGGGCGGCCCTCCTTATCAGTCTTGTAGTAGAACTTCGGGTAGAGCTCCAACACCTGCTCGCGTTCAGGGTATTCGAAGTCGTCAAGAATTGTGTTGACGCCAAACTCCTCACGCCACTTCTCACAGTCGACATACATCTGCAAGGACTTAGTGACATCGAACCGACGAGCCCTCAAAAATCGCAGAAGTGTCGCATCGTCGGTGCGGTCCTTGTAGCCCTGGGCATGAACCAGCGAACGGATGTGATCAAGGGCCTTTTGCTGCGAGCTGTCTAGATGGCCCATGTGTCCAGGTCCACTCGAAGCCGGTGCTTCTTGCGGATAGGATGCCAGGAATTCTGCCTCGTTGAACGCCATCTCTATTTACGTGCAGTAGAGGTATAGGAAAAATGGAAAGAAATTCGGTGTTAGGAAAGTACGTAAGGATTAATGCTGCAAACTCGCCCTGGCAACACAAAATAATTGCTGACACGCGACCGTTGGGAGGTACCTGCCCCAGTGCCGCTAAGCACCCAAACACTGTATACACACACACACTCGCGTGGGAAGTCCCAAGCCATAAGCTCTTCTAATAAGCAATAGTGCCACCCCTCTATGGCCCTCGCCTGCCACACTATCAGTGGTGCCAGGCAACCCGGCTGCACAGCCTTAAGGGAAAAAAACAGCACATGTCTCACCAGCTGCTTAGTTATCGCGAAAGCAGGCCAGGTCAGGGCAGAGGTAGGAGAGGCTTGGGAGTCAGCACCAGCACAGCTTCACTCGTGCACGTCCATGAAACGTTAAAAAACAGTTCAAACGCGTTGTTTTTTTAAGAGAAGTGACGAAAACACAAACACCACAAAAGAACGCACAAAACCAATTGCTTGAACACACACACCTGGGAACTATTTACACACAATCAAAAACAGAAACACAGGGAAAATAAATTAACACCAGTCAAAAAACTCTAAGACCGGCCCAGCCATCCAAAACAGTTTAAAACGTAAATAAATACATGAAACATAAACCTCGAAAGCTTAAAGCTGTCCATTTTCTACAAAAAAATAAACAAAGAAAATACAAAGAAAATACAAAAAAATGAAAAAAATAAAAAAATAAACAAAAAAAATAAAAATTACATTAATTTAAGTAAAAAAGAAAAAGGTTTGGTTTCAGCTTGTTTCTCACAATTTAATTTCCCACGGTTTTTTGGTTCTGTTTTGGTTGGTTTTTCTGGTCTGCACCTGAGAATCAGGGGGGTCAGGGGTCGGGGGTAAAAGGCCCCCTTTCCCCTTCACGTCTGCCGTCTGCAATCTGCCCCCTGGTCTCTTCTCCATGTATAGAGATGCATACTAATAAACTCGAGGGCGCGCGCACTTCACTTATGAATTAGAGTAAGTTAATGATAAATAGTGGTATTATAATACAAATAAAAAGTCTATGTTAAAGTAATCAAAATAGAATGAGGAGCTTCACGAACCAGCGCGGCAAGCTCTATGCGGCAAGTTCTATGCATTTCATTTTATCCTTAGCATCTCACACCTTTGTGCACAGCTAACGCAAGCATAACGGAATAGAGAGCAGCGCGGGCCGCGCCCTCGCGTAGCAAGTAAGCACAAGGCTCGATGTGCTCGGACTGAGCATTCGTTTTTTCCAGCGACCGTGGAGCCTGCCATGTATGCAATTGTTGTTGTTGTTGTTGCACCTGCTGCTCGTGTTCTTGTTTACATGGGCATTGGGTTTTCATTCGAGGATGGTATGATGTCCAATCTTTAGCTAGAGCACCAGGCTCGATACCATTCTGGATCAGAGTCAATGTCACCAGAATATGCTGTCGCAAAAAGATTCGCTGTCTGTTAGTAGATCGGGGCGCGACACACAGCGCGTAGAAAGAGCGCGCGAGATCTAGCGCTTGGCAATTCACGGCCGAGTTCTGCGACCATTTGCCCGCACATCGCGCATGGCTATACCAGCTGTCCTGCTTATCAACAACACTCTGGGGAGGCGTATCAGATATAGAGTACATTATCGCTCCAAGCAATACCTTTGCTCGAGTCTGGTTGACCATTTGTTGAGCTCCATCGGGGTCTGCACCAGTCAGCGCACCGAATAATCGCGCGAAATGATGAACTGCTCGACGGATTGCTCTTTGCATGGCAATAGACTCACTCGGCGCATTAACGTCTCGAAGCCATATCCATTGGTCGCAAGTCAGTATCCTTTCAACAGCAGCACTTACTGAACTCGCATTGGTAGGTGAAGTTTTTGGGACCTTCGGCCCTTGCAGTTTCAGGCACATCAGAACCAGAATAGAGAGAACAGAAGACGCTTGAACGGATGAAATGAAATGTAAGTGATTTCTTTTTTTATTACTCCTAATAAAAAGGTTGAGAAACTAATTGCCACAAAAAATATCGAAAAAACTCTGGCGCGGGGAGGTGGGCGTCGGACGAACGGCAACACGCGCAGCGTTTGGCTTCTCGGGTTTGTAACGACGAGGGAGCTAATTAAAGATTTTCAATTGCGCGCAAAAAAAAATAGAATAAGAGTGAGTGAGAAAATAAGCCTGTAAAAGCAAGTGAAAGCAAATCTCGTGGCAATTCCTCGCGGTATAATTACGATGGTGGCATCGTGCGGTATTATCGAGAGAATGGCTTTGCCCAGAAGTAGATAGAGGGTGAGCGAAAACAGCTGCTGCCCTGTTCTCCCAGTAACAAACCTTGCCCATAGGGTTTGGCATGACGCACCTCTTGGTGCATAAAACAGCCATAAACACTACATACGGGTAGGAAATGTGACACTCAGATCGATTAGAGGATGCAGAGGAGTTTCCTGTACCGTAGTCGAATCCATTGTTTTGGGAATTAGCAGGTGCGGCTTTTACTTGTTGGATTTCTCGTTACAATGTGGTCCTATTGATTTGGTATATCTTGTCTGAAACCGATTTTATGCCCATACTCTCCTGATAACAATCGTTAATCCTCTCAAATCAGATGCGAACGACCGTTGGTAAAAACCCTACCTTTACGGCACGTGAGCCATCAACCCTTGGAAATGTGCCTCGTTTGTGGGTAGGGGTTGTTGTTATATATGTTCTGTTAGAGGATATCACACGTATGTATGCATAAGCTGAGAGGCCAAGATAGTGTTAGTAGCAAATTTGCGTGCATATTTCAGTCTATGCGATTGAAAGGAAAACGGGGTGGGGAGACGGCAACAGCCACGAGCAGTTCGTTCAGCCCGCCCCTTAGTGCGCCAATTCACTCTTGATCTATAAATATGCATTATTTAATATCCCACCTCGGGTTACTGGTCTATTTTGTTCTCGCCCGTGCTATTCTGTCAGATTTATAATTTGCACGGCGGTTTCTTAGGTCCTAAAACCTAGATCTTGATCTTAATCTTGGTTAAGTCTTTCATGCAAAAAACTTTTCCCTGCCCCCGATCTCACCACCCCCCCTGCAGATCGCACATACAAAATGTTGTATTTTGCATGTTTACACATGGTTGTAATTCACTTGCATGTTGTCGGAACCAATTTGTAAAAAAAAAAGGTTCTTCTATTCATTGTTTCTTTTCGCAACCATGACTACTCTACACACGTGTTGATAATGATTAAGTATATACCCCCCGCTACCCCCTCTCCCCTTGACTAGAAGTGGCAGATCTTAAAAATCCACCGCGCATTATTTCCAACTAGCAGAGGTTTTATATGTAGATATTTATATCGCGAAACTATGCCCATTCCAATTCTCGTGAGGTTTGGTGATGTTGATAGGGCTCGCTCATTGTTGAGCAGAATGATTAAGATAGCTAGCTAATCGATTCCCGAACCCCCCCCCTGGTGTTTCCCAAGACTCGGTACACCACCTCCTCCCCCGTGACGCGCGCACAGGCTATTAACGGTATAGTCGATATCCGGCTTATCATTGGCACCTAACCGATAGCCATACGGTCAACCTTTATAATAGACTAACCTTCGTTGGTCAAGTTTTTCCGAAATATTCTACAAATCGTTTATTTACCTGTGAATTTTTTTTAATATGGTAACTCCGACTATTTTCTTCCAAAAGAACTCTGTTCCGAACAGCGGCGAAATTATTTCGAACTGGGCTGCTGAAAAAGGTGTTGAGATCATTGATCCATCAAGCGCGACCTCTGCAGCTGAGTTCGTGAAACTCGCCAACGAGCACCAGCCGTATGCGATCATCAATTCTATGGGCCTTAAAAACGTTGGAGGCTGGTCTGATGAGCTTGTTACAGGTCTGCCTTCTAGCGTGAAGGCTGTTTGCAATTTCAGCGCAGGCTACGATAACATGGGAGACTTGGATCGGTACAGAAAAAAGAACATCCAGGTGTCCAACACTCCTAAGGGAGTTGCGCAGGCCACTGCAGACACCGGTTTGTACTTGCTTTTGGGCGCGCTGCGCAACTTTGGTGGCCTCGCGAACAACTTGCGCGATGGCAATTTCGCTAACGGAGTTCCTCTGGCCGACGAATACGATAATAAAACTCTAGGTATTGTTGGACTCGGAGGAATCGGCTCCTTGCTTCGTGACAAGATTGTTGGATGCTTTGATTTCGCTAAAATTCAGTACCATAACCGCCGCCGCGCGGCCCCTGATGTCGAGAAAGGCGCCACTTACGTTTCTGCTGAGGAACTGATCGCTACAAGCGACGTGATTCTTCTGATTGTCCCTCTTAATTCAGGAACTTATCATTTCCTCAACAAGGAGACTCTCAGTAAAACAAAGAAGGGCGTCGTTATCGTCAACATTGGCAGAGGTCCCCTGATTGACGAGGAGGCTCTCGCTGAGGCGCTGGAATCCAAGCAGGTCGGCGGAGTTGGACTCGATGTGTACGAGTTCGAGCCCAAGATCCATCCCAAATTGCTAGAGAGTGGAAACGCATTGCTTTTGCCCCATGTCGGTACTCACACCACAGTTGCGCGCAACAAGATGCTGAAGGAGGTCGTGGAAAACTTGGACTCTGTTCTCACTAATGGAAAGGTTACGACCCCTGTCCCCGAGCTCAGCGATCTTTAGAAACTACAGATCTTACAAAAACAATAACATAAACAAAAGATTTAAATAGAGATTAGAATCTTGTTAAAGATAAGAGATAAAGCATGCGGCACCCCCTCCCCTTCTCTCTCTAATACTAACGGCGCGGCGCATCGGGTCATAGAGCATTATTTATTTTAAGCTTTATGTTTCTTGTCCCATTTTTGCAAAAAGTCTATTCAGGCTTAAATCTGGATCAAAATGGGTAACTAATCGATGGAATGCGAAACACCAAAATCATAAAACAGTAACCACCAAAAAAAAGGCTGCTTGTTGAATGCATATATTATGCATGAATCTGAGACATTCACCAAAATGTGGTACAAGGGTTCCACCAGCGGGGGTCCAGGGTAGTCTCGAAGAAAAAAAAAATATAGCCCCCCTTCAGATCCCAAACTATTTCTTCTTCTTCACTGATACAGGTCCCCTATTCACTCCACCAACCTATCAATATGGATGATTGGAGGGGAAAAGGGGACTAGAGTGAAGCTTAAGGCGTCTCATCAACCACTGGTTGGACTAGGGGGGTATTTAACTGACTCCGTCCGACTATGGCATTAGACGGCACATATGTATGAATCGCCCATAGATCTTAGTTATACCTTATTTGTTTCGTTGTTCATATTTTTCTTAGGAACGTGCCCTGATTTGGATCTGTAAACTTTATGCAGTCCGAGGAGTTGGATTGGCCATACACGAAAATGCCGATGCAAGTGTGTTTATTGCCATTGGCAGCATTATAGGGGAATATTATTTCCGAGAAATACCCAATTGAGAAATAATAGTGCAGTCCCCTTAGCCCATCGCATACAGGCTAGCGGCATCAGCCCCCCCACCCCCTGCACATCAGGGGCATAGAATTGCAAGGTGCAGCGGGAGATGACCGGGCCCACTTTTGCGACGGCGCCCACTCGCTTGGCGCTTAGAACACTCTTTCATTACCTTGGCGCGGAAATGTCTCACTTCGCGCAGCCCGAGCGACGCACCTCCTGGACCTTAAAAATGCCCTACGATTATTTTCCCCTAGAGACCGTATACCTAGCTAAATTCAAATGATCTGATGCCGAACTGTTTCACGTCGCCACCTCATTGTTGAAGAAGAGCATTACAAACAAACGCACTGACTTTTATTTATTTTTTTTACCTGCTGCCACAGGTAAACAAGTCCAACAAGCGCCAAATCACAATAGAGCCAACACAAGCACCACCCCCACTTGCTCTCGCACATCATAGTCCCCTCGTTTGAATTGTTGAGATATACAAAGTTCAGGACATGAAATGCCAGCGTCAGAATTTCAGGGTGGATCTCGCGGACCCAACGAACAATCTCCGAGGTCTGCAAGTAGCAGGCATAGCCGATTACCTTCATATATCCCCCCGATATATCAGCATAGTAGAGCCATATCCACGGATATTCAAGGATTACAGCAACAGAATCAACCTAGTGTGCAGAACCCACCTCACAGTAGCTCACAATACGCGCCCCCACAGTATACTCACCCTGTCCCATCGCACATCCGATCTTTCCATGGTCGCGAGGAAAGCGCCAGCGACTTCTACTTCCTGCAAAGCCCAAGGCCACCTGGTGATGACCTGATTGAGCTGGAGTCGGAGCCACAGTATGACCCAACTTTAGATGTGGCTCCTCCGCAGCGCCAGCACCATCATAAACACCACCACATCCAAATACCTTCTTCGTCTATATCAGCATCGGCGCGCGAGCGACAGGTGTTATCAGCTCGATACGAACCGGGCCGAAGCGACCGTTACCAACAGCACATCGATAATGCAAGATATTCCTCGGGTTCGATCAGAGGTGGGTCTGTACCCCAGATCCCCATAAGTGATCGATTTCAAGATCGGTTCGGTGCTCCTGGACCGCTCATAAACTCATCGCCTCCGTTGCCAATGACCGCTTCAACATCAGCCACGACTGCCGCTTCAATGCCAGCGCCTATAGCTGTGCCCATTCCAGCGTCCACGCCTGATGCTTTCGAACAATCCAATATGGAGTCAAGAAGAACTAAAAGAAAATTGCGAAGAAGAAAGAAAATACCACCTGTCCTAGTCGCATCGAATCCAATGGACGCCCACGAGCACCATCACGGAATGGGCTTGGGAATTGGATTATCTCCACCAAAGGTTTCCTCAAAAGCAACTTCCTCGCGAGGTATTCCCAGTAATGAATCGGATTTGGCGAGCCTGCCGTCAGGAGCAGCTCCAGTCGAAGCCTCCTCTTCATCGTCATCGACATCGTCGTCCTCATCAGCAGCAGCTGCGGCTGCGGCTGCAGCGGCTGCAGCGCCTAAATTAATCCCTGATCAGGTTTCAGATAATGATCCATCGCTTGCGTTAGCATCTCTGCCTGTTCAGGCCCATATCCTTACGCCAGAAATGGCCGCTGTCCTTCCTCCTCCTCCTCCTCCTCCTCCTCCTCCTCCTCCTCCGCCGTCGCCGCCGCCTCATCTGCTACGACACCACACAGCAGCACACTTTAGTTCTGGTTCTCATTCTAAATCCCATTCGAGATCCCACTCTAAGTCTCAATCTAGGCCCCATTCTAGAGTTCATTCTAGAGCTCATTCTCGGACTCATAATCAGTTCCTAGATTCGAGGCTACCGAGATTCTTCAATTTTGGACGTGGTAGCGGTCCACAAGAAATGGATGCGCCGTCACAACAAACACCATTCAATTTTGGACGACCAGTCAATCAATACGCACCAGAAGGTTCGAGCTATATGCCATTCGGACCACCGCCTCCACCACAGCCTCTTCCTAGTTCATCTTCTATTGCGAATGCTTCTAATTTCTGGGAGTACCAAGGAATAGCACAACAGTCTGCACCAGGCACGCCGCCAGCTTATATTCCATACTCGCAAGTGGCTCAACAGGAGCGGAAACAGAGCCTGGAGAAACAAAACATGGCCCAAAGACACACTCAGTCGTACGGCCCCAGAAGTGATCCGGCTTGGATTCAACATGAAGGTACATGGGTGCCTAGTTCAGCAGAATCCTATGCATTCTCATCACCTATTGATCCTCCTCCACCGTTACAGGCAATGCCGCCTCATCACCTACAAGCTGGTGAAGGTAGTGGCCCCCATGGTAATGCCGGTGGTGGTTTACCGCCTATACAGCCGCGAATAGGCAGCCAGGAACGGTATCCAGGATTCCGCGGTAATGAAAAAGTTGCTGTTTCTACCTCCTCTATTCCTCCTACTGTAGTCCCTGTCCTCCCTCCTGCTCCCCCTCCTGCTCCTCCACAACAGCAGCCAGATTTCGGGTATCCAAGTAATATTGACTACCAAAGAGCTGGCGCAGAAGATCATTCAATGACGGTTCCAGGAAACAATTACAGCGAAGAAGCCGCTCAAGCGAATTGGTCAGAAGCAAGTTCTGAAGAACTCATGGAGTTGCTGGACGCGTCGGAGCAGTATAAATGGAAGTATGTGAGCGAAGTGCTTTCCCAAAGGCAGAACAAAAGAATACCATCACGAGCATGCAAGAACAAGTTCGAGGCGATGTTTGGAGAAACGGAATGCTCGTCAATGCTTAAGTCGAGCTTATTCTATGTTGCGTACCGATCTGGCTGGGATAGCATTGCGTCGTTATTAACTGAGCAAGAGCGAGAGGCCCAGAACGCAAGCGGTGGAATGAAAGAAGATAGCAATGAAGAAGAGAATGAAGACAAAGGAGAGGAAGAAGGCGGCCAAGATAGAAACGAAGAAACGGGGTCTCGCGATGCTGCCTCCAAATCCGAATCCGATGTAGATGAAAAGGAAGAAGAAATGAACACAGAGGAAGGACGTGACGAAGAAAAAGAAGGTGAGGAACAGCCTTATTCAGGCCAACACGAGTTAGATCAACCTGAACAACAACAAGAACAACAACAACAAGAAGCCCTCCACGAGAACTCAGTCAAGAGTAGACGAACAGCTAGTGGTAAAACACGAAGAAGACATTCGCGTCACGAATACGAGACAGTCACGCGTAATCCATTGCAGACCCCAACCAAGACGCCTGATCCTCCAGATATAGACGAACCGGGATCAAGTCCCCGCGCTGAGTCCTACTACGGCGAAGTAATGTCTTGAAAAATTTGTACTATAATTTTTTTGTAATTATGCATCTGTAATAATCCTAGCAAAAGGGTGAACCCAAATCACAAGGACCCCGGCTCTACTAAGACGACAGAAGTCGACTGTCCATGCGCAGATTCAAGTAGGTTTAGCGCAAGTTGGGTTGGAAATGGTCAAAATCACGAGATTGTGTTCTTATGCGTTCCCTATTCAATTCGCCCTAAATATCTTCATTTACAAACACCTATTCTACTCCAGTACCGAAATTACGCCTGGTCATGTTACTTTTACTCGGTTATCTCGATATCATCCCCGGATTTGGTTGGTTATCGTCTTCGTCATATATCCGTTTCGGGTGTACCTTAATCAAGAACCCTCTTGATCTATAACCCCTGCCCAGGTGTCAACCCTCAAGGAAGCACCGTAACAGCCCCAGGCCCTGGGGATTTACCTTTCTGCTTAATGGTTGGTTCGTATTCGGGTGGTAAAGACGGGTTCAACACCAATTCGCGGCGTCCCAGTCGTAGACTGAGTTCCAATCGTGAGACTCGCGATGTGCTTCGTGAGCCGGACTTGCCTGGTTCACCCTCGGGGTCAGTACGGGGTACACAAGGTTCGGCAGCTGGTTCCGCTGTAGGGTCGCCTGTGGCACCATCTGAGATGTCCAAACAGTCGATGGATATGGATAATCCAGACCCCAAAATAGTCCAGAGAGTTGGCCGGCATCTAGTGCCTGAAGAGCAAGGTTTCGATAGCCTGCAGCTCCAAAGTGGAGACATCACTCGTGAGATCTACAATTGGCAGCGTGAACACCGGACTCCAGAAGGCCAAGTAAAGCGTGGCAGGTCACGAAGTTTCGATCTTCAGCCTGAGGGCCATCCCCATCTGGGCCAGGCCCGCGATATGCTAGTTCCTGGTGGGTTCCGTCGTGAGTACGTTGCCACGCATGATAACGAGAGCATGACGAGTCACAACTATTTAGGAAGCAGTAGGCGAACGTCTACAGCGGCTCAATCCTCTGCTAATGTTTCGTTGGCCGGGTTCCAGGGCCAGCCGCATGCGTTCACACGCAACTTCATTGAGTTTCTTAGTCTGTACGGGCATTTCGCTGGCGAAGAACTCGAAGAAATTGAAGAGGAAGACGAGGATGATGAGGATGAATTCGAGGACGAAGAGGAAGACGAGGATAACCGAGCCAGAGATCCAGAGAGTGCGGCTGCCAGATCTCGTAGACGGCAGCCGCCCAATGAAACTACTGCTTTGTTGCGGCAACGACGGCAGCAGCGGACGAGAGTGCAGCAACGAATGTCGCACCAACAGGCCAAGGGGCAAGCTTCTACGACAGAAACGGTTATGCTTTTGTTGAAATCGTTTGTCGGCACAGGTGTTCTGTTCCTTCCCCGAGCTTTCTATAACGGTGGCATTCTGTTCTCATCGACTGTCTTGATGTTTGTATCCATCGTTTCGTACTGGTGTTTCCTTCTGTTGATTGAGGCCAAAGAATTCACCAAAGTTAGCTCGTTCGGTGATATTGGCGGTGCGTTGTACGGCGACCGCACACGAAAACTTATTCTGGGCTCGATTGTCATTAGCCAGATTGGGTTTGCCTCGGCATACATTGTGTTTGTGGCTGAGAATCTCAGGAGCTTCTTTGTCAATGTGATGGAAGCCGCGTCGCATCCACATGACGGCAGCGGAAATGGCGCCATGCTGAGCATTTCCACTCTGATCGTGCTCCAGCTTGTGATATTTTTGCCGCTGAGCATGATTCGCGACATTGCAAAGCTTGGATTCACGGCTCTTATTGCCGATGCATTCATTCTTGCTGGACTCATCTACCTCTACTCGTGGTCAGGCTTTACGCTCCTAACAGAAGGAGTGGCCGATGTGGCCATGTTCAACTCTTCTAATTGGACCCTGTTTATTGGCACTGCAGTGTTCACCTACGAAGGAATTGGGTTGATCATACCAATTCAGGAGTCGATGCGGGAGCCGAAGAAGTTCGGGCCAGTTCTTGGCAGTGTAATGGTAGGAATCACAGTGATCTTCGTAAGTGTCGGTGCACTTCTATACGCAGCTACGGGGTCATCTGTGGAGACAGTTATTCTGTTGAACTTACCGCACGGTCAGCTCACGAATACCGTGCAGTTGCTTTATTCACTGGCGATTCTGTTGAGCACGCCTCTTCAACTGTTCCCGGCCATTCGTATTCTTGAGAACGCGTTGTTTGTGCGCAGCGGAAAGTACTCGCGGAAAGTCAAGTGGCAGAAGAACGTGTTCAGGTTCTTCCTGGTGTTCTTCACGGGAATCGTGGCATACTGTGGAGCTGATGATCTAGATAAGTTTGTGGCGCTCATTGGTAGCGTCGCATGCGTCCCATTGGTTTACATCTACCCCCCTCTATTGCATGTGAAAATAGTTGCGCCACGCTCTTTAGCATTCTACGCGGACATAGCCTTGGCCGTTTTTGGAGCCTGTGTCATGGCATACACTTCGGCAACAACAGCGTTGTCGTGGGCCTCAGGATAAAACAAAACACCACTATCCTCCTCTTTTCAAAGAAAAGAAAAAGAAAAAGAAAAGATCTTCAAACTTGTCTCTACCACGGATAAAACATTGCAGTATTCAGACTTCAACATATCTCTCAGTACACCGAGATGGTCGAATAATTTAATAGAACGTATTCATATAAATATATATTTATCGCATGGCTCAATTTGCACATGTTGATAAAGCAATCATGGAACTACACCAACCGCGGACCCAACCAACGAGTCAAACCATTTAGAAACCCGCACCTATACACTCACGTATCAATTGTAAATATTTATGCACCATACCTTCCTTATACGGCTGTTTATGCTGAGACAAATCTGGTTTTAATCATCGGTTCAGATCTGTCGATCATGCGCGTTGGAACCAGGTTAAGGGCAAAAGATTAAGGGATGTCAACAACGGCTTTTCTTCATATAATTATAAGATCGGCTGGAAAGTTTGATCAATTAGCAACAAAATGAGTCATGAAATCGACTCGCGAGAAGTGCGCAGCGAGCCTTCGGACCTCAGCTCGTCTCCTCGCAGAGACTCGATAGATGAAAGAGTCGGGCAACACACAGTCAGTGCTGGGTTCTCACCGTCTAGTCACAATGAGTCTGTAACCCACTCTGGCCATGACCATGAATCGATCTGGCAACAGGACCGTGAACAATCCGCTCATGAAAGTTTTGGTCTAAAAGAGAAAGAGCCGTCGGAGGAGCTGCAGCCAACGACCCTGCAAAAGGTGCTGGACGAGATCGAGCTTCTTCTTCTACTCAATTTCTTTGGGATTTGCGGATCCATGGGCCGAAACGGGCTTGTGGAGCTACTTGCATTCGAGAACCTAGGAAGTGTTTGGCCCAATTTCACAGGATGTTTCCTAATTTCATTCATTCCTGCTGTTGTGGGCCCATTGCTCACCGTAACCGTCACCACGGGCTTCTGTGGAGCCATGTCTTCATTTTCCGAACTAATCACAGACATCTTCACAGAAGCAACCACGCCTACTCCCAGCTGGCCTAATCACGGCTACGGCGTGCCGCTCTTTATGGCCCGATTCCTCGTGGAAATCAGCTGCTGCTTCGCTGCGTACACTGCGGGAAGCCATTTCGGTATTCACTGGAGCGCTTTGGGGATCCGCAAGCTCACTCCTCATCAAGAGGTAGCAATTGCGCGTGTGATGGAAGCCCTCGGTGCAGCTGCGTGGATAGTTTGCTTGGTGACATCAATTACAAGTCCTAACCGTAGCCGATGGTGGCCCATGAGTGGGATTTTTGCTCCGTTCGGAGTTTGGTTGCGCTACTACCTATCCAAACTCAACAGGCCGAACAAGTGGTTCAAAACAGGCACCTTCGCCGCCAACATATTCTCTACGCTCGTTGCATGTGTGCTCCAAACATGCGTGCTGCTTCCCCAGACCAACCCGGTTCAAAAGCAAGTAATGCTGGCCCTCCAGCGCGGGTTCTGTGGATGCCTTTCCACGATCAGTACATTTGTCAAAGAGATGAATACCATGTCAGTAAAGCACGCATACGCTTACGGATTCATCAGTTTATTTATTGGCTACTCATTGGCCTTCATAATCACTGGTTCTTATAAATGGACCTAAAAACAACAAAATAATTGTAAAATAACTAGTATTTAAAAAAAGAATATAGATAATCATGCGAAACTTTTAAAACAATGTTACATTTTTTCTGGATTGTTTATAGATGTCGATCATGTTAGGTTCACATTGAGGGTCCCATAGGATCACTAATTACCAGACGCACGGGGAAACATTTGAATCTCAAGTCCTGTGTTTGAGTAGTTATAATAATTATACAGTTCATTAAGATGATGCAATTAAGTTTTGAATTCCATTAGTTTGAATGGATTTATTTATGGGATACCAATCGGTCTTGGTGTCCATGCGGGAACAACGGTCCATCCTGGGGAATTGCTTGTTGGTGTATATTCATAGTTCAAAGATGCGCCTGTTATGGCCGCCATCTCTTCAGCAATATCATAGAGGTCTTTGCGAGAGGTCGAGATTGCATACTTAGCGATAATCTGAGCGTTCCATGGACGTGGGGCAGTCTGAGCCATTCGAATTGCATCAGCACTGAGGAATGCGGCTAGCCGCTCTGCCCAAAGCTCGAAAATCGCAAACTTGCGGTTCTCTGTGCGTGCAGGTGGGTACTCTCTGGCAGCGAGTTGGGCCATGACACGATCTGCGAGAGATGTGCAGAACCGAGGGCCTAGATGCAGGAACAGGGGCATCCACATAGCAATTACGGCATTTCGGCTTTTCACTGGACCGGAACCGGCCGGAACCAGGATATTACGGCTTATAACAACGCTAAGGAATTCGGGTTCGTTCTCCGTAAGTTCGGCACGAAGCTTTTGCATCAGCGGCTCAGGGACGTCCGTGGTTTCCGGGCTAGACCGCTTGATGCGCCTCCATTCCCTGAAAAGAGTCTTGATTCTGTCTTCAATACCCTCTTCGCTCCCATGGAGCTGCGGGGTTTGAGACCTGTCACTTTGGTCTCTTTCTAGTCCCTCTTGGTGGACCCAGTACTCGTCATGTAGCCATGCGAGAGCCCTGCGGGCCATGTCTCTTAAAATATAAACCGAAGGAAGGTCCTCGTGAGTTGCTGCGTGGCGAAGCTCAACAAATGCACTGGGTAAGCGGGCCTCAACAGCCAAAGAATGAAGAGGAACCACTGATCTGCCAACCTGGGCAGCATCCAGAATCTCGTTCACAAACCGGATAAGTGCCATGGAATAAGCCTGTCGTATGACATAGAGGTCACAGGATGGAACATCTCCGTGAATTGCCGAAAGAAGAAGGCAGGTTGTATGGACACTGGGTGGAAGAGGTCCTCGAACCTCATATGCTTTACATTTAGTGATTCCTCGTCTCTGGGCGTCGAAAGAACCAAACAGAAGCGACCGCAGTTCGTACAGAGCCTGCGGATCTCTGAAAACAACAATTCGAGACATTCACAAGACCTCAAACAGAATCCAGAAACGCAAAAAGACCAAAATAAAGTAAGATTCCAGTTCTCCAGCCTTAAGAGCCAGAGAAGAAAAAAAGGCGTTGTGGACGGGAACCCCAACCCTCAATATATAGTACATACAGCAGCAGTCAGATCAACCAGACATCCAAAGAAAGTAACGAAAGAGAACACAAATGTAGTCTTATAATGTGATAAATGAATACCAATCATGTATTTGAATGGCCTCGATATTCAACAAGAACCATACCTGCACGCAATAGCACGTAGCAGCACTTCATAGCACATTAGTCTCTACATGTGTATCATCCCACAGCACCTCATAGCATTGCCAGAACAACATAACACCACCACAGCACTAAATACGGTATACCAATCGTATACAACTACCAATACAGCACATATATACACTTTCCCTGAGACTTTTCACATCGCTTATACACAATGCGTCCACCACACATGATATGTACATACATGTACGTCATGTTACCTCACCCCCCAACCCACGGCTTTATCGCCCGAACCCTGAGATACTCCACCCTAACTTTGTCCATACATAAGATCGTTGCGTTCAACCGTTTCACACCTGTTGAGTCGCTAAAGCGGACAGATAAGCAAACCCAAATCAATCGATTTCAGCAGTAGATTTACTGGTACCTCGTACAATGACCAAACCACGTTCTCAATCGAACGGTGGCAGGACCCCGGATGTCATCATACATACATCTTTGGCCCAGAACCTTTACCGCCGCATGTCTCTGAACGGCTTGCGGCCCTTGCAGAGCCAGCCGCCTCTTCCTCCTTCCATGTATGCACCAAATCCGGGGCCGGCGTCGATGTCCAAACCGTCTGCAGGCTCATCGACTACACCTGGCTCGGGAACCATGCCCAGTCCGGCGCAACGCGACCGGTCACGGTCGGGGGGCCAGACCCCTCGAGAAATGGTGTGGGTTGATAGTAAAGAGCGGCTTTCGGAGATGGCTACAAACATCCGAGGCATCTCGAATGCCCTTTCCAATGTTGCGTTAAGTGTAGCTGTGAAGAACATCTTGATAGTTACCAAGCTTAGTGACGATGATCTGCCCGAGCTGACAAGAGAAATGGTTGAGTGGTTACTGCAGTGGGAACCGCATTGTGACGAGAAGCATGCGCAGGACTCTTCTGTGAGCCCACCACCAATGAATTCGTCATCAGAGGAACCATCGCCTTCTCCAGGGCCGGACGGCATAGATAGCTCACTAGAGCTTGCTATTGGTCCTCAATCATGCTCGCCAGGAAACCTCCGTGTTTTTGTTGAAGACCAGCTGGCGAAAAGTCCTCTCTTTGGACTTGATGAGATCAAGAAGAAGCTACCTGAACAGAGTGATAGATTAAGTTTGTGGGATCCCGAGCATGTGAGCCCCGACGCGGAGAAGATCGACTTAATCATTACACTAGGCGGCGACGGAACCGTACTATATACATCCTGGCTATTCCAGAAAATGGTGCCTCCAACAGTATCATTTGGACTTGGATCACTGGGATTCATGACCGAAAACGAGTATCATGAGTTCCCGCAGATCCTGGATGAGCATCTAACGAACGGAATCTGCTGCACGCTCCGGATGCGATTCTCGTGTACGGTCATGCGGACGAAGAACACACACAAAACAGGCAAAGATGATTTAATGCACGAAATGAGAGAGGGCGGCGAATTGTGCCGGTTTTCGAGCCACACCAAGGATGGTGACTACACAATTCTCAATGAGGTTGTTGTGGACCGAGGACCTAATCCGTTTGTTACGACAACTGAACTGTACGGTAACTTCGAACTTTTGACATGCATCAAGGCAGACGGTGTTGTGATTTCCACGCCGACGGGATCTACGGCGTACTCGATGTCGGCCGGCGGCAGTTTAGTGCATCCCGACATCCCGGCGCAACTGATCTCCCCGATTTGTCCCCACACGTTGAGCTTCCGACCTTTAGTTGTTCCGGACTCGATGATTCTGCATATTGGCGTTCCGTATGACGCGCGTTCGTCAGCATTTGTGTCTTTTGACGGGAAGGCGCGAGTCGAGCTTCGCCGTGGCGATTTCATGGCGATCAACGTGTCGCGGTACCCGTTCCCGAAGGTATTACCAGCTCGGAGCACGAGCATTTCATGGGTGCAGCAGCTTAGCCGAACGTTGCATTGGAATGAGCAGAAGCGACCGAAGCGGTACACGGATGGCCGGTCAGACAACTGGAACTCGTGAAATACATGCAACGACCTGAATAGGTTGAATTATTTATTCTTGAGACGAAATTTAGGAAGTAATGAAGGATCATGCGTATATAGAAGTACACAGCATAAGCGGAACAAGAAGACTGCCGAACAACATTATAGAAGATGGCATACATGAGAAGAGAACGCAACAACAGAGGGTCCACCATCGCAGACTAGAGAACCAGTAAAGGCTCCACTTCCACTTATGGCTAAAGAACGGTTCCACTGAGGGTTCGAGTAACGTTTTAGCGACTCAATGAACGGTTTCGGTGACGGTTCAACCATAGGCTCCACTAGTGGCTCAACTAAAGGCTCAACTAACGGTTCAGTGAAAAGTCCAGTAAACGGTCAATTGCCGGTAAACCGGTGATTAAATGCTTTCAGCAATGCGAAGGGTAATCCAGTTCTCTAGAACCACACCTAAGCCTGGATGTATGCACTACTATACAAGAACTTACCACTCTCGTACCACATATTCAAACCACACAACACACCACATAGAGATATAGTGAAGCCACATAGTGAACACGCATAGTGAAGCCACCCAGTTCCAGGCCCTTCAATATACTATTCAATATACTATTCAATATATTATTCAATATATTATTCAATATATTATTCAATATATTATTCAATATATTATTCAATATACTATTCAATATACTATTCAATATACTATTCAATATATTATTCAATATATTATTCAATATATTATTCAATATACTATTCAATATACTATTCAATATATTATTCAATATACTGCTTCATATGTTACTCTATATACTACTCTATATGCTAGTCAATGCTACTTACACCGTCAAACCTCATAGTGAAGCCACATCGTGAAGCCATCCAGTTCCAGGCCCTTCAATATACTATTCAATATATTATTCAATCTATTATTCAAAATACTGCTTCATATGGTACTCTATATATATACCACTCTATATACCACTCAATATGCTATTCAATGCCTTCCCGTGCCATCTCATCGGCATCCCTAAAACTAGCACCCCCAGCTAACCCTACGCTACCCTCGCACGTTTCCCTGTTTGCGAGCGAGCCCTAGCCCGGCTTTTTCTTTCACCCGGATCGACCGAACCGCTTCACGTATCGACACCTCCCCAATGATGTCAGCTGCTATTATTGTTGGCTGAAAAGTTTTTCTATGGTGCACGCACCCTTCCCACCCACAAACTGTTGTGACCCTTCCCACCCATACTCTAGTTAAAGGGCCCCTCCCCACCCTGCCTCTAAATACGTACGCCTGTGCCGTACCAAATAAACAATATGTAGTAATAATTAGAAACCCCAACCCTCTGATCCAACAATTTTTTTTCGCTCGTTCGCCCTTAACTTAACCCAGGGCTCCTCATCTTTTCCCTTTTTTTTTTTTTCATTCCACTCCAACCGGAACGCAAGCTTCAGTTTCAAAACAAAAATGGTCTCTGCGCTTACGGTTGACCACATCAGGACCCTTATGGGTCAGAAGAACTCCATTCGCAACATCTCTGTTGTTGCTCACGTCGATCACGGTAAGTCGACCCTTACTGACTCGCTTGTCCAGCGTGCCGGTATTATCTCCGCCGCCAAGGCCGGTGAGGCTCGTTTCACCGATACCCGTAAGGATGAGCAGGAGCGTGGTATCACTATCAAGTCCACTGCCATCTCTCTTCACGCCCAGATGAGTGACGACGACGTTAAGGAGATCAAGCAGCCGGTCGAGGGTAACGAGTTCCTCGTTAACTTGATTGACTCTCCGGGTCACGTTGACTTCTCTTCTGAGGTCACTGCTGCCCTCCGTGTCACTGACGGTGCTCTTGTTGTTGTTGACACTATTGACGGTGTCTGTGTTCAGACTGAGACTGTCCTTCGTCAGGCCCTTACTGAGCGTATCAAGCCGATCGTTGTCATCAACAAGGTCGACCGTGCTATTCTCGAGTTGCAGATCAGCAAGGAGGACGTTTACCAGACCTTCGCTCGTCACGTCGAGTCTGTTAACGTCGTTATCTCCACCTACGCTGACGAGACCGTCGGTGATGTCCAGGTCTACCCCAACCAGGGTACCGTCGCCTTCGCCTCTGCCATCCAGGGCTGGGCTTTCACCATCCGTCAGTTCGCCATCCGTTACTCCAAGAAGTTCGGTGTCGACAAGGAGAAGATGATGGAGCGCTTGTGGGGTGACCACTTCTTCAACCCGAAGACCAAGAAGTGGACCAAGAGCGCCACTGACGCCGATGGCAACACTCTCGAGCGTGCCTTCAGCATGTTCATCTTGGACCCGATCTTCCGTATCTACTCTGCTGTCACCAACGGCCGTAAGGAGGAGCTTCTTGCCCTTCTTCCCAAGCTCGGTGTTGACCTCAAGAACGAGGAGAAGGAGCTTGTTGACAAGCCTCTTTTGAAGACCGTCATGCGCAAGTTCTTGCCTGCCGCTGACGCCCTTCTTGAGATGGTTGTCCTCCACCTCCCGTCCCCGGCTACAGCCCAGGCCTACCGTGCCGAGACTCTCTACGAGGGTCCCAAGGACGACGAGGCCTACACCGCCATCCAGAAGTGCGACTCTGATGCTGGTCTTATGCTTTACGTTTCGAAGATGGTTCCTACCTCTGATAAGGGCCGTTTCTACGCCTTCGGCCGTGTCTTCTCCGGTACTGTCAAGTCTGGTCAGAAGATCCGTATCCAGGGCCCGAACTACATCCCTGGTAAGAAGGATGACCTCTTCCACAAGAACATCCAGCGTACTGTTCTTATGATGGGCCGTACCACTGAGGCTATTGATGACTGCCCTGCTGGTAACATCATCGGTCTTGTCGGTGTTGACCAGTTCCTTCTCAAGAGCGGTACTTTGACCACCATCGAGTCTGCTCACAACATGCGTGTCATGCGTTTCTCTGTCTCCCCTGTCGTTCAGGTTGCTGTTGATGTCAAGAACGCCTCTGACTTGCCCAAGCTTGTTGAGGGTCTTAAGCGTCTCTCCAAGTCTGACCCGCTTGTCCAGACCTCCATCTCCCCGAGCGGTGAGCACATTGTTGCCTGCACTGGTGAGCTTCACTTGGAGATCTGCTTGCACGATCTCTCTGAGGACCACGCTGGTATCCCGATTAAGATCTCTGACCCTGTCGTTTCTTACCGTGAGACCTGTACTGAGCCCTCTAGCCAGGTTGCCCTTGCCAAGTCTCCCAACAAGCACAACCGTGTCTACCTCACTGCTGAGCCCCTTGACGAGGAGCTTGCCCTCGCTATTGAGGACGGTAAGATCACAGCTGGTGATGACTTCAAGCAGCGTGCTCGTGTCCTTGCTGACGAGTACGAGTGGGACGTCACTGATGCCCGTAAGATTTGGTGCTTCGGTCCTGACGGCACTGGTCCTAACTTGGTTGTTGACCAGACTAAGGCTGTTCAGTACTTGCACGAGATCAAGGATCACATCGTTGCTGCCTTCCAGGAGGCCTCCAACAACGGTCCGATCCTCAACGAGACCCTCCGTGCCACCCGTTTCAACCTCCAGGATGTCACCCTTCACCCGGATGCCATTCACCGTGGTGCTGGTCAGCTTGGCCCTGCCATGCGTCGTGCCACCTTCGCTGCCCTCCTCTTGGCCGAGCCCGCCATCATGGAGCCGGTCTTCAGCGTCGAGGTTACTTGCCACGAGTCCGGTATCGGTGGTATCTACTCTGTCTTGAACCGCAAGCGTGGTCAGGTCGTCTCCGAGATCCAGCGCCCGGGTACCCCGCAGTTCATCATCAAGGCTTACTTGCCTGTTAACGAGTCTTTCGGTTTCACCACTGAGCTTCGCCAGGCCACTGGTGGTCAGGCTTTCCCTCAGCTTGTCTTCGATCACTGGCAGGCTATGCCGGGTGACCCGCTCGACGCTTCTAGCAAGCCTGGTGCTATCGTCAAGGCTGCCCGTGTCCGTGCTGGTATGTCCGAGACCCCGCAGAACTGGGAGTACTACTACGACAGGTTGTAAAGCGACTCGTCTTACAGTTTATATTCCGCTAATTCAAATAGCTCTAGTTTCCAACACACAAATGTCTCGAATGAATCAAATATGATTCAAATAATTAAATATGTAATGCAGGCTTGCCAAGCGTGTTTCCCGGCAGGGGAAATAGTTTTGCCAGGCATAGTTTTGCCAGGCATAGTTCTGCCAAATATAGTTCTGCCAGACATAGTTCTGCCAAACGCTTGACCAAGGTATGCATGCATTGTCTCCTAGTGCGCTGGGCTTGCCGTGAAATAGCCACAACGCCTAGATGTATTGATTCATCCATCGTGGATCCAGATACAATGCTCAAACCGTGAACCCCACAGTTCTTTAACGTGCAGATCGTACATGCACACCGTTTATACAACTACATACATATCACCCATCGCTATGTATCATGGAAGAAATAACATACATTAGAATCATATATTTGTTAAACACATACAATTGTTTATACTGAATCACAACATTTACGTACTACTTAATTATTCCTTCGTCTATTATCGTCTCGATTATCCCCGGCTATTTGGTGCCGCAGAAACCCGCCCCAACCCATACCTAGTTCCTCTCCCCAAGCGGGTCTCCACAGCAACAACAATAACCATAGTCAGATCGGAAAGAAAACATGTTTAGATTTGCGATTCCTCGGGCTCTTCCTCGTATTCTACCAAGTGCGTTTGGCATCAGCTTTGGTGCTGCTTCGATTTTGTCGCAACGCCGCTTGATCTTCAATGATGCAGCTTCAAGACCTGCACCCGGTGAATCAATTGCCAAGTATGCAGAGCCAGTCAAGGGCCGAGGACTCTCCCGGTTCAACGGTAAACTCGACTACCACCAATTGACCTTTGGATCCTTTATAGGAATGGTTAGTGGGTACGTCTTTGGTCGGATCTCTAAGATATTGGTGGGTGCGATCGTGACGTCATTGATGGCTACGGAGTACTTAGCGGCTTCGGGACACATTGATCTCCGGCCGTTTTATAGATCAGTCTATAACTTCTGCCTGAGCCGCTGGAACCAGGAAATTCTTGTTGAGGACCCGAGTTTCAAGTATAGTTTCACTCTGGCGTTCATAATTGCTGCCTACAATGCGTGATCACATACTTGCACAAGCATAATGTGGAGCTACAATGGCCGAAAATTGAGTAAAGATAAGCAAAAAACCACGCGAATGTACGTGCAAACTTGCGCATGCAACAGATGCTAAGTAATTATGTACAAGTTTAGAAATAATCGTTCACTTTCTTGACTGAAAGCTATTTTTGGAGCGCTTCAACAACGAACTCGCGGTGTGTGCATAAACACAGTTGTATCATTTCTCAGCATATGCGGGGGACCTATTATTATGTACTAATGAGGAGGAGGGGGGACTGGGGAACGTCATATATGTACGATGGTCTCACTGGTTTGGAACACACTGCCTTGGGTGCTTTGAGCGATGCCCTGTATTGTGTTCTGAGTAGCACCTGGCAGTGATGAGACGGGATCAAGAACGCTGCTCAGCTCGAATGGACCATGACTCAAGAATACAACATGGAACTTGGCCTCCGCTTGCTGTCCAGCAGGTACAGTTATAAGCTGCTGGCTGACCCCAATTACCAGCATGTAGCGCATAGCTGCCTTGTTCGGAACAAGCCGCAACATGCCTTGGACCAGCGACTCGGACTTGTTCTTGACTTCAACGACCAACAATGTGGGCTTATCGATCTCAGCCTGAGAAACAGGCCGCGCTTTTACTTCAATGACGCTGGTTTTCAGAATCTCGGCCATACGACGTGAAAGCTGGATAGTGCGCAGCTCAATATAGCCTTTTCGGTCGCCGGGCTTTTCGGCTTCCATGCTGCCTGTGGACCACTCTCCATGCAACTTACTGAGGAGTCGCTCGCGGAGCCAGAAGAGCTGCAGCTGCTCTGGAGTGGTCTTAGTGTCGACAGTATACTGCCGTTTTGAGAAACTCGGAATGGGCTGCTGCAGTTCCTCCAAACTCAAAGGAGACCACGGAACCGGAATGAAGAATCTACGGGATGCCCCTGCGTCGATGGCTTGAATGATCGGGGCCTCGCCATCATCAACCCATAATTTACACTCAAGTCTATCTTGCCACGAGTTCCGCATATCTAGTACAAGAAGAACGGTGCTCGTGGTGTTTGTGGGTAATATATTAACTCTTTCCACGCTGATGCTAGGGAAAATGGTTACCTGAAGCGGGATTTTTAGTCTTCGTAGACTGTCCTCACTAAGGCCATAGTCTACAAGAATAGCGGCCGAGCTTACTCCGCGTTTTCCGTAAAGGTCAAACTCAAAGCTCTGGGAAGACCGAGGCGCAATGGGCTCATTGGGTTCTTCAACCAGATTGATGGTTCGTCTTTTGTGTAAAAAGTATTCAGTCTCATAGAAGTCAGACCGAGAAACGTCTTGTTTGGCGACCGCCTGTCGCAATAAGTCAACAGTTGACTCATTGAATCCAAAGTGTAAAATATTACTTGGCGTGTAGCGCGAGCTGTTCCAAAGTTTTATGGAAAATCGCTTATGCTCACCTTCGAGCAACATAGTCCAACCTTTCGTCAGACTCAATGTTTGCAAAACAAGCACTGGACGCGCTGGTATGACAGGAATTCGGATTACTTCCGGGAGGGGAATGACTTGGCTAACACACCCACTGATCTGAATATAACAACCCGAAACTTCGAGTTGAGTGTCATACCGTGGAAGAACAGATGCATCAACTTTATAGTGAGTGGCTTGAGCAGGGATAACAACATCCTTCACTACCTCCGATACATATTCTCCTCGGTGGTTGACTAGGGCTAGCTCAAACACTTGAATATCGATAGCCAATGGATTACGAAGAATGATTCTACCACTGGTAGGAATTCCCCGCTCAATTGAGCCTTCCTCCATGAACTCTGTGCCTTCGAAAGGGTTGTAGATTATACCACCATTAGCAGAAGGCGGTGGAGCGCCCGAGTTAGCACCACTAGCCGATTTCGAAATAGGAATCGTTGCTGATGATGGTGGTGTAGTTGAATCAAGAGACGCAAGTGACTGTTTCCGGGAGTTCGCCCGAATGGTCGTTAGTTTGTGGGTTTTAACAGAAGCGTTTACAACAACTTTAGGGTCCCAAAAAGTACTCTGAACCACATCTCCATAACTGCGAATCAAGTGGTACATAGTCATTTGCTCTTTATCCATCATCGCATTACGATTATCACGAACCATTGCCAAAAGCCTACTTGCAGCATCTGTTTGTAGTCTCGGGTTTTGGGTACGCTGGCCAAGCGCTACAAGGTTTCGGAGCATGGCTGCTTCGAGTTTTGGCCACTGTGAATAAACACGCAGCACATCCTCGACATGGCCAAGGTTGGCATCGACGGTGGCCCGAGTTGATGCAAGCAATGATACAATCTGGGCACAGACAAAGGCCCATTTTCGCTTGAAACCAGCCTTAGCATAGAGCTGGGCAACTGTCCCAAGAATACGAGCTTGGGTGTCTGGACCAAGTTCATTCAGAGATATATCGTATACCTTTGATATCCAGTTTTCAATCACTATCATCGAAAACGTCGGTGTCTCCGTTAGTTCTTCCGGCTCATCCTTGGGACCATGAGGCCGCAGAGCTTTAGCAAGGGAATACTTTGACCAGCCTCGCTGCAAGCAAATCAATAGGTTAACGAACCTAGCAATTGTTTCGTAATAAACAGTATATGACACCAGCTCGCTACCCCTTCCAAGGCTGTATTCTTCAAGAACAGCCAAGACCAAGAACTCGATAAGGTCCTCCAAAGGGGTTTGATCAGTAAATGATTTGGGCTTTCGCATTGAGGATGTGCGAACCACAGAGATCGACGATCTGGGCGAGCCGCCACTCTCAGGATCCTGTGTCATTGAGTGCGAGGAGGGACGCACGGCCGAATGACTTGAAGAGCGACTTGCTGAGGGCGTTATTGTCTGTGAGGATGCTGTAGAACCGGTCCTCGAGTGAGAGTAAGGCGATACAGGGGAGGATGTGCGTTTTGGGGTGTTTGCAGCAGAGCCCAACGGAGATGGATTTGAAGGCGAAGAAGAAACAGCTGCATTTGTGGTACTTGTAGTGGTGTAATGCGGTGTAGTAGAGTGAGATGACGTATAATCCTTCTGTTCTCTTGAGATTGGCTGACCCGACTTGTTCCGTTTTGCCCAGCTTAACGCCATCGCACTAGCCGCTGATACTGCTGTCGAGGGAATGCCTGTTGGATTACCCTCGTATTTCAGAATCACTAAACACAGAGCGATCTCACTTAAGGCAGAACCATACCAGAGATGATCGTCATGGTCTTTAAGAATAGTCGCTGCAGTGCCAAGTTCCGCAAGTGCGTCGGGCACTAAACCACACATAAGGTATAAGCTGCCCAAGTATTTTAGTGTTCGACCCTCTTGGCGGGATTTAGCTCTTTCTGAGCTGGTCATTGAAATGGACCCGTGCTTGCCAATAACCACATTTGAAGGTGTATGCTTATGATGGCTTGGATTGTTGTGCTCTACCAAAGCCGAAGGACTCTGGAATGAACTCAACTGTCGCGTAGACCAATGTGTAGATAGCCTTGCGAGATATTCACCACTCAAAGTGCTTAATATGGATTCTAAAGAGGTGAGGTTAGATTTCATCACTGGAAAGACACCCTTGGGCCAATCTTCATGGCTTTGTTTCGCAGCTTCCTGCGGCACACCAAATACTAAAACAACATGATATAAAGCCGCACTATGCTTTTTGCGGAGTTGTACAAGCACAGTCTCTAAATTTTCAGTCTCAGTGGTCGAATAATGGGCAACCCCTATAACTAATGACTGCTGGCGCCACGGTTCCAGATCCAATAACGGCTTCTGATAAACAGGAACCGGTAAGGTCCCGAAATCATAAGTTATCCGTCCCGTGGGGTTCGTCTTGGGGTCAAAATGACGTGTCACCGCGTTGCCCGTTGAGTCCCCTTCTTTCGAGGGTAGATGGACATCTATCAACAGAACCTCGGCAGCTCTACACAGTCTCGCATAATACTGTTCGAACTGGCTGATTTTCAATGCTCCAACAGGCAGCACAAGCGATTTAACGCGTGCTGGAGCCGCGTAGCTCGTCGGGTCCATATGTGTGGGGGGATGGTGGAGTACTAAGCAGGCCTCATCTATATAGTTTACCATCATAACGTACTGTTTTGTCGATCGCCACAAACTTCGAACTTTACTTCACGGTAGAGGTATCGAGGGCGCTTGATCAGCAGATTTAATTTATTTGAAAAGGACGAAATATCATTACATCTGCAGCATAGCATCTACGCCACCCTCATTCTTCATAGCAGGCGTACCTACATCATTGAGCAGGAAGGACCAGCAGAAAAGCCACAAAAGCAGTTGTTAATTCATCAAAACATACACATTCACTAAGTAATGGCTAGAAGAGGAAGAGTCGTGTCTCGGGATAGGAAATTCGCCTTTGACGACACACTAAAAAAGGAGTTCCGGTGGGATATCGATCCCAATGCCCCGATCTGTCCATATTACGGCGTGACAGCCTGTCCAAAGGGCAGATTCTGCAGAGACCAGCACATTGTGCCTTCGTACTCCCACAAAATCGTTTGTCGGCATTGGCTGAGAGGTTTGTGTAAGCTGAGCGACCAGTGCGAGTATCTCCATGAACTAGACATGTCTCGTGTTGTCGAGTGTCCTACATATGCAGCCACCGGAAAGTGTGCTAACCAGCTAGAATGCCCGTTCCGACACCCGAAACGACAACAACACATGGAAACATGTCCTGCATACGACAAGGGGTTCTGCAAACTTGGCCCGTCTTGTCCAAAACCACATATCAGGCGCGAGATCTGCCTTCGGTACCTTACCGGATTCTGTCCGTTGGGCCCTGAATGCGAAGAGGCTCACCCGAAATTCCTGCACATTGACGATTCGATGCGGATCACTCGCGACCAATCAAACACAACCAACCTGCCACCGTACGCAGCAGCAGCAAAATAATAATACGAGAACAGTTAATGCATCCCTTCAAAAGGTAATGAACCGAATTAAAAAAGTTATGTACATTTTAGTTTACAGTTTACAACTTAGAATTCATGATTTATAATTTATAATTTATAATTTTTTTTATTTATGATCGTCTTTTTCTTTTTACTCCCGCTCAAGATGAAGCTACCCGGAACGCTTTCAGCCTATCGCGTTCATCGCCTGTAAGCGCTGTGAGATCATCCAGCGGAATATCCTTATCTGTGATGGCATTCACCATTTGTGCGAGCTTCACAAACTTCTGTCGTAGTCCGTATTGTACTTCACTAGTGACGGCAAGCACCATACTCATGTCTCTATCAAGCATCATGCAGCCTAGATCGGTAATCTTTCCGTTGAGGCTCCACACAAACCGTTCTAACTGTTGTGAAACAGTCGGTAACACTATGGACAGGATATGCGACAAGACATGCGGGTGGAGCAATTGTCTGAGCGGCCGAATGAACTGTGACCATTGATCTCTGAATGCGTAACCACATCTGCCAGTGTCGACCTGAGTGGTATAAGCGGCGACTTTGAAGCTAGAGGTTGCAATTTGTCGGACCTGTCCAACAATACGCATAGCGGCTAGTGTCTGGCACCCATCAAGCAGCAGTTCCGATGACTTACTCTTGAACGATTCAGTGAACTTGTCAAGCGGTTCTTGCAATTCTGATGGTAGTTTACCTTGTTTCGCTATGGTCTCATTAACGTACTGAGCACACACCTCTAGATCATTCAAGTATACCATGAATGCACCTGCTCCGCCATATTCTCCACCGGATGGCAAGGTATCGACAGGGGCTGATGCTCGCAACTTGCGTTGTAACGTACCAATCAAATCAGACTCAAGGACGCGGCGGAACCCAGCTATAGATGAGAGCTGGGTTGGAAGGCAGCCAGTATCGATTGTCTGGGCCAACAAGTTGCTAAAAATGTATAGAACGTCGTCCACTGCTGAACTCAATAATGGGGATTCCATAGAGAACTGGGGGTGAGCCTCAATTGCTCGCTTGGTGGGAAGCTCGTCAAGCTTGATTGCTCGTTCCACACTGCGACGGAACACGAACAAGGATATGGAGTTATAGGTGGGTCCCAAAATGTCAGCGATTTTAGTGGAAACAATGCTGTTTGCCACGGAATTGGCCAGGCTGCTGTCTTCGCTAACCTTCCATTTTTGTGTGATAAAAAGCTTGTACAAATTCCAACGGTTCAACATAGTTCCTAGTTCAGTCAAGCGCAGCGAGGCTTCTTGAAGATCCGACGTGTCATCTTCAGCAGCATTCTCATCCGTATTATCGCCCGGCGTTCCAGATGTGGATGCAGATGTACCACCGCTGCCGCCGCCGCTGCCTCCTGTGAAAGTGGTAACCAGAAACGGATAACTGTAAGACTTGCAAGTGGTAAGCAGCATCTCCATTCTTCTCTCGTCCCAGAATGTATCCAGAATAAGGCCAGCTTGTTTGTCGATTTCAGGCTGGACAAGAGGCATCACCTTTGATGACATGGCTTCAGGGCCGTAGTGTCGACCAACGACTCGAGAATGCTGATCAATGATAGAAGCTATACTTTCAAACAGTCTGCTCAAAACTGCTGAATAGAAGCTGGAGTTCTGTTTAGTGGAGTTTTCCGCAGAAGAGAGCAGTTGTCGACTGAGGCCAGCTACAATCTGGCACATGAACTGGGCGTAGAGCGTCAAACCTTGGTCATCGCGGCCAACAAGGGGGAACAGCTTGAAGTAGCGAGTGACCTGATCCATTTGGCGTTGGGCCGTAGCATTAGTGAACTCGCGAGCAAACAGATTTGCCAAGTCTTCACATGCAGCATTGAGTGAAGTCAATGGCGGATCAGGCAGTTCTATAGTAGGTACCATCTTCACAGCAAAATCACTAGATGCGACGTGTTCAGGAACGCTGCGTGCTCTTTGAGCCAGCTGAGCAGCCCGCTCCCAATCGCGAACTTCCATGGCGCCATAAATCCCTTGAATGCTGCTACGTAGTGTGATGACCTGGTCCGCCATTTCTCTGGCCCCACGAGCCCGCTCGTAGACCACCACCACATCATCAATGCGCGACTTAACGTTCTTTCCAACATCACAAGCAGAACTCAGCAATGCAGAAGCCGCAGAAGCCGCAGGAACACTTCCGCTTAACCTGCTCTGTGCTGTATACAAGTCCCTCAGCTTCTGTTCGGCCTGCACGTTAGCACTGAGTTGTGTCATCCGCACAGCCGATGCCGATTGGGAAAACCGCAAATCCTCTAAGTACCTCTCGAGCTCTGCCCGAGTGCTAACGGACTGCAAGTCTAGATCCATCTGGACTTAGAAGAACAGCGTATCTCGCTCCAAGCTTGAATCCTGTCTGGGGCCGTCGCTCAGGTCGAGGTGTTGGTTCCTTGCCCAGAACCCAAACGTCGCCAGAAAAGAGTTTCTGTCGCCAAATTTCAGTTTCTGGTGTTTACTTGCCCGTACCCTCGTCCGATCCACAAAAGTCGAATGCGCGCGTCTAAATAGATAAATAAAAAGTGCTTTGATTCAGGGGAAACAGAACGCAGTTTGTTGATTAAATAAGATAATTCGTCATGAATGACCTTCAGAAACAGGCTGCCGAGTCGCCGAATGGATACGTTCAAATAGTGGCTGGACCAGGGACAGGTAAAACCGTGACGCTAGTGTCTCGGATCGTGGAACTGCTGAATAGGGGACTGAATCCGCAAAAAGTGTGTGTTTTATCCTTCACTAGAGCAGCTGCTCGAGAATTGAAAACCAAAGTTGCTTTGGAAACTGGAAAAGAGTGTCCAATTGTGATCGGCACCTTTCATTCTATAGCATATCGGTTTCTAAGAAGATTTGGAGGCGAGAAGTATAAGAAGTTAAGTATCATTGATGATACTGAAAAGAAAGAGATCTTGAAACAGTTTGCTGATGATTCAACAGAAGTAAAATATCTAATGCATGCTATCTCGCGGGTCCAGGTTTTTGGTGAACAGCAGGATGCGGAAACGCAACGCATATATGAACAATACAAAGAATTGACAGACTCAATCAACAGGGTAGATTACGATGGTCTTCTGTGCCTGTTCCTTGACTTCTTGACGTCGTCCACAAGTGTCCAAGATTCATTAGATGCTGTACTTGTTGACGAGTTCCAAGATACCTCACAAGTCCAGCTAAAGATCGCAGTTGCACTGGCTTCCAAGTGCCACAATCTTACAGTTGTTGGTGATCCTGACCAAAGTATTTATTCTTTCAGAAACGCAGAGCCCCGAGTGTTCGATCTGATGAACAAGCTGGCTCCCCAAGAGGTGATTCACCTTTACTTGGAGTCAAACTACCGCTCAACACAGCCTATTCTAGATGCAGCACACCGAGTAGTTTCATCTTCTAGGAGATTGAAGGCCGAAACAAGCTCAGAAAAAATGCCCGTCAAGTTTATGGCATGTGGGTCTCCGAATATGGAAGGGAAGCTAGTGGCAGATCATGTATCTTTGCTTCTTGAAAGCGGTGTCAAACCAGATGAGATTTGCATACTATCTAGAAAGTCAGCAACATACCGCTTTTTAGAATCTGAGTTCATGGTCCGAGGAATTAGTGTCCGCACCGTAGGCGGTAAGCGCACGCTGATGACTCGTGAAGTGCGTGCTATAATTGATTACATTAGAGTCGCTATAGACCACGAAGACAAACTGGCAATTTCCAGGACTTTGAACTTTCCCGCTCGCAAAATCGGACCGACCAGTGTTCAGAAAGTTTCCAATGGACCCGGAGGATTTCCGTCTATGGACCTAATTCGACAGAATGCCAGTCAGCCCGGTTTCAACACTTACGTTAAGCTAGTGAATGAGCTGAGCACAGTACTTGGGACTACTCAAGACCTAGAAAAAGTCCTGGATGCCATCGAATTTTGCCAAGTCAACCTTTTCCCAAATACAGAGACGCAAGAGCTTCGAGAAACAGCGCGACAGTTTGCCGAAATGCTCGAGGAAGACCTGGACCCAGAAGTTGATGACCGCAGCTTCGCTGAGCAGTTCGTAAGTCTCTGGGCTCTCGGAAGCAACCAAGTTGAAAACGATACCAATGAGTCGCGCGTGACATTATCAACAATCCATTCCGCCAAGGGATTAGAATGGCCAGTAGTATTCCTCATTGGGGCTGGCCCAGAACAGTACAACAACAGTAATAACAACAACAATACCCCCACAGCAGAATCAACTTTTGAGACCGATGAGAACAGATTACTATACGTAGCTCTTACCCGAGCCAAATTCCACTTGATCGTCACATCACCCAGAGATCAATTAGACTCACGGCTGAATCTCGACAAAACTACGGATACGTTTATAGACGGCATTGATAAGTTTCTAGATGCTAAAGGACTATCCACATGTTTAAAACGACCAATTGAGCCACCAAAACCGAAACCAAAATCAAAACCTGAACCTACAAGATTAGGACAACCAATTGAACTCGCTGAAGGGTTTGTGCTGGCGTCGGATTTACCGAGTATAGAGCCACCGAAACCGAAGATTGAGAGAGTTTCAAAAGAAAACAGGAAAAACAGCCACCCCAAGCAAACCCCATCAAAACCAGCAGCCAAAAAACAAAACGGCCTGTTAGCGTATTTCCAAAAATCGTCAAAAAAATGATTTTTCACTCGTACCAACCATATTCACTCCAAATAAACTCACAAGATCGTCATTGACCCATAACAGCCATATGGCTCACTCTGCCTTTATCTGATCACGTAACCTAGCCCATGTGGAAAAACAGGTTAGGTGCCTGACGTAGATAGATCCAGGACTTATTTTTCAGTCCCCATTTAAGAAAAGAGATCTGAAACCAGTTAAAGTGGAGAGTGTATTGTGTGGAAAATGTCGATAGTCGTTCTGATCTCTGGTAGTGGAACGAATTTACAGGCCCTTATCGATGCAAAGCTTCCGATCTCACACGTCGTCTCGAGTTCCGCAGATGCGTACGGCCTGGAAAGAGCTCGCAATGCACAGATCCCCACGATTGTCCACTCATTGAAAAGTTATTATGGAAGTTTGCCCACATCTGCCAAGCAAGAGAGACAGGCTGCTCGCGCGAAGTTTAACGAGGACCTTTCGCAGCTCGTTATTAAATTGAACCCTACTCTTGTTGTATGCGCGGGATGGATGCTGATTCTGTCACCTAAATTCCTGACACCACTGGAGGAGAAACACATTGACATCATTAATCTACATCCTGCACTTCCAGGTGCATTCCCTGGTATCCATGCTATCCAGCGGGCTTGGGAAGCTGGCCAGAAGGGAGAGATCACCAAGGGCGGACTGATGATCCACTATGTTATCGCAGCTGTGGATGAGGGTGAGCCCATTCTAGTCAAAGAAATCGAGCTGAAGAAGGACGAAACTGTAGATCAGTATGAAGAACGGGTTCACTCTATTGAACACCAAGCGATTGTGGAGGGCACGAGGATTGCTTTGAACAAACGTGTCAATAATTAGTATATATAAAGCACATAAACAATGGAACGATATCAAGCCTTGAAACTCGTTGAAACCCGCTAAACGCATTTCTTGCTACCATCTATCAACAATTCGTTGAGGTGCGTCCATCTATTGACCACTTAGTTACACGCCCGATCGGCCATCCCTTACTGGTGTTATTCTGTTCAATTGTACTTGTAATCTTATTTGTTTATGGTATTTAAGGTTAGTTCTTGTTCATGAATTGAGAAACTTCGTCTGAAACACCACCGAAATTTCCGGTCTTCAAAGTGTTTTCAGCCTCCGATTTGATTGCTCGTTTGGCGATCTTTTCCTCAATCTTTCGGCCAATTCCAGTCTCCGAGAACCGTTCTAATGCAGACTCGACGGCGCCTTGGTGTCCAGTTTTGCCCTCATAATCACCCACCAACTTCTCGGCAGCCTGGCCCGCATTCCGCATATCTGCATTGCTTAGGCCGTTACCAGATTCGTAGTCTTTGAAAACTTGTTCTCCCACATTCTCTGCGTTGCGAAGATCGTTGTTGGAATTCGACATGGTTATTGTTCAAACTAACTGAGAACGAAAACAACTAAAACCGTAAACGCCTCCTTTATAGACCATACCGCAGGTGGCTTAGGGTCGCCTATGCACTGCCTAAGGAAGGAAAAAACCGTTGCGGGGAGCAGCACCGGAAAATGGAACAAAGAAAACAAGAATATTTCATATCATATTTTTAGAAAAATCTTTTGGTTCTTTATAGTTGACTTTAAATTACAGCGAGATTATGTTCTGGTCTTTTTAACTCACCGGATCAACCTCCATAGACTCCTCCTCTTCCATGGCAGGCTTGCGGATATAGTAGACATCAGTAGCAGCCTCGAAGTAGGCAGTCGAGCCCTTCGGGAAAGCATAGCTCTTCTGTTTCGTAAGTCGCACGTTCGGCCGTCTGTATCCTCTAGTTAGCTTCGCGGGACCACCCTCGGGGATGACACACATATCGACATTAGAACCGGAACCCAAGTCATTGAAAATACCGGCTTCAATAGCGTTGGCACACAACTCCATTGCCTCTTCCTTACTGAGGTCTTCCTTCCACTGCGTTTCCAGCACGCTCAAGGCAGCAAGAGACCCAGATCCAAGCGACATGTAGGGTCCAACATCGGTGCTACCGTGCGCGTGGATAGAAAACAAATGAGAGCCGGTCGGATCAACACCAGCAAGAATAAGGTGAGCACCGATGTATCCCTGGTATCTGAAAAGGTGCTGTTTGAGGTGCGTGAGGGCAGTAACCACCCGTGGGGCGCGACCAGTCCACTGAGAGTGGAGCTCCAGGTTCGACGACTCGAGCTCGGTCACCTTATCGTTATCAGCAGCAGTTCCTGCACCAGCACACCAGATGGACGGCGCCAAGCGGTGCAATTTCAAACAGTTCTTATCGGCAACAATCGAGCCAGCAGTAGCTCGGGTGTCTGCAGCAATGATCACGCCACCATTGAACTTACAACCGACAATCGTCGTACCAGTCGACGTAGTCTTCGGAGGAGTCACGCCGGCCGCTTCCAAAGCTTGGTTGCGGCGGTAATTATCGAAACTCAGCCCGGCCATTTAATGGATTTTAATGCTAAAATGGCTACTAGAAGGTTAGGCTGTTAAGAAGGGCTTTGTGGTGGTCGCTGTGTTGTGTGGCTTCAAAGGGTGGCGGACACTACATACTGCTAACCGCCTCAGACCCACGATACGGTAAACGACCTTTCTATCAACACAAGCACAACATCTAGGCTGATAACATATACATAGGCTGCATAACATCTAGGCTGCTGAAGATAATAGTAAAGATACCATTACACAGTACTCCTAGGGCCCTTATAGTGCTGTAAAATACGTTACAGTAATACGATGACAATACTAAATATGTTCTTATTGTTAAGTGTTTATGCACATAATACACATAAACTCTATGAACATAGTAGATCTAATTCATGCACATATAAATAATCCATGCATATGATACATATAGTTCTATGTATATTGATGCTATGTATATTGAAACAAAATATTCATAGCAGAGGTATACCTAAATAGCTGGTAAATGTTTATATACGCTTATAAAGCGCTTGCACCCACGGATGATCCCACTATTCTTCACCTACTTGAGCCTCTCCATGTACTGATATTATCTATGTAATAATATTATCTACGCAATGAATATCAAAATAATAATCCATAATTAATTTGGTTGCATATACATAAATGCTCATATGCATAATTCACTCATGGACTTGAGCAACAGTTGTAAAGAGGTATAAACCTTTCTTTGACGTAATCTCATAGCATATCGTTATAGCAACAATCATATGTTAACATTCACGCTTTTAAAACCGATCTTTGATGTACACTTCATCATAATACGAAACAAATCAGCGTGGCTAGCGATAGACTCTCACCCCAACCCTGGCCTAGCCCACCTCACCGCTCACTTACCCCATTCTATATACCAATTTAACACCCTTACCCCGGATCCCTCTTTTAAAGTATGGGGCGACGCGCTTTAAGCCGGTGTGAGACCCTAGCCCCGACGGATCCCTTTACGCGTCGTTAATTAAATTCACAATCTCTAACTACCAGTGTGATCTAACTCAAACTTAGTTTTTTTTTTTCACTATTGTGATGGTGAGAAAAGCCGTGTCATTCACTACCGACTTGGGCTTTCCAGCTGAAAGGAAGTTTAAGACATGGCCAAAGCGTGCCATCAAACACCAGCGCCGCTCGAAGCCTGCTTATTCTTCAAATAACGGTAGCATTGAGACCGTAGTCCTTGACGTGTACAACCGGTTCAGAAGTCTTAGGGAGACAGACATCGAGCAGTGCATCAATTATATTGTCAACGGAGACTGTAAGGACACTCTGGTTGGCTACTCTGTGCTTAACACAATACTGAAAAGCTCTGGGGCCTCTGACCCTGAAGATGAACTGTCTTCGGCTTCCTCGGGTGAAATCCAATTTGATAATAAAACAGCCTCGGACTTGCTTTCTAGAGCCTGTGAGGATCTTAATAATTACTTCGAGTCGACGGATGTGCTGGACTCCAGAGTTCTGCAACAAATCATGCGTGCTGTTGAGGCCATATGGATAAAGAACAGTGTCTCGAAGTCTGACACTGGACATTTGCTGGCCAAATTCGCTCAACTTTGCATCCAGCTAATCGATAAACGCCCTGGTTCAAAGCAACTCCTTAGCCCTGCTGTAAGAATCAGTAACTTGGCACTTGATGAGTCCCTCCTGACAGCAGACCAAGTCAAGCAACTGATCCTTGCTCTGTCCCGTACTCACTTCGTGTTTGCTGTGAGTTTCACTGCAGAAGTCATGGTTGTTTTGACAACTATAAACCGAGTTCAGCCCAATGTGCTTCGCGAAAACGCTGCTATTTGGGTACCGCTGGCGGTACGAGCTCTGGTTTCTTCTTCTCATCTCACCCGTACTTTGGCTTTACACCTTCTCGCTGCTTGCGATTCTGGCAGTAAAGAGCATGTGGCCCTAGCTCTTAGCCAGCCTAGCGAACCCCAACGGCCTGATTCTGAGTTGTTAGTGAAAAACGTGGTCAGAAAGCTCACGCTTATTCTTAATGCTAACAGCTCGAACCCAATGGGCGAGGAGATCAGGTCAGTAATCGAGAGCTGGTGCCTTGTGCTTGACAGTGCGACTCAGACTGCGGGACAGTGGCCGTTGCTTGATTACTGGCTAGAGGCTGAGCGTGTTGCTTTCAAAACATCTCCGAAGTCTGTTTCTTTGGCATGGTCATCTCTCATTGCTGCCCAGAAATCGGACCCATCTTACTGTAAGGTCTTGCTTGTTCCCTTTATCGTGCTCAGCTCCACAGATTTGCCTGTCTCTAGAATGCTAAACGAGGCACTCGCTGCTGTCGACTGTAACCTTCAGATGGTTTGGGAAGATTTCTTGTTTCCGCTTTTCAAGATTCTGGGCCAGCGCAAAGACTCTGGTGTGCTCCAGGCATGGGCAGGACTTGCTCCGTCGATGCAATTCTCAGAAAATAATGTCCCTGCCTATCTTGAGGTCTTAACGTCTCTTTTCAAGAATGTTTCCAACCAAAACATCGCTGCTAGCGAGATTATTTGGGTCAAAATCCTTAACTGTTGCACTAAGTCTAGATCTAGAGCTATGGAGCTTGTTCGCTTCCATTACCACTTTTTGTCCCAGGAATCCACCGCAAGCTCGCTACCATTGCATCTCACGAGTCTCATTACCAAGACATGGCCCTTTGCACTTTTAACAGAGCGCCCCAAAAACAACTCGTTCAGCTTGCTCACTCTTGTTCTGCTACCAGTGGTTGTGTTTGTTCCAACCGATAAGCAAAGCGAGACTTTGGACCGCTTACTAGCAAACTGCAAGTCAGAATCGGCGCTCCGCAGTATGCTCACTGCATTACTACACACGGTTCACACAGGTTCCGATAATCAACTGGCCAAATGGATGGTTGCAGGCTCGACCATCCGTGAGTACCTAGGCGGAAACAGTGACCCCAATTCAGCAGCAGTGTGCATTGAAACACTTTTAACATTCATAAACCTCATGCGTGACGCCAACTCGTCGCAGTGGGCTGTTTGGTACAATCTGTTCTCGTCGAATACCACCGGTCGTGAAAAGGTAATGTCTAAATTAGAAGCATTGCCGTCTATCGGGCTAAAGTACATTCTTAATATTGATGGCTTCCAGGCGGACAAGATTCGAATTATGACCGCTTCAATTATTCATAATCCGACATCGAGCTCGTTGATGGCCGTCCTGAAGCAAGCGAATCTGGCCTCTGAAATGGTTGATAGCATTGCTCGCGAGCTAATTGGCCGAAAGCGTGTCGATTTGGCTCGTTTGTCTCTTGAGCTAGTTACACCAAGCCGGATTTTCGTTGTAGCCAAGCCTTTACTTGCCGCTATCAACGAGTCTCAGGCTTCGGACCTTGTTGAATTCTGGAACCTTAAGGTCGCCCCTGCTCTCGATAGGTGCCCGGCATTTGTCTCTAAACCATTCGCTGATGCACTTTCGCGCAGTTTACCGAAGCTTAATATTCCAGCAACTGTTCTAATAGCTGGCGGCAGCCAACAAAAGGTACCACCACCAGCAGCTACGACACCACCTAAACGCCAACGCATAGAAACCCCGCCTACTTCCTCAAGTAAGCGGTCAAGGCGTACAATTCTCACTGGCTCGGTGCCGCCTTCGTTATCAACACCTCCTGTGAGCAGCGATCCTCCTGAAGAAGTTGCTGGTGCCCCTGGTCCCAGCGACGATCTATTATGCTCTTCTCCTCCTCAAAGGTCTAAATCCTCGGGGTCCTCCTTACCAAGAGAGACCTGGCGAAACTCTCAACAAGAACGAGCCAGAACTCTCAAACGTGTCATGATGGGTCTTGATATGGATGAAGCTGTTCAGGACATGAAACGGTCGGAGCAGGAAATGATTTATAACCTGATGTTCCGCTCGTGTGTCAAACTGAGAACACATCTCGCCGCCACTGGACCCTCATTACCGGCCTCAGAGGTGGCGGATGCCTCAAAAGAGCTCGAGTCTACTGTTATCAAACGCGAATCTTTGATTGCGGCCGAACACAATATGATCGAAAGCGGAAAGCAACGTGCCTTAGAGTTCGATTCTCAAGGCTCGATTTCTGATGACGACTCTGATGTCGATGTCGACGACGAAGACGAGGATGAATACATTGACTCACGCTCAATCAAGTTAGAAGTGTGATAATATTAAATGCTTATGCGAAAAAGGTAATGTTTACGTTGTAATTTTATATTTTTTTTATGTCTTGATGGTTTTTTTTAATCTATCTATTGTTTTTATTTCTATGAAATCTCATTTTCTAACCATTTAGGCATGAATGGAGTGATTTTTAGGACGTGTATGAGTGTAAGAGTATGGATAAATATAAATAGACTTGAAAAGAAAAACGAAATAAAAGTTGAAACTGTTCTTCGATAACAAATTTAAAAAGAACCAAAAGTGTGGAATGGGATGGAATGGTCGTAGGAATATCGTGACATTAGAAAATGAAATCCGCCTAGAAGCATGCTGGGCTAACGTTGGTAGATTAGAGAAGGAAAGTGAAATGCTAAACCAAATTTGCTAGTTATTTCACTCCTCCTCCAAAGACTTTCTGTGCTTGTTCGTGCTTTCTATACTTTCAGCATTCAGCTCCTGTACAGTGTTTCTGGGTGCGAATCCTTCAACCGCAGGCTGCGGCGCATTAGGGTCCTCGGCCATGTATACGTTGACGTCCATGATATCATCATCTTGTTCGGGAATTACAAGGTTTGCTAAACAGCCAACGACGCCTGCAATACAATAAGGGGTTTGAACTACCATGATGATAGCGTCAATGAATCCTTGCTTACCAGTGTTGTCGCCTTTATAGGTGAAAACGCCTTCGAACCAAGTAGGAACAAGCAGCGAACCGAATCCGAAAACTAGCGTAAGAGTTAAAACGACACGATCTCTGCGACTGAAACTGGATTTGGATATAATTGCAAGTCCTGAGACGCCCACTGATGCGAAAAGGAAAGTCGTCATACCTCCAATCACAGAGTTAGGCATGGCACCAATAGTGGCACTCCATTTACCTACACATCCGAAAATCACAAGCCAAGCACAACACGCAACACCTGCTCGAGCAGAAGCAACCTGAGTCAAACTGATGACACCATTGTTCTGAGCAAAACTACTAAACGGCGTGAGCGTAGCTAAGTTACCGATGATAGAACCAATACCAGATGCAAGAATACCACCTTGAACACGGCTTTCGAATTCTTCGCCTTCGGTAGGAAGTCGAGAAACATCAGCACTGGCAGTAACATCACCAATGGTTTCCATGACACATGTTATATATACCGCAAGAAGAGGGAGTACGATAGGACCGTAAAGTGACAAGGGGAAGGTGCGAACCCAGTTGAACTCGCCACTTGGGGCCTGATCAATAGTTTCATGTTGAAAGTAGCCCGTGGCGCCAGCAATAATACTGCCGACAACCAAGCCAATAACAACAGAACATGATTTCATTATGGGTGCACCGAAACGATCACACAAGATGATGGCCACAATTACGCTAAATCCAATGCCCACAAACTGGCCAGAGCCCCATGGATAGGAATGCGAAGGCTTCTGAGTATTGCACATGGCACTGGGATAGCATCCAGCTCCACCACCCCAGTCTTCCATACCAGTCTGAGTCAATGCGGCACCTACAAGAAGCACAACAGGACCGGTAACTAAAGGCGGAAATAGTTTTTTCATGGTTTTGGGAGGAACGAAGGCAAGCAAAACTTCTAAAAGTGCACATAGTGCGCCAGTTCCGAGGAATGCACCATAAGCTTCTCTACAGGGCAACTTGGTTCCATCAGAACTCGTTGGACAGAACCCACTTGAATACATCTGAGGAACAGCTGATGAGAAGACAGACACGGTACTGAAAGATTCGCCCAGCACACTGATCATACCGGTTCCGATGAAATATTTTGTGAAAGGAATGCGGAATCTGCAGACCTGAAGAAGCGTCATAAAGCCAGAACCAATCAAGGCAGCAGAGATCAAGTACTCTTGATCACGAGTCTCAAGGTGGGCGGCCGATGCGAAGATCAACGAGGGGGCAATAAGACCACCCATCATGGCCAGAGCGTGTTGAAGACCGAGAATGATGGTCAGGAGCAGCGGCAAATCATCATCGACAGCAAAGAATTGTGGTGGCTTAGGCTTAAATCTAGTGAAAGGGATACTCGGAGTGAACAAAGCTTTATAGTCGATATCGTTTCCAATGAAGCCATCATAGGTACAAGTGTGACGGTACACTGATTTTCCGGCAGCAACGATACCACCGGTTGAGAAGTCTCGAACTTTCTGATAAAGCGTTCGGTCATCCTCTTTATACGTAGAAAACGTCGACCCCACAGGTCTAACGAAAGCACTATTTCTTGTCGGCTTAGGCTCTATATCACGAGAGTCCATCTGGGCACGAATAGTGAGTAAACCTCTGTTTTACTGAAATGAGAGAGGAATCAGGAACAACGAGTGGATTTCAAGTTTCTTAATAAAAAATAAAAATCAAATTAAGACTCAAAACGATTCATTTATTTAACTCTCTGCTAAATGGATCAGTTATCTTTCCCCAGGCATTACCCCTGCCCACGCATGGGAGAGGTGATAAGACAGGCGAGAGGCGAGGCTAGCATTGGCTATAGAGACATTGGCGAAGCGTTTTTAACGTTAAATAACACGCGATGAGGTACCTTTATATGTGTAACTACCGTTTATAGTATTATGAAGTATTCGGTTGGAAAAAGACCTGGAAACTAGAAAAGGATCTCCCTATGCTGTTTGGTGACTCCGAGGAGATTTGAGCCCGGAGCCTTCCGCACCAGGGCAGGGGATGAAGATATGCAGAACGATAACTCCATGCTTATGGCACGAGGCTTGTAAGGATATTGTGTTTAAGAGTTTGGGATATACTAGAGAAGGATGTTTGAGTGAAAAAATGGTTAGAGAAAGGCAGAAGAAGCTCTGAACTGGAATCCACGGCACGAGAAAAGCATAGTGAAATTTGTTCCGCGAATCCCACTTTTCGCCTTACAGAGGGCGCCCTGGCCCTTACCTTGCTGTCAGATCAACTAGGCCTGGGATAGGCTTGAGAGGGTGTGCCTGACTCTGATTAAGATGAACGGCGGTACCGAATATGTGATTTAGAACACAGGTGTAGATATTTATGTTATCAGTAGACGCTATATAATCTTCGGTGATATACTGCTGTGGTACCCCGCGGCATAAGCGTTTTTAGTGCGACAATTGGTTCGTTAAGCCTCTAGTATATTATATAGGAGAACTAGGTGGTCTCCTTCTTACGACCACAACAGACACGGATGATAATACCGCCCTCTTTGTATATACAACTAGTCCGCCATAAGTTACTGTTGCATGCATGTGTTTCTACATTCACCTGCTATATAAACACACGGTCCAGTGCATACAACGGCTCATACTCGAACATTGTACACACTAAATGTTGTAAAGTACGAACAAGATGTAATTACTGGAATATGATATATATTAAACGTTGCATAATACTAAAGGTTGTAATATACTAAATGTAGTAGTAATATACCAAATGTTGTAATATACTAAAAATCTGTACGAGATATACATTCTATAACGTTATATATACTTAAGCTGCACACCAGTTCGTTACACAGCTAACCTCGAACCTGAGTTCACTTTTCTGCAGATAGATCTCTATTAAATTTTATACAAGCATCCGTCTTGGTTCTAAATTCAACTAAATATTCAGGGTTATTGTTCGTATTTCACATCTGTTTGTTCAATTTATTGCATTATTTCTCCGTACTTTGCATCCCTACCACTCCCATAAGCAGTGCTCGAGTCGGTAATGAACCCTAACACTCATAACTAAGCACTCAAAAGAGAGAAACGGCTCAAATATTTCACTCCTACCAAAACGTATAGAAAGAACAGAAAACAGACAAAAGGTAAGTAGTCTTCTGATGATTCCAACACAAGCATAGTTCATCTGAACCTTATGAAGATGCAATCCATCATTTAGTCTTTCGCTCCTATCTGAACAAGACTAACTCTTAATAGATCCAAACAATCAAACAAACATAGCATGGAAGCATAGCATGCAGCTATAAATATACACAAAGTACATATAGAACAATATTATATTATATTAAGAAAGTATTACAAGTTAGAATCTAAGGATTAATCGGCGGTGCCAACGCATACAACCTAACAGGGAATAGTTCTTTTGGAAGTCCCTTCTGCAAACTAGTGAGCAGCACTCGCAAGCCGGCCTTAGCAAACAGATTCTTGAACTTGGCGTGGGTACGAGTAACGCTCGAATCCTCCGGATCAAAGATGTCCTCGTCCGATGTCGAGTTGTTCTCTTTAACAATGATGATGCCGCCGGGCTGTAGGTGGTTCTTACACCTCGCCAAGAACCCAATCAGTACTGTGTCGGGGACTTGGCCCAGACACCATTGGCACCAGATCGCCCAGTATTTATATTCTCTCGGGAACTGGAAGTCCTGCAATCCAGTCTGATAGAAGTTCCGCACAGGAATCACGGACTGAATTTCCCTGGCCTTCTGGATCAATGGCTCAGCTGGTTCCAGCAGATCCACCTCGGATGCGAAATGTGAAAGTACGTCTCTTGATACGCGTCCCACGCCTGCACCGACGTCCAAAATAATCTTCTGCGTGTCTGGCTCTGAGTTCGGGAACGTCGACGCACTCAGCGTGCCTAGGCGTTTCACAAACGTCAAAGATCCTGCAACTTCCACTCTTGGAACAATTGTCTCGTTTCCGAATCCTCCGAGCACTCCGTCATCGTCCGCACTCACTGACGACCAGTACTTGACTGCCTCGTTGTAATTGATTGACTCGTCTGCCATTATAATATTATTATTCACTGATTAAGTCTGTCTAGACAGCTTCAATTTTTCTTTGACGTTTTAGTGCTCTATTTGGTATATATTCCCCTACTACACTACACTTTTTTTTCGATCCGCTTACTACCTTACCTCACCTCTCCTCCCTAGGTTCATCTTCCCTGCCTGTATCGCTGGCCTAACTGTTCTGATCTGGTCGAACCCGTTCCCCCCACTCCCCTGGTATCGGGTATTCAGGCCCTGGTTAGCAAAGGCTCGCGAAGGCATATGCGTTGGCGACAGCTGAAAAAAGGGAAAGAAAAAAAAAACAAAGGAAAGGGAAGACCTGGGCTGAGGGTAGGGTGGGTAGGGGTATGACGCACTTGGTGTTAGCGTGGTGAGAGTGCGAGAGTGCGTGAGGGAGGAGGTAGATCTGACAAATCGATCGATCCTATTGACCCCGGCGCTTTTCTAGTCGTTGTTCAGGCTAACAAATGGACCAGCTAGCACATAAAGTCGGGTTCACGGTTGAGACGTACGTTCGAGACGCTCTTGAGGTTGCGGCCAAGATCCCCGGGTCGGATTACATTGGGCGATACATCATTAAGTCCCACCAGAACGATCCGGCGCGTACGGCGTTCGAAATCCTGCTGTTTCTGTTTGCATTGCACTATTTCCTCGCTTCGAAACAGTCATACTCAAAGCGTGACTACGTCCAGCTTAGCGATGCTGAAGTAGACGAGCTCATCCAGGAGTGGGAGCCAGAACCTTTGGTCAAGCCTCTCTCCGAGGAGGAGAAGATGCTCATTAATGAGATTCCTGTGATCTCCAACACCACAGATGCTCCATATGCTACGATTGAGGGCAGTCCGGATCGATTCTTGAACCTTAGTTCGAGCGATCTTTATGGTTTGAGCACAGACCCTCATTGTATGGATGTAGCCATCCGAAAGGTCAAGGATTATGGTGTTGGATCATGCGGTCCTGCTGGTTTCTATGGTAATCAGGATGTCCACATTGAATGTGAGGAGTCCATTGCCAAGTTCCTTGGAACTGAGGGTGCAATCCTTTATAGCCAGGGTGTCAGCACAGCTCCGAGTGTTATCCCGTGTTTCGCCAAGCGTGGTGATTTGTTGGTTGTTGACGATGCTGTTTCCATGCCTATTCAGCGTGGTCTTCAGCTGTCGCGTGCCAAAATTATGTTCTTTGCTCACAATGACATGCAGGACCTCGAGGCCCAACTTTCGAAGGCCGTGGCCGGTCACCGCTCTTCAGGCAAGAAGCTCCCTCGTAGATTCATTATCACTGAGGGTCTCTTCGAGTATACAGGCAACTCTCCGGATTTAGCACGTATTATTGACCTCAAGAAGCAGTACAAGTTCCGACTCATTCTTGATGAGTCTTGGTCTTTAGGTGTGCTTGGAAAGCACGGTAGAGGTCTTTGTGAAGAACAAAACGTTGATCGTACAGAAGTCGATGTTACTATTGGCTCGTTGGCAAGATCTATGGGTACTTATGGTGGCTTTTGTGCTGGAAGCAAGGCCGTCGTTGAGCACCAGCGTATTGTTTCCCTTGCCTACACCTTCTCTGCCACTGAGCCACCTTTCCTTGCTGGATTCACTACTGAGGTGCTCAGGCAGATGGCGAAGCCTGAGTTTGCAGCCAGGTTTAGTGCCTTGCGTGAGAAGGCCGAATATTTCACTTCGCTTCTGCAAAAAGCGCCGGGAATTGACCTGATTTCGCGGCCGGATAGCCCTATCGTAATCTTCCAAGTGAATGGTGGTGACCGCGTCGATGATGATGATGCTGCCGTTAGCGCATTCCTTCATCGTGTTGTCATGGCCTGCCAGAAGAACAAGCTGATCATCGCTCGACTTGGACAGATCGGCGACTGGGAGACCTTTGGTCCCGTTAATGCTATTAAGCTTTACTTGCCCGAGGCCTTGAAGAAGTCGGAGATCCAGAAGGCTGTTGAAACTCTCAGCAAGAGCGTCAAACAGGCTCTTTCAGAGCCTTCTTCGCCTTAAGCTTGCTCCTTTTGTCTGATTCGCCTTTCACAAGGTTGCCTTGCATATACCCCCTGTAATCTGGAGTCTTTTATAAGACAGCCTCTTCACAGCAATTATTATTTTTATTTTATTTGCATCTTAATTTGTTATATACAGGGATGTAACATACACACAGTACATGTCCTTACAATGCTGGGAAGTAATTGATATTTAAGACAACAATAGTACATGGGAGTAATTAAAAGAAAATAAATACTGATATGGACATTACTATTGATCATTCTGCTATGTTTATGACTATTCAGACAATATCAACGCGGAATAGCAAATTCCTTCAAATTAATTCCGTTCATGTCACATTGTATGTCGACCAGCTGATCCCTGTGTAGGTGTGATCACTGAATGGCGTGCGTATTGGGTAGGGTGCGAGGTTCGTTCTTACACCAGGTTAGGTACTGAACTTTTCAGCAATGAAGCTATGGGGATGGTGGCGCAAAGAAAAGGGCCCTGAACAGCCAGCAGAGCCCGAAATGCTGGAGGACCTTCCTCCTAAGTTCGAGGATAATGTTGAGGATAAGCTGAAGGCCCAGAACCTTGCGCGACCCAGCCTTTCCAAAGTTCTCAAGAGCATCGGCACAGACGACTTTACTAGCCTGCATCAGATGCCCTGTTTCCGCAATTCGATGCTCACTGGACTAGGAATGGGCCTTACAGCCGGAGCAGTTATGTTTGCATCCCGCAGATCTACCTCCCGCATAGTCAATTGGATGTTCGGTGGCTTTGTCGTGGGATCCGTCGTGACCTGGGAACAGTGTCGGTTCCGCACATACCGCGGCAAGCGAAACATGCGGCAAGCACAAGAAGCATATCGGCACAAAGACGACGAGTCGGCGAAGGAGCCACCAAGCACTCAAAACTAACATGTACATACGCCAATTTTACTAGTAAGTTAAAGACACGAGTTTAATGACATATAACAACCCACCAACGAGCTAGGAATACTTTTACACCAACCATTGCGACTGATATTCCTCCTAATATCGCTAAAAGTCAGATCAGATACGTTCTTCCTCTTTGTTCCTGCGCTTCAACCCTTGTAGATTGGATACTTTGCATCATCATTACACATTATATACGTATACATAATATATGTGAATACACAATATACATGTATATCATGCCATTGTACATTAATACATCACGAAATGCTCGTTTAACCTGTTCCCATATATAATTCCTTCTTCTGGTGAATTTATCACCATGATCATCACCGTTATCATAGTTAGTATTACCCTAATATAAACCGCCGGCACGCCTCAATGGCAGAGCCACAAAAAGTCTCATTCTTTCCAATATCCACGACGAACGGCCATGATAAATCAAATGAAAGAAACAATTACCACGTCAATTATTCTGTTGTACGCTCTTCACGAGCGTATAAAAACAATGGTTGGGAACCATAAAGTATTGGCTGTCTCTTGTGTCATTTACGCAGCCATAGTGTGGCCCTTACTGGTGATAGTTGGCGTATCGCTTGTATTACTGGGGACCAGTGTGGTTCTAACTGCTAGTATCATCACTGCCGCATTTAGCCCTGTTATATTTCTATCTATTCAATCAGCTCTGGCTGCTTGGGGGTTTTCTTATGTATTCACCTGGGGGTTCGACCTAATTGCTCGGTACATCATCAAAAGAGATACGATCACAATCAAGTATGGTGAAACCGGGGAAAGAATTATAGTCAATGACAAGGAATATCATCCTCATGCTCAAGATATAAAAGAAAGAAATGAGTGAGAGGTGAACGAGATAAAATTCTACACAAAGGGTGGCTAACTTAATCTACAAAAAAATGAATTATTCACGATTCTCAATTGTTTTCCCAACGAAATGACAAGCAATTATTGGAAAACTTATTACAACTTCAGTTGCTCGTTGGTCCAAATGGGATCCGGAATAGCGTCCACGAATCTACCTTCGGCTTGCCAATCAGGAACACGCTTCAAGTTGAGTTCAGTGAAGATCGAATCGAGAGCATTGACCAACTCGTCACAAAGCTCGGCATTATGACCCGGGGTAGGTGTGCATCGCAGTCTTTCGTCGCCTCGAGCAACAGTGGGGAAATTGATGGCTTGGACATAGATAGAGTGTTCACTCAGGAGTTTGTCACTAGCTTGTTTCGCAAGAGCAGCATCACCAATGAAGACGGCGCAGATATGAGAAGGGTTCGGGATAATAGGAATGCCGCGCTTCGCTAGCTGAGCCTTGAGGTATCTAACATTGCGTTGTTGAGCATAGCGGCTCTCGTTGGAAGCCATTTGAACCTCAATAGCAGTAGTAGCGCCAGCCATAACACTGGGGGGAAGAGTTGTACTGAAAATGAAACCAGGGGCATATGATCGCACCCAGTCAACAAAATTGGCACTGCCGGCAATATAACCACCAACAGATCCGTACGATTTGCCTAGGGTACCTGTAATAATATCAACACGATCGGTAACGGGAACCTTACGGCCCTTCAGAGGAGCCTTACCGCCGGAAGCATGGTGTTCAAAGTCTAAGTGCTCGGCAACACCAGCACCGTGGGGTCCGTACATACCAACGGCATGTACTTCATCGAGGAAAGTAAGGGCACCATATTTGTCCGCAAGGTCGCAAATAGCTTCAATGGGTGCTATAGAGCCGCTCATCGAGTAAACAGACTCAAAAGCAATGACCTTCGGGGTTTCCTTCGGGTAGCTTGCAAGCCTGCGCTCAAGGTCGGCAAGGTCGTTGTGCTTAAACACTTCCTTGGTGGCGCGAGAGTTTCGTATACCCTGAATCATAGATGCATGATTCATCTCGTCACTGAAGTAAACGAGACCAGGGAATCTGCGGCCAAGGAGGGTCAGAACGGCATCGTTGGCAATGAAACAAGACCCGAAAACCAGTGCTCCATCCTTGTAATGAAGCTTAGCTAGAGTCTTCTCCAACTTGACGGCATGACGATTATGCCCAGCGATGTTTCGCGTGCCACCTGCACCATGACCGTAAGAGTCCAAAGTACGATGGGCGGTCTCTAAGACCTTTGGATGGCTGGCCATACCGAGATAATCGTTTGCACACCAAACAGTTACCTTCTGACTCTCGTCAGCCAGGTGGGCCCTCGGGAATTCGCGGGCCAAACGGTTAACATTGTTGAAGTACCGATAGCTATTGTCCTGCCGCTTCTTGTTAAGCTCACGGGAGAACACATCTTCGTACTGAGAGGGACCAGCAGAAGAAGGGGCCGACGAAGAGGGAGCCGAGGAAGATCGGTTCGAAGCCATGTCCCTGTGACTAGCATCCTCAATCGGTTCAACAGTGACCTTGGGGTTTGCCGGACGGGGATGAGGAGCCTCGGCAGCGTGCGAGACAGGAGCAGCAGGTGAGGCTTGAGTTTGGTACTGCATAGCTTGATGCATTACCGGGCACCCACGAACAGCAGACTTCAACCTGTTGGATTGAGCGAGCTGGCGGATCGTGCCAGTAGACGTCTGAGCCAGAAAAGGGCAGGCACGCTTGGAGACTTGAAGAACTTTATCCATAAAAGGCTAATTGCTTTTTTCCAATTTTTGTTCTTTCTCTTGACAAAAATGTGGTACTAGTAGTTCTGTCAGAACAAAAAAATCAGGGTTTGGTTTATACTTGTCCCTGTGTGTTCGTGTATGTGTGAAAATGGTCGAGATTTCAAAGACCCTCCCCCGTTTCCCGCCCTTTTTCCCCATCCGTAAAGCGCATTACAGTCTAGGTTCGCCCACCATGTACGAATTATGCTCGTAATTACTCATAGTATTATTGGCCCAGTTAGATCGCATACAGACAAAGGTGGAAAAAAAAAGGCCCTACGTTCTTGGCAGGAAACGCGGAGAAATAATTCTCATAATAAATATCCAAGGAAAAGAATTGGAAAAGAAGTCAACTACGGAAAGAATATTCATAAATACAAATCATAAAATTAGCTCACCTGTATAGAGTTGTTTGCCACTCCCGATCCGGCCGTACGTCACGAAGTATTTGATGACAATTATTGTTTTTTGGCGATCGTTGACCTGGCCTCGCGTATCTGTCTCAAAACATCTCGCCAAAGCATCTGCTACTCCTTTGCAGTCATATTTTTTTTGCAACCTGAGATCTTATAGTTACGAGATCCTATCCGTCATACCACATGTGGTAGTTCCCACATGCATGTGGATGCAGTTAGGGCATGCAGCCGGCTGTAACTGAATAGCGTTATCACCGGTGAATATTAATATGTATAATAATATGTAGAACAGTATTACAGCAATGTATCATGGCATTTTAAGATTAACGAGTTTTTTTGGCATTTAAGTTTAAATTATAAGAAATCGGATTGATTTTTTCTTTTGGTACATGAAAATTGGGTTTACGAGTTCATGTAAGTGCTGGGGTCAACGCCCTCAGACGGGAATTCCGAGATCTTGACGCTGAAGCGACCCTGAATGTCCTCGAGAACCTTCTCATCATCCTCACCAGTGACAAATGAAACGGAAACACCCTTGGTACCGAAACGGCCGGCACGACCGACGCGGTGCAAGTACTGGTCGGCCTCCTTGGGCATGTCGTAGTTGATAGCCAAGTTGATGCGCTCGATATCGATACCACGGCCGAAAACATCAGTGGCAACACAGATACGCTTGTTGAACTCCTTGAACTCCTTGTAGCGGGCAATACGGTCCTCCTGCTTCATGGCACCATTGACGGCAATGGACGGGAAGCTGGACTCGTTGAGCAACTGGTTAAGCTGGTTAGCGCGCTTGGAACTGCGCACGAAGATGATAACCTGGTTGAACTCAAGGTTGTCAAGCAGCTCGTTGAGCTTACGGTTCTTCTCCTCCTCGCCGAGCTTAACATAGTACTGCTGCAAACCGTGGAGAGTAAGCTTAGAGTCGTCATCAACATAAAGCTCCAAGGGGTTCTGCATGAACTTCTTAACAACCGGACGGATCTCAGTGCTAAGAGTGGCACTGAACATCATGACCTGCTTAGTGTGAGGAGTGTCACGGAAGACATCTTGGACATCACGACGCATCGACAAGCTCTCCAAGACACGGTCACACTCGTCAACAACGAAAGCCTTGAGGTTCTTCAATCGCAAAGCCTTTTCGCGGACAAGGGCAATGAGACGACCCGGGGTACCAACAACGATGTTCGGCTGCTTCTCCTTCAAACGCTGAGCGTCCTCCTTGGTCTGAGTGGCACCACCGAAAACAACCTCAGTAGTAACATCAGGTAAGTACTTGGAGAAACGGTCGTACTCGTTCTTGATCTGGTAAGCAAGCTCACGCGTGTGGCAGACCACAAGCACACCAACCTCACCAGGAACCGGATCAAGCTGCTGCAACGTAGAAAGAACGAAAACAGCAGTCTTACCCAAACCAGACTTGGCCTGGCAGATAACATCCATACCGTGGATGCTCTGCGGAATGCAGATCTGCTGGACCTCAGAAGGGTGCTCGAAACCATTATCGACAATGGCACGAAGAAGCTCGGGCTTCAGAAGGAAATCCTTGAAAGAGGTCGCGTGTGCACCGACGTAGGATCCCTTGGTGCCACCAGTGCTGCCCTCTTCTTCGCCGTTTCCAGCGGTAGCAGCTCCAGCGTTACCCGAGGCATCTCCCGATCCCTCCTGCGCTCCAGCGCCAGTCGAGGTGCCGTTCGGGGCAGAGGGCGCAGTTTCCTCGGTATCAGAGTAATCGAGCAGTTCTTCCTCCCGTTTAGACATTAATGTTTCGACTCTTTCACAAGTAAATGAAAGTGGTGTTTGTGTCGGGTTTGTGGATGAAAGGAGTGGAGAGGTTGTGCTAACACCTTGGTCGAAAAGTCGCATACGTAAGTGCTGACACACCCAGCTATTTCACTGCCACAACCGCCATAGAGTACTATCTTAGACCTTCAGCCATTGAAGCTCATGTCAGCATAACTGTCTGTTTTGGGTTTCCCGCCACGTCACCCTAACCGGAAGCCCTGCGCGAGACCCGACCCAACCCTCGGCGATGATCTGAAACGGAATAGAAAGTGAGATTGAATGTCGATTTACAGGCGTCTAAACAATATTATTTATAAACTTAATTAGCATTGAGGTATGATTAACTCGAGAAATGGCGAATTGAACCTTTTAAAGACCAGTCAATGGGCAGAAGGTGTGTACATCTGTATATATGTTAAACGCTCGGCCTAGTTTAGGCAATATAAACTGTGGGGGCCATACCCACTTTTTGCATTACAATTGATTAACATATTTACAGGTGTAAAAATGAGCATTAGATCTATGTCCTGTCTTTATGTATCAGATCTAAACAATTACTCTATATACGAGATATGATAATGGTGAAAGAGAAGGACAGGGGGGATGTTGATGGAGATTAGTTTATTTAATTTTTTTTGGTTTTGCGTTTTGATAATCATACTGATGTCGTGAACTCATTAATCCATGGTCTTTAGCTTTTGAGTAGCTCGAGGATGCTTCTTCTCGGCCGCTAAACTATACCATTTCTTTGACCTTGTTAGGTCACGGTGAACACCGATTCCGATTTCGCAGAAGTATCCCACTGCAAACATAGCCCGTGGGTTGCCCTGACTAGCGGCTCTCTCTGCCCATAAAAATGCTTCAGTATCATTTTTCCTCAGCGAGGGGCTACCAGTCCAGTACCATCCGGCCATTCCAAGTTCAGCATCGGAGTCGCCCTGTTGAGCGGCCTGAGAGTACCAAGAGATGCTCCAGCTGGGATCAACACTACAACCGAGCTCGCCAAATTCGAACGCACGCCCAAGTCGTGCTTCGGATGGTGCATACCCGAGCTTTGCCGCTATATAGTAGTGTTCGAGGGCTTTAGCCTCGCTGTGTGGAATGCCATCTCCCGGTACATAAGTGCTCAGAGGGGACCTTTCGTAAAGCAATGCCAGTTCGTGTACGGCGTGGGGGTTTTTGGGGTCCGCCTTATCAGCAGCTCTCTGGAGCCACATTAGTCCGGTATTGAAATCTCTGGGCTGGTCCAGTGAGCCCAATAACGACAACATTCCCAATTTGTACATTGATGCTACGCTGCCTAGCATAGCTGCTTTTTTGTACCAGCTTACCGCTTTGTCAATATTGCGGCGGGTTCCAACACCGACTTCCTCGCAAACAGCGACGCGGTAACATGCCTCTGCATGTTCGAGCTTGGCGGCTTTCTGGTAGTATTCTAAGGCCTTGATGTAGTCCATATCTACCCCGTACTTACCGCTGCTATAGATACTTCCCAAGAAGAACAATGCTTCAGGATATTGAAGTTTCGTCGCGAGCCTTTTGGCAATCTTAACAGATTGAGCAGTCCACGCCTCTCTATTCAGCGCTTGTTGCCGTGGGTCTACTTCCATTGTAGATGGACGCAAAGGGTCTGTGTATTGGCCAGCAAGATGGTCGCTTGCTTCGCAGAGCCTCTTGGCGAGCTCCAACTGGGTCCGCGGGTCGTGCGGTTGTGTTGCTGCCTGACGACGAATGGTCTCGAATTTGTCAATTGTGAGATCAGAGCTGGGAACCCCTGCATCGCTACCGAAGCGACGATGCTTTGAAGTAACTGACCAGTTTCTATGTACTTGATGTGGAGGTTGAGCAGTGGTGGCCGTGGTGGCTACGGGAACAGTGGCTGCGGTTGCAACATTAGAAGGCGAAGTACCTGATGTTGTTGGGTAATGCTGGTGCGGTTGGTGTTGCTGGGGAGCTGTGGTAGATGTAGGATTAGAATTTGCGGAACTAACAGATGTCGCCGCGGTGGGCGGCGTCTGTTGTCTGGCGCCTGGTGTTACACGCCTCGGTGAAGCGCTCGGAAATGGCATCTGCATTGAGCTAGTAGTATTTGTCGGGCTCGGAGTTGATGAGTCCGGGTTCCTATAGCTTGGGTTCGGAAGAACTGCGCTTGGTGTATAGTCTGCATATTGTGGACCAGTATATTGCGGGCCCGTGAACTGTGAACCAGCAAGTTGAGGGCCTGGATATTGTGAACCGGTATACTGTGAGCCCCCGTATTGACTACCAGCATATTGAGGCGCTGAGTGTTGGCCATACTGCTGATTAGGTAGATGGTGACCTGCTTGAGCAGGAGCACTTGCATTCCTCAGAGCTTGTGGGTGTGGAGCTTGTGGTGGGGCCTGTTGCATATGAAGTTGATCTTGGACACTCACAGGAATCTCGGGAACGGGCATTCGCATTAAAGGATGGCTTTGTTGAGTCTGCTGACCTGGATATGCGGAAGCAGTGGCTCGCTCGGTTCGTGGGGACGGCAAAGGGCGTGTTCTAGAGACATTGATACCGCTGGCATCGGGATGCCCGGTTTCGACTCGTAAAGGAGCCTTTCTAGGCGATCCATGGGCACTATTAGTAGACGGATATGGCGGCATCGAGGAACCAGGCGCAGCAGCAGACGAGTAGTGGCCTGCTGGTGGATTGGCCGAGTGTGGATGGGTTGACATAGTATGGGTACCTGGTGCCGAGGATGTATATAGCGGAGAGTGACGGCGCTGGGCTAAGGAATGAGTTGGCGTGACCGGGGTATCAAACAAGGGACGCTGCGCAGTCTGTTGCGAAGAATTGGGCGAGTTCACCGTAAGAGGATCGGTTTTGTGGACGGTCCCACTCGTTAACATCGGGTCCCGGGTATACGGGTTCTGCATGCGAGCGAGCAAGTCAAAAAAGACTTAGAAGTAATGGTGGCAAGTTAAAGTTTAATTTCAGCCCGTTAGATCAAGGCCCGATGATCAAACCAAATAAGGAAACTGTAGTTAAATGAATTGGTCGCAGTTCGGTGCGTGAAAAAAACAAACCCTTGCATCAGTGGGGCAGGCTATCGCTCGGATAACCTTAAGTTTGCGCGATGGATGGTTCTAGGAGTGGTCACCCTTAGTGCCAATTAGCTAGGTATTTAGAATTAAATATATGTACTGTCAATTCAGTTAATTCTCAATATATCAGTGTGACATTGCCTCCAGATACTCGGATGTACCAGTTACCTATTCGTACACTCACCATTGGTCTTAGAATGGCGTGCGAAGCCGTTAAAACGCAGGGAATCCCGAACCCTTACTATCGGGAGATATACTTTACCCCGGTCCTGATGCTTGTCCTTGTCCTTGTCCTTGTCCTTGTCCAATGTGTGTGATCTAAGCTTACTCCGACAACCACTCGGTGAAGTTAACTTTAGAAACAAGGATACCGGAATTGTCGGATCTAAGAGTAAGAAAGAATAAAGAATTTGTTAGTATGAAGGTAATTTTTTCATTTATGTACTGTTACAGGATTTCATCAAGATAGTAGTGTATAAGTAAAATGTGTTTTGTACCAGGTATATATATATTAGCTAGGTCTATTTCAAACGGTACAAATGAAGTCTAATTCAAAAAGTAAAAACAAAAAAAAGGAATAGAACCAAAAGTAAAAAGAAAAAAATAAAACGCAGAGCAGCACAAAGAGATAAAATAAGAAAAGGTTTATGCGCTTGGGGCGGAAATTAGAATGCCTCTGAAAAGCACAAATGCTGTACCCCAGACATAAAGACGCTGATTTGTCTTCTGATTCTTAACTTTTTCATTCTTTTTTTTTTCTTCCTTCACTTCACTCGCGCGAGATGTCCCGGCCAAACAAGAGAACCTTCGTCCAATCAAGCGCAACAAGCAACTTGTTACGCAGAGAAAACACCATGCTCAAATAAGCAGAGCGCCAGAAAATATAGGTGACGGTACCACCCGTGGTGAAGTTCTTGCCGTACCATTGGACATCGGCCACAGCCTTGTCGCTACCAATGTAGGCCAAAGAACCCTGATGGGAGTACTTGAACGGTGGCAGATCGCTGCTGCGGCGGATCTGACGGTCGATGATACGAACCTCGTCTTGTTCCTTAGTGGCCGCACGTCGAGCCTGAAGCTCATCAAGCTGAGCAAGACGGTCGAGGAGCTTGCCTACGTACATACCCTCCTGGGAGGCGACCTGGGCAGTCGGGGCCAGTCCAGCATCAGCACAGTCACCAACAGCCCAAACATCCTGGACACCCTTAACGCGGAGGTACTCATCGACCTGCAAACCACGACGAGCCTTGGACTGCTCGGGGATCACGGTGAACAAGTTCTTGATGACGTTGCGAACGCCAGTACCACCAGCCCAGACGAAGGTTCCGTACGGAAGCTCGATGTGGCGCTTGGTGCCATCCGGCATAGTCTGTGTGGCATAAACCTTCTCGCTATCAGCACCGGTGACCATAGTCTTGGTCATGATATCGATCTGTTCACGCTCCATAGTGTCAATAGCATAGGTAACCAACTGCTTGTTGAAGCCGGAGGGAAGAATTTGAGGCATACCCTCAATCAACGAGACCTTGAAGTCCTTGACAACCTCAGCATTGTACTTGCGCAAGTCCTTGTACACGAAATCGTGGAGCTCACCAGCGAACTCAACACCGGTGGGTCCAGCACCAACGACAACAGCATGCATCAACCTACGGCGGTCCTCCTTGGGTAGTCCAGGGGCCGAGGCAGCCTCCATACAGTCCATGATTCGGCGACGGATCTTCTGAGTGTCTTCGATCTCCTTCAAGAAGCAGGCGTAGTCCTGAACACCCTTGATACCGAACGTGTTGGTAGTAGCACCAACGCCAATAACAAGCTTGTCGTACGAAACTTCCTGCTCAAGCTCAGGGATACCAGCCTCGTGAACCTTGTGCGAGTTACCCTGAAGACTGACAGTGACCTTCTTAGAGTAGGGATCGATCTTCATGACTTCACCCTCAATGAACTCGGTGTGGACCGGCTTCTTACGCAGAATGGCACGAGTAGGCTCCATAATAGAACGGTGCTCAATCAAACCAGTAGCAGTCGAGGGAAGAAGAGGAGTGAACAAGAAGTAGTTACGAGCACTAACAACAGTGACGTTGTACTTAGAAACATCGATGCTCTTCAACAAAGCTACAGAGCCCCAGCCACTACCAATAACAAGCAGTCTAGGCTTACTGGGATCCTGCTGCTGCTGCTCAGGAAGACTGATCTCATCATATACGGAGTAGCCAAAGTAACCCACACCACAAAGTGTTAAGATGACAGCGAGTCTTGTGAATTGAGAAAACAAAGACGAAGAAGGCTTTGGAGCAGAGCTCTTGGACCAAGCTTTAGGATCCTTTGCATTCAAAGGTTCCTGCGGTTTAGGAGGCTCCGGTTGAGACGCGAACCCACGGACTCTAGGCACTAAGAATGCCGACCGGGGTGCAATGGTGGATCTTATACCAGCGCGAGCGATCGGCCTTGATATACTGGCGAGCATTTCGCTGGTATCGAATCTATGTTAGTAGATCGCGGATTAATTCAAAACGGAATTAAAAAAAAAAGTTCCAAGCTCCAAGGGTGTCTTGAAAAGTCTAACCCGATTTGAGTAGCTGTGCCGTTGCGGTTTGGTTTATTTAGCGTCTAACTCGCCTTACACAATCTACCCAATCAGTGTGCACAGACAGTGCGATGATGTGGGTAGTTTCATGCAGGTACGTTAATATTAGAATGAACGTTACGTATGTATGTGAGTCAGGAAAACCAGACAGAATAATTATCGATACTAGGCATACAACGCAGAAAAAGTGAACACAACGTAAATGTAAACAAAGAGAATCGTTTTATAGAAAAGAAAAGTTAAATCAAGCGAGTTTAGCTTCCCTCGTGGGGTCCAGACTCGGTCTATTAGCTTGTTTTTGAAGGGTTATTATGAAATCCGCTGCAGATGTTTTTTAAAATTTTTTTTAGAGCTATTTTTTTTATTAAGAGTGGTAGACAACCGAATGTTCAATATAATATAATTGCTTTTTAATATTTTTTTTTTCATTTGTTTTTGAATTCTATTTTTGCAGTAAATTTAAACCACCTTATATTGATGGTCACCTTATGACTAACGAAAGTTTTTTGTATGGCCTACCTGTTGGGAAATACAAGCATCAGTTGTATAACGGTTATTATATAAGCTTCCCAAGCTTGAGACCCGGGTTCGACTCCCGGCTGATGCATACTTTTTGCAATTAAATTTTTGTATTTACTATAAGTGCTAGTCCTGGCGTGACCCCGTGTGCGGAGGGTGATTACGGTGCTTCCTAATGTACTTCACAATGTAACTAGCGAGATCGGCCATAGTGGATGAGATGTGTTTACATAGAAGAACTACATGGAATATTATAGGAACACATGACAGCTTAGAATAGCTACGCAGGAGGCGTCTATTAGCATGACGCACATTAGCATGACGCACAGTGTGTCCCAGGTGAAACCGCACGTAGACACCACCTTTGCCGATCCGAACATATTATATTTTTAATGTATAGATTCTCCTATTTATTTGCTTAATTTCTTTGTTTAAGTTTCACGTTTGTTTGTTTCCTTGTGAAACCTTTCGTTCTCGTGAAATTTTTTTTTCTTCCTCCTTTTCAGTTCCAGTTTTGTGGCTCTTCCAGGGCAAGGGCCCACACATATATGCGTCATATCTATTGATCAATGCTCTGGGTTCATTAACACCGTAGAGTGGAATCGACAGACCATATTTCAACCAGCGAGTAGAATCGGAAATAAAAAATTTTAAATGATGGGATCAGAAAGACCATGGATTGTTCAGAAGTTCGGCGGAACTTCAGTTGGAAAGTTCCCGGTTAAGATTGCGAGGGAGATCGTTGACATTTACGAAAAGGACAGCCAAGTTGTTGTTGTGTGCTCTGCCCGAAGCAACAACATCAAGGCTCAGGGCACCACAACGTGCTTGATCCGCGCTGCCGACTATGCTGTGAGCCGCAAAGATTTCCGCTCTGTTATCAACGGAATCCGCGATGACCATTTGACTGGTGCCGAGGCCGCTATCGGCCCGGAGCATCCCGAGATTCGTCGCGAATTGGAAGAGGCAATTACTGAGGAATGCACCAAGGTTACTCAAATTCTTGAGGCATCCAATATCCTTGACGAGGTAAGTCCGCGTACTCTCGATTTGGTGTTGAGCTCCGGTGAGAAGCTCTCATGTTTGTTCATGGTGGCTGTATTGAAATCTATTGGCCGCAATGCAGAGCTTGTGGACCTTACCAGAGTCCTCGGAACCAATCCTGGTATGACCCCGAGCAATGAGCCTGTTCTTCTCGACAGAGCATTCTATTCTGACTTGGAGGAGAAGATGGCCGAGGCAGTAGTAAAAGCTGCTAACAATGGTTCGACAGTCCCGGTTGTCACCGGTTTCTTCGGCTTGCTCCCCGGTGGATTGATGAACAATGTTGGCCGTGGTTACACAGACTTGTGTGCTGCTTTGTGCGCAGTTGGCTTGAAGGCCACTGAATTACAGATCTGGAAGGAGGTCGACGGTATCTTCACTGCTGACCCCCGCAAGGTTCCTCAGGCCAGGTTGCTTGACCAGATCACCCCCGACGAAGCTGCTGAGTTGACTTATTACGGCTCAGAAGTTATTCACCCATTCACTATGGACCAAGTTATTAGAGCGCATATCCCGATCCGTATTAAGAACGTCATGAAGCCCACTGGTGCTGGTACCAAGGTATTCCCGGCGATCGACGAGCCTGGACAGTCTGTATCTGCCTCGGTTAGAGATCACCGCGGCCCCACGGCTATCACCTCGAAGGGCAACATCATTGTATTGAATATTATTTCAAATCGCACTCGACAATCTCACGGTTTCTTGGCTCAAGTTTTCGGTGTCATGGACAAGTGGCGATTGGTCGTTGATTTGATCTCGACCTCTGAGGTCCACGTCTCAATGGCTATCCACGAATCGTCTCCAGATACTCCCCTCACCGAGGTCCTTCGAGACCTCAGGAAGTATGGTACCGTTGACGTCACTGAGAACTTGAGTATCGTCTCGCTGGTGGGTACGGAGATGCGCCAAAACGTTGGTATTGCTGCGCAAATGTTCTCTACTCTAGCCAAGGCGGATGTCAATATCGAAATGATCAGCCAGGGCTCGTCAGAGATCAACATCTCGTGTGTCATTACCGCATCGCATGTTCAGAAGGCCATCCGTGCTCTTCACGAACAGCTTCTTGAAAATTGAGCTATAACGTCCAAGGAAAAAAGTATCTATTAAAACAGAATATCCCATATCAAAAACCAAATGTGCTATTATTCTATTTCTAATATTAATTAATGGATAATAAAATCTTCTTCACGAACACACTCACACGACCTCCCCTCGGGTTTCCGGACAGAAGTAATACCTACGCGGTACTTGTCCACAGTTAGTCACTGAGAGTAATTCATCATATAGTCGTACTTAAAAGATAGTTATTAGATTAAAAAACAAAGACGTGGTGATCCATCTTCGAGGGAAGCTTAGGCTTGTCCCATCCGACCTCAACAGCAGCTTTCTTGACTGCATTGACCATAGGGAACGGACCGCAAATAAGCAGCTTGGCGTCCTTGGTAGGCTTGGGAAGCTGGGCCTCCAAGATCTGGGTGGTGACGAAACCAACGCTTCCAACCCACTCCTCAGGAGGGTTGTTGAGGACGTAGTGGATGGTGATCTGGCCAGGCTTGGCGCGCATGAACGTGTCAAGCTCGGCACGCATGAGGATATCAAGCTCATCAACATTAGCAAAAATAAATGTAGCCCTGGTCTTGTCCTCAGGGTTCTCAACAATAGCTTGGAGGATCTGGAACATAGGAGTAAGACCGGATCCGCCAGCAACCATGCACAAATGAGAGATGGTATTGGGCTTGTAGTTGAAGTTTCCCTTCGGACCACGGAAGTACATAACATCGCCAATGTTCAGCTTAGCGAAATGGCTAGAGATCTGGCCATTCGGGTAAGTCTTGACAAGCATGTCGACAAATCCCTTCAAGCTGTCGCTGCTAATCGGAGTGTAGGAACGGACCACACTATTAGGACTGGTGCTAGCGGCAATGCTAACATGCTGTCCCGTAGGAAGACCCAGCACCGAGTCCGGTCGAGGTAACTTGAACCGGTAAATAGCAGTGTTATGGTTAACAACAGTCTTGTTCACCAACGGGAAAGCCCGCCACTGAGTCTCGCTCAAGGCTGGGCCCGCAGGTGCTGCCAAAAACTGTTTGACAACAACAATTACAACCACTGCCACAACAACTGACACAAGTATCTTAACCGACATTCTTAGGACCCGAGGACGGAATATTCAAGGAAGTGGAAGAACGCGGGGTCAGGGCATTGATATTTCTCGCGTGTGGGTGTCCATGTACCTGGGCGAGGTCAATTTGCCCAGAGGACAGCAGGTCAGGAGGAGTAAGATCTAATCAAAGGCCTACCGAGGGCCTGATCGAGGGTTTAATTCAAAGCCTGATTGATCTTCAAATCGATTACCGATCTAGATCGAATCGTGGTGGTCCATCAGCAGATACAGATGGAAACGCAGATGATCAGCACGATACAGTAGACTAAGTAATTATATGTACAGATTTAGTTACATCAGTATAGCCTGTAGCGTTGCGACCGTAAGCGAGCCGGCGCTTAAACAGATAAATGCAGAGCTTCCTAGCGAGGTGAACAATACCGAGAATACAGCGGATCCAATTGCTATGAATAACCAACTCATCAAGATATAGACAATAGAAGCCGGCAGGATATGTTCAGGAGCGACGGATCTTAAATAGCCTCCAGGAACTCCCATACATGTATATGTCATGGAAGCACAGAACTCAGCAATAAACATCGCGAGTTCAGATCGCTTGAAAAAAGAAATTGCAGCCAATGCCGAAGAAGCAAAAGATGAGACTGAAGCAAAAATTAAAATCTGTTTTGTTGAGGGGTAATGTTTCTCTCCCACTATTATCGCGAAAAAAGAGATGCAGAGAGGCGCAAACAAAGGAATTAACACGATGGTGCCCCCTCTGAGCATTTCTTTTCCAGATATATCTGAGAACCAGGGAAGCAGTCCTTCGAAAATCCAAGAAAAATATGTAATGAACGCCATACCGCCTGAAGTAAACAAGGTTGAAGCCATGGAGAGAAAAAACTTGGAATCATAAAGACCAATAAGGTAGTCTTGAGTCGTGACTTGCGGTCCAAGTCCTTCCGACTTAGGTTCTACAAACTCATGCGTCTTCTCAGCATTGACTTCTTGCTTAAAATACCGAGTCACTAGTTCATATAAAACAATTCCCAGGATGATCAACATAAATAAGGACCCGTTTCTCAAGAGGATCCAGTCCGTAATATTCCACGAAGCCATATGGAACACTGGCATTACCAATATGGTAAAAACATGAGTTATAAGAAGTGATCCACTAGATTCTGGTCTTGCCTGATCATATACCTTAAAAACCCATGCTACATCTGCTACTCCAAATCCCACTCCAATGAGAAATTTACCGACGATGGCTTCAGACACGTAGGCAGCCAGAATGAGGTAAATGGCCGCCCCAATAATCACAGTGGATCTAAGCAAATATAACTTGCGACCCTGGCCATATGCAAATAAGTTCGACGCAAGGAGTGCGCCAACAAAGCCACCTAACGGGAATGCACTTCCGGGAATACCCGGGTGATAAGACCCAAGGTCATTCACTAATGATCCGCATTTACCATTGTCGCATATAACAGAGGCCGGACAAGAAAGATAGCGCCAAATAGGAACAACAGCAAATCTTAGGAGGAAATTGGGCCTATCGATCATGTGGATTGTATTAAGATGATGTATCCAAATTCACTTCGGCAGGAATGCATCTGTTGTGTTGCAGGTGGTGATGACCGATGGGACACTATGAACAGGGTAAGCTTACATAATCCAGTTGGCTTCAAAACTACTGCAGGAACAGGGGTCAGGGCAGTTGGATAAGTATTATTTCTCCATGATAAGCTACATCAGTATAGCCTGTAGCATTACGACGGTCAGCGGACCGCAGGCTACATAAATGAAACCAGAATTTCCTAGCGATTCGAATATTCTTCTGAATATGAAATATCCGACTGTGCAGGCGGCCCAATCTGTTAATAAGTAAAGGATTGCCGCTGGAATAATGTATTCGACAGAGACAGTTTTTAACCTGTACAAGAATAGAATACCCGACCCACCAATCGATGCGCCAACACAGCTCTCGGCAACCTCTATGATGGCTTTCGATTGCACGTGAAAGCCTATTAGCAACAGTATCAAAGAAAAAAAAAAGCAGATTGGAATTAACATCAAACCATGTTTTCTGGAACGAAATTTCTTTTGACAAGTGATCAAAAAATAAACACCTAAAATAGAGATGGGTTCTCCTATCAGACCCTGCTTAGCATCCCATAGAAGACCAGACTGGTAGTCGGATTTATAAAGAGTATGGTTTCTGTACCTGGTAAATGATGATGAACCGGCTGAAATAAACGAACTTGCAACTGAAATGAGACAACTGGAAAAGCATCCGGAATCATAAAAAATGTAAAGAAATTCCTTCATATTGAACTGCGGCTTAGCTGCTTCGTATTGAGGTTCGGCGTATTTACGAAGTATCGCCTTAACGCTGCCATTCTCTCTATAGAGTGTAACACACAAATAAGCTATCAAAGCTAATGAAATTGCAAATCCAATCAAGACCTGCCATATCAAATAATCTTTCGAGTCCTGCGAAGCCATTATCAATAATAGTGAACTATTTGAGACACAGTCTTAAAAATTCATTGATGCATAGAAAACAACATACGGTCAGGAATCATACAGAACAAAGTGTTTGAATAACGTGTGTGCGTTGTGCGTGCGTGTGGAGAAGGTAATAGACCCACATATCGACCCACTTCTAGTCTTCGAACCCGCTTCAGGAACAGGGATCAACGGCAATTAATATATAGGTAAATGCTTTATAAATGTAATGAGAGCACCTAATAAATTTATCAGTTACATCAGTATAGCTTGTAGCGTTGCAATTGTAAGAGAGCCAGCACCTAAACAGATGAATGCAGAGCTTCCTAGCGAGGTGAACAATACTGAGAATACAGCGGATCCAATTGCTATGAATAACCAGCTCACCAAGATATAGACAATACAAGCCGGCAGGATGTGTTCACGACTGATGGATTTGATACCGTCGCTAAAAGAAATCGGAATAGTTAAATATGAAAGGAAAGCACAACATCTGGCTGTTAGCATGATAATTTCTGATTGATTGACAGAGGTAAAAATAACCAATATCGAAGAAGCACAGGAAAAAATAGAAGCCGATATCACCAACAATTTTGAAGAGAAATATGTATCTCTCAAATACCGTAAACATAATCCACTCGCTATAATAAAAGGAATAGTCAAGTTCATTAAGAACTGGAAGAAGGCTTTATTGGTCTCAGTCGATGATGTAGGAAGCAGTTCGTCGAAAATGCATGCGTTGTATGTGATGAACGCCATACCGCCTGTAGTCAACAGATGTGCGGCCACGGAAAGGAGAGTGGGCAAAAAGCCAGAACCATAAAGACATATAATGAAGTCTTTAACAGTGGTCTGCGGTACAAGTTGCTCGGATTCAGGTTCATCAGGCGTTCCTTTCTCAGTGTCGTCTGCTCGTTTAGAATTCCCAATTTTGCGGTGCGCATGCAGAACAAGAACCAAGCAGATCATGAAAGTAGATCTGCTAACCAATCCGTGCCACTCCGCTTGCAAGTAAGCATCGGTTAGAAACATGGGCAACACCAATGTGATCATAACATGAGAACCTACTACTCCTTCACTTGGTCTGAAACTTGGACAGTCAAGCATGTCCAAAATCCAAGCTATATCTGCCACACCAAAACCCACTCCCATGAGAAGTTTACCAATAATAGCATCAGACAAATAGGTAGTCTGAATGAGGTAAATGGCCGAAATGATAATCGCAACAGAGCGGAGAGAATACAAAAGGTATCCTCGGTCATTCAAAAACAGATAAGACGCAAGAAGTGCGCCAAGAAAGCCACCTAACGGGAATGAGCCCCCTGATACTCCATGATAGTAAGACCCCAGGTCATTCACAAATGAAGCATGGTTCTTTTTATCACAAGAAGAGGATCTCCAAATTGGCAATACCGACGATTGTAGAATAACCTGGTGCCAATAATGTTTGTTCATAGTAGTAGTGGTGGAATAGGTAACACCCGCACCCACCTCTATAGGCATCATAACTACTACTGGGGAATAGATAAGCTCTGGACAGGATGGACTAGTAGAAAAATACGGAATCCAAATCAATTAAAAACTAAAAAAGTGATTTGAATGGCGACTATTGTCCCCGAGGAATCTTAGTATAAGAAAGCCTAGTAGAATTCTGAACTAGTGAAGTTAAGAGGGGACACGCGCTAAACACGATAAAATTATAGTTGCCCAGTGTAGCGTGAATGTTTAAATTTAAGCTTGATACGATTAAGATCAAGAACCAGATTGCCCAAGTCGAGTCGCAGAACTGACAGTTACTATCATTACACTTAGTGATAGAAAAATACGACACTAAATTAAAATGCAACTAATAGATAAGGGGTATGCATGCCTCTATGGCATCAATTACCTTTAAGAATATCACTCAAAGAAATGTTGGCATATTTTTGAGCAGTCAAGAGAGGACCCGCACCAAACACGATAAAACTATAGTTGCCCAGTGCGGTGTGAATGATAGGGAACAAGCTTGATACGATTAAGATCAAGAACCAGATTGCCAAAATAGATAGAATCGCAGTTGGAACAGCATATTCAGGCTCTAGAGAGGAAATTTCACGCCTATATTGAATGACCAGACCGAAATATGAGAAAATTATGCCGAAAAAGGCAATCTTGGTGAAAACCTCTAGTCCAGAAACGTATCCGAAACATACAAGGGCGGAAGCAACTGATGATAAAACCATGACAGCAGACCCTATTGTTGTTTGAGAAATGCGTTTAGATCCTAGTATGACGAAAATACAGGAGCCGACGAGCGCTAGTCCCATGAAAACTGCAACCTTGTAAACATTAAGGCCACTGTAGGTTAATTCCCCTGTCACTGAAGCCCGGTAGGCAGTATTGGCTATTCCACCCGTGAATATTAAAGCGACACACATGGCTATAATATTATTCAATGGACCTCGTTGTTGAGTATCAAGTGTTATTTTCCGAATGCCGACGTACCACTTTTCCTCATCAAAATCGTACAATTTCACCTCGGAATCAGTGAAAACATCGCTCCAAATGTATCTCATTATGCTAGACAAAATAATAAGAAGAATGCCCACTATAGGCCGAATGCTTGAGACCGTTAGTAAATAGCCGACAGCGAAAGGAGTAAAAAGTAGACCAGCGCATGTTTTTCCGACAAGCATTATAGCTAGCGACATAATGTCGGTACAACCGCGGCGATCAGAAAGAGGTAGCATGGTAAGTCCACCTGATCCGAGTCCCATAACCAGCACACCGAGCATGGTGTTGAACAGATCAGTGGCTTGATAAATGAACTCTCCGGCTAAAACGAGAATAACGGAGAACAGAGTGAATGAACATCTACGCCAATTGCTTGAGGATAGCTGAAGAGAGAGACAGCAACCTATTAAACCGCCGATAGAGAAAACAATGAATGGCGTACCTGAGTAGTGATATCTAAAGTTATCAATTAGACTACCACAGAAGCCATCTTGGCACACATTTGAAGCAGAGATTTTCACCAGGTACGCAAGAGATGCTGGAAGCGTCAATGTGTCAACACAAGAAGAAAGTCCAGTCTCCAAACCTTGGAGGAAATCACGTTTGGAGCACTGGTTCATTGAACGTGGAGGGGATGTAATGATAATTCGCTGCTCCCACTCAGCCCTTGATTTCAGTTTGAAGAGGTAGTAAAGGTCCGCCAATACGAACACGCAGGTAGTTTAAAATATTAAACCTTGATCTGGGTTTGGTACTGGCAGCAACATAAATACGTAACGAGTCAGATATCGATTTGTTCGCGTGGGCCTTCTACCACTGTCTTCTCTTATTTCACTATATAAGTCGAAGCAAGACTTTGAGCACTAATCAAGGATATTTTAACGTTATAATAAATATTTTACAGTATAAGTAAAATTATAAAGGGCTCACATGTCAATTGGACGCATCCACGGATTTTCCAGAAGTTCATTGAGCCCAGGCTTAATGGTAGGACGAGGATTATAATACGGATCATCTTATTCGCAAGTCATTGTGCTGATTAGTACCTACTTGTGATTCTAGGGCACGGTATATTTTTACTTCATGCCGGCGTATATAGAGACGGCGAGAGAGGCGTGTACGCAGTTGCTTGCGAAACACGACAGGTCTTCATTAGTGCTTTCGAAATATGTACCTCGGAACTCGCTGAATGGGTGGCTTGCATTGCGTGCTTTGGCAATTGACACGGCCAAGGTTGTTGACGGTATGCGTGAGTATCCTATAGCACTCACAAGGCTTCAATTCTGGAAAACAGGAATCCAACAGCTGGGTAAAGCTAGTAAGGAGCACAGTAATGATCCTGCCACATTGCAACTGCTGAAACATGCTGTAAATGTTGACGGATCCACCCTCCACAAGAGATACTTGCTAACTTTGATCCAAACACGGGAGACTCAGCTTCAACAAAAGCCCATTAGGCAGATCGATGATCTTGCAAGAATTGGTGAAGGTACCCACTCTCAAGTTCTATATGCAACACTTGATATGCTGCAAGCCAGAGAACAAGGAACAGCTGAATTCCTTGCCGAAAATGCTGATTTGGATGAGACCGTTAGTGAGATCATAGCGCACATTGGACAAGCCGCAGGAATAACTTCTGGAATCCGAGCACTTGGGTTCTATACACAGCGCCAGAACCGCGTCATTCTTCCTGCTGACATTTTACGGAAACATTCGCTGGCTGAACAAGCTGTAATAGAAGGGTTTGAGCATAATAAACTTCCTGTTGAACTCAAGGATGCTGTATTCGATGTTGCCACCGCTGCAAATGACCACCTACTAACTGCCCGAACCAAGCTTAATGCCTTAAAGGAGCAGACAGGAGGAAAGGTCCCCCCATCACTGATAATAACCGCCATGGCCGCCGTACCGCTTCAACTATATCTGGAACGGCTTCAGAGCCTTGACTTTGACTTGTTGAGGCAAGTGCGTGAGTGGAAGCTGCCGTGGCGTTCCTGGCGGAGTTTCAAAACCAAGAGCTTTTAACTGTACATAAAGATTCACATTAGCTCGGATTGAATAGTTGTATATAGTCTACCATATTATTGTAATTACTTTCTCAGGCCACGTCCAACGTTGCCGGCAACTAGAGACGTTCCAAAATAAGCAGTTGCAGTTCCAGCAATAGCTACTAATCTATCTTGCCATCGATGTTCCAAGAGATCAGGGAACTCGTAGAAGGTAGCAGCAGAACCAGCCAACGCAACGCTAACGGCAATAAAGAATCCGTTTAGTGTTCCATCTCCAATGTACCATAGACTAGGAGCAATGAAAACCCATGCAAGAACAGCATCTCTAGGCAGCCTTTCGGTTAGGTATACTAAGCCCAGCAGCGCACCATAGCTGCGAGCCAGATCGGTTTTCCAATTACGCGTGCTATTAGCGTTAGAGTCAGCCACAAGTGATTCTCTATCAGTAGCAGGAACAACGTATCCAGAAAGTACAACGAGCAAACTTCCAGTCACCAAGAGACCTAGCTTCTGATGCTCATTAGGCTGGACGGCGAGGGGAAGATGCACATGCATAAGAAGACTCTGAAGGACACCAAAAATCAGCAGCGACGGGACCCGGATATACCAGTGCTGCCTTCTACTAGTAGTGAATGTTGTTCGATCCGCATTAGAGACTGCGCTTGCCCGTCTGACTTTAGTGTGCATCTGGTGAGCAGGAGGGTGCTCGTTTAGTCCGAATCGTGAGTATCCCGACTTCTTTTCATTCTGCGAAACGACGTCGCCGCTTAGTTCAGCCAGCGACGCGCTTGATCCAAACACGTTGCGCAATGCCGATCCATCCATTGTCCTGTGTTTCGTATAATGGTTGGTCGCTTTGCCAATGTGACGTTTTGTTAGCCTGATGCAGTAAGTTAGGGTAAATGCTGGTACAGCAGCTTCACAAACCGACAGGAACACTGACTACTTCCAAACGAGTGTTACGCGGAGTGGCTGTCAAATTAACACACAACCTGCGTGCATAAATGTGTTTTTGAGAACATAATTTAATAACTAGTTGACTAGAACAGGATTGAAGAGGAATTGGGAACGCTATCTAGCCAAGGATCGTTAAGATCAGGTCAGTGAAGGTTGTACTGAAGCTATGCTATCTTTTCCTTTAAAAACATTTATATACGATATTTCCTTATACCTGCAAGGAAGTCAGGATCTACACAGATTGTAAAAATGATTAAACCAGACACACAGTTGCTGAGCACCCACATGGATTACATGGCCAGTAGCATGTGCACATGGCAGAGCATCGTTCTGGTTGACTAAGACTGATATGGTAAATATAGTTTGGCAGCTAAAATAAGATAGATGGGCAAAGCCCAAGCATCTAGTTCAGCAACTCGCTAGCTAAATAAAAAAATTGAAACACATAAATATAATTCTAATACAATTGAGAATTCAATGACCACAGAATCTGCTTCCAAAGGCTGTGCTGCACGTGAATGCCGTTGCGGCCTATCTCCTCACCTCACCCCCCACACCCTGGCACCAAGGTCAGACCGTTAACTCATACCAGGCGATTTCCAAGCAAAGTTAGGTAGAAGTGAGGGGCGGGATAACTAGGGACGAGAACTACATGCACGCGGATAGTGATACTCTGAAACAAGCTAACATAGTGATTCTAAGTGCTGTTAAATAATTAAACTGATGTATATCTGAGCAATTTTGACTCGCCCGACCTGTTCACATGTAGAGTGTTCTAGATCATATGCTGATTGTTCATATGTGTGGGGTTCGTGGTAAGACCCGTGTATGGAAAGGCTAGGAAGCCAATCGCTCTGGCCCGTGCCAACGGTCTTGAACGGTGCTGCATGCCCAGGGCCAAAGGCACCCAACGCATGCGTTGTCATGTTACTAACGGGTAAGGGGTTGCTAGGGCTTAACTACCGTTAGGAGATGGAAGAGGGTGAATTGGCGAAAAGTATATAAGGCGAATTGAGGGACTATATTTCGGTTTATTATCAAAACTATCAATTGTTTTAAAATCGATTATAATGACTGGATCTCTTAGTGTTGGCTCGACTTTCCCCCAAGGCGTTAAGTTCGCCTACATCCCCTACTCCAAGGAGAACGAGGACGTTAAGGCCTGCGGTGCCCCGATCCAGCTTAGCTTGGACAAGGAGCTCGCTGACAAGAAGGTTGTTATCGTCGCTGTTCCGGGTGCTTTCACCCCGACCTGTATGATCAACCACATTCCTCCTTACGGTGAGAAGTTGAAGGAGTTCAAGAGCAAGGGTGTTGATGACATCATTGTGATCAGTGCTAACGACCCCTTCGTCTTGAGCGCCTGGGCCAAGGTCATGGGTCTCAACGAGTCTATCAAGTTCGCCAGTGACCCCAATGCTGAGTTCTCTCAGTCCGTTGGTCTTGAGATGGACGCTACCAGCAAGGGATTGGGCATGCGCACTACCCGTTACGCCCTTGTCGTTGACCACGGTAAGGTCAAGTACGTTGGCGTTGAGGAGAACCCGGGTGTTGCAACTGTCAGTGGTGCCGACGCCGTTCTTGCCAAGCTCTAAGCTCGTCGCAATTGACCACGATTTTACATTTTCCTTTCATGAGTGATGATTTATCCATTATATAGTGAAATATATACACAAACTTTTATAAACATGCGAGCATGCTCGCTAACAACCTTTCAAAAATTTGCAATTGACCGATCCGAACTCAATTAGAAAATTCCTCTTAATTTAAAAGGTTTCAATGGCTTTGAATCGCCTTGTTTCTTGTCTTCCTCCCTCCCGCTTTTAGCCTCCTGATGGCTCGGGTACCCACCAGTTAGGTAGATCGATTTCGCACGCACGTTGGGATTATCGGTATGACCGTATGTAGTAGTCTGGAAAAATAATTACGAAAAACCACATTTTGGATAATTCTTATTTTTTTTTTTCATATCTTTAAGAAGACTTTCATTGTAAAAAATGTCGACTGTCATTGGTTTGTCTTTCGGTAATACAACGTCTTCTATCGCTTACACCAAGGAGGGTGCTGTCGAGGTTATTGCTAACCCGGATGGTGACCGTGCCATTCCCTCAATGCTTGCCTATGCTCACGGTGATGAGTTCCACGGTCTCCAGGCCAAGCACCAGATCGTGCGCAATGCCACCAACACTGTTGCATTCTTCCGTGACTACGTTGGCGCCAAGTTCAGCGAGATTGATGTCACTCCCTCTGAGCGATCTGCCAAGCCCGTCGAGGGCAAGGACGGCTCCGTTGCTTTTGAAATCGCTGGCGAGTTGAAGAGCGTTGATGAGATTGTTGAGCGTCAGTTCGTTCGTATCCACGAGGCTGCTCGTGACTACATTGGCAAGGATATCGACGGTGTTGTTCTTGCTCTTCCGCACGCTTACCCGGAGACTCAGCGCGCCAAGCTCGTTCAGTTGGCCGGTAAGGCTGGCTTGCCGATCGTTCAGGTCATTGGTGAGCTCAGTGCTGCTTTGGTCGCCCACTTGAGCCGTGACTCCACTCAGGCAACCGCTGATAAGCTCTTCGTCGTTGCCGACTTCGGTGGCACCCGTTCTGATGCTGCTGTCATCTCCTCTAACTCTGGCATTTTCACTGTTTTGGCTACTCATACCGACCGCACATTGGGCGGCCGTTTGCTCGACAATGCTGTGCTCTCTCACCTCTCGAAGGAGTTCGAGAACCAGTATAAGGTCAACCCCCTGAACGAGCCGCGTGCTGTTGCCAAGCTTGTTCTCGAGGCCGAGTCCTTGCGTCGCACTCTTAGCAACTCCACCACCTCTCAGTTCGGTATCGACAGCGTCGCTAGTGGATTTGATTTCTCTGGCAGCTTGAACCGCTTGAAGTACGAGGTTGTTTGTCGCCAGGTGTTCACTAAGTTTGCTGAGTTCATTACTGCCCTTCTCGAGAAGGCCAAGATCAATGCTATGTTCATTGATGAGGTTCTTCTTGTTGGTGGTGTCTCTTGGACTCCCAAGGTTGCCTCTGTCATTGGCAACCTCTTTGACGAGCGCACTAAGGTTGTTGCTCCCAGCACCGATACTAAGGCCGTCGATCCGGATGAGTTGATTGCTCGTGGCTGTGCCATCCAGGGCTCTCTCATTGCCGGTCTTGACCAGGAGGAACTTAGCCAGATCGAGAAGCATTTGCAGGGCCACCATTTGGCCAAGACCGTTGGTGTCGTTCTCGGTGACAAGGTTGTTCCTGTCTTGGGTGCTCACACCTTGGTCCCCACTAAAAAGACCGTTGACATTGAAGGTTCTGGTGACAAGCTTCAGATTGCTGAGCTCGAGGGCGAGATCAAGACCTCCGTTCACAAGCCTGAGCCTAAGGCCCCTGCTGCCGAGGGCGAGGAAGACGATGATGAGAGTGACTGGGGTGACAGCGAGGACGAGGAGTACGAAGAGCATGAGCTTGTTTACAAGCCTGTCAACGTGCTTGCTGAGGTTGATGTCCCTGTCTCTGGTCACGCCAAGGTTACTCTTTACTTGACTGCTGCTCAGAAGCTCCAGGTCGCTGTTGTGTCTGGCGACAAGACCGTCCAGGGCACTATCTAATTAGACACATAACTCACATATTGACGTTTAAGGAAAATCAATTCATTAGAAATCAATGTCCGATTGATCAACTGCTCTTAATTATATATTATCTTGATCCCCTCCATAGATATTCGATCTTTGAGACGAATTGTCGAGCCTGATATGTATTTATAAACTAATGATCTATTCGGTGGGCAGATAATACAACGTGCCCAATCGAACAGATTTAGAATTCCTAGATTGTCTCAAATATAGTTGTACTCTCCTATAACTGTTTATCTATTGATTTCTTCATATATTTTATTCAGCTAATTATATCTCATGCCTTTTCTTAGCTTTGGGTGCTGTGCTGCTGCTGCTGGGCATTAAGCGAGATGTGGTGGACGGTCGTTGGGTTGTGGGAAGAACGGAAACTTATGATGACATAACGTCTCCACCAGAGAGGTTATCATCCTTTTTCCATAGATAGATCAGATTGCAGATGTCATTTGGCTGGCCTGGAGGAGGCGCAGAAATGCCTATGAACGCGGGGGTCTACGGAAACCCGCAGATTCCTCCACAGGTAGCAATGCCCACGCAGATGGCGATGCCGGGTGTTGGTGGCGGTCCGCAGCCACCATCGAGTGCTCCTCAGGGATTCCCTGCGAGTATTCCGCGAGGTCCGGTTGTTTCTGGCGGCGCATCGAATTCTGCGGCGGTGAACCCGTCTGCAGTTAACCCTTCGGCTGTGAACCCGTCAAACCCCGGTGCTTCTGGCGTTGCTGGCGTTGCTGGTGTCGCTGATCAAGTGTGCAATGTTTGGAAGAAGAATTTCGCGTATCATATGGCTCTTTTGCGTCATTATATCTCTGTATTCAACTTCGTGACTATTGATGTCAAATTTCCTGGTATTGTTTCGCGTCCCATTGGAACATTCCACTCTACAGCAGAATTCCACTATCAGACCCTTCGATCCAATATTGATCTAGTTGAGCCACTCCAGCTTGGTCTAACACTGACGGATGCTAATGGAAACGTGCCCCCTGGTGTTAACCACATGGGAACTTGGCAATTTAATTTCAAGTTCGACCCAGAGTCGGCGATGTGTACCTCAGAAGGTCTTGATGTCCTCAAACAGTCTGGCTTGGACTTGGCTAGACACCAGTCTGAAGGCATTGAGCTTGGGGAGTTCTTCGACAATCTTACGACTTCGGGGCTTGTCTTGAACCCCAATGTCACTTGGATAACTTTCTATTCTGGTTATGATTTGGGCTTGTTGGTTTCTCAACTCATAAACCGCGCTGTACCCAACGAGAAGGATGATTATATGGACCTGGTTAAACGATTCTTCCCACAAATTTGGGATGTCAAGATGCTTGTCAAAGCATTCAATCTTAGCCCTAAGAACTACTTACACGAAATCGCTGAAGATTTTCAGCTGTTTAGAGTCTCTGTGTGGTCCTCGGCTGGTGCCGATTCCCGACTTGCTGCACTTTGTTTCTACGAAATAATGCGCAGCCTCGGAGACCATGCATTCTCTGTCAAGAACAGGCTGTTTGGTCTTGAGGGTGATGGCCGCCTCACTGAAGAGGAACTTCAAACTCAAGCCCAGGTGGCCCAGTTCGCACAAGTGGCCCAGGTTCAGGCCCAGGCTCAGGCACAAGCACAAGCCCAGGCACAGGCCGCTGCGGTTCAAGCCCAGGCACAGGGAATGGCTCCCCCGCCTCCCGTTCCTGGTGGCCCGCCTGGCATGGCTCCTCCTGGTGGAGTACCTCCAATGATGCCAATGCCCCCATATATGTTCAATCCTTCTGCTAACCCGCAGGTCGGGGGCAGACAGCCAATGTACTACCCGAACTAAACTGGTTTTGAATCTCTAAGTATATACACACATTGTAGTAATAATTAACAAGCTAACACAACACGCGTCCACGCATCAAATTTCGATTAATCAAGGCGCCGTTTCGCTGTGGTTGTTGATTCGTCTTCGGTTTATATACCTTAATATTTTTGGTTTCTTTTCGATCAAAGTTCAAACTTAAAAAGTATAACCCGTCTTTTAGTGTATCACATGTGAAACAGGATTCGAACGCAGCATTGATAGTTTATCTTGAACCTAGTTGAATTAGTTAGAAGATACGAAAAAAAAAAGGTTCAATGTGAAGTTAGGCGGAGAGGCGGGGGGATGGATGTACTAAACATGAAACGAATCCCGTAACAACACAGATGGCAAGCAATCAAAAGGTTTATGAGCTAGGTGCTAACTTATTTCTCCCTGATCGGACTGAACGTTGCCCAATTGCCTAATGGAGAACGGAATTAAACCGCTGTTCCAATCCGATGTTGCGTTCTCACCAGCATCTCCTCGCCGGCAAAGAAGGTTGACAGTGGGGTCTAATTCAACGGGGCCAGCCAATTTGGGCACAGATCCTGCATCGCATATGGCCTCGTCGTCCTCTGTATCTTTACCGCATATGCTCAGTAACACTGGCAGCTTAGCAAACACCTTTATGGACCCGGCTTTAGATGCCCCGTCTACTGACATAGCTAACAGTCGACAAAAACGATGGTCCACTCTATCAGCTCATTCGGAAACTGATTTGGCGTTTGAAGATTTTCGAAGATCTTCTATGCGTCCTATGTCGCGTTCTTCATCGGTGCGAAGTAATCCCCGGCCTCCTTCTGTTCCTCCCCCGCAAGCTCCCGCTAGTTTCTCCAGTATTGATGTTTTACAGAATCCACATTGGGTACCAGTCTATGCACCTGAAGGCTTTAGTGGTCAAATGGCGCTTGTTTCTCTATCGCAACTTAGAGGCTCACTGGAGATGCCTAGACCGCAACTGATGCACGACACGCTTGGCCCAGAGTATGGGATTCAAGCGAGAGTGAGGACCTCTTGCTCCATTTCTTCGCCGCCAACTTCTTCTCATTCTCAGGGTGAAGATCGGGATCTCAGAGAGACGGAGCCAAAGAACAGATCTGGTTTTATCAGTCGTGTTAAAAGGTGTGTTCGTAGACTGCTACACCCACATCGAAGTAATAAGACAATTCGCGACACCGGGAATCAGAATTTCTCCAATGTACATCTCGCAGACCAAACAAGACCATCCGGGTACTACAGTACTCCGGGTAACAATTTCATGGAGAGTTCAGTACCAAGGTGCACAGCTGAGAGCCTCGATAACGGTGTCTGGTCAAGCCGGAAACAAAACAATTTAGAGCAACAGCATATACGCAACCACGTCCCAGCTAACAGCGATAAAAAATCAAAGATCTCGCGGTGGAAGCCTGACCAAGGGAGATACTACGCATTTCCGGAGGACGACGACAGCAGAAACGAAGAACTCTACGCATACGAACACGAGCAATTAATGCCTGGGAGTGGTTTCAACCGACCAAACAGCCGTATCCCATAGCGAATGATCGTTTTAAGGCATAGAATGATAATATGTAACTAGAACACTAAGCTGTGGCAATAGCACTGTATTGATAGCACCTATTTAATGAACGATAGCAACTCGAGAAACTTTTTCTATTCGACTTTTATCCCTCAAAACTTGCATTGCATTACTTTATCATTTCGTCATTCTTCTCCACCTTTTTTTGTTCACTTCGACCCGCTGCATATCGTTTGATCCTTAAACCCGCAACCCAGGCAGATGCATACACACACACCATAAATATTGATCTACCACTCTTTAAGGCAGGCAGGAGGCTTTAGAGTTAGACACGTAAATGGTGGATTTCGAGTTGTTTCTAAGTAATGTAACAACATATGAGGATCCAGATAAACTCGATGCGGCACTGGATGTACTCCCATTAGAGACATTGTTCGCCGAAGCGGAGGCAATGGCCGATTCCGGCCTGTCCGAGGAGGATCGCGTAGTGAAAGCACTACTTAAATGGTTCAAAACGTGGTTCAAATGGGTCAACGCGTTGCCTTGTGAGTTCTGCGGGTTCGAGAAAACAGAAGGACCCGTACCTACAAAGCCAAACGATGCTGATATACTGTATAATGCGAATGTCGTTGAGCTTTGGCACTGCAGCCAATGCCAGAAAGACTCGCGGTTTCCCAGATACAACGATCCTATCAAACTACTGGAGACTCGCAAGGGCAGATGTGGGGAATGGTGCAACGTTATGCATTTAATGCTTCGCGCTCTCGGGAGAGACGTGCGATTCATTTGGAACTCAGAAGACCACGTGTGGAATGAAATATGGTCATCCCGGGCAAATCGATGGATCCACATCGATAGTTGCGAGGCTGCATTTGACAATCCCTTGATCTACGCAGACGGGTGGGGCAAGAAGATGGCCTATGTTATTGGGTTCAGTTTAGGAGGGGTTCGTGATGTTACCAAACGGTATGTTCGAAGGCCAGATGCTGCACTGCCTCGCCAATTGATTGGGGAAGGGCAGCTGGATATTCTGCTCACTCAACTGACTTCGGACCGCCGAGCAAACTTCGATCCGGTGGATCTTGTAGAATGGTACGAACGTGACGAGTCTGAAACTCGTGAGCTTGCCGATCTGAGTGCAACCCCTGCTACTAATGAACCACTTCCTCCTAGACAGAGTGGTAGTGCAGAATGGACTCAGTCACGAGGAGAAGCCGGGGATGTCACTAGCGACTAATCCTTTTGTGTTCGATGCATCCACTCAGTTCCCCCACATAAAAAGTGTCTTCACACCTGTTAACTTATTTCACAAGTAATCCTATATAAACGACAATTGCATGCTTCTTTACCTCTGAGCTGAAAATATATTCGAATATTCTTGCATCATGAATATGCGTGCATGCCACTAATCTACAAGGCGGATGTGATATTTACGTGTGGTATTTACCCCCCTGCCCTGATTTCTAGTTGACCTTTTTTCATAGAGGAACCAATGTCGGACCGTTTGAGCCAGCTTCAAACGTGTCTTGACCAGCTTGTTACTCAATTTTTCTCGAGTATCAACTACATCAACCAGCACCATGACCTGAAAGTACCTGAAGAGTCCCCGTCGCATGTCGTGAAGATCGAAGATCCTCAGGCCCCACCGGCCCCATCCGTATCGCCCGAACAGTTGGATGCTTCAATAAAGGAGCTGTCAAAGGATATAGTAACAAAAGCCAAGCAAGTGGAAGTGCTCATTGATAGTCTTCCTGGGCTTGACAATGTTTCTGGAGACTTAAAAAGCCTTGAAGACGAGCTAGAGAGCGCTAGAGAGGAAGAGGCTGCGGCCGCCAAGGAACGAGAAGCGATTTTGAAGCAATGCGACGAATTGATTATGAGAATTACCTCCTATAAAACAGACTTGGAAAAGCTAGGACCTTAGGGGTTTTTAATTGATGATAAAGAGCAGATAACATGTATATCTATACGAAAAACAAGAAAAAGATATCGGTAATCATTACTTGTTTGATGTGCACATCTCCGACAATACAGAGTATTTGTGCGACTTAATCTCATGCTGCAGAGCCTCAACGAAACTGGATCTGGCGCTTTTTAAAGAAGATGGAGGCCATGCTCCCATTAAAGAAGTATTTTCATTGGAAACAACCAAGTCTTCGGCCTTGGGATCGAGCCGGGCACTGGCCGGAACCTGTGGATCATGCATAGTATATGAAACTTCGTAACTGAGTTTAGCTTTCGACAACTGAATGAAGGCATTCCTCCAGGCTTGAGAAGCTGCACGCTTCTCCGATTCGTACAAGCTCACTGCATCCAGATACTTCTCAATATCCTCGTCGGAGAGCATGGCCTTAGTCACCTCGGCTCTCCAGCCTTTATACATACACATGATATATGCCAGTAGTGATAATGGATCCATGCAAAGATATGTACATGTTTGAATACACTCATATTAATATATTTATATAAATTTGTATAAATTGATATGTTTGTATGTATCTGTATATGTATATGTGTACATATATTTATGTATACGTATATATATTTATGTGTATGTTAGTGTCTAATTCGGAATAAGAAATTCCAAAATATGTTACTTTTGTATTTCAAAATCGAGATTTTGTTTGATTTCGTTTAATAAATAGAATAAATAGATTTCAGATAGATCCTAGCTTCGCAATCGCTGTTTTGAAGTCGGCTTCCAGTCGAACTCTGCGTTGCTTGCGAGCGTTGCGCTCACTCTTGAGCTGTTGAATAAAGTCCGCAACAAGATTCAGTTTGGTATACTCGTTGGCACTGCTTTCTGTCTGGACTTTCTCCAACCTGTCGGCAAGCTTGGTGCATCGCTGCTCCAGCTTACACACTTCGTTGTGTTTCGTGCGTTGCAGCTCGGCCCACACGCGAACAGAGACGTCCAAACCTTGCTGCTTCGACTGCTGCTCTCTTTGAGCTTCCTCAACCTTGTTGACAAGCTTAGAAACTTCTTCAGCAGACTTCGCCGAGTCCTGGCTTTGTTTCTCTAGTTCAGCAAGTTCGAGTTTTTGTTGCGCAACACGGTCTCGAAGAGCCTGGATCCGTTTCCGGGACCTCTCGTCAGATTTGCGTTTCGTCACTAGTTTTGTGCTGAGACTATCGATTTCGTGACGCATCCCGGAGAGTTTCTTTAAACAGTCTTTTCGGAATTTGCGCAATCGGGCCTTTTCATCATTAAGCGTAGTTATAATTGACTCTAGTGTTTCACTGTACACATCAACACGTCTCCGAGGTCGGGATACCGAATCGTCAACGGATGCTGAAGTATTGGTTCCTGTGAGTGGGGGAGCAGATGATGCGGGTAATGCTGCTGCCGGAGATGATGATGATGACGTAGATAACAAGTTAGGAAGAACAGATGAAGATGGAGATGAAGTGGACGAAGTGAATGAGTCGTAAGATGATTGGGTAGTACAAATGTAGAATTCAGCAGTCATGTCTGTATGAGCTTTGTTGTGGTCCGCTTCATGTATATCAATGGATACAGCTTTGACAGTGTAAAGCGTGTTTGCACGAAGACCAAACAATATAGCGATTCCCTGGTCATTGGATGCATATACTTGTGACCATGGAACATCGTTCACGTAGAAACGGAGCGAAGAAGGATGTGGAAGAATGACACCAGCGAAAGAAGCACCAGCATATCTGATTTGAGGAGTGACTTGGGTATTAGAGGATTTAGAAGCATGCAATGCAGAAGACGGCCTCACAAGTGATCTGTCACCCATCAAGTACAGGTATCCACGGACAACAAGGGTCCACATCAAAGGAGAGCGTTGTTTACCACTTCGCTTCGCACTCTTGGACTCAAGGTGTGGATTATGCGGTAGTGTTGCAGCTCTGTAGCTGATCAGTAATGTCGAAACAAGTAAAATTATCTTTAATGAAAGCTCGAAGGTCTCTGGAACATCAGAAACGAGCCATTCTACAAACGGGAACGCAATTACCAGCAGTGCCGCAGTGTCGCGGACTGGCTTAGCTTGGATCAGTCGCTTTTCCATTTCTTTCTATTATATTAAATCAAGAAATAGTGAAATGAAATGAATTGCGATCTGCTCCTTATACCGTTCAAAGTTGGGGACGGAGTCAAAATTGAGAACGGTCCCCAACCCTGGAAATTGAGGAGGAACAACCAACAAGCTGCTGCTGTCTCTCGTCAAAGTGGAAGTGAAGAACGAACGAAAGGCAAGGGAAAGGGTGGATGTGTCCAGTGATTGAGAAGAGCTAAAGGCGGAGTGCCACAAAATATAGAGATTGAAGGAACAAGTTTCGAAAAATTATGAGAGAAGAGTATCTAAACGCTGAAATTTCTAAAGAAAATAAACCAATGTCTGAAGTCGCCATTGAGTATGAGCTTGTACCTATGGTTCCTGTTCCAATTCCTGAATTATCCGAGGTCCAGGTGATATCTGAACAGGAGTTTAATGAGTTCTGGGTTTTATGTACCAAACCAATGCAACGCATTGAGTGACCAGATGTGTTTCTAGAAGTTCTGCGTTCCAGCAAACCTAGCTCTTAGGCAACTCAAGTAAATAGGTAAATTTGAGAATATATATATATATATTAGAGTACATATATGTGAGTAAAATGTGTGTACTCCATTATTTCTTTTCTTGGGGGTTTATTTAGTTGTTTCTTAGTTTGTGTTTCCTTTAATTTTCATAGATATTCGGGGTAAAAACCATATGCTCTTTGTTCATTCCCCGTCTACTGGAACTACAGTGACAACACTCTTGCCCACAACTTCAGTGTGCGCCTCATAGTCTTGCTGGTCTTGTTCCGGAGTCTGCTGGCCTTGCGGTTCCGGCTGGTAATTTTGCTCTACGTTTTCAGCGGGTCTATGAACAGCTTCCTGAACAACCTCTTCCTGATAGTAGTTGTCGGTGTCAGTGTTTGCGAAATCGTTGTCAACATAATTCTCGTAAACGACCTCATCGTTAACATATCCGTTATTAACAAACTCGTTTTGGACATTCTCGTTGTTAACAACGTTCTCATCAGTGCCTGTCGGGCTGGGGGCAGCTAGTCCGTGCCACGCAGAGTACCTGGACTCCTTGAGATTAGCGTTCAAGTCTTTGTATCCGCTGCGGTCGTCCAAGAACAAACTGCAGTCAAAGTCCATATCGAAGAACTTGCTGCGGTTGCAAAGGCTGTTCGTCCAGGCAGTGCCATAGATTAGAGGTGAGAACCAGAAGAACCATGCAACAACAACACTCAAGAACAGACCAGGAACGATTCGGCCAACAATGGCGGGCTTGACAACCGAAGCAATAAGCTCAAGACTTTGGCCAATCATAAGAATACCGAAGTAAAGACTTCCGAGGTAGTGGTGCAAGAACAACTGGCGAACCATGAAGAACGATGGGAACAAATGGAACCACCATCCGAGAGCATAGTTGCCAAAATGGTGATCGAAGAGAGCCCACGGAGTGTCCGCTCTAGGGAAGTAAGTAATACCACCGAAGTGCTGCCAGTACAGAAGGCGAGCACACTTATAAACAACAAGTACGGCAATACCAAGAGCGATGGCCCAGTAAACAGGGAGGTTACCAACCAAGTACACCTGACGGTAAGACTCTCCCCACATGTTGATACCACGCTTCAAAATCACCCAGGATGTGGGTCTCGACTCCCAGAAGTGAGGCTCGGTCAAGTCCTTGTTGACGTTCCACATGGCCTTGTTGAGTGCTACTAGTTTTTCCCAGAAAGTCGGAACAGCATAGTTAAACCTAGGGGTGGACTCAGGAAGCTCTGGGTGATAATTAGACTCAATGAACCACAGAGTGTTGTGCTCCTTTCCGCCGCGAATACAAGAAACCTCCTGCTGGTCGAAGCCCCAGTCCGGAAGTCTGACATTCTTAGAGTAAAGCAAGCATCCCATCATAGTGTGTTCAAGCTGGAAATATGTACGAAGAGCCTGAACGTGGTCCTTGGCATCGACACCAATGGACTTCTTGTCAACAATCTTCACTCTCCAGTTGTCATTCCAGTCACCGTCGAATCCCTCGAAACCGTAACCAGAAACCTCGGAGATGTAGTCCTGGTTGCTCATCGGGGCACGGTGGTCATGGGTGTGCAACCTGCGCTCAGTGCTGGTGTGCATCAAACGAATGACAGCACCATCCTTGATCGGAACAGGGCCGGCCAAGTTATCAGGGTTCCAGTCCTCGGTACCGTTCTCAATACGCCACAAGTTGTTATCGTCAAGATGAGCGTACAAGGTAACTTGTTGCTGCTCAGAGCCACTGGGATAGGTCTGGATGTGGGAGTGCAACCAACCGCCATTAGTGTCAACGTGACGCAAGCTTACAGTTGAACCGAAAGCAACGTCGGCAGGAACATCAGTGGGAAGCTTGTTGTGCTTAAGAGAGGCCTGGAACCATCTCGGCAAGAGGTCAGCACCATCACCGATGTTGTCTACACAGAAGAAGTGGAGAACAAACATACCAACATAGAATGCAATAGGGACAGCAATGAGGCAAACGGCACGGAAGCCGAAGTGCTTGGCGAACCTCGGGGTAGAAACAGTGACGTCACCCCAAATCCACCAAAGCTGGTAGATAGTCAACACGCCAATCCAGCCGACAGTGAAGAGACCAACCCACTTAGAGGACACAGTAGCACCGAGGCCCAAACCGGTCAGGAAAAGGTATCTGATCCAAGACTTACTGAAGGGAATGGTGTTCTCGAACCGCTTGAAAGCATAAGCAGTAAGGGCAATGAAGAACACAAGCGGAGAGTCGAGCAAAATGTAACGAGACTCAGTAGCAAACGTGTTCTCAAAGGTCAGAATAAGCGCAGTGACACCGGCGACCATTGACCTGCAACCGGAAGCGCGGAGAGTCGCGAAGCACAGAGCGATAGTAGCCAAACCAGATAAGGCAGGCAGCATACGCATGGTCAAATATGGGATGTGCGGACCGATGTAATCGTCACCGATGTTGGTGAAATCAAAATCGGAATCACCGTCGAAGCCACCAAGGAATGCAAACACGGCAAACAGCATCTTGGCCAGAGGCGGGTGAACGTCAAAGAAAAACCTGCCAATAATATACTTCTTGGCAAATCCACCGAAATGCACCTCATCAAAAACAACCGAATCCGGCCAGTCAAGGCCCCAGAGTCTGACAATAGAGGCAATCACCATTACAACACCAAGAACCTTCCAGTCGCGTTTCGACAACCTACGCTCGGCCTCAAGACTGGCATCTGGCACAGTCGGTCTGAACGGACGCTTGGCATCAACGGGCGATCCGCCAATCACGTCCTCGTTTCCTTTCAACGCGCCATACGAAGGATTCTTCCCCATTTTGCCTTCGAAGTATCAAAGGTTTTCTTTGGAAGAATATGATCTGGTCACTTCGTGTATACGAGTTAAGTCGGGAAGAAGGACACATGGGCGTTTCTCTAATTCAGGGTAAGGGCCCCTTATGCAGCCTAAAACTATTTCTTGAGACGCGTTTGCAGACGTGGACGGGGGGTGTAGTGACGAGGGGGGGGGTAGTGAGTGACGTGAGATTTCCGGTTCAAGGGCTATGAAAAAGGGCGGTGCCATGGGTGTAATGGACTGGTTCAAGTAGAATGTTACCCACTCTAGTGATGTTGCAATGTATTATAATGTTGGTTTAAATTATAGTTAAGGATGTACATGTCTTGAAACGGAGCTGGGTTGGCCAGAATGCCTGGATCCTCTGTGCAGTATATGAGTCTACACTGGCTGAAAAAAGGAGGAAGCGGTCAAGTAGTGATAGTTAAACAGTCGATAAACTTATATGGCATAAAAAATACATGTTGTTTAAGGTTTCTAATAAAGTGTTTTTCAATTCGGGGCGGGAACGGCATCTTTGGCCAACAAAAGTGACGTTTTTAATGCTTTTGAGTTTTAAATTCCAGGGCTTGGATCAGCCGAGGTTAGGTTTGTTACTTGCATGGCGGGTGTCTATACCAAGGAGGGAACAGCACCAAGGCGGGCTGAAAAGGGTCCTAAACCCATGGATCCAGGGGAGGAAAGGGATATTTCACACATGCTAAACATGGCTTAAAATTTATTTAAACTAGAGAAATTGTTTGTAATTGGCTTCTTTTTTGGCTCTATATTACTCTATATGCATTATATATATCACTCGCTTTCCTATCTGCTAAGCTAGCTCGTCACTCTGGCTAACTAATCAGTCATACACACTCTCAAGTCTTTCAGGAGGAGCACACAGTGCACAGTTTTTCAGCTGACTTAGTTCGCCAAGCAACCAACCGAAACTATAGAGAGCCCTAGCGACTCAAACCCGGAATGGTAACGCTCAGCCAGCTAACTAAAAAGCTGATTTCTAACCCGGACGCCCTCACGGAGTCGGAGATCGACTCGGCTCTCACCAAGATCCTCAAGGACGATGATGTTCATGAACTACAAATTGCAGCTTTTCTCGTTGCTGCACGAGCCACCCGCAGAGACCATACTCCAGATTTCATTGCTGCGGCTGTGGCCAATTTGAAGGGCGAAGCTCGCCAAATAGAGGGTGCCCCGAAGGACACTCACTTCGTAGACATCGTTGGTACGGGAGGTGATGGACAAAACACGTTCAACGTCTCTACGACCTCCGCCATCGTTGCCGCAGGCACTAATTTGGTAAAGGTGGCCAAGCATGGTGGGCCAGCATCCACATCGACTTCAGGTGCTTCTGACCTGCTCACTCACCTTGGAATTGATCTGTCTAAGGTCAATGATAAGAGCGTCGGCAAATTACTCACCGACGCAGACTTCGTCTACATGAGTGGGCCTGTTTTCCACCCGATTCTGGCGCGCGTTAAAGCCATCCGCAAAAACCTAGGTATCCCTACAATCTTCAACCTTGTTGGACCCTTACTTAACCCTGCGTCGATAGGGGCTAGGGTCTTGGGTGTATATACCCCTTCGCTGGGCAGAACATATGCGGAAGCAGCTGGTCGACTGTTTCCTGGCACAAGAGCTTTAGTTGTGTGCGGTGCTGAAGGACTTGACGAAATCTCACCTGCTGGCGACACTTACATCTGGGAGCTTCTTCCTTCTGGAGAAATAAAGGAGTACACTATCTCCCCAACTCAGGATTTCGGTCTCCCTGTCCACCCATTGGCTGACGTTGCCAGCGGAACCCCTCAGGAGAACGCTGAGCTTGTTCATAAGCTTGTATCTAATGAGCTCAAGGAGGGCCACCCGATCCGCGACTATGTTCTCTTGAATACCGCTGGTCTGCTTTACATTAGTGGAGTAGCTAAATCATTAAAGGAAGGCGTTGCTATGGCCGCTCAAAGCATTGAGGGTGGAGGTGCGAAGAAGGCGCTGGAACATTTCATTTCTGCAGTGGGCAAATTGTAAGTTACTAGACCTTATATGCGGATGAAAAAATACTTAAAAAAAAAAAGGTAGTAAAATAATAAAAAAGTGTTCATGATTTCAATATGCGTTCATTTGGAGTCAGCCTCATTGTCAAACATCGGGACACCATACTTCTCGCCCAAGTCGTTATGTCTGCGTAGATCCTTTCCGATCTGGTCAATGCGCTTCATGTGCTGATTGCTCAATCGAACGAGCTCCATGTTGGTGCGCATACGCTCGGGGTTGGATGACTTAGGCAAAATATTGGTGCCACGCTGAACACCCCATGAAAGTACGACCTGCGCAGGAGATACACCGATCTCGTCGGCAATATCAACAACAATGGGGTTCTCGTGCTGGCCCTGAGCCAAAGGACTGTAAGCCTGTACAGTAATATTGTGGGACTTGCAGAAGTCTAGGAGCTTCTGCTGAGGCAAGTTAGGATGCATCTCTACCTGGTTAACAGCAGGAGTAACCTTGGTAGTAGGCAACAACTCCTTCAATGCGCGAATAGTAAGATTAGAAACACCGATGTTTCTCACCTTAGACTTGGGAAGTTTCTCCATGCGAGCCCAGACGTCACTGTACTTGACAGAGGGGTCGACGTCCAAACCACGAAGCTGCTTAGGGTCCTCAGGGTTGCGCTTGAAAGCTACAGGCAAGTGAATCAGAAGCATGTCCAAGTAGTCAACACCAAGTTCCTCCAAAATTTCATCAAGAGATGCCTCGGGGTTGTCGAAGTGAGAACCCCACACCTTGGAGGTGATCCAGATGTCCTTTCGGGGAACACCAGACTCACGAATGGCTTGACCGACTTCATGGTGGTTCTGGTAAGCAACAGCGCAGTCAAGATGGCGATAGCCAGCCTTCAATGCCTCCTTGACAGAGTCCTTGGCTTCGGTACCCTGTTGTTTCCAAAGGCCATAGCCTACGGCAGGGATCTTATTACCATTGTTAAGGACCACGTCAGGGGCCTCAAGACGGGTAAGAGTGTATGTGGATGTCATTGCTAAGAGTGTGAGTGAGAGTAAGTGAAAAGTTGACTTGTTCAATGGATCTGATGAAGTAGGAAAGAGGGGTGTTTATATAGTTTTCTGGATATACCTCTCCAGGCGGAATTAGAAAACCCAAATCAACATGCATGTGGTGTTACACCCGCAATCTGGAGCGTCATATCCGCAATATGCAAGTGCTCCACCGTTATTCTCCATGTGGAACCACTTCATGCATATTAGCAGGTTCAGGGTTTCAATTAGTGTTGATATTGGACGTTCGCAACCCGTGCCGAACCTCATGACTTCCCTATGAATTTCGTGACTTTGACAATTTTCACCCGGATAATTCTCTCGGTACCGGCCTATCCAAGGTTGGGTAATTGAGACATCCCAGCGTAGGCATTGCTCTGGAACGGCCTTATGAACATGAGAATGGCTTCTGAGCAGATCGCTAGGCTGAAATACATATTTGAATAATTATAGGTGGGAATACATTTTTAGAATTGTGGCATCGATTTTGCGCGGCTACGACCCTGCCGATTTTCCCTTTTCCTTTAGCATTCATGTGAACTTTTACGGTTGAACGCAATGACGTCAACAAAGACGTCATGGGAAAAACAGTATGCAAGCCTCCTTTTGTGTACTTTCTCGTATCGATTAGACCTGCTAATTAACCCATCTTTCCCCAGTCACAGGACATTTCTGCTACTTTACGCACGCTCCTCATCTCCTCACTGGAATAGGGCAGCCTAACCCATTCCCCATATTGCGTAGTGATCCCTGCCCTAATCGTGACATGCGCTTCTCCAGAGACGTGCGATAGAGTGTACAAGCTGGCCGCTGCGCACATTCAGTTGCAGGGAAGTACGTTTCGATCTTGCACTATCTGGCAGGTAACGCACCCTGGTAGCACTGTCGTGCCTGTAGGGAAGCTGCGTTTGCGTAGAAACTCTTGTATTTTTATGCATTTATTTTCTATTAGTATTTTATCATATTTGTTATTATCATTATCTGTACCGGACTAAATGGGCAACTACGCATTCTGATTTCAGCAACGTCACTCCGTTCCGCAGTTGCATAGCAACATGATTATCATATTTGAGCCCGTTACAGCCGCAGGGTTTGTGTATACCTCAGGCCATTACGAGAGGAGAATAAGGCTGACAACCGCGCAGGTGGGCCAAGGATTTCGCTGAGTTCTGTATTGATGCTGTGTCAGTATTTATGCAAGCAAAGAAAACCTTGCATACTTTTGCTGAATAACGCGAAACCGTCTCCCGCTTCCGTACCCAACCCTGAGGCCATTCTTACCGTATGCCGCCGCCACCCCAGATTAATAAAAAATAGAAATCCTAGTTATACTGTGGAAATTCGCTAATGCATTAAGTATGTATATGTAACCACTCGCTTAGTGTCGGTGGGTCAAGCAGATTAATAGTAATAAAAATCTGGGAATGGGGTGCTGGCGGTTCAACTAGCGAATATGATAGCGGCGGAATGAGATATAAAGTTGATTGATAACAATTAATTAATTGGACTAAACTATAAGCAAAATGCCGTTCGTTGTTATTGAATTATAATTAGCATCCGTATATTTCCACCACTCTCTGTAGCTAATCAATTTTCCGAAAATTGTCCAGGTTACAGGTTCACGGCGGTCATTAAGTCCTCAACCGTACGGCTCTCGAGGGACCCTAGGTATTTCTCCGTAGCGTCGACATGTTCACGGAGTAATTCCCGATCGTTCCCTGCACTCACCGCGTAAGGGGTCACTGGGACTTTTTGGTTCGAGGCTTTTTTGCTTGAGGCTTTTACGTCTACCGCCATTGGATCCCGCGCCATCATGGCTGGTTTCCTGCCAGGTGACATTTCAAGTGACAACGACGATAACCCGTGCACCAATGCTGCATCTCCCAATTCCTTGCTAACTCGCTCGACCCTTCTATTGAGAGATGAGAGCCGGCTATCAATAGTGTCAATGGCCACTATTATATTACCTAGATCCAGGGATTGATTATTTTCAAGCATCAGGAACAACGACTTTTCTTTCGCTGATTTGATTGTGTCATTAAGTTTAGCGTATTTGCGCTGCAATTCTTGTTTGCGATACATGCTCGCCAGTGGCAATGGGCGCAAATGATATGCCTCTTCGCTTGTTTCTGTGTCCAAGTTGTCTAGCTCAGTCTTCAATTGTTCGCACTCCGTTGCAGCATGCATCACCTTGTCGACAAGATCACTGACATCTCCAAGCATTTTCTTTGACTCTACCGCTGCAGACCTGGCGCTGTCAAACACGTGTTGGTGGCTGAGCATTATGCTGGGCATATCCGCTATATGCACATTGTCTGTAGAAGACTCTTTGTTGTTGCTGCTGATGCTATTGGCATTAGGAGTAGCGCTGTACTCGGTATAGTTCTCCAGAACCTTGATGTTATGATCAAGCACCTGAAATAGCATATTAGTTTCTCCATAGATACTATCAAAGTCGTTGAGATCCTTAAGATCATCTGATCCCAATACTTCCTTGAACTGTGCAAGTTGAGATCCGATACTTTGAGTCCATTCCGTAGAACATAATTTAGCTGCTCTTGACGCTTCAAATGCTGCCTTTTTAGCATCTGCTTCAGCCTTGGCTTCCGCTGCTTCCTTAGCTTTGGCTTCGGCCTCCGCATCGGCATTTGCTTTGGCTTCTGCCTCTGCTTTTGCCTTGGCATCAGCTTCCTCCTTTGCTCTCGCATCGGCCTCTGCCTTAGCTTTATTGTCAGCTTCTTTCTTAGCTTCTGCCTCTGCCTCTGCCTTAGCTTTGGCTTCCGCCTCTGCTTTTGCCTTGGAATCAGCTTCCTCCTTGGCTCTGACTTCATCCTCTTTGGTGTCTTCATTTTGTTTAGTGTCGTCTTTATCCTTAGCTTCAGAGTCCTCTATAATCTCGGTCTCCACCTTCTGAGGCCTTTCCTCGAGATCCTTACTCTTCTCCTCCGACTTCGTATCGTTCACCGAAGCAGGTTCAGCAAACGCTGGCTTGGGTTCCGGGCTTGTGAATTTCGCAAATGGGCTTGAATTGGCTAGTGAACCAAACCCGGGCTTCGAAAATGCTGAGAATGGTGACTCAGTGGCGGGTTTCGCACCAAATGGCGACTCAGCGGCTGGCTTCGTACCAAATGGCGACTCAGTGGCGGGTTTCGCACCAAATGGCGACTCGGCGGTGGGTTTCGCACCAAATGGCGACTCATTTGTGGGTTTCGCACCAAATGGCGACTCGGCGACTGGCTTCGCACCAAATGGCGACTCATTTGCGGGTTTCGCACCGAAAGGAGAGGCGTTGGATTGTTTTGCAAAGAATGGAGAAGCGTTGTTGAATCCGTTAGGCTTTTGCTCAACTGGCTGAGCCGGCTGGGTCGGATTTGTTGGTTCTGGGGTTGAAAAAATAGATTTAGGATTCGACAACGCAGGTGTGGGTGCACTTGATGTGTCTTTCGCAGACGAAAGCCATGAGCTTTGGCCCCACTTAGAACCAAACGTAGGGGTAGTACCTTGGTTTAAGCTAAATGATGGGAAAGCAGAAGTATTGGATGCAGGTGCCTCTCCAGATGCAGTTGCAGGGGGTGCTTCCCTTTGGATTTCTCGGTCCTCGCTGTCTTCATCACTCTCTCCACTGCTGCTGCTCCCGCTACTGCTGCCACTGCTACTTCTGCTATCGCTAATCTCGCTGTTATAACGATCCTCCTCATTAGACTCCTCTCCGTCATCCTGAGCATCGTTATCTGAATTTTCTTCACTGTGGCTTGCATTGGAGCTCTCAAGAGTAGATCGTGCGGAAACATCTTGAGTACCTTCTCTCTCGCTGAAGTCCTCATGGGAGATTTCTTCCACTTCTTCCTCGGAGATAGTCCCTTTAGCTTCGCTGGGCGTGATCTGTTTTAAGCTCGACGCTTCCAATAGTTTACCAGAGTGGACCTCCGTTTTTTCGCTGATCGCTTTTCTGCTTGCAATATGCCAGGCCAAAATTCGGCCCTCTTGCGTAAGAACGAGCCAAAGTGGTAACTTGGATGCTGTGTCAATGCCTTTCAAAGGTGAAACAACGGTGCTAGAGTCACTCAAGTCAAGAGCAGCACCGAGGGTGACAATGTCTTCGTCTTCAGTGGTGAATGGCAACTTATCAGAATCGTCAATCACACACATTTTCTGGTTTTGCGATAGCAGAAGCATATCGGTTGACTGGGAACAGGCGCCAACCACAGTGGACTCGTTCTCTGCTGGGAAACCAGAAATCGCGGACGAGAACCATGCAAACTCTTGCGAAGTGTCACCGAAAGGAGGACACGGTTCATCTACTTGAAGCCAATCGTCTAGAGCTGCACCATTCTGAATGAACATCAAGTAGTTTTCATCGTCAGAAGAGTCCACAGCGACAACTGCAAGCTGGCCATTGCTCAACTCACCGATCCACTTCAATTCTCCTGCTTCTGATGGAAGCTCAATGCCGTTAGCACCGCTTAGTATTGAGTCGTCCGATGATCTAATTGTGAATGGAGTAGACGCGTCTTCCACTTTTGTGGTTGAATCTTCTTCGACCTTGTACACCGATCCTGAGGTTGTTGAGTAAACGAAACCTTGCGTTTTATAAAGTGGCTGGATCGAGCTAACCAAGCTATCGTCAGGCGTCTTTGACGAGGCCACTAGGTCCAAAGTGGGCACGTCGTACAGCTCAATCAACTTATCTGAAGAAACAACAGCCAGCTGCTTTCCATTCGCTAAGAACTTGAGTTGTAGAATACCGGGGCGTTTGCAAATTTTTGTGTTTTCAATACTCTCCTTTTTGTTGGCAAATGCAGTGTGCAAGTCTTGCGTGGTGCCCAAAACAAAACCACCGTCGTCTGAAGAGCCTCCTGCCGCAAAATACTGCGAGTCTGGCGACAATGCAAGAAGCTGTAGAGCTACAGACTCGTTCGACGTCTCCTCTCCACTTCCGGAAATAACTGGTATTCCTTCCTTAGGCCCAAACGCCTTGAAGGACCAGTCTTCGGTGTCCGTCGTCTCTACACTCATGCTGTGTATGGTTGGAGCTAACGTAAACAAAGGTTATATAGGTCAAGGTATTAAAAAGAAGATCAGGAAATACATAACCTTACAAAATAAAAAATCATGAGCTAATAGAAGTGCATGCTTTGATAACAGTGTGCTTAGTTCCACTTGAATCTTCACTAGTTATTAAAAAGACAGAGCTAAAAAAATTAAAGTCAAATCGTTTCATACTTTGGTTCCTTGTTTCTACGCAGAGCATCAATCGATGCCAAGAATTATAAGTAGATTGGTGTTAGCCGTATGGTGTAATTTGTTGGATCGTGATAAATAATAAATATTATGGGATTCTGAATCGAGAGAAAGAGACTTGAGGCAGGAGAATTTGACTCAATTGCATGTAGATAAATAATCGCAAGTCGCCATTTTACTGTCTGGAGTCACTTCTGTTTCTCTAATCCTCGTACTACATCCTTGAGGTCCTCGGAAATCAAGTACACTTGTTCGAGCTGAGCAAGCTCGCGTTGGAACTTTTTGTATTCGTCTATAGAGGTTTCGAGTCTCAATCGCGTATGTTCTGCTTGAGCCAGAACGCCGTTGGGATCCTCTTGGTCTTTTGAGAGCCGGGCCAACGATTCGTCTCTAGACGTTTCTGCAACGGTGTCGATGTTCGTCCGCGCACTCTCCAATACAGCATTAAACTCATCAGCCAGATTCCGAATGGCTTCCTCTAGTTTTTCCATGCTTCCATGGATAGCTTGGAATCGATAGAAATACAACGAGTGTTTTTCAGGGCTCACCGATGGTTCGGGTTCCTGCGTTTTTTTGCTCGATTCGGATTCCGTACCGGATCGATGAGTCGCCTCGACTTTGTGTGTGTGTAGCTACGCTGCCTTATGAGTGTGCATCATAAGCATATAGCTAGTCAGTAGCCGTATAGTGTTTTTGTGGGGGTAGGATGTGAATCACGTGCGTGCCGTACTGAATGTGAATTGGGTGGGTTAGGTGTCGGGCGGTTACTACTACGTCTTGTGGGTAACAAGTGCGTTTCTGTGCCTTTATAGGGCGGGTGAGCTTTTGGCTGAACGAGAGCGTAAGAAAGACACCATAATTAATACTGGATGTGGATCAGAGGCGCGTGGACGTCAAGAATCGCTAGACGGGGCTATGCGACCGTTCAATGGAGAGAATGGGCACAGAGTGCGTTCGAACAAGCACAAAGTGAGAACAAACTAGTGTTCGTTAACAGCTTTTCTCACTCCCAATGGTGTGATATGATGGCGAAGGATACCTTTACAAACGAAGACGTTGTTAACACGCTGAACTCAAAATTTGTTCCTATAAAGATCCAGAAAGATGATAACCGGGCCATTGATAAGTCTTTGATGATGTTTCTTCAGCTAAAGGCCAATGGACAGGGCGGTTGGCCCCTCAATATCGTCCTAACACCCACGAAGTTTCAGCCATTCATTGCCGCCTCCTATTTGTCTGCAGACGACTTGAACAAGTTTTTGAAAGCGGGATCTTCTGTTTGGTCTGAAAAACCAGAGGTTTGTGAAAATTTCAGCGAAGAAGCCACGCAACAACTCATAAGTATTCGAGACTCGGATCATGGAAAACAAACGCAGTTGGATATACAGGATGCGCTAGAACAAGCGGCCTTGCAATATAAGTCATTGGCAACTCAATCCCCGCGGTTTGTGATGGGATACGCGCTAAGCGTGCTGGGCGGAGAGCTATGTTCGACTGTTCTCCACGAAATGGCCAAAGGCGGAATCGTGGACCAACTGGAAGGTGGAGCTTATACGTACTCCATCAGCTCTGATTGGCACTTTCCCAGTTTCCAGAAGACATTGAGTGGACAAGCGACTTTACTCATGGCTTGTGCTACCCACCTTCGTTCCAACAGTGATGACCAGGTCGTTCGGAACCTTGCCAATAAGCTTGTCGAGTTCACTGCTGACCTCTTACCAAACACATCCATAACATGCTCGTCTAGTATGTGGAAGTACAACGAGTTTGTGGACGCGCTGAAACCAAAAATGGAGCTTCGCGATCGTGATATTGCTCAAATGGTGTGGGGAGTCAACGAAAACGGCAACATTAACTCCGAATTAGACCCGTTGAATACATGCTATGCCCAAAACGTGTTGACGCAACACACGTCCAATGACGATGTGGCGAAATCGTTCGGTGTGTCTTCCGAAAAGGTGCAACAGGTATTTGAAGAGTCCCGTGGCCTGTTGACTGAGTACCGAAAGACCCATAAAGAGCCATCGACAGTGAATGAACGCATAGTGTTGAGTGACTTGGGTTTAACTCTCAGTGGCTTGTCTCAAATCTCTGCATTTGTACCTACAGCACAGTCGCTTGCTAACGAGCTAGCAGCAAAGCTCCAGGATCCTAACACCGCCCCGACGCCGTTGGCCGGTCGTACTTGCGATGATTATGCATTTGCAATCATGGGCTTGCTTGATTACCATGAGTACGTAGAGCCGACTAGCATGAGATGTGTAGATGCAGCTCATGTGTGGCTCGCCGCACAGATCGAGAAGTTCCAAGACACGACCAATGGCGGATTCTTCTACTCTCCTGATATTCCCAACTTATATTTCCGTCCAAAGTACAGCTACGATGGTGCTGAGCCTAACTATAACGGCGTATCTGCACGTAATATCCAGAGATTGACGGTTCTGGGTTACTCAGAGTATGCTGAAAATGTAGATTCCACAAAGAACGTTGGTGTTCACGGAGTTCTGTCCAGCCCCTTGGCGCATCTCTCTTTTTTACACTCTTAATGTAGGACATAGGTGATATGTTAGTTTCGTCGTTGTTTTTTCTCCTTTCTTTCTTAATTCCGTTGCTTGTTAGCCGTGAGCAACTCGCTCAATCATCATCAGAATCAAAGTCAAGGCTGATCTTTTGTTTAGGCGCCCTTGCTGGTCGTTTAGCACGCTGCTGTTGAGCAGATGATGGTTCAGCAGTAGCATCGCCAGCCGTGTGATGAGACCCAGAATCTGTAGAAGGCTCTGGTTGCGCCGAGTCCACGGTCTCTGAGTGATCCATATGTTCATCATGCTCTAGATGCTCTGCAGACTCCGGATGCTCGGCCTGCTTCTGCTCGTCCTGGATGGTTAGTGTGGCCAGCATTCCTCGTCGAAGCCAATCCTCGGTGGGCCAAGGCAAAACAGTCGGATCCACAGTTCCTGGCATCTGGCGGGTGAACCTGGTGATCTTTGTCGCATAATCAAGCAGTGTTTGTGAGTCCACCTTCTGTGTGGGGCTCGTAGAAGCTGCAGACGATGGTGACTTCTCAAGCTGTTTACGACACTCGTCCAGCTTTATCAATGTCGAATTGATTGACGTGTCGAGATCCTGGCCTTCTATTTGTAGCGACTCGATTTTTTTGCACGTCTCATACTGTTTTCGGACATGTGAAATATGTGATACAAGTTCTCTATCCAAATCAGCGAATTTCGACGGCTGGTCCTCGACAGACTCCAGCCGCGAAATCCTCAACGCTAGCTCCGCAAACTGAGCCTCCAGATTATCTATTAACTTGTCCATTCTCTGGTTTATATTGAGCCCCGTTGGCTGCTATCTAACTATCCTCAGGGTGTGCGTGTGTGTATACACTTATTATGTATGGTGCTTGTTATGTATGGCGGTTCAGGCCACAGGCGGTAATAGCAGAGAGTAGGATTGGGTTTAGCAATATGGTGTAGTCAGGTCGGTACATCAGGTGATTCAAAAATTGCACCAAGATACGGCTAAAAAGATTTTTTTTCCACTTACTTGTTTTTCAAGGCCCGCCATTGCCGTGCTTAATCGATCTGTCTCTGCTTTTCGGCCTTTGCAAGCAGCCCTCGCCCTACGCATACGTCGTTCACCACTCGGCTGCTCCACCTTGGCTTCGCTACTCAGATAAAAGAATGCCCTTGCCTAAGTAAGGCCAAGTATCACCACATCATATACAGCAGATACATACATACACATAACATAAAGGCATTGAGCCATAACCTCTATAGGCAGGCCACCAGACTATAAAATAATATAGAGTGGAGAAGTCGCGTGGAGTATTCGAGACAGCTTGTTGCAGTATACTATAGGATACACCGCACCCAGCTCGGAATAAACCAAAGCATTCGAAGATATTTCATACAGTCAAGCGTCTTCCCATTTCTCTGTGGCGGAAGCTGCGGCATGGAGAAGTGACCCCAAGCCTGGATTTTGTGTTCAAGAAAATACATATGCCTGAAAATATTCAGCTAATGAATCTATCCGGACAGTCCAATGATGCTTCTGAACGATCTCAGCTAGTCGATCCATCCTATTCAGACGATCCGTACCATGATGTTATATCCTCGTCTTCAGCATCCTCGTCTGAATCCCGAACTGTCAACACGGCTACGGCCACCTCTAGAGACTATAAATATGCGTCGAATGCCGTCTCTAATGCAAAGTATAACTTTGTTACTTTCGTCCCGGTTATTTTGTACGAGCAGTTCAAGTTTTTCTTCAACCTATATTTTTTGCTTGTTGCATTGTCTCAAGCATGGCCACCGCTGAGAATAGGTTATCTCTCAAGTTACATCGTTCCTTTGGCATTCGTCTTATCCGTCACCATGGGTAAAGAGGCCTGGGACGACGTATTACGAAGACGAAGAGATAACGAGGCCAATTCAGAACAATATGACCTGGCTTTGACCGGTCAGCAACGTAAGGCTCGCGACCTACGAGTTGGCGACATTGTCACTCTGCATACTAACCAAAGGGTCCCTGCGGATCTCGTCATTCTGCGAAGCACGGAACCCAATGGCGAAACTTTCATTCGCACAGACCAATTGGACGGTGAGACTGATTGGAAACTGCGCTCCTCTTGTCAATTGACTCAGTCAATGCCTCACGACTCATTGCACGACGATATTAATGTGCTCTGCAGCGCCCCCGAAAAGTCTATCTCTCATTTTCGCGGCACCCTTACTTTTGAAGGTAACGAGCGACCCCTCACTGTTGATAACACAATGTGGGCCAACACTGTTGTCGCGGCGGGAACAATTGAGGGCATGATTATCTACACCGGTAAGGACACAAGAATGGCTTTAAACACAAACTCATCCCGCACTAAAGTGTCTCTTTTAGAGATGGAGGTGAATAATATCTCAAAGATTCTATGTGCTTGTGTTTTTGCCCTCAGTGTAGTCCTAGTTGCATTCCAAGGTTTCGGCAAAAACTGGTACCTTCAGATTCTCAGATTCCTCATTTTGTTCTCAACCATCATTCCCGTTTCACTCCGTGTCAACTTGGATATGGCAAAATCAGTTTATGCTCGCCAGATAGAAAAAGACACTGATATTCCCGAAACTGTGGTGCGTACTTCAACTATTCCTGAGGATCTGGGTCGCATTGATTATCTTCTAACTGATAAGACTGGAACAATCACTCAGAATGATATGGATCTGCGTAAAATCCACGTTGGTAGTGTTGCGTTTAGCCAGGATTCGATGGATGAGGTTGCAAACTACATAGCCATGGGTGATACGTCAAAAGAAAAGCAGAGCAGAAGAGAAGTCGTCAATAAAGTATGGAACTTATCTCATTGTCTGTCCCTCTGTCATTCTGTCACTCCAACAGAAGATGACGACGGCCATGGAAATGTTCAAGTCGCATATCAGGCAGTAAGTCCAGACGAGATCGCCATCGTTGGTTGGACGGCACAGGTCGGCCTCGAGCTGGTGAAACGTGATCGTAAATCAATGATCATCAAACACTCCGTCACAGGCAACTTGATGACTTACAAGGTTCTTTACATTTTCCCTTTCAATTCAGACTCCAAGCGAATGGGAATTGTTGTTCAAAATGCTGAAAATGATGACGAAATCTGGTTCTTCGTAAAGGGTGCAGATACTGCCGTTGGGCCTCTCGTTGAAGAGAATGATTGGCTTGATGAGGAAGTTGCAAACATGGCTCGCGAAGGTCTTCGAACATTAGTTGTTGGCCGCAAAAAACTAGATGCAAAAAGTTTGGAGTCCTTTGCAGCAGACTATGCCAACGCCTCTCTTTTGATGACCAATGATCGTGATGCTCGCATGGCTACTGTTGTCAATAATCACCTAGAAAACAATTTAGAACTATTGGGAGTGACAGGTGTCGAGGACAAGCTGCAGCCAGATATTAAACCGAGTTTAGAACTGCTCCGCAACGCAGGAATTAAGATTTGGATGCTTACAGGTGATAAAGTCGAAACTGCCAAATGTGTTGCAGTTAGCAGTAGACTGGTGAGTCGAGGACAGTATATCCATACCATTACCTCGTTAGACTCGATCTATACCGCTCAGCAGCACCTAGATTATCTTACATCTATGGGAAAACAAGCATGCCTCCTCATGGATGGTGTTAGTCTCCAGTTTTTCCAAAAAAACTTGCGGGCAGAGTTTGCAGAAGTTGCACTTCAACTTCCTGTTGTAGTGGCTTGCCGCTGTACGCCTCAGCAAAAGGCAGATCTTACTACCATGGTGAAGAAATTCACCGGTCGCCGTGTTGCATCTATTGGCGATGGTGGTAATGATGTTTCTATGATTCAGGCAGCCGACATTGGTGTTGGAATTGTAGGTAAAGAAGGCCGACAAGCCTCTTTAGCCGCTGATTTCTCCGTCACCTTGTTCTGCCATGTGACGAAGCTTCTGCTGTGGCATGGACGAAACTCATATAAGCGCAGTGCCAAGCTCGCTCAAGTTGTGATTCACCGTGGTTTAGTTATTTCCGTTTGTCAGGCTGTCTACTCTATCTGCTCAGCATTCGAACCCCTGGCCTTGTATCAAGGCTGGTTAATGGTTGGTTATGCAACGGTATATACGATGGCGCCGGTGTTTTCTTTGGTATTAGACCACGACATTGGAGAGCACTTAACACGAATGTATCCCGAGCTGTATGCCGAACTGAAGGACGGTCGGTCCCTATCATACCGAAGCTTCTTTGCATGGGTTCTCGTATCTCTTTATCAGGGCATTCTTATCCAGGGTCTTTCTCAAATTCTTATTGGTAAGAAATCGCTTCAGCCTGAAAACTTCAAGTATCTCGTGATGATAAGCTTTACTGCTTTGATTTTCGTCGAACTTCTAATGGTTGCAATCGAAATAATGACGTGGAACAAGACCATGGTCATATGTGAGGTTGTGACCTTACTCTTCTACTTAGGAAGCATACCATTCCTTCAGGATTACTTTGAGTTGTCCAAGCTCAAGGATCCATGGTTCTACGGAATCACCTCGTTAATTGTCGTTGCTGCTGTTCTGCTCCCATGGATAGCCAAACTGATTAACCGTCGCCTCAAGCCACCTAGCTACGCTAAAGTTCAGGTGTAACTTGATTTGAATAAAACGCCGATATAACGAAGCATTATATATTCTTTTTTTTTCTTTACTATAATTAAAGCAAGCTTTTAAAAGTAATAAGTGCGATTACATTTCTTCAGGCTAGCACTATTTCGAGCGAATGCGAGTTCGTTCAAGTAGAAGAAATCTATTAAGGTACAATCAGAAACTGGGTTCTGTGAGGGGCCTTGTTCTTTATAAATATTTAGTCTTCATCTTCCTCCAGAGCGTCCTCATGCTCCTCTGAAGCTTTGGGCTTACGTCTACCGAAGTCGTTTGTATGTGCAAATTGAATCCGAGGGGACAATGGGGACGTAAACGCTGCAGACATTCTACGAAGCGAAGGGGATGCAGCAGCAGAGGTGTCTGCTGAAGCTGGGAAGGTCGAGGTTCTAGTGAATCGTCTGGAATTTGTGGAGAATGATGGAGACTGTCCCTGAGAAGATAAATTAGGTTGAGTTTGTACTCTTGTAGGTGGCTGTTGCTCAACGTCGTGTTGGTATGATTTGCTTTCTTCGGTGATGTGATCATAAGGCAAATTCAAGTCCTTAAATGCGCGGCATCGAGCAATATTAGCGGCATGTTCGTTTTCTACACGGAACATGACCCAGAGAACACGACGAGAGGCTTCAATCAAAGCAACTATGAAGCTGATGAACGCACCCTCTTGTTTATATTTCCAGAACACAGCGTAAAGTATCCAGTTTTGACGCATTACAGGATCCAAGATCATGATGCACCAGTAAGTCCATTTAGGATATACAAGCACGGATCTAAGCTGAGAAGATGGAGTCAACGAAAAGTCCATAAAAATATCCCAAATAGCTGTGTATAAGCTGTTGATCAACGCGAACACAATAAACATAGCTTTGAGACCATTATCATCCGGACTGATTCGAGCAATGCTGAGAGACATGTAATACAGGATAGTGAAACTGTATTTTCCCGCGTTCAAAAGATGTGGGAACCAGTCAAGAGTGTCGGCATAACGCCTCCAGCACTGCATAAAACGCCAAATGCCGGGCAAGCATTCAAGAAAGCCCAAGGCCCTCGAGTGCCGACTTGTACATCGCTGAGCGTGTTGCGCCCCAGAGCCCTCCCACCAGCCGGAGGTTGAGTAAACGCAGAAGAATTGTTCCATGGTCGAGAACGTGTACGACAAACTACAGGTGATGTCGCCCAGAAGTAGATCCCGGAACTCCACAGCATAAAGCCCAGAGAACACAAGACGCCAAAGAGAATGGAGAAGCCAGCGACGACCCCGCCAATAGGGTCCGTACGGAATTCCGAGTCCAATACAGAACAGTCCCAAAAACAAACAAGGATAGTATAAACGCATCGTTTGTGTTGTATTGAAAGTGAGCCAGCAACAGAGTGCAAGGAAAAATATATATACAGCAGGTAGCAAGGCAAACTCGCGAAAATTCATCATGGAGCTTCTGTCCAGCTCAATAATGAACGGGTAGTTGATGCGGAAACTAGACCATACAGCCATTGCTGCGCCAACTCCAATCATGATAACGGCCAGAAGAACAAAGCCACCGTACATCTGTAACATATACCGGACTTCCCACGGTCTTTCCTGTTTGACAAAATGGAGAGCACTGTAAAGGGCCAGAATAATCAGCGGGATAGCAGCTCCTATGAAGAGACCTACGGAGAGAACAGGGAAATCGTAGGAATCTTGGGTTTTAAGTGTTCGAATGTTCAAACTGTCGACAGCCAGCTTGTGATTATCCTTGGTGAATTGAAATGCGTAGATGTACTCGCATTCGTTGATCATTTTGTCCAGTTCATCACTGGATCTAATACAGAGCTTTTTTGTTTCCTCTAAGTATTTGTCGAGGGTAGAGAAATTAAGCTGTTTGTCAAATTTCTTGACAATTTTTCTAACAGCGGTTTGATTGAGTTGTCTGAACCCTCTCAGCTGCAGGAGACTTTGGTAGAAATCAGATAAAGCCAGGCGTAGCATGGTCTTTGCCTGATAGTAACTGACACGGTCGTCTTTGTTGTTGAAATCACTAGTGTGAGCGGCCTGGCGCGAGACCGGATGAACATCGTGTTTCTGGGAACCCAGTCCTCTAAATACCGCAGGCAGCGTTGGGAGATCGAGGGACTCAACGAAACTGGTGGCTGTTTTGGGGACTCCAGAAGCCCTCTCTTTGTGGTGAATGGCTTTATGTTCTTGGAAATGGTCGAACTGGACTTCGAGGAGTTTGAGTTTCGTTCGGCACTCTTTTTCCATCGCTTCGTAAAACGAATTGGACCTGGAAACCTCTGAATTCAACCAATTGAAGAAAGACTTCCGAGCAATGGACTTCCCGTCCATAGAGGTCTCCATGGGCTGCATCCCAATTGATCCTGACGATGATTCAGAGTATCCTTGGCCCTCCCGTGGAGTCGTGTATAGTCTTGTGCCAGGAGTGTCCAGCAGCGGAGAACGCTCATTCAGCAGTTTTCTATCTGGCCTCGACATAGGTCTGGCATTTGCTGATCTGAAACGAGTTGAGTCCTGTCTCTGAGCTGAAGGAGTTGGAGGCTCAACATTAGACATAATTCCACCTTCAGAATTCACGACGGAGGGCCGCGGTTGAGATGAAAGGGACTGCGAGGATTGCTCGTGCGACGAAGGAAGGTCTTGGGCTGGTGGAGGCAGTTGCCAAGAAGTCAATTGAGACCCCATCGACTTTTCCAGCTTGGAAATAAGCTTCTTGCCTTGGTCGTAATTGACATACTGGCTTTTCCACTCGGGAACGACATCAGCGTCCAAAGTCTGAGCAAAATGCATGAAAACTCAGAAGAGATCCACAAACAAAGGGAAAAGAATCGGGGCGAGGGTCCGTGTGCTATTAAAAAAAAAAAATATGGAGAGGGAGATGAAGTGAAATAATAATAATAAAAAAACGTGGGGGATGATCCCAGAAGGACGTCCGATTAGCGAGACAGATAGGTTAGAGAGAGGACAGGCGAAAGCCGGAGACGAGAGGGCCGTTAACTGTACCATGTTCCTGTCCCCACGTGCTTTACCTCCATGTTACGCTTTAGACGGGGATCTGATGATATCATGGAGAAATATATGCCATATGTACATGTCTATACTGTATTAAAAATGCTAGCTGGACTAAAAGGTTCTAGGAATCATGGATGTACTAATGATAGCGTCATAAATGAGTGTTTAGTATTAGTTTACTTGGTAACATTGCCGTCTGATCCCATAGATAGCCGGAATGGCGTTCTTATGGGCCGTGCCCTACCCTTTTGCACGCCCTGCGTTCCCCTACGCTTCAGCGAATCAAGCTGGTTATTTGCAACTGAATTGGGTGTGTAAAGAAGGAGTTTGGCTTTAGAATTGAGATTTCAGACTCAAAGAATGTCCTAAATAGTTGGTGAACTGGTTCTGGCTGTATACTTGTCTTTACCTGCAATATCCACTGCCTACTGGCTCTATCTCTCCATGAGACCAGTTCTAGCCGATTTCTAGAGGTACTAGAATCTACAAACTCTCGTTTAAAATTCCAAAATCTCTTTTTTGACTCTTGTCTGCATCGAACAGCTGAGCTCTCAAAGGGTTTCGGCCTAAAAGCTAAAGACTTTAAGCACAGGCCGAGGCTCAGCGTCTTTCAATCAGTCAAGCATGCATATGTTTCAGGTGTACCGACCAATCTCAGTCCACACAGCACACATATTTAACCCCCAAACGGGTTCCTGGTTGGTTGATATTTCTGAGAAATCGCTAATACATGTGAACGAAGACTCAAATTTGCCTACGTCTATATTTAGGTTGGCCGGATCCCCCCCTGCAGTGTATATGCCCAGTACTCAATTTAGAGCCCGATCCAGTATTCTACGCCAAGTTACTGTTTATATCGACCCAATGCTAGACTATAGTTCCTCAAAGTACTGGTTTAACAGCGGGATCGGGGATAAAAATTGGATTCTGTCTGGCATATATGCTACTTTTATCTTATCTGTTTCATCATGTTTTCCCCCATAGTATCTAATTATATCACCCTTGTTCCTACATAAAAATGTTCTAAAGTCTGGGGCCGAAGACCCCTCCTATGTAGTCGTCGTGCCTTTCCTCTACCACCTCGTTCTTTCTCCTCTATTTCGAAGAAAAAATCCAGTCTTTTACCCTCCCGATCTCATTTTCCCCGCCCTTTATTATCCTTAACAGGATGCACACACGCATAATCTTGTGCACTCTGGTGGAAAACCCAGAACCCTGTTTTGACAGTATGTAGCGTTTCCGCCCCCAAATGGCGGTAGGGGAAACAGCTGGAGAGAGAAGCGAGGGTCTTCGGCTAACACCTTCAGAAGGGAGGAAAGAAAAAAAAAAATTAACAGGAGGTAAAAAATACCAAACACACAAACACGCGCGACATCAAACCGACAACAAAAAAAACCCACCCCTCACTTCCACGTTTTCTTAGCATAGTATTTGAACCATGAGCTCCGTGGAGCAGCTTTCGGAGCTGTTATTGCAGATCCAATCTGGTGATAATACCGTGCGAGCTCCTGCGGAAGCGCAGCTCTACAGTAATTGGTTAGATGCCGGCGGCGATCGTCCTGCGCAGTTGCTAGTAGGCCTGGCCCAGCTGTCTGCACAAGGTGAGCCCTCGCAGCGCGCCAATGCTGCGGTCATCTTGCGAAGATGCGCTACGCGTGTTTCTTTTGAGTCGCAGCACTTGTTGCGGGTCATTGATCAGATCGGAGCCGAGGCACGAACGCAAGTGCGTGAGCTCGTACTCCAAGGCATGCTGGCCCCCGACCAGCCGTCATTCACCAGACATAAACTTGGCGATGCGGTCGCTGAGCTCGCTCGGCGTTCGGCTGCCGGACCCCAGGTCAGCGAGTGGCCTGGAGTTTTAGAAATTATTGCTAATGCGGCCAGCGTGAATGCCGACGCAACCATCAGGGAGACTGCATTCCGCGTGTTGGGAGCTGCCCCCGAGCTGATCGAGGAACGTGAAGACATGATGGGTTCTGCCGTTGAGCTTCTCATGCACGGCTTCGAAGACCCAAGCGAAGCTGTACGTACAACCGCAGTCATGGCTTTCTCTGCATTCTTCGCTTATCTGCCCAAGCGTACCTGGGCTTTGTTGAAGCCTCTTCTCCCTGCGCTTCTAAATGTTATGGAGCCGCTGCGCCAGGGACACAAAGAGTACGAGTTGACCAACGTTCTCGAGAGTTTGGTTACGCTTGCTGAAATCGCCCCCAGGATGTTCAGCCCTGTGTTCGGAACTCTTGTCGACTTTTCTTTGGCTGTTGCTGGAGACACTGAGTTTGACGAATCTGCTCGATCCACGGCTTTGGAACTTATGGCTGCCTTTGCTGAGGAGGCTCCTAATATGTGCAAGCGCGAGCCCAAATATGCCGCGCAGCTTATTCCTCAGCTCCTTAAAATGCTCACCGAGGTCGGCGAAGACGACGAAGATGGAGCTGAATGGAACAATACCGAGGACAACGAACAGGTCGAGGAGGACGAACCAATTCACCGCGAAGCTAAACTCGCTATTGACAGATTGAGTCTTAGCTTGGGTGGTGACGTCGTTACCCCGATTATGTTTGAGTATCTGCCCCTCATGATGCAGAGTTCGTCCTGGCGCGACCGTATGGCCGCCTTAATGGCCCTCTCTAACGCTGCCGAAGGCTGCAGAGAGGAGATGCTCCCTGGAATTGACCAGATCTTACATGCTGTTGAGCGTTTGCTCCGCGATGATCACCCGCGTGTCCAATGGAGTGCTTGTAACGCCATGGGTCAATTGAGCACAGACCTTGCACCGGAAGTTCAGGAGAGTTATGGTCCGTTGATTCTTCCGGCCCTTATTGAGAAATTGAGCACGCAATATGTATTCAAAGTCCAAGCACATGCAGCTGCAGCTCTTGTAAATTTCAGTGATGCCGCAGATAAGGCCGTCATGGACCCGTTTTTGGACGATTTGCTGACTCGTTTGGTTGGTCTTGTACAAAGCCCGAAGCGATACGTTCAAGAGCAGGCTTTGACCACTATTGCCATGGTTGCTGATAGTTCTCAGCAGTTATTCACAAAATATTACGACACCCTCATGCCGCTTGTGATCAACATTCTCACGGCCAACGTACCGGTTGAGTACCGCTTATTGAAGGCCAAGGCTATCGAATGTTCGACTTTGATCGCATTGGCTGTTGGTCGTGAAAAATTCTTGCCGCATATGCAGCAGCTAGGTGAGGTTCTGATGGCAATTCAGCAGGAAAGCCCTGATGGACTGATTCGAACCGCCAACGGAGAGGAAGAGGACCCATGCCAGTCATACCTTGTACAGTCCTGGGGTCGTCTTTGCCGAGTTATTGGGCCGGATTTCGTGCCATTTTTGCCGATTGTCATGCCGCCGCTACTTCTCTCCGCCAAGTCTCAAGCAGACTGTCATATTCTCGACGTCGAACAAGCAGAGAGCTTGCGAGACGCCGAGGGTTGGGAGGTTGTCAAGTATAGCGGCCAGTGGCTTGGTGTCCACACAGCCGTGTTCGAGGAGAAGGCAAGCGCTATCGAGTTGCTGCATGTCTATCCGCGTCAGCTTGGCGGCGCGTTCTGGCCTTACGTCCCTGAAATTCTTAACGAGGTCGTCACTCCTGGCATCAAGTTCTATTACAATTTGAGAGTCCGTGCTTATTCTTGCCAACTTGTACCTCACTTGATTGTCTGTGCTCAGCAGCACTTCGGAAATGTGCCTGACTCGCCAGAAGTCCTTGAGATCTGGCAGCCGCTGCTTTCTATCCTCCTTAATGGTGTTCTTCGCAACGAGCGTGAGAATCCTGGAATGTTCGCAGAAGCTTTCTTGACCATATACCGATCGGTTGAGTTGATTGGGCCCTCTGCTTTGAGCCCACAGGATCTCACCACTCTTTGCTCCTGTCTTGTAGAAGCGACTGCATCCGCGAAATACCGAATCGAATCCCGCTGTGATGAATCCGGTAGTAGCGGTCGTGCCGCAGGTGGCGCCGGTGGTGACGATGACGAAGATGATGATGAGTACGAGGAGGGAGACCTTGAGGAAGACGAGGAGGAGCGTGAGGATGAAGAAGTCATTGACTCATCCAACAAGCTTGTTCATGCCCTTCTTAAGACATATGGTGCTAGTAACCTTCTAGCCACCTCATTCAGTCAACTCATACAACTTGTTCCTGAGTTCTGTGTGTCTCCATCTAGCGATGTGCAACTCTGGGCTCTGGAGGTTATTGGTGACCTTGCAGAGTTCGGTAAAGACCAAGCCGCGCCTATCATTCAGCAGCTTGGTCTTGCTCAGTACACATTAACAGCACTTAGTGCTCCGACGCTAGGTGCTTTGATCTCATCGATTCCTATGCAAGGAGGCGCTGGTGTGTCGCCGAACGCAGCGGCACAGGCAAGCCAAAACCCGGTTCCCCCGCTTGTTAGAGCTGCAGCAGCTCACAGCGTCGGTCGAATCGCGTTGTTTGGTGGATCTGCTTTCGCCCCGCTCGCGATGCAGGCCCTGGAGCCTCTGTTCGCCTTGGCTTCAACACCTGATGCCCGCAGCGAGGAAAACATCGATACTACTGAGCGCTGCTGTGGATCAATTGCTCGTATCCTACGCACACACGGTACTAGTGGATTGAGCTCTGAGCAATTCGCTCTGGCTGTTGGCGAATGGATGAAGACTTTGCCTATCGTCAGCCAAGCGGACGGAGCTTCTTTCAGCTATTTATTCTTGGCCGAGCTCATAGAGAAGAAGCATGCCGTTGTTCTAGAGAACTTCGGTGCTGCGTTTGTGGCAGTTGTTAAGGCCCTCGTAGCCCAGACTCTTGCCGGCAAGCCTGCTGAGTTTGTCATATCAAATATCAAGACGCTGGTAGCAAGCTTACCTCAGGATAAACAATTGCAGCTGTTCAACCAGCTAAGTGAAACTGAAAAGCAGGTCGTTCAGGCTGTGTTCGCTTGAGGAACGTAAATACCAAAAGCAAACAACAGCAACATTAAACACCACCATAACACCCAATTGCCATAAGGCAGCATTTAATAGACATGTAGCAATACGTGTGATAATAATTGACACTAACGATATGAAAGTGTGATGATAGCAGTCACTTCTATATACCGGCATACTATTGATAAAGGAATAACAGAAATACAAATTATAGGTTCAGAACCACCTGCATTGGATCTCAACTTTTGGTGCCTTTTTAAGTCAACTATGATCCCGAGGTTGGTTGGTGGTGGTAAGGTAGGGGTTGTTGATCCATAGCTTTAAGGGTAGCTGGAAATATCTCAGCATGATCTGTGCGTTACATAATTATTTTTTATTTTTCTTTTCAAGCCCAGTTTCGAGATATATTTTTTTCAATCCCGGTTTAGCCAAGAAGAATACAAATGGGTTTGAGCCTGTCGCAAAGCAACCGGAAAAACAGGATCGGAACAGATCCTCGTAACACCCAGTGGGCCAATGATACAGACAGGTTCGGTCATCAGCAATTGGTTAAAATGGGCTGGAAACCAGGCCGAGGATTGGGATACTCCGTCGAGGGAACCAAGGAGCATGTCAAAGTCAATGTTAAGACAGACGCGAAAGGTCTGGGACATAATATAGGACAGGCAGACCAGCCTACTGGGTTGGACGTTTTCCAGAGGATCCTTGGAAAGCTCAATGGTAATGAAGAGGAGGTTGAGGAGCAGATTCAGAAGAAAGAAAGAAATACAGGTCTATATCTCCAATTCGTTCCTGGAGGAGTATTAGAAGGATCCGTTAAAAGTAAGAAGGAGATCAAGGAACAGCGAAAGTCTGCTGATAAGCAGAAGCGTAAGGCTGAGAAGCAGGCTGAGAAGCAGGCAAGTAAACTGGCCAAACAGGCGAAACAAGACATCAAGGAGTCGAAAAAGTCCAAACGTGACGAGAAACCTAGCGATAGCTCCGATAGCAGTGAAGAGAAGAATACAGACTCTAATTCTGAGAGCAAGGAATCCACGCCTTCAGGCTCCGCTGAAGCCCCGCCAAGACAGAGCCAGGCCCGAGGTATCCGTGCTACACGAAACAGATACATTGCAATGAAACGACAAGCTACAGCCGATTCTCAAGGTCTGAAGGAGATTCTGATGCTTTGATTTAATTATTTATTTATTTTAAATTATATATCTATTCACTTACCATGTGAGCGTTATTTGGCCTGCATAGGCATTTCCCCCTACATTTCAGCGTGCTAACCCAACTGAAACAACCAAGGTAATCAGATCAATGTCATTGTCACAAACTATAGTTTTACTTCATTTGACATCCTTTACTAGTATTAACTTTAATTGAATAACGTGTTTACTTGTGGTTTGTTCTCAGTATGTCCTTGAGCCTGACTACCACGACCAGAGTATGCTAAAACCTGATGCCAAGATGTCATTGGCTCCAGCATGATCAACTCGACTAAGTTCCGCAGCATATCAATGCAAGAATTTTCTGCATTTCTCAATGTCCTTCTTTTGATTGTCCTCCCAGTTTTTCTTTTAACATAATTTTTAACATGTACGTAGATATATATCAGGATGAATCATAGACCATGTTTAATGGGTCATATACAAACATTTATGAATGAATCTCCTATTTCTCTGTTTTTGATTGTTTGTCAATATGTAATTTTATTCTTCTAATAAAGCAGAGAGATGAAATTCAAAATTATGGACAGGTTTCCTGACCAGCAGCAAGCCGAGGCCAAAAAACGAACCGGATGATTGAGTCTTAGAGTTCTGTTTAAACTGCTTAAAGAGCACCAACAAGAAGAGCCATGGCACCAGCGACAACACCGCCAGCAACCTTGAAGTTACCAGAGATGCCAGCAGCAGCGTTCGAAGACTTGGAAGAACTGCTGCTAGAGGAGCCAGAGGACTTGGAAGAACCAGAGGAGCCAGAGCCAGAGCCGGAAGAACCAGAGTCCTTGCCGTTACCGCTGCTGCCAGAGTTCTTGGCAGTGGCCTGAGCGCCGACAGTACTGCTACCAACATTAACAGTAGAAGCCTGGGAGAGAGTGCCAGTGCCAGAGGAGCCGACAGACTTGAAGTAAGCAGAGCAGCTGGAGGCAGTCTTGGGGCTGTTAGCGAGAGTTCCCTTACCACTGAAGTCGCAAGCGCTGGAGTCAGAGCCCTGTTTCTCGTAGTAGAGGTTCATGAGGTAGTTAAGCTGCTGCTTCGGAGAGCAGCCAGAGAAAGCACCGTACTCACCGGTGGTACCGTTGGCAGTGATGGCGTCGCAGGAGACGACACCGCAGAGGTAGCCGAAGGTTTCACCGTAGTTCTTAGAGTCAACGCTGCCCTTGACACCGCAAGCAACGTTGTCCAAGCACTCGCAAACGCCAACGTCAGGAGTAGGCGGCAAGCCAGTAGCAGCAGCCCAGTTAGCCTCGGCAGTGGGCGGGCACTGCATCTGGCTAGCAGAAGCAGAAGCCTGGGAAGCAGAAGCAGAGGTAGGCGAGATCTTGGCCATGACAGAGCTGAGGTACTTGAAGTCGTCCATAGTGCTGACGTTGTTGCCATCAACAGAAACAAGACCGTAGTCGTTAACCTCCTGGAAGTACTCGTAAACAATACCACCAGACCAGACATCAGTCATGTCGCTAGAGAAGAGAGCCTCGGTGTCACCGAACTTACGCGGCTGAACCTGGTTGCAACCGTACTCAGAGAAGAAGACCGGGATGGTCATGTTCTGCATCTCCTTGGTACGAGCCTCGTAACCACTGGACTGGAAGGTAGCATCACCGCACCACTCGTAGATGTTGGTGGCGAAGAAGTCAGCACGCTCACTCTCATCACCGCAGGCGAAGTAGTCAGCCTCAGGAACACGGACATCAGAAACATCAGAAGCACTGTAACCAACAGGAATGCTACGGTAGTTCTTCTGCTTCATGTAGCTCTTAACATCACGGATTGCGGCCTTGATGAAAGGAGCAGACTGGGTAGTGTTGTAGCCGTTGATAACCTCGTTACCAGCAATGAAACCAATAACGTTAGAGTAGTTGGCAAAGTTGTCAACAACAGAAGCATAACGGTTGAACAAGTCGGTAGTCCACTTAGGGCTGTTGCTCTCAATAGAGAGACCCGGCTCACTAAGATCGCTGAGAACATAGATGCCAGCATCGTTAAGCTTCTGCATGGCCTCCTTGTGATCAATAGAGCTGTTGACAGCATAAACACGGACAACGTTGGTGTTGAGCTTCTGCAAGTACGGAATATCACGCTCGACAGTGCTGACATCAGACAACGGGTCGTTGAAAGAGCTGTCAGACTGGTTCACGACAGAGTTGCTCTGGTAAGCAACACCGCGGATGTAGAACTGAGAGCCGTTGTTCGAAAAGAAGAACTTACGGCCGACAACCTCAATAGCAGGGATGTCTTCAGCCTTCGCAAAAGAAGCGAGGGCAGCCAAGCCCGAAAGAATCGAGAACTTCATTGAATACCTAATTGGTGTTTTTTGTCAAGAGAGGGATAAAAGACAGACGAAACGAGAGACGTTTAAGACTCTGACAAAAACAAATGAAAAATTAAGGAATTCTTTGGTTTTCCACCGGATCCAATTTTAAGGAAGGTTCTCGGGGTTATATTGTACAGAGTAGCGGTGCTTTGTAAACATGCTGCGCCCCCTACCCTGAACCTTTTTCGCGGCACGCGTTCTTTTGGGTCGCGATATTCTAAATATAGAACACCCAAGATGGGGTCAGTGTGTTTATGTGGAGCCAAAGTAGGGAATATTCAAGGGGGGGATCCAGCGATGTGTGTACGCCGGTTAATAACCGGGTTAGGGCAAAGTGGAAAGAATGACCGAAGACAGGGATATGGATTGAAACGAGCAATTAAGTCGAGGAAAAAGAAAGCAAAAAAAATACGGTACGCCCTAAGACGGCATTAATGTAAACAAAGCAGCGCGTGAATTAAGAAAAGACATGGAGTTACATGCGTGATAGAAAATTCTTGTTCAAATACACCTTATTTGAAGATTGTTCCGATGCATATGTTAATAATTTATTATTTAGAGCAGCAATTCTAATCAGACGCCGTAACCTTTCTCCTCCCATCCACATTCTCCCCCAAAGGAACCTGAAAAAAAAAAAAAAACGATGGAGGGGAGTAGGAAGGTCGTAGGGGTTGTGGAGGTAGGTGGGATTAATTTAGGAGTCTAATGAGACTTTTCACAGGACTTAATATATGCTTAATAGAGTTGATAGGAGTAGTAAAATTCTTCAGTGGTTATTATAAATGGATGCAACAAGGGGTTCATGTGGGATCTTAAGAAAGCAAGATAGGATTTTGAGTAATATAACGCCTAAAACAGCTGGAATATCATAGGGCGTTGCTCTACATGAGAACCGCCAACAGTCTTGATCATTTATACATGTTATATATATATAATATAATATTTATACATAATTGGATGTCTATTATCTGTATAGAAACCGGAAGGGGCCAATATGCAAGTATCTTGTTTAATATTTAGTTTTTTTGAGCGATTATAGATAACCTTCACTATCTAACCTAGTGAATTAGTAACTGTAACCTTCGATTGCTTCAGAATATCTCGGAGATCGGGGATATGCTTAGAAGCCGCGTGCACAGACACAGAATGTCCTTTTATTCAGTCCGGAGGTAGGGCGACACTGCCTGCAACACTACATAACGTATGTGTATCTATGGCTGAGCCTGTTTAACTAAGATCCATAGTATAGCCACCATATATTTAGTTTGCTGTATACATTTTTCCATATTTAGAGCTGTACAAAATGTGGTAATTGGTTTGCTTTGCTTGTTTCAAGAGTCGCTGTTTTGGGTGCGGATCTGCTCTGTCCGCAGTCTCTGCCTTCCTATTTAGTTGTCGTGTTCGGCTGAGCCTACCGTCGGATGCACTGCCGAGTTTTGTAACGGAAACCACCAGCCAGTTTTGTTTTCCTTCAATACATAATTTCTTTACTTAGAATTGTTTAGCTACAAATATGTTTTAACTCTTTTTCTATTCAGAGCTTTTCGCGAACACGGTGCACTTTCCGCGTCATATTTCAACCAGTCCAGTGCAGTCCAGTCGTTGGAATAATGCTTACATTTCTCCGCTGTTGCCGCCCCAAGCTATTTATTCCTCTCCACCCAGAGATGCGCATATAGTCTAATTCTACATCAGAACATTAACCATCTAGAACTTAATATGCGTTCGAATGTACGCACTCATTATATGCTAGTATAAATCATCCGGCGGGTGTTTATTCTACGGGTATTGCACATCTGTGCATGTATCACTGGTATGTGCCCGTTGGTATGTACACTCTATTGGTCTCGTTATTGGCTGTCTATCTCACCCTTAGCCAACCCGTACCACATATCCGCTTCGCGAGATTTAGAAACTTCTGCCCTTGACCTACCCTACGCCCGCAATCTTAATGTCAAACTCGAATAATTCCCCGACGCATACTAATCGGATCGGCTGAAATTGCTCCCTTAGCTCCGACAAATGTGTGAAAAATCAGCTGGGCCCTTCAAGTAAGCATAGTTTTGGCGATCACACCAGTCGCCAATTCCTACCCGTATGTTTGAAATGGTCTGTATATACGTAGAATTTATTTATTCATCAAGTACGCTAGCTACCGCTCTACAATGGGATGCTCCTTTTAGGTCTATGGATTCAGTCGCGTTTCAGCGTTTAACGCACTGTGTTCTAAATATATCTTCGCGTGACTTTCTTTTATTATTTTTTTTCCTTCTGGGTTGATTGCTCAGGAGTTGAATCGCTGTCCCGCCTGTCAGAGTATGTGTCAGTAGCGTAAGAAGCATGCGGATCCCTAGCCCCTCAGTTTCCAATGCATGGGTAATAGGTGTCCGACAGAGGAACGAGATAAAGAATAAGGCAAAAGCCCCCATCTGGGGGAGTGAGGAGAATGTACCCCAGAAACGTCAAGTACGTCTGTAAATAAACGAGATCAACGAGTTTGTCGTTGCCTGCCTTCAACTATACAATAGTGCGGTTCTGCGCTTTATTAGATGAACAATTTTTTTAATATTCGATTTAATGCCGCCTGATCTTCCGCCAGTGCCGGCTCTGCTTTTACATATTACAGTATCCAGATCTTTCTTTACAGCTTACCATTGTCAACCTCCGCACTGTTTGGACGTGCAGCTGTTGCTGTGGCCCTCTACAGCTTACACAGTCTGCTTCTCCTCATCATCCTCCCCTCCTCCTAGCTAGCCACCGCCTAATCTTTCATTTATTTTTTTTAATCATTACTGTAGCCTGCTTCCTTGGTAAGTGCGCGTGGCGTGGAATAGGGAACGCCATTATCGATTTGGGTTGGGCAGGCTGTCTACCTGAAATTTTTTTCCAATATGATTTCTACTTCTCTTAATCGATCTATTTAGACGCCTATGCATGTAACGCAAGGCCGTATTGGCACAAAAAGGAAAAAGGATAATAATTTTTTTGTAAGGCCCTAAACCTACCGCTACCCTGTTTATAATTCACTTTCTCCCAATACATGCACACGCCCACGGGTTTCAGAATGGCACACACTCAAGCCATTAGGGTGGCCTAAAGCTGAGCCTCAGTCCAGCGCCACCACAGGATACTGGTTACCTCAGCGAACTCACCACCTTGAAACCGGTTCCGAGGAGTAGGGTCACGCATAGCCAACGCGTAGGACCATGCATCCAGGCTAGGTTTTAATTTACCCCCTGGCCCTGAAGTCACACGCGCCCAGTTCTAATTAAAAATCGAAGGTAACCCATCGCGTCCATTTTACCAGCTCTGTTTCTCTCTTCCATCTTCACCAGATAATCACCAACATCGACCTGCTAGATCATGTCGAATCAGTATGATTATGGTGGTGCTGGCGCCGGCGGTGCGCCGCCTCCTCCGCCGCCCCCTCATCAAGGGGCTGCTGCTGGTTATGGCGCTCAGCCGGTGTACGACGATATGGCCGGTGCAGATGAGCAGTACTATTACGCTGATCAAGGCCAACCGTACTACACTGGCGAGTACGATTACGCACAGCAGGCTCAGATGAATCCACAAGCTGCGCAACACCAGGCCGTCTACGACCACTATGCGGCCTCTGCTCAGGATCCCTACCAGGGCTCTATTGGCGCTGGTATGGGCGGGCTCCCTCAGCCTCGTGGTATGTACGTCAACGATGGTGCAAGCGAAACCTTCAGCGATTTCACTATGCGCACTGGCGGTGACTACTACGACCAGGGATCTTATGTCCCTGGTACTGAATATGGCGGAGACTACGACGCGTCCACATACTCTCAGCAGTTTGGCGGCATGCGAAGTGGTACCTCCACTCCTTTCTATGGCGACAGCGCCAGTGCCACTGGTGCTGGTGTGCCTCGTTTCCATGAGCCATACCCGGCTTGGACTGTTCAGAACCAGGTGCCCATCAGCAAGGAGCAGATCGAAGATATTTTCATTGATTTGGCCAACAAATTCGGTTTCCAGCGTGATTCTATGAGAAACATGTACGACCATCTCTTGACCATGCTTGATTCTCGTTCCTCACGTATGACTCCGAACCAGGCCCTTCTGTCTCTCCACGCCGATTACATTGGTGGTGACCACGCTAACTACAGAAAGTGGTACTTTGCCGCCCAGATGGACCTTGATGACGAAATCGGATTCCGTAACATGAAGCTGGGTAAGACTCCGAAGAACATCTTGAAGGCCCGCAAAAAGAGCAAGAAATTGCGGAAGAAGCGTGGCGAGGACCCCTCAGATTTCCCAGATATTCCTGGAAGCGACCAGCAGCGAACTCTCGAAGAGCTCGAGGGCGACTATTCCCTTGAGGCTGGTGAGTACCGCTGGAAGTCTAAGATGAACGCGTTGTCGCAGCAAGAGCGCGTGCGCCAAATTGCGTTGTACTTGCTCATTTGGGGTGAGGCCAACCAGATCCGTTTCACTCCCGAGTTGCTCTGTTACATCTACAAGTGCTCCGACGATTATTTCATGTCCCCAGAATGCCAGAACCGTGTTGAGCCGGTTCCGGAGGGCGACTACTTGAATCGCATTATCACTCCTCTCTACACCTTCATCCGTGGCCAGGTGTATGAGATTCACAACGGTCACTACGTTAAGCGTGAGCGTGACCACAACCGCGTCATTGGCTATGATGATGTCAACCAATTGTTCTGGTACCCGGATGGTATTGAGCGTATTTGTTTCGAGGATGGTACAAGAATGATCGACGTTCCTCAGGCCGAGCGTTACTTCCGTCTCGGAGATGTTGTTTGGGATAAGGTCTTCTTCAAGACTTACCGTGAGACCCGTTCTTGGTTCCATATGGCCACTAACTTCAACCGTATTTGGGTCATCCATATTGTCTCTTACTGGTTCTACGCCAGTTATAACTCTCCTAGCCTGTACACGAGAGATTACAACTACCTTAACAACTATCAACCATTGGGTTCCACCTGGTGGGCTGTTGTCTCCATTGGTGGTGTCATTGCTACTTTCATTCAAATCCTGGCTACCATTTCTGAATATGCATTCGTCCCACGTCAATGGGCTGGTGCCCAGCGCTTGACACGCCGAATGATGTTCCTTATTGGCATTTTCATTCTGAACCTTGTAACTCCTGTTTATGTTCTTGGTTATGTTGGTTACCGCAGATCTACTAGTGCTTTGGCCGTTGGTATCGTTGGTTTCCTCATTTCCTTGTTCACATTCTTGTTCTTCTCCATCATGCCTCTCGGTGGCCTATTCAAGTCATATCTTCACAAGAGCACGCGTCGTTACGTTTCTTCTGAAACTTTCACTGCTAACTACGCTCCGCTCAAGGGTGTTGATATGTGGCTCTCATACATCGTGTGGCTCGTTGTCTTCGGTGCTAAGCTCTCCGAATCGTATTTCTTCCTTATTTTGTCCATCCGTGATCCTATTCACGACTTGGGTAATATGAAGATGCGATGCGTTGGTGAGAAATGGTTCGGTGAGGGCCACTTCGATACATTGTGCCGTGTCCAGCCGCAGATCCTCTTGGGTGTCATGTACGCTACTGATTTGTGTTTGTTCTTCTTGGATACTTATCTCTGGTACATTATTGTCAACACTGTGTTTAGCGTTGGTCGTTCGTTCTACTTGGGTATCTCCATCTGGACCCCGTGGCGTAACATTTTCTCCCGTTTGCCCAAGCGTATCTACTCCAAGGTCTTGGCTACTAACGATATGGAGATTAAGTACAAGCCCAAGGTTCTCATCTCTCAGATCTGGAATGCTATCGTTATTTCGATGTATCGTGAGCACTTGCTCGCTATTGACCACGTTCAAATGCTCCTCTACCACCAGGTTCCCAGTGAAGTTGAAGGCAAGCGCACTCTTCGTGCTCCTACTTTCTTCGTCGCTCAGGATGATAACCAGGTCACTTCCGAATTCTTCCCCACCAACTCTGAGGCTGAGCGTCGTATCTCGTTCTTTGCCCAGAGTTTGTCTACCCCGATGCCTGAACCGTTGCCTGTTGACAACATGCCGACCTTCACCGTCCTTGTTCCCCACTACAGTGAAAAGATCTTGCTAAGCTTGCGTGAGATCATTCGTGAAGAGGATCAGTACACTCGTGTCACTTTGTTAGAGTATCTCAAGCAGCTCCACCCTGTGGAGTGGGAGTGCTTTGTCAAGGACACCAAGATCTTGGCTGAGGAATCAAGTTACGATGAGAATGGCAACGCTGTTACCCCTGGTTTGGCTGATAAGGATGAGGATGAGACTGCTGTGAAGAGCAAGATGGATGACCTCCCCTTCTACTGCATTGGTTTCAAGTCCGCTGCTCCTGAGTACACTCTTCGTACCCGTATTTGGGCTTCGCTTCGTTCCCAGACCTTGTACCGTACTGTCAGTGGTTTCATGAACTACTCGCGTGCGATCAAGCTTCTTTACCGTGTTGAGAACCCTGAGGTTGTTCAGATGTTCGGTGGTAACACCGAGCGTTTGGAGATGGAGCTCGAACGCATGGCTCGCCGGAAGTTCCGCTTCATCATCTCTATGCAGCGTTTCGCCAAGTTCAGACCTGATGAAATGGAGAACGCCGAGTTCTTGCTTCGTGCCTATCCGGATCTTCAGATTGCTTACCTCGATGAGGAGCCCCCTGTCAACGAGGGTGATGAGCCGCGCGTTTACAGTTCTTTGATTGATGGTCACTGTGAGATCATGGAGAATGGTCGTCGTCGTCCCAAGTTCAGAGTTCAGCTTTCCGGTAACCCGATTTTGGGTGATGGTAAGTCTGACAACCAGAACCACGCTCTTATCTTCTACCGCGGTGAGTACTTGCAGTTGATTGATGCTAACCAGGATAACTACTTGGAGGAGTGCTTGAAGGTTCGCTCTGTTCTTGCTGAGTTCGAGGAATTGAACATGGATATTGGTAACCCGTACACTCCTGGTATCAAGGCTCCGATGGCTGACCACCACCCGGTCGCTATTGTTGGTGCTCGTGAGTACATTTTCAGTGAGAACGTTGGTGTGTTGGGTGATGTTGCTGCCGGTAAGGAACAAACTTTCGGTACGCTGTTCGCTCGTACGTTGGCACAGGTCGGTGCTAAGTTGCATTATGGTCACCCTGATTTCCTGAACGCTATTTATATGACTACTCGTGGTGGTGTAGCTAAGGCTCAGAAGGGTTTGCATTTGAACGAGGATATTTACGCTGGTATGAACGCTATGATGCGCGGTGGTCGTATCAAGCACTGCGAATACTTCCAGTGTGGTAAAGGTCGTGATCTTGGATTCAGTTCTATTTTGAACTTCACTACAAAGATTGGTACAGGTATGGGTGAACAGATGCTCAGTCGTGAATACTACTACTTGGGTACTCAGCTCCCTCTCGACCGTTTCCTTTCTTTCTTCTATGCTCACCCTGGTTTCCACATTAACAACATGTTCATTATCATCTCTGTGCAGATGTTCATGGTCTCGATCATGAATATTGGTGCTCTCAGTTCGGAAGCTATCAACTGCTTGTACGACAAGAATAAGCCACAGACCGATACTCGTTATCCGTTGGGATGCTACATGTTGCAACCGGTTAAGAACTGGATTGACCGTTGTGTCTTGTCCATCTTCATTGTGTTCTTCATTGCATTCGTTCCCTTGGTTGTTCAAGAGCTCTGCGAGCGTGGTTTGTGGCGTGCTGTTCAGCGTTTTGCTAAGCATTTCGCTTCCCTTGCTCCGATGTTCGAAGTGTTCGTTTGTCAGGTGTACGCCTCATCTTTGGTTACCAACTTGAGTTTCGGTGGTGCCCGTTATATTGCTACTGGTCGTGGTGTTGGTACTGCTCGCATTCCTTTCAGTGTTCTCTTCTCACGATTCAGCAGCGATTCCATTTACTTGGGAAGCCGTTCTATTTTGATGCTACTATTTGGTACCATTTCTATGTGGCGTGCATCTCTGTTGTGGTTCTGGCTCACTCTATTGGCTATGATGGTTTCCCCCTTCTTGTACAACCCGCATCAGTTCGCATGGCAGGACTTTATGATCGATTACCGTGACTTCATCCGCTGGATGACTCGTGGTAACTCAAAGTGGCACTCCAACTCGTGGATCGGTTACGTTCGTTTGACTCGTACCCGTGTCACTGGTTACAAGCGTAAGTTGCTCGGAGATGTCAGTGAACGTGCTACCGGAGACTCCAACCGAGTTGGATTCCTCTCTGCTTTCCTCACTGAAGTGTTCATCCCGTTGATCATGTTTGGCCTTGCATTCATTCCGTTCCTGTTCATCAACTCTCAGAACGGTGTCTTGAAGAAGAATAATCCTGGCGTTGACTCAATCACCCCGGGCAATGCCATCCTTCGTGTTGTCATTTGCGCCCTTGGTCCGATTGTTATTAATGCTGGTTGCGTCTTTATCATTGCCATGATTGCCTGCTTCTGTGGTCCGTTGACTGCTTTGTGCTGCAAGCGAACCGCGACTGTAAATGCCGCCATCTCACATGCCATTAGTGTAATCATCCAGCTTGTGTTCTTCGAAGTTATGTGGTTCTTTGAGGACTGGGACTTCCGCCGTGCTTTGCTCGGTACCATCGCCTGCGTCTTGTTCCAGCGCTTGTTGTGCAAGATCTTTGTTGCTTTCATGCTTACTCGTGAGTTCCGTGCTGATAATTCCAACCGTGCCTGGTGGAGTGGTAAGTGGTACGGCAGCCACCTTGGCTGGATGGCCTGGACTCAGCCGGCTCGTGAGTTCGTTGTCAAGCTTGTCGAAAATGAGATGTTTGCTGGCGATTTCCTCTTGGGTCACCTTATTTTGTTCTTGCATTTGCCCATGCTCATCATCCCGAAGATTGACAAGTGGCACTCGATGCTGTTGTTCTGGCTCTCGCCATCGCAGCAGATCCGCCCGCCTATCTTCTCGGTTAAGCAGGAGGCTCTTCGTAAGCGCATGGTCAGGAAGTATGCCACTTTGTACTTCCTTATCTTGATCGTTTACGTTGTTCTCATTGTGGCTCCTGCTGTTGCAGGCAGCAACATGGACGCTAACATCCTTTCGAATGTTGGATCCATCGGTGATGGTTTGATCCAGAATCGTAAGCTCAACAACAACGATACTGGAACGTCAGGTAATTACACATGGTCTTCCACATGGACGAGGACTATGAACTACTCATCGATTGCTTGAAATTACTTCGTTCGCACTCGAACCAACATTATTATATATGTATAGTTTTTTATTTTTTTGTCATATTTACATCAAATGGTAATTTATTATTATTATATTTTTACTTCAAACTTGTTCATAGCCAACTGCTGACATTGTATGTAGCATTTAGCAAAAAAAAAAACAAAAAAAAACAGTGAATTTAGTCGAACATCTTGTACCATGATGCTCTAGGATAGCTGAACAAAACAAAGAATTTGGCACCTGCCCCTTATGCTTTATATTTGTCTTTTGAAATGTGCTAAACACACCAAAAAAAATATGGCAAAAAATATGGACAATACCGGAGTCGAACCGGTGACCTCGCGCATGCTAAGCGCACGTGATAACCAACTACACCAATTGCCCGATTACTGATTATTCTCTAGATATGTTAATATTAGTAGCCAAGATGGAAGAAACATAGATTCCTTTTACAACTTAGAGATATGGCCGAGTAAATATACAAGAGAATATTTTGTAAAAAAAATAAGATGTATTATATGTCATTGTATATGGTTCAAATTTCAACCTGCTGTGCGAAGAAACTGAGAAGTTCCGTACCTACACTGTCTCCTTCCTTCAATCTATCGATGATGTGGGCATGCGTTCTATAGTGGTCCATATAAACCGCGAACTTCTTCCAAGGCAAAGAGTTTAGATTATTCATGCGAGTGGCCATGGCTGAGTTGAACTCTATAGTGCGAGGAACATCGTCCACAATATTGGGCTTGGTCATATCTGCCGGCTTGGGGGATGTAGTAACCTTTAATGAGGAGTTTGAGTTAGAAGCGTAAAGGTCGGACTCCTCCGAAGGAGGCATTTCTTCCGCAGCAAGATGGATATCCTCTTCGAAATTCGAGCCTCGCCTTCCATACATTCTAGACAAGTCCTCTTCTTTCGGACCCGGAGGAGGACTCATGCGATGAGTTCTGAACTTTTTAGCCAGACATTTGACCTTATGTTTCCAGAAGGGTTTACATGCCGCAGTCCTGATCCACGAGCAAAAAGCATAGACAGTGAGGCCAATAAAAATAATCCCTATTCCGAAATACATTGGAATGGGGATGGAGGTCTTCTTCCTCTTACGCTGAGTAGGGATTCCAGGTGCGTACTTCGACTGATTCAGGTCCAAGATAAACGGCCCAAACTTGTTCTCGTTAAACTCAAAGAATGCCAAATCAGTATCTGATTCATGTGTTTTGGAAAATGGATGCTTATCAGTAATAAATGAAGTCCAAAAGCGGACGGTGCGATCTCCCAGGGCGTTGCAAAAGAGCATTAGGTTATTAAATCGCTCCAGTCCTCTCATATATGATGAGTTCTTGGCGGTCATTTTATCAAGCACAGAATTGGGTCCTCGTGCCATTAGATCGATACCGGAAGGCCCGAGAAACACCCGCGCCACCCCATTTAAAATGCGCGTTTTGAATGTGGGCTTCCATAAAGTGGTGCCCAAATGAGGAGTTGCAAAAGTGACGAAGTTTACTGGTTCAATTTCAGCGAAAAAGCCACAATCTTCCAACATTCCTACAAGGTAACGGGCATAAAGCCCACCCATAGAATAACCCACAATAGAAATTCGGGAGATGCCAGGTGTTTCCTGAGTTAGTTTCAGCAGTTCCTGGAATACTCGCATAGCCCCCAGTTCGACTCCGTCAAAAGTGCTTCCCATCTCATTCGAATGACTGCTATAAACAAGACAAGATTTAGGAAGTTGGCGTTCTAGTTCGAGGTGCATGGTCTCCATATGGTTCTGTCTACCATAGAGACCATGAATTAGAAAAAACAAGTGCTCTTTGTTGTCCCCCATCTGCTTTAAATCTTGGCTTTTCTAGTTATAAACGTGGTGTTATAACCTGATTCAGCTGAAATTCCTAACTAAAACTAGCTGAAATGTCTTCGAAGGCGTTACAAGTTTAATTATAGCTCGATTTCCCAACTACCCTGTGCCTGATCCTAACCCAGATTCCAACGAACGTTGTTATCAAGGCTCGCTTGCCGCCTTCCTCCCTGCAGTGCTTACTCGATCTTATATAAGTTCCTCCTTATTTGCCTTGTTTGCAACGCCAGGCCGCAGGCCGCTTAATTAATACAGTTAAGTTATAATAATAATAATGGTATAAAAAGAGGTGGTGTGATTCGCACACATCATACAATCAAACGTATTTGATCTAATTAAACCGAGAATTGCTTGAGTCTATGAACTTGCTCGTCATATTTAATCAAAAACCTGAGAGCGGAACGGCATGCGTGCACTTTATATTAGAAATGAGAAATTTGAAACTTAATTGAGTTATATAAATACATTTTTGTCTACACGAATCCAAAGCCTTCGTTTCCTTCAATCACGGCTTTCAGCAGCAGTTTTCGCAGCTTGCCGTAGCTTTCGTACTCCGGAAGACTGATTTGGTTCATGCAGGTATGAGCAGAAGGTAATCGATCTGTGCTGCCCTTCTCCTTATGAACACAGAATTTTCCAGATCCAGTGTTTGATTCAAGGTGGCCGAAACCTTTAGCAGGAACTCTTGAAGTTCCTGTCGAAAACTGGAGCAGCTTCGCTCTCATTTCCGGATTGAAGGATTTCACTGCCAACCAGAACCACCGAACCTGGCGCGAGGCTGGGTTGTAGCCCTCGTAGACTGTGTTTTGATACCAATCATCTACGTCGATGGTGGGGAGTCCGCACATCAACAATTCTAGCTCTTGGTCTGTAAATGTCTTGACCCATGAATCCATCAACACATCATACAGTCCCTCCTTCATGGCTTCTAGCGCACCTTCGACCGACGTCACCAGCTTATATTCAACAATGCGCTTCACATATTCGTGCTTGTTTGATTCATCAACAGCTATGTCGCGGCCATTAGGAATAAGGTCAATCACCTCGGTTTTTCCAAAATTGTCCACCTCGACACTGAAGGTTTCAAAGAACACATCAGTAATGTCGTTCTCCAACATCCAGAGCAAGCTTTTATGATAACTCTCGTCTACAGCCTCCATATCATTGATCGAAATACTCTCTCCGAGGAAATACTTGTAAACAACTCGACTGAAATACAAGCCAACAGTATTTTCATCGAACACGGCTCGTCCTATGAAGCGGCCGACAAACCTGAATATTTCTGCTTTGTCTGGGTTGCCCTCTGCAAGCGGATTAATTTGATAGATCGATGATCCGGGAACCGTGGGACAGAACAATCCATACATAGGATTGAGAATCTCACGGCTCAAAATCTCACACCATTCACGAGAAACACCACCCTCATCAACACCAGGTTCTCCATCAAACTCAATATTCATAGGGTATAACAGCTCGTTGCCACGAAGTTTCGAGATTAAGTCGAAAGATTCGTCAAAAACTCTATCTCTGCTTACAACACAAGTGTGTCGATCTTTTGCAAACTTGTGGTCGCGATAGTAGGAAATCTGCTGGCTCAACCAGTCGCATTTGTTCTTGAAATCCACAACCTTGAACCTAAGAGCCATAGAGCCAAGAGGCCCACCTAACAGCTTGGGTTTGACGCGAATTAATTCGTTCACCAGACCGCTGTATTTCGGCATAAAAATCTGAATAGAACTCGTAACATCTGTAATGAGCGCATCAAATGGGTTCTTTTCTTTCTCTGCCTCCTTGGTTTCGGAAGAAGCATTCTCGTTTTCTTCCGTTTTGGTCTCAGATCTCTCAGAGCAGCTCGTCTCATATTCTCTAAACATAATGTCGGCAGGCATGGCGACTATCTCAAGAAGTGAGAGTGTAAATTCAGGCATTACACCTTCCCTTTGTTGAACGATTTCTATAAACCGAACAACCTTGTTCCACAATGGAATAAGATCAACCTTCTCAAAAATACCAAGACACTTATCAGATGTATACAAGGAACCAACGACGTTTAGCAATCGCAAAAAGTGTAATTGGTTTTCGAATAGACCAGCCCGGCTCTGTAAGTCAACCCTTTCAAGAGAACTCATGGGCTGGCTACTATCAACAATCTTACGAATGCCGCTGATGAGCAGATGCTTAGACCTACGGATCTCTTTGACTAGCGGCTCCAAGAATGCGTCGCTATCCGTGTTGTTTTTAATGATTCCGATGATATTACGGAACACCCTGTAGTTACACTCAGTAGAGCTTAGTACATCGATAATTCTCGACGATATGCTCTCGTCTACGTCCATGTTTACAGTGTCGTCATCGCCTTTCACATTGTCATGAATCTGCAGACTGTCCTCTTCAGGGTCGCTAGATTCCAACGGCTTGACAGGATCCCATTTGTCACTGGTTGCTGCAACAATCTTTTTCACGAATCCTGATGCCAGCTCAAGTAGCTTTTTATTTCTAGCAATGACCGGGCGGGATACTAGTCCGAGAATGTTGGCACCGTGTTTCTCCATAGACGCATTAGCCATAGAAGAAATGGTATCCAAGAAACTGTTCTCCAGATCAGGATAGTCGCATAGTTTTCGGTTATACTCATTCCAAAGGAAGGTGGAATCATGTACAATGAAATCTGCTCCATAGAAAATGTTCAACAGAACGAGCACATTGTGGCATACAAGAGCAGGTGTCGTTGTTGTCGGTGCTTTCAGCGACAGGAAAGATTCGGAGGGCGGTGATGGACCGGTGGAAGCCGCAATTCTGGTGAGTGAAGCATATACAGAGTCAATATGACCGCTGGAAGCTTCAAACAAGATATGCATGAACGTTGAGAATAGCTGGCGACCTACAGGTGTACCAACCGCAATAACAGCAGAGTTAACTACAACATCATTCTCAATTCCTTCGGCAAAGCACAATCTGGCAAAGGAAGACAAAAGCTGAGGAAGGAATGGAGATTGGGTCTCATTTTCCTGCATGGTTCTGAACCCAACAAGATTTCCTGGAGGAAGATTGTTTAAAATCTTGTCAAATGGCGACGGAAAGCGCTTCTGAGCAGCTTCGCGAGCGCGCTCTTCAACAAAGCTAGCATTCCTAAGTTCTCTTGCATTTTCAGAAGGAACCGGTAGCCAGTCCCAGAGCAAAGTGCTGTTCTCAGTTACTTGCTGTGGCCCTCGATTCGAATCGACTAGCAGACGTCTATTGAAACCAGCAGCTTCAGAGTTTTGGAAGGCTGATCTAAAATAGTAGTTCCTACTGAAAACTTGGGAACTTCTTTGCAAGCCAAATGTGTCATGGTCATCATCCTGTCTCTCGTTATAGAGAAGAAGAACTTCATCGTCCACATGGAAGTTAGGCATAGTCTGATCCATACCATCTGGATCCTCATGACTGATATGGATACTAAAGGATTCACCATCACCACCCTCCTCATCGTTATTTAGGATAATGTCAAAGCGTCCATGATCATGGTCATGATCATGGTCATGATCGTGATCGTGATCGTGACTGTGGCGATGATGATGATGATGATGGTGTTCATGGTCATGTTCATCCTCATGCTCGTGTTCATGACCATGTTCGTGATCGTGGCCGTGGTGTTCATGGTCATATTCAACACTTTCATCGGAATCACTATACATGTCCATTTCCTCTCCGCTGCTTTCACTCATTTCTTCGCCACCCTCATCTTCATCGCCACTTCCAGCAGAAAGTACGAGACTGATTTCGAAAGTATGTGGTTCGTCATCCCCACTACTTTCAGAGCCTGAGATGCTTTCAACTTCCATACCATCTTCTGGTCTAGAGTCATCACCGCCCATAATACTGTCATTATCATCATCGTCTTCATGTTCTCCTAAACCAATTCCATCACTATCGCTACCATCCATGGAATCTGAGCTGCTGGACTCGTACTCACCCAAACTGGAATTACGGAAGGTGTTGCCACGAGAGGCTTCAACACGTTGCTGATGTTGGATCCTTCTTTCTTCCGCCAGCTCAGTCTCAAGTAAGTCTTCATCTTCCTCGTCCTCACTGTCATAGTCCTCAACATCAACGTAATCTAGAGTTTCCTCGTCGCTAGAGCTATCGTTTGGTTCTTCAATCGAGCTTCGCAGTCTTTTCAAATCATTTCGTGATGATTCTGGTCCAGTATAGCTCAGCCTGAAGAGCTCCTGGAACACAAGGCGATTAATAAATACCAACGAGCACATTTTCAGTCCATAAAGTTCGTTCCAAGAGTAATTGAAGAATGAAAGGGTACCCAAAAGCACTTCAGGAATCTTCATATCCCGCATTATTGTATGGTAGAACAGTTCTTTGTTGTTCTTATCCTTATCCTCCTTTGTCTCTGTAATAAATGGCAGATCTGACAGAATGGATGAAGAGTCTCCCCAGACGTATTGAACAACGTCAGTGCAGGTGAGGAACAATGCCACCGCTTGGTCAGGAGTCTCGTTTCGTCGCTTAGGGATCTCGGTTTCTAATATTTTCAGAACTCCTCGCATGACGAACTTAGTAGTTCTCTCCAAAGATTTGCGGGTCTTAGCAGAGTATGGCTCATTCCTGCTCTTTTTAGCAAGTCTTCCTAGTAGAGGCACAATCAATTTCAGCGTTTTCTCCCCTACATGGTTTTTGCTGGGAATCCGGGCATTTTGAGGCAGATTCTGGATACCGAACTGAATCAGAACCTTCTCTACAAAATCGCTGTGTGATGATGCAATAATTTGTCTCGTCTTACCGGCTGTACTTAACAAATCGGTGAGAATCGTTCCTGCTAATTCCGCTTGTTTAGGGACAGCAGCATCCAAGAAAGTATTGACGAGAGTGCTTATTAGATATTTCTGCGCCTCTATCGGCAATGATGGATACCGAGAAACATCCAGCGATTTTGGCTTCGAGAACTCAATCTCGGATTCTCTTGCCGCCTTTTCGATCAAATGCCATTGAACAAGCTCATTGTTGGAATTCAATCCGAAAATGCTGTTAGGAATCTCCCTCAGTTCGGGCCTTCGGAATAGAATTGCCAAAGCTGGGGATAAGATCTCACCCTTACTCCCAGATTCACCAGAGATACGTCCTGGACCATAATTGTCCCGGCCATTCATTTGCTCAATAAGAATTCCAGCTAAAACTGCGGGACTTGTCATCAACACATGACACACGGTTAGTCCACATTCGATGATGGTATCTTGCAAGTCAGAAGAATACGACTCCTCCGTCAATGATTCTATCAACGCGTTCAAAAGACCTGAATCAATTGCGCACTTGGCAAATTCAAGGTCCTGTTGAATAACCATGGCATTAGCGAAGCTCAAACCTACGATGCCCATCTCAATCGAGTGGATATCGAAAGACTCGGTGTTGTTAGCAAATTTGCGCAACGCTTCCGTCGAAGCCATAATAAATTTCTGTAAAACGGCTTTGTTGGGCATATTTGGCAGGATTCCACTGTAAGCTGATGGAATGTCGATTAATTTACCGTCGTGGTTCCGAATGGAGCTATGAGGTCGTAATTCGATCAGAGCCTTAACATTCAAAGCACTTAGCAACAGAACATGTAGAGATTGGAATGCACCTGGTACATACAACTTATCTTCCGAAACAGCTTCAATAAGACGATTCGTGCTACTTACCAGGTTTTCGTAAAAGCCAGGTTCTGATGCAAAAGAGGGATTTACAAGCAAGATGTCAGGAACTGAGCGTAAAAGCTGAAGCCAGTTCTGTTTGGAGGTATACTCAGTGCATTTGATAGCCTCGTCGAGAGCGAACATCAACAAATTGCTAAACAATCTGCCATTTTCCGCAGTTATGAAAGGAGCTAAGTCCTCCATAGTTTGGACTACTGCACCTGGAGAAACTTTCATGGAACCCTGAAGGTTGTCCGACTGAGTCTCCTTGATCAGATACTCGAACCTCTCATTATCAGTGAAAAGGCCGGAGAAGCGGTCAAATGCATTGAACTTGTACTTTGTGAATACAACATCCCGCAAAACTCCCAATTCACGTTCATTTCTCAAAGACTCGAGGGTGAGAACAGACATGAGAAGATTATAAGAGTCATCTATAATGGTTCCGGACTCTTCTATCTCCACAGCAGTTCGAAGTATATCACAAGCAAAAGACTTATCTTCCTTTAAAATATCACCAATTGAAGAGGTGGAGAAGATTTCGGCTAAGAGCTTCAAAATGTATTCTTTTTGACTGACGGTCTCTTTGTTACTCTCAATTTCGTTTTGCGAAATCGAGGGTATTGTTTTCACGAATGCCATTATCTTTCTAGCAATTTCAATGCAAACATCTTGTGAAATCATGTGAATAACGAAACTGAAATCTTCATGGTCAGAGTGAGACCATGAGTTAATCTCTTTTACGAAATCGACAAGGAATTGAGTTATGACATCGGTAGGAACCGTTTTAGTGACATGTTGTAGCGGCTCGCCATCAAGCAAATTCGCGTAATGAAGTAATCGAATGAACTGAATAGGAGATTGCTTATTTGCGAGCTCAACAGAATCTCGTAAGATATCATCAACGAACTCGGGTATGTCTGGGGTAGATTGAATGGCGAAGATCTTGATAAACTTGTGACCTTTAGAACCAACTACGTATCGTAGCAAGCACTCACCAACAGCGGTTTTCAGAAGGTCGATTTTCATAAATGGACGAAGCATACTGTCGAGTTCAAAAGAACTCTTTTCGTCACCATGTTTAGTGTGGTTTTCCAAATACGTTTTGACCAAACTATAGATCCAAGGAATGGGATCCATGCTATGCTCCGACGAATTACGGATCATCGAGGTCACAGACACATAACAGTCCTTCGATGCAAGAGACGTGTATTCATACATAAGCTGTTCCAGGTGTTTGCACAGAGATTCCACGATTATTCCTGTAGCTATACGCATCTGTTCCTTATCGAAGTCTGTCAAATCTGTCTCATTATCACCATCGTTATGATCAGGATCTACATTATCGTTTTCCTGACTTTCGGTGTTGTGTGAGTCCTGTATCTGATCCGTATCAGCGGCTTCCGGGAGCGGCACTTCACTGCTACGCTCGTTAGTCCTGAATACATGCTCATGCTGCTCATGCTCATGCTCATGCGCACCGTGACTCGAGGCAATTCTGGGTCGATTATTCTCATCGATGTCGATTTCAAGATATCTTACATTATCCTCATCTTCATCAATTTCATCGTAGTCATCGAAATCCTCATCATCTTCATCTCCAAACCGACCACTCTTGCTCCACAAAGTGACATAAAGAACGTTAACTACCTTTAGTAAATCAAGCGGTCGGTTTTTGGCTTGGGCAAGTGCTATAATCGCATCATAAAGCTTTTGTTTTAGGTTTTGTTCATTAAGCAGTAAAACTCTAGCTTGCTCTGTTTGACAGATAGTAGCGAGAGTTTCACCAACTAAACAAATAGCTCGAGTTGGTAGGGTCTCTAATAATTCTGGAGTCAACATAATAAACACCAGCTTATCAATCAAATCTGATTTGAAGACAGTGCGTTCCAAGTTCGTCCATGAGAGTGGGTTGATAAATAAATTCAGAACCTCCAATCTTTCTGTTACTAGTTGATTATAGCGGTGTGGGTCGTGTGGGCATCTTTTGTAGCTATTTGTAGGAGATTCTGGGGACTTTTGATGGTTGAGCAAGTTTTCCAGATCTTGCTCAAATGTAGAATAAAGGTTGGAATAGACGACATCCAGAGTTTGCTCAGAAACCACGGAATCGTTGAATGCAGGGGGATCAAAAGTTCTAGCGAGGACATCGAGCGCTCTCAGTTTTGCCTCGCCAGTAAATTGAGGTCTCGTTGACAGTTCAATGAGTTTAAGAGGATAAGTTATTGCCTGACTGGGAGCGAAACTGGCTAGATCACAGAGCTGGTAGAAGTAGTTTTCATCAACGTCGGGCTTGTGAAACTCTCCAAGGAGAGGCGCAAGCTGCAGGCGTTTGAATATTCTCATGTTGTGGATGCTTCCAAGAAAACTAAGGAAGAGTGTCAAGCTCTCTACAATACTTGTCTTCACCATATGGCTTACGCCTGATTCGGTGTTTTGTCGACAAACATCTACAAGAGCCTGTAGAGCATTTGGTGCACGAGTACCAACAACCTTTTCGAACCCATATTCACCAAGCAAGATCATGAGGGCTGCAATGCTGTAGCTTTGTTGAGAGACCAAAAGTGATCGCTGCTCAGGATCGTTAAAAGCATTGATAACTCTTGATTTTGCAACAGCTTGTGCTTTGGAATCACCGTCAAAATCCGGCGAGCTGCGAGAAGTTTCCTCATCTTTTTCAAGCATCGCCAATATCTCTTCCAGCTTAGCCTCGCCTGTTAGAAAACTAGTCAAGTTCACGCCAAGTGCTCGAGACGAGCTTCCGTTCTGGCATGGAACATTCATTGCCATTGAAAGCAGTAAGTGAGGAATAGAAGTGGGTGGCAAGTATCGTGATGCACCAACTACTTGGCCTAGCACCCTAGTAGCACTCATACTTGTATTCAAATTTAGCGAATATAACAAAGAGCAAGTGACTCTTCCTAGCTCAGTGAAATCTACTGCATCATAGAGGTTAAACATAGCGCCACCAGAGCCGTCTGCAGCGTGGAACAAAAACAATAATGCTGAAACACAGGTCTCTGAGTCTTCGGCAGATAGCCACACAAATTTATCTTCTATTAGCTTCCGGCTATCGCTCACTGCTTTATCATCCGCAGTAGTAGAACCACCCCAGCTAGGGTCCTCATCTCGGGTTGACTCGTTGTCTTGAACGGGCTCAGAGTTTACCCCATTGTCATGGGAGTCGGTTTGGTCCTTTTTATCCTCACCTCGAAAGTTGGTAGTTTCACCAGTTTCAGTTTTGGTTCTTCGAAGAGAGTCGATTTGTTTGGCTCGAGGAGGAATTGCCTCCTCAGGTACAGTCTGTTCCGGGTCTTTTACCCTGGGAAGTCCGTTGCGGTCAATGATCTTGTTGAGCAATTGGATGAGATTGGCCGTTGCCCGTTTTAGAGGTTCAGTCACTTCGGTATTCTCCTTAAAATAGTGGCCCTCCAAATCATCCTGCCAACGCCAGACATAAGGCACCGCATCGCTTTGGGTTATTTGTCTGAGCGCTTCAAGAGGAATAGCAGGGTCAGCAAGCTGCTCCAACAGATCGATTAACCAATTCTTCCGCAAACTTGGTTCATATTCGAGAGTCTGTGGCATGTTCTAGAAATCGAACACGTTTCCACTCAGCTTAACACAAATTAGGATATGAAGAATTTCGCGTAAAGTAGTGTGAGCTTAGGTATTATGATTAGAATCTTTTTGGATGCGGTGAAATGATGGGTAGGGGTTAGAGCCTCAATAAGATTTGAATTCCAACGGTGGAAAATTATTGAAAAATTAATAAATACCAGTGGTGGATTAGGAAATATCAGTAACAAAAATTTTTGAATCAGATAGAGAGGACCATGGCGGGTCTGATTACGCAATGAAATAGTTGCACCTATCGATCGATCAATTCCACGCGTAAGAGAGCCCGACTGTGAGCTCCATGTAGTAGCAGTAGTTAGTATAGATAGCCATGAGATTTGAAGGCGTAGATCCGTAATAGGTACACAGAAAATTAAATAAATAACAGAATTAAATAAGAATAGAATAATTGGCCGAGAATAATTAAAAGGGAGTAATTCGTTTGAATAATGAACGATTGATCACAGCAGGTAAGAGAACGAGAGTCAAGAAGACACCGGCGGTCAATCTCGCTTCACTAGTGTTGGAGCATCTGAGTCTGGAACGGCAATTCCAGAAATAGCCGAAGTCACTGGTGAAAATGCAACGTGCATATCCTCGGGATGATCGTTCTGCCATGCACGCACTTTGTGCGACTGGCCAGTAAGGTCCCAGTAAATACCACGAACAGTATGGGCGATTGCGTGACGACCTTGCCATAGCGGAAGCAGCTCCACAGCGAACATTGAGAAAAATAGCCAGATAATGGCAACAACAATCCATCCTGTGAAGAACTGCTTAGAGAAGACGTATCCGCTACCATACATTGGCATCGGCCAGAGAATAAGCAAAGAAAGCGAGGCAACAACACAAGCAATTCTTGCATACTTAGCACTCTTGTTTAATACGGCCTCCTCCTTTTCGTACATATCGTCATGAGCAATCACGGCGGAGATTCTCGCCTCTAAGTTCGAGGCGCCTATTCTTTCAGTGTCAGCTGGGTACTTCTTTCCATCGTCTTCTCTTTCCTCTTCCTCCTCTTCATCAGGAGGCATCTCGCGGACAGTCTTGAATTCCTTGAGTTCATCAAAGTCGTAGCGAGCATGGCCGAATATTAATTGGCATATAGCGATAACGATCAACGGAGAGCCAATGGCAACAACATTGCCTCCAAGCATAGGATAGTCGGCACCAGTAGTTTCAATGGTGAATTCTTTGTTATACAAACCGGCCGTGATAGCAACCCAGGCGACAATACCGCAAATCATACCAATCGGAGGGGCTAACCTAGCAGACCATTTGTTCAAGCCAGACCAGAACATGACCAAACTAACTGGAATGACAGCGGAGCAAATGATCACTCCCATCAATTCGTACAAGTAGCCCATGCCAACACCTCCGTAGTAAAGACCTATAGAGAACCCGATCATTACAAGAACAAACACTATGACACTGATGTGTGTCTGCAAGATCAACTGCTTGCTTGTGGCCCTCGGATTGATATAGCTGCGATAAATATCATAAGTCCAGATGGAACTAACTGCAACCATCTCTGCCGACGCAGCAGACGTGACAGCCATGAAAATCATGAGAAGGGCAGCGGCACCTCCTCCTCGTCCAAGAATGGCGACAGCTGTGTAAGGCAATGTTAAGCCAGCTGAAATCTCAGACGAAGTCATTGCTCGAGGATAAGTCGGCCAGTACTCGGTGTGCTCGAGAACACGGCCAGCAAGTCCCATTGTGGTTGCACAAAGCCAGGGGATTGCAAACCATGACAGGCCTCCGATGAAATAGCCGGGAAGTGCAGCGGCAGGGCTAGCAGCAATGGCCTTGTTCCAGTAGCCTGTGTCTAAGAACACTGTACCGAAATTGCCTGCCAAGTTGATAACAAGAAAAATACCAGCTGGGCGACTCTTCATAGTTAAGTAAGAACCATCCTTATTTCCGCTTCTCGGGAACTTTTCAGCAACTTCATTTAGTAGTTCCCAGACACGACCCGGGGACCCGAGATAGGAGTCATTGGCAAACACCGTAAACGCAAACAGGAAAATGATCACGAAAAGAATGAGGGTGTGCACATAATCTGTAAGGAAAGTTGCCTTCAAACCACCAGCTAGGGTGTACAAAGTGACACCAAGGGGAATAAGGAAGCACGCAGCGATCGGGTGCATTCCCGTGAGCGTCTCTGTTGCAGCAGAAGCACCAGCAATCAACATTGCCATTACCAAAATGTTGGTAGCAATGGCGTAAAACATATAAATCGCGTGGGCAGTCTTGCCGAATCGTGCCTTAACCACCTCAAGGTACGTATAAACACCAGGTGCCTTCCGCTTAACCTCAATAGCAATAGTTGCGAACAAGACGATCTGAACTGCAGCACCAGCCGCATATGAAATAGGACCAAACACACCATTATTATATGCTTGAGTTGTGGAAACAAGTAGAGTGGCAGCCCAAGTCCAACTACTGACAACTGCACTGGCGATCAAACCACTGTTCACGGATCGGCCAGCAGTCGCGAACTCTGCCGCATCGACTTTCTCTTTCTGATACCGTCTAAGAGCACCTGTGACGAAAATCATACCGATAGCGAATGCTAATCCTACTCCAACAACAATACCATAGCCTATGCCTTGGCTGAGAGGAAGGATGTTGTTATTAGCCATATTCTAGAAATCTTCGACGAACAAACGAGTACGATAACTGTTCCGAATTTATCTCTATCGTGGCTTGTGAAAAATTTCAGTCTTTATTTCAGTTATATTTCTTAGAATTTATATGAGCCCCTGGTGTGAGTGAGTTTCTCCGGCACATGACCTACTGATAAGAGAATGCAGTATCTACCCTCTGCCCACATGCATCCGCCGACCGCGGGACAAGCCTTCGTGCATGGTATCTTTATTAAGAGGGTGCGGAAATAATTTTAACACTTGACTTTGACTTCAAAAGATCGGGTTGTCATAAGTGCGCAATATAATCGAGTTAATGGACGCATAACGCCGCAACTCAAGGGTATTTTGTTAAGTTACGTTAAATTCTTTTTTTTTCAGTTCGGATAAATGTCATATTTAGTATCTTTTATAGTATAAATAATGTGTAGCGCTACCGATCATGCTACTCATCGTCACTACTAGAGCCCTCGTCCTCCTCGTCATCTTCCTCATCGCTGTCTTCGTCCTCGTCATCGCTCGATTCCTCAACCTCAACCTCCCGTACGGTAACGTTGAAACCCATGCTTTCCAATCGAGATTTCAGGGTATTTTCCTCAGAAGGCGGGGCAACAGCAAATGTACTGCTTGTCTCAGCATCAAATAATGGAAGTAGATACTGCTTCAAAGCTTCAAGGAAGCTAGAAGGGGTAACATTGCGAATTTCGTTAATAATTGTTTGGACATAGTTCGGTTTGTAGCCCTTGACCACGGTATCAGCGAATTTCTCCTCGATCGCTGTTGCGGGCTCTGCAAGACGGCCTGCAAGGTCACCTACGATCGTGGCAACAACACTAGAAAGCAATTTCTCGTCTACGACTTCTCGGCCCTCCGCAACATCACGAACAACAGTTCTACAAGCTTCGAATGCACCCATACCATCAGCAGCAGAATAAACAGAAAGCATAACATGGCCCATTTGGACCGAAGTAGACAGGGAGGCACCGTAAGCAAGTCCAGGGCCACGAACAGCCTTCCAGAATGGACCCTCAGTCATGTCCAAGAATGTGTTGACAACAATCAATGCAGGTAAGTCCGGGTGGCCATACTTCATGGGCCCCTTGGATACAACAGTGAGGTTGGTGGAATCAGAGGCTGCACAAAGCGTTACAAGAGCCTCTTTTCCAGGATTAAGGCCCTTAGAAGAGAGGTAGTGATTTGGTAGGGGAATCGGGGCCATCTCAGGGGCAGCTGCAGCCTCAGGGCTCTGATCAAATCTCTCCTCCAAGTCAGCCCATGGCTTGAGGACACTTCCACCATTGAGTCTTGCGATTTCAGAAACGTTTCCTACAACGAGGCCACGGATGTTCTTTGTTTGGAAGAGTTGAGATGCAACCTTCTTAAGATCCATAACAGTTTGATCGATGTTCGACTCAAACTCAAGCACCGCAGGCTCTGAAATCAGGACGTCAGACTGGCGGCGTAAAGACTCATCTGTCAACATCACCTCGTCTATTGACGAGCTTAGTAGCATTTCATCGGTTCTTTTAACTTCAGGAATGCTCTTCAAATGTCTGGCAATAAAAATAGATGTGTACTCAGCATCATAAACGACGTTGAACATGCATCGTTTAATCCATTCAATTGCACGAACATAATTCTTGACCTTCGCCTTGGCTGTGATTGTAACAACTTCGTTGAGGGCAAGATCTACAGAAACAGAGGACTGCAAAAGATCCTTTTGAGATTCTTGAGAGACTTCCTCAGCAGTCATGTACCGGCCATCGTCAAGCTTCATAGGCGAAGCAAACGTGTTGGCCAGAATCACTGGAATCAGTGGGAATAATTTCGAGTCAACCGACTGTGTGGAGAAGAATAACTTGATGGCCACAAATTGAGAAGGAACATTCTCGAAATTTAAAGCCAAGTTGCACGGGTCGGTCTCGACTCCAATCTGTTGTTGCACCGATTCATCAATAATAAGCTGTGAGCCCGGAAGACCATGCTGCATCAGTCTCGGGGTAGCAGCAGACTGAGATGTAATGAATCGGATATTGCTCACATCCGGGATGGGGAACATTGACAACATCGACTCCGGAATGGGTCTTTCGTTGGCATCAATAGCCATTTGAAGCTTCTTGGCTTCGTTTTCTAAATCCATTGTTCGCTTCGTTTCCTCGAGTCGGGATTTTTTCTCTTCATCGATTTTGATGAATGCGTCCCTCGATGGCCTACCGAGGACACAAGCCTTAGGAGGGGTGACGGTGAATTCCTTGATGAAATTGCGCCAGTCAGATTCAGACCACTTGCGAATGGTTTCAAATTCATCTGCCCTTCCTAACCAAGCACTGAAAGTATCCTTATCGCCATAAAGGAAGTCGCAAATAGCTAGATTCACGAAAGTATAGACATTTTCCTCAGCCATAAGTACGAATCCGTCATAGACTGTATCAATGCACTGCTTGAGGAAGTTAAAATCAAGTTCTTTCAACATTTTGTTTTCTAAGTATTCGATTACCGCTGAGGCGGATTCTTGAAGCCTCAATATGGGGACACCGTATAGTGAAACGTTCACCTGCGTGTGCAAGTACTCGTTGGTGAATCCAACGACTTCAGATGCAAGAGCTTTTTCTTTCGGAACGTTGACAAACTCTCGCTCCAATTTACCACTGTCTTGCATCCACAAATAAGTAGTAACGACCTGCAATGCGGTGTTGGCAACCAAGTCTGAAATGTGAGGGCCCAGCCAAGTAATGAGGACCTCTCCCGAAGACTCCATAGAGTCCGGGAATTCGATTGATCGCATGCTAGTTTGAGTTAACGGAGAGGGGGCGGTACTTAGCTTAGAATCGACAAAAGGACGAGGCGTTGGAGCGCTTGGCTCTAAACCATTGTCGAACTCTTCTAGCACGTTGACCATCTCTTGAGGCTCCACATCACCAGCAATAATCACAGAAAGGTTACTAGGTCGATAAACATCTTTGTGGTACTGTTTGATAGTCTCTGGTTGTAGAGTTCTCAGAGCACTTAAACAGCCACCAGTGTTGGTTGCATAGCCCGATCTGTTATCAAAGAGCATATTCTGGGCCTCGACAGTCATCAAACTATCGGATGTGTGTTCGTAACCCTGCATTTCACTGAAAACGACTCCCTTTTCTTCGCCTTTGCCATCAACGTGATAAACTTCAGTGACACATGCATCATCCGTAACGGTCGCATTCAAGATGTGGTCAAGATACACAGGAAGCAAATTCATAAACCCTTCATATCCAGCAGTAGACAGTGTGTAACAAGTCTGGTCTTGGGCGGTCCAGGCGTTGGTGCTCGACATTTGTGTAGCACTTAGTTTATCAAGAAGACCCTTGTATGGATACTTATCAGAGCCCATAAAAACGATATGCTCCAAAGTATGGGGGCAGCCCGAGTTATCATTTGCTTCAGAAGCTACAGCAAAGTATCCCTGCACAGAAGGCGACTTGCGTCTGATTAAAACAGACTGAAGGCCAGTACGCTTAGACTTCCATTTGTACAGCTTAACCGAGGGGCAGAAGGACGGGGATGCTTCAGCAACAAGCTCGAAGTTATTCTGCATCAAATATCTTCCGGATCTAATGAATTGGCTTAAAATTAGCTGCCTATTTCAACAATATCAGAACTGTGGAAAAGATGTCACTGCCCGGTTTTTTTTTTCGGATCTTGATAAACACGGTCTGGAATGCACGTGATGTTTTCTCGATATGGCTGTATATGCAGAAGAGGGATGCAGTGTGGTCAAGAATGCGATCTATTCAGGAAACGTGCATATATATTTTGCAATTTTGTGAATTGAGATTTGAATCAATGAGTCTATCATGGATTAATGTGCGTATATGTATATAGGTTCATTGCATGTAGGTGTATGAGCGAATAGAGCCGTCCCAACTGCTCGCATTGATGGCATCCCCTTGTATAACTACTGATGATATCTGCTGTTTGCGTCGTCCAAACTCTCTAAAAAACTTGTTTTGGAACAGATCCACAGGGTATAAACAGCCATCCTCAGTGCCTATTATGGCTAAGCGTCCAGATGCACTCACGTCCATGGTAGTGATTGATCCAGCAGAGAACTTATATTCCTCGAGAACAGCATTGCATCTTAAATCGAATAGATGCATACCGTGGGCTGTGGCTGCCAGAACGCTCTGCCCTTCAGGTATGAATTTAGCCGCTACTATGGAACCGTCACAATTCATTCTTTGTGCATGACCTTCTCGGTCTCTAACATCCCATACTTTCATTGCACCACTCTGTGTACCAGAAGTAAATACAAAGGCACCAGAGGTGTGTAAACATGTCACTGGTGACGTTTCATGGAGCTTGATAGTGGATTTGGCCTCGAGAGCATCCCAGACGATAATTGAGTCATCATGGGCTCCAGAAACAACTGTCGTTCTGTCAAAGAAATCGATCGAGGAGACTAGTGCATCATGCCCGCTTAACGAATAGCAATATTGAGGCGCTCGTGTGGCCATGTTGTTTCTGCCATTCTCGAACCTCCTTACTGCACGATCAACGGCGGTGTTCTCGTTTGTCAATTCCCTCAATTGCTTTCCGATATTGTATACTTCAACGTAGCACGTCAACCCACCAGCAACCAACAATGACCCGTTAGAGTTCACTGAGTGCGACATTGTGCTTCCCTTTCCAGCATGAAAAGCTTCATATTTCATACCAGACTCCGCATCCCACAAAACCACGGTGCCATTTTGAGTTATCGTGGATAAGCCATCGTGCCCGCTGGATTGTTTAAACCCGGTCATTCCCATTATCTTGTTCTTGAGCTGTGCCTTGACGTTCCGTTTGGGGCGAAACCGTACCGACGGTGGATACTGGACGATATTTTGGCACTTTTTCGATAACAGATTCTCTGTATCTTTACTTCTAATCTCGTCTAAAATAGCCTGGAGTTTGGATACTTCTCCATGGAGCTGTTGGACATAATGCTGGCGTTGGTTCAGGTCTAGTTTTAAGTACTCAGCAGGCAGAATTGGTGTCTCAGTTTGCATTTTCAACAATTTTTAGACGATGATCCCCCAAATGGACATCTTTAGAATGGCGGGGACGTCCTATTTTCTCTCGCTGCTTTAAATCGATTATCCAGATCGGGTTATAATGGGGCCGAGGGTTATGCATGCATTGACGAATAAAGCAACTGTGTTCATCTACCGTTCATAGACCGATGCAGGTGGGTTTTGTTGCAATTGGCTGCTAATAATACCCTATAATCAACCTACGTTATCACCTACGAGTTCAGTTTAGTTGCCAGCGCTCCTCTTGTAGACTATACGAGACTATTCTGGACTATACTATACTATACTATACTATACTATACTATACTAGTCTCAAGGGTACGGGCGAGATTCTGCGAGGTGCGAGGTTCGGATCTTTAAGCTCGGGTTAACTATTAGTTATTCTGCCTTTCACTTAGCTCGATTAAACCTTTTAGAAGTATGTTGTATTTATACGTATCACATCACGTGGTAATACTGGGACCTGCGGCTCCGTGGTGGTCTGACGCTGGGAGAGATAGCGGTGAGACCATATGACTGTAAGTGATCAAGTAGTGACGCGCTGTACAGCTGAAACGGTTGTCCTTACCCACGACAGTCGCTTATAAGGTAAACCCCTTCTCCTCCGCAGAAGAGAGTGAGTACCTAGAAAGAAGGGAGTTAGAATCATAACAACAACCTCCAATGTCGTACGGAATCAAAGCTGCTGAGCGACTAGCGGGCAAAACCGTGCTTCTCACAGGCGCAAGCTCTGGAATCGGTGAAGCTACTGCACTCGAACTTGCAGCTGCAGCCAATGGCAATATCCGGTTGATCCTTGCTGCCCGTCGGTTGGATCGACTTCAAACGTTGAAATCCAAGTTAGAATCGCAGCACAAGTCGATCTCGATTCTTCCTCATAAGCTTGATGTAAGCGACTTCAGATCGATTCCTAAGTTCCTCAGCGAATTGCCCTCTGACTGGTCGCAGATCGATATCTTGATCAACAATGCCGGTCTTGCTTTGGGTAAAGACCATGTCGGAGAGATCAAGACTGAAGATATCCAGGGAATGGTGTTTACCAACGTGCTTGGACTCATCACGCTGACCAATTCGCTTATCCCGCAATTCAGAGAGCGGAACTCCGGAGACGTTGTGATGATCGGATCCATTGCCGGCCGGGAAGCTTATCCGGGAGGTGCGATCTACTGTGCCACTAAGTCCAGTGTGCGCAGCTTCACCAAATCATTGCGTGCTGAGACAACCAATACTGGAATTCGCGTGATCGAGATTGATCCCGGTGCTGTTGAAACCGAGTTCTCTACGGTTCGATTCTATGGTGACAAGGCCCAGGCTGATAACGTTTACAAGGGCACGGAACCGCTGCTTCCGGAGGACATTGCCGAATCCATTGCGTTCGCGCTCACTAGAAGAGCCAACACGGTAATTGCAGAGACGTTGATTTTCCCCAATCACCAAGCTGGGTCTGCTTACATTCACCGTAAGTAATCTCTTAACTGCTATATAAGAAAAATCTGTTTAGGGTATTTATTATCCGTTGACGATGCGGGGAAAATAAGGTGAAAAAAATAAGGTGGGCTGTCTGGTCAAGTTGGGAAAGGGGGGGAACCCACCTGGTTATTAGCTCGAACTATGCGTGCGTACTTTTTTCCCGCTATACCTTTGAAACCAACCCCCCTTTGGTCTCGTGTTTTCGTGTGACAAATGTAACAAAGCCTTGTGGTATACAGCGTTTGAAAAAAATATCCAAACACCACCCGAATCCGTGCCACGTTGGGGGCTGGTAATTGAAAATGCACCTTCTAGACTACTTGCCTAGCTAGTCATGTAGAATAAGAATAGCTGAACCAAGAATTAATACAAATTATTCAAGAATGCGATACATTTGACCCCCTTGAAGTCGCGACACTAATATTATTTGGACTATCTATGAATCTAACCAGTCGGATAAATGTATTGCTTAGCCCAGGGTACGGGCCCGTCCCATGCCCGACTCTATATGCAGCTTAAAATGCGGGGGAGCTCAATCCGTTGATCATGCACTACTAACCTTTCTCTGGGTATATATATACTCTCACGGTATTTTGGCATGGGTTTCTTAGACTAAGAACACTTAAGTTAGAACCTTTGTTTACGAGTTCAAACACCCAATTAAGAAAGAAATTAAACGAATCCCTCTAAAGAATAACCAAACATATCATGCCCTCGGATTCTATTGCTTCGTCTCCTATTTCGATCCATGAGAACGACGAAGATAAGGAGCTCGATCCTATCGGCCGCATCGTCACCTCAGGAGATCAGAATGAATATGTCCATTTTGGAGGCCATAAATATCTACGCTCGGATGTCGCATATGCCTTTGGGGGTACTTTCAACGCCGGAGTATCGCGACGGCCACACTTGAAGATCGGCAACGCATCTCCGCTAGCATTGCTCGGCTATGCAACGACGACGGTTATGTTATCTCTCATAAACGCTGGCGCTCGTGGTTTGAAAAATCAAAACCACGCGATCATGCTCGGTAGTGCATTATTCTATGGCGGCGCAGTCCAGGTTATTGCCGGGTTCTGGGAGCTTGCTTTGGAGAATACGTTTGCTGGCACTGTATTCGCCAGCTATGGCGGCTTCTGGATGTCATTTTCTGTCCTCACTATGCATGGGTTCAACATTGAAGAGTCGTACGAAAGCTCTAAAGATTACAACAACGCTATGGGAATTTTCATGTTGATGTGGACAATTATATCTGCCATGTTTGTTTTGTGTCTTATCAGATCAACGATTCCTATGTTTTTCACTTTGCTCACCACCACCCTCTCCGATGCTTGTGCCACAGGTGCTTCTTTCGCTGTTAGTATTAATCAACCTACTGCTGGTGCTAGATTAACTACGGCAGGTGGTATTTTCGGATGCATTTCTGGCTTCTTTGCGTTGTATAATGCAATGGCAGGTCTTCTCAATAAAGAGAACAGTTACATAGACATCAAGCCGCTGTACATGCCAGGAGCCCTTCGTCCTTCACCAGATAAGCCAAAGGAAGCATGAACCTATATTATCCTTCATTTCTTCTCATTTTTTGTTTTTTAGTTATTTGTGATTACGCCTAGTTTCGATGGTTTGTCGCTCATTTTTCACCTTCTAGATAACAGTTTGACCGGAGATCAGATTAAACACGCAGCTGAGGTGACACCCACACGCGCAACAGCGTTCGGTGGTCGGCGGTCGCCAGAGATTCAGCGACTCTCTTTTCTTATCAATGATTTTCAGAGAAGTAGAAAAAAAATTATAGAATAAGTTAATTCTTCCATTGCTAGAAGTTCAATTTGGTCCAATTAACCATAAATTCAGGAGAATTAAAAAGCAAAAAAAACGGGTCGAACGGGGGATCGAACCCCGGACCACTGCCACCCAAAGGCAGCACTCTACCTCTGAGCTATCCGACCAAAGGTATGTCGTATGAGCTCAGGTAAGCTACGCTACTACACACAATAATTGATTATGAACGGATGCCACTTTATATATATCAAAGTCAAATTGGCAGTATGATAAAAGAATTTGCGGTTTGTATATGAATCCTTTCTCTGGACAAACGTGCCAGGAAAATTACTGAATCTAGTCATGATCTGTACACACTTAATGATATAATGTATTTAGCAATCCAAGCGCCGTAAGTATTCTTTTTTTTTTGAAATTTTCTTGCATATGAACATACTGGTTTGCGTGCTGACTGGTGATCGTTACATACACCCCCTGTGAAAAATAATTAGCGTGCGCAACCAGCTCATCATCATCACGACTAGATGAAATAAAGAAAGAAATGCCTCTGAATTAAGTATAAACAATTACACTAAATCATTTAACACGTTAAAGTTCGCCGCATAAATTTGTTTTATTTGACAGTTAGTTCACCGTAAACTATTCGATCAGCTATACTTGTAGGCCCTGGCGGTAACTGTTGGGCGACAAGCTCAGTGAACTTGAGGGGGGTGATCGAGAAAGATAGTTGAAAAAAATAATATTTTGAATTTTCATGGTCCATGCTTAATTTTTTGCCGCAACCTCGATCATCGTGATGCACACAGATTTGAGCACATTATGCAACCAGTGAGGCTTAGATCTGATCTGTCAAAAATGTAGCGAGATCTATATCATACATATGAGCTGCATAATAAATGTAGTTATGAGAATACCAGCAATTGAACCCACCAGCAGCCAAATTTTTAGCTTCTCATTGTCGGACGAAAACTATTGAAGTCATTCATATCCATAGACAATTCTGAGCGAGAATATGGACATGCATACTGAAAGATGGTTTCATGCAGGTGACCCGCTTACCAAATCAGATCCATCAGCTCAACATTTGTCCAAAACTATGGACAAATGTTCCGAAAAGGTGCATAACACTAGCCCACTCACGAAAACGAACGGCGCTCCACGTTGGGTTGTGAATACTTGAAGCTGTCTGCACGCCAAAGTGGTTCAAACACAGCAGAGATCCAGCATGTTATATTGAAATCATTTGCACCAAGAAAGCAACGACCACATCGATTTGCCGCGAGCAGCCCACTGTGCGAGGCTAAGTCGCATTGCCGTCCTGCTTCAATTACAATCTTACAGAAGACAGAAAGAGAAAATAGTTCCTAGTCTCGGATTTAGGGTTAAGCGGGCAATAAGAAAATCTGATCGCCCTACCCTACCATTCCTACGGCTGTGAAAACGATAGTTCGACCACAGGAATTGTAGAACCCGACAATGAAATAAAAACACCATCAGCTATTACAGAGTAGATTTTTACTATTAGATATAAATAAATATTGTAAAACCAAGGGCCACGTACAGATTCCGGAAGAAATAACACCACTTTTGGCTCTTGTTCCAAAAAAAACTAGCTACGCATGAGTGATGACATCAGAAAAAGATGATGCATAAATTATCCAATGACTAAGGTCGATCTTACCCTATCTTTTAAATCACTTAACAGACGCCGCATGGTGCGGGGTTAGGATTATCTGCTCATGCATCATCGTTTAGATTCTATGCTGAAAAAAAAAATAGATCAGAAAAAAGTCGATAATTCTGCTAAGCTATATAAGTATCGGGAAGGTAGCTTATTTGCAAGATAGAAAATCATTGTTCGCCCAAGAAGCACACCTTCTATTGATAGATTTTTTTCTCCTAGAATAATATCAATATGTCGGCGACTGATGAACGAGTGCTCGGCAACGATTCTTTAGAAACCGTGAGCTCGGAGAAGAAACTGAGCTCATTCAATGAGACTCCCATGGAAGAGGCCCGCGAGACTCAGAAGTCTTCCGGTGTCTCTCGTATGGAGATCATTGACAAGTGCTCCAACGTTTACGAGCGTGGTATCTTACTGTTTGGTATTTTCCTTGTTGGTTACACATACAGTTTGGGTGCTACCGTTCGCTTCAGTATGCAAACTGGTGCTCTGACCGAACTGAAGCAGACTGCATTGACATCTTCAGTTAATACCATCTCTTCTGTCATTGCTGCTGCTACTTTGCCCACTGGTGCTAAGATTTCTGACGTCTTCGGTCGTTTGGAGCTTTTCCTCATTGCTATCCTGTTCCACGTTTTGGGTAACATCGTCTCTGCTTGTGCAAACAACCTCGCTACTCTTTCTGGTGGTATGGTTTTGTACACTATTGGTTACTCTATGATTCAGATTATGCTTGAGGTTCTTATTGCCGATGTTACGACTATTCGATCTCGTGTTTTCTGGAGTTTCTTACCTGCAGTCCCATTCATCATTAACGCCTGGCTCGGTGGTAACGTTGTCTCTGCTATCATTGGCAACTACACTACCAAGTTGTACATGTGGCGTTGGGGTTTCGGTATGTGGTGCATCATTCTTCCAGTTATGAGCTTGCCGCTTATCTGCGTGCTCGCTTGGTTGCAATACAAGGCCCACAAGCGTGGTTTGTTGGTTAACCACCCGACCGTCTTCCAGCAGCGTAAGAGCCTTAAGAGTTTCATTGGCGAGGTTTTCTGGCTTCTTGATGTTCCCGGTGTTATTCTTATGATTGGTGTCTTCATTCTCCTTCTTTACCCGCTTACCGTTGCCGGTGGCTTCGATGCTCAGTGGAAGAAGGCCAAGATCATTGCACCGCTTTGCGTCGGATTCGCTCTTATTCCTGTTTTGATTGGTTACGAATTGTGGGCTCCGCACCCAATCATTCCCTTCCGCAAGATGGGCGAGCGTCACATCATTGCCTCGCTCGGCGTGGCTCTTATGTTGGACTTCGTTTGGTACATGCAGGCCGACTATATGTACACCATGTTGTTGGTCGGATTTGACTTCAGTGTCACTGCTGCTACACGAGTCTACTCTATGTACTCGTTCTGCAGTGTTATCTCTGGTCCCATCACTGGTTTGTTCGTTTACTTCACTCGCCGTATCAAGATTTACATCATTTGGGGTGTGATTCTCTTCATGGTCGCCTTCGGTTTACTCATCCGTTACCGTGGTGGAAGTGACAGCCAGAAGGGTGTCATTGCTGGTGAGGTTATTCTCGGTATCGGTGGTGGTATGTTCTCTTACCCCACCCAGGCTGTTATTCAGGCTTTCGTTCCCCACGAATACCTTGCCGTCATCACTGGTTTGTACCTCTCTTTCTACAATATCGGATCTGCTCTAGGTATCGCAGTTAGCGGTGCTGTTTACACTCAGAGACTTCCCAAGGAATTGAACAAGACTCTGATGAGCACCAATAACTCTTCCCTCATTTCTGATGCGTACACTACCCCGCTCACTCTAATTGCTCAATATCCTATGGGAACTCCTGTTCGCGAGGCTATTGTTGCTGCGTACCAGCACGTCCAGCGACTCATGTGCATCGTTGGTATCTGTCTTTCCGTAATCTTGCTGGTTTGCGCATTCGCTCTTCCGAACCCGATCTTCGTTGACCAGAGATCTTTGGCTGAGGAGGATGAGGACACCACCAACCGAGACAATGGTATTTTCAGCAAGATCTCGGACGCCCTTTCTCTTCCCCCTAAGCAGAGGAAGCCCGCTGAGACTAAGTGGAAGCGCTTCTTTGACGAGCTTTGGTAAACTCGGAGCATAATAACATACCTTACAAAATTCGATAGTATTCTGTCTTCACATTTGATATTCGGCTGTGATACTCGGCGGGCAGCGATACGATTTAATTAATAATTTTTAACGCCGTATAATTCCAATATTCTTCTAAAACTAGTGATTCGAATAATAGTATTTCATTGAATATGTGAATTCTAAGAATCAACCGGGAAAGTGCTATGATTGTGGTTGTTCTCTGATCCCCCACCCGATCAGAATCATAGGATGCCGCACTATTTACTAATACTTAATGCACGGCACTTGAGCATTTAATGAGAAAGAACTATAACGCATTAACGGATCTACGTGCATATGTGTCTTACATATCAGTAATGTTTCATATGCATATGACGCATATATATGTATGTACGGCAAAAGTCGTATAATAGTGTATAGCTCAGCTGCAAACAAATTATAGCCTTTACCCTCAGAGCACTAACCCATACCCCTAAAAATATAGACTGTCCACAAAATGGTTGGAAAGTTTCTTCGTCAGCATGGGCGTGTATGCCGGAAGGCTAACTGGAAAGCAGAAGTATAAGCATTCGAAGTACAATTTATATGATGTGAGTGCGGGAAGAATCCGCAAACCGAAGTGGGACTATTCTAAGACTAATGCTATTGAAGGAGTGCCTCCCCCCTGGTCCCCAGATGAGTATATGTTGAGCCGACACACTTCCTTACATAGCTACCCATACGAAGAACACCCTGATCTGCCTGATAATTCGCTAGTTACGGCAATACATTGGTATATATCCCAAAAGATTAAGGAATCAGGGCGTGAAGATGCATTCGAGGTGTACGATGGCACGGCATTGTTGACAATAGCTATTGAGCTAGAAGAAGAGATCAAAGCTATGCTTGGAGAGAATGGGCACCTCCTATACGCACAAAAGAAAGACCAATCTGAACGAAGCTTATGATCAGAAAAGTTAACCAGCAAACTGTAATGATTAGAATTCGCGTGGATATCTAATTCACGCTATTTATGACCACCATGAACATGCTCACGAACATTATGCAAATATATAATGATGAAACCTAATATTAGAATTATCGTTGTTAAAATGAGAATTATCATTATTATTACTCTTATTGTTACACTCTAGTGTTACACTACTCTTCAATGATTGTCTCTGTAGATCTACCCATGTATCTTAGGTTCTGGTTGGATCGAGACAACGTTGGTGGTAGCAACGTTCTCCTTCTGTTTGTGTACATATTTTCGTCATCTTCATAGCCCTTGAGACTACCGTAGCTTGAGCTGCTAGCCAAAGCGGCGGCAGCGACTGCCTGAACACCGTTCGCCTGAATAGTCCATAGCGATTTGAAGAAACGCTGGGCGTTATCTGGGTCTCGGCCTCTAAACATATATGTTCCTTCACTTGCTTTTACCTCAACGTCGTGGTTTCCAATCTTACGGATCTCACACTGCGGGGTAAACTTGATGTTAGTGTTAGTGCCAGAAATGACAATGCGAACAGTACTCGAATCGCTTGCGAGAATCTCAGTCTTCAGCTCAAGCTGAGATAGCGGACTCCACTTCGATGCAACCCACATGGAAACCCACAGCTGTGCGTTAAATAACGAGATATCCTGAGACTTCACGAGGTTCGGGGTACTGTACGAGGATGCAGAAGACAATGACGATGTGTAGGAATGCAACGATCGTCTGGATCCGAAAGATGATGAGAATGAAGAGGAAGTTGAAGGGTGCTGCTGGTGGGGAGCAGGAGCAGACGTTATCGGTTGTCTAAGCGACGGGATAGCCGAGGTCGACTTATTACTGTTTTCATACAAGCCGTTGGAAACAGGAATGATTGTGGAGGTGGTGGTCGCCGGCTCTAAGGTAATTGGTACCGGTTCAATTTCCTTTCGGGATTCCCTCCTCAGCATTGTTGGTGAGCTAGGCTGATTCTCTTCGGTCTCTTCTGGGATTTTCACTTGCGTAAGTGGCTTCTCAATAATCTTCTCCGGAGTAGTGGCAGTAGAGGATTGGCCATCGACACCAGTCTCTGAAAGTTTAGAAGCCAAAGATCTCGATGACAAAGAGCGGAATGAGAGTGCCGAGATTGACTTGCTAGAGTTCAGTTTCGGTACTGCGGCTGTAGTTCTGCCGTTATCTGTCGAGTCAGCGACAACTTCCTTTGGCTCTTCGCTAGTCATCGATGGGCTCTCATCTGGCTCAGCGAGATTAGCGTACAAGTGTTGCTTAGTTCCCAACTCGATGCTCTCTGGAGAAGGCAAGAGATCATTGTTCTCAGAAGTAGGGTCCGGCGAACCGTGCTGTGAGACCTCCAGCTTGGGAAGATTATGTTCAGGTTGAACTGCTTGAGGTACGTGGCTATCCTTCTGCTTCTCGAGACCATGCTTGCGAGAATTGGTTTCTTCGCCATCGTTCTCATCATTTATCTCCATATCAAGATCATTGTCGTGCTCGTGATCATCATCAGACTCATGGTAGTATTCGTATTCGTGATGATCGGTCTTCTTGGACTTCTTCTTACCAAGAATGCGCTTCATAGTCTTTACAAAGCCCTTCTTTTGTTCGGTTCTGGGAGATGAGATCTTCGGGGATGAGAATTTCGGGGATGAAAATTTCGGCGACGAAAGTCTTGAAGAGGGTTTCTTAGGCAATGGTAACGATGTAGATGAAGCCATGGGATCTTCCTTCTCGTTGTCGGACTCGTCTTCCGCCTTGGACTCTTTAATAACGTGGACCATGGGAGCGATGGAAACAGTTTTCCTGGTAAGGACGGGTCCAGTCTTGGCTGAGGATATAGGCTTTCCGGCGATGCTTGATCGTCTGGTAGCATTTTTGGGGGTATCAGAATTTTCAGAGTTCTTTTTCTCTGGGGTATCATTAGAAACATTGATTTCTCTAGACTCCTTAGAAGGCATCGGCGCCGGGATCTTCGGAGGCTCTCGCATCGATTGCGCCTCGAAATTGGGCTTTGTAAAATTAGTGAGTGTGGATGCACGGGAGCCGTATTTCTCAACATATTGTTTTTGCTCCTTAGCCAGAATCGAAGCCAGGCGTTTAGGCGACGAACTAAGGCCAAGGTCTAAAGGTGGCGAGGAGGCCTCAGTTGAAAGGTAGAGCGAATTAGGACTAGGAGTGCTAGAAGCGCTGTCAATGGTGTTATCAGTGTTCGCAAATGGGACACTGGGGAGGCTGAAGTCATTGGTGGGAAAAAGAGCCGCGGGGATCTCATGACCTGACTCGGAACGTTTTGGCTCCTTGAGCGTTTCTTGTTTAGATCCAGTAGCTTGAGAACCTTCAGAACAAGCTACCTCTGATATTTTTGATTCCTTCGACTTTCCTCCTTCCATGTTATCATTAGCAGTTTCAGCTTGTTGCTCTCCCTCTTGCTCTCCCTCTTGCTCTTCTTCAGTTTTATCGAGAGTAGCAAGTACATTCTTTAGATCATCACCAAATCCCAGATCAGCATCACCTTGCAAACACAGACTAATCCGTTTTAATGACCTCGAGTTAGGAATGGACGAGTTAGCAGCAGCGGGAATGCTAGGAAGACTGGGCAAACTGGGCAAACTGGATAGCTGGGGAGCGTACATTGAATGCACGGCAGGATTAGTTCTTGGGATAGCTATCGAGGGCGCAGCTTGGCTAGTATTGGCGGCAAAATTAGACGGATTAGAGGAGGCACGTGGAATCGCTGAAGGCTGAGGAACAAGCTGTTTGGTTCTTGGCTTAGTAGGTTCCATAGGAGTCTTCATGGGGACGTAGGGAAGGGATTTAGAAGCGTGCACACTGATTCCAAGGCCTCCAAAGTAAGGGCCTGAACCAGTGGCTTCAGCAGAATTACCGGAGAGGAGTCGGTTCAGAGTACGGCTCCATTTTCCAGCCAGGGTGCTGGCACTCTCCTCGTCAATGGTCTCATTCGGCTCTGCCTCAAGAACTAAACTAACACGCATGGCGTACAGGGTCAACGCGTTTCCATGACGCTTGACATCTCCAAATTGAGCACCATTAATCAACGGGAACACGAGCGTGGCTTCATCTGCCGGGGCAGTATCATCTGCATAACAGACAGCGAGACGCTCAGACTCAAGAAGATACAGATCTACCCATCCAACATCCCTTGTACGCTGTCCTGTACGTTTGATACGCGCAAGAAAGCTGGCGTAACTTCGTACAGCAGCTTGGAAACTAGGCTGTGCGGGACACGCATCGCCGGATGCAAGCGTTTCCATACGATTACAGTTGAACTTCATTGTGGAATCTTCCGACTTTCTTATTTTTTCTAAGATTCCTTTCTTTTCTTTCTATGTGTAACCAAAAAGGTCAACTAAATGGAATTCCGTATAAAACCAAAGAGGCAATTACGGTTATAAGAAGCAGAAGTTCTTGATTGAACCAAAAAAGAAAAGATAAAGGCGTATAGTTCTTAGACCTTTTCTTTCTGTGATACGTGAAAGAAAGTGTTTGAAGTGGTAGTCGCGACAATTTGGTTGCAGATCTAATCACACGCAGCTATGGCTGAAACTTCCAGGGGTACCCTTACCCGTGCTCGTTAAAATAATATGGTACGCGTATGATAGAGACGCGACGTGGGCAGGTAGGAATAGGGGTTTGTACAGCAACCGGACAAGTACTAGAAAAAGTCGCGTATCTATCCGTACTACTTATTTAGCTTTTTTCAAAAACAACCTTACATACTGAATTCATACTTTTTTTTTCTGGATCGCCAGTCCTATTCCTAAGGCCGTTACGCATTGATCCGTGTCGGTCCGCTTCTGCACTAATTACGGGTTAGGGCGCGACTCGCGTCGGGAACCTGTCTCAAAAAAGTAATCATACTAGGGACTAAAAAGCACACGTTGCTCGCGATGCCTGCCAGTAACCCATAAGGCTTGTCCCAAAACATATAGGGTGGAGAACAGGCGAAGAGGTTCTGTATCGACCGGCAAGAAGTGACCACTGTCGTGGTAGGGGGATCAACGCTAGATCATGCGATTGCAGCCTATAGTTTGACCACACCCCCCTCCCATGCGCATCATACATTATATCACCGCATTGATTTGCCAAAAACATTTAACATATTCAATAATGAAAACTGCTTTAGCCTGGCGTGTGCCTGACTCGCTAATATTCCCGCAAATAGCAAATTGATATACATCCTTTACATATGTCTAGCATTAAGGTCTACTAATTATAAAACTCGGAATCTATATACATGGTAGATGTCATTATGATTCCGTCTATCCCTCCCATGATCTTGCTCAGGCTACATTGTGTTTACTAGCGCTTAACAGCGCATGAATAATTCACGAATAACATGATCCGTGGCTTCAGAATACACGTACTGGAATATTTCTAATCACCAGGACGTATGTTACTACATACCGGCTTGGGTCGCGTACCTTTGAAATTCTTTGGCGCGCGTTGTTCCAAACCGTCAACAAAACCGTCAAACCTTAGTAATGAACCACTAATGACCTCTGCTTGTTGTATCTCACTCTGGGACCCACCCTTGCAACGACGGATCCCAAGATGGGCTAGGACCCTTCACTTCGCGAGATTCAACAAAACATTCGTGTCAACAACAACACACTAAACCGAATAGAATGAGGGAAATTGTGTCGATCCAGTGCGGACAGGCCGGTAACCAGGTTTCTTCGTCTTTCTGGGAAACAATCACCCAGGAACATGGCCTTGACCAGGACGGACATCTTGCTCAGTCGACTGATGACGGATCTAATGACCGAATCGATGTGTTTTTCCAGGAAAGCTCTGCCAGGAAGTACGTTCCCCGAGCTGTAGCTGTGGATCTGGAGCCGGCTACTTTGGACTCCATCCGAAGCGGTTCCCTGGGATCTATTTTCCGCCCTGATAACTTAGTGGCTGGCCAGAGTGGTGCAGGAAACAATTGGGCCAAGGGATACTATACTGAAGGTGCCGAGCTCATGGAGCCGGTCATGGATGCTGTTAGACGTGAGTGTGAGCTTGCAGACTCGCTCCAGGGCTTCCAGATTTCCCACTCTCTCGGTGGTGGCACCGGAAGTGGTATGGGTACTCTTTTGATGTCGACCATCAGGGATGAATACAGTGACAGAATGATCTCGACCTACTCTGTGCTTCCGAGCCCTAAGGTGAGTGAGACTGTTACTGAACCGTACAATGCTGTTATGGCGTTGAACTACTTGGTTGACTCTAGTGACGCTACCTACTGTTTGGATAACGAGGCCTTGTACAACATTTGCACTCGTACGCTCAAGATCCAGAGCCCGACTCACCAGGACTTGAACAAGTTAATTGCAATGGTCATGTCAGGCGTTACCACTGGGTTCCGTTTCCCTGGCCAGCTCAACGGAGATCTGCGTAAGCTCGCTGTCAACTTGGTCCCGTTCACCCGTCTCCATTTCTTCACAACAGCTTTCGCTCCCCTCTTTGCAGCTAACACTCGTGCTTTCCATAACCTCTCTGTGCCGGAGCTCACTCAACAGCTCTTCAACCCGGCAAATGTTATGGCTGCTTGTGACCCTAGTATGGGCAGGTACCTCACTATCTCTACTATATTCCGTGGTAATGTCGCCACTAAGGAGGTCGATGACTGTATCCAGGCTGCCTATGAGCGTAACAGAGACTTGTTTGTTGAGTGGATCCCTAATAACTTCCAGACATCTGTCTGCAGCACTCCCCCGCGTGGCATCCAGTCCTCTGCAACCTTTGTTGCCAACAGCACCGCTGTTCAAGAGCTCTTCACTCGTTCCAACGAGCAGTTCTACCACATGTTCAGACGCAAGGCTTTCTTGCACTGGTACACTGGCGAAGGTATGGATGAGACTGAGTTCACTGAGGCTTACGGCAACTTGACTGATCTTGTTGCTGAGTACGACCAGTACCAGAAGGCCACTGTTGACGACGGAGTTTATGATGACGAGGGAATGTATGAAGAGGGACCTTTGGATGAACAGATTCCCATGGAGGGAACTGCGGCATGAACTGTATGAGATACCTATACCAAATCAAATCAAATCAAATTTAAACCGAAACAATACAAACCAAACCAGTACAAGCTATGTTAGTACAAATCAAATCGAATGCTACACTCTGGTCCTTGGTTGCCGATTCTTATTTTTATTATTATATTTTCTCCTTATAAAACATGTTCGTATGTTTTTAAATAGTAACAATATTACTACTCCTTCGCTATCGACACATTTCTGTTTGGTTGTGCTACTCTGTAGATCTTGAAAACGGGTCGTAAATTTATATTAAACAAAATAAGTCAAAAAAGATAACGTATCTGTACATAGGATATCCTCCAAGCAAAATAATAATAATAAAAAAAGAATTTGCTTAAGTACCAAAAGAAATCTTCAGCATGTCTTCTGTTAGAGCGAATTAATCTCCACGCTCAACCTCACAAATGAGGTCTCCACCGTCAACAGATTCACCGCTCTTAACTTCAATGCGGGCAATCTTACCGCTGTGAGGAGCGCTAACGCTCATTTCCATCTTCATGGCACTGAGAATGGCAACACAATCGCCCTTGTTGACATTAGAGCCAGGGGTGACACGAACATCGACAACCATACCAGCCATAGGTGCGGCAACATGTCCGGGGTTGGTAAGGTCAGCCTTAGCACGAGTCACAGTCTCAACAGCGGAGTGACGGTCCTCAACAGTGATCTTACGCATCTCACCGTTAAGTTCAAAGAAGACTTCACGAGTACCTGTCTTCTCGCTGAGCTCAGACACAGCAAGAAGCTTGAGCACGAGCACCTTACCCTTCGAGATCTCAATCTCGTAAGGCTTGCCCAGGTCAGGACTAGCAAGGAAAAGAGCAGTCGGCACAACACTCATATCACCATACTTGGCACTCACTTCCATGAACTTCTCATAGACCTTAGGGAACATGACATAGGAGGCCACGTCACACTCAGTGACACCGTTACCATATTTCTCGCGAAGAGTCTCACGAACAGCATCGAGATCCATCGGAGGGAGCAAAGCACCAGGGCGCTTGTTGAATGGCTCACGCTTACCGCGAAGAATGTTAGAGCGCAGAGGCTCAGGGAATCCTCCGTATGGTGTACCCATGAGGCCCTGGAAGAAGTCCAGCACAGAGTCAGGGAAATCAAGATCAGATGCACGTTCCTCGATATCCTTAGCACTCAAACCATTCGATACCATGAACTGGGCTAAATCACCAACAACCTTGGAAGTCGGCGTAACCTTGACAATATCACCGAGAAGCAGGTTGGCTTCGCGGTAAGCATTCTTGGTCTCAACCCACTGAGTGCCCAAACCAACCTGGCGGGCTTGGAACAACAAGTTGGTGAGCTGCCCACCAGGAATTTCGTGCATATAAACATCAGGATCAGGACCCTTGAGCTCAGCATCAAACGGAGCGTAGAGCAGACGCATCTGAGCCCAATATTGGTCCACAGTGCGAAGCAGATGAACATCCAAACCAGTATTGATATCTCCCATTGAAGCGAGAATAGCTGAGATAGACGGCTGACTGGTCATACCACTCATAGAATCCGAGGCGGCGTCAACGACATCAGCGCCAGCGGTAGCAGCAGCAACCATTGAGGTCACACCAGTACCAGCGGAGTCGTGAGTGTGAACGTGAATTGGCAGATCGGGGAACTCAGCGCGAATAGCACCAATGAGCTGGGTAGCAGCAGGAGGGCGCAAAGTACCTGCCATATCCTTAATTCCAAGAATGTGGGTACCCATAGCAACAATGCTTCGAACAAGCTCGAGGTAATAATGCAGGGTGTACTTCTTGTTGGGCTGAAGCATATCACCCGAGTAGCACATAGTAGCCTCAACTACACCACCAGCCTTCTTAACAGCATTGACGCCTACCTTGATCTGTTCAAGGTCATTCAAGGCATCGAACACACGGAAAATATCGATACCGTTGTTCTTAGCCTGAACACAGAAGTGCTCGATAGCGTTGTCCGGCAAGGAGCTGTATCCAAGACCATTAGCACCACGCAACAACATCTGGAAAGGAATGTTAGGAACAAGTTCACGCAGCTTGCGCAATCTGGCCCAAGGATCCTCGTACAGGAAGCGCATGGCAACATCGAAAGTAGCACCACCCCAGCACTCCAAAGAGAATGCATTAGCCAAAGCATATGAGGTCAACGGGGCAATTGCAGCCAAATCAGTTGTACGCACACGAGTAGCGAGCAATGACTGGTGGGCATCACGCCAAGTGGTGTCCATGATAAGGGTGCCTCGGTGAGTGCGTACAGCCTTGGCGAATGCCTCCGGGCCCTGCGAGAGCAGGATATCACGCCAGCCAGTGGGCTTACCCTTGGCAATTAGCTTTGCGGGGATCTTGGGGATAGTGATGGTATCAGTTTGAGGCTCACCACGCTGACCAGCAACCTGAGGGCCGTTGACCTTGATGTCGGCCAAGTAAGTTAGCAAACGACTTGCCCGGTTGCGGAATTTGATCAAGTTGAACAACGAAGGAGTGTCGTCTATGTAGGTGGTCCAGCAGTTACCATTCATGAAAGTTTCCTCCATGAGAAGTGTGAGCAAGAAGGGAATGTTAGTCTTGACACCGCGAATACGGAACTCAATGAGAGATCGAAGCATCTTTCGGCGTGCGGTTTCAAAAGTAGAACCCAAACAAGTGCATTTCACAAGCAGCGAATCGTAGTATGGCGAGATGACAGAGCCCGCAAATCCATTACCACCATCCAATCTAACACCATTACCACCAGCACTACGGTATACCTCAATACGACCAGTATCGGGCTGGAATCCCTTGGTAGGGTCCTCAGTGGTGATACGGCACTGAATGGCAGCACCACGCATGGTAACAGCATCCTGGGTAAGTCCAAGCTCAGGCAAAGAAGCACCGACAGCGATCTGAATCTGAGCGGCAACGATGTCAATACCAGTGATCTCCTCAGTGATGGTGTGTTCGACCTGAATACGAGGGTTGATCTCGATGAAATAGTGACGGTTTTCGCTGTCGACCAAGAATTCTGCAGTACCAGCATTGCGATAGCCCGCAGTCTTTGCAAGCTTCACAGCATCGTCTAGAATAGCCTCGCGAACCGAGTTGGGAAGCTGGATGGCCGGAGCAACCTCAACGACCTTCTGGTGACGACGCTGAACTGAGCAGTCACGCTCAAACAAGTGAATGACATTGCCATGGTGATCAGCAAGAAGCTGAACCTCAATATGTTTTGGGTGATCTAAGAATCTTTCGATGAACACAGTGCCATTACCGAAAGAAGTTTTAGCTTCGGAAGTTGCGCGCTCAAAAGCATCTCTGATGTTCTCACCTTCTCTTACAACACGCATACCACGGCCACCACCGCCAAAGGCAGCCTTAATGATGACTGGGTAACCATATTCCTCAACGAATGACTGAGCCTCCTCTACGCTTTCAATGGGACCAGGGGTACCAGGGACTGTAGGGACCTTGGCCTTCTCGGCTAGTCTACGAGCGCTGACCTTATCTCCGACGCTATCAATGACTTCAGCAGGAGGACCGATCCAGATCAAACCAGCCTCGGCAGTCTTTCTAGCCATGTCACTGTTCTCAGAAAGGAAACCGTAACCAGGGTGGATCATATGGACACCATGCTCCTTAGCAATCTTCAAAACCTCATCGATTTGGAGGTAAGCAGCAACAGGTGAGTACTGACCAGGGCTGCCAATCACATAGGCCTCATCAGCTTTCAAGCGGTGCATCGACAAAATATCTTCATGGGCGTAGACACCTACCGTAACCATCGACAGCTCGTGGGCTGTACGGAAGATACGGATGGCAATCTCGCTTCTGTTCGCCACAAGCAACTTATTGTTAGTGCCGAGGATAGCCGAGTCGATACGCATTGTATCGAGCTGGCTAAGCTCGCTAAAGTTCACGTCCATGGGCTATGAAACTTGTGTGATGAAGAAAAAATATTCAAACAAAACGTCAGTAGTTGGTTGCGGAGAAGCCCTCATAGTTATATCCCCAGTTATCACCTCATGCTTAGGGTTTCAATTCATCCCAAGTAGAGCTGATATCCTTGCCCTGGAAATAGATCCATGGTTAGGGTAATAAGCGTTTATGAGTATAGCCTCTTGACTCATTGGCTAACTTATTTAATTTAAATATGCTGGAGGGACTATTGCTTAGAGCCCCATGGGTTTATAAATTCCTCAAATATTATGCAGCTTCTGATGGATTCATTGGTCGATTGGTGACTTATAGACGCAGTTATGACAGGGGCATTTCGCTGCGATCCGTTCTAAAAGCAAGCGAGCAAAACCTAGGATTAGTTTGACCTATGTAGGTGGGTGGATTCTTAGATAAGTAAGAAAGTCGTTTAAGCCGTTTTATTTACAGTTTGCGTGTGACTGAGCATTGGGGACCTTCACAATAGGCATTAAGGCTGGGAAGTCGCTCACGCATGGCCACGTGTGGCAGCATCAGGGTAATGAGGAGACGAGGTAGGAAGCATATAATATTGGTGTATAGTAATGACTCGCCAAAAAAAAAAGTAATGAAAAAACCTAGATGACATACTGAATACGCAGATCGCGGGTAATATGTGCCGCCTAATCAAGAATGACGCAATCTAGACGCATGAAAAGGCACTTAAATCTAATCGAACTACCGGCTAATAAGATTAGTAGCTAGAAATGAGTGAAAAAGCAAGTAAACATAATACATTCATATAGACACATAATACGTCGGGATTCATTAATCGTAGGCTAATCGCCTCGGGATGCAATAATCCATGCTTCCGGGCTTTGCAAATTTTCCTGCCGTGAAATTTTAACGTCTGAAATTCCACTCAACCCAGCGCCACGGGGTAGGGGTACAGGTAGGGTCGAGGGTTCCTCGATTATTCCGAATCTAACAACGCCGCATTTGGTTAGAACCACCATAGTAAGAAACGACAGTTTCGAGTCCTCGAGCCACTTCGCTGGGAAAACAACATGTGTAAAGTTTATAGTTTGTAAAGTAGAAGCCGTGATTGCTGGCAATATGGCAATATCTGCGCCTACCAGCGCCATGTATCGTATTTGTTCTTCGGAGTTCTGAAGAGTTTCCAAAGGATCGAGTTTCCGACTCAATTCAAGCTGGTCCGAGTCTTGATTATACCTGAATGCCACGGAAGAGGCTGCAAGGGAGATCCCGAATATCTCGTTGAATTTTGTGGCCTCTGCTTTCAATGCCTTTATCGCATCCAGAGAGGGAGTGCACTGGCCTTTGTAAACGTTATAAAATGATTCGGTATCATTAGACAGTATAAGCAGGCGGTCAGAAGTGTGTGGGGCCCACTTGTAACTGTAGTTTGGCAACTGAGTCCAAAGTTGCCGGAGGTTGTCTGTTTTATCGTAAACGCTCTCCCATTGATCCACAGACAGTGAATTCCGCAACGCATATGAATAATAATACAACCACACAGAGTGTGCATCCGTAAAATCAGGCAAAGACTTCGTCGTGACCTCGTTTCGAGCTTCTGGCGACACCGAATTCTTCTCAGTGGGTTGGATGTGAAGCATTTGGTCAAAAACCTTTCTATGTTTGGGATCAAAAACAGTGTGCGTATACTCACGCAAAGTATGGCGCACCAAATCGGATGCGATGCCGCATTGTACTAGTAGCGTGCAAGTCTCTAGCAACTCGTCGCTCAGGTCTGATGAGTCGAGATATTTCAGCAACCAATTAGAGTTCAGTATTTCATGCAAGCGTCGAGAAAACGGGTAAACATTGACGTTGCTCACGAGTTCGCGGATCAAAGCAGGAGACTGTATTGGCAATGAATTCGTTGCGAACCCCGGATCGGTTGATAACCTGCCTAGGTCACGGTTAACGGAATCAATATCTGAGCCAGTCATGGTCAAAAACTCAAGCGAGAGCTAATTCAAACGAGCAATGCAAATACAATGTTTCTGTTTCGTTATTTCTCCAGAGATCTGCTTGTTATTTTTCTTGTTGGATCCGCTGCTCCTTCTAGTATTTTTTTTCCCTCTGTCGTTTCCTCTTTTGGCTCCTAATGTCTCTCAGCCTTTGTCCCCTCACGCCTAAACCCTTCTTACCTTACTCCTTCCACACACAAACACCGCACGCGTTGGGTGGAGTAGACGGTAGGTTGTAACCACACCCTCACTACTGGTACGGTTACTACCAGTATGGCGTTTCCGAGCACTTGAAAAATATATGGGATGTAAAAAAATTAATTTTCACAATAAAGTTATAATAATATTAATACTATGAACCGAGGCAGAGGAGGGTTCAGAGGAGGCCGTGGAGGCCGCGGCGGATTCAATGCTGCTCCGCAAGGTCCGCCTGATCAGGTTGTTGAGATGGGCAGTTTCATGCAACCGTGCGAGGAAGAGATCATTTGTCGCTCGATCAACACCAAGATTCCGTATTTCAATGCCCCGATCTACCTTGAAAACAAGAACCTGGTAGGTAAGGTCGACGAGATTCTTGGTCCGATCAACGAGGTTTTCTTCACTATCAAGCCTGCTGAGGGAATTCAAGCAAGTTCCTTCAAGCAAGGTGACAAGTTCTATATTGGCACTGACAAGTTGCTCCCACTTGAGAGGTTCTTGCCCAAGCCGGCTGCCCCTAAGGTGAAGAAGCCTAAGTCTATTGGTGGAGCTGGCCGCGGTGGTGCTCGTGGTGGTGCCCGTGGTGGTTTCGGCGGCCGTGGCGGCGGCTTCGGTGGCCGCGGTGGTGGCTTCAGCGCTCGTGGTGGCGGCCGTGGTGGCTTCGGCGGCGGCCGTGGTGGATCTCGTGGCGGATTTGGCCGCGGTGGATTCGGCGGCGGCCGTGGTGGTCGATTCTAATCGCTGGAAACATCCAACACTTAAACCAAACACTACAATTCAAAAAAAAAATCAACAACAATACAAATGAAAACAATCATATTCCAAATATATTAATGCTGTTATTATCATCACATTTTATATACAACCCTCCCTCATATTTATGTACTATGAATTCCTTTTGTTGGACGCTTCTAATATCCCTGAGAGTTGGAGTATCTGTCCTCGAAGCTCGTCAGCCCCGTACTTATGAGCAGTAGATGTCATGCAGATCTGATCAGTTGATGGTACTTGAAGGTCCTTGCAAAGATTAACATACTCATTGAGAACCTCGTTCTGGTCTCCACCGAGATCACATTTGGTCATCACAAATTGGAAAGGTATTCCATAATGCGCGAGCATTGCACTTGCCTCTTTATCTTGGGTTCCAACTCCACGTTTAGGATGGATAAGCACGTATGCTTGTCTGATTAGATCGCCTCTCGTTTCTAAATACTTTGAGGCAACCTGTCCTTGATTCATTTTGCTTTTATAGCCATATCCGGGGGTATCTACAAGTCTTAGAAGTTTCCCAATTGTGTATACGCTCATTGTCGATGTAAACCCGGCCCATTTCGAGACCCTTGGAACGTCCTTTGCTGGCTGAGTTCCCTTCTTGGGCGGTCTATTACCCGGATTCAATAGTTCTGTCAGTAGAGACGACTTCCCAACGTTAGTGCTTCCTAGAAATAAGAATTCAGGAAGTTCCACTGTTGGTTCTACAACTTGGTCAATTAGCCCATACTGATCCGTTAGTTTAGCTTTATTGCTCAAAAAGAGGTGCTTGGCTCTCTGGATCACTGCTGGGGGTGTTTTCATATTCTTTCTGTGTTTTAAATTATCACTACAGCTCCACCAGACCTGTCTTCACTGATGGATCCTTTCTCTCGATCGAACTACCTCTCTTTACTATATGCACATGGTCGCCGCCCTACTTTCAGCTCACTAACCCAAGTATTCCCAGTGAGAGCAGCCTTCATCTACTTAGTCGATCCAGTGCCCTCTGTGCTAGCGTTGATGCAGAAATACGTGCGTTAAATAGTCGTAATATCTAAATTTATATTAGTATAACTCATATTCGAGAAATAGTTTCGTAAAACGGAAAACGCAACGGGGACTACTGAACAACTCAACACTGCGTAAGCTCATATATATATGTACACACAAGTGCATCTACCAGGTGTTCCGTATAGGAAGGATGATAATAGATCAATGTACAATTTATTACAATACAATTTATTTCTGAGAGCCTTATTTGCAGCGACGATCTCCTCGATTCATATTTTGAAACATGTTGTTAATTAATTAATTAATCTCGTGCGTCACGATATAATTAATGCATCATCGTCTGGTTTAATTACCTGATGACAAGCAGGAATGGCTGAGCCTCTATTCCTACTTGATCCGGTTTATCCATTCCTCCCCACCTTTCCGGAATCCCCTAATCCCAGCGGTTCCTACTCCAATCCTATACTTAGATAGCCAAATAGTGATCAATGCGGAACAAGGAGGAGTAATTACCAAACCCCAGTTGGTTGTTATTGTTCTCATAAGACCAGAGACATTTAACACAACGGTAATTTAACACCCACCCAAAGACAGGTTTTTATTTAAGTTCGATGAGGGTTCGCATTCCCATAGCCGTTGTGTTTTTATTGAGTTGCGGCGTCGCTGCATATATCGGGCTGAAGGAGAAATCACCAATAATTAGCAACAGAGACAAGCTGCTTCATGTGGCCGTATTCTTCGTACTCACTGTGTTATTCTACTGGTCAATCGACACTCATCGGAAACGAGCGGTGAATTTGACGCTTGGCGTGTGCTGTTTTGCAGCATCAATTGGATCGGAGATCCTCCAGCATTTCCTTACGTCTGCCCAGCGAAGGTTCGATCTACAGGATATAGCGGCCAACCTAGTAGGCAGTATTTTTGCAACCGTCCTCTCGTCATTATACCACGGAAGACTCACCGAACGACGCAAAAGAGCACGATACGAAAGGATGAGACAAGATGTAGAGGGCGCGACGCCAGCAGAGCCCATCCAAGAGCCGCAGGTAGAACTTTCGGAGATCGATCCGGAGCATGATAGTTAATATCATTAATCAATTCTGACGGAGAAAGCAACGAGTCTGAACATACACTTGTGTGACTCGCCTACCTTTTTCTTAATTTAATCTTGACAATGTATATACAACCCGCTATATGATCTTAACGCACGCATCTAATCTAATTACTGTACTTGTATATCTTACTCCCATTCATGAAACCAGCATTGCAAATCATCCGGATACCTCTAACATTGCCATACTACTGGCCGCATACCAAGTTACCGGTTTCTTTGTATATTCCGTCGAACACGCTTGAGACCAGCGAAACTTACAAGCGAATACTTCCGGTGAAGCCTGACCGGTGAAGCCTGACCGGTGAAGCCTGAACGGTTACCGGTGAACCCTATCCGATGTCACCCACCTTACCATAAGACCAGTTGCATCCCTCTACAGCACCCCACCACTGAAGCTATTTGAACGCGAATTGGGACGCTACTCAAGAGATTCCTATTATGTACTTTCCTATGTGACACATGTAATACGTATATTTATATTGAAATTGCAGTACCCATCGCGTCTTTTCGGCAATTTCTTTCCCTTCATAATGCATAGGCCCTAGCCCCCTCCCCGCTGGCCATACATTCTTCCCCGATCAGGCCGATCTTTTAAAGCGTAAGTTGTTGTTGTGGCAGTGGTTTTGGTCCAGCGGTCCTTAGCACCAGTAGTAATACCACAAGCCATTTTGCCTAGCATTAGCCCGCTTGTGTGTGTGTGTGTGCGTGCGTGCGTGCGATCGTCCATCGTAACCTTGCCCTACATGGGTCGCTCAGGTCTCTCATACGCCTCTCAATTCCTAGTCCTAAACACCGAGCGTTTTCCTTTGCAGGTACTACTTGTTTTTGTAGTTGTTTTTAAAGAAAACACGACCAAATATATATAAAAGCAGCAATGGCTGATTCGGTTGTACTCACGCCGGAGGAGCAGCGTCGCTTGCGCCCGCTCTTCAGCCAATACGACCTAGAGGATTCGAGCATCGTGCTTGGAGAACGTGTTCGCCCTCTTCTTGAAAAAAGCGGATTGCAGCCCGTCCAGTTGGGTCAGATCTGGCAGATAGTCGACACGGAGAATCGCGGGTTCCTTGACTTCCATGGTTTTGCCAAATGTATGCGTCTAATCGCGCATGCGCAGCAAGGACTGGCTCTCTCGCCCAAGATGGCTAATATCCCGTCGAGCATGCCGGATTTCTCGCGCCCGTCAGTTCCTGCCGCTTCTCCAGCTGAAACGCCTGCGAATCCACAGACTGGTAATCACCCACAACCTACGGGTTCTTCTAAACCTTTGACTTCGCTGAGTACTGGTGGCAGCACATTCTCGGAGAATGGCGAGACGCGGATTCCTCCACTCACCACAATGGACAAAAAACGGTATGGTGCCTTATTTGACAGATCAGCGCCCTCTCCTAATGATGGGTTCATAGATGGTGGCCTTGCCCGAGAGATCTTCTTGAAGGCTAAGCTGCCCGAGGACACACTTGCTAAAGTGTGGAGTCTCGTTGATGTAGAGGGTCGTGGCAAGCTCACCAAAAACGAGTTCGTGGTCGGTATGCACTTGATCCAGTCTTTAATCACCAAGGTTATGCCCAATGTTCCCTCGGCCTTGCCGGCTACTTGGGCCCCGTGGCTGGGATCTACAGGTCATGGACGACAAGGCTCCTATTCATCTCCAGTTGCTGCTGTACAGTCACCGCAAAATACAGCTCAGCATTTCGCCACCAAACCTGGCCAAGGTGCTAAGCTCGCTACCCAAGGTACTGGTCCAATTGCTATTGCCCCCAGCGAACGTGCTCAATACGATTCCATTTTTAACTCTTTGGATACCACACATGCTGGAATTCTTGGTCCTAGTGAAGCGGTTCCTCTGCTCACCAAGTCCGGTCTCTCGGAGGATGTCCTTGCCAAGGTTTGGGATCTCGCTGATACCCGAAGCCGTGGCCAGCTAGATCGTGGTGATTTCGCGTTGGCAATGCATTTTGTTAAGGCTAAGCTAAATGGTTATGAACTTCCTGAGCACGTAAGCCCTGGTGCCGGTGCCTCCCCACCGCAGGCTAGTTCGGGCCCTGCAGCTGCACCAGTAGCCCCGCAGGCTTCTGGATCGGCCAACTCTCCTGCTGTACCTCCGGAACCTAAAGTTCCTCAGCGTTCTTCTACCCAGGTTACTGCCAGCTCTTTAACTGATCTTGTGAGCTTAGACAATGCGGTGTTCAAGCCGCTTGAGCCTGCGAAGCCTCGCAGGGTTGCAACTGAGACTGATGAGCGAAAGTTCGTACCCACAACATCATTTGGCCAGCAACTGCTGCAGAAACATCATACTCAACAGCCACCAGCTCAGGTGCAGTCACCTACCCAAACTCAGGGTTCTTCTCAAGATCAACCCCAGGCGAAGCAACCCCAGCAACAACCCCAGCAACAACCCCCGCAACATCTCCCGCAACAGCCACCGCAGCCTGTAGCACCCCAGCAAGTGCCCAACACCCAAGCTCAGACACGCGACGTCCAACAGCTCGACTCCCAAGTTGCTGCTCTCAAGGCGGAGGCTGCCCGCGCGAACGAAGAACTGGCCTCTGTCCTCAAGGAGAAGGCCGATTTGGATGCCAAGCTCAAGCAACTGCGGGAAACTTATGATAACGGAACTAAGCAGGTCCACGAAACCCAGCAGCTGATTCGTCAAGTCAGAGAGGAAATCAAGCAGTTGGAAAAGGACACTGCTCTTCGCACAAGCGGCCTGGACGCCATTAAAACCCAGCATGCTCAAGAGTCTCAGCTCTACGAATCGTTATTGAAACAGAAGTCAGAACTTGAGGCTAAACATCAGGCCGCCCAAGCTGAGATTGAGTCTCTTACGAAAGAAACAGAATCATTCCAGTCAGAGCGCTCTACACACCAGCAGACAATTACCGAACATGAGTCTTTGTTGTCCAAATATCAGAGCGATGTTGAAACGTCACGATGGAAGCGACAGCAAATGGAGCAAGAATCCCAAAGTCACCGAGACCGTGCACTGCAAGCTCAGAAGGCTGCAGAGGAGAGCATGCGACAGGCCCAGCAAGAGGCTGCCGCTGCTGCCGAAGCAGAAGCAAAGGCGAAAGCAGAGGCAGAGGCCGCTGACCGCCATATTGCTAGTTTAGAGAAACCAGCTACCAGAGAAGCACCATCTGCACCGACAGCCACCGCGCCTACGTCCACACCGTCGGTGCCACCAGCTGTCGCTGGAGCTGCCGGTGCTAGTGCGGCTGCCGGTGCCGCTATTGCGGAAAGTATTGGTCACCCTGAGAGAACTGTTGCTTCGAACCAGCCCGAACAGCTTACGCAACGTTCTTTGGACACTTCAGCTGCAACCGCGCAGCCACAGCAACACCAGCAGCAGCCCCAACAGCCGCATCATCCTCAGACAGACCCGCAATCCCAGCAGCACCAGCATTTGCATGGTCATACTTTCTCACTTGGCTCCGAGTCCAACACGGAGAGTGTGCCCTTGGCCGGTGCAGACACCCCTCGTACATCCCCGCCGACATCTGAGGCTAACTATGGAACCATTGACTCTAGCATGCCAACGTTTACGCTTCCCATGGGTAGACCCATCAGCGCTTCTTCTAGTGTAGTGAACAATGCTCCACAGAGTGTTCGAGGCGATTTGGGTTCTGAACCTAGCGAGCGACAAAGCCCGGAATTCACTCCTATGACTACCGAAGTACCAGGAATCCCACCCCACTTGCTTGGGCTTGAACATCGTAACGACTCTTTCGAATTTGTTGATGCGCAAGGAAGCAGTGAGGATGAAGAGGGCCCTGTTGATGCCATTCCCAAGAGATATGGCCCGCCTTCGCCGCGTGCACCGACTTCTCCTGGCAGACTCGAGCAGCAGGCTGAAGACCCCACGCAGGTGCCTCCTATGCCTGGTGCATTCCCTAAAGAGTATGAGCAGTCTGTTCCTTCTGTAGCTGAGACAGCTCGACAGCAACAACCACAGACCACTGACTCGGCTTCGCAGTCGACGACTAGTTTCGCACCGTCTCCTCCACACATACCTTCTCAGACTCAGCTCCACCAGCAGTCACCGCAGCCGACACTACAACCGCCAATGCAAGCGCCAGTGCAATCCACGCAGCCGGAAGCGGCTCAACAGCCACCGATGCAGCAAGATTCGACCCGAGCGGTTCAGCATATGGAACCAGTTACCGCTGCAGATGACTTTGACGAGTTCGACGACTTAGAGGAAGCTCGTGAGGATGAGAGTGATGTTTTCAGTAATCCTTACGACGAGGTCTCGCAGACTACAAATGCAGCTGGTCCTGATGAATGGCAGCAGTTGTTTGCTGGGAACAATGCACCCGCAGCATCGCAACCATCGCACCCTGGTGGCCCGTTCGGTTTCGGCTCCTCTTCTCAAGCGGCTCAGTCAGAGTCTCGGGAGGTTGCTGAATTGACCAGCATGGGTTTCACCGTAGACGAAGCGAGGTCTGCATTGGAACTTCACGGTCACAATCTTGGGGAGGCAACGAACTACTTGCTCGATCGTATGCAGTAAACCCTTTGGGGCCATAGGGGATTTCTTCTTCCTTTGCCTTTTATTTTTGATTGTTTTCTAGTGCTATTATGTTACATTATGTTTTTTACTACTCGAGAATTAGAAGCATTGGCAGCTTCAGTTGTGTATGTACGGCATGCTTCTTTGTACGTTACGGCTGCCAAAACGCGATTCTTTCATATAATTAAGCCACTCGATCAGAGTGGTATGCCTCTCATATTGTACACTTTTACAACTAATTAACCAACTAGCGATTTATATTATTGCTGGTATTCTGTCTATTTAGTTTATCGGATCAATTAACGATACTTAGTTGTCTACGTTTCCAGAACTTCATCTGTCCGCAGCTCCCACCTACTATCAACCAGACAGGTGCTCCAAAGTGTATCTCGTTCGTCTGTTGGCCGTTACCGGCAACCCTGACCTTCGTGACACATTATTCCTAGTTGCGCCCTAGCCCTGAACGCATGAAGAGATTAATCGATCGGAACTGGTCATCGATAAGCCCAACAGTTATTAGAGAATCTTTCGAGTTTTATGTCTGTTACATAGCTCTATATTTCTCTGAAATTCTTGCTAATATGATTTTCAGAGTGGATCGAGGATCATTAGGATCATACAAGGAATGACACATTTCCAATACGTTTTCTTGAAGAGTCATCCAGCATATGTAGTTTGGAATTTACTCACATACCAACGCCAATAAGCAGTATACCCAACTAATTTTACCTTCTTTTTTTTTTTTTTTTCCACCCTCACTCATAATCTGGTTTAGGTATACCATACGCCTAACATCATCATATCATACATATTAAGCGGATCGAGGCGATAACACCTTGAACCACTTAATTTATCATATACTGCATATGTTCTCCCGGACACTGGCTAGTTTGAGTCCTAAAGGGCTCAAATCCTGGGGTTCTGCAGCCGTTCGGAAGACCCGAAACGCACCTGGTAAATCGAGATTATTTTACTCTGTCGACTCCCGTGCTCAGTACGCTGGTGCTGGAATCCTCAACCCGGATGCCAAACAGCCACTTGTGGATGTTCAAAAGATTCTTGTAATTGGATCTGGTGGTTTGTCGATTGGCCAAGCTGGTGAGTTCGACTATAGTGGCTCTCAAGCCATCAAGGCTCTGCGTGAAGCTAACAAGCAGACTGTTCTTGTGAACCCGAACATTGCTACTAACCAGACCTCGCATGCTCTTGCTGATGAGGTCTATTTTGCTCCTGTCACTCCGGACTATGTCAGTTATATCATTGAGCGTGAGAAGCCCGATGGTATCTTGTTGACTTTCGGTGGTCAGACTGGTTTGAACGTCGGTATTGCTCTTGACAAGATGGGCGTTCTTGAGCGCAATAACGTCAAGGTATTGGGTACACCCATCTCAACTTTGGAGACTAGTGAGGATCGTGATTTGTTCGCCCAGGCTCTCAAGGAGATTGATATCCCCATTGCTGAGTCCATTGCTGTTGACAACGTTGACGATGCTTTGGATGCTGCCGAGAAGGTTGGCTATCCGATCATTGTCAGATCTGCTTTCGCTCTTGGTGGTCTCGGCTCTGGATTTGCTAACAACCGCACTGAGCTTCGTAACCTTGCATCCCAGTCCCTTAGTTTGAGTCCTCAAATTCTTGTTGAGAAGAGTCTTAAGGGATGGAAGGAAGTTGAGTATGAGGTTGTTCGTGACCGCGATGGAAACTGTATCACTGTTTGCAACATGGAGAACTTCGATCCTTTGGGTATCCACACTGGTGACTCAATTGTTGTTGCCCCCTCGCAGACTTTGAGCGATGAGGAATATCACATGCTCCGTTCCGCTGCTATCAAGATCATTCGTCACTTGGGTGTTGTTGGTGAGTGTAACGTTCAGTATGCTTTGCAACCTGATGGCCTTGACTACCGTGTCATTGAGGTCAATGCTCGTCTTTCTCGCTCTTCTGCTCTTGCCTCGAAGGCCACCGGTTACCCGCTTGCTTATACTGCTGCAAAGATCGCTTTGGGCCACACTCTTCCGGAGTTGCCGAATGCTGTCACTAAGACTACTTCGGCCAACTTCGAGCCCAGTTTGGACTACGTCGTTACCAAGATCCCTCGTTGGGACCTTGCCAAGTTCCGTCATGTTAACCGGTCAATTGGCTCTGCTATGAAGTCTGTTGGTGAGGTTATGGCTATTGGTCGTACATTCGAAGAGTCTTTCCAGAAGGCTGTTCGTATGGTTGACCCTAGCTTTGTTGGCTTCCAGGGCTCTGACGTCTTTGGCGATAAGCTCGATGAGGTTCTTCAGAACCCAACCGACCAGCGCTGGCTAGCTGTTGGTCAGGCTCTTTTGCATGAAAACTACTCTGTTGACAAGGTCCATGAACTCACTAAGATCGACAAATGGTTCTTGTACAAGCTTATGAACCTCGTCAAGAAGCAGCGTCAGCTCGAGGCTGTAGGCGAGCTTACCAAGATCGACCGTGAGTCTTTGCTCGAAGCCAAGCAGCTTGGTTTCAGCGATAAGCAGATCGGCTTGATGGTTGGAAGCTCTGAGCTCGAAACCCGCGCCTACCGTAAATCTCTTGACATTCACCCGTGGGTTAAGAAGATCGACACTCTTGCCGCCGAGTTCCCTGCTGACACTAATTATTTGTACACCACTTACAACGGTAGCTCGCACGATGTCGATTTCAATGACAACGGAACTATGGTCTTGGGCTCTGGTGTTTACCGTATCGGTTCATCTGTCGAGTTTGACTGGTGTGCTGTCAGTACTGCTCGATCCCTCCGTAACGCCGGTCACAAGACTATCATGATCAACTATAACCCAGAGACTGTCTCTACTGATTTCGACGAGGTTGATAAACTTTACTTCGAAGAGCTCAGCTACGAGCGTGTCATGGATATCTACGAGCTTGAGAATGCTGAGGGCGTTGTTGTCAGTGTTGGTGGTCAGTTGCCTCAGAACATTGCCTTGCGCTTGCAGGAGGAAGGCAAGGCCAATGTTCTCGGTACTGATCCCCATGATATTGACAACGCTGAGGACCGACACAAGTTCAGTGGTATCTTGGATTCTATTGGTGTTGATCAGCCTGCCTGGAAGGAGCTTAGCACTGTTGAGGAAGCATCTGGCTTCGCCCAGCAGGTCGGCTACCCTGTCTTGGTCCGTCCGTCTTATGTACTCAGTGGTGCCGCCATGTCTGTGATCTACTCGCAGGCAGATCTAGAGGCCAAGCTTCTGAATGCTTCTGCAGTTTCACCGGACCACCCTGTCGTCATCACCAAGTTCATCGAAGGTGCTGAGGAGATCGATATTGATGCAGTTGCTCACAAGGGCGAGCTTCTCGTTCATGCTGTCAGTGAACACGCTGAGAATGCTGGTATCCACTCTGGTGACGCCACTCTTATTCTCCCGCCGGTGAATCTTGACCAAGATATCCTTGAGCGTATGAAGGTTATTGCTCAGAAGGTCGCTAAGGCGTTCAAGATTACTGGTCCGTACAACATGCAGGTTATCAAGGACCAAGACAACAATTTGAAGGTTATTGAGTGCAACTTGCGTGCCTCGCGTTCGTTCCCGTTCAGTTCGAAGGTTTTGGGAACCAACTTCATTGATGTTGCCACTCGTGCTTTGTTGGGCGAGAACGTTCCTGCTGCCCAGGATCTGATGGCTCAGAAGCGCTCTTACGTTGCTACTAAGGTTCCTCAGTTCAGTTTCACTCGATTGGCTGGTGCTGACCCATTCTTGGGCGTTGAGATGTCCTCGACTGGTGAGATTGCTTGCTTTGGTAACGATCTCCTTGAGGCTTACTGGGCTACTCTCCAGAGTATGATGAACTTCAAGGTCCCCAAGCCCCCTTCGTCGCTTTTGCTCGGTGGTGATGTCACTGTTGAGAACCTTGCCGAGATCGCCAAGATCATCAAGCCGCTAGGATTCGATATCTTGACTGCTAAGAAGGAGGTCAATGTCTACTTGGCCGAGCGTGGCATCGAGAACGAACTTATTGACCTTGCCAAAGACAAGAGACAGCTTGGTGAGCAATTCAAAAACCTCAACATCACGGGTGTTATCAACCTTGCTAAGGCCCGTGCTGAGGATCTTCTTGACGAGGACTACATCATGCGCCGTAACGCAATTGACTTCGGTTTGCCTCTGTTTAACGAGCCTCGCACTGCTCTTCTGTTTGCCAAGACTATGGAGGCTAAGCTTCCTATGCTTGGTTCCAAGGAAGTCCCGCCTGAGGTCCGTCGTTGGTCTGAGTTCGTGGGTGGTAAGCCCATTGTTTAAAAAGAACAATGAATCAATGAACTACGCTTCCGTTATCTGACTTTTTTTTTAAACTTTAATATACATGAATCATAGTACAATAACGGTGTGTAAATACAAATTACTGAATTATTAAAAAGAGATTTAAGTATCCAGAACCGAAACAGGTGACAATGTCAACTAGTAATATGTTTCTTAGAGAATGTACCGCCTTTTACTGTTTTATTATCATAAACTAACACACTTTCAATCGAATCACGTTATTCCCATTCTTTTCTTCGGCAATCTATCACAATTAGCATTATTATCTCGGCAGTTCAGTTCTTATTTCCGAAGCATAGTTTCTAGCCAATGCGTGGGTATCCAAAGCTAGTTCCTAATCCCCGTGCCCTACTCTATACACCCCCGCAACTCGTGACCTCGGTCCCGTCTACGGTTACCTAGGGGAAGGGGAGGCGGGAGAGGAGAGACCCCGGCAAGTAGTCATACACTCTTATCGATCCAGCCGACGTAACACCAGTACAGTACTAACTAACTGTTTGAATAGTGACGGTAAGAAACCATTAATACGTTTGTCACTGTTACACTGCTGATAGATCATTGACCTTAGAGGAAGTAAAGAGAAGGGAAAAAAATTAAAGATGACTCCGTTGATTGTAAACCACCCTGTGTATACCCAGACCGTGAAGAACCTTGAGAAGACTGCTGTTAGAGATAAGCTGCTGCGTCTTGTCCAGTACTTCTCGCGTTTCTTGACGTTCTACTGCTACCGCAAGGGATATTCTATCTCAGTTGTCGAGCAGCTGAAGACACTTACGCGCCAATTGTCACTTGCTCGTAAGGCGTTCCGAGCTGGCAAGCCCTTGGGTGCTTTCCGAGCGCTTGCTGAGGAGATTTCGAACCAGACCAGTGGATCGGTGCTTCATTACACCTCTATGCTCCGCAACATCGGAAGCGGTTCTTTCTTGACTCTTGACACCTTGGTCTTCTTGCATGCGACTGGTGCCTATAAGTTCAAGCCTGCCACTGCCAAGCTGATTGGCGATTCGGCCAACAGATTCTGGTTGTTGAGCATTGTTGCCAACATTATTGAGGCCGTATACAAGACTCACGTCGAGAGTCAGCGTATAAAGGTTCTTACAGCGGACGAGAAGGCCAGTGGAGTCGAGCTCAAGAAGGCTGAGCAGGCCAGATACAAGAGCGTCCGTATGCTTGTCTGGAACTTGCTTGATAGCTTGATTCCTTTGTCTGGTCTCTCTATCATTGAGTCTAACGATGGTATTGTTGGTGCTGCTGGTACCATTACTGCATACTTGGGTCTTAAAGATTTGTGGTAAATAACTTTATAATTCGTTAGATAGCTCTCTAGATTCATTCTTGGTAATTTGCGGCTCTCAAGTACATATGAATTAATTGTATTTGCCAGTTAATATGTTCTGCCGTACATGCATGTATGTAGATCTGGACATTTCCCAGGTAAGGGTATATCGATAGGCAGGCAGCTGGTATTTCTCGGCATGGACTAGATGGGGGTTCTTGAAACGTATGAATGAATTTGACCAAGGAAGTTATTAATTAGAAACCTTATACACATTACTCGTATAATTCGCAATAAGGCATGTTCTGAACAGTTTATTACTCCGAGTATCGAGGAATACTATGCTACTTTTCATCTGCTTCATAGGCTACGCGTCGTGAAACATTTCAACACATTATTTATGAAATGCATATTCTACGAAGTAGACTCAAGACTCAGATCAGAAGAAAGTAATACTATCTGTAGCTATTATTATTAAAGTAATGAATGGTCTGTGAGATACTACACATTCGGGTACATTCCTTAGAGATCAACGAGAACACAGTGACATATCACAAAATTTCTAACTATGAGCCCTGCCATTGTTTCAGATTGATCTTGAAGAATAACGTATGTTCTCTATTTTCTTTAACATCTATATCTTAGTGCTGTTTATCAACACCATTCTCGCTGCCTTTCTCCCCATCTCATTTAGCCCAACTATATACCCTTCTCCCACGAGCCCTTCTACTGTGCATCCTAACTGTGTCTGCATAACACTGTGCATTCAACATGAGCAGTGGTTCAATGAACGGTGCTTCAACGAGCGCTGAAGCTGTTCCAAAACCGGAATCTAAAGTTCAATCCTCACCGGATCAAAAACCCCAGTCGGGCAAACCCGAGGTTGATGAGACCCAGGCTCCGCCTAAACCTCCAACATTCAGCGAAGACACCGCGTCCATTCTTGCGAAGTACGCAAAGCACTCACCTAGCATTGAATTGCATATTCATCCCACACACTATCGGTTTAGTGGCCAGGAGGGCATTATTCCCAAAAACAATCCTGTTATGGAGATGTTCCTCGACAGCGTTAGAGAAGGTGTGCTGCCTGCCGCGACAAGCGAAGTTTTCCGCGATTCCGGCATATCTCTCTACGAGGGATGTGCAATTTTGAAACTCGTTGACTTCCGCAACTTCACTCCGCATGCGCATCGCCAGAAATCCGAGCAGGACTTCGACAACGCAGAGCTCAAGCCAATCACTGGGGCTGAAGGCTCTGCCTCTAATTCCAACAACACTGACGAGCGTAAAAGTGATTCGCAAAACAAAGATCCAAGCTCTTCTCAGCAAAGTTCCCAGCAGCAAGGTTCTTCCCTTGGTGAGTCGCGATCCCTAGACTCTGAAGCGTCAGAGCCAGGACAAGGTAATAAACAAGCATCTTCCGCCAATGAAAGTACTTCGGAGGCTGGAGAGGGCAGTGGCAAGCAATCATCGTCAGGAATTCAGAAGGCGCAGCCGCCTAGCTTTAGGGTACTTTTGCGTCCAACTGACTGTGGACTGCTCAACGATTTGATGGGACTGAGCGATGCCGGCACGGGGCGCAGATTAACAGATTTCTTTGCAATGAGCCTTGAGTCTGAAATTCTGAATGCCACAATACGTCAGCTGGATTTGCGCAAACCAGATAGACGCGAGTTTGATGCTGGACTTAAAGCTTCATTGGGTGTTAACAAGGTAAGCAAAACAAACCGATATATCAAGCACAGACTCACACACCCACGGAAGCTTCGCCGTCTTGTCGAGGACAGCCCGCACAAGGGATCTGCGTATGAAGACTTCATGTTGGCAATGGCTGACCTTGAGCGTCCCAGTAGAGGTTCTTCTCAGTTTGTGCGTATGAGTTTCATCGAGCAGCTGCGTCGTAAAAAGAACATCAACCCCCCAGGCGTACCAGCAAACCCAGCAAGCCTTGCTGCTAGATCAGGACAGACAGCATCTACTGCTAGCCCCGGTGGCATCGCTGGTTCAGATAGTGCGGCTAGTGCTACTGCGAATTCAATTGCTAGAGTTGCTGCTAATGCTAGTGCTGCTGCTAATGCTACTAATAACGCGAATGCTAATAATGGTTCTATGTCTGGTTCTATGCCTGGCTCAGGTGTGGTTGGTGGTGCTAATACTGGTACTACTACTGGTGCAGGAGCCAACGCTAGCCCTTCGCCTTCAACCAATACATCTGCAACTGCTACCCCGTCATTGTCAACCCCCTCCTTGAACCTTCCACCCACGAAGATCAGCCAACCGAGCCCCTCACAGCTGGGCAGACAACTTTTCCAATCTCAACAAATGGCTCAACAGTCGCAGAGAATACAACAGCAGGCTTTGGTCCAGCAGTTGGCAATGAATCACGTACCTCCTGGACCTACTGCTCAGCACCAGATCCAGGCCCAGGCTCAGCAGCAAGCCATTTTGCGCGCTCGCGCTCAGCAGCAGCAGATGATGCCACAAGCAAGCCCCTCGAACGGCCCCCAACCAACCCGTGGCCCCGACAGATCATCAGTTGGAACGCCCAGCACACCAGCTGCAGTGCCTAATGCAGGTCCTGGAAGTGCCCCTGGTAGCGGCGGTTCCCAAATGATGGGCCAGATGCAGCGGCCAGTAAGCTCGATGGGTCAAGCTCCAAATAATCAACGTCTTGCTCGCCCAGTTAGCCGCATGGGTAAAGCGAACGGGATGCCAATGGGCAATCAGATGAGTGGCCAAATGGGCAACCAAATGAATAACCAGATGGGAAATCAGATGGGAAATCAGATGAACAATCAGATGGTCAACCAGATGGGAATGAATCCAATGGGAATGATGGGTAACCAGATGAACGGCCAAGTGCCGATGAACAATCAAATGGGTAATAGCATGAACAACAACAGCATGGCTGGTCAGATGAATGGAAACATGTCGAATCAGATGAACAATCAAATGAACAGTCCAATGAATAACCAGATGAGCAACAGCATGGGCGGAAATATGAATAACAACCAAATGGGCAGTAACCAGATGGGCAACAATCAAATGAACAATAGCCAGATGGGAATCAATAGCCCTCATGTTGCAAACCAGATGCCAAACACCATGGGCATGAATCATATGGGTATGAGTCCCATTATGGGAAATCCGAGCCCGATGAGCCCATCAACTAGTCCAATGCAAGTTCCTAATAGACTTAATCACCCGATGGCAACTGGTAGACAACTGCCAAATGTCCCGCATCCTCAGCAGGTACCTACCCAAATCCCTTCACAAGTGCAGATGCAAGGACGAAGGCCCACCCAGGCCACTCAGGCGCAAATGCGACAGATGATGTTGAATAGAGTCAGAGCTCAACAGCAGGCTCAGCAACAGGCTCAACAGCAGGCCCAGCAGCAAGCACAGCAAACTCAGTCCAGAATGACATCGTTTTCCCCGGACCTGATGTGATTCCCCCCGTTAATTATTTATCACAAATAGAACTAATTATTCTTCTTTATTCTCTGCTTTTCTCTCCTTTATTTTCTACTATCTGTCAGTAAACCTTGACATACGAATGTTGGCTTGTTCTCGTGTTGATTGCGGGTGATCTGGTTAGCAAGTATTTGAATATCGTTATTACAATCTTCTAGTGATGTTTGTGCTGCGTCCAACGCATCTCCAAATATTGCACCAGCCTTCAGCTGCCGTTCGATTTCCTCCACCACCTTATACCTTGACACCAGTAAAGCGAGATCTTCTATAGACTCAGCCCAAGCTAATGGGCCAAATTTGCGATTCATGTATTCGATTGAAGGAGTTTGCCTAGTCCCTTGTTTCCATTCTTCCCACACTTCCCGAACAGATATCGGCGAAGAGCGGACCTTGAATTCTCTCGGAGTCCACATGTGCCACTCAAGAGTGCCAGCCTCAGTAGAATCATTATGTATGGTTTCCGATAAAGATGCTTTGCTAAGATGACTTGTTTGGTCCATTGACTCTAAAGATACTGTAGAACTGTTTAATTTCATGGAGTCCGACATTAGTATCCCATTGGATGAAGGAATAGGTGAACAGGCCGAGGAGTCTAGTGATTGAGATAGAGAAGCCAGCTGAAAAAGTAATTGGCGGGCTGCCCCGGTCCGTTGTTGAATCCTTTCTGATATTCTTGAGTAACGAGTCCGCAACTCTGCAACACGGTCGCTTCTCTCCATATTACAATGATCAATTCGTTATATTATATCTATTTTGAGGCATGCATGTCTGCTACCTGCGTTATATAGCGTCTCATGCACAAGGGTGGTGGTAGTTGGAGATCAGGGTTGCGTCCGTTAGCTTCGTCCTCAGCAGCCATAACAACAGCCTTAGCACCACCCTTCTTTTGTGGCTGCTGGAAGGTCCACCCTAACCTTGGGAACCACATACTCTCAGCGGGCCAAGGCGTGTCTCCTACATCAATACCTTGCGTTAGACTGAGACTACAAACACATAAGACATAACAAGAAAGACGAGTCCATATAAGGACTTCTATTTCCTGTTATAACTTTCCTAATATGACGACGGCATCGAATGAGAAGATAGAGAAGCAACTGGATGGGATTTTGGAGTCTCGGGCAAGCGGCGAAGGCAGCCCTGTTCGAGACGTTTATCAAATAGACGCTGAAACAAAGGAGTTAGTGTCTTCTCATCCGTCATTAGAAGTGTATGCCAACGAGAAGCTTTTAACATTCGTAGAGCAGAGCGATATAAATGGAATTGCGAGATTGCTTGATATCTTGCTAGGCCGGGTAAATCGCGATGACTCGGACTCTGCGAAGCTGTTTTTCAGTGCCCTGGAGTCTGCACTCGCGACGCTTCCTGTAGCTCTTTGTCGAGAATTCTGGCCTTACTTAGAGGTGAGACACACAATGATAGCTGATACAGCTCAGGGAACTAACAGTGTTGTATTTTTGCGTATGTGCCGTAGCTTGATTGCCCGCCTCGATGTGGATCTGGATAGTGAACAATTAGGTCGAGTCCTACAGCTACTGAGCGTGGTCAAAGGATTCGGTCACCCATCAAGATTGAACAAACGAGGAAAAGTGAGCGCTGTGCCCGAAGAGAAGTATCGACAGGCGGTCGAGAAAGATAATGAGAAGGGCGAGTGTTCGCCGTTCACTGCTTCACAAAAACTCCAGGATCTGTCAAAAATGGAGCCTAAAGAGCTCCTTGAATTCCTCAGGCTCCTGATAAGGAAACTTCATAGAAAGTTCATAGGCTCTGTGGACAATATAGAGTCAGCGAATTTCGACTTGCAAGGATGGCTCTGGACCGATTTCATCCCAGTGACTGGGTTCAGGCTGCTTGCCGAAGAAGTTTTAATCGCATTGAGCACTATCACCGCGGGTGCTAAGGATAATGAAGAACTACAGACAACAATTTCCAAGCTCACTTCTAATGCTGAGCGGATTCTCGAAAAGAATTACCGAGTGAAACTTGCTAGAGTGTTTACATCTGAGCATAACTGGCGTGAATGGAAAGACCAGCAATGCCCTTACATTGAATACTTGCCAAGCGAGCAGAATATCGTTGAGCCTGAAGGTACTCCGCTTGCACTCAATCAGAACTCCGGCGCTGCTGCAGAAAAGCCCGATCTCCTGTCTAATATCGGAAATGAGCGGTTGACACGATTACTTCAAGCGCCCACTGAGTCTAGCACATTCTCAACTAAATTTGACAATCAAACAAAGGCTGCCGAATACAGGGAAAAATCAAACAATAGCTCTGATGATAATAAATCTTATAAAGAGTCAATGGACTTTATGGCGCGGCGCTGCGAGCCCTGGTCCACGTTGCTTGAACAGCAGTCTTCCGAACAAGTCAATGAGCACGAAGATTTAAAACAAGCTGAAGAGCAAGCACTGCACGAGGCCACGCAGCCCCAGCTGAAACGGTCCTCTTCCAGCACCCAGACAGAGGCTCCGCACAAAAGACCAAGAATATCGTACGAGGAAGACACCAGGTACCAGGACCGACAGAGAGGTATGCAGGGCACCGCGCGGCCTCTTCCTTATTAGCATTTGTAAAACAGAACTGGAAAACGACACTATGATCATAATCACAAGGAAATAAATAAATAAATAATAATAAAACACCAATAAATAATATGCACATAATGAACCGTGTGACTAGAAAAGAACAGCATCCGTTTCATAGCCTTCGATCTTGTTTCTTAGAAGCGTGTCTCTTCTTGATCTCTTTTCTTTTCTGATCTTCCTTATCAGATAATTTCTTCCATCTTTGTTGAGCTTCCGCGGATGGCTCTGCAGGAACGAACGCTTGTTTTGCTATTTCTCTTGCTAGCTTCTCAAAACAGTCATTGATATTATTGGGTTGAGACCTTGTCAGTTCAGAGGATATCACCAAATCACCTCGTTTGGTAGAATATACGAATTCTGGGCTTGCAATTTTGGACCGTAGTTCTGGTGCTAGCCAGTCTGCCGAGACCAATTTGTCTTTGGTTAGCCTGATAGTTGCTTTGGAGTTGACTTTATTCACGTTTTGGCCGCCGGGGCCACTGGATCGACTGAATTTTACAATGAACTGTTGTTTAGGAATTTTGGCCAGGAACTGAGACCAGCTCATCGGTCTTGCTGATCCTTATTTATTGCTCCTCCTGCTACCGAACTCCTACTCTGGTTGGTTAAACAACCGCAATTCCTCAGCACATGATTACCTTCCCCCACGCATAACGTCATGAGTATGATCACATCACCATACATATAAAGCACACGCACAGGCCCAGACTTCCTACAGTACACACAAATGTTGCGATTCACTAGATCTTTCCAAACTTCTGCTTTCCGAAGAGTTGCTGCTGGCGATAAAGTTCCTTCCGCATTGTTGCATGACGGTGCTCCTTCTCAGACAATTAACCTTGCTGAGCGCACCGCCAATGGAAAGTTCCTTGTTGTAGGTGTTCCCGGTGCGTTTTCGCCAGGTTGCTCACAGCGTCACATTCCTGAGTACATGAAGAGCTTCTCTAAGTTCCAGGAGAAGGGAATTGAGCGTATTTTCGTCGTTGCTGTTAACGATAGCTTTGTTACTAACGCATGGAAGCAATCGTTGTTGGACACCGCTGCCACTCCGAAGTCTGAGGAATTCGTCGAGGTTCTTGCGGATGCTGGTGGTGAGTTCTCGAAGGCTTGGGACACATTGTTTGATGCTTCTAAGTTCTTTGGAAACCCCCGATCCAAGCGATACGCTGCTCTCGTTGAGAACGGCAAGGTCTCCAAGGCCTTTGTGGAGAAGGACAGCACTGGAATCAACGATTCCGAGGCTGCTAAGGTTTTGGCTCAGATCTGAACACGTATAGTAGAAAATTATCTTAAAGTTCCGCACAAAAACATATCTTTTTTACATAAAGTAGCCCGCTAGATTCTTTATCCATAGATTAACCGTAGTAACAGTCAGGGTTGCGATCCCACTGCCTAATTGTACATGCCGGTAGGGTTATCCAATACTTGTGTTCGTAGACCACAGCTAGAAACCAGCTATTGCCGAAAGCTACTGCCTGTTTACCTACAGTGTGCATCAGAAAATGGACTCTGCAGAGGCAGTGAAGACGTACAACATCGCGGTGTTGAAGAACCATGACCCGTGTCTCGATAAAATCATCTACTCGTCGCCAATATGCGACATCTACGAATTCAATACATCCCAAGAAAACTGGGAGCAGATCGACTGTAAAGGCTCGCTGTTTCTTTACTCCCGTATCTCGACAGACGAATACCCATACGCTATTCTCGTGCTCAATAGAAACAATCTCACTGACTTCAACCTCGGCATTACACCTGCTCTTAAGAGCGTGCGACTAGGCAAGCAGCCAATGGAGGTAGACCTCCAGGATACAACCATAATGGTCCAGGTGAGTCCTGATAAGGTATATGGACTCTGGTTGTTTGAGGAGCTTGATCGTCCAAGAGTAACCAGCCTGATCCAGTGGTGTGTGACCAATGGCACGCCATGACGGCTGCTGCAATATAATGCAAAATAACCAATAATAATAAAACTGCTGGCCAGTTCTGTTTCTGCTTAATGCTTTTTATATTTTATGTACTATTTGATCTTTTTTCTCTTCTTTTTCTTCTTAGTTCGTCATCTAATGGCCAGACATTATGCTTTCTTTTTATTTGCTTTCTTTTTATTCTGAGCATTATTTATATATCCTCAACGCCTGCCAAATGCTCAATGAGCACTGTTCAGCCATCTTGTTTCAATGCTCTTCTTCACCTACAAATTTTCCACCTTGACTAGTTACTAACCATTTTACTACTCAGAGTGCATGAGCGACTTCTATAGTTCGGGTGTGGATGATTCTGATCTAGACTCAGACTTTGATCTAACCGATTTGGCAGATCAGGTTGACTCGGTCGCTCTTCGCGAGTTCGAAATCACTGATCTGACCCAAATCAGGCTCTCCTTAGAGGCGTTGGCACGTAGAGCCTCGGATATGGTTGGTCTTAACACTGGTACAGTCCAGCTCCTGTTGGACGCATACAATTGGAATCTTGGTGAAATGACAAGTGGTTATATTGATAACCCGGATGCGTCTGCCCAAAAAGTCGGGCTCCGAAATAAACTTGACTTCAATTTACTTCCTCCGCTTGATCCGGCTGCCCTGCGTGAGATTTGTGGCAGTGGCGCCAGCCAGGGCAAGGACGGAGGAGTAAAGCCGGATAGATCGGCGAAGAAAAAGAGCCGTAAAGGAGAGTTTACCTGCCCAATTTGTTTGAATGATTCTGTACCTCAATTCGCACTAGGATGCAAGCATATTGTCTGTAAAGACTGCTTCACGAAGCATGTGTACATTAATACTATTGAGGAGAGAAAGGTGTTCACTACCAAATGCCCGGGTTCAATAGACTGTCCATTGGTTGTTTCAAGAGACGCAATTGCTCAGCTGGTTTCTGACAAAACTCTCAGTCTGTTTGACCAACTCGTATCTCAGATTTACGTTGATAAACACCCAAACCAATTTAAGTACTGTCCTCAGCCGGACTGTGAATATATCGCTGAGCGACCTGCAGTGAAACATGAAAACACGTCAGTTTCGGTTCCGGTGAAATGCAAATGTTCTCACTCATTCTGTTTCCAATGCGGTTTGGCAACAGATCATTACGCAGTTCCGTGCGATGTTGCTAGCCAATGGCTGGCGATCGTGGACCATGAACATAGAAGCTCATTGTGGATTTTGCAAAACACGAAGCAATGCCCGCAATGCCACACGAAAATCCAAAGATCGGAAGGTTGTAACCATATGTCTTGCGGAAACTGTAAGTACGAGTTTTGCTGGGTTTGTTCGCAGAGTTGGGCCGACCATAACGGAAAGAGTTACTACAACTGTGTAAAATTTGTTCCTACGGAATCGGGTACTACTACCCCGACTGCATCTGCCAATTCGTCTTCTGCGCCTGTAAAACAGGGATCTAGTAAAAAGCAGCGAGAGCGGCTCACGTTCTACATGCTTCGTTACGATAATCATGCCAGTTTGGCCGAGCTTGTGGAGGATTCTAACGCCAAAGAGGCACATAATTTGCTAGCATGGGCATACGTACTGCTGTGCTGCGCTGTACATAATAACCACAAGCTTCTTCTGGAGGAACTCATGACAGACCTGGTAAGAGATGTCGAAGAATCTTCTTCCCGCTTGAAGCAACGAACAGAGGCACTTACTGAGTTTCTAATGACCACCAACTGGATTATGGATCAAAATATAAGTCTCAGTTTCTAAAAACTAATAGGGAACATATATTAAACTGAAGAAAAACAGAGTGGAAAAAAAAAAAAAAGTTTAACTATATAATAAGCTGGAAGATTTAATCAAACCTGTACAATTCCTGACTATAGCGGTCTGCTGATAGGATGCTTGTCTGTCTGTGTATTGTTCCAACCAGTCTTCCTTTCTCTTCGTTATCGATTTTGAATTAGTTCGACACTCTCGATGGGTTACGTCTATTAATCGAGAACTTGACGTAAAGTGCGCTGCCACACAAGAGAGTAATAATTAAAAATAGGACGAGAGCAAGAATACCGAAGAACCACCGCAAGTTCTCTACCTCCTGCCCTGGAACTTTGACGTTCATTCCAAAGAGACCGGTGATTAGATTCATAGGAAGTAAGACTGTACCCAAAATTGTCACCTTACCAAGAACTCCTGTCATTCGATTGCTGGAGTCAACAAATTCCATTTGTAAAAGACCCATATAATTGAAGTGTGTGCGGCTAAAGATTTTCTCATACGCACTCAGATTCTGATACATGGTGACGATATGATCCTGGATATCGCCTAAGTAGAGATTCATTTCGCTCGGCATATTCCGCTCATTCACTCGTTTGGCGAAGCCGCGTACTACATCTGCCTTTCCGGATAACATTCGGAGCAAATGCATTGTGTGTCTTCGGCTTTCGCCCAATCTACGGAGCAACGTGGACATTTCAATAGATCCATCATGATCTAAGTAAACTGCATCTTCGATGAAATCAGCCTCTTTCTCTACGCTTTCAATTTCAGGTGCGAAAGAGTCGGTGATGTCATCAATAAGTGCGTAGGCAATCCAATCTGAAGAAAACGATAAGTAGTCCCGCAATTGACGCATACGCCTACGCACATTTCTGCAGTGACTGACTGGTTCGAAATGGAATGATATAACACCCTCCCTGAACACTAATACATAGAAATTGATGGCCTCCATATAATTAGCATCCTCTTTATCGTTTTCGAACGTGTGGTATACCACAAGGTAATAATTTTTAAACGTTTCATACTTCTCACGGGCATCCTCGGTTTGGACATCTTCAGTTGTCAAAGGATGGATGCCAAAGGCTCTAGAAATTGCCTTCATTTCAAGATCCGTCGGTCGGAAGCAATCCAGGAACCAGGTTCCGTTTTCGGGGTTAAACAAGCTGCTGAAACTGTTCGACTCGCCGACGAGAGAAGCCAGATCCGGCGCATGAATCGTGTTCTCCAAACCAGGTGCAAAAAAGCTGTATCTCTGCGACTGTTGGTCATCAACAACAACGCCCGGGTTCTCTCTCTCGAGGCTGACATGAGGATCAGAGACCCGCTTTCTGATCGGCTCATGCTCGTCATAGGCATCTGGGGTATCGTCATCTTCGCGGTTTTCATCGTCTGTGCCATTAGTTAGGTCGCTCACAGTGGCATCTTTAGCATCGTTAACTACCTTTTCGCCGCTTATAACTTTACCAAAACGCGGATCCATCTTATTTTCGGAGGATCCACTAGAAGAGGAAGTCCCTGCATCTAGGTTTGGTTGATCGAATTTCTCAGAAGGGCGGTACTCAACGAACTTCCTTGGAGTTGGTGATCCAGTTGGAGCTGGGTCCGGAGGAGAAGGCGATTCTAACAGTGGATCTTGCTGCTTCTGATTAGAGGAATCTGATGTGTTCTCTCGACTCTGCTCTTCGGGAATTGGCCGGGCAACATTATATCTGCTGCTTGCGCTGCTGTTCTTCCTTCTTGCTGCACTGGTGTGTCTCGTGCTCTCTGGACTGGAGTCTATCTTCTGCGGCCTAGCAGCCGATTCTTCTACAATTCGCTTAATTTCGGTGTCAAGCTTTCCACCATAACGAGAAGAAGAGTATGGATTAGGCTCGAACTCTTCCTCCTCCGACAAATTGAGCAATTGGTCCAATTCGTCTACGTTAATGTCACCATTGTTTCTAGCGTCAGTCGGGAACCAAACATCTTCCTCGGTTTCTCCAAGAGATTCGTTGGTATCTGAAGCATCACTGTCGTCCGCATGAGATGTCTTTCTGGATAAATTGTTGGTTCCGGCAGAGGAACTGCTGTTCACGCTAACCGCCTGGGAATGCATGCTAGACAGTGAGAACCTGCGAGGTCTGCTCTTTGAGCTCCGAGTCTTCGGACTTTTATGCGAGTCCTGAGAGTGGTTCGATCTCACAGAGCGGTGCGAAGAAACTGAACCCCTGTGATTCCATCGCGACGGAGTATCCTGATTAGCCTTGGCTGGGGTGTCCTTAGACTCTTTCATGTTTTCACCAAAAACAAATACTTAACTATTTCCAATTAGGCGAATTCGTGTAATCGGTTCAACCCATTTATGCACAGATTAAATCGTGAGTTATGAAAGAGGTCCAGAAGGATTAACTACTTCGCAACAAAGGGCACGCCGTTTTTGTGGTGGACAAGCTTGTGTGCGACAATGCGATGAGTGAATGCATGGATTATGTAATTCTTTTCTACCTTTTTTTTTAAAAAACTCTCTAAATCTGTCTCGTCCTCAGGTGTAAGCACGTGGGAATGGCACTTCTCATCATTTGGTTGTGCAAAGGTCGACAGTGATGAAAAACGGGCGATCTAGCTAAGGAAGTCTGAGCCCGATGGAGTATACTATGAAATTGTGCCTTTAATACCAAGCATAGAATTTTTTTTTTATGTAAATTAGATCCGAATACCGCGCAATTAAGAACGCATACCCTTAACATGCGTTGAAAGATAAGGAAATGTTTTAATACCGGGAAGGCATCCTCGGAAAGTGCTCTACTTCGACAGGCAACTCGATCATTGAGAAAATCATTCAACGCTAATTTTCCAGAATCCGCACATTTTTTTATATTTTGAACTTTTCAACTATATAGCCCTTTTTCCTAGACTTATATACAAGCACGCTAATAATCAACTCCTCTTGCAAGCAGCAGACAACACTTACTATGCGCAGTTGATCTGCATCTGCACATTTTGGAAATTTCACAGGTCAAGGGTTGCGGGCCACAATTTTTTTGGTTCTTTTCATACTATTTGGACCCGGTAGAAAATGGAGGGATCCATTGCGAATTTCAACTCTTTTTTGGTAAAGAATTACGTCGATCCGTCCCATGAATGCTCAATTTCTTCTATAGATCAGCTTCTTGAGGATTTCCAGAACAACCCGCTGTGGTTGTCCCGAGCTAGAGTTGTTCAACTCTCTATGGACTCTAGTGCTCTAACTTCTGAAATCAAAGAAGAGATTCTCAATTTCTACGCAAGCTACGCTAAAGATGTGCCCTCATACATTGAAGCTGCCAGAGCAGCTGCCGTACTTGAGGAGCCCGAGGCTTTAATTGGACATCTAGAAAAGGCCCAGGACCTTCTTCAATTCTCTCCCGAGGTTGTAGGAGTTGAAGTTATGTTCACTCCTCATCAAGAATCGCCGAGAACCCGTGTTGGATGTCTGGCCAAGCCCGACACCTTCGCTTCTCCGCCTGATGCCAATGAGAGGGCTATTGAGGTTGTGAAACTCAATTCTAATGACGGACTGTTCGAGCCGCCTAAATTTGTATCTGCTGAGCAAGAGAATTTGAGCACTGGTTTACTTTCTGATGTTAAGTATCTCATTTTACTGCTCCATGCATCTTATACGTGCTTGTCTAACCCAGCATCAACCACAACCGTTGTCAACGAGCAAGCCCTTCCTTTTGTTCGAAGAGTCACTGAAACGAAGGGGCTCGAGAAAATCGATTTTGCTGTCCAACAACGTGCCCTTTTTGATCGCAGTGTCTTAGAATTGAAAGATATCAATGAGTTAGAGCGCGGTACCGTTCAACTCATGAAAATAAGCAAAGCGACTCACGCTGGTGGTGTCCAGGATGAGGCTAGAGCTTTACAATACTTCCACCAGCTGGTGCCATTGTCTTGGAAGACTGTAGATGAGCTAACAGCCAGGAGACTCGTGGCCATGTCCGACTTCGCCAATGCTATTCCATACTATAAGAATCTTAACCAGCCTCTGGATATCGCGGTTTGTTTGACTGCTACTGGCGCTACTGAAGAAGCATTGAAGGTACTAGAATCTCCAGAGCTCGCTAATAACGGTAAAGCCCTCCTTCTCCGTGGTGATCTCAGTACCGACCCAAGCATGTGGCAGAAGGTATGGGACTCTCACAACGAGCCCAGAGCCAAATTCAGACTTGCCCAAAAGGCGGTTGCTGATAACTCTTTGGAAGAAGCAATGAAGCATTTGGAAGATATGCTGGCGGTGCAGCCAGCGGATTACGAGGCTTTGAAACTCGCATCCGCTACTGCATTGAGCCTCCAACGCTGGGAACCTGCCACTACCTACTTGCGCCGTTGTCTCGCTATCAACGACGACGATGTACGAGGATGGTCAAATCTAGCAACTGCTCTTTTACAAACTGATCAGGCGCAGGCTGCTCACCATGCTTTGAAACAAGCTCTGCGAGTCAATCAAAACAGTGAGCCCGATCTGCCCACTTCTACCAACTTTGTTGCTCTTAGTGCTCAACTTGAACTCTACAATGATGTATTGGTTGGTCTTAACCAGCTTGCGGACTCTTCTGAGCGTGGTTCGCAGCCCTATGTTGCTAAGGTCAGTGGCTTTCTTCCCCGTCTTGTTGCATTCTATTTGAAAGGCGAGTACACCGGAGCCACCTCACAGTCTCAGCTTCTTACACTCTTTACAGAGAAGTTGCCCAAGGTAATCTCTGGAGATGATGCTATGCTATGCAGACTAACTGGACAGGTTCAGCTGTGGGCACGCCGATACCAGGAAGGACTCGCCAGCCTCAATAAGGCCACTGACATTCTATTTAGCGAAGCGACCAGCGGAACATCCCTTGATGCTCGCTCAAAAGCACGCCTTCATCTTTACTCCAAAGATCTTCTAGAAAGTTTGGAGAAATATGGCGATAAAGAAGGCCGCATCGAGGGCAGCAAAGCGTTCCCGGGGTGGCAAGCCCGCAAACAAGTTATTGAAAGGAAGCTTCAGAGCATTTGAATCAAAATAATAATTATAATAATGTATCTGAATAAAAAATGATGTTACAGATTTTGTTTCAACTCAATAATGACCGCGTGGGAACATAGTAGGCAAACAAAAATATAATAAAACGTAGAAAGAAAAAAAAAAAGAGTACATGCAGATAAGTCTTGCTTATTTGTTCAACGAGTGGAACAAGTTGGCACGCTCGATAGCATCTTCTGTATCTTGTTTATGAAGATGGGACGACCTGAGCTCCGAGTTCTGAAACTTATTGCGAAGTCTAATCCACAACTGACGGATACGTTTTGGTGTGGATTCCCTGGATAAATACTTGTCTGCTCGTTGATACACGTCCATGAATGCATCGTATGAGGTCGACGAGTACATCAGCTTGATACGGTAGAAAAAGAGGTGAACCGCTAAAGATATAACCGCACCTGGTTTAACAATAACACAGTCTTTAAAAAGCTCAACTGTTAGCCACATATCCAGATATCCAAGGCTGTTCAAGATCTTGGGAGCGAGCTTATCACTCAAACTCTGAGCAATTCTCGATCGGGATTTCGACCCGCTATGGTGCTCGCTTGCTGCATCGGCAACATGCAATAAAGAGTAAAGGGAAAATGGAATCAGCTTAATAGTATGGGGAGTAGTGAAGATCCATACAATAGCAATTATCATATACTGAAAAGTACCCAGGGGTAGCATTGCGTAGAACCCAGGCTCAGCACCATTCAGATTCTGTAACAAGCTTATGCCATATGTAAAGGAAGCACCCACAAATGATAGTCTATAGATAAACCGCGGCCAAGGTTTAAGAACTTGCCGGGTAAGGCATGCTAGAATGCTCACCATGGTGCTCGTCATCACGAATATATGCCCAACGTACCAAACTTTCTCGAACACAACCCCCCATTTCTCGAATATCGAGTCGCCTTCGCTATTATCCTCCTTGGCAAGCTCGTTTATATCAAACCCAATGTCTTCGGCCTTCTTCTTATACCGGATCTTAACGCCATCATCGTCTAGATAACTGAACTCCATCTCAGAACTGTTGTCAATTGTAAGATCAGAACGCGGATGTCTGTGGAACCGCAGGTGAGGAAGATGGGCGTGCATAGTGAGGACTAAGAGCCACACTAGTAACCGTCCGTCCGGGGCAGAGGGAAGCAAGGAACGCCTTGGCTTGGAAAGTAGAGCGGGCGGAGGTCCAGCATCTACACAGAATGAACTGTATATCCATATATAGTTGAGAAATAAATAGAGTTTTCCAATATTATTTTTAAGGTTTTGGAAGTAGTGTGGCCCCTGCAGTCAGATACTTAATAGAAAGCGTGTAATTATCAAGCCGGCATGATCATCGGATCCTAATTCCGACCAATAACAAATCATGTTTAATACCATCCAAGAAAACACGGGTAAGTCCCACTATTCATTTTCCAGGCTGAACGAGTCTCTAGCATATTAAGTATAGTAATGCATAGAAACAGTGCTCTAACGTTGTTAGAGCCATACAAGGTGATCGTCTAGAGTATTGACGGCTCGGTCTTTGAAAATAAGTTGTGTTGCTTTCATAAAATCAAATAATTTTTGCATTCATGTTACACTATGTATCAGTACTTCAACAGGCAACTCCGCATGTATCCACAAACATTTGGTAGCAGCAGTGCTATGGGTTGTTCTATGGCTGTGCGTATGGCTGAGCTGCCTGGACCCGTACCCTGGTATCATTCTTTAACCACTACATACGGTTATATGGATGCGCCTACTAATATTGGTTCACTGTAATAATATATCTTCAAGCCAAGCGGAAAAGAAAGTATTTTGTCAAGCGGGTGATACTCTTAAATGGTCGTTTCCGCTCGTCTTCGTGACGTCTACAAGCTGCAGTGCTGGGTATTCAATAAGGCATTCAACCCGGAAAACAAGAGGATCGGCGTGAAGGTGTTGCGCGAACCATTAAAGGGTGAGCTCTTGAAAGACTACTACTACCCGAGTCTTAAGACCTTGCCTACCCCGAAACAGCTCAATAAAACTATACCTGATTGGAACTGCTATGATCCTGATGAGGATTACCGTTTGCAGCGTGTGGAATACTTGAAACGTAAGGGAAAAGGAGCTCCTAAGAAAGCATCTGCCAAGAAAGAAGCAGATCCAAAGAAGAAGAAATGATTAAATGAGGAAGATCATGAAAAAAGCTGTTCCTCTAATTGTACATAGAGAAAACTCATATCAGGAAAAAGGAGGTTGGAGAAGAGAAGAGGAGAGAAGAAATAACGTCATGCTAAGAAGGTGTAAGAGAACGTTTTATGTGTAAAAAATGCTAATAAGTGAGTTCTTTTATATTTCAAGAATTTAAATAAATAGTAGAAGAACAAATAGACATTACTATTCGTTTACGAAACCCAGTAAACTGAATTCCCTGTTTTGTGTGTCCAACTCTGGTCATATCCAACGCCGGGACTTTCCTCTCTGTCGTGATGGGAGTATTTCTCCTTTTGTTGCTTGAGCCTCCATGTACGGATGATGAAATCGGCTGCTAGTGTGACCCGTGCTTCGTACAACTGGACTTTCAGTATGATAAATTCTTTAAGAGTCAACGTTTCCGAAGGGTTCATATCCTTGTATAGCGGGAACAGTAGCGTGAGTTTGGGGAACCGCATACCTCTACCTCCAGGGATCGCGTAAGACATCAGCTGTGCTTGTGTAGTAAACATCTCAAAAAGCACCCGGCGCTCGCGATATTGCGTTACCGGCATATCGGCTAGGTACCTGTTGATTGAATCCATGTCGACGTTGTATGGATCAACTACAGTTCTAGCATCAGACTGAGTCTCTTCAATGATCCTATGAACGTTGTACTTCGGATCCTGACTATAAATGCTCATTGAAAAGTATCCTTGGGTTCTCCCTAAGAAACGGAATAGATCCTTGGTTCGGATATACCCCGTTCCTCTAGGGTCAAACTGCTGCCAACTGTCCAACAAACAGATGATGTCGCGCTCGCTAATGTTAACCGCGCTACTCCTATAAAGATACCAGCAAGCCTCACACACCAATGAAATGAACAGGTTCGCAAAGACATACATTGAAAGGACATTCCAAGAGATGAACAAGAAGTATGCGAAGCCGGGAATGCCGCATTCGGACTGATTAGAATCCTCTCTGCAATATGGTTTGGACAACGTAAAATCAATCAAGAATTCGTTCCAGTTTTCACCACAGCTCATTGTAAATAGTGCAATAAGTGCCTTTGGGATCGTTCGGAAGTTGCGAGACCATGTGCTATGGCTACCTAATTTAGCAAGGCCAAACGACTGGTTACAAGCAATCGCATAGGTAATGAATAGCGTCAACCACGCTCTCAAAAGCACACTGATTTCCTTAATTGCAGCTGTACTGATCGTATAGAACTGATACAGTTTCTTAGTTCTTGGAACCCAAAGGAGGAGCATGCAAATATCAGCGGCACGGTTGGCTGCTAATGCACCAGCTAGTTTATAGTCAGGCAACATAATGTTGACACAGCTCAGCACAGTCACGGCCAGGCAAACTATAAGGCCGAACGGGTTCCACCAGTTGTGAAGGTAAAGTGTCGATTTGAGTACTATCAACCGCAGCACAGAAAGTAAGAACATGAGAGTACTACAAGCTACCAGAATGAGCTCGTATACGTGCTGCGTAGATCGTTTCAGAGGATAAAAGTACGCAGCCATGTCTACGGTAGCAACAAAAAGCGCCCACAACTCTATTGATGTAATCCAAGTGGGCATTATGCATAACAAACTGTGTCTCACTGTTCCCTCCCGGTAGTGAGGGGGCTTCGGCGTCGGTTTAAGTAGTTTCAACGTACGCTTCACATCTAGCCAAGACAACTGCTGCTCAGTCAAGAATGCAGTTCCCACAGTAATTGCGTAGTTTCGAATAATAACCGCAATCAACATAGTCATGATAAGAACTGCTCCAATATAATGATACAGGATCGGATATGCACCATTTCCTGTACTTGCATTCGTACTCGGCTGCTGGTTCTTTTCTGTGATAGCCGTTACCGCTTGAAGGACATCAACCCATCCTTCCAACGAAAGAACTCCGAACTGGATCAAAAGTGCTTCCCAGAAATTGTTATAGTTGAAATAGTTTTCTTGTACAACACGAGGAGCAAGAACTTGGAAGTTGTCGAAGACTTCACTGAGATATTCACCAGTGCAATTTGACAAGTAATTCGTGTTGTCATCGTTGCACTGGGTTAGTCTGTTATGGAAAATATTTTTTCCCCATACAGAATAAGGGACAACAATTGACAGAGTAATGAAAGTGGCGCCCAGAACATTTCGCAAACCGTAAGTAAAAACAGAGCTCAGCAATAATTCTGAGTTACGGAAAAAAGAGATAAGGCGCAACGCTCGCAAAGCCAACAAAGCCCGTAAATATCGGGATAAGACGCCATTGGCCAGATCATTGATGAATGTCATCCAGATAGAAATGAGTACTATAAAATCAAGGCAGTTCCATACACTTCGGGTATATGCATTGGGAGTGAAGTGGAATCCATCAGCAATAACTTTCACCAAGAACTCTATGGTGAATATAATACCATATACCAGATCAACGATCCGTGAATATGTCCATACTGGGTGTGACTGTTGGGACTCATCATCTAAGGATGAGAGTGGAGTGTTTATGCAGGTCTGGACAACGATAGCTACAGTCGCAGCAAGGAAGAATATGCGAACATATATTCCAACCCATTTCTTCGGATATATTTTTGATAATCGAGAACCGCGGCTTGGTGGCACCAGCCTTTGACAGAACTGACGTAGCTTATTCCCACCGCCAAAGATAAACAAAGGGGTATCAAATCTGGGGTGTTCTTTGCAATAGTCTTCGAGTATAGCTAGCGTGTGAGTGTTCTGATCGAACATACCTTCAACGTATGCTCTGTGCGAGTTTTCAGCACCAGCGCCGAACGTTTCAAAGCGTTGATACAAGAACTGTCTATAATCTTCAGGGTAGTGATGGAAACAGCTGTACACTTTCCACAGACCTTTTTTCAATTTCTTAAAGATAGAGAAGTTGGAATAATCAGTGAATCCTAGGATATTGGTGTCATCCGTCTGTAAACTCAAGAAAGTTTTTCCGGAGTGTACCTTGCCACCCGTAAACTGCTCGGCACCCCCATGGGCTTCTAAGAATTCAATAACAAATTGACGCTCGATGGCAGATCTCATAGGTCCGGAGAATACTCTAGGGTCTTCGGATTGACCCATCCATCTCATGATCTGCGCTATAACTTTTTCCCTGAACTTTACTGGTCTCGAGACTGGCTGCTCAACGAGATCTCCGTCTTCTTCAGAGCTCGAGCCGATGCCTGAGAACACGTTACCAAAAAGCGGGCCTTGTTGGTTGAAATTGCTTTCCTTAAGCTCTTCAAAAAACTGTCTAACCTGCTCTTCTCGTTTATTTGATATGGCGCCATGAAGACTCTCCGACATAATACCGACGAAAAGATTGAAGATGAGAAAGTTGGCAAAAAACAACCAGCCGCAGAACATAATTCCCATACAGGCAAGACCCACTACATTGTCACCAGGCCTTGATACATTATCAATGACCCAGAATAAAACATCTGTCCAGTTTTCTGTAGATGCGACCATATACATGCTAAAAAAGCCAATTGCAAGATCATAGAACGAGTATGTATTGATACCATCGTCCGATTCCATAGGGAACTGTCCCCTTAGCATTTTAACTGCAATGAGAGTACAGAAAAAAGTACACAAGAAGAAGAAGGCTGTCAAACTGGCCAACGCCTTAAAGTTGCCGAAGACCTGTAACCAGAATACGCGGGAATATTTGAATGCACCAACCATACGGTATACCCTCAGAAGCTGAAAAGCTGTCAGCCACGAGTACACTTCTTCCTCATCGTAAAATGCCAGTATAACACAATTCGCAACAGCAAGCCCCAGATCCATGAGGTTGGTGAAACTGAAGAAAAAGTAACGCCAATAGGGCAAAAATACCCAGAACCTCAACACAATGTCAACGCCGAAGGCAATAGCTAGACCAAGCTCCCACCCAAAGAGGTTTTCGGTTGGGGAAGTTTTTGACGCTTGGACAGCAAGGTCGACAACAGCCAAGACTGCGAACAAAGGATAAATCAAGCCATATCGTTTACCCCACACGGTATTTTGAACAATCCAATTACCGTGATCTCGTTTTTCACGGAAAGTTTCAGATTGGACTTCAGGATCCGGTTCGCTAGGTTCATTCAAAGACGATTGTGGATGTGAATATGAATCGTTCGATTGAGAAGAACCTAATGATCTCGAAGAAGAGGAATTCTTGTTTCTAATCTTTGACGAAAACTTGCCAATAGTGAGATCCCAGACTTTTCTTCTCATCTGAACGAGAGTTGAATCTTCGAGTGTGATTTCGAACTTGTGACGTACAGAAGCATAGCTACTGACCATGACTGCGACCAATAGATTCATCATCCAGATTCCGAGGAACAAAACACCAGTGACGAAAAACAAAGAGCTGGCCAAGTATTCTGAATCAATAATATCGTACATGATGGGCGTGAATCCGTTGTTTGACATCATGATGAAAACTATCTCCAAGGCATTGAAGAAGTTGTCGAAGCTTTGATTTGCCATAGAAGAGAGTGATCCATAGGGAGGGAATGCACGTAGCTCGACACACTGGCTTCCAACAGGACACGTATATCCCTTTGAAGTAGATTGATTCTGATATGTACCACGAGAACTGTCAAGTAACATGTATGGCATTATCTCTCTTGTGTCAGGGTGCTGCCAACTACCACAATTTTGAGACGTGATGATTTGATCATGAATACAAACTCTTCTTAGCGACCCATTGAAACTTTGAAGTCCAGTGACTCCCCAAATAGATAGGAAAAAGCCAATGAAAATCAGTACATTCTGTAGAAAAGGGATCGCTGTTTTAAGCACTTCCAGCACAATTCGAGTGTATGTGATTTCTTCCAGAAGTCTGAGGATTCTTAATTGGCCCAAACCAGCAACGATAAGATCGAGGGAGTCGATCTCAGGTCTGACTGAGACACCGACCATGGCCCAGAAAAAGATGATTGAGATAAAATCAACACGGCCCCAACTCTTTCTGAGGGTACACTTATAATGGCTATATGGAGACCTGTTGGAAGTGTGGGTATCCTGCGGAGCTTTGATCGACCCAAGACTTGCCAAATGTAGAATTGTTCTGAAAGCCAAAGTAGCGAGTTGTTTTAATCTTGTTTTGGTTAAGATTTGGTTCGTGAAAACACCATATGCTACGCAACGGAAAAAGAATAATGTCGTAAAAACGACATAAAGTCCGCAATATGCCCATAGAAGTTGTGGGTTTAGAACACTGGGCACTCCATCACTTGTAGAGAATGGACCCCAGACCTCTGCACAGATAACGGCGACTTGTACAATGGTCAAAATAATCTCACTATATCGGGTGAACTCCGCAGAAACAACTCTAAATGCCAGTCTTCTAAAACCGCTCGTTGATTCAAAATAGAACAGAGTCCTGCCCATAGGTTCTGAGAGTCTATTTTTCAATTTTCGTTCATCGTTCATATCGTCATCAAGTATATTTTCTGAACTGGCATCACCCACGATGCTTTCATCAAGCATGCTAGATCCTGACAAGATATCTTCATCCAGATCGCTTTCCTTTACTCCGCTATCGTCAACTCCACGCCCCTGTTCCTCGGCATCGAGAAAGTCTTGCTGCGCTGCGTAGGCCGCGCCACTGAGACTTAGGTTATGAGGGGCAGGCCGTGTTGGTGATAGTTTAGAACCAGCGCCTGATGCTGATCGTGTATTGTCTGTGGAGGCAGTGGCAATGCTAGGATTCAGCGAGTCCGCCGATTTGTTGGTCCTTGTTGCAGCCAGGTTCGGGTGCTTACTGTCTGAGGGTGCATTCAGATATTGATCTGAATTTTTTGATCTTGGTTTTAAAACCGAGAGTGGGTCTTCTTCGCTGTCGTTCTCCTCTTCGGTCACTGCAACGTCTTTCTTTTTACTCATAACTTCTTCATAATCATCCTCCAATTCGTTAGAATCGTCGAATACGTTATCTGATGCATTTATACTCTGATCATCACTGAACAGAGGGGTTTCCTGCCCGCGTCGCTGAAAAGAGCGTTCCACAGTAAGTGTGAGTTTCGGGATAGGAGTCGTGGGTTCTTCCGCATCCCCGTCGTCGCTGGATTTGGAATTTTTTCGTACTCTGCTTTGACCCAAACTAGAAAGACGTCTTCTGCTTCTTGTTGAGTGTGGGCCTAAAGTTGGGCTTGCGTCAGGACTTCGCGAAGAAGAAGAATGGTTGGAAGGTCGACGTCGGCTGCGTATGCTTCTTGCTGGAGACAATGGACTTATTTTATCAGATTTATCAGGTTCATTGCTTTTTGATTCGGACAGCCAGTTATCAATGACAAGATTGGAGCCCTTCGCTAGACCCAAGATAGCAGACTGTGGGGCCGGTGCCTCATGAGTCTCCTGGTCGTCCCCGGGCGGATCCAACTGGGAAGTATCTATTCTAAGATTTGGAAGTGGCGGTCTATTAGGCCTTCTTGACACTGGAGATCCGTCTCTAATAGGCAGATTCTGTTGATTTCCGTCGCTATCAGATCGAGACCTGCTAGCTGATGGAATAGGTGCACGAACATTGTGCAATTCTATCCAGTCCTCCGAAACAGGAGAACTAGATCCATCGTTATGGGGAACGGTCATTTAGACCCTACCAAACTGAATTTTTAACTTCTTTTGTCGTTTGGTTTAAGGCGTGTGTATTTTCCCCCTTTTTGTAGGATAATTATTATCGGTAATTAGATCAAATAAAGGCTTAGGACCTACCTACACAAGCACGCACACCGCCTTAGATCAGAAGACTTAGGGTTCGGGTTGCAGGTTGACCCTGGATCTTTTTTTTAGCTACTTACTGCCCCTTTTACGCGTGTGGTTTCTAAGTGTGCGTGTGTGCGTGTGTGCGTGTGGACGCAGCTACTGGCTGTTTTGGGCGTGGGTCGGGGAAAATGCACATATAAGATATGTTATAATAGATAAATATAGATATAGATATAGATAGATATAGATAAAAAGATAGGTAGAAGATAATTTGGAAGACCTTCGTGGGAAAATGTCACTATACGCGAGCTTCTTTGCCGTAAAAGAAAATTAACTTAAATAATACTAAGATAAATGAAGACGTATATTAAAATAAATTACAGTTTCGAAGGGAAGTCCAGCTCGCTCTCGTCAACTACACAGACCACAAGGGAAATATCGTCTGGTTTCCCACCCCAATAAGCAAACTCGTCCTGCTGGAGACATCTGAGAGCAAAAGGAGAGGCTACGTCCGGATTCACGGAGTTATAGTAGGCATACTCTACAAGCGTGTCGGAGAGTTTCTTGGGGACTACCCCGTCGTTTTGCATCTCGGACAGAATCGCTAGGGTCTCGTTGCCAGAAACGTTGTCGAAGAATCCATCGGTGGCAAATATAAGAACATCTTTTGGTTTTAGTTGCCATGTCATTACTTGGTTGTGCGAAGTTTGTTTTTCTGGGTCTAGATCAATGGTCATGTCTTTTTCGCTCATCCATGCCGGGAGAATCGTGAGCTGCTGGGGCGTCCACCCATGCACATCTGGTTCGGTTTTCTCTATAATTTCGTTGTCTCTAATCAGCCACGCTCCTGAATCCCCCAAATTGAGGACCTGGATCTCCGCACTTTGAGGGTTAAAAAGCCCGGTGCACACCGTCGTCCCTCCTGCGTACCGAGGCCCGTGTTCAAACAGCGTGGCAAAGGCGTTCGTCAACAGGTATTGGCAGCCGCCCAGATCCGTTGAATGCTTTAGTTCGCCTGTGTTCCCCCTTCCTTCTTGTAGTTTGAACAGTCTACCCATTTCAGCAAGCAGACCTTGGCTGAGATGAGAAGGGTCCACACCGTGCCGTTTCCATCCACCAACTCCATCAGCCACTCCAACAAAAGAGGTGCCCTGGTATACACCTGGAGTGATCCATGTCTTCACAATGGCAGCGTCTTCGCCATATTTTTTGTTTTTATTGACAATGGAGCCCTTAGCACAGTAGCTTGTGGCGATTCTCAATGTATGCACATGCCGGCTTAGTTTCGAACCTCGCAACCTGCTTATATACTTTACAGATCCCGCGTTGGGCATGTAAAGAAATATGAAATCGGCTCGAACTTGGGTGACGACCTGAACTAAATTGGCCGGTCCCAGATCAACCTGAGGTGAGAGATGGAAGGGTATCTAACAAAAAATAATTATTATAATAAGGCTGTCTTGAAATTTGGGCCACAGTGGGTTAGGTCCGTCTCCATATCTAAGGATTAATGTATTATCGAAGAGACCAGGAAGAGACTGCGGCATGAATGCGGCATAAATGGTAGAATAGTCCATACATGCATGTATAGACATCATGGTTATACATATGTTAACATCATGGTTATATATATGTGTATACATGTATACAATTGTATGCACAGAATGTCTAGACATAAGTATTGATGTAAATAAATAGATCTAATAATACACCTGCGTACGTGGCGTAGTACGCGGATACTAACTAACTACCTGTATTCATTAGCGTAATGACGGTTTCCACTCTATAATAAATGAGAGCAGAAAGATGGGATGTTCTTTAAGTTAGTGGTTAAATTAAATAGGTTGCTGTTTTTCCGATCCAAAAGCCAGTTCCAGATCGTATCGAGATTATTCCTGCTCATCCGAATCAGCATTGTTACTCGGTTTCGGGCCACGGCCTCGCTTCGAGTCCGATGCCTGTGCTTCATGTTTCGCGACAACGTCGCGTAAAAAGTCGAACTTCTCTTCTTCCATTACAGCCTTGTACAGTTGCGGGATGCCTACTCGCTTTACACGCTTTTCCTTCGCTCTCTCGCATGACGCGTCAACAAGCTGGATCATGAATAATTCCAACGCCTTGGCGACAACCACGGGCGTGGCCTGGGCGACTTTGCCCACGTCCTCGTCGGACTGCATTAGCCTTTTAATGCGTGCCACTGGGAATTGTGTCTTGATATTTCTTTCAAACTGAGCTTCGTCGTTCTCTGACATTTTTCAACTATGATTTCAGTAGAATCCTGCGAATCCTTATACTTGTCACTTCACTTTATATTAAATTCCTGTGGTTTTTTTTGGGTTCCTCCTCTCTAGACTCGAAGCCGACAAAACTCACTATATATGGGTTATGCAAACACAACCCTGATTCCGTCGAACACTTAAACTACTACAGTACTACACAGTGGGTGGTGTAGTCACTTGACCTGGGAGGAAATTATGGTGGGGCGCTTGAAGTGGGAAGATTATGGGAGAGTTGGGACATGAGCGATCTGACTGCTTATATACACATCTACATATTGGATTGTTTTTTGCCTTTTTTTTTGCTTATATTAAGGAGTTCCAGCGGATCGTGCATGCATAGGGCTAGGTCTTCATGCACGCTCGAACAATAGAGAAGCGTTTGTTCCGCCGAATCCGAAGCTATTTGAAAGCGCATACCGGCAATCTTGAGCATCTCTTGCCTCAGTGATATAGTCTAATGCAACACATTTCTCGTCTGGCGACTCTAGGTTCCGCGTCGGCGGCAAACGCTGTTCGTGGAGCGCCATAATCGTGAATGCAGCCTCCAGCGATCCTGCGGCACCAAGAAGATGTCCGGTTGCGCCTTTAGTTGAGGAAACCGCTATGGAGCTCGGATCCCGAGCAATGGCTTTGGAAATCGCCTTTGATTCGATGGCATCGCCAACTTGAGTCGATGTGGCATGGGCATTGACATATCCAATCTCGCTCGAGTCCACTCCGCTCAGATCAATGGCCATCCGCATACATTCATACGCACCTCTTCCCTCGGGATGCGGTGCAGTGATATGATGGGCGTCTCCGGACATGCCGTAGCCTCTCAGTTTCGCGTAGACGCGAGCACCTCTGTTTCTCGCATGTTCCTCAGACTCCAGAATAAGAACAGCAGCACCTTCTCCAATAACAAACCCATCACGTTGTGTATCAAACGGTCGGCTTGCTTGTTCAGGAGTATCGTTGAAGGCTGTTGCCAGCGAGCGTGCTCTAGCGAACCCGGAAACAGAAATAGGGTGAATAGCTGTCTCGGTGCTGCCGGCCACCATCACGTCGGCCATTCCTAGCTTTATCATATTGGCCGCGTCTCCAATGGCGTGGGCACCGGTAGTGCAAGCGGTAGCCACGCTGTGGTTCGGTCCTCTAAATCCCGTGGCCATACTGACATGTCCAGCGGCCATGTTGGACAATAAATTGGGAACAAATAACGGTGAGACTTTCCGGTAGCCGCCATTAGCATATGCCACCGAGTTCTCGTACGCCGCATCGATCCCCCCAATACCCGATCCGACAGCCACGCCTGTTCTGGCCAGCTCCTTGTCAGATGCAGGGTTGTACTTAGCGTCCTCAAGCGCCATGCGTGCTGCGCCAATCGCAAATTGACTGAAGAGCGGGATTCGTCGAAGCCCCTGCTTGTCGATCCATTTGCTAGCATCCCATTGACCTTCTTCAGAGCCAAGCGGTACTTTTCCACCGACCTGGCTAGGCAGCGACTCATACTCGGATCCTAGGTGCACAATACCCGATTGTTTCTGAAGAAGCCGGGACCAGGCGGTCCGAATCCCGCATCCCAATGGACTCACGATTCCAATGCCAGTCACCACTACCGACATACCTTGTTATTTTTCCTCTTCGTTGCCGAACAAGTACCGATCAATGATGGTGTGCCCTAACATCATCTTCATCATGTGTAAATCGCAGATTCACCCGGGTATGTATACATACACTCGCTACGGTGACAAATTAGTTTCCTTAATGCTGATAAAAATCTAGATAAATCTAGCTACCACTTGAGTAACGAAATTATACGAACAATTTCATTTCTACCACTTTTCTGAGTTTGATGTAAATAAATAACGCCGCTTTGCAGAACCACATCCCGTATATACCTAAAGCGGTAATCATGCTACCACACATTCCTGGGCACCATGAAGACACATGCACATAGCCGCTCTGGCGTAAGTTTACGTTTCTGGTCCAGGTGGTTTTGTTAAATATTTCAGGTTGTATATAGGGGGTGCACGAATGCTTATTTTATGCCTTAGCGATTTTTTTCAACATAACCATTACCATAAAATGTTTAAAATCACCAATAGAGCTCAATGAGCCGTTTCGCGCCAATGCAAGGTAGGCTGTGGACGTTATCTATTTCAGTAAATATGATCGATTCAATTTCGCTTGTGTCAATTTCAAGCTACAAGGAAGTGACCTAGCTTGGCCAGCGCTTGTTGACGATCTGTGCACCCAGGATTGTAAAACATGATAGACGAGTTACTAGTGACATTCATCATTGCCATCCACCGTGGAGTTGATGGAGCCGACAAGATATTGGCCCTAGCATTTATTTAAATATATGGATATATCGATAATATTCATGCCGGTAAATAACGGGAAACAAACACTGGCATTCAGATTAATTGGGTTGCTCGATGTACTTAAAGTTGTGCTACCCAAATTAACCACTGCTCTTGGATATGTGGGTTATCTCTGCGTAGAAGAAGACACAATTGAGTCGAATTGGATCTGAAAATAGACACCAATTCAGGATTAGGTTGAGCGGTGTCTAGTAATATTTAACGTTTTTTTCTCCCAGAACATTGTAGCCAATTCATGGCTTGTAAGATGCTTATATATAGAGTACTAGGTGTGCATTTTTCATGATATACCTACTAGCAAGGACCAGTTATGCTGGGGCACGCTTAGAGTCTAATGTGAGATCTAATAATACACTTTGATCACGCTGCTATTATCCTCACCCACCAAGCTACTACATACCGTTTATACGATAACAGCTTTAAAAAAACATAAATATATGTATTTTTATTTTTTTTTGTTTTAATTTTTCAATTTTTCAATGTTTTTGTCATTAATTTTTTTTAGTTTTTTCTAGTTTTTTTTAATTGAGGAAGAATAATCTCATATTGTATTGCTTGTTGCGAAGTCAGTAACCGTGTCACTAATGATTCATCCATAGCGCATTGCGTGTTTTCAGATGCTTGGCTAACAACAGGCCTCAGTCATCAGAGCCGGCGCGAAATCGAAGTCTATAGTTTAGGGAGGGATTGGTGCTGCATGTAGTAAAGAGGCTACCAAACCCAAGAACTCTAGGATGTTCAACGAGTGAATGCTGCCTTGCTCAAGCATATATGCAATGCGGCTGTCGAAACCACGCCAATTAGGCGGACATCATAGATGTGAGTTTGTGAACTAAAAGGGAGTTTTAGGGGCAGTCCTCAGGAACACATGAGGCCAATTCTTAAGACCGGCGATGGATGAGGAGTTAATCCGCATAAACATGGATTTTACTCAATTTCAGAAACAATAACTGCCTTTAAGATCATGCTTTTTGGAAACGATTAGGACACACAGATAGCAGATTTCTAGACAATGCATGTACCTTAATGGTGGTAATGATATAATAATATTAAATATTCACAATTCCAACTTTGGGCTAATTTCAACGCTATTTAGGGCCACTTTAAGGTAGTCAATTTGCGTGACCACTAACAATTTTTCAAATTTACGGTATTTTATAAAGACAGTAATGGTAAAATCAAGGCACTTACACATACACCGCCCTACCCCTATGCTATCAACACCACCCACCTATTCACATATACACAATTTTTTAAAATTTATGTCTTAATCAAACATGGATAAGAGACTTATACTTATTATCCTTCACAATATAATCCAACTCACTATTGCCGAAAATGACATACTTTGCAAACTCCTCATCCACAGGCACAACATATTCAATACAATAACCATTAGAAGGTATAGTATCAACTAACAAAGTATAGTCAAAGAAATCACCTATACTCACATATGTAAATTGCTTTAAATCAATATCTGAATAAGTAATATTATTTATATATGGATGTAAAAGTAAATATACCATAACATCGAATTGACAATTATTTATGTATTTTATAAATGAAATTTTATGCTGAATTATTAATACAGGATATAGATCATGTAAATGTCTTTCTAAATCAGTTAGTGGCATATAGTTATTAATATCACTGTAATTTTTACCAAAAGAAAATACATACATAAGCTTTCTTAATGTAAATAAGGATTTTTGTTCTTTATTACAATCAATTTTATCGATATAATCAAAAAATTCCATATTTACTCTTGAATATCCATAAGTATTATATGGATCTATTTTACGTATACATTCTTCACATCTTTTAAACATAGAAGATACATTACAATTTATATGTTTATACATGAAACTATATTCTAAAATGTATTCAAGATATTGATTACATTTTCCGATTATATAATCGAAATTGATTTGTTCCAACATATGTAATTTCACCCATGTAGAGTCATTATTTTTAGGAGTTATACTAATACTTGCTATATCATTGTTAATATAACTATTAACACTCTCATCAAAATTGCTATCATGAATACAGGCTTTAGAAGTATCAAAATTTTCCACATAGTACATCATTTCGGCTACGTCGTCTGTAGGCGGAACGCATGTAAATAAATCAGACCAAACAGCGCTTCCAAAAGCGTGAAAGTAAGATTTTATACTACATTTAGGATTTCTTGTCATAAGTATAAGATTTCTTAACCCATATACGTCTTCATACAAAGCATCACTATCACAGTTATACATCCACGTATAATTAACTACTCTAGAATTACCTAGTGTGTTTTCTGGTATATTTCCTTCATGTAAATATTTAATTACTGATTTATTTAATATGTTATATTGACAACACGAAAAAAGATATATTAATTTATCATTATTGCTAGTCAATAACAAATTGTTTTTATTTAAGTTAGATAATTCTTTAAAAGGCATACGTTTTTCAAAACATGAATGAAGTATAGCTTTAGCAATCTCGAAACCATCAGTTAAATATACGATTTCATCTGGCATTATATTAAAGTATGTATGATTCACGTATGACTATTCGGATTAATACAAGTTGCGATGTGATTAGACAATAAATGATTAGTCGATTTCAATTACTATAATATTCTTTCATAAATGTGGATTTCCAAAATCCAAGGTTTGCCCCGACCATTAGGGACTTTTAAACATGCCTTTCACTCGAGTAAGGCATTACGTACTGCACAAGGTAAGCAGTACAGCGTTTTTGGCTTGCCAGTGACCAGCTGGCCTGGAAATTTTACAGTAAAGAGTATATAAACTTAACCTATGCAGTTAAGTCCCAGTCTAGAATTCGACTTGCCTATCCTGGTGTTCGCCAATAGACTTTAGGCCGTGGCTAGATACAGTTGTTTACTAGGAAAACCCGCATATAAATGTTATTCGACATAGGTATTTGCACTTGACAAACTATCTAGGGCATTAAAAGGTTTAGTACAGTTCATTTTCGTAACATCGAGTTAAAACCAATAAAGATTGCTATTTAAATTCAATAAATTTTCAGTTTTCAATTCGCAATTCGCAATCCGCAATTCGTTAATTAATACAAGGTTTATAAATACCATACTCTGCTTATATCGCCAGCTTCGGGTTTATAGGGCCGTCTCGCTCCTGACTCTTTCTTGTAAATCCCATTTAATCCATAGCACTGGGTCTCCCATCAATAGTTTCTTGTCGTCCTCTTCGTATTCCGAACCTGTACACCACTCGTTTCTGTCTCCATTGCGCTAACAGAGATAGGGGGAAGAAGCATGAAGATGGCAAAGAATAGAAGAAAGTTCTTTCTGATACCATAAATACTGAGAAAATAGCTTAACATAAACTTTCTGGTATGAGAGGAAAATTCACGATTCTCTTTTCTTGAGCCTATCAACTCCTAGGAATTGCTGATAATACCTGAGTTACAAGGGCCGCGATCAAGAACAGCCCAACAAATGGAAATATAAGTTACTTCACAGCGGTAATCTCTTACTTACAATTTCTAGGCGGACATTTCATAGAATTCTAATGATGAGGAAGTTTAGATCACATCATTTTAAATAGTATTTATGACAAAACAGCACTACTGCTAGACCTTAGTCTTTTGGAGTAGATTATAATGCATGTATTATCTATATGGTATGATGTGTCTATGAATGATGTGTCTATGTATGTACAGCTCTTGTTTGTTTGTTTTCTTGGTTTTTTCTTTATTTTTAAAAACTTTTTTCGTTTCTCATTTGCAATCGCTCTGTTCTAGTGATTCTTTGACCTTGGCCTCGTATGCGTCAACTTTATCATTGTCAATATATTTTACGAAAGTCGGGATAAGACCGTTGGTATCCTCGATGATTCGTAGTGCCTTGAAACAAAGGCCTTACCGACAAGCTGCCCGATGGTACATGTAGTCCTTGATGCGAGCAATGAGGCTTTCTTCGTCAGGTATGTTTGGATTGGCTCTGGCTTTCTTTTTTCCATTAGCATTGCGGAATATAGTGACCCAGTAGATCAAACAGACTAAGAGTTACTAGTAGATACAATCCTGGCTCGCCGTATTTCTACCGCGTAGACCTACGTTTTTCAAAAGTCCAAAATCGAATTTTTATTTAAATATTTGTATAAGTGTTGTTATATTAAGTTTATTGGATTTTGTTATAATACCTTATGCTTGTTGGTTGTCTCAAAAAAAAATTAAACGCCCTCCTCAGCACCTCTATTTCGGAGGAAGCGGCCATTCATATCGCTCATGTCGTTGACATCATGCATATAGGCACCTTCGGCGGGGCCACCCTCGCCTGGGGGTGCTTGGCCGGTCTTACGAGCCCACCAATACCTAGTGTCGATCTTATGGGCCCAGCTCGGAGCCTTCAAGTGCTTGAAGTTGAGCTTGCCGAAACGCCACCAGGCGTTATCAGTACCCCAGACGTATGACTCGTCCGGATAGATCCAGCGTTCCAACCAACGGGTCAATATGAGACCAACGAAAGCGAAACTGAACGAAAGCTCGAAACCGATATCACCACCGCCTCCAACGAGCTTGCCAATAGGGCTTGCATAATACGCTTGATCCATACCGACGGCAGTACCGACTGCACCGCATATACCGGCAAAAATAGCAGCGATACCAAACGGTAATCTAACAAATGAACTGTACGCGTCGATGTTGTAGTTGTCGTAACTTCTTCGGAAGAACAAATGCTCAGCAAGAATGATACCATAGTAAAATGAAATCCAGTATGCGATAGCATCCATGAAATATTGCAAGAAATTGGAGAACGACTTGAACGCTGGGATTCCAATTCCAATGGAGGCACCGGTGATAACGGTTGCCCAGACATACTGAGGAATCTTGTCAAAGTACGGAAGAATAGCCTGAGCAGAAACCGAGAAAGTGTACAGATTCGGGATATTATTAGCAATAGTCGAGAGAGACAAAATAACCATGCAGAACTGGCCAAAGCCATGGAGTTTGTTCTCAACAAGAATCATCCACAAAAGGCCACCAGTACTGTACTCGTGATACATCTCCCAGTATGCGTGTGATGTATTAATACGGTAGGCCGAGAAAGCACCAATAATCATGGGGCATATACTACTCAAAGAAGCCCAGAAAAGAATGTAGCAAAATACCTTCAATCGATTCGTGCTCTTGGGCTTATAGCAAGTATAATCAGAGGCATAAGGACCCCAACCAGCAGCAAAACCATAACAAGAGCCACCGAAAGAAAGAACACTGGCGGCTTCAGTTGCGCCAGAACCCAATTCACCCCAGTCCATCAAGCCATCTTGGCCAAGGCAGATACAAATAACGAAAAACACAATGACATTGGGGATATAAGCGTAACGTTCGTACAAATGCACCACCCTATAGCCGAGAAGTGCAATAACCCAGGAGATCATAGCGATCAAGAAGATTCCAGCCCATGGAGGCATAGGGTGGTTCTTGTAGTTGACTTGGTGCAAAGTATTTACCGCAGCAACAGTGTTAACCGCACTCCAACCAATACAGGTAATGGCATTCAACAATGCGCAAATACGAGCACCAATACTACCAAACCAATAACGAGACAACACCATTTGTCTCATACCGGTCGGTGGACCGAACGTAGATAGGGCAGCAACCGGAATGGTTCCCAGGATATCAAAGCAAATAATCGTAGCAATGGAGTCACGGATCGTCATATTAAATACCGTTATTCCTAAAAATCCAAGAGAGTAGGCGGCGATAACTGTGTTAGCGCCTACCCACATCGTTGCTGTGTCCCAGAACGACTCATCGTGTCGCTGGTCCTCAGGAACACGAGTGATTCCTTGAGTCTCACCACCTAAACGTTCCATGTAATAGTTGAAACGCTCGAAGATGTTCTTCGAATGTTTGGCCTCATCTTTCTCGATACTGCCATACTGTTCGTCGCTACTGGAACCGGACGAAACGGGTTTTTCAACCGCGGTGGAGGGATCCTTGACATACCTCTCCGCCGACGACATTGGCTGGTGTTATTGGTGTTGTACCTGAAAGAGTTTGAGGTTTGAACGCTTTTAGCTTTTTTTTTTGTTGTGCTCGGTTAAAAGGATCTTTTTCACTAATCGCTTTTTTAATATACTATTATTATAGATATGTCGATGGCTGCTTTCTAATCTTTTTTTTTTTCGCTTGGGAATATTTAATCTAGATAGGGCATGGCTTAGGGTATTAACTAGGGTTGTACTGGATTTTTGAACCGATGTATGCGGCATAATAGGAATTTCTGGCCTTAAGAGTGGGAATGAATAATATATTAATCAGGAGCCGTTCATCAATTTTTTTTATCAAATCACTTGAACGGTTCAGTAGGACATGGATAAAAGCACAAACTCAGTCTAATTTCGCCGGTTTAAATTGCGCATCTCATTGTCACTTGTGATCTTATAACATGTTACATATTTCATTACATCCAGTTACCCCACGATAATTGCTTAAGCTTATCATATTTGCGTTGATAAGCCTTATCAGTGGAGCACAAAGTGGTTTGTGTCTACCCTGGACCCATTATGCATATGACAGATACACTCAACTAATGCTTGCATTACATACGTATATAGCGACGATCAGGATGGCTCACATGCCGCATACTGAACCCAGATAGCGTTTAGATGGATGTTGAGCTTCAAGGATCCTAAGCGTTTAGCAGTTTTTTCTGGAATAAACTTCACGTAGTGTGATTTTTTTACCAATATATAGCCCCAATATCCCAGAAAAATTTTGTAGTTGAGTGGGGAGGGGTCGAGTTAGCAGGGCAATGAATTACTAGATATTTGCGCACAAGCATACATAAATCCATATATATAGATATATATATATATATATATATAGATATAGATATAGTAATACTGTTGATGCAAAAGCATCTGCTGGGTATAGACGTATTAATTTTACAGTCCAATATTTTAACAAGCCTATTGGCTAATTTAAATAATTGATCCTCCCCGTTAATCAGCGAACGCATTTATTACTGCATTTATTGTTCGTTTGATGTTTCATAAGTATTAAGAGGTGTTCAAATGAAGAGGAGTGTATGTATTTGCATGTAACAGTAAAAAGGGATCTACATCGTTATTTTTTTTTTCTCTGTTTTACTTCAGTTTGTCAAAATTGGGGATTGCAGCCATACCACTAGCAACCTGGGCCTCCAGGTCGTTATCAAGGTGCTGCACAACCATATCTGCAAGAGCCTCAATGAACTGTGGGTCTTCGTTCAAACTCTCGGAGCGACGAAGCAGTTCGGGCTTTTTGACCTCCTCCCGCATCTCGATATCGATCTCATGCAATGTCTCAATGTGGTCGGAGGTGAACGCAACTGGAACGACCACTACACCCTTATAGTTGTCATTCTTTTCCAAAGTCTGGATGGCCTTTTGGGTTTGAGCACCTAGCCAAGGCTGAGGGCCAACTTGCGACTGCCAACTAAGTCGATGAGGGTTGGTGAATTGGAGCTTCTGCATGACCGCGTGCACAGTCGCAGCTACCTCTGCAACGTAAGGGTCACCGGAGTTAACAACAGTCATGGGCAGTGAGTGTGCACTGAACAACAACATGACTTTATTTCGGTCTTCAGCAGGGAACTTCTCAAGCTCAGCGCGGATGTGTCGGGCAATTGTCTCTATGAATCCGGGGTGGGTAGGCCAGCGCATGATGTAGGACCACTTGATCTTCCCTTCCGGATCCAGTTCCTTGGCACGGCGCTCGAGTTCATTCACATTACTGCGGGTCGTGCTGAAACTGTACTGGGGGTATTGAGTGAACGCAATTGCTCTAGTAATGCCGTCATCGAGCATCTTTTGGTAGGTTTCTTCAGTCAGGGGTCTGGCATATCTGAAAGCAACGTACGGGATGTGCGGTGCAGTAGAGGGGTGGATCTTATCTAGAATGTCACAAGCTCCTCTAGCTTGAACATTGCTGTATTTTAAGATAGGCGATCCACCACCGATCTCCTCGTAGTGTTCTTCAATTGTTTTATATCTTCTCCAAGCAATGAACTTCGCAGTCTTGTCCTGGAATGGTCCAAGCGGAATCAAATCCTTATCACTGAAAAGTCGAAGCAAAAAGTCATAAGTCTCCGAGACCTTGGATGGTCCACCCATATTCATCAGCATCACGGCTGTCTTCGCCGTAGGCGCGGTTGTCGAAAACATACGCCTTGCCGGTCCAAGGCATAGGCGGGGAATCAGGTTATAACTCATTCCTACTAACCTCAGTTCAGTTATTTATAAACCCGTTTAGTTTTACGATCTTTAATTGCTTCCCAAAAAGGTTCGGTTGGCTATTTAAAGTAAGTGTTCTTGTGCAAGCAAATTGGCTGGGGGTGGGTGAGGAATGGATCTGGGCTAGGCGGTTGCGTTCTAACCCTTGTTCCTTGCGGCTCACGACCGGTCGAGAGCGGTTCCATTTTCCAACGTGCGGTTTCTCTGCTATAGAAGAATTGGTGATAAAATTGACAAAGTACATAGAGAAATGCCTATGAGAATGAGGAATTATTTTTAAATAGTTTAATAAAACAATGGGATACCGGAACCCTCTAACATCTCGTACCCAATGAGCTTGCTATTTTATATTGCATATGTACACGCACCCATTAAGATATTCTCCGTTTATTTACCTTCGTACACCGCGCTCCCCTAAATCCCATTAACCACCTCCGTCCTCTCATATCTCAAGGATTTCATAGCTGATCGTTATTAGCAATAAATCTAGGATCGATCACATTCAGTTAACCCTAGTAAGGGTAGTACGCTCGTTGCTATCGTTTATGCTTGGCATTCAGGCACGCAGAGATTGGGGGATCGTGATCCAGGCAGCAGCAGGCAGGGAAGAAGAGAAGTGCCAGAGTGAACAGAGGCCTAATAAACGTGTTACCAGTATCTAGTAGCTGGTGTGGTTACATCACGTGTTGACGGGACATCCGCCCGGCCATGACTGGTGTGGTGTGTGTGGAGGAGGAAGCGTTGGTAACTGTAGCAGGCCGGTGAGCTCAACGCGCGTCAACCTTTATAGATCCTCCGTTGATTGGATTTACGGACTGAGGTATATCATCTACCGTGTTGTGAACTAGACGCGTTAATATCTGAATATTGACAGGTTTCATTCGTCAGTCTTGTCTCTTTGTTTGTTTTGTCTTGTTTGTTTGATACTTTGTTATAAACGAACCTAAACAATGGATTCTCTGATCCGCAATGTGGCTGGCTTTATAGGCGTTCCAGATGATCTTCTCCGTATTGCATTCTGCATTGTAGCTTCTTTCCCGCTAGCTTCGCTTGTGAAACGCATCCCGGTTCACCGCACTACTCTGAAGGATGCCGTTATTACTGCGATTGGCGTGTTCTATCTGGCCGGTATGTTCAATTTGTATAAGGGGGTAGGTCTCCTGATTTTGCTGTCGAGCATCACCTATGCATTTGCCTGGGCTTTCCCGAATAAGAAGTGGATGCCCATCGCGAATTTCATACTCCAGATGGGACTGATGCTCGTTTCTCATTGCTACGAGCAGTTCGGCGGCACTGATTTTGTCAACGAGATCGGGATCTCCGGATCGCAAATGATTGTTGTTCAAAAATTGACCTCATTTGGCTGGGATGTCTATGATGGCACCCGCACCGAAAGTGAATTGAGAGATCACCAGAAAATGAACAGGATCCAAACTAGACCCTCGATATTGCGCTACTTCTCTTGGATCTTCTTTTTCCCGACGATTATGACCGGGCCGGCATGCACTTACGTCGAATACAGTAATTGGGTCGACCTGAGTATGTTTAAGTCACTGCCGACGAAGCCAGATACCCTGCCTAGAAGTGGGTTCCTGGTTCTTGGGCTCAAAGTTTTGGAGGGCCTGTTCTGGGTTAGCGTGTATACGCAGTCTACTAACTTGTCTTTGAACCACAACTTTATGTATAGCAGCTTCTACAAGGGCATGCCGTTCTGGGGCAGAGCAGGGTACATCTACCTTGTGGGAATCGCGTTCCGCACAAAGTATTATGCGGCATGGACTCTTTCTGAAGCGGCATGTATCCATTCTGGACTTGGTTTCAATGGCGTCAATCCGCAGAATGGCAGATTGAGATGGGACCGAATGCGGAACGTCAAACCCCTCGGTGTCGAGGGTGGCCAGAATATTCGTGGCATTCTTGCTAGCTGGAACATCATTACCTCTAAGTGGTTAAGGTTCTATGTCTATGAGAGAGTCACGCCGAAGGACAAGAAGCCAGGAATCACTGCTACCTTCACGACATTCCTTGTCTCCGCTTTGTGGCACGGTACAAGACCCGGGTATTACCTCACTTTCATCACTGCGGCTACCTACCAAACCTTCGGCAAGCTTTATCGTCGCCAGCTTCGCCCTGTCTTTGTCGGAACCCCATACAAGAAGGTTTATGATGTATTCACCTGGGCTGCCTCGCAGCTAGGTCTCAGCTTCGCTGCTCTGCCTTTCATTGTTCTGAACTTAAAGCCGGCTTTTGCTTGCTGGTATTCCGTTTACTTCTATGTATACGTTGTGCTGTTCCTTAGCTGGGTGCTGCTTGAAGGACCCGGTAGGCACTTTGTGCGTCCTAAGATCAGAATGATGCATAGAGATATCAAAAAGGCTGAGTAGATATGATTTGAAAATAGAATATTCTAACAAAATAGTAAGTAAACCATTAAAACGAATATAATGACATCTAGATTTTATTCTAAAGCAAATGATGAAACAAATAGTCTCGAGCTGTTGTGGATTTCAACATGTATCAGCAGGTGTGCACCCTCTTTTACACCCACATGCATCATCCCATATGCTGGATATGAAATATGGGACACTCTTCGAAAAGACATATAAAAATAAAAATTAAACCATGAGTTTAACCAATTAAAACTAGAACTTTGTTCCATCTTTCCAGTTCAATATAAATCCTATTCAATCACTCTATGCTAGCTCTTTCTTTATCTTACAATGACTTGCCAGCCATTAGACTGACTGTCCTGCATCCCGCGATACGGTCACTTCATAGGGGCAAGTTAAGGCCTTTAGTTCAGCTGCCATACACACACTCACATACATACACATAAATCTCGTCCATTTATTGATCTCTTCTCGTTTGATCAATGTCTACGGCGATTGATAAAACGCTCACTCGAGTCCATGAGCGGGTAAAGAACCAGGAATTCTATGAAGCGCACCAGGCAGTTAGAACCATTGTTGCTCGGTACCTTCGTAAACGTGACTATGCGCCGGCAGTAGGACTTCTATACAATAGCGCACTGTTACTGGCCAAGTCACACCAGACCGGATCAGCCAGTGATTTGCTGCTGTACATGATCAAGGTTTATGAGGACGCTAAAGTTGAACCAACTGGACCTAACAAGGGCCGTGTGGCAGAAATCGCGTGGCATCTCGACAGCCATGACACTGTGATCAAACAAGTAGCTCAGAAAGCCCTTGGTTGGGCTCCATATGATGCAGACCTTGCACATGTGTTTGGAACAATCTTTGCTCGAGGCGGTGAGATCTACGAGGCAGAGAAATATTTACTTCTCGGAACTAGAAACAGTGCAGAGCTACTCGGAGAAGTACACGCCAAGTGGGTAACTGGTACAGACTCGGATAACAGCTTTGCGGGAATGTTCATGTCTAGAGGAGTGCTTGGATATCTTAGTGTGCAGAATATTCGAAATGCGCTAGTATACACGCAATCGTTCCAAGAAACTATCCAGAGCAGTGGCAACCCCAGCACATCAACGGATCCAGTAACCGAGTTTATCCAGTTGTTGATTTCAACGTGTCAGACAAAAGATGCCCAACTATACAAACAATTGACAAGTCATTATAAACCGAAGTCGCTCGTTCCAGCATGGGAGCCTGCACTGCAGGTGATTGAACAGGACTTCTTTGGAATCGTTCCTCCGCGGGCATTTAATATCATGGACATGATGGGAGGATTAATGAAATAACGATGTATATAGCTATATACATATATTTGTGTGTATCTAAATGAATGAATATAAGCGGGGGATATATGCATATGTAGGATATGTACGAGATAAAAAATTTACAAAATAACAATTGATAATTACCTGAAAAGTAAGTTACTTTCTTAAATATGACCTGAACGGATCAGTGGGTAATACTGCTGGCTTCCAAGGCCTGTGCCAGCTGTATTCGTTTGTTGTCCAGCAGCGCAGTGCGAGCCTCTGCGTATGACATCCACTTACGTCGTCTTTTATAACTTTCTGGCCATTCTTCGGCGAGCTTCTGTAGTCTGAGTTCGTAGAAGTGAAACTCCGTGCTTTTTCCAGGAGGGTCTCGCTTATCCAAAAACGTGCCTAAGAAGTCTCCAATAGCACCAATGGCACCGGCTTCCTCCCAGGTCTCACGCAACGCGCTCTCTTCAAGCGTCTCATCCTTCTCAGCCCCGCCTTTAGGCAGGACCCACTTTTCCGGATGTGACTCCGAGGATACAAGCAAAACCATGTTTTTATCTGAGTTGACAATCACTGTACCAGCGACGATACGGGCCCCGTCCGCAGAGTACCGCTGCTTTTCACGTCCCTCGCGTGCGACCATTGAAGATGAGTCCGTGGAACTCATTTTTTCAAAAAAGGAAAAAAAAGGCTATAGAAACCTTCTAGTGCTTGGTAGATCTGTGGAGATAAAGAGAAATCTGATTTAGCCTGCGTGATTCGGGTCCGCTTACTGATCTTCCTACAGATCGCTAACTATTTTATGGGTGGCTGTGGGTATGCGTTATGTGTGTCTGTGGGTGTGTACGTATGCATGTCAGTATGGCTGTATGTAGGCATTCCTACTGCCGCGATTGGTACTGCTTATGAACACTAGCGACTTACATATGTTAGGTATTAATAGCTTTAGGGCGAGTGTATCGCGGTTACTAGGTGGTGGTACTGGGAACAAGCCGGGGGTTCAGGGTCACGGCTCTTCTACCCATGCGGGCCATACATATGCCTCGGGACGATGAAGCAGAAATAAAGGGTACTGGAGTATAGGAAGAGCTTTGGGAAACATTTCGAGCGAAAAAAATATAAAGGCGAACAATTCATATACGTTAATAGTGGTTTATAAATGGTTTATAAAGAAATATTTCACTAGTAAAGCTTAGTTGTGTTTTTCTTTCTGTTGTATCAATCAGATGGTCATCTGGTGAATGCGATCTTCTCGGGGATGTTTGAATAATTATATTTCGTAGCAGAAGATTAAATAAAAATTAAAACGTAATTATCTTAAGTTAGTGGTTATTTTTTTCTTTTCTTTTCTCTTTCTTTTATCATTTGATAACCTTGGTTCCGACCATACCGTCCGAATGTGGCCGTGACTGTGCGAGGTTTTGATAGCCTCCATTGAATCCGTTAATAACGAACTCGACCAGCACATAGAGTAACATCAGAACAAGGACGCAGCATATACCAATGGCACATGCAATTCCCACAACGTGTCCAGTAGGCATAGCATCTTTTTTCTTTTGACCACTGCTGCCTCCCGGTCTGGGGTGGGTTTGTTGAGTTGCTGCTGCGTAGGATACTCCTCCCTTAAGATCGCCTCCATACTGTGCAAATACAGTCCTGACTTGTCCTTCAGTGGTTCCGTAAAGCGGGGTCCACTTGCTACCATCAAAAATGACAACAGAGGCAGGCCCATCAGAAAGCTGCAACGAGCCAGAAACGAGCAATGCACTGGTTGAATTGAACGGTGAGCTTGCATTTGTGTTTGCGCCTGCGCTTGTCTTGCTATTTTTGTTTGTGTTGCTCAATATCACTGTTGACAGGGACGATATCATAGACCCAGATTGTAATGGGACCTCATTCAGAGTTTCCCAACCGTTTCTGGCTCCGTCATACCACTCAATAAATGGCTCTGACGAGTCCTTCTGGCCTGACGCAACGTACAGAGGATCACTAGTTGAATTAGAAAGAACCAGTAGTTGGGACACAGGCCCAGAAAGACTAGGAAGAACGTCCATGCTGTTGTTTGAGAAGTCATACCTTGCGACCTGGCCACCATTGCTAAAGTTTCCACCAATGACCATCTTATTCCCGGTCTCAAATACTAGGTTGTTCACCATAGAACCTGCATCGAGGTTAATATTAGCAGGGGAAACCCATTTGTGTTGTTCAAATTGATAAATACACAGACCATTGCAAGTCGCATTACTTACTCCATCCTTGGACGTGAAGTTACCACCAACTACAATGTCTGTTGTATTAGGTCTGTTCACAACCGTGTATACAGTCACTTCTCCACCATCGTTTAGCTGGCTCGGCTGCTGCTCTGCGGAGCTAAACAGCAGACCCTGAACCGAACTTCCTCCGACTTTGCCTTCGAAATTACCACCGATCACGATGCTATCATTCATAGCAATTGCCGTATAGAACGTCGAGCTTCCAGCGGAGATCTCATAGCTTGAATCGAAAAAGGACTGTGACTTAGACAGGGAATTGTCCACCACTAATGCATTCGAGGCAGTGGTATTATCACTAACAGTAGCATTATAATGACCAACCAATAAAGTATGCGTGCTGTTGATGTAAGTACCGCCGTAAATAGACCCGTCTACTGATTCAGGGCCGCTACTGAGATCACGCTTCTTCATGGATGAAGATGCAGATTTAGAAACTCCCTTGTTCTTAGCCATGAATGCGGGGATCTCTGGCTGCTCGGTTCTTTCAGATAGCACTGCTGCATTAGGCGATAGAGAGTCAGCAATTTGCATGCTTCCTGTGTAAACAGTAACATTCTGTACAGCAAACGCGCCACTGATGTGACCACGTAGAGATACACTCGACGTGTCGAAGCTTCTGACAGATGGATTCCAAAGATTGATAGTAGCATTTGTACTACTTGTCGGCGAGAATGCCCAATAATTGGTGCTATTAAATGAAAATGGAGTCACTGTAGACATGGAACCTATGTCAACAGAGTTGACAACAGAAGCGTTCGCAAACTCGTAGGTTTGCTTCGAAGAGAGCGCAAATATGGTCCCATTGAGGCTATACAATCGTTCTACAGTTTCGCCATTGTCGTTGTCACCCAAACCAGAAATACCGGTAGCACCTTTAGATCCTTGGAGAGGAAGAGTCAACAAGCTTGGTGATGTGGACACGTTTGATGAAAAGCCAGATCCTCCTACAAGCAGGTTAGACGTACCATTCAACAGTAATGAGTTGACAGAAACACTCGAGGATCCAAGTTGTTTTCCCAAATAATTGATTGGCGTTTGGCCAATAGGAATGTTTGTAGAAAGATTTGTAGTGAAATTGGCCTCAGAGTACTCAAACAGAGTGGATGCATTGTACTTCTCCGGACTGCCGAGATAGTTCAAACTCACTTTGTATGCCACCAAGTTCATAGGCACGTTGTTCTGAGCCACAGGTGTGATTCGAATGTATGCACCTTCTTGAAGGGTGCCATTATAAATGAGGTCATACTTCTGCGCGTTGTTTGTTTGATAAAGAAGCTCAGAATGTTGAGTACCAAATCCAGGATATACCGTGACATTTACCTGACCTCGCTGCGTGCAAGTCTTGTAGGACTCACAACCAGGGGTATACAGAAGCACTTCATAAAGACCCTGGTCGACTACATAAGAATCGAATGTGGGGTTCATCTGTGCGTACGTGGATGTGAGCTTTGACTTGTCTGTGATATTTGTAGACATAAAGTCGTTAACAAGAGACCACGAACTACTTCCCTTCAGCTCTGTTGTCGCTGAATTTGATGGAACTATCGAGTTACTGTCTGTATCACTGTCGCTTGGGCCACACTGCCTGGGGTTATTGAAAGCATTAAATGCAAAAGCAAACTGACCAGCTTCGAACAGCTGGACTCCCTTGAGGCCTGCATGGTCTCCGTAGAAGTCCAAAAGCTGGATCATAAAACTAGTAGTAGGGACAACGTTGACGAACTCGAAATCTGTGTACCGTACTGTTTCACTATATTCTGGCAGAGGACACTCCGCAGCACAGCTTTGCAGTTTTCCCTGCTCGTCTGTGTATGTTAGGTTCATAAAGCTTCCAGCAGGCTGTGACACTATTCTGAAGGTCTTCGTGCCCGAACCGTCGGGCAGATTGTAAATTCTGATCCTGGTTGGTTGCGACATGTACGCCAGCGTAACATTGACGAAACCAGTGGTCGAATATGTTCCGGCATTCCAACCGGAGCCTTGACCCAATGGGCAAAGAACGGATGACGCATTTGTGCCGCCACTGCCGGTATCTTGAGTTTCATAGCCGGTGGCATTTGCCAGGTTGAAACTGACCGGCTGCATACCTGGCTTCAAAAGATTTGAAGAATTTCTAGAGGTATTCTGGGAGGACTTAGAGGCCAGCCCACTGAAGTTTCCACCAAAGACAATGTGGTCGCCATACGGAATGATCGAGTTAACCCACGAGTCTTCGACAAAGCCGCCAAATGGGGGAAGCGTCCAGCTATTGTTCTGCTGGTGCCAAACGGCTACACCGCTGGCACCCCCTAAGCTGAATGATCCTCCGGCATATACCTGAGACCCATTGCAATATAATGTGTTGATCTGCGACCCATTTACTGAAGGATTCATTTTGGTCACGGTTTGATTGGCAAAATTGACCGCTGCCACACTGTTTTCTATGGATTCATTGAAAATGGAAGTGAAGTTGCCAGCAAGCACAAAGGTTTGATTATCGCCAAGAGCACAGCTGGAACTTACTTTTCCAGTGGCGAATTGATCTGGCAAGTATACGTCGGATCCGTATTGAATTATCAGATCGTCAGCATCTGAGCGAGGAGTCTTAAGCATTCCGGGTTGTCCCTCATATGTGAACTGTGATATGCCGTCAAAGCTTCCTCCAAGGAAAACGTCGCCGAGCCGTTGATAATCTAGTTGTGGGGCATCTATTGGACTCGGGGGAGATAGCTGCAGCGCATCAGCGAGTCTGACTGACGATGCAGCGAGAAATGAAAGCAAACCAATCGAGGTCTCCTTTCTCCGTCGCATTTTTTTTTATGAATTCAAGAAAACCAAAATAAGACAATAACAGAAACCACTAAACAAAGGTCTGCGCAATAAGACAAACAGAAATTCTTGGTATATTTGTCCGATCCACTTATTTCTGTATAATACAGTTTCCAATCGGCCAAACTCTTGCTAATGTTGTTTAGGCAATCTGTCTGTGTTGTCGGTGTTGATTGACAATCGACTTTTACCTTCGGTTTTTTCTTTTAAATATATTCTCTTTTTGAGTTGCTTTCTTGGTTTGTTGATCTTTAAGATCCAAATGTTTCACACAGGTATAGATCTATCCGCTGACACACTAAGCGTTCAATAAACACACATGGTTTAGGCACTTCGGGTATCCCATATGGGGCTACCACATTGAGGTATAGATAATACGATTAATTATGACACTGCATTTAGGGAAAGAAATAAATAAACAATCCAAAACAAAACATGGTGAAAAGATCAGCACCAATAGATAAAATAATATAGAGGCTAATTAAGAGAGACATATGAAAAACACTGGATACCTAAGCAGGGTCTTAATTTATTTACTTCGGTACAATTACAAGGGACCCAGCACGCGCGTTATAGCGCTCCGGGGTTCCCACCTTTGTTTAGTAGGTTTGTTTACAAAACTGACTAAGCGCATATGCGTCATGCATAAGCTGGTAACATAAACAACCCTTCAAATTATGTTAACTATTGGCTACACGCAGATCATGGAGAAGCGATAACAATAATAATTACAATAGTTACAAGAATAGTAATAGCAGTAGTAATAGCAGTAGTAATAGTAATAGTAGTAGTAGTAGTAGTAGTAGTAGTAGTAGTAGTAGTAGTAGTAGTAGTAGTAGTAGTAGTAATAATAATAATAATAATAATAACAATGGGATATCAGATCCACCTTTTTTGTACAGATAAGACAGGCCTGCTTCCAGTGATATGAGATTGGTTAGTGAATAAAGAAACTAGAGCTCCAGATAGGTGAGCTTCTGCATACAAATGAAAGGATCAAAATTAGATCGAGCTAAATTATAAAATTAATAAACCATAGACGGACACAATGAGGAAAAAAAGTGATAAAAACCAAACCAGAATAGGATCAAAGAGCTACCTCCATACTAGATGCTTCTTCGTTCATGATAGATCCATATGATCATAACAGTTAGTTTCCATCCACCGAGCCCCAAGAAGTTCCTCCACAGACAATTGCTACTACGGGGCCCTTTTCAGCGAATTCTTTCAAGCGGCCATCGTAAAGAACACTGAGAGTCGCAGCACATGCAGGTTCGACGATCATACAATGGTCCGAGGAGAAACGCTTGACTGCCTCCACAGTATCTTCATCGTTTACGAGTAAGGACTTGCTGCCATATTTCAGTGCGTAGTCAAGAATAGATTCTGGAATATAGCTGGACCCCAAGGAGGTGGCGACCGTAGTAATTGAGTCCAGTACCACGGGTTTTTTGGCAGCAAGAGACTTGTTCATAGTTGGCGCACCTTCAGTCTCTACAATCACAACAGGCACTTTTTCTGCCCAGCCTAGTCTCTCCAAACCTTTCATAATGCCCATGTAGAGACCGCCGCCACCGCAAGACAGAACAATGGCTGACGGGAGATTGGCTCCGCATTTCTGAATCTGCTCGGCCAATTCGTCTACAAGTGTACTGTGGCCTTCCCACAATAGCGGGTTCTCGAAAGGATGGCAGTAAACGGCAGCTGTTCCGTGTTGTGTGTAACTTTTCATTAGCTCACGCAGGTAGAAATCGGCCTCCGACCACATCGCCCCGTGCACAACGACTTCAGCTCCTAGCTTCTGAATCCTTTCAATCATTCTAGGCTTGGTAGTCACTGGAACGACTACGGTGCAAGGGACTCCGAGCCCAAAGGCGGCTTCAGCAGCAGCTAGCCCCGCGTTGCCACCCGAGCTTGAGAATGCATGGCAACTTCCATGAGTTTTGGCAGCGTCCTCGACCAAACGAGTCATTCCTCGGCTCTTGAACGAGCCCGATGGCTGCGTATTCTCTAACTTCAACAAAACGTCCTGCGGGAAGTATGCGGATCTGATCAACGGTGTTTCTATATACATTGGCGATATTGATAGTGATGCAACAACGTCTTGGTCTTAGGATGATAAGCGCAGAGCGAGAATCTAGGTTATAAATAAATACTTGATGGGGAAAGCACCGTGCTCGACTGATCTAATAATTGCTCTACGGGAACCAATTGATTTTCGTGTTTCTAGATGGTTCTCCTGTGCCCCGCTCTTTACACGGTTACTTGTGAATTATCGCTTTACACGGTGACTTTAAGCATGATCTTCCTCGTCCCCATCTTCTGCTATCAGTAGCAGCAGCAGCCTTAGGGCCGTTGGGAGTTTCGAGGTGTGTCACCAGGGGCAAAGACCAGCATGAGCCAATTGGGGAACAGGTTTTAGATCTCTTGGGAATGCTAAATGGGTTTTGGTCACTAGTTATCGTAATAAATGCATGAGATCCGTGGCAACACAACAACACATTTGTTTTGAAAAAAAAGCAATATATATATATCACACTATATTAGTATGCTTACTATTTTTTTTAGCATTGCGTAATTCTGTTGGTGGGATACTAACCAGTCGCCAGGTGATAGCAATTATGAATTAGAATGTAACATAGAAAAAGTAATGTAGATTCAAAGAGCTCTGCCATGTGGGTGCAAGGCCTGCGTTGTGTTTTAATTTTTTTTTAGGGAGAAAGCAGTTGTTTTCTCGGTGTAAAAATAAATTATGATGTGTCCCACAAGCTAAAGTGCCCTGGTCCAAGTGCTATGCAGATCTGATATGTCGGAAGCAGTTACAACGGCACGGAAGGGCGGGGGTTTGGCGAATCGGAAGCCTTCGCTATCGAGTGGATGGCTGACTACTCGACAAATTGGGAGGTTCGTACACCAATTAGGATTTTACGGCACTTACATGAATAGCTCTCATTCGTGTTAACGACGGTCCCCTGCAATTAGTCATCCAAAAAACATGGATAATCAGTAGCGACGCTGAGGTAATCCGACAACCGACCGACCGATTGTGTACTGTTGTTTTTTCTTTCTTAGTTTGCAGCACATAACCCTATAAACCTTCCTTCTTGTCGATAACTCTGGTGAATCCGTTGGTTTTTCTAGACACTAAAATACCCATTTTTCTAGTTGGAAAAGCACCAATACCTAGAGGTTCTTAATAAAGAAAGCTTCGCAATACCCTTTTGTGTTTAAATCTCACTAGTTGCTTGCTTCTTTTGCATTTATACTTTTCCATTCATCGACAATGTATTCGGCTGCTGCTTTGATCTTGCTTGCCGGTGCTGCCGTTGCTAACCCGCGCAACTATACCACCATTCAGCCCTCTGGTACCTTTGACCCGGCTGCTGCTACTGCCGTTCAGACTGAGTACCCGAAGAACCACCATGTCATCCGTGGCCGTTATGTCGACCACATGTGGCACATTGTCCTTGACAACGCCGACTTCGACGATGCCAAGAACAACGAGGATCTTCAGTACCTTGCCTCCAAGGGTCTCTTGCTCGACAACTACTATGCTGTCGACGGTACTTCCCAGGCTAACTACCTTGCTATGCTCGGTGGTGACACTTTCGGTCTTGACACCGAGCGTTTCGTGAGCCTCCCGGCCAACGTCTCTACTCTTGTTGAGTCCATGGAGGAGCAGCGTGTCCTCTGGGCTCAGTACACCGAGGACCAGCCCTTCACTGCTTACACTGGTTGGGAGTACCCGGCCTCTGACCCGACTTACAGCCGTGCCAAGAACCCGTTCGTTGCTTACGACTCCATTCTCGAGAACCCGAAGCGTTTCGTTAACTTGCGTTCGCTCTCTTCTTTCGATGATGACTACTTCGGCAAGCACTTCCCCCAGTGGCTTTTCATTCGCCCTAACTTGAAGAACGACGGTACTAAGTCTGACCTCGCTACTGCTGCTAGTTGGGCTCGCAGCTTCCTTCAGCCGTTCCTCGGCGACAAGAAGGACTACCACCGTAAGCTTTTCGTCCTCACTTTCGCCCACTCTAAGAGCACCACTGGCCCCAACAAGGTCTACACTCTTCTCCTCGGTGATATGCACGACAACCTCCGTGGTACCACTGACTCCACTTACTACGATCACTACTCGATCCCGGCTTCCACTCAGGCTAACTACGACTTGCCTTCCCTTGGCCGTTACGACTGCAGTGCTAACGTCTTCTCTGTTGTTAACTCCAAGGCTCACATCAAGAGCACCAAGAACCCGAACATCACCTCTGACTACAACCAGGGTCCTTTCGCTGGTTACTTCTCTGACGACTCTCTTGACCTCCCTGTCCCCAACCTCAACTGCGAGGGTCGTGGCCACAGCGGTCTTCTCCGTCGTGTCAGAAAGGTCTGGAAGCATGCCACTCTTTCTTACTTCGATGATGAAGAGTAAGCGAGTGCTTTTTTAAGTTTTGCCCCCCCACATCTTTTTGTAAAGCTTACTGCCGACACTGTTTAATCTCTTCCGAAATACCGTTTCATTGACTCTGTTCCTAAGAGACTCCTTCTTTGCATGAAGAACATACGAAGGTATAAAGAAGCAATTAATTAATTTTCCGTGTCTTTATTCTTTTCGTCTTTATTGCTGGAGGTGTTCCACCTTATGTCCAGGTTAATTGGTTCGTTTTAATCTTGTGATTAATTGTTAATTATAATACGCTGCCAAAAAACAAAAGAGAGAAAAAAATAGGAATTTCACAAACAGTGCCGGAATTGACGCTCACATTTTCATAGCTAAATCATTCAACCAATTAAAAGGAATATAAATTTTATAAGTTGAGTTTTTAAGAAAAAAAGAAAATAAAAAGAAAGCAACAATAGACGCTTTTTAGAACAATATCAATAATGCAAGTTATCTCTCTCTCTCTCTCTCTCTCCTTTACTTATTTTTGAAGCTTATATATATTAATTAGATAAATGACTACTTGTACTATATTCAATTGGCGGGGTTGTGTTGTTTGAAAAGCTTATCCTGAAGGTCGTACTGCTTTTTCAGTTTCTTCAAGGCACTCTTCGTCAACGGCTCGTCGTCGTTTGTGTGCGTAGGCATTCCTTGTTTGTCAAACTTCGAATACAAGCCTAGATTTTTGAACATTTCAGAGGGCGGCATCTTTGCGCGTTCACGTTTCTCAGCCTCGAGTCTCTCTTCCTCAAGCTTAGCGGCCTTCTTGCGCTCGGCCTTTTGTTGAGCGACCTCCTCGGCTTGTTGGCGTTGCTGAACAATCTCCTCCCGCTCGCTTGTAGTAAGGAACTTAACAAGGGATCCTCGGCCATCGGCGCGGTCGTCAAGTGCGACGCCCAAATCGAAAAGATCGGTGTCTCTAACGCGGTCGCACAAAGCAAGAAGGTCCTTAGCAGATGCACCGCTCTCACTAACAGCGAGCTTCCGAATTTCATCGCGGAATCTAGCAACAACTTGAACAAACGGCAAAGCAACATCCTCTTGCGAGCCCGAACCGGTTCCAGATGCCTGCGAAGCAGCATTGGTAGAATAACCCTCAGTCCAGCCAATGGGTTCCATGGTCTCAAAGCCAAGAACTCGCAGAACAAACGTGATATAGGAGGCGACGTCATGTAGCAACTCGCTCTTGACGTCACCCTTACGGGATGTGATATACTCGTTTGAAGTTTGGATGATCTGGCCAATGTGCTGCAAGGCCAACGGGATGTTGAAACTATCACAGAAAGCACTGTGAACCTTGTCCTTGGTTTCAGTCAAGGCGTTAAAAAGAGGCAGGTCAAGCTCTGTATCAAGGAACTTGTTTGCGTAGACCTCGTCCTGTTCTCGGGTCAATGCCTTGACAGTGCGGAAGAAGTTTGAAATAGAGGACTCGAAAGCCTTGACATGAGACAAAGACAGCTTAAAGTCGAGTGGAGTGTTCCACAACTGGAATGCGAATGCTAACCTGACTTGGCGCGCAGTGAACATTTCCATAGCTTGGGCAATAGAAATAAAGTTCTTCAAACTCTTGGACATTTTCTGGCCCTCAATGTGAAGATGGCCGGTATGCATGAAATAGTTGATCCACTGGTGGTTGTCAAAGCAAGCCTCACTTTGAGCCAGCTCATTATCGTGGTGAGGGAACGCGTTGTCAATACCACCAGTGTGGATATCAATCTCTTTACCAAGAACATGGCTAGCCATGACAGAGCACTCAATGTGCCATCCAGGGCGTCCACGACCCCAAGGAGAATCCCATTCGGGCTCACCGGCTTTAGAAGCCTTCCAAAGGGCGAAGTCAGATCGGCTCTTCTTAGCACCACCAAGAGAGAGAGTGCCTTCACCATCATCAATGAGTTCTTGCGAGCCCTTGTTCCACGGCTGCAGCTTAGCATAAACGTGTTTCGGGTTCTTTTCGAAGGCCGCGGTATCGAAGTAAACGCTTCCATCGGTTGAAGAGTATCCGTAGCCATGTCCGATAATTTGCTTGATAAAGTCAACGATCTGCGGAACGTACTCGGTGACACGGGTAGTTACATTGGGAGGCAATACATTGAGAGCAGCCATGTCAGAGTTGAACTCCTTCTCCATAGCCGATGTCAGCTTGGTAAAGATACTATGGTCAGTAACTTCAGAGCCCTTCTGGTTGTCAAGCAGGAACACGGCAACACCCTCTACGCTTTGGATGAATTCCTCAGCATTACCTCTGTTATCAAGAGCGCGAAGAGCAGACTGAACAGCTTTGACCTGGGAAGGGAATTTTGGGTTCTCAGTCTTACGTTCCTCAATGTTCTGAGATGCGAGCCACTGCTCGAATGCGTCTATCGAGTCGAAAGAACCGGCATAATTGAAGTTGCTTGCAGAGTATTCTGACACAGCCTGCTTGATGAATGCGACAGTGTCATCGCCAACGTTTCCAGAACTCAATATCGGCTGCGCAAACTCCTCAAAGAGATGGTTCTGGCGAGCCTTGACAATAATCTTGTCATCGATATCAGTCACATTCTGGACAAACTCGACATTATAGCCAAAGTAGTCCTGCAGCAGACGGCGGTTCATATCAATAGCCACATAGTTGCGAGCATGTCCCATATGAGCGGAGTCGTATACAGTTGGGCCGCAAGAGTACCACGAAACACGGTCATTTCGGAGCGGGACAAACTCCTCCTTGGAGCGCGTCAGCGAGTTGTAGATTTTCAGCGTCGCTCGACTGGATTCGCTGTTGGCAGTAGGTTTATACCATTGGGGTTGCATGACTTTTCCTTCCATTGTATGTAAATATGCACTAAGCTTCTTTTTCATGTATTTTTCTTAGTGCTGTTTCTGAGGGAGAATTAAGGAAACCTTCCGTTTTTATACTTCCTTTTTTAAAAGTTCTCTATAAAAAGGATCCTTGTCTTCGTCTTTGTCGTTTCTCGCCTTTGTGATAAACCACTATTTGTACGAGGAGTGAAATATTAATTATGGTATCATTTCATGTGTGCGTATTTGACGATACTGTGACTAATTTGCTTGGAAGTATGTAGTATCCGATCCGACTCAGGCTGTCGAGCAGCGACCATGGGCGGATTAGTAGATCCATCTGGGGAATATAGATGTATGATCACACATCGATTCCTCAGTAAAACGGCCCCAAGAGTCCAAAGAGCCCAAAGGACCCCCCATGTTCACTAGCTTTTAGGTCTTGATCTGAGGACATGCGTGTGTGAATAGCTTTGCTCCATTATCTATGTACAAACACATTTAAATATCGATGAAAAAAGCTTAATTGAAGCGATCGTTGCTTCCATGTTGGTTTTGCTCGAGCGAGTTCAGTCTCAGAATAATAACTTGGTGGGCCTCCTCCCTTGTGTTGTCTCCACCCTCAGCATGTTCTCTATGGGGGCGAAGCTCTAACCTTAAATACTCCAGGGTACGGGAACCCACCATCCACTGCCACAGCCAACGTCAGAAAGCAACTATGTGTGGTGGGTGGGTGCGTGTACTGGGAGCGTACATATACATAGAGAGACTTAGCCTACAGCGGTTAACACGCATCCTAACAGAATCGTGTAAAACTAGGCTTAAAAAGGGGAAACACGCAGGATCGGTTTTGTTTTCTACGCAGAGTTAAACAATTATGTTAGAGTCACTCGTTGCGTCGATTCTGAATCGAATCCTAGGTTCCTATGTGGAAAACTTCGACCCCAAGCAGCTACAGATTGGTCTTTTAAGTGGTGACGTGAAGCTTGCCGGATTGAAGCTAAAACGAGGCGCTTTGGACCAACTGCAGCTTCCAATCAATATTGTGAATGGCCACATTGGGAGTCTTATTCTTCAAATCCCGTATTCCAATTTAAAGAGCAAGCCTGTTAAGGTGTTTATCGAAGATGTGTTTTTGATTGCCAAACCAGATATGGACCAGGAGGAGGAAGGCCAGCGCCGTAGAGAGCAAGCTGCTAAAGTCGAGAAATTACAGATCTGGGAAATAAGCAGCGAGCGCGCTATGAGTAGGGCCTCCACCAATGCTGCTGCACAATCTGATGCGGAACGCGAGAAGCAGCAGAACTTCACAAGCTCGCTCGTCTCGAAAATCATTGAGAATTTGCAGGTCACAATCCGAAATATTCATATTCGATTCGAAGACCTCGGCACTGGCGTGGCTATGGGTGCAACTCTTGGTGAACTCTCTGCTATCTCCACAAACAAGAGCTGGGAGCCCGCATTCATTGCCGATGTTGGCTCTACTTCTTACAAGCTGGCAACCTTAGATTCTCTTGCATTTTATATTGACCCTGAGGTTTCCACGCAATTCAGCGACCCTCGTTCCTACGAATACAATGCCCAGCTGCTTGAAGACTTCAAGGCTCTTATTTTCGACAGCGTAGGGTCATCAGATATTTTGAGGCCTATAAATGGTCAGGGATTCATTACTATGAACAAGAACCCCGAATCCGAGTCTGTGCCCCGGATCAAGGCTGATCTGAAGTTCGAAGAGCTTTCCGTTAACTTAGACAGAGAGCAGTATGTGGATGCTCTTAGACTCACAGACCAGTTCCAAAAGTATTTCAATTCATTGAAGTATCGCAAGTATCGTCCCCGCGTCTCTGTGGATGAGGACCCTTTGGCTTGGTTCCGATATGCTGCTAATACAGTATTAGATGGTGTTCGCGAAAGGCGTCGCCGTTGGACCTGGGAGGCCATGAAGAAGCATATGGATGACCAGAAGCAATATGTGGAGATTTACAAGAAATGGTATAGATCTGGCTCCTCTGAACAAGGCCTTACTCCTCAAGAACGAGCCGCATTTGTGTCTATTCAAAATAGCTACTCATATGAGGACTTGATTTTCTTCCGCTCATTGGCCAAGAAGCAGCTTGTTAACGAGCGTAAGGAGCTGCCAGATAAACCGCAGTCTTCCCAAACTTGGACTGAATGGCTATGGGGATCAAAACAAGGTAAAACCAGTAACAATGACCCTTCTAGCACCAAACAGTTAGAAGCAGCACAAAGTCCAAATGACTCGGTAGAATCATCGGCTCCTATTGAAATAACCGACGAGCAGCGACAGGAGCTTCTCGACGTCCTCGATGTCCCAACTTTGAGTGAGGACACTGCCTCCCAGATATTGATGTCTATCGAATTCTCGTTAAGGTCTGCGGGTATCAGACTAAGAACGGGGGAGGTTGCATTAGCATCAGCTGGATTCGAGGATGTTAAAACAACATTTGTCAACAGACCCGACTCTTTTGCTGTGGAGATGAGTGTTGCAAAGTTCGAGGTCTCTGACCTGACGAGAAAAAATCAGTTTTCAGAAATCATCCGTGTTCAAAATATCCGAAACCAGGAGCCGAGCAAAGAACCTTTCTTTTGGTTCTTGTTTGAACACCATCCAGTTGATCATGTTGCCGACTCCAATCTGTTTTTGAAGTCTCAAAGTGTTGTTATTGTTCATAACGCCCCGCTCATGGAGTCTGTCATTAAATTCTTCGCACCACCTCCGGACCAGGGCGACACGGTGGACGCCATTCTTCTAGCGGCAAACAAGACTGTCGAAGAGCTAAGAGAGCAAACACGAATCGGGCTCGAATATGCTCTCGAGAACCACAAGACTTTGAATCTGCAGCTTGACGTCAAGGCACCAACGATCGTTATTCCTTTGGACACAAATGAACCCGATTCTGCAGCAGCAGTCCTCGACGTAGGCTCTTTGCAAATGGTTAGCGACCTTGTTCCGCAGAATGTACTTACTGAGGTTAGATCGAAGCAGGCTCACAAGTACTCAGAATCAGATTGGAAGCGACTTGAGTCACTGATGTACGACAGATTCACGGTAAAACTTTGCGACACTCAGATCTTACTAGGTGAACGAATGAGCGATATTACAGAGAGTTTGAACCGTGATTCGTCGCATTTGCACTTCTTGGATAAGGCTACACTACAGTTCTTAATCGAGCTCAGCATCGTTCCCAACAATCACAACCTTACCAGAACCAGAGTTTCGATTCAGTTGCCAAACCTGAGAGCTACACTTGCAGATACGCAGTATCTACTTCTCATGAAAATCCTCGCCGCCGCTACTCCTCGTACTGATGACGACACCCGCGTGGAAGACCACTCACGGGATTCTCCCGAGCCGAAACCAGACTCGCATGAGATAGATGGAGAAGGCGCCGTGGTTAAAACCTCGAATGGCGATGGATCTGAGGAACATGGCTCGGATAGCCAGGGTTCTGCTTCGAATTCTTCTGTCATGCCGCAGCGAATGTTTGAGATGAACTTCGTTGTTAATGAAATTCATTTCTATATCGTTAGAGGTTGGGATGCTAGGCCTCTGATTGAGATGTGCTTACATGAATTCAAACTTAAGAGTTGGATGAACAATGGTATTCCGGACGAGAATCTCGGCATAGATATTACTGTTGGCGATCTTCTGATCACCGATCATGTTGACGCATCTGGACCTCCAGAACTTCGTAAGGTTGCTGAATCTGCAGGGCATGGGGACGGCAAGTCACAAAATTCGGAATTGTTCAAGGTAGAGTTCCGCAAGTCTGTATCGGGAGATATGTGGGTAGAATTGGGACTTGCTGCAATCCGCTTCAATCTCAATCCCAACACAGTTCTTGCGATCTACGACTATGTTATGAGCACGTTTACATCTCCTCAAGATACAAGAGCATCGTCTCCTGCTCCCCAGACAACTGGAACTGAAACAAATCGACGAAACAGTAGAATCGATGCTCCAAATAATATGCCCAACATTGAAGAGACTCCCGATAGAAATGATAATAGTTCTCGCATTAGGGTTAGACTCAATTTGCGTGGAATTACGGCTGATTTCATTGAGAATCATGAATCAATTGCAACTCTTTCTTTGGAAAGAGCTCAGTTAAATGTTGATATGAAAGAAGCAATGAAGATCAAATTTGCTCTCGGCACTGTCAGTATTGTGGACCAGAAGAAGAACGATCTAGTCAGCATAGAAGGTGGTGACGATCTCGTTGACTTGAGATATGAGACGGAGCCCATGTCTGAGGATGGCGTAACGCCTCAGGGACCTGCCCTTGTTTACCTACATATGGGATGTGTGAAGCTACAAGTCATTGAAGAACCTCTGACTCAACTGGTGTGCTTCTTGTCGCGTTTGACCACAATGAAAGCTGCCTACGATCAAGCTCGTATGATGGCCTTCGACCAAGCAATTCAGGTAGAGCCTGGTAAATTCAAGTTCGACATTGTGGTTTCAACACCGATCATCGTTTGGCCGCGTGAATCAGACTGGATGCGACTTGACTTGGGTGAGGTTTATGTTCAGAACCAATTTAAGGACGCCGTTAATGACGTTAAAGCAGGAATCAGAAATGTCCAAATTACTTCCTTTATTCAGAGTATGGAACAAGAGATTGTTCCCAAGACTGACTTATCGGTGAACCTTCTCCATTCTCCAGATGGGAAAGACATATCTGTTCCCATAACTTCTGTCAAAGCGGCTCTTTCCCCGATACACATTCAAACTAGTGAACATCAATATGGTTTAATGATGAGGTTCTTGAACTCATTGTCCAAAATTTCAGCAGGTGCTGCCTCTGCAGGTATCGGTATGGATGAGGTTGGCGATATTAGGCGTCAGTTAGCCAAGGAAAAGCAGCTTGAAGAGAAGCAAGCATCTTATTGGTGGGGAGAGAACTTCTCTGTCAACCTAGGTGCTAATGACGATGAAAATCCCTTATTGGCTAAGCGCCAGAAATTCAAGTTCGATTTTGAGGCTCCTCTATTCGATATCACTTTAAACCTTGATGAGAAACCATTGTCAAGATTTTCTATTAGAGAGCTGACTGTTGATGTGGGAATTGACAAGGCCTCCACAACTGAAGCCAACTTCTACCTCAAATCGATTGCTGTTGACGATCTCGGTAATGCTGGAGCCAACAAGTTCCCGCAGATCATTCCCCCGGTAAAGAATGACAGCCAACAAGTCATGGGTCGTATGGTTCAGCACGCAGGACAGGAAATAAATCTTGAGTGTTCTGTTGACAGCCCGCAGGTGATTGTTGCTCTCGAGTATATGCTCTCTTTGAAAACGTTTATGGAGCATGGAAACGTAGAGGAGAAAGATGCTGAAGACAAAGGTCTCGAATCTGAGTTCGAAGATGAGGATGAGAGCAGTTATTATGAAGAATCCGTATTTACTGGAGACGATGGTAGATCTAGCAGCGTTCTTGTTCCTAGAAAGAAACTTTCCAAAACACCTTCTATTGCATCGAACGATGGCACTAACCAGCAACATCAGGATAAGCCTAAAGCGCCCGTTATTTGCATTAATGTGGTTGATATGTACTTGACTGTGTTGGCTGATGAGAGTGATGAGAATTCGGAGGCAATCGTGTTTAAAATTGAGCAGCTTGTTCTAAACACCGGTGAAACCTCCTCCATTAGTCTTTCGAAGGTTGGTATGTTCTTGACTAGGATGCAATCATTTGAAGAGAGTCGCTTACGGATTCTAGACGATTTTAGCATAACAAGTTCGATTGATAATTCTGAATCCACCGATAACTTGCGACTAGCAAACATTCAAGCAAACATGGATCCCTTGGTTCTCAGAATTTCTCTACGCGAGATTGAGCTAATACTCGAAATCGCGAAGAAGGCTTCTGAGATAGTAGCAACTGACAACGCCAAAGACCAGAACAAGAAGGCTGCCGCCAGTAAAAGAGCTACTAATTTCTTTGCAGATGACCATCGCGTAGCAAAACGAGGAAAGCGTGCACTGAGTACTTCAGCTAACATGGCAAATGCCCATAGCCGCCGTAACAGTGACACCAACCCAGCGGATGAAATGAACAGCGTCCAGGTAACTAGAGTTCTGGCAGAACAGCTAACGGCTCAATTCGAGGGTATTCGCATTGTGCTCATTGATCCAATTCATCAACTACCAATGACTGATTTCTGTATCAAGCCATTCTCTTTGGTCGCTAAAAATTGGTCCGACTCTTTGGTCGTCAATGCCAAGGCAGAACTGTTTGCAAATACTCACAGTTTCACAAAATCTGCCTGGGAGCCACTGATTGATACTATGGAGGTTGGCTTAACAGTAACTGGGGATGCCATTGAGCTATACTCTAACACAGTTGCAGATATTGAAGTCACGCCGGAAACTATCACGCTCATGCATGACATCCAGGAGTATTTTGATAGCGATTCAAGCAGAAATTTCAAGCGTCTGCATCATGAGGAAGGTGCCCCCTACCGAATTAAGAATGACACCGGTATACCCATCACAGTATGGGCTGATTCTCAAAGCAGCACAATGGCACGACGTAAAATCTCTAATGGTCAAGAGATCAAGTGGTCATTCCATGATTGGCGCCAGTTACGAGAAAACTTGAATGCAACCGACCAAGATAGTAGTCTTGGTATTGATTTCGATATCGAAGGGTATAGTATGCTGAGATCTGTGCCTGTCAATAAAATAGGTGAACATCTGTATGTTGTGAAGAACGGTGAGGAAAAGATAAGAGTAGTATTTGACATCTGGGTTGAAAACCATCTCAAGTATATCACGATCCGGTCAACCGAGGTAATTAGAAATCACACAGAAACACCTCTTGAGATTATGATTGTAAGCGAACAACAACGTGAAACGATAAATCTCCAAGCACATTCTGAAATAGCTCTTCCCCTGACCATGGTAGATTCAAGAATTCTTGTCAGACGCCAAGGCGATATGCAATGGCCCAACAAGTCACTCTATTGGCGAGATGTGGTACAAGACGGCAAAACCACCCTGAAGTGTTCCGATGAATTCTTCCTGAGTGTCAACCCCGAAATACCAAACGTACCGTTAACTGAGTCTTATCCTTACTTGGTGATCAACTTGAGTGCACCATTCCAGATCATCAATAATCTGGCGCAGGACATGCAAATCAGACTTTACAGTCGTGAAATGCGACGCGAAACTAACAGAGACTTAGAGAAGGCTGGTAGAACTCTTATCCACGACTACAACGAGGATCTGCTATTACTTCTACGAGTTGATGTTCCGGGCTACACATGCAACAAGTTTGCGGTAGTCAATATAGGTAACAAATTTGAGCGTGAGTTCCATCTTGAAGACTCGGTGGAGGTTTCCCAGGGCCATCAGAAGCTGCAGCTGAATCTAGAATATGTGGACCTTCCTTGGGGTGAAGGTCGAGCCATCGTCATCTACACCCCGTATGTTATTTTGAACAGCACTGAGCGGGAGCTGATGCTCTCAGGACAACGAAGCAGAATTGTATGCCCACCATCGACATCATCGTTGTGGTCTTTTAACCATATGAATGCAAATAATGCTTCGCAACGTGTCACTATCGCTACTAACGACTCGCAAGCAAGCATCCCCATTTCTCTAGATGCAAGTGGTTCTGCAACGGAAGTTGCTATGGTTTCTAAAGATCGGCAGCGCGACATGTATGTGGGAATTTTGGTGACACAAGGCGCAGGCAGGTATGTCAATACCAAGGTAGTCAATATCAGCCCACGATTTATCCTCTGCAACAGAATGGATCGTGATCTCGAGTTCCACGAACCTGGAGGCCGCAATACATTGCGAGCTGGACCTGGTGACTGCGTTCCTGTAGGATACATGTGGTCTATGGCTAACAAGGAAATGTGCGCAAGATTCGGCGATAGTGATAAAGCTGATTGGAGCAGCAGTTTCACCATGGTCAACGTTGGAACAAACTATGTCCGTTTGTGTGAACAAGGGAAACCGACAATTCTGATGAAGATTGAGATTATCTTAGAAGGAGCCTCGCTGTTTGTACATCTTTCGAAGAGCACAACATGGCCATTTTCCATTAGAAACTTTAGTGATCGCGAGTTTGTTTTCTATCAAAGCGATCCCTTGGTCGATGAGGATGGCGTTGAGCTTAGCAGCCATTCTTCGAAGGAATTCACGCCTGTCACTTACAGGCTGCCTCCAAAGAGTGCTATGCCATACTCTTGGGATTTCCCGGCCGCGTTAGTGAAGCAGCTTGTCCTTGAAACATCCGCCAAGCCTCCCCAAAAGCCACCGCGACCTCCGGCTTTGCCTAGTCGCCCATCAACTTCGTCTGTTGCGTCAAGCAGGGACCCGCTACGTTCCTCCTCCGCCTCTATAGCTGATTCTGTTGCTACTACAAGTAGTAGTAGTGCTGCTGCGTCCAAAGGATACAGTGGTCAGAAAACCAAACGCAGATATGTTCAGCTGGCCGAGATCGGTGAATTACCCCCCGCTAATTTCGGCGGTGGAGTTGTGGTAGATATCAGCGTTATCGCAGATGGTCCTCAACAAGCACTCGTAATAGCACCACACAGTCCGGATGCTAGCAACTACGATGCACGCACTAACAAGGTCAAAGCCGAAGCATTTGCTGAAATGGAAGCCGTTGATGCGACTACAGGAAGAACGATAAGGCTCAATATGAAGGGCATCGGTATCTCTTGTATCACGCATAACTCAACGGAACTACTGTATATCACTTTGCGAAATCTTAAGGTGAACTATAATGTGAGTGATGCTTTGGAAACATTGGCTTTGCAAGTTCAGTGGATTCAAGTCGATAACACCTTACCTGGCTCCAATGATTTCCCTGTTATCATATATCCTACCGTGCTTCCGAAGGCAGCTGAAGAGCTAGCAGCACATCCGTGCTTTAGTACCTCGATGACTAGGGTACGCGATGACAGCTACGGCTTGGTTTATATCAAGCACGCGACATTGCTGTTGCAGGAAATGACAATAGAAGCTGATGAGGACTTCTTGCTTGCGTTTGCCGATATGGTGATATCTCTTGCCACTAGAAAGGGACCTGAAAGCGCACACGACAAGGTTTACCAGCCTTTGCTCAGCGACAACTCAGTCCTTTGCGATGAGGTTATCCACATTCCTACGCCTAGTGGAGAGTCACAAGGCAGTGATATTTACTTTGAGCAGTTACACTTGCAGCCTATACAGCTCAACTTGTCGTTCATGCGAACAGGTGCCTTAAGCACATCTGCAATCTTCAAAGATAACAATGTCGCAGGAAGCTTGTCATTCGTGATTGATGCATTGACTCTTACTATTGGTAACATCAACGACGCGCCAGTTAGGTTCAATTCTCTATTGGTAGACAACGTGAGAACGCAAGTGGGTACACTTACGAACATGATTAATGTTCATTATCAGCAAGAGTTCATCTATCAGCTTCACAAGATTGTGGGCAGTGCTGATATCATTGGAAACCCGGTAGGCCTATTCAACAACATTAGCTCCGGTGTTATGGACTTATTCTATGAGCCTTACCTGGGCTATACTTTAAATGACCGTCCGCAGGAATTCGGCGTTGGTCTAGCCAAGGGTGGGCTGAGCTTCATGAAAAAGTCTGTGTTCGGTTTAAGTGACTCTGTTTCTAAGGTCACTGGTGCTTTGTCTAAAGGCTTATCAGCTATGACGCTTGATCCAAGGTTTCAAAGACAGCAGCGCTCAAGACGAACTCGAAACCGACCTCGGCATGCCGTTTATGGCTTGAAGTACGGTGTTGAATCGTTCTATGAATCTCTTTCGAGTGGATTCATGGGACTTGCTGAAGCACCAATGCAGGGCGCAGTCACCGATGGGGGAGCTGGGTTCTTCCGTGGCTTGGGTGCTGGCATAATTGGCTTGCCTACCAAGACCACTATTGGCTTGCTGGACTTTGCTTCTAACCTTACCGAGGGAATCAGGAATACCACAACGGTCTTTGATGAACACGAAATCTCTCGAGTGCGACTACCTCGTGTCATCTCAAGTGATGGTGTCATTAAACCGTACAATGTCCGTGAGAGTGTAGGACAAATGATACTTCATACTGTAAAGGATGGCCGGTATACCAAGGACCGATACCTTGCACACAGCAATGTTACTAAAAATAAGGTCGTTGTGGTCAGTATGGAGCGCGTACTGGTTGCTTCAATAAGCGATATGAACCTGGAATGGTCCTTAACCTATGACCAGGTAGAGAGTATATCCATGGAGGCTACAGGAATTGTGATTACTCTTCTTGGTGGTGCGCACGGTCCATTCATTCCACTTGCCGAACAGTCTTCCCGACAGTACATCTACAAAAATATTGGTAAAGGAGTGGATGGCTTCAACAAACTGAAGCTCACTATGTATTAGTTATAAGGTTTTCTTGTTTTTTCTATTCAATATATACATCTATTGGTTTATTTTCAAAACGCTTAAAAGAAAGGAATTGAACCTGTTTATAGCACAGTCCCTCTCATCTTTCGTTTATCTTTCTGTGCAAAGTAATCCTCGGCTGTTTCGGCTTTGAATCCTTGTACTGTGACTTCTGCGGCGCCTATATAGCCGTCTTTCAGTCTGAGGCATAGAAGGGGTTTTCCATCCGGGGATCTTCCGGGGACTATACTCCCTAGTTCACTTGTGTCGTTCTCTACAGACTCTATTTGGTCAAATTGGCTCAAGTTGACTCGAAGTATTGGGTGGCCCTTCGGCTTGCCGCGTTTGGGCTGCTTCTGCTCAATATGCTGCTCAAAATATAGCTTTCCCAAGGCTCTGCCTCTCGCGTCGATAACAGAGAATGGTTCTGAGAAGCTGATCTTATGCAGGGACTTGCTGATTATTGGTGCGAGAGATGGCTTTATATGATTGTTTGAAGGATGTGAGGAAGAAGAAGGATTAGACAAATCCGATGTTTCCAAAACACGCACTAGGCCTTGGGCTCCTATCAATCCTAGTTTCTCCGTAAGAGAAGTATATGTTTCTCTTTTGTCAAGGGGAACCTCTTCCGACTGCCATAAAATTTCGCCGTGATCAAATTTCGTGGGATGTAACGTCTGCACAGATACCCCGCTGGCACTTTGCTGGTCCATTATAGCCCATTGAAGAGGAGAAGACCCTCTGTATTGAGGTAAAAGACTTGGGTGGACATTGAGTCCACCGTACTGGAGTAAGTTGAGATACGAGGCAGGGATCAGGCGGCCGTAGGAAACAGCTACAGCCAAGTTGGATATCTCTTTGAGCAAATCGAATTGCGCCGGAGTTTCTACCTGGTGCCAGTCAATCTCCTGTGATTCCGCAAACTCAACTATTTGCGGTTTGACTATATTTTTCATTCCCCTGCCTGAATATTTCAGCTGCCGAGTGACAAGCGAAAGGCTTTGCACCAGATCAGGCCGAGCATGGCGGAGTTTCAGTACTTCTTTAAAAGAAGCCAACGAAAACAGATCACTGCCGAAAAATGCTATTTTGTACATTTATTTTATTATGGTCGTTTGTTTCTAATTTCGCTTCCGCTTCTAGCTTGACCTTTCCTGTTTTCCCTCGACCTCACAAGCTATTAAGGGGTGTAGCTGTAGCTTAGCTGTAGCTGAAGCTTAGGCATGCATGCATGGTCATGGGAGAGATCCTTGAGTAGGAGGAGTCGCGACGGACTGTCCAGCGCTGAGAGTAGATGGACACGAGGTTAGGGAGAGGGGATTCCTCTGCTCAGCGTCGGCCAAACCTTACGACTGAAGTACTAATTTTAACGCGTATTTAGATTATATTTAAGATTGAAATTAATCAAAGTATTAAATCAGCAATAGAAATGATGATTTTTCCATGGAAGTACCTTCTAAACCAGGTACTTGGACACATACTTTTAGGGACATTCCTCGATCCCACCTGTATATGCATGCGGTCGAACTACGTAGAGCTGACATACAGGCCACATGTGGTATTAGCTTGGTATAATTTTGGCTATAAATACTGCTCTGCAGTGAATATAATTTCATGAAGTGATCTAAAAAAAATAAATAAAAGCTCTAAAAAATAATTATAACCAGGAGGTGGGGTGCAGAGAAAAAAAAAAGTAAATCGAGATAATGTACGTAGCGATTATGCACCCTTTCTCCGCCAACCCTTCCTTGCATTCTCTGAACTCCGCCTTCTCTGCTTCTGCCCCCCTCTGGGGCTTACCCTACTTCAAAGTAGCGGAGGGTTAAACGCGCGTAACACGATCAAGAAGATACCAATAGTAACAACAATAATAATAAGAAGTAGAAATACTTCAACTTCACGCCGTAGAGTCAGAGCTAGACTTTGACCGAAACAGGGGTTTTGAAAAGACGAAGCAAAAGCTTAAAAGCAGGCTCAACCAAAATTCTTATAAACTCACTTTAGATCGATTGGATCAAGCTTTCTGAATACCTAAGTTATTCACTGGGCTTGATTCAGCCAATGACTCTTGCTACTTGTCTAATAGCGTGTTTCGCGGTCACTCTCGGCTGCGGGACTCTGTATACGTTCAGTGCGTACTCTCCACAGCTTTCAGATCGACTTGGATTGAGCGCAAGCACAGTAAGTGCTATCGGGATGGTCGGTAACTTTTCGATGTCCTTTTCGGGGCCCTTTGCCGGATATATTGTTGACGCGTACGGATTCGCCTATCCAGTCATAATCAGTGCGCTAGCCACAAGCTTTGGATATGGAACGCTGTATACTGCATACGTTTTGATCTATTCCAACGTGATTGTACTATCATTGGCGCTTCTCTCTCTCGGTATCGGTGCTACTTTCGCTTTCTCTGCCGCAGTGAAATGTGCTGCAGTCAATTTCCCACAAATGAGAGGCACTGCAACAGCAGTGACCATGTCAGGATATGGACTATCTGCATTTGCGATCTCCCTTATTGCGCAACTTACATACAGTGGAGGTAATGAAAGCGGGCCCAATGGGGCACAGCATATTTTAGCGGTTTTAGGAATCGTTCCTGCAATCCTTTTGACTTGCTTTGGTCCCGTTGTCATTCGATACAGTCCCAGAAAACATATCCGAACAATGTCTGAAGAATACAACCTTGAGTTCCCCTCTTCAGATTCCTTGGTTGACAGGATCGCTGAGCGGAAAACCCATGAGGCTGAATACCATGGGTTTGCCCTACTGAAGCTCAGGGTATTCTGGTTCTACTTTCTAATATTGGGGATCCTGGCCGGAATGGGCCAAGCATACATCTATACATGTGGTTATATGGCCAAGGCACTTGTTGCATCCTCTTTGGATCCAAGTGTCCCATTCAGCCAAGACCTTGTGGCACCAGTGCAGGCTCACCAGGTCGCCATTTTATCCTTGGCAAACTGCTGCGGTCGGATCATTAATGGTACTATTTCCGATGCTCTCAAAAACACATTCAAGTTGTCAAGGACATACTCTTTAGCCGTTCCCATAGCGCTTTGTATGGCCACAATGATTATTTGCCAGCGTATTGTCGATGTGGACTCGTTGTGGCTTCCTACAACACTGGCTGGCTTGTTTTACGGAACTGTGTTTGGTTCGTTTCCTGGAATTATTAGTGACGATTTCGGAGTCAAAGGGCTTAGCTTCAACTGGGGCCTGGTTGCCCTGGCACCTATCCCTTTCTCTTCATGGCTAGCTGTTCGAATTGGTAAAGTTTATGATGCCAACAGCAGCCCGTCTGGAACTTGTGCGGGTGCACAATGTTTCCAAGGTGCATATAAACTTCATGTCGTTCTGACAGGTCTAGCGTTTGTGCTGTTACTTGTCACCATTTGGTTCCAGAGATCGCAACAGCAAAAACGTTAGATTTATCTTATATTGATGTTTTCTTTTTCATCTATATATTTACATGGCACTATTCTAAAAACTTATCGTTATTTTGTTTCTCTTATTCACTCACAGATGATACGCCATCGGCAACGACCCATGTTTCTTAAATTACTACTACTACTACTCTTAAAGTGTCTTCTTACAGCCGCTGTACAGAGAGAGCGCTTGACTCAACCGCGCTATGCACAACCGCCCAAGAAGGTTAATGCGAGGCCAACCCTTGACCCGTACGTTGAGCGGATCTGCTTTATATATCCACTCAAAGAAATCTACTGCTACTGATAAATACTATTTTCCAAAACTGCCTGTACTTGTCCAGTTGCATTGAACTAATAAAGTAAAAATGGCTGAACTCGTCACTCTGGCAACATGTAACCTGAACCAATGGGCAATGGATTTCGAAGGAAATCGCGATCGGATCATTGAAAGTATTCGTATTGCCAAGAAGCGTGGTGCAAAGTTCCGAACTGGCCCTGAGCTGGAGGTCACTGGCTACGGATGTCTTGACCATTTTCTTGAGAGAGACACTTTCCGTCATTCTTGGGAGGTCATGAAAGATATCCTGAGCGATAAGTCGTGCTACGGCTTGATCATTGATATTGGAATGCCCATCATGCACAAGGGAATTCGGTTCAATTGCCGTGTAATTTGCGCTGATGGAAAGATCTTGATGATTCGACCAAAGGTTTGGCTCGCAAATGACGGAAACTACCGAGAAATGCGATACTTCTTGCCCTGGCCAGAGAGCAAGGTTGATAACTATGTTCTTCCTAGAATGATTGAGCTGGTCACTGGCCAGTCTTCAGTGACTTTCGGCGACTGTATCCTCAATGCTGGTAAAACCAGGTTTGGATTCGAGACTTGCGAGGAAATGTTCACTCCTATGAGTCCTCATATCAAGCAAGCTCTTGATGGTGTTGAGATCTTCACAAATTCTTCGGGCAGCCACCATGAGCTCCGCAAGCTTAACACTCGTCTTAGATTGATCACTGAAGCTACAAGAAAATGCGGAGGTATTTATTTGTATGCCAATCAGCAAGGTTGCGATGGTGATCGACTCTACTACGATGGATCTGCCATGATTATCGTGAACGGAGATGTCGTCGCTCAGGGATCCCAGTTTTCATTGAACGATATTGAGGTCGTAACTGCCACGGTTAACATGCTCGATGTATGGAGTTACCGGTCTGCAGTCTCGTTTGGTATGCAAACTCTGCATGCAGAGCAATACAAAGAAATCACCACTGATTTCGACATCAAGCTTGACGATGAAAACAAAGCGTGGCACTGGTCAAAGCCATTGAAGCCGAGAATCCATGAGCCCCAGGAGGAGATCGCGTTGGGGCCTGCTTGCTGGTTATGGGATTATCTGCGTAGATCCAAGACTTCTGGATACTTCGTGCCGTTGAGCGGTGGAATCGATAGTTGTGCAACTGCTATCATTGTTTATTCAATGTGTTGCCAGGTTGTCAAGGAGAGCCGACTCGGAAACCAGCAGGTGATTGAAGATGCTCGTAGGTTGGCCCAGAAGGAGGCACCTTGGGTGCCGGAGGACCCTAAGGAGTTCTGTAATCTGGTCTTCAACACATGTTACATGGGCACCTCGAACTCTTCCCCAGACACAAAGTCTCGTGCTAAGAGCTTGGCTGCCGATATCGGTTGTTATCATCTTGATGTCAACATTGACAGTATTGTGACTGCATTCGTCGTGCTAGTGGCCAGCTTATTTGGCAAAACACCGCAGTATAAGGTAAATGGTGGTTCTTATCGTGAAAACCTCGCTTTGCAGAACATCCAAGCCCGAATCCGTATGGTTCTGTCCTACACATTGGCTTTGCTGCTCCCTTGGTTCAGAGGAATCCCTGGTGGTTTGCTAGTTTTGGGCAGTGCCAACGTTGACGAGTCACTAAGAGGATATTTGACGAAGTATGACTGCTCTTCTGCAGATATCAATCCAATTGGTAGCATATCAAAGACGGATTTGAAGAAGTTTGTTCAATGGGCAGGACCAGCCTTCGATCTGCCTATTCTTGAGTCCTTTGTGAACGCAACGCCAACAGCAGAGCTCGAACCCATTACAGATACTTACGTTCAGAGCGATGAAGTAGATATGGGCTTGACTTATGAGGAGCTCAGTGTGTTTGGACGACTTAGAAAGGTTAACCAGCTCGGACCTTGCTCAATGTTCATGAACCTGAAGAATGAATGGATCGATACTATGACTCTTGGTGAGATTGCTGCCAAGGTCAAACACTTTTTCTACCACTATGCGATCAATCGTCATAAGATGACAGTATTGACACCTTCTTATCACGCAGAAGCCTATTCACCGGATGATAATCGGTTCGACTTGCGCCCGTTCCTGATCAAACCGTTCCCTTGGGCTTTTAAAATCATTGACGATTATGTCGCGAGACATGGCGATCTCAAGCATGCGGACCATGGTAAAGATGACTGAGGATTTCCGATGTGTGTATGGATTGTATAGTTTTTTTTTTTGTTTTATTTTCCATAATTATTTCTCATTATTTGGATTTTATTTTGCTATTTAAGAGGGTTCACTATTCTGCAACTTTTTTTCATAGTTTACAAGAGTTGTTCTGTTGTTTGCTTGTTTGTTTGTTTGTTTGTCGGTCTTGGTATTTTTGGGGGTGATTGTGTGTTAGCTTAGCCTGTTCTCAGTTGACCGAATTTAGGTATGATCTTGATCGGTTTACCGTTGCGCAGCCAAAACTCATTGATTGCAAATGCCACTTTCTCAGGGGTGTCCTCTTGAATATAGTGGCCAGCTTCATTAACTAACATGAGTTGAAACTTACCTTGCATTTGTGCTCTTGTCAAGGCAGTATCCAGTCTGCCCACACCGGCAAGAATAAGTAGACGTGCGGTTGGAGCGGTGATGAAGTACTCGTCTAGGTTGGTAAACCAGTTGTCCCAATTACTTTCTGTTCGATTGAGGTCGAGTTTCCATCGGAATCTCTTAGTCTCAGGGTCCTCAATGAATAACGGCGGTACCGAAATCTCTGCAGACTTCTTGTTTCTGAGCAAGTTGCCTTGATGCAAGTGCCATTTTACGGCTTCATCGAGGCTCCGGAAAGACGAGGGCCAGAGGTTCAGAAGAGAATGCATGGTGCTCAGCGACTTCCGTGCATACCCTTCGACAGCGTCCACGACAATTAATCCTCTGACATCATAATTGGAAGGTTTGGACTTCTCGTTGGCATATTTAGCCATCAGTGTGCCGCCCATTGAGTGGCCGAGGAGAAGAATGTGAAGTGTTTCATCAGTTGGAAGCGTCTGATAAGTGATGGCTTCAAGATCGCTTTGAAGGGTTCCTAGATCCAAATCGTCAATTCTGCTTGTCGATAGCTCTTCCCCTTCAAGCGGACGAGTATATCCATGGTGTCGGACATCATATGTGAGGAATCCCAGGTCCGGATTCAACTTGATAAGTTGTGATAGAAAAACAGCGAACGTAAGTGCACAACTGCCAATTCCATGCTGGCAGATGATCACACCCTCGTCTCCGACAGAAGGCTTGTAGTAGACATTGAAAGAGAATCCATTAGCCTCAATTTTTCGTTGTTCACTTCCGGGAATGTCCATCAGTCAGTTATTCAATATAATGGGCGCTGATTGTTGTGATGATAAAGGGATTCTTTGTACGCGATATATATTGTTGTATGTACATATCGGGTCAACAACCGTTCGTTCCCCATTAGATTAGTTTACATCAGGGCGAGGGCAGATGGTGAACGTGCGTGGTGGTGTCGAGACGGATCAATTTGCACGGAAGAGACAGTAATTGTTGATGGAGGCTGGTCATATATGATGGATGTTTTATCAGAAAGACTCTGTGTGATTGAAATAGCTTGGCAGTTAAATATACGTCTAGGGGTAAAATGTATATATTTGATTGGTTAAATGTAGGGGGTAAAAAGTATGGGGTTGTAGATCGTGATCATAGGAAAGCCGGCTCTAATGGCAATTATTTAACTCATAACTTCGTTTTGCTGCGGAACTGGTCCTCAGTTACACCTTTGCCCATGGCTGCAGTCGAAGAGACGCCACCGGTAAGAGTCTTGAGGATATCGTCGATGTACTCTGCGCCAGACCACTGCTGGTGCTTGACGACGTCGACGTCAAGCTTGATCTCGTTCGACTGAATATCATTGCCGTATGCTTGCATACCACGCTCGGAGTATCCCTTAGCGAATGAGGCACTGGCAAGAGCGTTGGTGTGCAGACCAGCGAGAGTAATGAACTGCCAGACATAGCCGAGCTTAGCAAGACGATCAATGTAAGTCTTTTGGTCCTCCGAGGACATAGCAGTAGTCCAGTTGAAAGAAGGCGACAAGTTGTATGCCAGCCACTGCTCTGGGAAGGCGGCCTTGACTCCTACGGCGAACTCCTCAGCTTGCTTGTAGTCCGGGAGCTTGGACTCCATCCAGATGAGATCAGCGTACGGGGCGAATGCACGGCCTCGGTTGACAGCGCACTGAGTTCCGCCCTGGTACCGATAGTATCCTTCGCGCACACGAGGCTTCTCCCAGTCGAAGTAAATGTCGGCACCGCCAAGCAATTGCTTAGCGAACTTGCGTGCTTCATTGTTAGAGACGTTTGAAGTCGGGGTCAGCTTCTCTTGAACCTTGCTGATCAATGCGTCCTTATTATTGTAACTTCCAGCCTTGATTTGATTAATAACAGCTTCGTGGAACAGCTTCAGATTGGCCTTTTCAATCCAGTCAGCCTCGATTTGAGCAAGCGCATCACCAACGACGCCCTTAGCCTCGGCATCATTCATCACGTCAACGAGGGGAGGAATGTCCGGGTTGGTGCTACCAACAATGAAGAAGTGATCACGGTAGTCAATAGTGGAAGTGATCAAGGTAGCAGCCTCGGAATCAGTACGGGCAACACAAAGGAGGTTTGTGCCAAAAGTGTCGGCAGCAGCACGGATGGTGATAAGACGATTGATGTGTTCCTGAATAGGGACTAAAACCTTACCAGCCATGTGGCCACACTTCTTAGTTCCAGGAGCCTGGTCCTCAATATGGATACCAGCAGCACCGCGTTCAATGAACATCTTAGTGAGCTTGAAAGTAGCAGTCAAGCCACCATGTCCGGTATCAGCATCAGCAACAATGGGTCGCAAATAGTCGACATAAGGCTCTGAGCCGCGCTGGCCGGCAGGCTTCGATAGACGAGCATTACGCTGTTTACGGTCGTGGAAAAGCTGGGCAAACCAAAGGTGCTCGACCTTGTTCGGCACAGTGTCCATTGGGTAATCGGCCAAATCCGGAGACGGCTCATTGGAAGTGGAGGCGGTGGAAGACGACTGCCAGCCAGAAACATAAACAGTATCCAAATACTTGGCCATCTGGGTGACCTGAACAGGGTCTAAAGCACCGTAAGTGAAACTGGCCGTCTTAGTAGCGGCACGGTGTTCAAGGATTTTGTACAGTTTATCGGCCTGAGCGCTAGAAGGGAAGTGAATTGGCACAGTGCCACGTTTGGAAACAATTTGTTCCGCAGTATAGGCACGTTTAGTGCGCTTCCAACGCGGTTCAGACCACCATTTGTTGACCTCGGCGACCTCCTGTTGGAAGTCCTGCTCCTCTTTTTGAAGATCAATACTCATTGAATGTAGAAAACAGAATTCTTATTGAAAGACTAGTAACTGGAGTCCTTCTATCTTCTAAACAACAAAAACTGAAAGAAAAGAATTTCAATTCCAATGAATTTATAAGTACTTTATATAGTATCGCACAAGCTTGGAAACTTACTCGGCTTACAAGCCAAACCCTGTTCTATGTCAGCCTCTCCAGGCCCAAGCTCCGGTGCATATCCCGAAACTTCGGATATGGGTCATACTGGGAATTTTTCAGCAAACGGGGGGATACTAAGCCACGGACAAAGATCGGCCGACGGGTGATCTTGTTCATTTTGAGATCTGGAAACAAATACTAAACAAACGAACCTACACAATTTATGGAAGCAGCTACTTCAAACCACTAGGATTCTATTTCTAACCAAATACCCAAGCAACTGCTCAGTGCCTGCAGACATGTCCCAGGGCGAGGGCTACCCCACACATGCAGTTGGTTGCCAAGGTCTAACAAAAAAGAAGATTACATGCGACACTCCAAGCGTATGAATCGAAGCGTGTGGCGCTCCACGGCCGTAGATCGGGTCCGGGAAAATTAAAAGGGTGAGTCACGCAACACTCTGTGACGCCTTGAACAACGAAGAGAGCTTCTCAGTGGTGGATCAGGTGGCAGCTATTATATAGGGGGTTCGTAGCAGCGCAGGAACATTTTCTACGTATAATAACCAGTCGCACACATATCTAGTACCGTGTAGAGTTGCAGTCCCGGGTCTATGAAGGAGTTGGGGATAGGAGGAAATGCAGGGTATTAAGGGGGATAGGACGTCTCAAAGCGTGAAGGCTTGGCGGGCTGTGCCAAAAAGAATGATGGGGTTTTAATCAAAACGTAGCCATAAACTTGTGATTATTTTTATTCTGTTTAATGGGATGCTACGAGAGTTGTATTGATTGCCCCTCGTAAGGCCCGGGATCAGAACTCATCACAGATAACAATGTAACCCTGTATACAGATATGTATCGAGGAGGTTATGTCCCAGCTGATTGCTTAAACCAGCCCTGTATGTACCTAAACTATTAGTATGTCCAGATCAGCTGGAAGGGAAGCTGTGTCGACACCCAGAGGGTTTTGACAGATAGTGCAGCATGTGTTAGGTCATATCTACGTACGAATAATACAAAATGTGCTTCTGTTTCTGTTTCTAGGTCTCCTTCTACTTCTTTCTGCCCCTGCTCATGACTCCTTCGTTCCCGCATATCCCACCTCCTCGCTACTCTCTTTAGCGCCTAAACCTAGCTTAAAGACTCATCACAGTCATATTAGCTAAATTCCACTCTTTACCCAGTAAAATAATGGGTAAAGGCTTGTGGGTAAGGGCGTGCATATATGGCAGTGATATGCGGGGGTTGTGACACCATTGTGACAGGTGGTGTGTGTGTATGTCGTGTTCAAACACATATTCTGGGGGAGAAGGAGGAGACAGAGGGTGGAAAAGTCACATGGTAGATGGATCTGTGTGACGCCTCACATCTTACGAATCCACATCCAGACAACGAACGCGCAAACTAATTGCTAGTGAAGCAGAAAAAAATAAAAAAAGCGTATCGAAAGGGGACTTTTCGAGCTTGAATTACCCATTGAAATCTTTGATCCCATCCTATTTCGTTTGGTGAAAGCATGGCTGAGGTGTCACAACCATCGAGCTTAACGCTAGAGCCTAACCCATTCGAGCAGTCATTTGCGTCAAAGGCTCAGGAACAGTCGTCACAGAGAGGTGTAGACGATTCTGCGGTCAATGACGGCGCTGCTCAGAGTAGAGATCCACGGCATGCTGGACTCAGTAATGGTGACCATGCTGCTTCTGCAGGTGCGGCTGGTGGAGGTGTTGACAAGAAGGCCAATATCCCCGGTATTGACAAAATCATGACCCCATTGCCCCTGATCCAGGACTCCCCTGCTGCTGCTTCTGGCAACTCTCAACAAGTATATCCCCTAAACGTTATTAACGTACCAAACTCTTCCCGATGGGTTCCTGCCAGACAGGGCCCGTATACCCCTATGGTTGGTACACCTACGTTTGATGGGTATATCGCGCAGACGAACCAGGTGGCGCAGTCACACGTCCAATCTCAAGCACAGGCGCAAGCCCAAGCTGCGGCGGCAGCCGCGGCGGCTTCAGGCGACGCCAATGGGAACGCGAACCCGTCGCGACCCTTATCGAAGGCAGAGAAGCCGCCGTCGAACGCGTCATCTGGCAATGGCCAGGTCCCTCGTGGGTCCATTAGTGTTCCGTACGCAGAATCATTCGCTGCCAATATGGGCAGACCTATGCCCATGGAGAGTCCTGGCGTTTTGATGCCAATGCCGTCGAATCTGATGTTCTCGCCAGTACCTTCAGCTAATCCGGTGTTAAGCCCACACCCGCAGCCTTTACATTCTCAACAGCCAGGGCTTCATATGCAGCCTTCTGGATCCCACCAGCAGCAGCAGCCACATGTAGGTGTATTGCCCCAAGGTGTACCACCACAGCCGGATGAAAAAGGCAACCCACCACGGGGAGTTAACACAGCTGCCAATGGACTCTATCTATTAAGCCAAGACTCTCTTCAACCACACCAACAGCAAGAACAGCACCAGATTGATGGCAAACCGCTAGTAGTTGTTGGTTCTCATAAGTCTCCAGCAGAAAACGGAAGATCAAAATCCCAAAGGAGACAGTTTAAGGACCCAAAGAATGCGGTGTCCCCCAATATGAAGCACGCGTCGCTATCTCCAGAAAGTCCCGCAAAACGCTCTAAGTCCGATATCAGCCGCCGGGATTCGGGTGGTGCTGATCCCGATGCCGAGAGTAAACGTTTGAAGGCTGACTCTGCAACCAGTATCAATAGCGCAGGCAGTAGCAGCGCAGGCAGCAGCAATGCTGACCAGGACGACAACGAACGTCGTAAAATGTTCCTGGAGAGGAACCGAATCGCGGCCATAAAGTGCCGACAACGGAAGAAACAATGGGTTGATGAACTCAAGAGCAAAGCCGATGTGTACTCGCAACTGAACCAGGATCTCCAGCGGAACAACCAGAAACTTAAGTCAGACCTCGAGCAAATGCGCCAGTTTGTTCTGAGTTTCCACGACATGAGATCACTTCCTCCGAATATCTTGAATATCGTTAATAGTTCCGTTCATGTGCATAACAACGCGTCTGCCAACCCGGCAGCAGTCAACGCACAATGGTTTTCTCATCCACAACAGCACCAGCACCAGCACCCACAGCAACATCAACACCAACAACACCATCAGCAACACCAGCAACAGCATGGCTTAGAACATATGCCCGGACACATGGCTGGGCCAAGATCTATGCAAGGATCTTATCCGCAGGACCTATCCGCTTCTTCTGAGCATCACCTCCAGCAAACTGGACAGGCAACACGCTAGTTGTTGGTGGTTGGTGTAAGCATCTTCCTTTCTATTTTTATTATTATTATTTTTATCGTGTGCCGTAACCGAGTTTTGTCACTATCGCTTGCTTATTTATATTTATTTAATACTTACTTACCCTTTTTCCTTTTCCTTGTTCTGTGTCTAAATATTCTGTTCATAAAATAGCTTGGTTCGCCCTTTTTTGTGGCGTGAAATTTGCCAAGGCTCTTCAAGCTGGAGATGTTTTAACCTACGCGTTTGCCTTCGCTTCTTACTTTCTTTCCTCCTTTTAGGTAGTTATTTTCCCTTGCCTCAAAAACATAATAATAATAATAAATAGATGGAGCCGTGGGGCTCAGAAGAAAGGGAAAGAATCCAGCATGAGTTGAACCAATTTCTGGGTCCTGAACTAGTCAGTACTAGGCCTTTACGCGCAGACTCCGATGAGACTGTATTGCATTACCTGACTATTCAACAGGCCTGTTCGTTGGCGAGCGACATATTTGGTCAGGAGAATTGGTCTTTAGAAGTGAGATGGGAGTCTATAGAGGACTGCTACGAGATAGACGGAAATGGAGACCGTGCTGAGACGCAGCAGAGTGGTTCTAAACCGAATGGGGCTGCAATTGGTAGACGGCGGCGGATAGAAGAGCCTAGAGAGTATGCAGCCGAAATTACTAGCTGTGTGAGGGTTACGTTACGAGATGGTACATTCCGTGAAGATTTAGGCTATTCGTACGCCAAAGGAGGGACTAGAGATGTGGCTTTAAGTAAGGCTAAGTCATTTGCTAAATCTGATGCTACTAAACGAGCATTGAGGCAGTTTGGCCAAGTATTAGGAAACTGTCTATATGATAGTGAATACACGAGCCGGCTAGTTACCCTCGCCTCGAACGAGTACTACTACTAGAGAATGTAGTAGTAGTTCATTAGTAGTAGCACAACACGGGTAGGGGTGAGAAGTGGACGAGGATCGATGATGGACTGACACATTCGCATCCACACGCATTTATATCAGCACTCACAGAATAGATCCGGTTTGGAGCCAATTGAGAAACGAGAATAAAATTAACCCAAAAATGAGTAGAATCGCCAGAGGACCAATCAAAGGCGTGGTTTTTGATATGGACGGCACTCTATGCCTCCCTCAAACGTACATGTTCAAGGAAATGCGTGAAGCTCTAGGAATCACCAAGGCCACTGATATATTGGACCATGTCCACTCATTACCCGAAGATAAGCAAGAAGAAGCACAGGAGAAGTTGCGGGTGATCGAGCGCAAGGCAATGCACAACATGGTCCCCCAGCCTGGCCTCACCGAGCTAATGGACTTCATAGTGAGCAAGCAATTGAGAACCACTATCCTGACTAGAAACTTCCCAATTCCTGTGGAGTACTTGCGGAAGAACTATTTGAAGGATTACCCGATGAACCCCATCATCACTCGTGAATTCAAACCTCCTAAGCCTGCTCCGGATGGAATTTTTCATATTGCAAAGGAGTGGCAGCTAGAGCCTCACGAGCTGATGATGGTTGGTGACTCAATTGACGACATTCAGGCAGGATACAGGGCCGGGTCGATCTCTGTTCTGCTGCGCAATACCCACAACGAGGAGCTTGCGTCGCTACCCGAAGTCTCAGAGGTCATTGATTCGTTGCCTGAGCTTATACCCATTTTGCAGAAATTAGATGTTTAAGTTAAATAAACAAAAATGTACAGTTCTATGTAACAACGTAGCTGTCAACAACAGTTTGATACCGGACGCCTTTATAAGGAGGAGGGTCTTGTGATCGGAGTTTTTGCGGAGTTATGTGGATGCTTTTGACTTTAGTGTCGCTTAACACTCGTCCTGTTAAGCTGTACCGCACATCGACATATAAAGGTGCTACAGTGTTTCCATCCTCGTCAGTTGCTAGCGCGTGAAGGGAGGCATTCCAGCCCATGGGGACAGTCTTTTGGAGCCTGTACTCGCACTTTTGGGGATTAGATACATCCAAGTCTCCTGTTGTTGCACTCAATTCTTTTACAGTTTTCACTGATGGTGGGAAAGCGATCCGTACAACCAGACCTGCCACATGCTCTACCTTTGTATCGATAGATGTCGAGACGCGCACATAAAATGATCCATCCCCGTTCTTTTCGGAATCTTCGCGTTGAAGATCAACTGCCACGGGGCCAGTATTGTTACTCACCAGGGTGTACCGAGCTGCAACACTCTCCAAGTCGGCAGGTGTCAGAACCAAAACATGGCCCTCGGATGACTTGAATTTTTCAAGATCCACGCTTGGATGAAGCTGTGAATGGTTCGAAGATACTGCTGAACTTGTGCTCGATAGGTCGATGGTTACTGTGGGCGTATTACTGAGACGGGATAGTAATCTTATCTCGCCAACAATTTGAACTCGAGATGGACGATTGGAAACCATTGCAGCTGGGGAAGATGATGAGAAATGAGACCGCGATTTGGATCGTGGCCATGCAACCAGTTTAGCATGCTCTATTACATCTACAAAAAGCTCCTCCTTAGCGTGCTTCACTCTACTGCGTCGCCATGGGAGCTCCCAAGGAACCAGCGGATCTGGAATCCGATGGCTGCTTATATCATTTGTCGAACCAAGAGATTTGGTGCTTTTGGACGCGGCCCCAACAGCGGACTGCGATGAACTAGCGTTCAAAGACGCATTACCCATCAGTTTGCTAAGAAAGTCTTCTTTGTATACAAGCTGTCTGACGATATCTGGCTGACTTATTCTGGGAATGGCTGTGTCGAGCATTTCGCTAAGTATCCACACAATTTCGGCTCGATGATCGCTAATGAGGGTTGCCGTGATTGGCCTTCTAAAATACGCCTCAATGACCTCAACCACTCTATCCGCAAGCTGCTCCATTAGCAATGGAGGAGAAGACGCCCCACATGGCATGAAAATAAGCAAACGACCATACTTTTTTAAATGAATTAACTGGCTGGGTGTCACTTCTATGAGCTGTGACCAGTCATATGGTGGGAGTTTTGCAGGTATGTATGGACTGAAATGAGACGAGAGCGATGTCTCACCATTAATTGGGAACGACAGGATGCATTTTCCACTCTCGTTCAAAATATACAGCCCGTCAAGCATCAGGCTATGCTTCGTGTATATGACCTTGTCAGAAACGGAAAGTAGCCAAGTTATGGTGCCATCTGCCTGGTGATCTTCCCAAATCGCCAGTACCCTTACCTAATGATCATCGAGTGTACTGTTTCAAAGATCTACTGCGCGGTGTTCAGAATTGCACCGCAACTATTACTGGAATTTTAGAATAGGTGATAAATATTCAATATTTTATAATTTGTTTTTTTAAATATCATAGTATTAACATTGGATTAGATCTTTCGTATTTCATTTTTGCGATAGTACAAGTTCATGCTCATGTCCTCGAGAGCACATCGAACACACCAGTGCCACCGGCAATGGGCTTACCGACAACAATGCGAGCAGAAGGAGACTTCAGATCCTCGCTGTCTCCGTTGAGAAGAGCCTTGGTCAAGAATTGACAGGTAGACTCGAAGCTCATCTTCAAGAAGGTGGACGTACCAGAGTCAAGACCCTGGCGAGAGAAGGGCAAGAAAGTGCCTTCTCGAGTCATCATATCGGCAATAAGATCCAAATGACGGGTATTGACCTTGATGGCATATGTCTTGAAGACATTTCCGATCTCATTGACAATGGTCTGTCGCGCAGCCTCAACACCATATGTATGCAGAACAGCAGCTACGTCGTTAGAAGAGATACGGTCAACCTCAACAAACAAATCCTCTTGCCACATGGCCTTGAAGTTAACACCTTCGGTGACCATGACGCGGCCGTCATTGTGTTGGCTAGGACGCAAGCAGCGCTCGATATTCTTTGTCTCACGAACAACCACCTTGTGACACAGATCCTCAATCAAGTTAACCATGAGCAACTTCTTAGATGATGCAGGATACTCGAGCTCAAATTCGCACCATTCACCATTCTCATCATCAAAGTTGAACTTCGAAACGGTGCGGTGCATGCCAACCACTGCACGCTGTCTCTCGCTAGCGGTCTGGCTCAAAGTGTCAGTATTAGTGCTGAACTTCTTCTTCTCTTCCTCAGCGTCCATGCGTGCCTGTCCATCGTCATCGCTGTACTCAGAGTCCTCGGTATCAGCAGGATCAGCACCCTCATCAGAATCAGACTCAGAACCAGATTCAGACTGTGAATCATCAGCCTTCTCATTCTCGTCAGTCTTCGGCTCTGTAGTGTCGTATGAAGCGGCTCCTTCGTTGTCTTTCTTGGCAGCAACATCCTCATCTTCGTCACTACTTTCGGACATTTCATCTCCGCTGTCAGCACCGAAGTTCTCGCCGCCATCGCTGGCTTCAGCATCACCCTCGGAATTGCTCTTATTGGCAGAATTACCAGAAATAGAAGCGGAGGTGGTGACCGGCTGAGCAGGTGTACCAGACTGAACAACGACACTTTGATCGATACGCTTTTGACGACGAACCTCCTTAGAGACAGCCTCCTCAAGCATGGTCAGGAACTTGTTGCTCAAGACTTGTTCAACCTCACGTTGAGAAACGTCGTACTCACTCTCATACTCTTGTCGACTGTACAAGTTCACACGCACACTGTATGAACGAACGTACTGATCGGAAGAGTTGAATCCAGTCCTTTCCTTAACGACGACCTTGTCGATCAATTGGCTCATGATGATACGAGTAATGGCCTTACAGAACACATCAGCCTGTTGGTCAGTAACGCTTGAAGAGATCGGCAGAACCATTTGAGGAGTTTTGATATTGGCACTTGCTGTCATGATGATCTCACGCATACGCGGGATACCTAGGGTGACATTTGCGGCACCGTGGCCGGCGAAATGGAATGTGTTCAAAGTCATTTGAGTCGACGGCTCACCGATACTCTGTGAGGCAACAACGCCGACCTGTTCACCCGGAGCAACTGTGGATTGCTGATACTTCAACTGCATAAGAGACTTGAATCTCTTGCGCTGCTTCTTGTCGTCCTTGGACGGGAAGAGAGCCTCGGCTTGTTTATCCAAATCACTCTGGAAAACATCACTTACCGATCCGATGTAGCGAGACGGGTTATATACAGATACAACCGGATCGTACTTGGTGCTATCCGGGTGCTTGGCGAGATGCTTAGTAGCCTTCTTGACATAGTTCGGAGCCTCAAAGTCGTCGAGCTCACCAATCTCAGCATGCTCAGGCATCAACTTGTCCTGCAATGCCTGCATGTTATCGGAGCAGAAATCGAATTCCTTAAGGTAACTCTCCTTCGTGGTGTCAATAGCGTCACCACCATACATGAACTGAACAAGAGTACCATCGGTATCACGTACAGTGTTATCATATTCAACATGAACACCTTCAAGCTGCTTAATTAAGCATCTCTGCAAGTAACCACTACGAGAAGTCTTAACGGCAGTATCAATGAGACCCTCACGACCAGCCATACAGTGGAAGTAGTACTCCTGAGGCTTGATACCGGAATAGAATCGTCCAGCGATATAGCCACCAGCTCTCACATGTGTATCAAATGGTTTGAACGACGGCAAAGTCTTACCGCTAACCATGACAGGGACACGTCGGCCCTCCAAAGCCTGCTGACCGAGACCACACATGATCTGAGAAACGTTAACGTTGGATCCCTTAGCACCAGACAAAGCCATGACTTGCATACTGTTCTGCGGGAACTTCTTGGCTGTACCAGCAGGAATACAGGTCGATACAACCTGAGTAGTAACAGAGCTTGCCTTATTTTGGGTGACTGCATCGAGAATGCCAAGCTTGTCATCATCGCGAAGAATTTCTTCCAATCTTCGCTTGAACTCCTTAACATTGGTCTCTTCTCCCGAAGGCATATTAGTGACCTCCAAAGCGGCCTGGCGACCAACATCGTTGGCCTTAGCAATGATATCGCGGCGCCATTGATCACCCTCAGCGGTCAAACGAAGGTCGTCCATACCACAGGTGAGCGCATGATGCATATTAAACTTAGTGAACAAGCGACCAAGAACCGAAAGTAGAAGACCGGCAGTGTCGGCACCATAAACTTCGAAAACGGCGTGAATAAGACCGTGTTCGGAAGCACCATATTGAGACTTGTCCAAAATACCAACGAGGAGCTGGCCATCCTTGAACAAGACCTTGTTTTCCTGAGACCCAGCTCCCCAGTATTCGTTTTTAACTTTGTTGGAGCTAGTCAAATTGAGACCGGGTCTGTTCAAGGGGCAGACGTTTCGCAAAACAGTACTAATGATCTGCTTACCGGTCCACATAGGCTGAGGTTTAAGGATTGCGGGCGGAAGCAAAAGAATACGGTCGCTAGCAAACTTGCGGTTTTCAGGAGTGACCGATCCGTAAATGAACTGTTGGTACTGCTCACGGGTATAAAACGAATCTTTACTTGTAAGCCAAACACCAGCACTAATATGATCCTGAATCAAACCACGGAGTGGTGAGCCGGAAGTAGGGGTCAAATATTGATTATTGGTGTTTGCGATAAACATGGCTTCAGCGCGAGCAGCCTCGTTCTGCGGGAAATGCATATTCATCTCATCACCGTCAAAGTCAGCGTTATATGCACCGGTGTTAGCGTAGTGCAAACGCAAAGTCTTCTCCTTAGGAAGAACACGGACCATATGACCCATCATTGAAGCCTTATGCAAGGTGGGCTGACGGTTCATGAGAACAACATCTCTGTTCCTGATGTGGCGATAAACCTTCTTATTCACACCCACAAGACCAGCGCCACGACCAGTGGTCGTAGGGGTCATTAATTGGTTTGCGATAGCAGTGCGCTGCTCGATTGTCATGTTTGCAAGAGAGATCTGCTGACCGCTCTCGTTCTGAACCATAGTGGCACCAGGCCAGGTATCAGGTCCGTTGATTACGGCCTTACGCAGTTCTTCGAAGTTGTGGCCGGTAACTGGTTCTGGGTAAGTCAATTTTACAGCAAAAACTGGTGGAACACCAATCTCGTTAGTCTCCAGATTCGGATCTGGCGAGATAACGGATCGTGCAGCGTAGTTAACACGCTTGCCCATCATATTCTTACGGAAGAGACCCTCTTTACGCTCCAAGCTCTGCTTGATACCAGGCAATGGCAATACACCAGCAGGATTAGACTGATTCTTCGAGTTATCGATCAAACCATTATAATCGTTCTGGAGCTGGATGAACTGATTGACCATTTGAGTCAATGCCAATTTCCTGTCGGAGTCATTAGCAGCCTTGTCTAATTGAAGGGCCACAAGTGAGTCCTTGGCATCAAGGATTCGCGAGGAAGTTTGAAGCATCTTCTGTAGCAATTCGGTAGTTGGGTTCATGTGAATCTCGTCACCCAACTCACTAGGCAATCTGAACCTAGTTGGAGGGACCACAACGTAATTGGCGAAGAACATATCACCACTGACGTATTTGTTGTTTGGTCTAGAGTTGAACATGACTTTACAGAGGGCCTGTTCTTGGCGGAAGACAGAGCGCATGATGTTGCATACCTCGATGCTGTTCATGAATCTGTTGCCGTGCTGACTCTTCAGCCTCACCTCCATAGGGGCCAGCGGCTCCTCAACGGCATTGGCCTCCGAGTCGACCTTAGCCTGCTCTTCCAAAGACAGATCCTTCATCATGACAGGCATCTCCATGCCTTTGGCCTTGTTATGTTGGAGCTGCTTGTCGGTAAGACCAGTCTCGAAGATCTTAGTGAGGCCATCTTTTCGGAACTTAGGACTGAACACGCCACAGTTGTCACATCTAGTACGAGTGAGCAGCTTGACTTGGAGCTCCTTGAGAACGATCTTGCGCTCTTCATAAATAGTGGGAGTCAAAGTGCCCTTCGGAGAAGAGAAACCAGACTCGATCGCATAGGCGATTTTACTATTGACAAACTTTTCCCGAGCCTCATAGGTGCCTCGAGCCTTGTTGTCTTTAGTCTTTTGGGAGCTGCCAATGTCATCCTCAGCCTCCTCGGGTTCCTCAGTCATGGTCATTTCGGCGTCGCCATCAGCATCCTCTCTGAGCTGAGAGACAGCAGTGATATCAGCAACTTGAGACGCTTCCAAAATAAGACCATGCTGAAGAAGCCGCAGTTTACACTCAAACAGGTGACGCTCTGTGGCACCAAGTCTGAAGTGGTGGCAGTATAAACAAGAAGATCTAAGCAGCATGTACATCTGCGAGAAAAACATTGGGTTATATGCTGGAACAGGCAGGTGGATGTGACCTACATGACCCATACATCGCTTCTCATCGAGGCCACAAGTGGCACAGAGATTGCGAGAGAAAGCACCTAATGCAAGGTCGTACAATCCCCCAGTGACTGGGTGACCAAGGTTGTCGAAGACCTCAGGACTAACGACTTCCTTGACCGAAAGTTTTTTGATTTCCGGTCCTTGCAAGAAATTAAAGTCTACAGACTCAATGGTAGACCCGACAGGCGATGCAATGTCCATTTTGAACGATCCTGTTCTGGGTTGACCCAAGGTGGAAAAAAATTTCGGTTAGTGTTTGAGAAGAGAAGCTCTACTAGATTTTTTTATCCCAATTAACTCTTTAGGCAGTGTAATTCTTAAGGCTGACAATAGCCTGGGAGGATGAAAAAAAAAAATCTTACATAACGCACCGGGGCAAGGAATTCCATTAGTGGCACAACAATATAGCTAGACGGGCTCAACCAAGAGACGGTAGAAGTACACCATGTTAAGTGAAGTAAATTGGTAACTTTCATATTAAAACTACAGAAATTCAAATGGAAACTTAATAATTTGCTTAAAATTGTAGTTATAGAACTAATTGTGTCTCCGGTTCTCCTTAGACTGTACTTGCACAGACGCTAAAGGTGGGTTAATAACTAAAGTACACACAGCTCGCGGATCTGCTAGGTGCAGCTTCTTAGAACCAAGGCATTATAACGTTTTTTTTAAACAATAAAAGCAGTGCACATTTCATGAATCCAAAAATTGTTCCTGGTTCATGTACATGGCCATTCAGAATACAGCATTTAGTAAAAGTTGCATAAGACGCACGCGTGTGGAATATAGATCTAGCACGTGAACACCCGGAACGGCCAGTTTGACTTTACCGCCGGAGCGAGCCACTTGGAAGAGCAGGACATGCTGCGTCAGTTCAAACGGTATTTATCTTCATCATCGTCGTCTAACCGGATTGTTCAGTCAACAGCCCCGAGCGGGATCCCGTTGCATAAAATCTTCAACACGGCGTTCCCGCTCTCGCTCCGCGACTCGATCCAGCAATGGACCAAACGTTCTCAATTGCAAGAGGCTGAGTCCAATCTTTTGGACTGTGTGGGGCTAAACCCCCAAAATACATTGGCCCCATACTCAGCCAGATCGTTTGATGTACCAGTAGAGATCGCACCTAACTCAGTTCTGACCAATTGGGGGCTCCGAGGCAAATCGCCGCTGGGCAACCCCACAATGAACGAGCTGGAAATCAAAAACACGGCACACAATAGTGAATCAGAAAAGCACATTGTACTTGTGCATGGCTATGGTGCATCTAAAGGCTACTTTTATCAGAATTTCAAGCCCCTGGCCTCCAAACATACTGTTCATGCATTGGACTGGCTCGGATACGGACTCTCGAGTCGAATTACCCCGCGTATTACAAAATTCCCAAACCTGGCGGACGGTGTCAAGTATGGCGAAAACTGGTTTCTTACACCGTTTGAGAGTTGGCGTAAACGACGAGGGCTGTCTAAGTTTACCATCGTTGCCCATTCGTTAGGTGCGTATTTGGCTTGTGCGTATGCATCCATGTACCCCGAAAGGGTAGAGAAGCTCGTGCTTGTTTCTCCCGCATCAGTGAATCGAACGTCTGCTTCAATTCCGGCTAATCAATTATACCCCGGGGCCTGTGAAGAGGAGCTAGCTGCAACCATGTCTCCAATCATCGGAAAGGCACCTAATGTACCCTCGTGGTTCACCAACATGTGGGAACGTCACTGGAGCCCGTTTGTACTTGTGAGACACACTGGTTGGATGGGCCCGAAATTTACTTCCGGTTGGACTTCGCGTAGATTTGCTCGACTTCCTTCTAGAGAACAGCTTGCGCTGCAGGATTACTCTTACAGGATGTTCAATGCCAAAGGCTCTGGAGAATACTTGCTAAACTACTTTTTAGCGTCAGGTGGGACTGGCCGCTGGCCGCTGGCTGAACGGCTTTCTCAGATCCAGTGTCCATCGTTGTGGCTTTATGGAGACAGAGATTGGATGGACGTTAACGGCGGCATAGAAGCAGCCAAACGACTCACCGCCAACAACCGACAGGCGGCTGTTCAAGTTATATCGAACAGCGGCCACCACTTGTACCTTGATAATCAGCAAAGTTTTAACAATGCGGTCCTCAATTTCCTCCAGTAGATCAGCATGTTTATATGAGATGGTAGGTGCAAGGGCAACCGATCCGCAACCTTACTGATTTATTCCTGAATTTCAATTTCTCCCCATTTAACTTTTTTTTACTCTAATTATACTGTATATAAACCAACATATAGAAATATTCCTACTCCATAAAGCACTCAATTTGTTCGAAATAGCACTCAACAACTCCCATTAGCTCGAATAAAAACCCGAAGTCTACTGTAAATCGCATGGTATCAAACGAACAATGACCATATACGATATGCAACATTTACCATATGATGTACTGCATAGCGCGGAGATCATATGGATCATGACATCACACAATTTCTACGCCGGTACCAAGAGTATTCTGACATTTCTGTGCACATGCGTTTGGAATCGGCTTAGGGTGTGTGGAATAGGTTTAGGGTGCATTTTTCGGTATGCCCGATAAATAGACAGATAGGTATTGTATTAGAGCGGGGAAGCTAATTGTGCAAGATACAAACGGAAGTATAAACGATGCTAGGCTTTAGCTGAAAAAAGATCTATTGCAATTTTTTTTTCAGAATCAGATTATCAGGAAGGTGTAAAAACGAATTATTTACCAGCACTGTAAATATAAATAATCGGGAAGGTACTACGTAATTATAGAACCGTAATCGAATACGCTACTGACACATCATGCATGCAGCTGATTCGCAGTACCATTGTTGAATCTGCGGGGGCTTAAAACGTAAAAATAAAGTCGAACAGATGATGCTTAATACTTATTTGCGTTGTTATTCTCTTAAAATGTTTAAGTTCTCTCGAATTCTTCGAAATGTGACAACTCAATTCTTCTAAATTACAATTATCTCGTAGTGGTAGAGGAGGCCAGCGATTAAGCGTTCTTGAATGCCTCATCCAACCCTTCCTTATACTCCGAGGCAATCTTCTTGCGCTGAACCTTCTGTGCACTAGTGACGAACCCGTTCTGCGGGGTCCACTCTTCGTCTGAAAGGGAGACTCCGGCAACCCACTCTACGGGACGGAGGTTGCACTCCTTGGCGGTCTCGTGAAGAGACTTAAGGATTGCGTTATTGATATCTTTATCGTGAACAAGGCTCTCGCTGTATTCCTTGTTCTGCGAGGCAGCAAGGTCTTTAACGGCACTCTCCATAGGAACCACGACTGCCACTGGCTTGGCGTGCTCACTGTTGGCAAACACACAGATGTTGTTAACATACTTGTTAGAACGGTACAATGCCTCTAAACGCTCAACAGCAACATACTCACCGTTCAAGGTCTTAACGAGATTCTTCTTACGATCGACGACCTTAATCTTACCATCCTTGGTGACCTCACCAATGTCACCGGTCTTGAACCAACCGTCCTCGGTGTAGGCATCCTTGGTTTCCTTTTCGTTTTGCCAATAGCCAGGGCTGACAGCTGGGCCTCTGACCCAGATCTCACCCTGGTTATTCTTAGCGAAATAGCCGGCATCCGGAACATCGACAAGCTTGATAGTGATAGACGCAACAAGTTCACCAGTAGAGGTCATATCCATATGCAAGGGGTTCATGATAGCACACATGGCGTTGGTCTCGGTAAGGCCGTAACCCATAATAAGCGGTGCCATGAGTACGTTGATGAATTGGCGAGTGCCATCAGAAACAGGTGCGCCACCGTTCATCATGTAAATCAAGCGGCCACCAGTGGCCTCCTTAATCTTCTTAAAAATGACCGAGTCCAACAATGGGACGGGAAGGTGCCAGTTCTGGAGCGCACTCTTGAGCTTGAAGGCACCCCAGAAGACTTTCTGGGAGATTCCCGGGCTCTTAGAAACTTGGGCGACAATTCCCTTCTTGATAGCTTCAAATACAGCAGGAACACCAACCAAAATGGTAGGGCGCAACTCACGCATGTCACCCTTGCAATTACGCATGTTGGTATCTGTGATAGTCTTGGGAGAGCCATAACCAATTGCAGCACCCCAGTAGAAGTTGGCAAGCTCAGCAGTAAACTCGAAAATATGGGCCAACGGTAGAATGGCCAAGAAAGTATGCTCAGAGTTGACACATTTAAGCGGAACGTTCCAAGTGGCACCGGCGACACCGCCAAGGACAGTGCTGTGCAACAAAGTAACACCCTTGGGAGGGCCGGTAGAGCCCGAGGTGTACATAATACAGCAGATATCGTCAGCCTTAGGGGGGTGGAAATCAACCAAGTTGTCGGCACCAAGCTTCAAGAACTCGGTGTACGAGTAAACTTCAATGCCATCATTGTATGTCTTGAATTCATCAATTGCCTTCTTCTCAGTTTCAGAAAGCTCGCCCTCGGAGTCACGGTAAACGACAGTCTTGATACTCGGAGCATCCTTGAGCACTTGGGCCAGGTTTTGAATATTGTCCTTGTCGAGAAGAATACCAAGAGTCTTGGTCTGGTTAATACTCTCACGGAGACCCTCAATGCCCAAAGTGTCGTAAGCGGTAACTATAGTGATGTTCTGAGAAGCGGCAGCAGTGGCGGTCTGCATCCATTCGCGACAGGTCTTAGCATACAAGTGGAATTTGCCCTCACCAGGATGAATTCCGCGCTTGATCATTGCTGAGCCAAGCTTCTTACGAGTCTCCTGAAGTTCAGCAAAGGTTTCGAACTCAAAGCCGCCAAGCTCATAGTATTGCCAGTCCTTCTTGACCTTCGTGTCTTCACCATTGACTTTCTTGGTGACCATCTTGCTCTCGGTGTGGACCTTAATAAACTTTCTCTGGCCAAGGAATCGCTGTTTAGAAAACTTTTTGATTCCAGCTTCGACTAGATCGTGCACGGTTTTACAGTCGTCCATGCCTGGAGGAGCAGTACGCGGCTTGTCGGGAGCCTGGTAACTCCTCATCAAATGGCTCTCGCCTTTCTTTTCAGGCGGTCCAACGTTCACAATATAAGAACCCATCTCTGATTTCCCTTTCTATTCCAAAACAGAAACAAGATCAAATTCAAACTTCTCGGCTGTATCAAAAAGTTCCGAGCTTATGGGTGTGTTATAAAAGTAATTTCGCTAGCCCCACTTTGCCCCAACTTCTTATTGCCGTTCTTGTAAGTTGCCCTTACCCGGCGTTGGGTATAGACTACGTAGGCTACGGGCAGGACATGATCGTTTTTCTGTTCAGACCCTAGACCGCTGGGACTACATGAATCAAGCAGTGGCGTAAGGGACGTTGGTGCTGAACAATGTTTAATCTACGTTGCTTCTAGGGTAGGATTAGTATGATCAGGACTTGCAGGGGCGAAGGCAAGACGCAGCTGGAACGCATAATGGACCGGCACGGCTCGAAATGAATTTAAATAAGTGGGATAGGGAGGTGGAGACGGGCCTTGCGATCGCATCAATGAGACGATCTGGTCAATTTCAAGTGCCTTTGGAATAAGCAGTTAGTATACTTCCATGTTTATTTAAAATATATGGCCAATTCCTTGTCCTTCTATTTTTGCTCAACATCCATAAAGTTCTGGGGGTGATTGTTACATGCTGCATACATATTAACCAACAACCCTTGCTGGTTTAATATAAATAATAACACATCTATGGTCGTTATCTATGTGTATTAATGATGGCTTAATCAATCTACTACTAGAAAGATCTCGGAGACCAAAAGGGTAGTAGTAGTAGGCAGGTGGTGGATAAGGGCAGATGAGACTAGAATTTAGCGAGCGAGCGAGCGAAAGAGCGATAGAGAGGAATAAAAATAAAATATAATAATAATAACAATAAAAATAAAGCTTTTGCCGTATCGCGTACCCTTTGTTTTGTTGTGAGAGTGCGAGGACTGACCAAGCAGCAGTATCGCGTCTACAGGCAAACACTAAGTTAGTAAGCCGTCTTTCACCGAGGGAGTGAATATATTGTTCTATATACAGAGAGTAAGGCCCACTTATTTAATTATGTATGTGGTTTAGGGTGCTATATACCAGGATCCAGCTGGTATGTCAACAGTGACACCAACATTGTTGACATTACTACATACCGCTAATACCCGTTCTCAGTCAGTTTGAAAAAATGCACTGACCTTCTTCGAAGCGAGGAAAGTGGTTGCCTCAGGGATAGGGGGAAAAGGATAGGGGATACCGATCCTACCTTTTCGCACCGCATAAACACTAACAACAGCCCACGCTAAAAAGTATTCTTCTGTATAATTTCGCGTCTTGAGGCGTGATGAACGGGTTTGGATCAGGCTCTGCCTTTGGACAACAAACCAACCCTCAGCAGGGTGCCAATAATAGCTTTGGTAGTCAGGCTCAGACTCCTCCGGCAAATGGCCTCGGGTTCGGTGCTAAGCGTACCCAGTCATTCGCTGGTCCGTCATCTACATCCACTGGAGGAGGTGGACTTTTCGGATCTACAGGGGGGTCTTCTTTGTTTGGCCAGAATAATAATAATCAGCCAAGCACGGGTACTGGCAGCGGACTCTTTGGTGGTTCCGCACCTACTAGCAGCACTGGAGGAACAGGTTTGTTTGGAAACACAGGATCTAACTCAAACACTTCGAATACATCTGGAGGCCTTTTTGGAAATACTAATAATCAAAACACAAGCACAGGAGGTGGTGGAGGATTGTTCGGAAACCAGTCCAAACCCCTTTTCGGAGCTGGAGCTGGAGCTGGATCCGGATCTGCATCTGGACCTTCAGGAAATACAGGCGGTGGCCTCTTTGGCCAGTCAAACACATCTGCTCCACAGCCTCCCGCCGGAGGTGGACTATTTGGAAACTCAGGAGCCAATAACACCCAATCTGGTGGCCTAGGAGGGGGTTTGTTCGGTAATTCGACATCGAATAACACCTCTGGAGGTGGCTTGTTTGGAAATAAACCGGCTACCGGAACCAACCCCAGCACTAATACTGGTGGCGGACTCTTTGGAAACTCAGGGTCTTCCACAGGTGGTGGCCTTTTCGGCTCCAGTAATAACACCAATGCCCCGCCTTCCACTTCTTTATTTAATCAGTCTCAGCAGCCAGCGCAGCAGCAACAGCCACAACAACCTTTGATTGCTTCTATTGACCAAGCTTCTTACACTCTGCCAGGCGTTGCTCCGGCTCAAAAGCTTTACACTTCTTTGTCTGTGCAAGGAACTAAGCGTGGCTTAGAAAATTCGGAAACATATGATTACGAGCCGAAATCTTCAGGAATTCAAACAAGAACATCTTTTGCTAAGCCAAGAAGAACCTCGCTTGCTCGCTCCCACTTGCACCCAGGTACTCCCAAAGATGGAACTGCCTCTGTATCGGGCTCCTTGGCTTCAAGTACAGGACTTATCTCATCAAAGCAGACCATGAGCTCAACTACTGCACAGGGTGAGCCTCGCAAATGGATCAATTCCTATGAAAAATTTGTTCGGGAACGACCTACCACGCTTATGATTAGAAATGAAGGGCGCAAACCGGTCACAGCTCTTCTTCCTGCTCCCGAAACTGCTCCTGTATCTACTGAGCCACCAGCAATTGCGTCTATTTCCGATGGTAACGCTTCTGTGGTTGCAAATCCTGTCGCCGAAAGCTCTATGAGGTCCGAACTACCTGCAATCATTGACAATGAGCCGGATGTTAGCTTGTTCCATCGCCAAGCAAATAATATGACTCTCGTTCGTGTGAATAAACGCGCAGTGGATGAGGGATACTATATTTATCCAAGACTGGAAGATCTTGCCGCTATGTCTAAACCACAGCTGTCCGCTGTTAAACATCTCGTTGTTGGTCGCGAAAACTACGGCCAAATTGAATATCCCGGCGCCGTCGACTTATCTCAAATCGGTAATTTGGGAGACATCATCGGCACTTTGGTCATCTTTGGCCCAGGAACTGTTTGTGTGTATCCTGATGAAGCAACTAAAGCGTTACCAGGAAGAGAGCTTAATATGCCTTGTACTGTCACCATCGAGAATGCCTGGCCCAAGGATGCCTCAACTCATAACATAGTTAGAGATATGGAGGATCCTCGGATGATAAAGCATGTTCAAAGACTCCGCAAGGCTTGTGAAGGACGCGGGGGTGAATTCGTGACCTTCGCACAGGGAATCTGGGTTTTCAAGGTGCCCCATTTTTCTACATGGGGTCTTCCGGCCGAAGAAATGATCATTGACGATGATATGGATGATGCTGAAGCTGAACTTGGTGCTGATATTGTCGACGATATGGATGATGCTGATGACAAGATCGCTGGCCAAGCCGCTGCAGCAACTCCTTTTATCGCAGCTCCACAATTGACCTCTTCCCCCGTGTTGAGCGCTGCTGAAGATGGAGCCCCTGTTAATGCTGACGGTCGTTTTGGTTTCGGGGAAGGCGAAATAGATGGAACTCATATCGAAGTGGACGGTTTTGATGGCGAAGAATACCCCCTGGATGCCAACGCTGCCGAAGCTGAAAAGCCGGAAACCTGGCTGGAACAATTGGTCCACGCTTCAAATGGTGTCCTTCTCGCTGCATCAGGCTCGCTGGCAGCGGCTTCAGCACCCACCTCGAAACTTGATCTTGAAAGCATTCTTGACCCTTCGTGGAAATCGATGGGAAATATTTCGCGCAGCAAAGGAACCGACGGCAATCAAGACTCGGACGATCTGATTTCCACCCCGGAACCTTCTTCTTTCAATGCCAAGGCTAGCTCTTTGCGCCTGAATACTTTACGACAGCGCATTCAGAAACATCCGAGAGCGGATTCTAATTTGCCAAGGTTGTCAACCAATATTAACTTTGCTGATATTTTGAACTTTTCAGACCAACATAAGGACCTCTGGGAACTCTTGTCCATCATGTTCGATGGCCCTGAAGAGGATGGGAACGTGGACAAAACCAAACTATGTTCGTGGTTTGATAAGAAGGTTAAATCTACGGAAACTAATTATCAAGGAGACGCCCTCGACACAATTTGGCAACTTGTGAGTCGACACCAGATTAAGGAAGCGTACGAGCACTCTATTAGCTCTAATAATTTGCACCTCGGACTTTTGATTTCTATGCTGGGTAGCTCTTCAAACTTAAAGACATTAAAGGAGGATGCTGACCGACAACTGAACGACTGGAAGGCTTCCAGGTCATTGCCAAGTATCCCAATCAATGTTCGTCGTATTTGGGAGCTAGCTGCTGGAAATATCCCGCATGGTGCAGGCTTTACCTGGACCCAGTGGCTCGGTATTCATTTCTGGTACTTTTCTAACAGTTCTATCAAGTCTGCCGTAGGCGCTCTTCCTAGCACTTACGCTGGTTCAAAAGACCCCGAGCTAACTTTCTTGGAATTTTATGCTGGTTCTAAGCAGCTACGAACTGCTCTTAATGAATTGGATTTGATGAACTCGTTTCTGTGTTTACAAGCGATGTTCAAGAATCGGCCATCCGCTGTTAAGGCTGACCTCAAATGCCATGACAATGTTTGCGTGAAGCTTGCGGAGTCTTTCGACCGTGAAGGTGACCCGACCAGCGCTGTATTTGTGGCGTTGCACGTTACCGATTCTAAGGTTGCCACTAAAACAATGCGCAGTATCCTTCAAAGAACACCGGTAACTGTGAGTCTTCCTTTGGACTTCGGTGTCCCTGAGCAGTTTTTGGACGAGTCTAGAGCATTTCAGGTTGCTCGTGAAGGTGAATATGAAGCTCAAGCCGAATACCTTGTCCGTGCTGGTCTCTATAACGAAGCTCATAAAGTCATATTGGCCACTGTTGGTCCCAATGCCGTTCTTTCTGGAAACACATCTCAGCTTATGGAGACCTTGGTCAGCTTAGAGAAGGTCAAGAACCAGATCAAACGCTGGGAGATTGGTGGTAACGTTTATTTGATGTATGCGCGCGCGTTGACCGAGACACCAGACCAATATACAGTCGTTGCTTTATGCAATGCTCTTAGATACGTGGAAACACCAACATTAAGAAGCAAGGAAGCGATCTCAAGGATCGCTGAATGGGTTGCCGCTACGCCGTTTGCGAAGAGCACGATCACTTCACAAATGATTTTGAGGATGAAGTTTGATCCTTCGCAAGCTAGAGTGCAAACACTTCAAGAAGCCTCAAGGCTTCTTGGTTAAAACAAAAGCAGTAAAATCGGTGTTGCCGATGCTGGCATATATATATAAGAGAACTTTATAACTCACTGCCAAAAAAACAAAACACATATTCATGTACAATAATATTATTTTATCATGACCCTACTACAGTGTTCAGGATACTGATGTATCTGTCTGGTGGTTTTATCATGGCGTGTTGCTGCTAATATAATAATAAATTTAAACATAATTGATAATATATATATACTGATATACCTAAGTATACTCACGATATACTAGATTTATTGCTGGTCAGGCATCTCGGAGTCAGCCTCAGGCTTCTTCTCAGCAGCCTCGGCCTCCTTCTTGGCCTGCTCGGCCTCACGGGCGGCCTTCTCGGCTTGCTGCTTCTCGGCCATCTTCTGAGCCTGCTCAGCCTCCTTCTTGGCCAACTTAGCCTGGCGCTCCTCCTCGAGCTTGGAGGTCTGTCGGCCCTTGATCAAGTTGCCAATGCTAGCGAGCTCGTCGTACTTAGCGACGTATTGGCCCTTGGAGGCATCCTCACCATCACCGTAGAGCCACTCCTCAGTGGCCATGGAGAGCTCAAGCAAACGCTCCTTCTCCTCGGGCTGGGCGAACTCAGCAAGGGAGCCGTCAAGCTTGTCACGGATGTCGTAGATGTACTCCTCGAGGGCGTTCTTGCGGTCCTCGGTGTCGGCAACCAACTTGTCCTCGGCAGCCATCTGGGACTCCTTCTCAAGAAGGACATTACGGGCTTCAAGGCTAAGCTGAACCGGCTTGTGCTCAACAACAAGGTCGTCCTTCTTGACCCACTTCTTGACAGTCTGGGTCTTGGGCTCCTCACCCTCAGCGACCTCAACAGGCTCCTCGACGTCAGCCTCCTCAGAAGTGTAGGCGGACTCGATGGTGTAAAGGCCAGAGGGGTCCTGGCGAAGCTTCAGCTTAACAGCGACGGCCTCACCGTTGGCAGCAGGCTGGACACCCTTGATGGTCCAGTCGCCAATGTGGCTAACGATACCCTCGTCCAAGCCAGCCGGGTCAGTGTAGTCGGCAGACAAAGAGAAGTCGGCCTTGCGGAACAAGGTGACGACCTTGGTGCTGGGGTAAGGAGAGCCCTTAGGGAAGACCTCGAGGTGGTCAGTGTCCTCGTCGCCGGACTTCTCCCACTTGTAGGTAACAGAGTGAAGATTAACGTCCTCGAACTTGAAGGGGCGCACGCGGACGGTCGGGGAGTGGACGGCACAGAGGAAAGTGGCACCACGAGCAATGGCCTCATCCTGGTTCATGGTGAAGCTGAGCTGCTTACCGTTGAAAGCCTGGCTGATCTTCTCCTTGATGGAGGGAACACGAGTGCAGCCACCGATGATCTCGACAGCGTCCAAGTCATCAACAGAGACACCAGCGTCGGCAAGAGCCTTGTGAATGGGAACGTGGAGGTTCTCGAGGGTCGGGGTGATGTACTGCTCGAGCTCGTCACGGGTCATGGAAGCAGAAACATCGATGTCGTCCATAAGAGACTCGACGTTGAACATACCAGTGGTGTTGGCACTCAAAATCTTCTTCAAACGCTCGCTCTGCTGCAAGACACGGCCCCAAGCCTTGGGGTTGGTAGTGACGTCGATCTTGTACTTGTCCTGGAAGATCTTGGTGAAGTGTCTAGCAATAGCCAAGTCGATATCACGGCCACCGAAGTCCTTGTTAGTCTCAGTGGAGAGGACACGGCCCTCACCCTTCTTGAGAGCGACAACGGAGACGGTGAAGTCAGAGTAACCGATGTCAACAACGGCGATCTTCTTGAACTCGTCCTCAGGGAGGTCAGTACGGAAGACACCGTGGCCAACAACAGCAGCACTAACGTCGTTGATGATGCGGACCGGGTTGAGACCAGCAATGACGGCAGCATCAGCAACAGCACGGCGCTGAGCGTCAACGAAGTAAGCCGGGACAGCAACGACAACGTCATTGATGTTACCACGGGTGTCGTCGAGCAAGGTGGACTTCAGCTTGTTGAAGTACATGGCAACCAACTGAGTGTAGGTGAACTCAGTCTGCTCGTTGAGGTAACGGACCTTGCAGCCAGCGACGTCGTTGACGGTGATAAGCTGGGCGGCGTTGTACTGACGCTCGGTCTCAAGGGAGGGGTCGTTACCAGTGCGGCCAACAAGTCGCTTGAGGGAACTGACGGTGTTCTTGATGTTAGAAGTCTCCTGAGACTTGGCAGACTCGCCAAGGAAACGGCTTCTGGAGCCGAAAGCCACCAATGACGGAGTGGAGCGGTTGGAAACCTCGTTGACAACAATGTCAATGCCGCGGTTTCGAGCAACACCCAACACGGTCTTGCCCGAACCGAAATCAATACCAACAGGAACACTAACACTCATTATTGCGTTTACTGTTTCTCTGTTTATATGTTTTTTATTAAAAAAAAAACTGTACCTGTTAAGATGTATTGAAATTTTTATATATATTCCGGCTTAACCTCTACCCTCGAACCACCTGGGAGACTGATGACTTACTTCCTTCCTGTTTTTTTTTCTCGATCACCTGATCCTTTTCTCCCCATATTTCCCTCCTCTTTAACGCCTGGTGTGGTGTTTCTATTGCTTCTAAGATAGTGACTGGGAAGTTGAAGAAGCTTCTTGAGCTTTCGAATAGATTCTTAATAATCGACGCTTATGGCTGCGGATGATGGATTACGATGGACAATCAATGCAAAAACGGGCCGAGAGAAACAGCAGCAAAATAAATTAATCAGTAGAGAGATATTTCCAGTTAAATTGAACAAAACGAATCTAGACAGCGTTCCAATTGACATGATATAAAAATTTGGTAAATTGATTTTAAATTTCACGTTTTTACATCGAGCTTGGGTATTGGCCACAGTAGCTCAGGCACGCCCACAACCACAATCAGCGAGGGCTGTAACGTTCAGATCCACAACCTCAGATCCACAAAATCACGTCACTTGTTGTGACGGAGGATCATAATAATAAGCAGCCCAAACCATATCATAAAGTCAGCCATTCGCACATACTAGCAGCATATTTACATTATCCATAAATACTACTGGAAAATGGCAGACATTAAGATGTACGGCGCCGATTGGTGCGGCGACACTATTCGTGCAAAGATGGTACTTGAGCAGCACAAAACGGCTTATGAATTTATTGATCTCGTAGCCCACCCTGACGAGTATAAGACTGTTGAGCAGATCAGCGGCCGGACAAAGATCCCTGTTCTTCTTTACCCCGACGGCAGTTTCCTTTCTGAGCCGAGCAATGCGGAAATTGAAGCGAAGCTCTAAATTTGAATGTATAGTTTTATGTGTATATATGATTGTATATTTTACAAGTCCGTAAAGTCAAATACGTTGTTGAAGCTTGAAACAGTTTCTCTTTTATTTGCATTTTTTTTTTTTTTATTGATTTCTGGCTCGGTTTCACGAACTCGGTCTTGAAAGCTGCACTTTCCGTTTGCTAATTGCAAGCGATTCGCGCACATTGAATCCATCAGAAAGAAGGTGCTGGATCTCCTCCAAACTCAGACCTGCAGTTTCAGGATAGAAGAAGATCGCAAGCACCCATCCAATGAAACAGATTCCTGCATAGAACCCGAAAGTACCCGACGGTGTGATCTTCTCCAACATAGTCAAGAAAGTAGCCGAAATGGTAAGCGAACCACCCCAGTTGACAGCGGTGGCAATTGATGTACCAATACCACGCACCTGCATAGGAAGCATCTCAGCTTGCTGCCACGGGATGTTACCGATACCAGAGGCATAAGACATAGCGTAGAAGAAGATGAACACAATAATAATAACTGACCACTTATTATCAGTCTCATCCGACGAAATTCCTCCAGTAGGGTCATACGCAACGTACTTAAACGCAACAGCGACGACCACAAGGCCCGCAGCCATACCCCACATAGTTCCAACAAGCAGAACACGACGGCCAACCCTGTCAATGACTAGGAAGGCAACACCGGTAAACACGAAGTTGGTAGCAGCAATAATGATCGAAACCGCAGTCGAGTTCGAGAAACCGACAGATTGGAACATAGTGCCTGAGTAGTAAAGCAACGAGTTCCAACCACTGAATTGTTGCAAAGCCTGGAGAATAACAATAATAGCGAGTCCACGCAAGTTCGAAGGTCGACGGAATAGCTCAGCAAGGTTGTGCTCGAAAGAAATGAAGGCAGATCTCAGCTTCTTTCTGTACGGCACATCGTCACTGCTTGTGAGCGCACGAACAGGCATATCAGAGGTGATTTCGGCAATCTTGGCAGAGACTTGGCTTTGCGTGGCTCCCTTGTAGATCGTTCTAAGCACCTTCTGGGCCTCGTCATTCTTTCCACGAGACACCAAGTAACGAGGAGACTCGGGCATGAATGTGAAAACGCACAACTGTGTTGTAGACGGAATCAACGAGAGTCCAACCAAAATTCTCCATCCATTCGTGACGTGGGTTACACCAAAGCCAATTGCATATGCGACAAGCTGACCGAATGTCAATGAAAGAACGTTCATAATCACCAATCTACCACGGAACCTTGTGGGTGCCATTTCACTGAGGTACATCGGCGCCACAAGAGACGCAAAACCAACACCGAAACCCATAACAAATCGGCCACCAATCATCATCCAAAGCGAGTTGGCACCAGTTTGTAGGCCAGCACCAAGGATAAACATAAAGTTGGCAAATGTAATAACCCACTTTCGACCGAACGCATCAGCAACACTACCACCGATGAGGGCTGTAATAAGTGCACCCAACGAGGTGGCAGCAGTAATCAACTCCTTGTTTCCTGAACTAAGAGTAGTGTTTAGATCAGACTCTTTCATGATAACCAATGCACCTGAAATATAACCGGTGTCATAACCATTCATGAATCCGCAGAACGAGGTAAGACCAGCAATTAGGAATACCATCACTGAAGGATGCAGCGCGTCAATGGACTCATTAATGGCTCGAGCTTCAGAATCTTCTGGGAACGAGAAGTCATAGCCCGTTGGCCCGCCAATCTGGGATGATGTACTCGATGCAAAAGGCTGTTCGCCACCTCCTAGCTCGTTTTGCTGGTATGCAGATCCATCATCGTTTAAATCTATAGAGCTGTCAGGCATGCTTCGAGCATCAGCTTTCTGCTGGCTACTTTTGGACATACCTACTCTTCGTAATCCTTCGCTAAATTTCTTGAATTTCAATGAACCTCCCTTTCCTTGGTCGGCTGTTTCTATAGTGACTTGTGGCTCTTTGGGTTGACCCATTCTATGTTTGTATGATCAAAGAGAGCAATTGAATTGATTCGACGACGAACCACGTAGGATATATTCTAATGAAGAAGTATTCTTGGAGTTAGATCGCGTTGCGATGGTTGTCGAAATGGATGTACTCCTATACCTACTGATTTAAATCCAATTGCAATATGATTTGAACAGGGTGTGTGGATTCTGGTTGGGGTGAAAAATAAAGTGCAGGTTCGAGGGTTTTTGTCAAACCCAGATCCACCCAGATCTCGGTGGGTGTGGCTGTGCGTGCAAGAATGCATCGCTTTGAAGAGATTACAACTGAAGCTTTAAGGAAGCTGAGCATAACAAAATGACTTGTTTAATGAATAAAGGTTCATATTTATTGATTAGTATACGTTTGTTCTTAAATTTTCATCGCTTTCTCTGTTGAGTAGTACGTTCCGATCTTCACAGCAGTTCCTCGAGCCTAGTACTATAAGTAAGAGGGCTAGGTCGTAATATAGCATGTGAACAAAAAAAATAATGATAATCCTTGAGAGCTTACGAAAATAATGCGATAATGTGGGTCAAATGGTATTTTTCACTTGCGGTAAGGTAAACTTCTGTCGAGATTAAGCGCGGTGCCGCATCACTTACTGTATCAACGTCGATTCGTTGAGTAGAAATATAGGGTGGTATAATTAGGCTGCGCTTATTTTTTGTTTTCAATGCTGGCCCTTGTTCGTCATTCACAAGCATTCCCGATTATTCTTAGACTGTTGAGCTTAAATATATATTTTGTGCCTATGTATTTTCTTTCAGAGAATAACTAAGAGTGCGTAACTGCAGTAAATAAATAAATGTGAATAGATTAATTAATCGTTGGACTGGCCAACATGCAGAATGGTTGTGTAATTTTGGAAAGTGTGCAATCTCCTTTCGATTGCTGCTTGACTTCAAGCAACAATTAGTTGATTGCATGCAAAGCGAATGACTAGAATCAGCCATTTTAGTGGTTTAAATATTTGAACACCGCACCAGATGAGCCACATTGCAAACAGAACAACGTACTCGATCAGAATATAGAAGACGGAAGTGAGACAGCTGCCCTCTCGGCTCATAGTGAGCCGTTCCATACGTGACGAAACTTCACGGATCCGTCTGTTCAATGTCGAGTTGACTTCGCTGACCATCAAGTCAGTAGTTACTCGAAGCCCATCGAGATTTGAGGCGATTTCAGCATCAAGAAGTTGCTGGTCATTGACTATAGAATGCTCGACTTGGCTTAAGTATCTCATAAACTCAGCAACCATGTCGGTTTTAAGAGCATCGCTCATCTGTACAAAGTTGCATCCAGTATACGGGGAGGCCTTGGACTTGCACCGCTCATGTATGCTACGCGCATTCTCGCGACGAAGGATAATGCTATAATACGGGATGAGGAATTTCAGATCACAAGAAAGTCGATTTAACGTGCGTTCGTACGGATCCTTGCGGATATCTGCTATTGACTGCCTAAGACTGCCGAAACCCTGTGTTGGTTCAGAAAGCTCATCGCTACGAGCAACTTTCTCACGAACAGTGTCTTCGATATAGCTCTCTCCGCGAGAAATCGAGGCAGGTCTGGCTTTGGGACCAGAAAGTGGCTGCATTAAGTTTTGTGTCGAGTTTTGCAATGGACTTAGGGCCAGGCTATTGGTTGAGTTCTGAGCAGGGCTCTGAAGCTGCGACCCAAGAACCTTTTCTCGGCCTGAGTCGGATGTAATGGTTAACAGCGGTGTGTTATCAGAAACAGCGCTTCCCTGAGAATGCCTCGACTTCAATTTTGGGGCATTTTCGAGACTAGTTCCCACGACCGGTGATGACAACGCTCGCTCATTGTTTGCTTGAAGTGTATCTTCTTCCTCATCATCGATCACGGCTGAAGAGATCGTAGACAATGCTGAATGAGATGCAGTGGAACCTCGGGTGTTCACCTGAGTGAGAGCCTTCAAGTGGCCGTCGTCAGGCTGTGTTCCTGTGCTACTAGCCCTCCAGCGGTACAAGCGATTCCAGGTATCGGCAACGCTTGCAGTGTTTCTGCAGAATCGAGATCGGGCCCAAACTGGGTTGTCATAGTCTGCAACCTCGCCTTCGTGCTCCGAACTAAAGCTTCCCATCGGGCCGTCAATGATGGGCATACCATTAAAACTTCCATCGCTGCTTCCGGTGCGACTAGTCAGGCGGCTATTGGGTCCACTGTTTGGGTTGGTTACATTCCCGTAACCATGGTGTTTGTTCGGGTAATTCAGAGAATCGGTGGAAGTGCTGTATCTGTGCTGTGTGGAATTTTTCGGAGGTACCTCTTGGCCCGGTTCGCTGTGAGATGATCTGAGTCTATTAATTAGCTCAGTACATTCGGACTTAGGAAGACTACTAGTGGGTGCCTCCATGTTCCGGCCGTTGTGGCTCACTGCTTCCGGGGTCAGAAACGTATAGCTGGCACCCAAGGGTGAAACAGAGTGGCTACGCGAGTCTTCCGACTGGTATAATGGTCTAGGAGGGGTCATCATAACGTCGCCGCTGTTGTTGACACGTTCAGGAGACTCTGAGCTGAAATCTGCTCTGTCGAAGAGACCGACCTCTTTTCCAGACGACGACTTTCTTTGTTTCTTTTTCTGTTTGTGGGCCCGGATTCGTGAAGTTCGGAACCTCCACCGAGCATCTTGGATTTGCTCGCTAACGGGGATATGCCAGATATTCACCCTGCTTGGTTGTTTGGAAACCTTGGGTCGTTTCTTTCTGTCTCTCATGATCTGCAACGGGTTATACCGGTCATAGCCAGTTTCGTAAAGAGAGCAGTCGGCGAATTTGTCAAGCTGGGTGATGAATGATATGGAGCTGAATTTGAGATCCAGTTGGTTTCGTACTCTTTCTGCCTGCGACTTGATCAACGAGCGCTGGTCAGCAAAACTCGAGTTTCCCGGCATGCTAAGCTGGACAGTTTCTGAAGTATCCCGCTCATCGTATAAGTATTTGATTCGGGAAAGGAAACTTGCCAGTCGGTCCGCAGAAACGTCTGGAGGGTGACTGTCCTGATGAGAGAGGTCATGGCTCGAAGTGCCGTTTGGTATTGAGCGACTGTAGGATCCAATCGAGCTGGATCCCTCTGGGATCTGACTCAGGGATTGATCCGCGCTGGATCCACTGTGCGATTCGCCACTGTCGGTGCTGTGTCGTTGCTGCTGGCGCTGCTCTTGTTGCTGTACATCGCTGTTTCTATTGCTGTGGGCGCTGAATTCATTTCCTCGGTACTCGCCGGAATCTGTGGTGCTTGAATCGGTAGATGTGAAGTCTGTAGTCTCGCCACCGACATTCGTAGGGCTGCATTCCCTTGAGTATCCAGAAACAGGTCTATCAATATCCAATCGGTCTTTGGAGTATGCGGGATTGAACGGGTTCTTGACTCCAGGGATTTTACTGACTCCCTTAAAGCCCAATCGCTTGAGAAGCGGTATATTTGGGTCCTTGGCCCCTATTAGAGGACACAAGGTCTGCGTAGTCTCCATTGGGTTTGAAAACTAGGTCGACAAGTGTTGTATTAGAAGCGGTCAACTCAGTAATAGCTAAGCCTTAAACAGCCCCAACCAACTCAAAAAAAATTAAATACTCGAAGAGATTTTCCTCAGTACTTGGTTATGGTGGGATATGCCGAGAGCGGTCCAGAGGCTAATATGAGTCTCCGTAGTTATTAAAGTTTCGATTCCACTAAGTCGGAATTAAACGACTTACCAGAGTACTAATAGATATCGTTACTACCGCACCCCATGGATAGGGTGGTGCTAGTTCAAGAATTGACACATCTAGGGTTGGGTTAGGAAGTTGGCTTGGAAGTTTGGCATTTGAGATGCAGCAAAGCAGCGAGGGTTCAGAGTTCTTTGGAAATAGTAGCACTCTTCTTTTTAGATCAAAAATATATATAGTTTCGTGAGTATGAGGGTTCGAGCCATGGACGCGGGGTGAACAGTGTCGCGTTTGGCAAGAAGAAGACCGAGTTATTCTTTTTATATCTTTTTGTTTTTTACATATACATTAGCTATATTTGCGATGTTTTTTTTGGATTGGCATGTCTAAGGTCCGTGAGCAGTGAGCTCATACTGTGTGCGATTGCTTGTTTGGCGCCCTGATTTTTGCTAGTATGGGGGATGCGTGCGTGTGTGTATTTTTGCGTGCGTGCATCTGTATGTGTGCGTGAGACTGTTTTTCCCGGCCCTTTGTGTGTTTTTCCTCCTCAAGCAGTGGAGGAAGGGTTCTTGACACGGGCGCTAGGTTCGTCTATCTTTGAGAGCGCAAAGAGCAGAAATAGGGGATGAGGCTGTATACCATACCGGAATAATACGCAGATCGTCACGAACAAAATGCCGTTGTTTAGATCGTTGTATTCCATTTGTTTAGGCCCCCTTGCTGAACTCCCTCTCTGCGGCTTTCTGCTTCCCTGCTAGTCCTGCTCCCCCACATTCTCTGTCCACACCCTTTCCCCCCCTTTTTTCCCCCTCCCCCTTTTCTTGCACCTCCCTTGACAGATGAATAAGGCACCCACCCAACCTAGAATAGGAGAGGTAAGGTCCCAAGAAAGAACGCTCCCGAGTGCTTAGTCCCATACCATGGGTCCATATCATGGAGACTTGACTGGCCGGCTGGGTGAGGCCAGCTGGGTGAGGGCAGTTGATCCTCCCACGGGTTCCTCCCACCCAGCTGGCCCCGACCCAGGTAAGCACAGTGTAAGCTGGCGGTTGTTACACTAGCTAGTACTGTAGGCGTGAGCGGGTAGAGAGAAGCTGGAATACCAGAGCGTGTCCAAACAATGTATTATTTCGCACTTGTAGGCCCAGAGGATAAGAGTCTATACGAGGCCGAGTTTGGCGTGAGTAGACAGGGAGGCGAGAACCAGACGCCGTTTCCGCCATCCATACGAGAACTCAGCTCGTACATAGTGCATGCGTCGCTAGATGTAGTTGACGAAGTCCAGTGGACCACCCCGGCACTGTATTTGAGGGGGGTTGATAAATTCTATGGCTATGCTATCTCTGCATTCGTGACTCCGGGGAACGTACGGTTGCTGCTTCTTCATGAATCCAACAACGAAGAAGCGATCCGTCACTTCTTCCTAGACGCTTGGGACGCATACGTCAAAGCACTCCTATCGCCATTCTATAAACCCGGAGAACCTATTAAGAACCCGCATTTCGACACCAAGGTGAGACAGGTCGCCCGTAAATATTTATGAAACAAAACAAGACAAGACAAAACAAAACAAAACAAAACAAAACAAAACAAAACAAAACAAAACAAAACAAAGAAATCGATCCGCTCCAAAGGTTCGCGAACCTATACGGGGAACGCGCTCAGGAACGTATCGAAGCATGGCCCGATTGGAACCGTTATGAAAACTCTCACTGTTCTGCAAATTAGATCTAGATCTAATACCAGTTCTCGATCTAGTATTAGGTATAGAACTAGTGCAGATGCATAAATCCGCGTAAGGGAATCTTAAAGCAGATCGCCCTAACTCGTTGGATGTCTATCATATTTATATTGGACGCTTTTAACTTATTTATAGCCTTTAATTAATTTATCTTTATATGATCTCTTCATGCCTTGATCTCTCTATATGTACATATATATAGCCTGGATCCATGCTGCCCCCAACTAGGCCGAGGATCGAGCATGGATGGGTAGCATGTGACCCAGAAATGCTGGCTCCCACACCCATAGACCACAACCACCATAGACCCACCAGCGGATCGCCGATGGTATTTAGGAAGTAGCAGTCCCACATACACCTTGTTTAGTAGATTGTAGTGGTTCCCCATAATTATTTGGCGTGTAGCACATGTCGTTCAAATTCAACTGGAGGTTTTTCGACATCCAGGATTTACAGGCTCGGTGCACAGAGGCGCTCACCGAGTCAATTGCCCAAACCCGGCGTCCTCCAACCATAGTAGCTCCTATCCGAGCAGTTAATATCGACTTCGGCACGCAACCTCCGAAGCTGAAGTTTCACTCGATTCTTGCGGTGAGCTTGAACCGCACTCATATCGTTTTTGCACTTAAATACAAGGGCGATGCGACACTTACTATAGAGACAGAAGTACAAGCCAATGTGCTGGATGAGCCGCTCAATGATCCAAACTACCCTTCGTTCGTGAGACCAAAAGTACTAGGTGCTCTTGATGGGCTGCATCTGCCCTTTCGACTTATGATCAAAAGCATTGAACTCGATACGCTGGTTGATGTTGTTTACACGCCCGATGGAGTTGTGGTGAATTTCCAAGAAGACCCGCTGAAGCATTTAGAAGTCGAATCGTCTCTGGATAATTTCCCGTTTGCACACGCGATGATTAGCAGCATGCTGAAGCAGCAGCTCACAGTGAGCTTTTATGAGGATATCCCCGAGTCCGTGTGGACGAGCACAAGTCCTACTCGCCAGCCTCCCGACCCATTTTTCGGCTCGAGGCGTTGGTCTCAGCATCTGAAGAAATTCGTCCGCTTTGCATCTTACTTCATTTATACTTTTGTTCCTTCTACAAAGCCCAACATTAAGCCTTTTGACACTCTAGCTCTCAACCCCCGATCTACCAATTTAGCACCTCCTCGTGCTATACTCAATAGAGCCTGTTTGTCTCGGCACACGAGAGCCAAAGAGGCTGCAGACAATTTCCCTCCTATGGAGAAACTCGGCAAGTTTTTAGAAGAGAGTAGCTCAATATCGTCTTCAGCATCAAGCCTAGCTGGAACTGGGTTTGGCACCGAGGCTGGTTCTGAAATAGACACGGGATTTGAATCAGGGGTACAAAGACGCTCTAGACCAAAAAGACGAGTCATCAGTCTTCGGAATCTTCCAATTAATACAAACTTCAACTCGCCAAGCGCATCTCCTGCACCCCCAACACCTAGAAAACCCTCTCCTGGTCAAGTACGCTCTTCTCCTAAGGGCCCTGGCTATGGTCCTGGCTATGGCCCCAATGGCCCCAATTTGCGTGACAGTAATTCGGATACTGAAGAAAGTCGCAGCAGCAGCAGCTTGCATGACGGCAGCATGCATGACGGCAATATCCACAACCACAATGGCCAGAATCGCAATGGTTATAGTCACAATGAAGGCCCCCATAATGACAGTGGGGAGATTCAATCCGTTCAGGGACAACCTCAACAAGAAAAGTTACTTTCTGGTTACTCGAGATCGTATTCCCGATCTAGTTCTAGCAGGCGTGGAAGCAAGAACGGCAGCAAACACGCATCTCCAAAATATAGCCCAGGGCCTCCACGAACCCCGCTACTCCAATCAACAGAATATGCTGCTGCGTTGACCGATGACGATGATGATACTGATGGGTTTCAAATCCAGGCCCCAGACATACCTATGCTCCCTTCGGCCCTGAATTGGGAACATAGGAGGTTCTCAACTCCCGAGGAGGCCCAGCCTAGTCTGAGACAACGACCGTTCAACAAACACAGAACCTCGTCTCTTCAACCAGCCAAACCCCATTCATTCGACGGACCGAATCTTCGATCTCGCTCTCCGGTTATGCCTAGATCCCCCGGGCGGTACTCCTCAACTAACGACTTGATGAATAAATAATACTAAGTGAGACTAATAACGTATAGATTAAAGACATCAGCGTATTGTCGGTAGAACATATTGTATAAAAGATAGACTGCTCATACCTAAGATTAAAGCATCCTTGATGGCACCCTCATTGATACCTCCAAACAGGATGATTGGAGAAGCATCAGAGTTTATACCTGAATGAAAATGAATATGCAGCAGAAGATAATAAGCCCAGTAGACTCAAACTGCATAGACGGGTAGGTGTAGGGCAAATCAATAGTGCCTAGAATTGTATATTATCAATAAATAAATAAATAGCGAGGCTGTTTTCCGGTTTATAGCCATTCCTTCATTGCCCCGAGATAATTCGCAAGCTCCTCGACGTTTTTTCTTCGAGACTCAGCCTCTTCGGGTGTCAATTGCGTGTCATCCTCCTTGATCTGGCCTAGAACCCATGCCTCTTTAAGGTTCCGCGAGATCACAAGCATATCCTCGACAGCTCGAATGATTCCTGAAGTGGATGCTTCTATATCCGTCGTCTCAGCGGCTACCGTGGCGACACTTTTGTCTTTATTTGATGCCAATCGCACAAGCTTCAACTGGTTTGACAAAATCCTTGCCGTGGCATCGTCTACTTGATCCACTAATGCCTGTGCTCTTTGCTCACGAGTTGACATTTCTTTTTATTTCCGATCTATGACTGAGTTGCAGTTGCGAATTCAAACAGTATAAACGTTGCCTTTCTCGTATATTCCTTCGGACAATCGCTCCTCCCGTTCACTATAACAAGCTTATGGTAATAGCAGTGGTAATATTAGCAGTGGCTTTAGGCAGGGTGTTGTTGGTCAGAGTCAGGTGTTCAGCTGCTTAGACCTGACAGCGGGAGGACCTGACAGTGGGAGAAGGACCCGCCGTGCTTAAGGAATGGATGGATGGATTATTGACAGGGAGAGAGAGACGGCTTTGCCCTAGCCTCGAACCCTCTCGCTGCGTATACTCTCAGGTTCTCCAGATCAGTGTCCATAGAGAGTGTGGGGAAAGGCGCAGCTTGATTACACCATTAGTAGTTTCTACAACGAAGTTTTAAAGCTACACGAAAGCCAAGTTAGGGAGGCTAATTTTTTTTCAAATAGTGAAGAGTTTATTGTGAGATGGAATCGACTTTATTGTCTGACGTGCATAGAAGGTACAACCCGCTTCGCAAATCATGGGTTCTATGCTCTCCGCATCGTACTCAACGGCCTTGGCAAGGCCAGGAGGAGTCTGCGAACGGGCCCAAGAACCCGTCGTACGACCCGAAATGTTTTTTGTGTCCCGGTAATACTCGAGCCAATGGATCAAAGAACGAAGCGTACTCGTCTACTTTTATTTTCACCAACGACTACGCCGCAGTCAACAATGTAGGTGTTGATCTGCCCGACCAAGTCCAAGCCGATGAGAACAATTTATTTGTAGCAGAGCGTGTCAACGGAAGCTGTGCTGTTATTTGTTTTAGCCCCGACCATTCCGTTACAATGGCCAGCATGTCTGTTCCCGAGATCGTCCGGATCGTTGAGGCCTGGCAAAACATCTACAAGGACACGCGTGCGGACCCCGTTGCCAAATACTGCCAAATCTTCGAGAACAAAGGCAGTGCCATGGGATGCTCAAACCCACATCCTCACGGTCAATGCTGGATTACTAGCGTTGTACCTGATGAGCCTCAGATCGAGCACGAGGCATTGACCGAGTATTATCAAAAAAACAAATCCCATATGCTTGAGGACTATGTAAAGCAAGAGCTTGCCGTTGGCGACCGTGTTGTGGACCAAAACGAGAACTTCGTTGTAGTAGTTCCGTTCTGGGCCACTTGGCCATTTGAAACATTGCTTCTCTCCAAACGCCGAATTGCCTCGGTGGCAGAGCTTAATGAGGCCGAGAAACGCGATCTTGCTGAGATGCTCCACTCAATCACCGTCAGGTATGACAATGTGTTCAAGACATCGTTCCCCTACTCTATGGGGGTCCACCAAGCATTCACTAAGTATGCCGAGTCTGAGTTGGAGGTAGAGCACTTCTTAATCCACTTCTACCCCCCTCTGCTCAGATCGGCTACGGTTCGGAAGTTTTTGGTCGGTTTCGAATTACTCGGAATGCCTCAACGGGATATTACTCCGGAGTATGCAGCCGAGACTTTACGGCAACAAAGCCTCGTTCACTACTCACAAAAATAGGTTCGTGTCACCCCATGCCCGCACCTCACTATTTGTATGTATATATTGGTGTATGTATTTAACGCACTTATCTGCGTGGAATCACGAACAATTTATGTAGCTAAACGCGCATGCTTGTGCTTCTCAATCACTTTCACTTTACATCCGCTTCTAAAACCCGCCTATTAGTTGACATGTTCGTTGGGACCTAGCCCCGTCACGGACGCACCGGTAGCAACCTGCGTGGTCCCCCTTGCCCTTACTGTCGCTGAACCCAAACCACTCTATAAATATCAAGGTGTTGATCATTCGTTAAGGGGGCCAGAAACCGCCCGACTTTTTTTGATTGTAATTCTAAACATTACTCCAGCAAAATAAAAAAATTTGACATGTCGGTTCAGAACTACGAGACTGACGTACTTCAGCAGCACACTGACTCCACCCCAATTCTAGTTGCCCGCTTGGATCAGTGGAGACAATGTGTGCGTGTTGTGCAGCAATATGTCCAGGGCTACTACCAGGTCCACGCTGCCAACAGCTCCAATTTCGAGAAGACTTTGAAATCCATCAGTGATCTCCCTACTTTCGGTGGCGGTTCCTCTACTACTGAGGCTGGTGCCACTGGAAGCGAGTCTCAGCTCTCCAACGTATTCAAGGGCCTCCAATCCAATGTTAACATGCTTCTCCAGCGTAGCACTGCCACCACGAATGGCATCAAGTCCTCAATCCTTCCTGGACTTGACGACGTTTCTTCGGAGATCGAGAAACACTACAAGACCTTGCGCAACCAGGGCAACAAGGGTATCAAGGATATCGAGAAGAGCCGCGATCACACTCAGAAGCTTGTTGAGCACTTGGGACAGGTCACTTCGAGCTTCGGAACTCGTGCTCTTAGCCACAATGAGGATCCGTTGATTATCCACCGTCGCGTTCAAGCAGCTGTGGCTGAGCAGGTCGCTCGTGAGAACACTCAGGCTGAGGCTGCTCTTCACGTCCAGCAATCGTTCGCTTCTTTGGAGAACCACGTTGTTCAAACCATTCGCCACTCCCTTACTAGTTTGGCTACTATGAACGAGAGTTTTGACAAGAGCGAGACCGATGTCAATACTGATATCACCAACATGTTCAAGCAGATTGACATGAACAAGGAGTGGGAGATCTTCTCTAAGGCTAACTCCGAGAACTTGGTCCCTGCCACTAATTACCAGCGTGACCCGCGTAACGTCACCTTCGTCAACAAGACCCATGCTTCTACCAAGCCGGTTCTTGAGGGTCTGCTCAACCGTAAGGGTACTGTGCTCAAGTCTTACAACCAGGGTCACTACATTATCTCGCCCACTGGTTATATGTACCAATTCAAGAGCCCCGAGCCTGCACAGGAAGCTGCTCCCGAATTGAGCCTGTACTTGCCGGGATGCCAACTTAGCAAGAGCTCTAAGGCCGGTCAATACGTATTCAAGATTGTCGGCAAGGACGCTGGAAAGACCATCTCCACTCGTCACAAGTACGTCTTCAAGACAAACTCTCAGCAAGAGTTGGACACCTGGTACAGCGCCATCGCTCGTATCACTGGTAACGAGTCCACTGTTGATGAGGACAGTGACGCTGCCACTCCGACCGAGTCTCGACCTGAATCCCCGTCTCAGCCTCCGACTTCGCAGTTGGGTGGCGCTTCTCTTGACGAGCGTGCTACTGCTAACCCCACCACAGGTACTGCTACTGGTGCTTCTGCGGCTGCCCCCGCTGCTGCCCCCGCTGCTGCCCCCGCTGCTGCCCCTGCTGCTGATGTCCCCACCCCCACTGAGAGTCATGCGGCCGGTTTGACCCACACAGAGGTCCCTTCTGCGAGTGTTGCCTCTGCCGATGCTAATCCTCTCGCTCAGGCTCCGCAGGTCCACACTACTCCGGGCCCGAATGCTACTCAGCCTTAAGCATACCTCTAAGATGCCTCTGAAGCTGTACTATTCGTGCTGCTTGTGATATCTCCGGAAGCCTCCCGCATCTCCTAATAATACTTGATCCCTCTAAGGGCTTATAATCTTGGCTTCATTGGACAATAGTCTTTCTGTGTTTTATTAATTTTATATATACGCATTAATGTGTTTATCTTTTTACTGACAATATTATAGCTTTTCGCGTTTTGTCTGCTTCTTTCGTCACATATACATTCGTCGGACGGATGGGTAATCAGACGTCATCGTGCTATGTGAGCTACTCAGTATCGTCCGATTCCTCTAATGGTATAATGACCTCTTCTTTTGTCTTTATTTCGTTTATATACTGCTTTTGTTTGGTTCCCCCTTTTGAAAGTTTCATAGCATGCGTATAGATAGTACCTGTCCTAAATAGGAAAGTAGTTGCATTTCATCTCACCTTGATAACTACCAAACCTTACACTACACTTAATTGCTCATTCTAGATTGTTGTTTATTTGTTGTTTCCATTTTCAAACGTAGAAATTTGCTGGAAAAATACTGCTAAAGAAAGCGTGGTTTTACCGAAGCCTATTTACACGATGGGAAAGACAGCTTATATTCTATTGCGCGCACTAGCTGCTGTATTTGAGGATGACATTGATTTAATTACAGCCATGTTTGTAAATGAATTGCATTGTTTAGCTTCATTAATTCCTGGAACTAGCGCTTTTACCTTTAAATTTGAATCTCTCAATTTGCGCTGTGTAGTTGAAGGGCTAAACAGAATAGTAGCTCACCCACAGAAGATTCTTTCCCTGGCACACAGTTGGTTAACACATGCTACCACCGCATTGCAAAGTTTATGGTACAATGTAGGTCTATACCACAATGTTTCAAGCTCAGCATATTCAAGTGGTCCCTTGAAACCGCGTGAGTCGAATTTATCGATGTATCTAAATCGGGCTGGCAGATACTGGTGCGGATTACCCACGTACATGCGGCTGATAATACTTATGTTTATCGCAAATGAGGTCTATCGTTTCATAGAATTGGTGGAGAAAGAGATAAAAATATACTTCACAGCAAATCATGCTCAAGATGTTGGTAATTACTCAAATTTAAAGCCTCCATGCAGATCAATAAGCGTTGAACACAGCTGCAACATTCACAAGACGGAAACTGCGGCGTCAAAGCCTGAAATTGGTCCCAGAAAGCTAACGGAATATCTTAAGAAGGATAATCCGGCTGAGATTTCGGCGTTCGATTCTGTAAAAGTCTCACCCTTCAAAAGCTTTGAACAGAACCATAAATCTTGCACGTCCTTTTTTGAAGATGATAGTCTCGACATTGGCTTCCCTATCGCTTTGGATATGTGTGATGTGGAAAGCTCATTTATACCCAGATCTCTATACGACTCTATCAATTCCAAGACAGCCCCTGAATTCACATTTCCTGACTCTCTGACGCATTCCAAACCCGACCAGTGTACTAAAGAGACTCTAAGATGGTCTCTTCTAGATCTTGTTTTGATTGACATAGATGAGTTCGCTGATAACTTTCGCAAATTTGATTTGGGTCTTCCGTATACTATCAAGCCAAAGGATTCAGCATCTATCGTTTCAATAAGCCAATTCATTGATGACTCCTATAAATACGTTAACGGGCTTCACAAGGCATTTGCATATTGCCATGAAATCTTCTGTAAAATACGGAAAGCTGTGAATACAATAAATGAAACCGAAGGAAAACTCTCGGAACTAGATACCACGAATATCTTGCGCCTGAATTCTAGAATGGTAGCCTTCTTCGGGTATCTGAGGTCGCAATATGGGTTCGAGTACTATAAACTTCTCAATGATATGGACGCGGTCCGGCGAAAAACTGATGGACTTTCTGAATATTGCGCTCGACTTTTGAAAGATCCTCGAAAGTTCGTCTCAGTAGTAAAACAAACAACATGGTACTTCGAGCATAAGAACGTTATATATTCTCGACTTCTCTTTGAAGCTTTCGGAATTATCAGGGATTATAATGAAGTCCGCGAACGCCTTGTGGCACAGAGTAGTGTAGAAAGGGCGCTGTATCAAAAAGAGTCGAAAGTCTTAGCATAGGAGACGGACAAAATATATGAGACTCAGAATGAAGAAGAGGGGGGGGGGGACAAAATAAAGAAGAAGTAAGGGAAAAGACGAAATCATTAAATTAATGTGAATATCAGAATTAGCCGAAGCTATTATATACAGGTAAATTGTATTCCATGTTTTCACATATTGAAAATCCTAAAAATGTCTAAACAACCTCAGGAAGCGCCGGCATTCACTGCTGGCTGGTTTTCTGGTTCGTAGTTCCGAACTTCTGTAGAATCTAGATACAAGGTTTCCCGCACAGACTCACTAAGTTGCTTTGCAGACCTGGAACTGTACCAAACCTGCCAGACTCTGTACATCGCTAACACGAGAACACCGCAGGACACGGGGAAGCTTGATTTCTTAACAAGACCCACCTGCTCAAGACCTGCTTGCCAAATGAAAAAGTCAGCAGTAGCAATTGCATTGCACCACACTAGCGAGTAGAGATTACCGATGAAGAATAACGTCAAGTTCAAAACCAGCGAGAACAAGCTAACAAGTATAGAGCGAGAATTTGGGGAGAAAACGAGCCAATGGTCCCATGAACTGTATGAATTGAGACTCAGAATGTAGAATGCTATAGCCCAAAAGGCTGCGGGAAGAGTGTCTGCTTTCTTGGGCTGCGGTAGATCGCCAAATATAGTCATGAACCTCACGCAGAGCTCCAACTCTCTAGGGGCAAACCGACGAAGAGAGAGCGCATATACAGGCAAGCAAACGGTGAGACCAGTCAATGTCAGGATAATGTCATTGCGAATTTCTTTACCGAAAATGGTTTTGTCCGCGAAACGTCCCACTTGCAAAGGAATTAGCGTGAACATGAATGTAATGACTGTGATGAATGACCACGAAAGGGCCGCTAACAAGGCAATACGGTATTGGAAGTGAGGCGGGCGCCAAACAAGAGTGTACTTAGAAAGCTCGTTGGGCTGAACGCCAGTTTTACCATCCAATCTTTCGTTGTCTTTTGTAACGGGGATGAACAAGTTGAGGCTTCTTCGCGGACGCAGCGGGAAATCCACAGGGGCACGAACGAAGCAACCAGCGCTTGTATCTCCTTTAGAAAGTTTTTCATTTTCCTCATCTGTCAGCTCCCGAGGGATGGCGAAAAGCCATGATTCGAGGTCCAGAGTCTTTGCGATAACGCTAAACATCCTAAGCCAAACCCGCTCAGTCAACCACAAAGATAACACATTCTTTAACTTTTTACCAGATCTGGTAAGGGGGACTGAAAAGGAGCTTAATATAACGATGAACGGCCATAGCTTTAAACATTTATCTCCGGGCCAGTAAGTGACCTCGAGCGGCCACGAAGAAGGCTCAAGCAATCTCAACAGGAGGCAAGCAGAGCCAATGCCAAAGAAAATGAAGGAGCCATAAATAGCAGCTGAAACACTGATGCGGCGTAATTGTTTGGGTAGAGATAAAAGCATGATCGAGCGCATGAAATATACAGCATCGTTATCGTGCAAAAAGAAAAGAACACCCTTTCTGAAAAACTTGCGGCATGCACCTACAAAGATCTGGAACCCATGCATGTACAGATATCCACTGAGCCATTGAAGGAAGTAGGTCCAATACGGGTGCTCCTTGTACTTATCCCAGTGCCACGACCACGAAGGCGTAATCGGGAGAACAGCAACGTGAAGCAAGATTCCGCAAAACTGAGGGAATACGAGTGTTTCAATCATAGTCATCAGCAGAGTCTTGATTACAGCATATGCCTGATAACCAACAATGACGAGGTTCTTACCCCAGTTTCTTTTTAGCAACATTTTCATGTTGTAAAGAATTGACAGTCTAATAGTTGTCAGCACAATACACTGGACAGTGCCAATGAGGATTATGTGGCCTAAGACACCTTGGGGCACACCACCTAGAACAGATCTGATTGAATCCGATACATAAGGAGGCATATTAAGAGCTCTGGCTAAGCTGATCATTGCTGACATAGAGAAATGCTTGAAGAGTAATGATGGCCAGTAGAAGGAAGGATATGAGGAGGCCAGAGTTCCAAAGAAGACTAACGCGGAGAGGAATCCCGGTAGAACGACATTGTTGGGCCCGCCAAACAGATCTACCAAGAGACGGCGCAAGAACACGCCTAATTCTTCAGCACCCTCATCATCATCGATATTACCGGCCAGTTCGTCTTCCTCCATGCGAACTACATGCTCCGGCCTTAAGTCCTCGTATATGTCACTCCTAGGCGTGAATTCTACGGGTTCTTCAGGGTCCTGAACTGGCTGGCCGTCCTGAGAATGGCCCGGGACCTCCTGGAGAGTGTTATTATTATGAGGGTGGAGATCAGCCAGCAGGTCCTCATCATCGCCCTGATCCATGTGAGACATTTCACCGAGTTCAATATGTTCAAGATCGTGCAGCAGGGCTTGCTCGTTAAGGACCCACATTGCCATGAACCAGCAGAAGAGCACGGAGCAGATGAACCCGACCATAAGAAGGATTCCATTGATCCAAGCGGATGTGAATTCGGACTGGGGAATAACCAATGACAAAACGGAGTCCAGCATGGGAATTAGAGACCGTCGAGGCGGCTTCTGTTTTATTCTTCTTATGAGCTCGCCATAGCTTGCTTGGAAATCGTTGAGCATTGAAGGAGAACGCTCAGTGAATATGACAGCAAATTCCAGCATATATTTGGCGAAGACAGCGAGAAAACTGACCATGAGAACGCCCCTAACAATGTAGTAAATGACATGATAATTATCCCGCAGAGATCGGGTAGTATAGAGCAAATAGTCATTCAGTGGGAGTTCATCGGCCATTCCAGGCTTATATCTCTTGCGGAGAACGTAGCTTGTGCCACAGACGTCACATCTGGTGCGGACTCTGGCATGCTGGAGCCATTCCAATAGACATTCCTGATGCACGTACTTTATGGATCCAGAACAGCGGCACGGATGGAAAAGAGGCTCTTCCGGAGTCTCTTCGCCCCTACAAATACGACAGACGTCTTCGTTCATGGAGTCGTAAATGGGATTCGAGACGGGGGCTCTTAAATCTAAGAGAGTTCAAGGGATTGGTATAAATATATAAAATAGATTTATAAAGGCCTAGTTGTCCTGTCCCTCCATGATTCTTATAAATCCTTTTTTTTGTCCCACTACCCTCGATCGCCAGAATAATAGCTGCCATTCAGTCTTCACACGTATATCGTTGGGACGTTTGCAGCACACCACCACGCCGTTACCACCACCGTTACAATCAGGCACACTGCTACACTAATAACACAAATTACACTAATAACACTAATTACGCTAGTAATACTAATAACACCAGGCACACTAATTACACTAGTAATACTAGTAATACTTATTACTTTAATAACACCAGGCACACCAGTAACGCTAGTAACATTAAATACAACCCTCGCCATACCACCGTCCCGGCTACGGTCGCTAGGCACTATTCTCCACACACATTCCTAAGCAGCCACGACAAAGTCCACCCAAGCCTCTTCCGTGTGCACACCCTAACAGGTTCCCAACAGCCTTAACTAGCACAACTAATCAACACAGCCAACTAGCACAAGCAGGAAAGATACAGCTTCCCAGCCCAAACACTGCCAGACTTTCAGGCCATCACTGTATTACCTTACCTTAGTACTTACCTTAGTACTTACCTTAGTACTTTACTTTACTAGTAAGACAACAAAGCGGTGCAAAGCAAGTTATTAACTCGGCCAGCATACCAATTAAGGAATAAGAGATTCTTCAGTTACTTTGTTGATCAGAATGTCGAGATTGAAACCTACGAGAATTAAGCTGACTGCCGAGGACGTGTCTCAGTTCGATCATGCAAAGAACGAGTCTGCAGGATCCGCGCGAAAAGACGGAATTCTTTCCGAGGTGCCAATGCCCACATTAAACGATCCGAGTAAGTCATTCATACCGTCTAGATTCAACAGCACACCGGTAATACCGCGGCCAAGCAACTAGCAGCTTGGAAGGACAAGCCATCATGCATATACTCTATCTAATGATCAATTGATGAACGACTAGTAAGGTCGCAATAGATACCTGCATTATATCTACAGGAGCTTTAATAATGAGTTATAGAACTAGTCGGAGATGCTCAGAACAGCTGCACGCACCAAGCTGAACAGTACTCTCTGTCTCTGTCTCTGTCTCTATTCATATATCATGGTCACGTGTGATGCTTCGTGTGAAGACCATGTTATCCATTGCCAAGGCAGTATGAGTCAGAAATGGACGCAATTCTAATTCTATAGAGTCTAGCCGATTCTAATATGTCATGATGTTTTAATATAAACACCGCATAATGGAAATAGTGTATGTATACATTACCTCTTTGGCTGTGTCTCTTTGGCTGTGTCTCTTTGGCTTTGACAGTGGGTGCGAGGGTGCGTGTGACCGTACCCTAAGGTTTATTAGCGACGCGATCTGACCTTCTCACTAAACGCGTTATATTTCTGAAATAATAACAAACACGGGTTAAGCAAAAATAAAGATGCCTCCAAACGCAGCTAAAAAGCAGAAGCTCAACACCGAAGACACGTCTGTGACGATTAGCGCCTCGGAATGTGTTACGTTCGATACGCTAATTGAGTCTGAGTACCCCGTGGATCTTATCATTGAGAATCTTTTGAGAATGCTCAATTACGACAGCTTACAAGGTATTGGCGAAATAGTTTCATTGGCCGTTCGTTGCTCTGGATGCGAGACCCATTTCGAGCTCAATTCTGAATACTCGACTTCCGACATTACCGATCTCGTAGACCAGATAGAGTCCGGGTGTATTAATTCAGAGCTTGGCTGCCCTGCTGCTTTTCCGCTGCAGAAAAAAGACCTAGTGAAACGAGTTTCCCAAGTTCTAAAAACAGCTACGTCTTCATTGTACGATTCAGCAAATTACGATGTTCTGGTTTATTGTTCTCAATTAGTCGCTGGCCTCTCAGCCGCCCGTCTCCAGTCGCTTCGGTTCGTGGCTACCACATTCGCCGGAGTAATGGCATCTGCCTATCCCAGTACTAGCGAAGAGACTCAGCAAGAAGACGAACTTGCTCAATCTGGTCGGGATACTCTTATTCGTGCATTGACGGTTCGATGCTCAGATATTGCGCCTACTATCAGAAGACAAGCTGTTACTGACCTTGGCAAGGATATCCCAGCAGAGGTTGCGAGAGCTTTGAATGATGTAAACAAATCCGTTCGCCTATCTGCATTGCGCACTTTAGGATCACTGACTCTTAACAATGCAGACTCCGAAACATCTACCCTCTCTGCTGACCTGGAAGCCACCAATGAACGGATTGAGCAAATGGCTTGCGAGGACGTCGATATGTCTATTCGTAGATCTGCTCTTCGTTATTTGATTGCCAAGAATATCATGGTTGAAACTGCTAGTATGAGTGGCATGCTTCAAGACGACGATGAGGTTTCGCGAAAGCTGGCGGCAGAGCTCATAGTTGTAAAACACTCTAGTTCGACCTCGTCTCCTCAAGTATTGTTAGTTGAACTGGCAGATCTTGTCGGAACGAACCATACCGCTGCAATGGCCGTGGCTCATGGACTAGAGAGCGTTAGAGGCCAATTCCATGCACAGTGGCCCGTGCAAATGGCCATTACTCTTACTGTAGACTACGAGAAGGAATCTCGAAGAACAAAACTGGCTGCGTCCAAGAAACAGGAGTACAAGCTGCTGGCGTCAGAGCTCAATAAGGACCGTACTGTGCTCGGTTTGCTGGGACTCGTTCATGCTGCCATTAGCATTCCTAGTATTGGAAGCGCATCCTTGCTTGAGTATATTTCCCCTCTTATCCATAAAATGCAACACAGCGAGGATCTGCTGGCTAAAACTATTGCTGCTTTCGCTCAACTTCAATTTGAACCCTTGATGGCACGCACGGAGTCTGAAAAGCAGTCAACATACTTGTTTGAAATGTGCCGTGACATATTCATGGATCGCAGCGATAGCAGGAAAGTTATTGAAGCTGTAGGCCTAGTTTTCGGAGCTATGCCCGAAGCGAAACGCATTCATCTACTAGAAGATATCCATCAAGACCTGAGAATCAAATTGGCCAGGCTGCTTGGGCCCCGTGGTAACTACACTAAGGAAAAGAAAACACATATAGACTTGGTTGTTCTGCAACTTATCGTGATTGGTCGATACGTTGACATCTCCGATCTTGCTAAACTACCTATCTGGGAAGGTCTTGCTAACGGAGACGAGCAAATCCTACAGCTCGTCCGAGCCATTGGTATGAAAGGTGATGCTTCCCTGGTTAAGACTACGGTTCAGAAGCTTAGCGAGCGGGGGTCCGGGCCGGCTGTTGATGATATATTGAGAGTTCTCGTTGCTGCAAAGATGCGTGGGATTGATGTAAGTACCGAACTTCCATTTGATATCAATGAAATCGGTCCAAAGTCAGAAACCACATGGAGAGCAGCGGTTGCGGCGGGCGTCATCTAGCTTGAGTACGAGAAGATTTTTTATTTATAATATTTAATTGATGAACTAAATATTTACTTACTTCGTTGAGTTTAATTATACTTTATATCTTTGGGGAACTGGGCTCTTTTTTTTTAGAACTTCTTTTAGTTTTTCCTTTTTTGATTCTTTTAGCAAATTTTTTTTTTGAGAGATTGGTTTTATATGGAGAGAATGTGATCTTATATAAAATGAAAAGCAGTTGAGAATTCTATGAGTTTTCTTTTGAATGTTTTGCAAGACTGATTAGAGACTCTAACTCTCCACTCTTTTCGCACATTCCGAAGAAAATACTTTCTTTATCCTGCAACAGATTATACGGGTGGTCGAATTGAATAACTTCGCCCTTTTCTAAGACCAGAATGAGATCGTAATCAGCAATCGTGCGAAGACGATGAGCAATTGTCAAAATCGTAGACTCACTGAACGAGTCTCGGATAGTTGTTTGAATAAGTGCGTCAGTTTCATAATCAATTGATGCAGTAGCCTCATCGAGAAGAAGGATCTTGGGTTCCTTGAGGATCGCTCGAGAAAGACATAATAGCTGTCGTTGACCCTGGCTGAGATTGCGACCACCTTCACTAACAGAATGCGTCAAGTCGAAGAATGGGTTGGAATTTTCGGAACTGTTAGCGTTGGCCGCGGCATTCGCTGCAGCTGCAGAGGCAGCTGTGGTTCCCTGGGGCACAAGGTGAGCGTTGCCCAAAGCCTTGAAGATTTGGTCGTCAGAGTACTCGCCGAACAAGTCGATATTGGATCGAAGGCTTCCCTTGAACAGAGTAGGGTCCTGAGGAATAATCGAAAGACCAGTTCGCAAGTCTTCTAAACCAATGGTCGTGATGTCAATATCGTCGATAACGACCGTACCACCTGCTGGCTCAAGCATACGAAGCAAAGCTGTAATAATTGTTGACTTACCTGCACCGGTACGACCAACAACACCGACCTTTTTACCACCTGGAATCTTGAATGAAGCATCCTTAATGACCATGGGCAACTCATCCGCATACCGTAAACTCAAATTCTTGAACTCAACGTTACCCTTTGATGGCCAGCCACTCGGGGGACGAGACTCAGGGATGATTCCCGGTGCCTCTTGTTCAATCTCCAAATACTCAGTAACACGTTCGACAGAGTTCATAGAGACTTCGCACGAGGCATACATGCGTACAATCCAAAGAATACAATCACCGAAGTAGGTTGAGAAAGAAAGTGAGATTCCTGCCATGCCGGGATCAATGAAGTCGGCGCTAGCAACAATAAAGGCAGCTGCCAATACGCAAACAATCAATGAAAGAATTGAGCACCAGAAAGATAGCCAACGATTTGATACCCACAGCCAGAAGTAAGGACGGTGCGTTTGATCAACGTACTTCCAGTTCGAGAAAATAAAGCGTTCAGTATCACCGTACGCACGAATAACCACAGATCCGGAGAGAGTCTCGCCAAACTGCTGGAAAATAGGAGAGCGTGTTGTCGACTCAATTCTCTTGAGCTCCCTTGCAGCTGCTAAATAGGCTCTTCCAATAAGCGTGAATAAATAGACGATAATAATAGCCATGGGAATCAGAATAGGAGTCACATAACTTACAATGAAAGTAACCTGGAGTCCATCGACAACAGAAATTACAAACCAAAGCAAGTTAGCACTAATCTCTTGGTCGATAACCTCCATATCTTTAGAGAAACGGTTTACGATACGGCCTGACGGAGTAGAATCATGGAATCGAGTCTTTGCATGAACAACAGATAACAGTAGCTTACGGAAAATCTTTCGCGCAGCTCTCAAACCTCCGTAGTAGATGATGTACTCCCGTAAAAGTGCCGACACGATTTGGGCAAGACCGATTAGCGCGTACCCTATGCTGTAATACCTGAGGTTTGCAAGTGTACCTTCATCAATCGTTCCATGACCAAATGATACAGTGTGGAGATGGGTATCAACGTTGTAAAGCGGGTTTAGAGCCAATTTGACGGCACTCAAGTAAGTTACTGGAGATTGATCGCCAACAGGATCGCCACCACTGGCAGCCCACAGCTTAACCCACCATGACTCCAAGTATTCAATGAAAGGGACCAAAATTGCAAGGAATCCAGCAAGCATCAATCCTCTCTTGTTCGCGAGTTCGGCAATGAAATTTGTATACGTCTTGAGAGGAATACGTCCAGTTGCACGGCCTTCCTCTTCATGTGCTGCATCCGTCACATCTTCGTCAACCACTGTAGGGGGTTCATGTCCTGGTCTTTCCGACTCGTTGGCAATTTTTGCCATCTCAACAAGATCGGTAGCAGACTGGGTTCGACTAGCTGCGGAAGACTGTGCGGTTCGGTTGACCAATTCGTCCTGTCCGAGGTGTCCGGAAGCAGCAACCTCAGAAGGCGAACCTTGAGCAACGACTTTTCCATTTGAAAGAACAGCTACATATGCAGCCTTACCAATAGTCAGCGCAATGTTGTGAGAAACGAGGATTACAGTACGATTTTTAGCCAACGGTCCATTGAGGGCATTGTTGTACAAACCCTCTGCGGTGTGGGAGTCCACAGCACTCAAGCAGTCATCAAGAATCAAATGGCGAGAATTTGAATAGATTGCTCGGGCCAGCGACACACGTTGTTTTTGTCCACCGCTGAGGGCTATTCCTTTATCACCAATCAGAGTTTGGTCACCTTTATCCAGAATGTCAAGATCACGTTTCAGCTCGCAAGCATCGAGGACATCGTTGTATCTCTTTTTGTTGAACTTGTGGGCAAACAAAATATTGTTTTTGATCGTGTCATTCACTAGCCAAGCTTCCTGGGGACAGTAGGCCACACTATTTGCCAATCCTGTATCCTTATCAACAGCCACAGTACGTCGGTTACCCTCAGGCAAGTACACATGGCCGCTCTCTTTCTTCATTTCACCGAGCAATGCGAGAAGCAAAGAAGTTTTGCCAGAACCAGTCTGTCCGACGATAACGTTCAAATCTTCAGGGACAAACTTGACATTGATGTCCCGTAGTTTAAACGCTTCATTCGAATCGTTGTTATGATTCTCGCGAGAGTTTGAGGTTGACCAGGTGAATGTGGCATTGTCAAATCCAATGATTTCGTCACCATTGATCTGTTTAGGATCCTCAAGTTGTTCATACTTAGGAGTATCGTCAGAGTTCAAATATTGCTGAATACGGCTCATAGAAACGATGGTACTGCTGAACTCAGTGAAGATGAAGGCAAGTTCATTCAGCGGCATACGCATGATGTTGAAAATCGACAAAGAGGTGAAAGCAATAGAGGTTGTGAGCTGACCGCCTTGGTAGCGCACAAAACACCAGAAAGAAGAGATGACAACAAGGATAGGGACCACGAAGAACGCGAAACCATTTGCAATCCAGTAGATATAGCGCCACAACAAAAGATTGAGTTCTTCGTCTCGAATCTTAAGAACCTTGTCAGTAAAACGACGCTCCCAAGCATAAAACTTGACAACACGGATAGCTTCGAGCAATTCGTTGGTTTTCTCAATTCTTCGATCAGTAACGGCCATCAATTGGTCCTGAACCTTGTTGAGTCGCTTAGCAAGGATAACGTTCAATGGGGTGATCGCAATCATTGTCAAAATAGAGACAAACGCGGACCATCCAATGATACTGTAGAGGAAGAAAATAGACAATACAACAAGAAGCGGGGTTGCCGGCACGTCATGGAGGTATGCAGCAAAGTCAGCGACCTTGAATGCATCGACGCTCATCAAGTTAATTACAGCACCGGTATTGGAGCTATCGAAAATGCGGTTATCCTCAGCATCTTCATCTCCATCCTTATTGGAGTCGTTGCTTGATGAATTGGCATCGGTGTTGTCATCATCTTGTTTCTTGGACTTGGTTTTAGATTTGGCGGTTCTCTGGAAAATGGCCTTGTTGTAAACATATCCAATAATTAGCGAACGAATTCCAACGCTGAGTTTTCTGCCTTGATAGAAAGCCTGGTTGGAGAAAACGTTGCTCAATAGATAAGTGATACCCAAAGCAAACACATAGCCCCAGGCTACGCGCTTGGGGACTTCACGCTTCTCCAAAAACTCCAAAATCTTCTGGATAAGAACTGTCGGGGTCAATTTCAAGAACGAGGCGCTGCATCCGTAGAAAATGTTTAGAACAATTGGTTTTCGCAAAGTGATAACCATTCTCCAAAAGAAGGACATTTTCTCGGGAAGAAGCTTCGAGACACGTAAGAAGTTGAATACGTGATCGTCCTCAGAAAGGTCGAGAACGTCATCATTTTCGAGAGGTTTTCGCTGAGCATCACGAAGCATTTCGAAACACCAGCTGCAAGACATGGCTCTCAATAAGGAACTGGTCGGCTCGGTCGAGGGGATGGTACCGTGAGAATTTACTCCCCGAGTAGTATAGAGCCTTGCAGCTTTATCACCAATGGGTGAAGTAAATAGGATAAGCCAGTTTGCGAAGCTGACAATCAACAGTACAGTCGTGAATTTAGAAACTTTGGACGATATAGGGTAACTGAACTGGGAATACCAATTGAGAGCAAAAATAGAGCTGAAGAGAGTGTAAATGTATGCCTGCTGTGCGAAAGGGCTTCCAACAAGAGGTTTCACTTGAGCCCAACGAGACATTCGGTACACAGAGAGGATCAAGGTGTAAATTGCTAGCACAGATAAAAGTTTTGGAACCTTGGGAGCATACATGTCGTAGTGATTTCGGTATTTGTCGTCAGTTTGCAACAGTATAATAAAAACAGTTTGTATGATATTCAAAACTAGCTCGGAAACAAGTCTTAATCTATCACCAATGGATCGAGTGCGGAGAATGATCTGGGCATTCTCATCGGGGACACCCTTGGGATGGAAAACAGTAACCTTCGGGTCCTCATCTTCGTATTTTGGATCAGGTTTACCAAAATAATACTGCAAAAGAGAGAAAATTGTGTACATAGCAGCGCCAAGTAGCAACAAGTTCAACGGATAGAACTCGAGATAGCGCTGCCGATGACAATTTTCAAAGTCGTCATAATTCCAGAAATTTCCCGGGCAGTTGCCCCAGGTAACACTGGAATTCGCAGGTGGTATCATAAATCTAATTATGAATTCTGGATCTGTTGTAAACCCCGCACCTGGACGAAACACTTTTATATGATGAAAAAAAGTAAAGTAATTCAAATGATCGCTATCTATCTCACATACACGTATAGGGTAAGGTTCGAAAAACGATGACTGCAGATTGGAGCACTATAAGGGTAAGGACTAGTTTCTACTTAGGTCTTGCCAACCTCACGAAATATTCACACCTTTAGGGAAGGCCGCTATCTTTCCAGTGGGTGGGTGGATTAGTATGGGAATATGGCGGTGTAAAGGGCAGAGGGGAGAACCTACCGAAGAGGAAGGAAGAGAGCTTACAAATATATAGATAAGCCGAAGAAGCTTGAGAGGTGGGAGAAAGACGGAAAGAGACGGAGAGATTGAGCGAGGGATCCTCGGCCTTTAGCCATATGGTGTAATGAAATATATACTAGCAGTATGGTGTGACTTCTGAGCTGATTCCTTGGCGAGCACGTTTTATGGCAGGGTGTTTAGTGACTGTGTACGCAGGCGGCATATCTAGCAACCAGCCTAAAAGTTCGAGAGCCACAACCACTCGAAGCAGCTTCATTCTTTTCTCTGTTGGACTAGAGAAGCGCTATCAAAAACAGGTGCTTGAGCGAATTGAGGTTATAGGTTCTAATTTATTAAACTAACCAAGGTATCCTTAGAATGCAATATACCTTGGCGTACCTGGGACTATGTGCAGTGACCATTGCACTGCTGGTATTTCTCAATGCCACCCAGCCGTTTGTTTTATCACAGATTTTCGGGCTCCACCAGAATGGATCGGTGAGTGGAGCACTTGCACTCGTTGACGAGATCGTGTCATTGAGCCTGGCGCCATTATGGGGTGCCTTGAGTGACAAAACGGGCACACGGTTCTGTGCCGTCGCAGGACTCTTGATCATGGCTTCCAGCTTAGCCATCTACCCGACAGTTCCATCAGTCTATCCTGGGCTACTTATGGCTCGGGGCCTATTCTCTGTCGGTGCCTCTGCTTGTGTATCTATGATTACTGCTGCATTAGCTGAATTGAGTCTCTTGGCGGGGGCTTCGGCACCTAACTCTAGAGCCAGCTTCTCAGAGACCAATTCTGTATATTCAGATTATGATGACAATGGATACGGTAGAGAGAGGCATGCGGGTGAAAGACGTGAGGGTACTGCAGGTTTCGACGATGAGGATGATGGAGACCAAACTGTGCCCTTGTTTGAATCCCCTGTTGCTGACGAAATGTTCGACGCCGTACTTTCTACGCCTAGACCGAATGGTAAACTAGCAGGTATGGCTGGGTTTGCCTCCGGAATTGGAGCTGTAGTAGCAGTTTCTGTTCTTCTGCCACTACCAACGAGATTGGATGGAGGCGGGCCAGATGGAATCAAGGGTGCATTCACCATTGTTGCACTGATCACTGTTATCATATCTATTATCCTGCTCTTCACGCTCTATCAAAACCCTGCTCGCGGTGTGCGTTCTTTCCTCACTGGAAGTGAGAATGTGTCTATTTTCGACGAGGCTGCTGCTGATGCTGGAGGTTCAGTGATGTCGTACCTCGAACTATTGAGTGATGGGTTCATGAACGCGCGATCAGACAAGCGTCTTCAAGTTGCTTACTTTGGAAGTCTAGTGGCCCGGTCTGCAAGCGTCGTTCTCGCCCTTTTTGTACCTCTATGGGTCAACCAGTGGTACTATGACCATGATAAATGCTCTATCAATGATCCCAAAGGATGCCATGAAGCTATCACTCAAGCCGCTATCCTTACGGGGCTTGCAAACACAATGATGCTACTCGCTGCTCCTTTTGTAGGCTGGGCTGGTGACCGATATGGTTCTGTAAAGGTGCTGGGTTGGAGCTCTTTTGTTGGTATGCTCGCAATGCTCGGCTTCTTGTTTACCGACAATGTGTCTGGTGGCATTCCAGTTCTTGTGTGCTGCTTAATCGGTGCGTCGCAAATTGGTGTGGTCACAATGTCCATGTCCATGTCTACTGATAAGCGACGAGTCGCTGGAGGAAGTGTCGCAGGCGTCTACTCTCTATGTGGAAGTTTAGGTATTCTATTAGTGACCCAAATCGGCGGTCCACTTGCGGATATCTGGATCAAGTCGCCTTTCATAGTAATGGCGGTGTTATTTGCTGTATTGATAGGAGTATCCCTCAGATTGGCCTCTCGCACGGCACTAAGAAGCATGCGATCAGCTGTCTCCTTGCACTAACTTGAAGAGAAAGTACCTGTATATAGAGAAGGTCTATCTATTCTTATTATAGTTGTTTACAATGCCCCTGTTTTTATTTACTTTCGTGCATTCAATAATCCCTGGCCGTTGTTTATAACTCTAATTCTTCGAAGTTTCGACATGCGTGCCTTGATAAGTATAGGACACATGTACCCTTGACCTTAATCTACCCGCACCTTTTTTTTGGTAGATCTTGACACAATAAAATCCATTATCATAAGATCAGCAGAAAAAACCCTTTTCCCTTTTTTTCTCTCCATACGTCTTATCAAGAGTCATAACGATGAAGATTCTGATTGTCGGCAACGGTGGCCGTGAGCATGCTCTTGCATGGAAACTCAGCCAGAGCCCTAAAGTCGAGGCGATCTACGTAGCTCCGGGTAATGGTGGAACAGAGCTTGTTCCTCGCACCCACAACGTCCCGATCAGCTCATCGGCTGAAAACTTCGGGAAACTTGCTCAGTTTGCAGTGGAAAAGCAAATCGATTTGGTTATCCCTGGTCCTGAGCAACCATTGGTCGAGGGCATTACCTCTCACTTCACCAAGGTTGGAATTCCTGTCTTTGGTCCGAGTGAGAAGGCTGCTAAGATGGAGGGCTCTAAGACTTATTCCAAGGACTTCATGGCCAAGCACAACATTCCTACTGCTCAGTTCGGTAACTTCAAGGACTTTGAGAAGGCCACTGAATACTTGAAGTCTGTTGATCACAAGGTCGTTATTAAAGCTGATGGCTTGGCTGGCGGCAAAGGTGTATTGATGCCCGAGACCAAGGAGGAAGCCCAGAGTGCTTTGGACGAAATGATGAAGCAGCGTGCTTTCGGTAGTGCTGGTGATGAAATCGTAATTGAGGAATGCCTTGAGGGTGACGAGTTGTCTATCCTGGCACTCAGCGATGGCTATACCATCATTGACCTCCCTCCTGCTCAGGACCACAAGCGAGCCCTCAATGGAGACACTGGTCTCAATACTGGTGGTATGGGTGCCTATGCTCCGGCTCCTATTGCTACCCCTGCGGTCATTGAGGAGATTCGTTCCACTATTCTCGAGCCTACTATCAAGGGCATGCGTCAAGATGGAATTCCGTTCTGCGGTGTTCTCTTTGTTGGAATTATGCTCACCAAGTCCGGTCCTAAGGTTCTTGAGTATAATGTCCGCTTCGGTGATCCTGAAACCCAGACTGTGCTCGGCCTTCTTAAGACTGACTTAGCCGAGATCATGTTGGCCACTGCTGAGCACCGTTTGGACGCCATCAACGTCGAGATTTCCTCTGGTTACGGTGCTACCGTCGTTCTTGCTGCTGGCGGCTACCCAGAGAAGTACAACAAGGGAGACGAAATTACTTACTCTGATCTTCCTAAGAATGTCGAGGTGTTCCATGCTGGAACTGCTAAATCTGCTGATGGAAAGATTACCACTGCTGGTGGCCGTGTCCTTGCTGTTACCGCATGGGCTGATACTCTTCGTGGAGCTGTTGATTTGGCTTACCAAGGAGTCGATAAGGTTCATTTCAAGGACCGCCATTTCCGCACTGATATTGCCCACCGCGCATTCCGTGACGCTGATAAGGCTACTGCTGCATCAGGAACTGCCATCACTTATGAGAGTGCCGGTGTTTCTGTTGATGCCGGTAACAAGTTTGTTGAGCAGATCAAGCAGAAGGTCAAGTCTACTCGTCGTTCCGGTGCTGAGGCCTCTATCGGAGGTTTCGGTGGTGTCTTCGACCTTAAGGCCACTGGTTACACTGATCCCCTGCTCGTATCTGCCACCGATGGTGTTGGTACTAAGCTCATGATTGCCCAAAGCTTGGATAAGCATGATACCGTTGGTATTGATCTTGTTGCCATGAATGTGAACGACTTGATCGTTCAAGGTGCTGAGCCCCTTTTCTTCCTTGACTACTATGCCTCTGGTCACCTTGTTGCTGAGACCGCTGCTGCTTTTGTAAGCGGTGTTGCTGATGGCTGTATTGAATCTGGTTGTGCTCTTGTTGGTGGTGAGACTGCTGAGATGCCCGGCCTTTATAGTGGTTCTGACTACGATACCAATGGCACCTGCGTTGGTGCAGTGGAGCGCAACGATATTCTGCCGCGTATCTCTGAGATGGAAGAAGGCAATGTCTTGTTAGGATTGGCTTCTTCGGGTGTCCACTCGAATGGTTTCTCATTGGTCCGCAAGATTCTTGAAAGCAGTCGTGTTGACTTCGCTGACCCAGCTCCGTGGGACCCTTCTACTAGCGCTGGCCTCAGCCTTCTTACGCCCACCAGAATTTATGTGAAGGCAGTTCTTGCTGCTCTCAAAAAGGTTCCGGGATCCATTCTTGGCTTGGCCCACATTACTGGCGGTGGACTCGTTGAGAATGTTCCAAGAGTGCTTCCTGAGCATCTGGATGCTCATGTCGATGTGAAGTCTTGGGATCTTCCTGAGATCTTTAGCTGGCTTGGCAAGGCCGGTCGTGTTCCGCCTGCTGACATCAGTAAGACTCTGAACATGGGTATCGGTATGGTCGTCGTTGTTAAGGCCGATGCTGCTGAAGAGGTTTCTAAGATCTTTGCCGAATCTCAATCCGTATACACAATTGGAAAACTCACCAAGGGTACTGGAAAGTGCGAACTCTCCAACTTGGATAGCTGGTATTAAGCCCAGGGTCAAGGCTAAGTTCTTGGTAAATATATATTTAGATCTAATAAACATAAAACAATATACACAACATATTCTATGCAATATTTAGAAACAACAGATAGGAGGAGCAAGATAGTTGGACGCGGTGGACAGTTCATACATGAGTGGAACCCCGCCCCCCAGTCTCTCTTTCTTTAAGGATTATTTCCGTAATTGAATCGTACAAGCTTTTTATAAACAGATGAGGAGATTTCTTCCAAGTCTCGAGTCGAGATTTTCTGATTTTGGGCTCCTAATTGATAACCGTATTTCACAGAACCTCGAGTCATTGAGAGAACTGCTTTCAAGTCCACTGAAACAGGGGAGAAAAACGCACTTCGTGCAGCTGCTTCTGCGCTTATGCGTTGTTTGGGGTCCAGATATAGGCAGTTTCTGATAACTTCATGTAAAACTAAAGGGACTGGAGCGTTGGTTGATGAGGTTGTGAAATGCTCAATTTCCTCGAGCTCGGAGTTCTCAGCTTTATACAAATAGCTGCGATCATTGAATGGGTAAGTTTGATACACCATCTCGTAAAGAATTATCCCGCATCCCCAAATATCGCTAGCTTTAGTGACCTTATAGTCGTGTTCAGCAAGTCTCAAGGTCTCAGGTGCCATGTACAAGAGCGTTCCTATGGCGCTTTTCCTATGTATGCTGCATGTATGTTCGGGAACAGGATTGGCTATTCCAAAATCACATAGTTTAAGTGATCCATTTACAATAATAAAGTTAGCTGGCTTCAGGTCAGAATGCACAATGTTACGGCTATGGATCTCTGCCACCGCTTTTAATATTTGACCGCCCCAGTACCTGATTGCATCAATATCCAGGGGCTTGGTAGCATCTTTGCAAACGGTAAGGATTTGACGCAAATCTCCGATCCCCAACTCCATAAGAATATAAATATGGTCACTTAAAGGTTCGACTTTGTACGCTAGTAATTGAATGACATAGTCCACATTAACCAGTGATTCGAGGATTTTGACTTCTTTGAGGAGATTGGCTTTGATTTCTTCTTGACCGTTTTTAGGAACATTCACCACTTTCAGAGCATACTTTTTCTTGGAGACCGAATCGGTCACTGTGTAAACGGAGGAGAATCCCCCCTGTCCTATAGCGGGTCCGTACTCAATTACAAAAGAACCAATTGACATTTGCTTTTTGGTATCACCCGTGATATTAGGTGAAGGTAGGTATTCCAGATGTGCCACATTTGGAGGGTGAACATTTGGAGGGTGAACGGCTAGAACCATGGAATCCGACACCGATCTTCGCTGTAGAACTTTGTGTACCCTTGAAGCGGCGGCTGCGGCGTCTTTTGGTCTTCTTTTCAATGGGGTAAGCGCATTATACCTCAATTGAGACTCCGCTGGTTTTATTCGAAGATTAGGACTCATAGAACTGTTGCGGCGTCTAATAAGCACTCGAGGGATATTGTCTAGCGTATCATCATCATACAAACCCGGACTATTTCCCGGACTCGAAGGCGAATTAGAGAGCCCATATTGACTATAAATGGTTTGACGCCGGCTCATAAGGATTTCAACTTGTCCTTTTATTTGTTCTTTTTTCTTGTTTCTATGTATGTAACTGAAAATAGCTAGTATTTCGCTAGTCTGTTTACTGTCGTGGGTTAGCGAAAATGCGTACAGGGTTGGGGACTACAACAGGTGCCTGCATTTCGCTAAAGGCATTAAACGAGGCAGCGGGGATATAAGCATTTTTAGGGATTATAGATCGTTTATAGCCTTTCATTGTGGTAGTAAATTGTATATTTGTGCACCATGGTCCTGGTTCTGGGTATTCTATGTACTCACAGGGGTGTGTATAAATGTATGACGACTATTACCCATTAGCCATACTCACGTCTCTTAGTCTAAGAATTCTGCTACACAAGCTGATCAGCCTGCACAAACCACACTGACACGAAGACAAGCAACAAGATCATAAAAACATAGGGAGAAAAAGAAAAAAAAAAAATTAATTACGCTATGAGGCATAGGCAGAAGCGCATTAGGAGGTAATTTAACGTTTTTGGAGACAGGTTTGGTGTGTTTAATTCACTTAACTTGCAAATGACATTAGCCTTTAGATAAAGATAAGATATATAATGGGTGTTTTTACTCCTGGACCTTCTGCGAACCACGGAGAAGACCAGTACGGCGGGCAGCAATAAGACCGACCTTCTGACCCGGGACAGCGCCACGCGGGATAGTAGAGGCCTTACCAATGTGCTGGTGGTTACCACCACCGTGAGGGTGATCGACCGGGTTCATGGCAACACCACGAGTACGGGGCCAAGAGTTGCGCTTGACCTTATACTTGTGGTAAGCGTTACCAGCCTTAAGAAGGGGCTTGTCAATACGGCCACCGCCAGCAACAACACCGACGACACCACGGGCCTCGCTGTTGATGATCTTCTTAGCACCAGATGGGAGCTTGACACGGGTCTTGTTGTCCTCCGGGTTGTGACCAATGACAATGACGTAGTTACCGGAAGTACGGGCAAGAGCACCACGGTCACCGACCTTGTCCTCAACGTTGGACATGATGGTACCCTCAGGGACAGAGCCGAGCGGCAAGATGTTGCCGATGGCGAGCTGAGCCTTCTTACCGGCGTAAACGAACTGACCAGTGTAAAGACCCTCGTTAGCAATGAAGGTCTCAGTGCGGGTCTTGTACTGGTACGGGTCACGGAAGACGACCTTGGCAAGCGGGGCACCACGACCCGGGTCGTGGATGATCTCCTTCACGAGACCGCGGGCGTAACCGTGTCTCTCAGCGTAATCAAGAGTACGGAGCTTAGCAGCACCCTTTCTCAGACGGGTGTGGGCCTGGAAAATGGCACTGTGCTTTCTTTGCGCTCTAATAACACGACCCATGGTTTGACAAAAAAAGTGTGGAAAATCCTAGCACTTGAATAATGAGCCTGTGATACTGCCTTCCTCAGTAAGCGTCGTCGGGCAACTCAGTTGGGACTTTCACCTTACCCTGGTCTTTGCACGGTGTGGGCCGCGTGGTACGACAGCGTAGTTAATCGGGACATGTTCTTAGGTAAGCCCTAACTGGTACCCTAGACTTGTAAGCAGGTTGGTTCTCCCCTGATGAGTAATTGAACCCGCAACCGTTACCCCAACCTCTGCCACAAATCCAGCTGGGACCGGAGCTTGGCCTGGGACTTGGGACTCGGGACTTGGGACTTGGGACTGGGACTGGGACAGAGACATGGAGGTCCTGCTCGTGCTTTAGTCTGACAAAGAGCGGGACCTTGAGGAAAGAACGGGGGATCGCGGGGAGAGGAAGCGAGTTATTGACCTTGCCCCTATCCGAATTAGTGCATACAATGAATGCATTGCATTTATAAAGATGGGGTAGTTTTACTATCGCCAGATAGACACACGATCCGATCGTGTATTAAAAAAACAAACATACGAGATCCAGCGTTCTATGAACGCATTTAAATGGAAACTTTGTGCACCTGTTAGACAATATTCATGGGAAATTCATTTTACAACCTGTACATATATAGAGTTACATAGGAATACACACACATGAAAGCATGATGAGAACCAAGGAGTCATCACCAAGCCAGTAGTGGTATAGTTGAGATGCTTCATATTACTGAAAGTTGCTCTTTATTAACTTTTTCTCTTTGTGTTGGGGATTACTCCTGAGTTTCAACATGCTCGACCTGTGGCTGGACCTGAGTGTCGGCCTTGTTCTGGTCCTCTTCAAGAGGCTCAGCGGCATCGGCTGGTGTCTCTTCTCTAACACGGCTACGGCCGGCTTGTGGGTTCAACGTGGAGCCACGGACTTCTTTACCCGTAAGAACCTCAATGGCCTTCTGTTGGTCCTCCTCGCGAACGTCGATCAAGGCCAATGTGTATTCAGGAAGCGTCACAGAACGGCGAGCCTTGCGGCCACCCTTCTGAATCTTACGGCTCGGCAAGTGCTTGAGACTGATCTCAACAGAGTCAAAGTCAGGAAGAAGTGCCCGCAATTCTTCCACGGTGGCCTCGGCCGGCAGTCTCACAGCGACTCTACCCGGCTGAGGAACAACCTTTATTCTCGGCCGCGGTGTTTGATTCTTTTTGTTTTTGGTCTGTTTTGGTTTACCAGCTTCGTTATTCGGCGAAGCCTCATTAGAACTGGTAGATTCGGGGTTGGGTTCCGATGTCGGATCGTTGCTGGTTTCAGTGCTGTTCTCAGCGCCAGCTCGAGCAGCCTTCTGCTTCTTACTGGCACGCTTCTTCTGCTTCTTTCCACTCGACTCCGTGGCTTCGCCGTTGTTTTGCTGCTCAGGCTGCTGCTCTCCCTCAGGCTTGCTTCCCTCGGAGCCGCTGGTCTTCTTAGAACCTCTTCGTCTGTTCTTTCGAGTGCTATCAAGCAAATCAATGAATTTGAGTCTGGGCTCAGGCTTAGATTGTTGCTCTTCCTTGGGCTTCTCCTCAGCCTCAGCCTCAGGTTTCGCCTCACTTGCGGATGCTTCGGCCGGGGTCTCGCCATCCTTAGACTCCTCATTGACCGGTGTAGCAGCCTTCGGGGACTTCTGTTTCTTCGGGGGTTGGTTCTCCCTGTACCACTCAAGAACGAATTCCTGGGCCTTGGTTTTCTCAGCCAGGTTCTTGGCGACTATGTAAAGGTTTCTGCGGAAGCTGGGCTTTCCGAAAAAGAAGCGAGCATCGACTCCACGTTCGGCAGCATCGTCAATCAGCTGTTTCAAACTGATTCTACCGCTAATACCCTTAACGAGGACTTTGGGAGCACCGGCGAGCTCGGGGGCAGCTCCGTTGGATGCGGGAACGGGTGTTTCTGGGGATGGGCTAGACATTATTACGTCGTGTTCTGAAGTAGTTTGGTTAATACTAAGGTTTCCTCACACACAAATAGATCAATTTGTTATTGGCGCAACTGTTGCACACTTGTTGGATTAGTGGTGGTGGTGGGGGAAAGAAAAGGAGAAACCTTGAGATGGTGATCACTGCTTGCTTATATTACTCTGGTGTTCCCTGTCGAACGATGCGTGTCAACAACCGCCAGAAACCTCAACGACCCAGACGGTTCCTTACCCTATGCTGTAAGCCGACGTATGGCCTGCATAAGGTTATCCGTGTCCCCCTGATTAGAAAGTATGCGAGAACAAGATACGTTTGTTGACCTATTGCTTGATCCAGACTTCATGTATGAACAGCGAATGTGTGTGTGGGGGAAGAGTATGGAGCCGGACCTATGTAACTGGTCTAATTAGCAGCTTTATTAACATCAAATAACTTATATTATTATTGGGTGATATGTGAACTGAGGGATGGGTCGAGGAATGATTAGGAGGAGTTCCTGATCCTGACTGGGGGCCGTCGCCCCGCTAAGGCCTGACCGTTAGCGACAATCCACACCCCAGAGAACCTGGACCGATCCCATACCTGGTGATCATACCACCATGTCCTAAGGGTTCGGGCGGATTCGGGAATGCACTGAACCGAACGGTACAGAACAGTGCAGAACGGTGCAGAACTTGCGTAGTTGCGGTATAGGCAAGCCCGTTGATCTATCGGGGACTGCTGTTAGAAGTACTACATATCCGATCTGGTGATAATTTAGGACACGACATTCAGAAAATATCTAGGAACACTCAAAGAGCATTTTCTATTCAATAATCTTGATCCGTCGAAATCACAATCCGTGTTGCTTTTTCTCACGCTACAAGTAGCTTATTTATATGTTTTAAGAGACACTAAATGCATCACATAATAGATAGCCAAGGAACATCGGCAAAAGTGCATGTCACACAGGTACCGGCGTATCCTTTAAGCGGAAATAATAAAAAATAGATTTGTATTTGTGGGGGTGGTTATTCAAACTGCAGTGTGTTTGGCATAACCGGTTTAGGCAGACGCAGCAGCAGCCTTGGCAGCACGCTGCTCGGCGAGAGCCTTGACGTTGCCAAGGACGGCCCAACGGTGGTTACGACGGAACTTAGCGTCGACACCCTTCATGGAAGGGTAACGGAACTGCTTAGGCTTCTTGATTCCGTTCTTGTGAGCCTTCTTGTTCTGGTTATGGTTCGTATGGTTCTTGGACTTAGACATTTTGAAATGTGCAGTAAGTTAAAGAGAATCCGCAGGATCTTTTGTTCTCCAGTGCCTGCCTACTAGGGAGCGAGGGCTGAATTTTAATCACGTGTCCACAACATACGTCCAAAAATTGCGATGTGGGTCATCACACCTTGTAGGTCTTGCGCGTAGCTTGATTCGTTTGTTATGTAATATGGGACCCTAAGCCCTCTATGAAAATGAGATCCTTAGTAGTGCCTACCAGCTCCTGGGTAATTAGACATCAGTACCAGCAGTGGCGGCACCAGCAGCACCAGCAGTGGCAGCACCGGCACCAGCGACAGGCTAAGGTTATCACCGACGGGGAGGGAAGCACAGTTTCAATCAGTGTATGTGATCCACAGTGATTACTTAGAATGTGGAGGGTACAATAGACTGTTCATATGCATGAATGTGTGGAGTGGGGGCCTTTATTTTATATAACATATATGTTGGATCTATGTAATTTATTCTGTACAGATCTGCTGTGCAAGAAGAATCCATATGTGTCAATTTATTCATTCATTGATTCTGTATCTACTTCAATTGGTCTCATCTTTATTAGTTCCATGTCTGATATTGATATCCACTATCCAAGTAGTATACAAAGTTTGTGAGAGGCAAATTAAATTCTTTTATCCGATCTTAGTATTTTATAAATTATAGTATAAAAAGACGCTCTAATGAATCTTCTTTATTTTCATGTGTTCTAAAGAGATCAACCTGGATATGTTCAGGATGACCTGGTGACTCTTCATTTCCTGATATGTTCTTGTTATGTTTTGGTTGGTTTCGTTTTTGGTATGCCTTTTTGGATCTAGGACATGCTCTTTACTTTAGCTTCGAAAACAAAACAGGAGCAATGTTATCGTTCAAGCAATGCTGGAGGTGGAAGAATTCCTCAATACAGTCCTCCTTGTATTCGCGGTCCTCGTAGTCGGGTTCCTCCTGAGCCTTGGTTACACGCTCAACGCACTCATCGAAGTGGTGCTTGAATGGGTGGCAGACAGTTTCAGTGTACTTCTCGCGAAGAGAATCAAGGGGATCAACAAGTTCGTCCTCGTCCTCGTCATCGTCGTCCTCATCCTCATCTTCCTCGTCTTCATCGTCACCGTCTCCATCTTCCTTCTCGTCATCTCCACCTTCCTCGCTGTCTTCAGCACTCTCGTCGCTGCCCTCATCTTCGGACTTATCTTCGTCTTCCTCCTTGGAATCTTCCTGGGATTCCTCGGGAGCATCCTCGGCGTGCTCATCCTCGCTCTCTTCGGCATAAGCAACCGATGGGAAGAAAGTCTCTTTGAAATCAGACCACGCAGATGACAAGCCAGACATGATAAATATCTAATAACTGCACGGTCGGCGTCCGTTTAGTGTCGAAATTAATTCCACTAGGTTTGAGATGTTTAATAATACGTAATATGCCCACGTACTATTGGTTCTTCAGATAGCCATATCGTGTGTACTCTGCAGTGCTAGGAAGAGATCGATGCACGAGAAAAATATCACTTAGATCCGCCCTAACCTCGTGGTCTATCTATTGGCATATATGTACATGTTTGTTCGATACGTATAATACTATTGTCTTAACGAAAAAAATTAGCTTATTCCAATTAGACAGTATATTAGCATGCTACTTTGATGCTAATATCCCGTGATTCTACCAGAGTTGACCCAGTAATGTCTTAACACAGTTACATTCTACCCATATGCCTACCTGCATGTTCATTGTTATGCCCGCTCTTCAATACCCGTCTAGGCAGTTTGATTGAAATAGCCCGGTGAGTTGGGGCTATTTACCAGGAACCAATCTCTTCTGCCCAAAAGTTTTATAGTATAATAGCGGGAGAACACTGAGTACACTCCCATAGTTGTTGGTAGGAATAGTGCGAACCTTGAGGAACAGGATTGTTTCGAAAATGAAAGACACCAAAGTGCTGAGAACACCTATTATAATGCAAGCTACTATTAGCTTCTTTTTTCTTTCGGTGTGTACTCGGAGGGTTTCTCTAATTGACCCATGTTCCTACTAGTGTTTGGTGGTACAGTGTTGGTGGTTATTATTATATTTTTGTGATATGGGCGGCGGATCTTTTATAGATAGTATGTATATATATCCATCGTAATAATCTGGAGGAGATTCGGGAAATTGCCTTTTGGCGATCAATCTGAAAAGGTTTCAAGGCGACACGTTTCGAAGGGCTTGTTAAATCGTGCAACGGGTGCAGTGTATGTAAATCATCTATGTGCGCATTTTCCGGAAACGTAACCTGAGCCCATGAAAGTCCGAAATTCCAATCCTTTGTTCTAGGGGTCTGGTGGGTTTGGTTATTCAACTACATGGTTCGCGAATTTAGAAAAGACGCATTATATTCCTACTTGGTGAGCGCTACCAAATACTAGATTTACTTTGTCATGCATACAACATGATGTATACCGTATTCTGTGTGCAATGGTGGTTTTTACTATAACTCGCCCTAAATTGCCGTCAGATGCACTTCCGATTTTGTTGGGGCAAGGGTATGTATAGTTTCTCCGCAATGCGGGTTCACTAATCTACTTGTTCCACAGCTTCTACCGGTGGTCGATTAAAGCCATAGCATGAATAAATTATCCATGAGAATTGCTGATGATTTCGCATGAATCAGCACTTTGGCGATTTTAAACTGTAATTATTCGAAATTGTATAACACTAGATAGTTACTTGGGGTTGCGCTGTAGCGTGCACCATATTGTAGGGTGGTACGATAGTTATACCACACGCTGATAAACCTCGAGATTATAAGTCTTATAATCTCGAGGTTTAAAGCTCATCATGAGAGTAACCGTAATGATCGGTGTCATCATTACCTGAGTACTTGCCTTTTTTGAATTTACCACAGGGATTGAGTGCTATGAGTTTGTTAACGCCAGAATATCCATTCTGTTTACCGTATATTCCAACATAGCCATTCACGTCCACATTTGCACCCCTCACAGATGTTGAGAAACTAAAACCCAGTTTGTCCTTGTATAGCTTGTTTTTAGCTACAACATTGAAAACCTCCCAATATATATCATCCTTTGTAACACCATGCCCCGTGGATGCAAAATTGTTGTCTTGAACGTTGTTTAAGCACGTACTGGATACCGGCACCATAGATCCATCTGGCGAAGCTTCCTCATCGTAAGAGCTTTCAAACCATTCATTGTCGCTTCGCTTCGAGACTGCGAGCCTAGACCCTCCAGCATCTGCATCACGTACATAGGCCTCAAGGTTGAATAAGCCTGTCTCCGCCAACAGCTCGTTTTGCTGTGAGACCTGAGCAGCGAAGTTTCCAACAGAGTACGCTATAAGCTTTTTCTGTTTCGCCTTAAGTGCTCTACTGGTAAGTGCATGAGAAACGGATGCTAAGGTAGCAATCATTCCGGTGATGCATCCACCGATAGTCCAAGCATCCACTGTATTGCCGCCAATACCATAATCGACACATGACTTGAGGCCATAAACTGTTCCTGCAATCCCAGCGGCTTGTTTAATACCTCCAATCGTAATTGTCACCCAATAGAGATAATCTATATCTATCTGTGGATGCATTTCAAGCTCCATCAGAATAGTCCTATGAAAATCACCGACCCAGTGGCCGGGGTCACCAGCTAAGCCACAATTGTTGGTAACATTTCCCATTAAAATCGACATTTGTTCTTGTGCGGTAAGAGTTTCGTTACCTAAATTGTAGCAAGTATCATCGAAGGTGAAGTCAGGCAAAACTATTTGCAAGCTCACATTTTGATGATGAATTTCAGTCTCGCTTGGTTTAAAAACGCAATGTGTTTGGTCTCTAGGATAGTAGTGTTGGAAAAATACCTGTCCAGCATGGCGTTCGTTACATCTAGCTGAATAGCCGGGGCTCCCATTTCCATAGCCTTAGCCAGAGGAATTGACCCAACCATCCAAATTAGAGTACACCCAAAGATGAAAGTTACAGTAATATTAGCAAGTGCTGTTTTTATCGCTGTTATTATCAACTTTTCATCCGGCGAAGCGTTGAACGGAATTTCCGGTTTGTACCACATGGCCAATAAAATAAAACAAGTTTCTGGAATAGGTGAACTGATATGAGCTTTTAAGTTAAATATTTTGGAATTTCCTCCGAATCATTACATGCCCGAAGCATGGGTGTACGTGCATATGCATAGGCCGGCCGAATGAGTGATTTATTCAGTGACACTGCGATACATGACCGCGTGTTAGCAGCACTTAAACACAGTTCCACATTGAGAATAGTGCCTCCTACGCCTTCCAAAAATGTATAGTTATGGTTATAAAAAAAAAGAAACTGGCATTGAAAAGTTTCATAAATTCCGGGCTGATTTCGGATTCTGAATTGTCTGGGTACGGGTGCTGCATGTGTTATATAGCCGGGTGAAATAGTATGGGCAGGGGTTGTGGTGCGGGTCCAATCTTCGCAAGCGAAGAAGAACTCTACGCTAAGGTGAAACTACAAGTATTTTGGACTGGGAACCCCCCCCCCCAGCTGTACGAATGTCTAAGTAGCACATTGACCTTAATCTCCCGGAGGTTTTCAATGATTTAAACGGTTCCATGCTCAACACAGCCTCATCTATGAATATTAGACAAGGATAGGATTCGCCCTAACCTCGCGTTTATCTACTGGCATATGTGCATGTTTGTTTGTCAAGTACGTGTGTATTGTATGAATAGAAAAGTTAGCTAATACCAATTAAGCAGTACAGCAGTATGCTATTTAGGTGCTAACATCTTGCGATTCTACCAGAATCGACTCCGAAATGTCTTAACTCGGCTCCTTCCATATATATATCCGCATGTTCTGAATAGAATATCCGCTCCTCAATACCGTCTAGGCAGTTTGATTGAAATGTCCCAAACCGAAAACGGCATCATTTGCTAGAAACTAATTTCCGCCCTGAATGTTTATCGTATAACTGTAACAAGAAAGCGAATACCCCTGGATGGTTTCCGGTAGGAATAGTGCGAACCTTGAGAAACATGATTGTTCCGAATGTGAAAGACACCAAAGTGCTGAGAACACCCATTATAACACATATTAATATAAGTCTTTTTTCTCTCTGAGTAAAGTTGGAGGGCTTCTCTGATTTGTCCATGCTTCTACAGTGTTGGTGGTTATTATACCATTGTAATACTCAGCATGGGCGGATCTTTTATACATAGTTACTTTATGTCGTGGTGGAAGCGACTCGGAAAATTACAATTGCACAATCAATCTAAGAGGGTTCTCAAAGCAGCGCGTTTCAAAGGCATGCTGGAAGCTGCACTGTACGTAAACCATCAATATAAGTTATGCATGCGTTTTCCGGAAACGAAACCTTAGCCTATGAAAGCCCAAACCCCCCGTTTTATTTATCAAGGGGTTTAATTATTCAACTACATACTGCACGAATCTATAAAAGACGCATTATATTCCAACTTGGTGAACGTTACCAAATACTAAACTCGCTTCATTCTACTTTGCTGTTTGCTGGTTGGCGTGTTTGCTTCGCCATGTCAGCTGCAGGAAGATTTCTAATGCAACAATTGATCACTATATGGAAACTTAGCATGTTTGCTACTGTATACTGCTCAGTATTGATATTTATGATAACTCGCCCTAGATTGCCATCAGATGCACTTCCGATTTAATCCAGAAAAGGGTATGCACATTTTCTCCGCGAAGCCGGTTCACTAATACACTTGTTCCTAGCTTTTACCTATGGTAGATTAGAACCATTAAGTGGATAAACTAGATTAATCTCAGGGTTTAAGCTCATCATGAGAGTAACCGTAATGATAGGTGTCGCCGTTACCTGAGTACTTGCCTGTTTTGAATTTAATACAGGAATTGAGTGCTATGTATTGTTTGTTTTTAGCTAGAATAATAAAAACTTCCCGATATATTTGTCCGTTGTAACACCATGCCCCGTGGATGTAAAATTGTTGTCCTAGGTAACAATAATTCCGGTGATGCGTCCTTGTTCCTCATTGGGATCGATGCTGCTAAACTCTTGCAAAATTGTGTGGCTATATCGATTTAAAAAAAAAAAAAAAACTGGCATTGAGAAGCTTCATAAATTCCGGGCTAATTTCGGATCCTGAATTATCTGGGTACGGGTGCTGCATGTGTTATACAGTCGGGAGGAAGGGTGTAGGCAAGAGGTATATGTAAATGTGGGTCCAGTTCTCGCAGTGGAAGAACTCTAGGCTATAACAGACTTTTCGGTTTATGCGGCCGAGAATCCAGCATTGCGAATCTATTCCTACTGCTAAGTCAATTGTTACACCCGACATGGCCTCATCTACGAATATTAGACAATTATATATGCAGTATACAGGTACGGGACAGGAAAGAGGTCCCAGATCAGCATATTCTTGCCGGATCAGTCATGATCCGCCCCAAGCACGTATCCCTCAAAGTATTCGGGCATCTGAACCATGCAAAGGAAGACCGTTCCATGTGCTAATTGAGTTTTTTAGCAGAAATCTCAGCATATGAATCACCTAAAGGCGTCGAACTATTCACTCACAGTATACATACATGTATGGAATTTGTAAGCATGATTTTAGTGTAATATGTTTCCTGGGATCCTGTCTAAAATCAATTAACTATTGACAATTCAGGGAAATATATTAATTGGCTTGTTGCATAGTAGACGATAGAGTCTTCTGTTAGATTAGAGGGTGGTGCGTCTTCGAGTATCAGTAGTAAGCGCGAGACTTTGAATATGGCGAGCAGTTCAGGATACTGCTAGTAGCACACACACCCAGCTTTCTCGTTCCTCTCTCCTCCTGGCTCTTGTTTGTTTGATAAGGGGTTTATTCACCAAACGTTGCATTCATACTCATTCGACTAGATATAGAAACTAGGAATCGGAGATGACAGACGAATTGTCGGACCTCGTTCAAGTCGCAGTGGTGAGCATGCTGCCGCTGCAGTTTGGCCTTCACATGGGCATTTTAAACGCGCCTATGGATTACATGGGATGTAAAGGCGTAGAGGGTGAGTCTCAGGACTGTATTCCTGGCTGGAGCCCGGCCATTCCCAGCAGTATTTACGCATTAGGTGGCCTGTTGGGCAGTGCTATCTCGGGCCCGGTGATCAACAAGTACGGGCTGCGTAAGGTGTTTTTCCTGTACGCAGGGATCTTTGTTATTGGCTCTCTGCTCGTTTCCTCGGCCACTTCTGTGAACCAGATTATTTTCGGTAGACTGGTAACTGGTACGGCTGCTGGAGGATCTATTGTTGTCAGTCCGATCATGATCAACGAGCTCTCTCCTCCCCGGTTTCAAAGCTCGTTGGGTACATGCACGCAATTGACCACGAATTTCGGTATTGTCGTCGCCCAATTGCTAGGCATGTTTCTTGCGGAAACACACTGGCGCCGAATTATGTGGTCCGCGTTCCTCATAGCTATTGCTGTGTTTGTTGCCTCGTACTTTATCATCTATCAGCAGGACGCGTCAGCTGAACACCACCCGGTCTCACAATCGGGTGCTGAACCTGCGTCAGAGCAGCCAAGAATCTCTATTGGAATGCTAGACCTCTTCACCCAACCGCACTACCGTTATACTCTGATCACTGCAACCTCGATTTTTGCCGTTCAGCAGCTGACGGGTATAAACTCGATTATCCAATACGGAGTTCGAATCATGGCTGATGTTATGCCGAATCACGCCAAGAGCTTTAATATGCTACTCTCTGGTCACAACCTGGTTATGACACTGATTATTGCCCCGTTTATGGATAAGTGCAGTCGTAAGAAGCTTCTCCTGATATCCCTAGGATCGATGTCGGTTTGCACTGCGGCATTGGCCTTCGGACTTGTTCGAGGTCTAGCCGGCTTTTCTGTCGCTGCTGCGTTCTGTACAATTGCTGCATTCGCAATCGGAATTGGGCCTATTCCGTTTATGTACGTCAGTGAGTTTTCGCCCAAGGAAGCAGTCAGTGCTGCACAATCATTGGGCACCGTGTCGAGCTGGATCTCCACATTTGCTGTACTTGCATTCTTCCCTTCTATGCAGTCCGCTTTAGGCTCGTCGGTATTCTATGTTTTTAGTGCATGCACTCTTGCTGCGGCTTTAGTATATTGGAAGTGGCTTGTCTGAACGAAACCAGCAAGCATGCATGCATGCACACAATAAATAAGCCATGGAGTTTATACATGAATGCATATAAACCATATATACAGATCACAAAAAGCGATCATCAAATCATATAGAAAGAGCAAAAGGTGACGATCGCAAGCATTAGTACTACTACTGGCCATCGATTTTTCTCTCTAAGTATTTTCCTCGGTGATTTAAACAATAAAAAAGAGGATTATGTGTTTTTAAATGAAGGATATATATGCATGCAAATCGTCAGACTTACACACGGAGAGCAGCAGCAGCAGCCTCGTGCTTCTTGCGGTCCTTCTGAACAGACTTGTAGCCCATAACACCGCCACCCCACTTACGGCGGTTGTCCTCGTAAGCCGGAGTCCAGCTAGCGGAGACAGCAGAAAGGAGGTTGGAGAGGGCAGCCTCGTCCTCAGAGCGGACGTCGGTCAAAGCAACGACAGCAGCCTGCTTCTTGTGAACGAGAGTTCCAAGACGGCTCTTGCCCTTCACAATAGCGAAGGGAACACCCATCTTGCGGCAGAGGGCCGGAAGGAAGATGACGAGCTCAACCGGGTCAACGTCGTTGGCAATGAGAACAAGCTTAGGCTTCTTGTTCTCAATGAGCGAAGTGACGTGGTTAAGACCGTACTTAACAACGTACGGCTTCTCGCTAACGTCCTCCTTCTTCTTGCCCTCGGCAATAGCAGCAGCCTCCTTAGTCAAGCGCTCCTTCTTCTCGGCAACAGTCTCCGGACGGTACTTGTTCATGAGCTTGAAAGCCAAAGAGGCAGTGTTCTTGTCAAGGACAGTGCGGAACTGAGAGACGGCAGGAGGAACCTTGAGACGGAGGTTAAGCACCTTGCGCTGACGCTGAAGGCGGACCTGCTGCGGCCACTTAACGTAACGCGAGAGGTTGGCAGGAGCACGAATGCCCTGGCCAATGCCGAAGGACTTGGGGCGGGCCTCGAAGAGAGGGTTCGAGGAGCCGGAAGCCTTGGTCTTCTTCTGCGAGAACGGCGCGGGGGCCGGGGTCTTGTTGGTGGTCTTAGGGGCCTGGTCATTGAGTGGTCAGTACTGGGTTCATAAAACTAAAAAAAAGATCTACTACTATCTGCCACGCCTGCCCATCGTTGCCGATGAACAAGCGGTGCAAAAGAATAGATCAATCAGGATCAGAGAATACGAGTCCCCACAAAACGAGGGAACAAGCTCTCAACCACAAGCTATACTCCGTGGAAGAGAGGCAGAACCTCACACTCTACAGTTCCATGTTCGAACTTAAAGAAACATGGAACTCAAGCCGATTTACTGCCCATGGTTAATCTTCAACATTAGTACAACAGTAGCAAGAGCTAATATCCTTCATTCGTTTGGCCTCTTTCTCCCGTTTAAAAACTTACCATTTGAAATTATTTCACAAACGTTAGTGTTAGTGTGTGGATCTGAAAATTATGTGCTTGTTCTTTCACCCCGAGATTAAATTTTTGTCCCGCTTACGGCAGCACAGCGCGGTGAAAAATTTGCAACTGCGTAGGGCTTTGCCCTTTCTAATCAAGATTTTAAGGTCAGCTGGTTTTGTTCCTACCCTGGGTAGGGATAGTCCCGAGTAATTTTGACTCTGGAAAGTCCCAATGCCGAGTAAAGAGCAAGGGCCCGAGTCCGAGGGGCTTGGGAATCTGCTTATCAGTGGCTGATATCTCAAGTGAATAGTATCATTAGCAGATGCACCTCTATGCTGCGCGACTGAATAGATAAACAAATAAATCCCGATGGTGGGCGAATTGAAACGCGAAATTCGATAAGGCCCGATCGGAGCCCTGCAATGGTTTTATTAATTTATACATTAACTCATAGGTCTTTGCTTGCTCTCTAGCCGGTGCGAGTTTTTTGAGCTAACTCTATTTTGGTTATAAATATATAATCTGGTCTATGTTAAATGAAAAATTGGTTATGATCTTGGATCTGGAGCAGTTTATTTTTGGCTTTTTTGCTCGGTTTTTTTTGGTCTCTGAGTTTTTTTCCTGTTCGGAACAATACCCGGTTTTCGATATGTACGTTTTACTCATAAGAAATATGACTATTGTTTTGACCCTTATCTTATGTATCGGGAGAGTCACCCTAGGTGGTGGGTATATATTTCGAAATCTTTTTTCTCTTTCTTATACTTTTTATAAATATATACATTAGGGCGAAACTAGGAATTATATACCAGTTTTAAGCTGTCCACACTAACCAAGCTGTCTGATCCGGTCGTAGCTTCTCTGGTCTTAAGTTGAGCTGTTGTATTTTTTTTCGCTACCCTTTGTTCTTCTTCTCTTACCTTCCTACCGTACTGCTTTCAGTATAGACGAAGAGCCAATTAACAAAGATATGGCGCTGAATCACGTCTTGTCTCATGTCTCGCATACCAAAGAGGTCCTTTCGAATATAAGCGGCTCGTTATCAATTGCATGTTGGGTGATTCTTCTATTGCCGCAGCTCCTTGAGCAATGGCGACTAAAGTCGGCTGACGGAGTGGCTCTAGGATTCATTCTTATGTGGTTCTTCGGTGACTTGGCTAACCTTTTGGGGTCAATTATGGGTGGCTTGCGACCGAGCGTTACTTTGCTTGCTCTCTGGTTCTGTTTCAGTGATACTTTACTGATTCTATCATATTTCTACTATAAGAACCTTGCCAGCAAATCCGGATCGAATTCCTCGGCCCGATCCAGAGTGCCGTCTCCTGCAAATAACAATTCTCTGTCTCCGATAGATGGAGAACGCAATGACTCCCATAACAGCAGTGGCGCAAACTCGATTGTCAACGCGTCCACACCCCTCTTGCACGAAGAGACCCAAAATTCGACCCCTCCAGTAAACCATGGAGCAGTCATGCGCAGAAACTGGCTTTTGAGCACCGGTCTGCCTGCGATCTTTGTAATTGTAGTAGCCACCCTCAGCTACTTCATCTCGGACTCGGCTTCAAGCGATGACGATGGCCGTCAAATAGACCCTGGCAATCAGGCGGAGTTTCTGGGATATCTCTCTGCATTTCTTTATTTAGTGGCTCGCATCCCACAGATCATTCAGAACCATAGACGACGATCTGTGGAGGGTTTGTCTATGGGCTTCTTCACTTTGAGTATCCTTGGCAATGTAACTTATGCCAGCCAAGTCATTATTTATCGCTCTGACCGCGAATGGTTGATTGCATACATCCCTTGGCTACTAGGATCGTTGGGCACTATTGTTGAAGATTTAATCATTCTTGCTCAGTTCCACATCTATAAAGGATGGACCAGTGTTTAAGGCGCTCTGCCCCTCCCCCCTCACATGTGTACAATATTATACTTGTTTAATGTTTATTTAACTTTTCCCGCATATACATACATACATATTTGAGATTTCTTGGCGAGTCTCATCATCACTATAGGTTTTTTCATTTCCATCGTACTTCTAAAATTCTTTGCTTATGTGTATTTAAATAGTTTTAGATACGGCGCTCAAAGTTCGTCATGAACCGGGGCTTCCTCAGTCGGAGGCTGTTGCACCACGGTCTGCGGCTCCTCTTCGGTATGCGGCTGCTCCTCGGCCTGAGGCTGCTCCTCAATTACCGGTTCCTCTTCGGTCTGCGGCTGCTCCTCGACCTGAGGCTTCTCCTCGAAGGCCGTTTCCTCTACAATTGGAGGCTGCTCCTCGAATATAGGTTCCTCAGCAATTGGCGGCTCCTGCTCAGTTGTCGGCTTCTGCTGCTCAACAGGAGGCTGTTGGACATTAAGTGTGTCTGGCATGGCCATGATGTTGGCTACAAGACCAGCCCATCCAGTGAATGCTTTAGCGCCCTTGGGATCACCCGTTAGAGCTTCGTAGGACTCCCAAACATATCCTGATTTCTCCCATTGTTTGAAAATATTGTCCACAACACTTCGTCGAAGCTCGTGGTAGATGTCCGCTGCCTGAGTCTTCACCTTCTCAGAGCTCTTTGATTCAGGCTTTGCGTAATGTTGAAGAGCATCAAGTGCCAGGTAGTTCATATTGTTCCAAACCGGGCCACGCCAGTAGTTTTCACTGGTGCCGAAAAACTCGTCGCTCTTGCTCAAACTACGGACGCCTGCAACAGACCACAGCTGATCGGGGTCATACAAATCGTCCAAAATAGCAAGCAAATGTTTCTCGCTAGTCTCTGGAACAAGCTTAAGGAAGAATGGAAGGTGAGTCACATATCCAATGTGGCATTCTTTGATGTCTTCCTCATAATCGTCAACGGTTATGTCACAGTATGCTTCATTTTCATCGTCCCAGAACACAGATTCAAGATTGGACTGAATACCGTTGTAGATCGACTGATAGTACTGAATGTCTTTGGGTTCATCCAGAATCTCAGCCATAAGAGTCAGACTATGAGCCATGGCTCCCATCCAGGACAAAAGATCGACGTGAAGCTCGCCATCATTAGGCTCCGGGGAACGCGGGTAATCGTCAAGGCCACTTGCCAAAATGTGGCTCGGGGTACGGCCTCTCCATCTGTACACCTCTTGTGAGGGGAATTCGCGGTCGAAGGTAATTGTCTCACCTTTTTGTTCGCGTCGGAACCATTCAAAGTGGGTCTTCAAAGCCGGATAGAATTTCTGAAGCAAGGACTTGTCTCCATTCACTGAGCTCAGGTGGGCCAGGGCCATAACCAGTGTTGGGGGGTTTGCTACAGTGCGGTCTTGGACTTGGAACTCTGGTGGAACACGGCTTCTGCCCTCTAATCCCAAGATCTGTTCACGCTCAATCCAGCCATCCTCGTCCATTGTCTGGAACCACGAGTTGATAATCTCTAGAACAAGATCCGTATCATAATGCATCAGCGCCAATGCATTGAAGCCTTCATCCCAGTAGAATCCACGCGGGAAAAATGCACGAGACGGAGTACCGGTGAACAGTTCTCGGGGCTCGCTATTCTCAGAGGTTCCGCTTTCCTCGTCTCTAATAAGACTATCACCGTAAAAGTATCCAATACCACCAGCAATACTGGAGATCATTTCCTTAGCAAACGCCTGGTACTCATCGCCAGTGTATGGCTTTTGAATGCTCAAGCTATGCTCGAATTTTTCCTCCTGCTCCTCAAGAATACGCTCCAAACGTTCTTCAAAAGTAGATGAAGGTGAGAATCCCGAAGAGATGGCCGGCTTGAAAGAGATGGTGTACTCGAAGTTACCCATGAAAGATTTTTGAATCAAATGGGTATTTCCTCCAAGCTTGTCGCTATCAGCAAGGCTGAAGATAGACCAGATCGGCACATCGATCTCTTCCTCACCATATTTGGCCATGTATTGGCCAACCTGATCTTGCATCAGAGTCAAGAATACGTCCTTAGATCTCCAAACACTGCCCTTGGGAACGTTCAAGCTGAAGTAGTGGGCATTTTCGGCTGGCTTCACAGAAGACCACTCATGAGGATGCTCAGGAATGGCACCTTTTCCAGCAGAAATAGTCATTACAAACCGTCCGCCTAAGTTTTCGGAAAATCCATGCAATTCTACATCACCGCTGATTCCCTTCGGGGTGAGCTTTCTCTTGGTCTTGGGAGACAATTTGAGACTGTCACCGGTGCCTGACATAGGATCCGCACTCTCTAAGCCCGTATACCAGACAGTAGTCAATACGGAGGCAGGGTGCTGTTCACCCTTGACTTTAACCTCCCACGAAAGTCCATCCTCGGACTTCACAAGCTCAGTGGTGATGTTTACTCGGTGCTCAGTGTCATAAATCACCTGGCGACCACCGGCTCTTGGGTCGTAAGCAGTCCATCCAAACTTAGAAACCTCGTCATTGTTAGTACAGTCATGACGGACGTTTCCAACACCTCGAAGGTCATTTGTTTGGAACCACATAAGTCCTGAAATCAAAGATTCCGGGATTCGAGGACACATGCCGAAATACACATTGGGTCGGTATGGGCCCCACAGAAGCGAGTTATCCACGGCCGAAGCCAAGGATGCAAGGCAACTGGCTAGTGATAACCAATGCATTTAATTAAATTTGTGTTAGCTGATTTAGTTACAAGAACAAATGCTTCCACGTTGCCTGAATTAATTGGCGATTATTCACTTCTCCTCCACGATCGGCTGCTACGCATCGATCAGGGCTCCTAACCCTTGTGCTGCGTATCCACGCTTAATACGTAGATGCCCGCTAACCCCCATGAGCCTCCCCGATCGTCCCCCCAGCCTTAGAAGCATAGAAGCATGCCCTAAAGGCACACACGTCCAAAAAGGCATACATAGAGGGAGGGAGATATGGAAAAGTAAGAGGAACGATGAGCGAACCGCAGCGCACGAGTTCTGCATCAAGGCCAAACCCAGTCCCTAGTTCTATGTCTTTAGGAGAATCTAAAGTCCTTCATGAAATTGCCCAGCTGCTAGATACAGGCGTATCTCCGGAAATGTTAAGCGATATTCAGGATGCATGCTCGGCCGGGGTACCACCCGAGAGCATAGTTAAGGAAATCCTTCGAACAAGATCTAGCGAGTGATCCAGAGCTAGTTCACTTTAAATTATTATTCTTATTTTATTATTATGTTAATTTCTTAACGAATAAATAAACCAATGCTCCAATATATGCTAGTAGGAAGCTTGGTTGTTTTTGTGCCAATTGCTGGTTTCAGAGCATCAGAAGTAAGCTTTACTGGCTAGGATTTACTGGCTAGGCTTTACTGGCTAGAGTGCTTCTTTTTCTTCTTTTTGTGTTTATGATGCTTGCGTTTAGACCCAGCAAGCGTAGGCATTGGTTGCGATAAAGGAATGTCCATAGGGTCTGCTTGACTAGACATGAGGTCATTCGCGGTACCGTACGTGGGCAGCTGCGTTGGCTGCGAGAGGAATCCTTGAGAGCTTGGTGCTTCTTCCATTCCATCCTGCGGAGAATCGTCCCACAGATCCAGGATGTTTTGCACTTCTGGGTCCAAGGGCACGCTGTTTCCTGTCCAGGCATTAACTTGATTCTCGTGTGCTAGACGCACTTCGATCATGTCGTCAACAATCTTGTTGATGCTGCGCTCACGTTGGACAAGAACTTCACTATGAACCGATTCGGGATTCTCGGCTGCTTTTCGCTGTATGGGTTCCGTCCAAGCTCGGCGACACGCCGAGTGGAATTCATTAGAGTCTAGTGCGTCAACATGATACATGGGACTCTCGGTTTCGTCAATTCTACGTTCATTATGCTCTGCTCCGAGAGGGGCAAAGGCCATATCGTATACCTTTTCAAAGTTATAAATGAAGGAGGGAGGCTCGTTACTCAGTAGATCGAATGCGTCGTGCAGGTTTTGGCGCTGGTTCTCATGAAACCTCAATGCCTCCGTGGTATTCCTACTATTGTCAACAGGGTCATCAGGCTTTGGCAGATCAATAATGTCATCTAATGTCTCACCAAGTCCTGTCTCATTCCACTGCTGTTTGTAGAGCCCACCTTCAGCGCCAACTGAGAATAACGCCGTTCCTGCAGCGTTTTCAACAGTTATGTGACTCTGAGGAATAATAGAAGGCCAGGTGTCGATAAAGTATCCGTCGTCCAACAGAGTGGGCATGCTCTTTGTTCGCCCAAACACTGAAGCGATCGTCATGGGCTTTAGTTGCGAAGACAAAGTCACTAAACTGTTTTTGTTATGCTTCCCCTTGTACATGCTAATAGAGTAGTCTGAAGTGGCCAAGGGGTGGTTGACTGATACCAATGTAGACGGTTCCAGGCAAGCGACCCACCGAATGTCATAACTTGTTAGCGCAAACGCATCAACTCCATCAATTCCACCGTCAAGGTCCCGGATTTCCTGTTGTCGGTCATCAAAGTTTATCAACGTGTGGGATGTCGAGGTTGAAGAAGAAGGCGGTTCTCGGAAATCAATAGATACCAGTGAGTATCTATTACACCATAAAGCAAGATCTGGACGGCCATTGAAGCCAGAAGCTACTCTGCTCCAGCCCTCAAGCGATCCGCGTGGTCTACGTTCCTTCCATTTGCAGTCTCCAGTGGATGTATCAAACAGCATGACATTACCAAATTTGGAGGTCGCAACCGCATCTGATCCTATACTTGACGGCATACTGGAAACATGCACGAAATCTCCTTCAGCGAAATACTCGGCTTCTCCCGTCTCTGACGTTTTTGCGAGTCCCTTGCATGTGCGTACTACATTGTTCCTGTCTACCTGCATCACTGGACTTCGCATGTTCAATCGCATTAGTACCTCGTTATTTTCAGTGTCGAAATAGTTCACAAACATATCGTCTCCGTAAGCTATATTCGCAGAGTCCTCGCTAATACGCGCCACTCTTCGCGACATGACTGGATCAATAATCGACGGAGAAGTCAGTACATGCGATTCATATGCATTGGTTCGCACGAGGCCAGAATCAATGCCTCCTAAATCCATGGAATTCATGAATGCGTTGAACGTATCTGCTCGTTTGTTGGAATGGTCACCGAATTCAGCCGGAGGTCTCACTTCGTCAACGATCTTGGTCGTGCCGCCGTTCACGAACCCACCGATTCGGTGCTGTCGAGCAGTGATGATATTCAGGCTCTTATCTATTGTTACATTCCCCGGAACCCCGTAGCCAATCTGGGCAGAACCGGATCCAGGCCATCGTTGCAGACCCATTCCGGTCGGGTCAAATCGGTGTATAGAACCCTTAACGCTGACAGTTATATATTTATGTATTCTATGCTGAATTTTTCAAGTCCGAGTAATAAAAAAAATTCCAATCCAATCTAATCTAATCCAATCTGAATTTAATCAGAGTAAACTCCGAGTAAATAAGAAATAGATAGATATATATTGTGCAAAATGGATTGGCAAGGTGGTGGGGTATGATGGAAAGTGGATTTCAGTCAATATGAGACTATTGTCTACGCAATTAGTTGCATAGTATATGATTTATTTTGTTTTTTGGACAGTTAATTTTAGAGGATTCGTAAATTTATATACAATGAGTGATTGTGTTTTTAATAACATTGCTAAAAATGTCTTGAAATCGTTTCTCTCTTTAATTGGTGTTTAATTTTTTGGGTACTCTGGTTTGAGTCGTTTCGTCTAGGCTTCGAAACGCAAGTCCCAGCCGATCTTAGGACCCATGGTAGGGAGAAGCTCAGCAACATGGGCAACATCCTTGTCACCACGACCACTGAGGGTGATAACAATATCCTTATCGGCAGGAAGGGTTGCAGCGAGCTCGGCAGCCTTAATTATGGCATGCGAAGACTCAACAGCGGGGATAATACCTTCTGTCTCACTAAGGAGACGGAATCCGCGCAAAGCATCCTCATCCCTGCACTCGATGAACTTAGCACGGTTGCTGGTCTTCCACGAAGCCAACTCAGGGCCAACACCAGGGTAGTCGAGACCCGCACTAATAGAGTGGGTGTCGGTGATCTGACCATCATCGCTCTGAAGAACGTAGGTCTTGGCACCATGAAGAACACCTGGGACGCCAGCAGTGAGAGTGGCAGCGTGGTGCTTGGTGTCAATACCTTCACCACCAGCCTCAACACCAATGAGTTGTACCGACTTGTGGTTAATAAACTCGCTGAAAGTACCAGAGCAGTTAGAACCACCGCCTACACATGCAAACAAGTAGTCAGGGAGCTCCTTATGGGTTGGGTGAAGGTGAGTGAACTGCTCGTGGATCTCCTTGCCGATAACGCTTTGGAAGGTGCGGACAATAGTGGGGAACGGGTGGGGTCCAGTGGCACTTCCAAGGACGTAGTGAGTATCATGAAGACAAGTGACCCAGATACGGAGTGCTTCACTACAAGCGTCACGCAAAGTCTTGGTACCGCTGTGTACCTCAATAACATCAGCACCCAAAAGCTTGATGCGGAAGACGTTCAAAGCTTGACGACGAACATCCTCGGCACCCATGACAATAGTGCAGGGCAAGCCGAACTTGGCGGCAGCAGTGGCAGTGGCGACACCGTGCTGACCAGCACCGGTCTCAGCAATAACACGTTTCTTGCCCATACGCTTGGCAAGAAGAACTTGAGCAAGAGCATTATTGATCTTGTGACTACCGGTGTGGTTCAGATCCTCACGCTTGAGCCAGATGCGGGCACCACCAACCTTCTCAGTGAGTCGGTCGGCAATGTGGAGGGAGGACGGGCGGCCCATGTATGGGTAGTATTTCTTGATTTCAGCCCAGAACTTGGGGTCATTGCGAGCCTCGTTGAATGCATGTTCGAGCTCTTTAAGACACTGGTGTAAAACCTCAGGAACGTACTGGCCACCGAACTCGCCGAAACGGTCAAGACCCTGGTAGATGGTGGATGCTGTGTTACTGAGAGCCTCGTTAGTCTCAGCCTCAGCATGAACGGGTTGTTGAGAGTTCTCGATAATAGTGCCCTCATCGACCTTGCGGTTACCTACGACCTCGCTAATATATTGGACGACCTTTTCAGCCCGCTGTTCCTTGGGAGTCTCACCAATGAGGGAAACAAGGTAGCTTCCAATCACAACGCCATCAGCAACCTGTGAAACCTGCACGAAGTGCTGGCGTGTAGAAATGCCGAAACCGACAGCTAGCGGCTTGTCGCCACTCTTTGCTCGCACACGGTTGAGCAAATCATCAATGTGCTCAGAAAGCTTGCCGCTGGCACCAGTGGTTCCCATACGACTGACAACATAAATGAAAGAGTCGGCAATGTTCACCAAAGTCTCCAATCTATCATCAGTGGTGCTAGGAGCAACCAAAGGAATATAACTCAAACCTTTATCAGCGCAAACAGATCGGAAGCGCACAGCCTCCTCGGGGGGCAAGTCACACAAAAGGTATCCATTGGCACCTGCATCGCGAGTAGCCTGAACGAACTTGTCCTCTCCATATTGTAAGACTGGGTTGTAGTATCCCATGAGCATTAGCGGGATCTTGACACCAGCAGCACGGGCCTTCTTAACTGTATCCAACACAGTGTTCATGGTGACACCATTGTCCAGTGCGATCTGGTTGGCCTTCTGGATAACCGGACCATCAGCAATCGGATCACTGAAGGGCATTCCCAGCTCAATGACATCTACACCGCCCTTCTGAAGAGCAAGCATGAGAGGGACGGTCTCCTCGATCGAAGGGTAGCCCACAGTCAAGAAGGTGACCATTGCGGGTCTACCTTCGTCCTTACATCGCTGGAACGTATCACGAATATGCTGCGACATTGTTTACTCAAATCTATCTCGAGTTCTGTTGCAGAATATAGAATTAGTATGAGTGAAAGTTGTGGTTTGTTGTGGTTTTATTAACGCCTGGAAGCGTTGACCTTGTGATCTCTTTGGAATATCGTGACTCACGGAGAATGGCTGCATTGGTCATAAGCGTATGCATGTTTACTAAAAAAGAGGAGGAGAGCAGGTCATCTGACGCAGGCCAACAATGGCAGGCTTGGAAAGAATGGCTTGGAAAGAATGGCTTGAGAAATACGTGCGCAAGTGAGCATGCATAAGAAAATGCACTGAATAATTAGCTGCATGTAGAAGCCGCACTCGAAGAAGAGAAAAATTGAATGAAGTGAGTCAATAAATACGTAGATGCTTGCGGGTTTTAAATTAAAATAGATTCAATACATAATTGGGTTTGCACGGGGATCATTTCGTCATATCCAGAAACTCGGACCCACCAGCGGTGAGATCGATGGTACCTCCATCTCCTTCATACTGTTTCTGATCGGGCCCTGGAGGAGGCGGCGCGACGCCGTTATATTCATCAATTAGAGGTTTTAGCTCCAAATATTTACTCTGAAGGTTCTCTGAGCTGGATTTCCACGCCATAAGGTCCTGAGCAATTGCTTGGAACAGCTGCGTGCTTCCTTGGTCTTCGCTGGCAAACGCCAGTTTGCGGATAAGTTGCGGAAGTAGAGCCCGCGAATTCCGAAGCTGCTCGTGGATGCTATCCAGTTTCTCCACGTCCGTGGACATTTCAAACGTAGCCAACTGTGGATCGTTGACCTTTCTTTTTTGTTGATCTGATCGGTGTGTGTGAATGTGTGTATGTATGAATAGTATTAATAATAATGGTAGGTATGGAAGGCATGTTCTATCAAGGCATAGAATAATGTGTTTTATGTATAGAAATATAATTAAATACATGTCAAAAACAAACAAATACAATTCAAAAACATTCAAATGCATTTCAAAAACGTTCAAGTACATTTCATAAACATTCAATTGCATTTCAAAAAACATATAAATACATATAGATATGTGCATCGAAACATATAGATATGTTTCGAATGAATGTGATCTTTTGTTATATCTTTCACTTGTTGTAGTGAATACATATAAATATATTTCTATGCATATTTTTCTATACACTGGCTGTCATGAGCAAGTTCATGTATTGTAAATATTATATGTATTTATGTATTCATACAAATATACATATGTGATCTTTTGTTGTATTTTCACTGGTTGTTGTGAGCAAGTTTATGTACATTGTAAATATTATATGTATGTACGTGTAGAAATCAAGCTACCGCTTAGATCTTGTGGCATGAACGGCAATCCTTCACTTCAACAGAACGGTTGAAAGCCTGGGTGGATGTGGGGACATCAACAGCCGGGTTCTCCGTGAAGAATCCGTAAGGAGTAAGTGACATGTTGATCTTCTCAACGGGCATGACTGGCCAGTCCTCAGGGCGGACGTGGTGGGTCAAGCCGAACGAGTGCCACAGAACAACATCTTCGTTGCGGACAGGCTCCTTGCGTGCAATTGCGTCGGTGACACCACCGCTCTCACGCATGGACTGGTTAGTCCAGACACCTCCTCCGAAGAATTCGTTGTCGCGGTGCTTGGTGATCCAGAAGTGATGCGTAGCGAAGTTGGCACGAGCCTGGGCGATGGATCCCTTCTGGGCCATGATCAAGGCCGAGTTGACGGAATTGAGCTTATATGCAACCGGCTTCATGGTTACCGGGTTGATCTTGTTCTCATTCACAATGGTGAGATATCGGTTGGAGAAGATATCAGCGTCCAAGGCAGAGGACACTTCAACGTTTCTGGAATCGTTGTAGAATGCCGTTCCCTTAGGATTCTGTTCATCCCATGGCGGCTGGACCGTCTCGTTAACCTTAATGGTGTTTTTGTGGCCATCGATGGCCGGGTCAATACGTACAGAGAAGACGTGCTGATGCGAGGCAGCGAAAACGCTGGGCGAGACGACAGTTCCCCACTTCGAGGTCTTGCCAGGGTCGATGTATTGGGTCGAGACAATTCCGGTAGCACGAACCTCAAGGTCAATACCACCAGCCTGGTCGAAGTGCCAGATGAAAATGTACTCGTAGTTGGCTACAGTAAGGACGGTCTGTAGAACCAGAATACGACGGCGAGCAACGCGGCCGACGTTAGTGCGGAAGTTTGTGTGTTTCAACAGAATTCCATCATCCTGTTCGTGCATGCAAACAACGTTCGGGCGGATTTCAACACTTCCGTCAGGGTTAACCAAGGTACCATCGAAGTATTTAATCAAGCCCAAACAGTCGCAACCGAGACCCAACGAATTGGCGGAGAAACCAGCTCCAATGTCACCCAAGTCGAAGGCCTGCTTGCGATGCAAGGGTGGGCGGGGGTCACCGTAAGGCACAGACATCTCAGAAACAGACAAACGATAGAAAGTTTGGCGGCCATCATAGCGTACGTCATGAAGAACTGCACCCTCACGAGGATTGAATCCGACACGGAAAGACCACTTCTGCCACTTGACCTCCGATCCATTCAAAGTGAATGAAGCGCCATCGGGCTGGGCAACGTTGTACGGCTTCAAGTCTGTGCGAACTCCATCAGGGCGCAGCTCAGGCATGTAGTCGTTGTTCTTAAAGTCTTGAGTGATAGGATGAGTCGTGTTTCGGGTGGTATAGTTGAATCCGTTGTCATCATCACCATCACCGCCAGTAGCACACCAGTCAATACGAACGAATTCGTATGTAACAATGTCGAAAATCGGGCAGAAAGGCAATGGGCGGGCGTAGATGTTGGACTCTGGGTGGTTGCTTGTCGGATCGCGCATGTACATGAGGAAAGTAACGAATCGGCGCTGGACCTCGGCGCTATCAGAGCCATACATCCAAGCATCGGGAGCCACTGCCTTGATATCTTCATCCGTCAAACCAATATGTTTGAATGCCTTGTGAACCTCAGGGTGTTTCATCATAACGACTTCAAGCTGATCAAACTCAGCCTGATCACAAGGAGGGTGTGCACCAAGGGGGAACAACTTACGAGCCAAAACAAGCTCAGTATCGAGATCAACCCATAACTCCTGAGCACGGTAGTCGTTCAAGACGAAGAACACACAGTAGGCAACACGGGGAGGCGGGGCAATGGGGCGGCCAGAGTGCTCAGCATCCAAATACGGGACCATTTCCGACTTGGGAGGCTCCTGGGCCTGGATATTCTTGATGTGGATCTGCTTACCGGGGTTGGCCTTTTTCAGAAGAACGACGGCCTTCTTGGCCTCGGCCTCGGTGAGCTGATCTAAAGGATGCGGGCGTGCCATGTTTAATTCAATGACAGCAAACAGTAGTAGTGGTGAAGTGTAAGAAGGTTTTTAAGAACCAAGGAGATTCGTTATAAATATATCTTAGTACTGAAGGAACGCCCTATCCGGAGTCTATGGCTAGGTCTTTATAGACGTGGAGGGCGGCGCCTAATTAGCCGCCGCCGTAGGGGTGCCTAGCCCTGCTGATAATGACCAATTGCAAGATATAGTTAGTTTTGTGCTATGAAAACATGGAAAATTAAGATATGGCCGTTTTTCTGAGGATCCTAATTGAATTCTAAGGAGTTTAAACGTCGTATATTTAGACACTTAGAATAATTAGGGGAAACGCACCTTTTTCAGTGTGGAGTTGGGTTAGGGCCAGATGGATTGGGAAAGATTAACCGGAGGGGCTAATGGGATCTTAAAAGTAGCAAAAATAAGCGAGGCGTTCGGCGCCATAGATAACGCCCTGTTACCATATGTCTTAGTCATCCCTAATCTAAAGACATGGGGGGTGGGAGATAGTGACATATGGGCGGAGCTGGGTGTGCAGGGCGTGATAAGCGAGTAGGGCGATTAAGCATGCTACACAGGCGGGTCATGCAGCAAGGGCTAAAGTAGTCAGAAAGGAAGAAGATGCTCGTAAACTGACCACGGGGCGGGCATTGCGTAGTTGTAAAATGTAGACTGAGACCATTGAATCAATGGGTTCCTAAATATCGATCAATTGAATCGAGGAAACGACTTTATATAAAGAATTGCTGTTTATGTTCGTTTGTAGGAGCCGCAGCTTATAGTATGTACAATGTTGTTGTTTTGTTTATGTTGTTTTGTTTTTTTCAGTGACCAGTTCCAGCTGATCCTGTGTGTCGATCATGGTATGTTTTGGTAGGTTACTTCATTGGTGTTTTGGGGGGGATGCATGACCGAGTCAAAGCTCAAGAAATTCAGCTGCTTGATTCGCAACATCCGCCCATGGCACCTCGGACCCTTCTGCTTGATTGTTGATCCTGGTGACCTTAGTAGGCTGCAGCGGGAATCTATAGCCGGACCTCAATTTCTTCAATGTTCCGAGAACAAGTGTGGCTTGAGCGGGGGTTGCTAGTGGGAAAGTGGAGAGTGTCTGGAATAGGTCGCTGACGCCTGTCTGGAAATCTGAACTGTGGATAACGAAGGCTTGGCACATGGCCACGAGCGTTTCCGGAGGAAGAATCTCGGTTTCGATCTGCGCTATAGCTTTTACGGGAATACGCAGCTTATTTTGAGCACTCAAGGTCCACAAGTAGTGAAGACAGACAGGGTCTACGCTGCCCAGTTTGAGGATCTGGTCCTCAGTCAGATTATTGTATAGTCGCATCTTCAAGATCCCACATACAAGCTTTTTGTTAAGCTTTCCGTCCTTTTCGAGGTATCTGGCAACGAGACTAGATGCATTGAGTTTATTGTCAAGGCCCTTCAATACATTAAGAAGGCTTGACGGGTTAGTTACCAATTGAGTAACATCGACCTCGCTGGTCTTATTGTTTGAAACCAAGCATTTGGCGATCTGGGTTTGAAATACAGGCGGGATCTTAACGTTTCGAGAGCCTAGATCCTCTAGAAGCTCGGCAGTTGCAGCAACGTCGCCCGATCTAGCGAAGTGCAGAGTGAGTGACGCACCGATGACAGGATCCACTGCAAGGATAGGGATATTGGTAAGAATGGTCTCGAAAAGCGGCATGAAATCAGAATCCGCGTTGTGCGGATTGTGGCTTTGCGAAGCCGGTGCTTTTGTGAGCGCGGATGTCATGAAGGCTTGAGACAAATAGGCTACCTTAACTGGGTCGTTCCAGTTCTCCTCGGGAATAAGATCGAGGAACTGCGCACAAAGCACCCATTCACGCGATATTATAAGCGCATGCAATGCATTTTCGAAAACCTCGATATTCTCTGGACTAATGGGTGTATTCAGGAGCACCCCGCACCATCGATCCATATTCATGCTGGCAGCTTCTCTAAACTTCCCACGATGCAGCTGGAAAGACCATGCGTTAATGAGAGCCATGACTATTCTTAATGGTGGCTCCTTATCCGAGTAAGACATCAATGCGAGATCGTTCGCTTTGGTTATGAGCCCAGCATCTAGATGGTACAGAATCCCGACCTCCTGCCAGAACGACGACGAAGAGGCTACATCCTCTCTTCCAACCCGTGAATTCCACAGTTTCAATGCCTGGAATGGCCTTGACTTTGCTACTAAGCTGTCAAGGTACTCGACCTCGTTAACAGGATCAAACCTGATTCGTTTCTGACGGTATATATACTGGCCAATAGCGTGGATCATGTCCTGACGTAGCTCAGGTGAATCAATTTCTTTAGCAGATTCGAACAAGCGACCAAAAAGGTCTGTATGAGCAGTAGACTTCGACTTTATGCCTGATTTCGACAATGTCTTGACAACAGTCCAGAAATTCGTATCAAGATCCGCCACTGAATCAGTCGAATCGAGATAGTCGGTAATTAGGCCCGCATGGTACTCTTCAGCCGTTTTCTGCTTGGATTGGTCAACAGGTTTCAGCTCGTGTATTTGTTCTAAGATTTGTTTTCGTGTTTCCGGAGGATATGCGGCCAGCTGCGCTTCCACGTCTATAATTCCTGAAGATTTCGACTTGTTCAACGTTCGCAGTGTGCGTACTCCTGTTCGTAAAAGAGTCTGCTGCGTTCGTAGTAGCAGCGACATTTTGAATATTCTCACCCACCTTCAGTGTAAAAATATGATAAACACCAAAAAAGTAAACTAACTTAAGAGCCAGCTAGAGTAAAAGGGCAAAAAAAGTGAATTCCCACGCCGAGAGTCGAACTCGGGTTTGCCCGGAACTTTCTTCCTTTGTCAGAACTGAAAGCGGACCGTGCTAGCCGTTACACTACGTAGGATTTTAAGGCTGAAGTAATTTTCTCCCACACCGAGAGTCGAACTCGGGTTTGCCCGGCACCTTCTACCGTGAGGTTTGAAAGCGGACCGTGCTAGCCGTTACACTATATGGGAATAACCTTAACATTGATTCATTGGGAGATATTAAATAGTCCTTATTGCTGGAGTATTATTCATACACGGATCGAGCAGTAATTGCGCCCGTAGTACTAAGAAGAAAGACTATTGGCATTGATTCCAAGCAAGTGGGATTGCAAATTACTTACTTTGTGACCAAATATCTAAAAATATTTATTTTTTCCTTGCGTTTCCCGCTTGTTAGTTAGCATTTTTCCTCGCCTCTCCTGCGTTCGTAGGTAAGAAGGTGGATGACCTTAGGCAGGCCAGGGTGGTGGGTGGGTTAAGGTTACTAATTCAAAACTTTTCATTTAAGCCGTAAGTTCATTGACCTTGAGAAACGGAATGAGTGACGGTCAGAACTACATTATTGTGAACAACGAGGCCGGTAGCGCCATCTCTGATGGTGTCGCGGACCTTGTGAGGTACATGGACGCGCGCGGCAAGACCGCTGTGTCGCCGCTGGCCGCTGAGTTCAAGGAGGTGCTTGGCCCGCAGCCCTCTGAGGAGCTTCCTTTGCCTGATGCTACGCAACGAATTTTCATCACCATTGCTGAGAACGCCGCCAGTCTTTTGAATGCTCCTCCTTCCGAGTTTGAGCCTGCTTTCAACCTTTTGTGGTACGTTCTTTCATCTGCTCCGAACTTCGAGTCCGTGACTGAGGTTGCTCTTTCCAAGCTTACCCAGTCGTATCCTACTGTTCACGCCCAGCAGCTTGCGCTTCTTGCTGTTCTCGGCAGTTTGTTCAATATCACTTCTGCTCAAAGCCAGCAGAAACCGGTGGTGTTTGCCAAGATCGTTGATCTGGCCATTAAGGCCCACGCCATGGCCCAGATTGTTCCGCAGCTTCCCCAGCTGGCTGAGTGGCTGCGTGAGTGGAATACTTCTAAGGAGTTCAAGCAGGAGCTCATAAAGGCTATTGTTGACAACGTTGGACCGCGCAGCGACGCCAAGGTTTGCGAATTCCTTTCCTCTGTTGTTACATTCTCTCCGGAGCTCACCGATGCTTCGAAGGCTCTTGTCTCCCGTGTTCTTAACGACCCTTCTGCATACAATTTCGAGTCCCTGCTTGCTCTTCCTGGTGTCCAGGCTCTTAAGGGGCAGAGCAGCGATCTTTATGAAGCATTGCAACTCATATCTGTTGGCGACTACGCTGGCTTCTCTAAGCTCAGCAGCTCTGTTACTGAGAACCCTGTGCTTGCTAAGAAGGCCAAGGTCACTGCTGTTGCCCGATTGGCCTCCAATGTTGAAAAGAACGAGCTTGCTTACGCTGAAGTTTCCAGTGCTCTGCAGTTGAATGAAGTCGAAGTAGAGGCTCTTCTTGTAGACACTATCAAGGCCGGTTTGATCCGCGGTCGTATGAGCCAGCTGCAGCAGACTTTCTACGTGGAGTCTGTTAACGTCATTGGTGAGGTTACTGACCACCACTGGGGCGTTATTGAGTCGCGTTTGGATGCATGGAAGAAGTCGCTTGGCGCCATCCTTGATGTTTCACAGAGAGCACGAAGTAACCACGATTTGGTTAAGACTTTGAACAAGTTGGAGGTTAACTAATGTATGTATTGCCTGTCTTAAAACGAATCGAATGCAAGAAGAAGATTTCATAAAATATTTAATTTCATTCTACAAAAACAAAAACAAAGCAAAACAAACAAAGAACCGTCCGAGTGGGGGAGGCCACGGGATTTCAAAATACACAGAATATTTATTTATCATTCATATACTGTGTGTGTGCTTTTTAGCTTAATGAGTATACCTAAGGAAGGGCGATTTATACATAGATGCACATCGTACGTGTTTATAAATAGAAAACCACTACGAGTACTATGCAAAATTTTATATTTGTTTCATCTTTTTTGATGGATTTATTTATCGACTTCTTTGATTTAATTCATACTTGTTAGCTGTGCTGGTTAAGTATGCTAATTAGGTCGACTAATTGAGTACATGAGCTTTAGTATGTGGATCAATTGGTAAGCAACATACCAATGAGCTTGAAAGCTGTGTACAGGTATAACGGCGAGGAGAAGCTGTTTACCAGGGCAGCAGAAACGTCTCCACCGCCTGTAGATGAAAGCAAAGACGCAGCAGTTATCCCTGATCCTTCTGACCCACTGTATGATCTAAGAAAAGACGCCGTGAGTGTTCAATACCAATTAAACCAGTTTCTGACTGAACGCATGGAGATTGCCAAGAACAAGAAGCTGAAGCAGTAAAGGAAGCGCAGCTGAAAGGAATAAATTACTTATCTAGTTTTAAATTTTGCATTTTTTGTTGTTTTTTTCATCGGTCTCTACTGTACCTTTTTGGTACTTTAGTATCATCATGCCCTCTACATCACATATACAATAGTGCTGAGTTATCTGCTGAGTGATATACCTTATTCAGATTGTAACACAGTCCTTCAGCTGTTTCTTTTACCAGTGCTATATCTTGTAGCCTGTTGGACATCACACGCATGTCTCTATTTGCACCATGAATCCACCTTGATACATTCACACAATATTATAATGGCAGTACTGCATCAAGGTGTATTCATCTAAGTCGTGCGTATTTAAAGGGGTATTATTAGGAAGAACTTCCATAGATTATATTTAACTTACATATGTAAACCAACATCTTAGTTGTCCTTCTTGAGAGTGCCAAGGAAGGCAGCCTTCTCGGCAGGGGTCTGGAAACGGCCCTTACCGAACTTAGAGGCGGTGTCGATCCACTTGAGGTCGATCTTCTCAATGGCCATACGGGAAGTGTGGACCTTGAGAGACTTACGGAGAGTGACAACACGCTTCTTAACACCCGGGATGGTACCCTTGATGAGCAAGAAGTCGTTGTTCACGTTACCGTAACGAACGAAGCCACCGAGGGGAGTGATGGTCTTCTCGGTACGGTCGTAGTTGGTGGCACCGTTGGCCTTGTCCTCACCCTTACCAACACGGTAGATCTTGTGGTGGATGGAGGTACGACGGTGGTAACCGTCCTGACCAGAGCGGGCAACAGTCCACTGGACGTTGGCCGGGTGCCAGGAACCGATACAAGCGACCTTACGGAGACCACGGTGAGTCTTACGGGGAAGCTTCTTGGTACCCCAACGAGCGGTGGTACCCTCGTAACCTTTACCCTTGGTGACGGCGATGACATCAATCATCTCGTCCTGGTCGAAGACAGAGGCAACGTCAACGGTCTTCTCGAAGTGGTTCTTAGCCCACTGGACCTTGTCAGCGATGGAGCCACCGTTGACCTGGATCTCAGCGAGGTGAGCCTTCTTCTGGCCGACCGGGGTCTTGCGGATCTGAGTGTGGGCAAGGACACGGACGACAGAGGCGTACTTGGCAATACGCTCGAGTTCCTGCTCGACCTGGGCACCACCCTCAGCGTACTTCTTGGAGTAGGAGGTGAAGGCCTTCTTCTTAGACTTGTACCAGTTCTTGTAGAAGCGTCTCTTAACCTCATCGCTAAGGTGCTCAGCCCAGACGGTAGTGAGCGAACGAAGACCACGCGGGGTCTCGACGTAACCGACAACACCGACGACGACGACAGGCGGGGTGTCGACAACAGTGGCAGCCTCGACGATCTCACGCTTGTCCATCTTAGAGCCACGACGGTCGAGCTCACGGACGATGGTGGTCATACCAGCCTTGTAACCGAGGAAGGCGGTAAGTCCAACAGGCTTGCTGGCGTCATCCTTGGGGAAGGACTTGATGTGTCCCCGGTGGGAGGTGGCGCGCTTACGGGGAAGGAAGGCAAGAGAACCGTGACGGGGCTCTTCGTACTTACGGTGAGACATTTGTCGGTTCTGTTATGTGAAGAAAGAAAAAAGAGAAACTTTGGGAGGGCGATCCGTATTAATTAGGGGAAGTGAAATTTTCCACTCCCAGCTGAAAAAAAATTCACACGTGATGGTTTGCGTCGCAGGTGGCTGGGTAATTCTTTTTTTAATTGGTGTTCAGAGCCATAACACGGGTAGGGCTTTGGTTATTAAGCAGTTTAATCGGGATAATAGCGGTATGGTGTGGTGTGTGGATACTACTTATTGTTATTGTGTTTGATACTATGACCGTACCATGTAACCAAGACAGCTCATGCTGTTTATTTGTGGGTTGGGGTCGTCGATCTGACAGGTTGTCCAGTCATCAACTTCCAGCTGCCAATGTCAGGTTGTTTACTACATACTTCTAGTGGTGGTGGTGTGGTGGTAGTGGTAGTGACGTATGATTTCACGTGATTGAAGCGAACTATTGCCCCGGAGCAGAGGAGTGGGGCAGCAGGCCGGCTGAGAAAGCTTAAATGTTATTAATAATACTTTAATTACTGCTGCTGCCGCTATAAGCTCAAGCAGCGATAATTAATTTGGTGCGTTTGCCCGTGCCCTGGAGAGGGAAAGGAAAGTAGTGCCGGAAATCAAGGTGCGGAATCCAAAGGAGGAATCCGAAGGCGGAATCGGGAGGATACCCTTCTGAGACCTACCCAACCGCCAGGCGTCTTCGGAAACACAAGTCCCTGGCCCTTTAGGGGGGAAGGAGATGCAGACCATTTCTAATGCAGTAGCAATTGCATTCCAATCATGGGCATTAACGACTTTAAATAAATACTGTTTAACCCAAAATATAATTAACGGAATCCTTCTTGCTTAATTACCGCGTGATAAGGCCATTGACTATGGTCGCTCTGTTTCAGGCCGCAACTAGTGCAGGATACGATTCCGGTTCCACGTCGAGTTCAACTTCTAGTACTTCTCCACACCGATCGATTGCCCGATCTCCAACGAGATCGTCTCCACATCCAATGGTGCAGCGAAAACGAAGAAGAGACACTGGTGAGTATCCAGACAGTGATTCAGAACCCGGTAACGACAATGATTATGAGAGCGAAAGCGGCGACAGCGGTGAAACCGATCCAATAGCATACACCCGATTCGGCGAAACTGGTAATGGCAATGGTAATGAGACAGAGGAAGCTATTGTTCAGAGGCCCAGAAAGAAAAGGAAAGTTGACAATGATAAAAGATCGAAAATCAAGAGCGAAGGGGTGGATCAGACCGAATCCGGTTTGCGACGGTTACAGCGTGTGCGAGAAATGCATGCACGAGGAGCACCAGTTGAATTAGAACATCATCAGTCGACAAAGCACGCGCTGAACGCTCCTGGGTTCTCTGTGTTTCCCTTCGACAATGTCAATGTCAGAGTCACTGTGAACTATGACAGGTTTTTGAACTCAATGGGCAGACAGCAGCGTCAATTCCAGCAGCGTCACCACCACAATCATCGTCTTCATAGCCACCTTTTCCACCAGCACAATGCTTATTATCATAATAATCATCAAGGGCATAACAATATCCATGACCATATCCATGACCATATCCATGACCATGTCCATGATCATGTTCACGACCATGTTCACGACCATAACAATGAGCACGACCAAGACAGAGAGCATGTTCATGATCATGAGCACGAGCACGAGCACAACCACGAGCATAACAATGAGTCCCATCCTCTACAGTACCACCTCCAGCATCACGCAACGCCTTGGGCATTGCAGCCGCAAACGCCCCAACCTCCGGTGCATCCCAATCGATCAGGCTCTTCTCGATCTGTTCCCCCAGTACCTGTTCAGCAGGTGCCAACTCATCTAGTGCCGCTGGGACCTTCTCAATCTGTTCCTGCCAGATTGGGCCCACTTAGTCCTCCTGGTTCTTTGAATTCTTCGAGTCCTCTTGCTCCTCCGAGTCCTATCCAACACTCGCCCTCTCCACAGACTCTCCCTTTTCCTAACTCTGAAGCTCGTCCTTTACGGCGCACGCGGCGAATGGGTAACTGGCCAACCTCCAGTCTTTTCTACCAGCGTGGCCAATCACAGTCTCCAGGATTAAGCCCACCGTCATTGGTTTCCGGTGGCGCTTCTTCTCAGCAAACTTTAACATTTGTGAACTTCAGCCAGGACCATTTCGCGGATCCACTGCCGCCACCTCCACCGATTCGAGGATCGTCTCCACTACCGCAATGGGTCCATAGTGGGGCTCAGGAATGGGCCCAAAGACAACTTGAGAATCGGGAGTTTCTAATTTCTCAGACTCGGAGTCTCTATGAAACATCGGTTCCTCGGCAGGAAATCACACCTAGCGCTTTCCCTGGGATCCCCTCGAAGAAGTGTCCTAAGGGATACACTCGTTCAATTAAAGAGGTGGATCCAACTAAACCCGATGCAGTAGTATGCACTAGCTGTTCTAGGCCAATGATGGAACAGGGCACTTCATGGTTTCTCCGACTGTGTGGTCACGTATACTGCAAGTCGTGCTCCGTAAAGAAAGTTACGGAATGTAGCGCTGATCATTGTAATTATACAACTGCAGAACCCTCAGAAACCTCTAAAGCAACTGCAATAAGAACCGCCTTGGGAGACGATTCGGGAAAAGCATCTGAAACTGCCTCTGGAAACAGTTCAGCGAACGGTTCAAACAACCAAGATCCGAGTGCGATGTTCCGAGAAGTTTTCTTTTAAAACATTTATTTTCCATACTCATCATATTCATCTTCATCTTCATCTTCATAATCATCTTCATTTTAACAACAATAATAATAATCATAATAGATCATATTTGTGCAATTATCTCACTAGCTGCCGGTCGCTTTGTTGACTCGTAGTCTAACAACTTGTCCAAGATCTCGACTATTTTGGTACTGTCGTCATTGAACGATCGCAATGGGAGGTTGCGGCTTGTTTGGGTCTGCAAATGGCTCAGCATGCTCTGGGCGACAGAGTTCTGTAATGTAGGACACTCCTCCATGTTGGGCCGTCCTAATGTCTTGAGCTGAGAACCAATTAGTGCGATATCAGATCTGTACGGAGAAAACAGAGGATTACAGTCGGGGCCGAGTAAGCGAGCAAGAATGCATCCTAGTGCCCATATATCTACCTTGTTAGTGTATGATCGCACACCAAAAAGAAGCTCTGGTGCTTTATACTCGCCGGTGCTGACATCTGTGTGTCTATCATTCTCAGGTTCTGTTTCGTTACTCACTGTAGGGACCCACGAAATGCCGAAGTCTATAAGTACCGGTGTGCTTTCGAAGCTGGTGAACATGATGTTCTCGGGTTTCAAGTCACGATGGATAATGCCCTTGGAGTGGATTGATTCCAACGCTTCACTGACTCCAAGCAGAATCTCGCGCACCCGAGATAAAGGCATTGCGTTTCTCCAGCCTGATCCTGGTGGATAGTTCGCCTTTGCGTAGTGGTAAATTACGTTTTCAAGCGTCATCTCGTACTTGGGCATCTCAATTCGCACCTGTGGGTCCATCTTTTCTAGAGATGTGGTATAATTTAACAGTGGAACAACGTTGTGTTGACCTGCAAGCTGGTTCAATGCTGCAATTTCCGCACGCCAGTTGTGTGGGGGTTTCTGGTCATCTACTTCAATGATTTTCACAGCAGTTTGTTTGGATTCGGGTGACTCTATGATCTTTGAAAACAATCCGTTACCGAGAACAGACATTGCAGATTAATATGTATTTACTGCCAAGAGTAACTGCCTTTCTTTTATTTCTCTTCAGCGCGTTTAGTGCCCTTCACCGTTTGTTTTTGGTTTGTGTGGATGTTTGTTTATTTATATTTTCCACTGCACGAAGCTTTTTGAAAAAGCGCTGGACTTGGCTTTGGCTTTAGCTTGGCTTTGGTTTTGGGCTGCAGCGCTGCCCAAGCCGTTGGCAGGCTCCCAACCCTGAAAAGTTACTGCGTTGATTCATTCTAATTTGGATCTGTGTGAAATAGAGAGAAGAATAGCATAGATACTAAATGGTTCGAAACAGTGTGAAGCCTGCGGTGAAGCCGTTTGCTGAGAAAACGAAACCGGATGAGCTGGTGTACAAAGATAAGAAACAAGTCGAGTTAGATGTTGCACGAGTGTCGATCTCTAAAGCGGCTGCAGCCAAGCTTGAGAAACGTGTAGGCACTGTTTTGGCTGCTAATCCGAGTTTATGTTACTACCAAGGTTTCCATGATATCTCCATGCACAGCCATACGACCAAGCAATTAGAGAATTTGGCGTTGCAGCAACTGCGTGACTTTATGGCGGTGGATCTGAAACCCACGATGCAGATCTTGAGGCTAGTTCCCGAACTAATTTATGCTTGCGATCCGCAGAATATGGGTAAGTACTTCCAACCAGCTGATAAAACCAGTCGCCGCATGTCTGGGTATTTTGCTTTGGCACCGATTGTGACGCTGTTCAGTCATGATTGCCAAGATTCAGAAGTCATCGTGCCCATCATTCGTAATGTTCTTAAGGAAGGGCTTGCATACATCATCTACTTATACGTTGCTTTGGTTATTGAGAACGGAGGGATGCTTTTAGAGAAACTCGGTCCGAATGCTGATGAAGATGAGATCGACATGGCATTCCAGGGTCTTGCGTCTACATTGACTAGAGCCAACTATAAGCAGATCGACCGTCTTGCGCGCAGATTGAGATCTCGTCATCCGCTGCGCTCGCTTCCGTCTTGGAACTCGGTTTCGAGATTCTCGGTTCTGAAGACAGGCAAGGTGATCAAGCGGAGCACGGCCCTACAGACGCTTGCCCAATTGGACCGGGCATCGCGTATTTCGAAGACTGGCCCCTTTGCTAACCCGTCACGCACGATTGTTGCTGTGGCAATGGGTGCAATTGCCGTTGGTATGTTATGGACTCGACTTCGCAAATAGATTGTTCGCTCAGATGCAAATAAATGTACATAGATTTTGTAAAAACAACAAACGAAAAGAAAAAAAAATACCAATATAATAACAAGAAGAGAGAACTGCGCATCGTTTGTGCTTGTTGGATCCGTAGCTGTAAAGTAAATGTGTTTGTATCTATTAATTGAACTTATACTTCTGGGTTTATATCATACGCCAAAGTCACGTCGCTGTTTGAGTCAACCCATCCTCGGCCGCCGCAGGACGAAACCAGGTACTTGCCGCTGTTATCAACAAGCATGCGACTGACCAATGAGCCATGGTGTCCCGGAATAATGAAGAACGGGGTCTTTTTGGTGGATGCAAGATCGTACATTCGAATATTATCAAAGGATGCGCATAGCAAGTTGCGGTTGTTCGGCATTGGAGTAACACACGACACCGCTCCTGATATAGCCGGGAATTTCAATGTTCTCGCTGGGCCTTCGCATTTCCTCAAGTCATACTCTTCTACGCTTGCGTTTCTTCGACCAGCGAATATATTGTTGCCGTCGTATGAGAAGCAAGCGCTCGTACACCATGGAGGAGCTTGCGATCCAGCAAGCCAAGATGCTCGCGTGGCTTGTCGCTTATCCCAGATCTCAACAATTCCATTATAGGATGCAGAGAGGAATATGTTTCCAGTGTTTCGTTTGTCTGTGTCCCCTTCCGAGTTCGCAGGCTTACCTTCTCCTTCTCCTTCTCCTTCTCCTTCTCCCTCGCGCTCTTCACCATCCTCTTTCTTCACATCGTTGTCACCAGTGAGTGTATTATTATTATTGCTGTCGTCTTTCATTTCTGCATCTTCATTGGGGTCTTTGTCGCTATTCTGCTCCTCCTCTTTGTCTTCATTCTTCGTGGATCCATTCTTATTGGTAGAGTCCCCAGCTGGGTCCTCGTCATCGGACCCAAATAACGACTCCATGCTCTTATCATCGTCGTCGTCACCGCTACCTAGCTTACCGTTGCCATTCGCTGAGTCTTCTTTATCTCCGCTTCTGTCGCTTATTTTAGGGGGACTTACTGGTAGTGCGCCCGTGGGCTGCCAATCAACGCAAGAGATCTGACTTCCTAGATCGGTATACTTCTGAGACAAAACGCCAGCATTAAGGTCCCACAAAGCAACTGATTTGTCCCAACTGGCACTTAGAAGCATGTTTTCCGGGCCGTTCAGTTTGAGATCACTCACAGTTTTAGAATGGCCGTCGAAGTATGCCAGGCACTGGCCCATCTCTCCGTAAGTGGCCGATTGCAGTGAGATTCCTCCCGATTCGAGACCAGATGCTACCCACAAAGCCTCAGCCTGAGCAGCCAGGGAGTACACTGGAGACATTTTGGGAATATACGTACCGTCGTTACCCACGCTATATTCGTCCTTGAAAAGGGGTTGTTCGTTTTCCCAGTACGCGCTCAACACGGCACATTTCGTGATTGTGTCCGGTAGCATATGTCTCTGACTAGCAGTGAGCAGTTGGGCTCCATTGATACTGCTGTGGAAGTCGTATTTGCGAACAAACCCGTCTTCACCACCGGTGAAAACATACCTCATCCCCCATGAAGCGGCGACGCTATACACGGGCGTTCCGTGGATGAATGCAATAGACGGAACTATATCGTAACTCGAGCATGTCTTAAACTCTTCAGGAGGCTCATTGGAATACGTTTCCTTGAACCTAGCCAAAGGCACGTCCACTGACATCGGTACAGGGAGAGTTAATGTCAGGGCACGGGTACACCCACATTAAATGCACGACTGAGAGGCCGAGAGCATGGCAGGCAGAATCTGTGAATACAATTAATTTTATATATCAATAAATATATCAGTAAACTTGTATAACAATAAACTTGTTATAATAATACAAAAATATACAAACAGGTGAATAATGTGAGTACTGGATTTGCATAGTATAGTACTTGCAAGATACAGGTAAAGACACTTGTAATGGCGTTTGAAACGGCAATTGCAAGACACTGGCAACAGCATTTGTAACTTGCAATGGTGCTTGCAAGATACATACTAAGGCACTTCTAACAGCCTAAGGGCATTTGCAAGATTGAATAGTTCAAGGTGCTGTCGATAGTAAACAGGTATTCTATGTACATTACTCGTGGTAAAGGAAAGCCGCATTGCGATAGAATGAAAGCATCGGGTTCTCTCCTGTTTTGGTGGCGCTTTCTTTAGGATCAGCCCATCTACTCAAGAACTCACCGTGCTGCGCAACACCAGCTGGTCTATTCATTATGTGGCTGTAGAGTTGCTGGGCTAGCTTGAAATCAGTAGGGAACATGATATCAAAGTACCCCTGGAGTACCATGTATGTGGAAACAGTTACAGGTGTGTCTTCCATGAAGGTTTGTACCACCGGTGAATTATAGCCTCGGATCGTTCCGGGGAAGTGTGTGAAGTCAGATGCTAGGATCCGGTGGTTGGGGAAGTGTGTTTTGAGCGTTTGCAGAAGCTGATAGAATCTAGTAGGGATATACTCTGGGGGAGACAGGTTTCCCTGGAAGGGAGTTACTGCATTCCTCAGGTTTCGCAGGAATACAGGTTGCGACAAAGGGTGCCATCCAATTCTTCTGTCATGTTTAAAGTCGACCTGGTTGCGTGTTTCCAGGAATTCGGCTGCTAGTTTATCCAGCTTCGGGCTGAAAAGTTCTGTAAAATCACCATTGGGGTCGATAACGGTGTATCCTTGGTATGGTTTCCCCGTAGTGTTGTCATAGCGAATAACGTCATGGGCCAGGTTGTCCCACACTTCCATGGCGATAAAGAAACATTGCCTGGTCTCTGTCTCCTTCCAGTCGAAAATGCTGGAGTTATGAATGGCGACCCGATCGCTGTGACCCTGTGCATGGGCGCGTTGCTTCAGAGACAACGAAGTGCTAATCTCAATGATGTTATAGTGCGTCTTGGCATAGATTTCTGGGTGCTCTGCTTTCAGAAAGTTCAGTATGTCGAGCATTAGCGTGCCATTTCCAGCACCTGTTTCATAGATAATGAGATCTTCGTTGCTGTTGTCGGTAGTAGTAGACTGTTGCCGTTGGTGCTGCTGTACGATGTACCGAGCGAGCGCTTGGCCGTAATGAGGTGTGAAAAGTTCACTTGGGGTGTGCCATAATTGTTTTGAAACTCGCGTTGTCCGCATATACTTCTTCTCGTCTTGTGGGACTTTACTTTCTTGGTTTGGCGTAACGTCTAAGGCGGAACTCCGCTGCTGTTTCTTGTACTCTAACGACCATTGGTCCAGAAACGAGTCGATGTTCCCCATTTTATCTACCTGAAAGCTTTTATCCTTTAGAGAGAAGATCTCTGCGGATTTTGAGAAGTACCCGTAGTGCGGGTTGTACATACTATCATCGATAAACTCTCGAGCCAGCATTCTTACCCGTTTGGGCCGCTCCTTTCTGCGGGAAAGACTTTTGGCATTCACTAGTGGGAACCGTTCGAAAAGCTCTTTGTTATCTTCGGTCTTGTATGCATAAGTAGTGGGTTTCACTGTGTAATCGTGTTCTTGGACATATGATTGCGAGCCTTGTTTGGATTTTTTATCGGAAATCCAGCGGATCTGGTTCCTGTTGATTAGTGCAGTAGTCGTCCTCGTCCTTGCCTTTGCGAGCACGTTTCTACCCGAACTGGTCCACATATTCTTTTGTTCTTTTTTTTTTTTTGGTGTGGGCCGTCTCTCTGGTTTCTTAAACAATCGTTGTTATTATTATTTCACGCGTGCCTACTTATTAGTGGTAGCTGTGGATCTGCCAGCCTTTCTGTGCGTGTGTCCAACCTCTACCCTATGCGAAGAAGCATGATACATGAATACATCTCCACAGGCACATCTGCAGTGTGCTCTTTGAGCTACCAGGAGCCTGCTACATAGACATTATTAGCATAAGGATATACCTTAATTTGGTCTAGAGGGAGTCTTCGAGGATTTATGATTAGGCCGTCAGGCCCAATGGATGCAAACGGGCACCATGTTTGCCATTGAGTCGGATCAATGGATGTTTGGATTGTTGGTTCAGGTTTTATTGTTTGTAGTTCAAGAGACCGAGTTTTTATTAGTGTTGATAGAGACGGTGTCTGTGGTTTCAGTTTCTGGCGCTGTTGTGGAGAGTCTGGGTCTGTTCCTTGGTCGTCAATGTATCCCTCGTCCTGCGGTCTTCGTTCTCTAAACACAATTGGATTGGATTGAGGAGTATGTGGGAAAGGAGCTTGTAACGGCGTTGTCTTCAATGGAGCGCGGGCTGGTTTTTTGTCTGATTTTGTCGGTGTTGTTGCTGGTTTGGTTTTAAAAACGGGCCGTTGAGGTGTGTTAGTAGGCAGTTCTCGAAGAACTCTTCGTTGCGGCGTTGTTCTGCATTTAGCTTCTCTATGATCTTTGAAAACTGATGTCGCGGTTCTTTTGGGCGTTGCTGGTGGTTTTTCTGTTTGTTTTTCAATGAAAGTTGGTGCCATTTTCACACAAACCTCTCAACCTTTCCTGAGTTGACTTTGTGGTAAGACGCGAACCTCGAGTAACCCTACGCGTCGTAAATAGGCAGCACAAGAAGAGCAGGACGGATATTTACCAACCAACTAAAATAAGAAAAAGGACAGCAAAATAAAATATAAATTAAAGAAATAAGCTATATAAATATATGTGGAGGGTATAAGATATTTACACCATGCAATGGACTGGTACACCAGACAGGTATACCAAGTGCGAATGTGTGGGCACAGCGGATATAAGGTACACGAATGCAACAGATCTAGCTTTACAGTATAACAAATATAAGAGTAGCAGCCATGCAACAACTCCATGAGTAGTAGTAGACAGCAGTGGATCTAAGTAGTGTCTAATGCGTACAGTGAATCTATACATAGTGGGCATATAATGTATACAGTAAATCCATACATAGTGGGCATCTAATGCGTACCAAACTGAGTAGTATCTAATGCGTACAGTGAATTCATACAAAGTGGGCATCTGATGCGTACAGTAAATCTATATACAAAGTGGGCGTCTAATGCGTACGGTAAATCTATATACATAGTGGGCATCCAATACGTATAGTGAATCTATACATAGTGGGCATCTAATACGTATAGTGAATCTATACAAAGTGGGCATCTGATGCGTACAGTAAATCTATATACAAAGTGGGCGTCTAATACGTATAGTGAGTTTATATAGTTGGGCGTCTAATGCGTATAGTGAATCTATACATAGTGGGCATCTAATGCATATAGTGATTCTATAGTGGGCATCTAATACGTATAGTGAATCTATACAAAGTGGGCATCTGATTAACACAGTAAATCTATACATAGTGGGAATCTAATGCGTATATTAAATATAACACGGATAGTGGACGTGAAGTGTCTAGTACGTATAGTGAACATTGATTGGCCTAGTACGTAGTGAACATGACTCCATTACATATGGTGAACATGAATTGGTTTGGTACATATAGCGAGGATAATTGGCATACAAGTAGTGTACATGAATTGTCTAGTAGGTAGTGAACATAATTGGCATGCATATAAGGAACATCAATTGGGCGCAATGAATCAGACGCGTAAAGTGAACATGAATATATTATATAGGAATTGACAACACCTAATTAAACTCTAGTACTAATAAATCGAAGCCAGACATCAGTGATCTGATACTATAAGGTATCTGTACCAATTATAAGGCACACAATACTAATTATCTTATTGCTCTTAGAACCACCCTCAGCTGCAAGCACGTTGGATGTCTGTGCTACGTAGTGTATCTGGGTAAGGCCAACGCGCATAAAACCTATACATGGGGGGTGAACCCACAGCTACAGGCCAGCTCAGCATAAGAAACAGTCAATTCTCCGACTACATAGACTCTAACATACTAAATTAGAACTATTAAAGTAAAAACGGCGTTTCTCTCAAAGGTTTTCTTGCTTCTGATCCCTTTATTCATCTTCGTGCCGTACACTGGATCATCGATGATCTGGACCTTCGCCATACCACGTGTCGCATAATTTTTTTTTTCTTATTTATAATTTTTTTTAAGCTGGTTCGCAACGCCTAAGCTTAGGTGAATCATTTTTCACACTGCGTTAAGCTGGATCAGCGGAAGCAGCAGCACGGATCCGGAAAAACCTACCTCCCAAGCCTTAAGGGAAAAAAAAGGAAAGTTATTGGAAAGAACACACCACACACAAAAAGAGCCAATCTTTTTTGTCGCTTTCTTTTTTCTTTTTTTAGTTAGTAGTTTTTTCATTCTACTAATCTAGGAGCCAATTAGCCTCGAAAATGCTCCGTACTAGCCGAAGATTGGCATCCTTCCAGGCTTTGAAATGCGTCCGTGCATTTTCTGTCTCGAAGCCCAAACTCTTCGAGATTTTGGACGGAAAGACGCTTGCTCAGAAGATCAGAGCCGACTTGAAGACTGAGATCCAGCAGATCCGTACTACTAAGTTCTCTAGCTTCAAGCCCAGCCTCTCAATTATCCAAGTTGGCGAACGCCCTGACTCCACATCATATGTGCGCGCCAAACTGAAGGCTGCCCAGCTCTCGTTGATTGACTGCAATCTCATCAAACTCCCTGACACTACCTCCGAGCGCGACCTGCTCACCCAAATCCATGAGCTCAACAAGTCCGCCAATGTTCACGGTATTCTTGTTCAGATGCCTCTCCCCGCTCACATTGACGAGAAACGGGTTTGCGGCGCTATTTCCCGAGTTAAGGACGTCGATGGCTTCGACTCCTACAATTTCGGTGAGCTCGCCAAGCGCTCTGGCCAGCCGCACTTCGTTCCCTGCACCCCTAACGGTGTCATGGAATTGTTGAAGTCCAAGCAGATCGAGCTCCGTGGAAAGATTGCTTGCGTCATTGGCCGCAGTGACATTGTCGGTAACCCGCTTGCCGTACTGCTCCGCAAGGCTGATGCCACTGTGATCCACGCCCACAGGTACACCGAGGACCTCGAGTCGCACGTCAAGCAAGCTGACATCGTTGTTTCTGCCGTTGGTATCCCCAACTTCATTCCCAAGGAATGGATCAAGGAGGGCTCCGTTGTTGTTGATGTTGGTATCAACCACGTCCCCGACGAGACCAAGAAGAACGGCCGCAAGGTCGTTGGTGACATCGACTACGAGGCTATTAAGGATCGTACCTCGTTTATCACCCCCGTCCCCGGTGGTGTTGGCCCTATGACCGTTGCCATGCTTATGCACAACGTTGTCAAGGCTGCCAAGCACTACTATGCTAGCCGAGCCGCTTCGCGCATCAACCTGACCCCGATCAAGCTCGAGAAGCCCGTCAAATCCGACATCGAGATCTCTAGAAGCGTCACTCCGAAGCCGATCACCGAGGTTGCCGCCGAGATGGACCTTCTTGATGCCGACTTCGAGCCGTATGGCAGATACAAGGGAAAGGTCGAGCTTTCTGTCCTCGACAGACTGAAGGACCGTAAGAACGGTAAGTACGTTCTTGTTGCCGGTATCACCCCCACTCCTCTTGGTGAGGGTAAGTCGACAACCACTATGGGTCTTGCTCAGGCCCTTGGTCACCTTAACAAACTGTCGATCGCCAACCTGCGTCAGCCGTCTATGGGCCCCACTTTCGGTATCAAGGGTGGTGCCGCTGGTGGTGGATACGCTCAGGTCGTTCCTATGGAGGAGTTCAACCTCCACATCACTGGTGATATCCACGCCGTCTCTGCTGCCAACAACCTTCTTGCTGCTGCCATTGACACCCGTATCTTCCACGAGAAGACCCAAGGCGACGCCGCTCTTTTGAAGCGACAGCTTGCCAAGGGCCAGAAGCTCAGCAAGTTCTTGGACCGCCGCTGGACTAAATTGGGCTACCCGGACCACCGCGACCCGTCCAAGCTCACTCCGGAAGAGACCAGGAAGCTTATCAGACTCGACTTCGATGAGGAGACCATCACCTGGAAGCGTGTTGTTGATTGCAACGACCGTCACCTCCGTGGTATCTCCATTGGTGAGGGCTCTACTGAGAAGGGTCTCACTCGCCAGACCGGTTTCGATATCTCTGTTGCTTCTGAATGTATGGCCATCTTGGCTCTTTCCACCAGTATGCACGACATGCGCGAGCGTCTTGGTAAGATTGTTGTCGCTTCCTCTAAGGACGGCGAGCCGATCACTGCTGAGGATATTGGTGTTGCCGGTGCCATGTGCGCTCTCATGAAGGACGCTATCAAGCCCAACTTGATGCAGTCCCTCGAGGGTACCCCCGTCATGGTCCATGCTGGTCCGTTTGCTAACATCTCTATTGGTGCATCCTCTGTCATTGCTGACAAGGTTGCTTTGAAGATTGTTGGTCAGGACGCTTTCCGCCAGGACACTGGTTATGTTATCACTGAGGCTGGTTTCGACTTCACCATGGGTGGTGAGCGTTTCTTCGACATCAAGTGCCGCAGCTCTGGCTTGAACCCGGACTTGGTTATCATCGTTGCTACTGTTCGTGCCCTCAAGCTCCACGGTGGTGGCCCCGACGTCAAGCCTGGTGCCCCTCTGCCCAAGGAGTACGTTGAGGAGAACGTTGATCTCGTTAAGCGCGGTACTGTGAACCTTGCTAAGCAGATCGAGAACGCCAAGCAGTTCGGCCGTCCTGTTGTTGTTGCTATTAACCACTTCAAGGACGACAGCGATGCTGAGCACGCAGTCATCCGTGATGCTGCCATTGAGGCCGGTGCCAAGGATGCTATTGTTTGCAAGCACTGGGAGCAAGGTGGCCAAGGTACTCTCGGCCTTGCCAACGCTGTTGTCAAGTTCACCGAGGAGCAGGAGGTCGAGGACCCAATGAAGCTCCTTTATGACATCGACACCACCGCCGAGGAGAAGCTGAACATCATTGCCCAGAAGATGTACGGTGCCGCTAAGGTTGAATTGAGCCCGTTGGCCCGTAGCAAGCTCGAGCAGTACACCGCACAGGGCTTCGGTCACCTCCCGATCTGCATTGCGAAGACCCAGTACTCGCTCTCGCACGACCCCAAGCTCCGTGGCGTTCCGACAGGATTCACTATGCCGATTAGAGACATTAAAGTCAGTGCCGGCGCTGGATACCTCTACGCTCTTGCCGCAGAGATCATGACCGTTCCTGGCCTACCGACGTTGCCGGGCTACATCAACATCGAGGTTGAGGACGATGGCACCATCAACGGCATGTTCTAAAAAGTTCACCAATCACGAACAGGAAAAAATTTAAAAGAAAAAGGGAAATGAAGCACACATGCCTCTGGGAAAAGCATACTCGAAGAAAAGCATACGCGAAAAATAGCATCCAAAGCAGAAAAAAAAAATTAGCAAAGCCACAATTGTTTAATTATGACTCTGCAACCCCCCCCTACTACAGATCGCAGCATGCAACTCCAATTGTGTAAACCCAACTGTACGCTCATGCGATCCTCGTTATGCTTTCTTTTTCCTGTGTGTCTGTGCATTCCCAAAAATATATACTTAAAGAACCACATTTTGTTCCTTTCCTTCTGGAATTCTTCGTTGGTTCTATTTCATTTTAATATCATCTTTTTTTTTTTTGTTAATTCTATTTTATTCTATTATTCCTACAAATTTACTTTTAATATCTATCATTAACTCCTCGTTCTCCATACTTTATTTATTCTTATCCGCTCCCCAATCCCGCATTCTGGTCGTATTCATGATCTTGTTAAGCTCCGTATTAATATAATTATGTGCTTATATTCGAACGTGTTCTCCGTGCCTTTACGGAGCCTGCGCCTGTGCCTGTGGCTTGTGTTAAGTAGCTAGCTGCGTATATAAACGCATGAAATATAGCAGGAATAGAGGAATACCGAACCCTAGCAGTTACCCATCCTTAAGGCTATAAGGGATCCCCGTATAGGCAGATCGGCGAGGTGCTCAATCGAAAACTTAGGATGTCCAAGCAGAATTTCGCTTCGAAGTTGGCCAATGTGCCCATTGCCAAACTGAAGAACCCATATGGAGGGATATTTGCTGGGAGGAACATTCCCAAGGACAAATTAGAGGACCCTGATTGGCTCCGAGTGCTGGAATTGAAGAAACCACCCACTGATGGGCTATATATTCCACGAGAGTCGCTGAAAATCAAGTCCCAGAAGAAACCTGTGAAAGAGAAGGGGCTTCTGTACGGAATTGCGAAGTCTATGGTTGACTACGAGCAGGCTCAGCAGCCACGATCCCAGCAAGGAAAGAGGCCTGTCGACAGTGCACCCCGAGTAGTGAGGAAAACGACGTCTCCGTACTCTGTTCCCCGGGTCGATGATTGGAACACACTCTCCCCGGACATCGAGTCCACATATCTTGGTCTTGAGCAGCTCGAGCACGGCGAATCAATTAGTATCATTGGTGCAGGCATCACGGGCCTGACGCTTGCATGGATCCTAAACCGATCAAGACCGGATCTGCACATAAAAATCTACGACAAGAACCCAGACGTCGGTGGCTGGATGTGTTCCAAGGAAGTAGATCTCCCAGACAATTTTGGAAAAACACTATTTGAGTCTGGACCCCGAACACTGCTTCCATCTCATCCTGGATCAGAAATTCTCACCCGACTTCTTTACGAGATTGGTAGAAGAGACGAATTGATGTCTGGAGTGCCGCAGAAATCGTTGACAAATCGCAAAGGTCTGATTTGCAATGGTGAAGTCCAGCAGCTTCCTAACTCACTCGGCGAGACTCTTAAGTTTATGCTCGCCAGCCCACTGCTAAAAGGCGCCAGATGGAAGGCGCTTAAAGATCTTTGGAATCCTACCCGCAATGCAAATATTGACGACGAGTCGGTGAGATCATTCATGACACGGCGCATTGGTGCCCCGCTAGCTGACCGAATGATTTCTGCCGTTATGCGAGGAATCTATGCAGCTGATGTCGACAAGCTGAGCGCCAGATCCGTTGCTCGACTTAGCCGTCTTTACTACCTTGAGCGCACAGAGAACATGTCAGTGCTCGCTGCAATGTTTTCCGGCACCCTAGGATACCTTGATCAGTATGCCAAGGAAGCACTCCCATTGGCGTTTGATGCACTAGCTCCGACCAAGACCGCAGCCAAGCCCGAGGACCGCCATCTAACTAATAGAGAACACCCAGTCTCCAAGTTCAGTATGTACGGATTCAAAGGAGGCATTCAGAACATGGCTCGGGCCATTGCCGATAATTTGAGAACACGCAAAAACGTCGAGATTAATCTGAACGCCGACGTGCAAAGTATAGAAAACGACACTGCTCGGACAGTAAAGATCGAGCTTGGGGATGGGTCAACCGCCAAGACCAACGTTGCCGTGTCTACTATTGCCCGACCCTCAATGTTTGCTAAGGCCAACGAGAAACTAGCTGAAGACATCCAAAAAGTCAAGTACAGCAGTCTCGCCGTAGTGAACGTCTGGGTCCCCGATGCCAAAGCAGCCAAGAACTGGTTTGGAATCCTTGTTCCGAAAACCGAAGATGAGTGGAACACTAATAAAGTCTTAGGTGTTATTTTCGACTCGAGCGTGCGTAACGCGACAAAGGAAGACGTGAACCAGCACGAGAAGGGGTCGAACATGACAGTTATGATGGGCGGAGACCTATGGAACGAAGGAATGAGTGTTGAGGAGGCCAAAAACAATGCTCTCAATGGCCTCATCCAAATGAAATTGCTTGATCCGAAAACAACCCTGGATGATACCATCATGCAAGTAGCACTGCAGCGAAATGCAATTCCATTGTACGAGGTCGGACATAGCCAGCTTCAGCACCGTGTCATGCAGACGCTTGCTGATACATACAACAACCGTGTGGGCCTTATTGGCATGGCGTTCGGCCGTGGATGCGGTGTTAGTGACTGCGCAATCGATGCAATGACCGTTGCATTGAGGTTCAGTGAACAGCGGAAGCTCCTACACCCCGAATTCTTCTTTAATCATTGGTGGAGCCAGACTCGTCCTGAATACTACGCATAAAACAAGAAAAGAGGAGAGAAACTAATTAATAGCAAATAATAAAAAAAAGAAACGCACAACGTTTCTCATCTAACAAAGTAAATAAATAGCACACACAGCACAATCACGGTAGCCAGCACCAAACTGTTGCGTTTCTGACGAGTATTGATCTTCGAAATAAGCGTGTTAACGCCGGGAATACGGCCCATTACATGGAGCATTCGTTTCTGCACATCTTTCAGCGTTTGCTGCTGTCTAACCATTTCCGCTCGGGCCTCGTATGCATTATTGAGCAATGTGTCCACAACGGAATGCGAGTGGTTGACCCTGGACATCTCGTCTCCGTAGTACCGTTCCGCCTCAGCGGTCTGCTCAATCGGGGTATTCCTACCCGATCCCGATCCTGATCCCATCCCGGATCGGTGCGATTGAATATCTTGCCTTACTGAAGATAGAAGCGTCCTTCTGCTGCGCTCCTGGGAAAGCACGCTTTTCAGCCTTTTACATGTCTTTTTGTGATCGTCTAGAACTTCAGAGTGACGCTGGGCCTGTAACAGCATTGTCTGGGATGCTCCTGGCTCATAGGCGAGATTATAGAGTTCTCGAACTTGATTGGTTCGGGCAGCAAGGTTCGAATCGATTTCTGTTTCTAATTGAGTCGTGTCCGAGGGGTCCGCTATCATATCCGACAGCTGCGTAAGTAGGGAGTCGCATTCGGACTCCTGGGTACGTATGTTAGCGCGAACAGAAGAGAACTCCGACATTGTCCTTCAACTAAGGTTTTAGAACGGTTCTAGAGTCTGTTCCTTGGCGTAAGTAAGAAGGAAGAGAGATGTGGTTGTGGTAGCTTGTGATGCCTGCTGAGGGAAGGCTGGGGCTGGCCACGAGAAAGGCAGGCGGGAAAGAGAAGCAGCACCAGGCAGTTGTGGACTTAAACCCAACCCTGCAACTTCACCTATATGGATCATAATGGCTGTGCGGGAGGGAGAGGGAAAAAAAGCAGGCATTTGAATAGTTTCATTCATTGAAACGCGACTCGAGTAGGTTAGTATAAAGGTGGGGCTTAATATTCAATGGCCAAGAGCCATAAAAGAGCAACACAAGGAGGCGATGGCGCGTCCGCAGCTAAGCGAAAAAGGGAGCCTATGCCTGAGAACTCGACGCTGTACTTAAAGAACCTGAATGATAAAGTGTCCATTGAGGACCTTAGAACTTCTTTATACATGTTATTTAGTATGTGTGGGCATGTGGTGGCGATAAACGCACACAAATCGCCTAAAATGAGGGGACAAGCACATGTTGCGTTTGCCAATGCGGAGTGTGCTTCTACGGCTTTGGCCAAGCTGAAGGGCAAGCCGTTTCTGGGGAAACAACTGGAGATTGAGTTCGCGAGAAACTCGTCTACTCGATTAGAGTGGTTTGAACGTGAGTTGAAGAAAGATATCAAAGCTTGAGGCCGGCAACACTGCCGAAATGCTGGAGCCAGAGCCACCAGTTATCACCGTTCGCATCCAGCCATGTTCTAGTATGACACGGGTGGACAAACAAGGTTGGCAAACCAGTTAATGGGTGTTCAGTGCCGGATATCCATTGAGACAATTCGGTCGATCTACCTGGAACACAGTTTATGAACTCCGAAACACTTGCTGGCTTTGATCCAGAATCGGAAACAAGATAGAGGGTGAAATAGAGCACGGGAACCGTGAGGTCCACACGCCATGGAATCACCTCGTATATGCAGTACCCAATGCCTTCAAATTCATGCACTATTTCAATTCGGTCGGGTTTCAAACCGGCTTCAATGTTATGGTCTACTAGATCGGATGCTAATTGGGCTAACTTACTATCACTTTGCATAATGAGAAAGGGAAATAAAAGAAAGTAGTAATATTAATAGTAGTAATAACAATAGTCTTAGATCAAGTTCTTAGCCTTAAGCAACTCAGCAATCAAAATTCCCGATCCAGCGGCACCCAACACCGTGTTGTGGGAGAGACAAACAAACTTGAGATCCATGACTTCATCTTCTCTGAGACGGCCAATGCTTACCGTGTAGCCTCTGCCGGTATCACGGTCCAGACGAGGCTGCGGTCGATCGGGCTGTTCGAGGTAGACGATCGGGTGTTCTGGAGCAGAGGTGCAGTTCAATTGCTCGCATTGAGAGGAGTAAGAGTTCAGGGCCTGCTTAACTTCTTCCAAGTTCGGCTTCTTGCCGGACTCGAACTTCACTGCGACGCTGGCAGTGTGTCCATCAATAACCGGCACACGGGTGGTGGTAGCGGACACACGCATGTTTTTGGGGGAGATCTCAAGGAATTCGCCGGTCTTCTCATCGACCTTTCCAAGGATCTTGCGGGGCTCTATCTCAAGCTTGTCTTCTTCGCCACTGATGTAGGGAACGATGTTATCAAGACAATCCATGCCGCCGACACCAGGAGAGAAGCCAGCACCACTAATGGCCTGCAGTGTAGTGGTGATCATGTCGGAAACAGGACCGAACTTCTCGATAAGGGCACGCAAAGCAACTACAATACCAGCCGTCGAGCAGTTCGAGATACAGACGTGGATACCCTTGGAGCTGTCGCGGTGCTTGAGGGCGTCAAGGTGCTCCGGGTTGGCGGTAGGCACAACCAATGGAACCTTGGGGTCCTGGCGGTAGTTCTTTGCGTTGGAAATAACGTTGATGCCATGATCGACGAAGGCACGCTCAACATCGCCAGCAACGTTGCTGTCCAGGCCACTGAAAACAACATTGCACTGAGCGAAATGAACCGGATCGCACTCGCGAACAGTGATGTTAGCAACAGACCCGGGGATCTGCGCAGTCTGCTTCCATCCAGTGACTTCAGCGTACGCCTTTCCTGCACTACGCGAGCTTGCTCCTAAAGCGACGATCTCGAAATCGGGGTGGTCCTGCAACAAAAGAATGAACCGCTGGCCGACGCTACCGGTGGCGCCAAGGACTCCTGCTTTCAATTTTCCTGCCATTGTTTTAGTATATCGTTGGATTGTTACGATGTTTAAATTAGAATGACTCAAACTACTTTTCGTTTTAAATAGGTTTTGCATTATTCAAAGCAAAGGGTGAAAAAAACCGTTGGCGATCAGCTGCAAGAAAATACACGATATGGCCACCGACAAGCTTATCGTGGATATCGGCTAGGCACATATAGAAATATACATACAGGCACAGGGATAATAAGGGGAATAATAAAGAAATAATACGAACATACGAGGTTTAACGGAGTAATTCTATGGATTTAGTAAAAAGTGGTTTTGCAAACCAAATTTCTAGCAGCATCCTACTGTACTTACACTGTATACACTGTATACACTGTTTATAGTTAGTGTGCATGTCTTTTGTAGGGACGTAACTAAAGGAGCGAACAGGAAGGCAAATTGAGAAATATATATAACTCAGAATAATTATCGTTAAAATCAGTTTTGGCCGTTTCTAAATCCCTGGCTGCTTAATTACCTGTATGTATATGCGTCCATGTCCGGTCTATGTATAAGGTGACTAACGCTTACGGATGTAACTTTACACCGTAAAACTACCTGAACAATGGACAAAGCAGTTCAGAAAACAGACGACGACGCAGCTACGTCGAAATACTCTGCTATTTTGAAAGGGTATTTCTCTGATGACTTGATTAAATATTTCTGTCTGCGCAAACCTGCTCCCAGGCTTCCATTGATCAACATAGGCACATACTGTCGCATCTACGGAGTGAACAAACTGGTTACAGACTTTTTAGAAAGAACCAGTTCATGCTCCGAGCGTGCAATTGTATCATTAGGTGCTGGATCCGACACACGTCCTTTCCATCTCCTACCAAAACATCCCAACTTAAACTACTATGAGCTCGATTTTCCCGTAAAGACAGAGAAAAAGAAACAAATCATTTCATCGCATGAGGAGCTGAGTAAACCGATCGACGATGCTCAAGAAAGGTACCATCTGATCGGCTGCGATCTGCGCGAATTGAGCAAGAACCCAGATTTGTCGGACCCATCATCCCCATTGTCCCCTCTCCAGCACTTGAGGGGCCAGCATACTCTGTTGTTGAGCGAATGCTGCTTGTGTTATCTAAAACCCGAGGACTCTGATGGCGTTCTGAAGTTTTTTGCTGAATTGGTACCTCACCCAAATCTATCTGTAGCCGTTTACGAGCCAATAAGTTTGAATGACGAATTTGGTCGGGTAATGTCTGAAAACTTAGCTATGCGAGGCCTTTCGTTGCCTACAATCAATCTCTACTCGACTTTGGAATCACAGAAACAGAGATTGGCTTCGCTTCTGGGCGTCGAAGTCGCCGGCTCAGCAGATATCGACGATGTGTACTCTCAATGGCTGCCTAGAGAAGAGCTTCAGAGAATATCACGACTCGAGCTGTTAGACGAGTTGGAAGAAATGCTTCTGCTCATGCGACACTACTGTATAGCCTGGGGGTTCAACAATTAACTGCATGTGTTATTATTTATCACGATTACTGTTTATATGCACAGAGAGGTCTATGTTATTTATACGAATCCTTCTAATGGTTTTGGTAGCGTGCTAACTCCCATCACTTTGTAAGTTTTACCCATATTCGCTGGGTCTACTAACCGGTTGTATGCAGCCTCGATGCGTTTTTTACCTTCCTCGTCTTTTTGGTTGTTGTGCAGCATAGTTGTTCGTGCTCCAATCCCCATACGGTGGAGCCAGTTTGCTTGAGAGACTGGACCACTGATTCCGAGCTTATGCTTTGTGAATATATCGGCCAGGGCCTTGAAATCGACATCCGCGGTCAGATCTGCATCTCCTGGGTCAACCGACAGCGGATCTACTTGGTGATGCGACTTGAAACCTCGGAAGGTATTGACAGGAATAGTCGCCATTGGACCGTAGTCAATGACCAGTGCACCTCCGGTGTTGACTTTAAGCATTTTAGCCAGTTCTTCTGTAATGTTCCAGGCTTCAGGACATACTTCAATTGAGGACAAAGGAGGCAGGTTCTTATATCGAGGCTGTGCGGAAATAGCAGCTGTCAGGTGTCTATTAAGCTGCTCATGCTGTTTACTGTTACTCAAAGTGAATCTGAATTTATCAGAGGCTGGATCGAAGTCCACAAGTCTCTCGTGCCAAGTTCGACCGTCCTGCGACTTCTCAAACTGATGGATAGGCAAAGCATCAAAGAATTCGTGCGCAATGACAAAAGTAGGTACTCCGTCTCGGGGGAGTTGTTTCACGGCATCAAACCATGACAGCTTAGTGTTATTCAAGAGCGGTTCTAAACTCTGCTTCTGTTTCTTTTGGAGTTCCGGACTGGCCTCTACCAAATCTACATGCTGAATACTGCTGTAGAAAGGCTTAAAAGTCTTTGCAGCCCGTAACAGATCGCTCATTAAAGTACCACGACCAGGACCCAATTCAACCAACCGGATCTTGTTCGGCTGATTATGTGCGACCCATTGAGTTATGATATTGATACCGACCAATTCACCAAACATCTGCGAGATTTCTGGCGATGTAATGAAATCTCCCTTGGCTCCAAGGGGATCGCGAGTCACATAATAGCCCTCTGAAGGATGGATCAGACTCTGCTGCATGTACGAAGAGACTGGAATCGGCCCTCGCGTGGAGATGATTTTCTGTAGAGTTTGACGCAAACTCATTATTTACAACAAAAAGAAAAAATCAAGGCTTCTTGCGTCGTAGCGGCCGTTACTTAAAGCCTGTTTCGTTGATAAATTAACTGGTAATGATATTTACCTCTCTTTGTAGCGCTCCAGTTTATCCAGTACATTAGAGGCAGAGGTTAACCTAGCCCTAGAACCTCAAAAGTCCAATTACCTCGAACTGCCTTGCCTCCATCGAAGTGAGTTGAATTTGGAGAAATAAATCTTTTCTTTTTTTAATCCAATATTATGAACTCAATTGGTCTTGTAAATTGTTAAGGAATTGTTTAAATTTGATCATAAAGAAGCTCATTATATACAGTAAATAATAAAAAAAGGAAAACAAATAAACATCAGCTAAGTAGGGAGAAAAAAGGATAACAGTAGTAGCAGGTGTTGTAGGTTGGACGTGAATCTATTTTTCTTTTGTGCGTCTTTTCTATTTTTCCCGGAAACTCAGCAGCATCTCGGAGGCGATGGGGTCTTATTATCAGCAACGATCTGGAGTTTGTCCCATTCAAGAAGCAAGAATCCAATGAAGGCACCCAGGAAAGCAGAGATGATAACGTAGCCATTGTAAGACATAAGGATGAGACCTAGAAGCCATACGGTACTGTACTCGAATCCGAACATCAAGGCACGAAGAATCTGCTCGAATATATTAGGCCTTACCAGGGTACTAGTCAATTGAGACGGATCGGAGCCAGAGGCAGTGAGATACTCCACATCAGCAGTGTTATTACCATTTCGTCGAAGCAGAATCTGGCCAAAAGACCTGCCAGGCTTTTCAGAGTTAGTGCTATTTGGGCTCTCGCTGCTATCGGCCGAGCCTATAGAGGAAGCACGGGTTTGGCCGGCGAAACCCGGGGTTCCACTGTGGTCGCCCTTCTGGGCCGAGTCGTTTGATGCAGATGCAGCGTTTGTTAGACCCATGGTAGAATTATCTATATTATTCCCGGCTCGATTTAATCTTCGTGCGTGGTTCTTAACAATAAACGCATCGAACTCAGTGCGAAGCTTGCGGAAATACACAAGGAAGACAACCCACAAAAACACACCAATACATGTACCAGCGAATTGACCCTTGGTTTTGACGTGCCATCCCTTGGAAAGGAAGCACGAATCGACTACATTCCAGTTCCAGGTCATGTCCATAATGCAGCTTCCTCCGCCCATATCCATACCGCTCATGTCCATGCCACCCATAGACGAGGATCCAGTCGCGGAAGCAGACGGCGACATGTGCATTCCACTCATATTCATGGTGCTAGTGGGTGTAGAGCTCATGGAACTCGAGGATCCCATGCTCATACCGCTCATATCCATTCCACTCATACTCATACCGTTCATTAAGGAATTGAAAAATTATTCACCGCAGATCAAGACCGGTTTCAGAATGGAGAAGATCTTGGCCTTAATATTTTTTATTAATTCCTGCGATTCTCCCCGAGTCTTTTTAAATAGACTCTGTTAAGGCGCTCAAATTAACTCAGGTTAAAGAAGGAAACTTATGTCGATAATCAGATGATCATGCGCGGCTTGAGCTAATTGAGGGAGATTGAGCACGTTAGTAAAGAGTCAATTGCCATGGACCATTTGGCTATACAGTATTTATGAAACACAGGAATATATGAGTGTAAATTAAACCGGGTTTAACCATCGATGCTTCTTTTTGGAAATTTTAAATTGATAGAAATCAGTTATGAACTGGCCGCCTATTATGGACGACGGGTTTAAACTAGCTCATGCCTAATTAAGCATGCGGGTAGGCGGTCGGGGTTAGGTCCAGCGTCTCCCGCATGGTGCGCTACCGGGGTAGTGGCCGCCAATTGAGGAGAAAAAAGAAGATCCAGCCAATTATTTGTAGAAATAGAAATTAGACATATAGCGAGTTCGACTGGAGTGCCGTATACAGGCTAACTCGGACAATAGTAGGATATACTAGAGAGTCGATCAATCCGGTCTCGGCCATTGGTCTTCCTCTAACCCTTTCCCAATCGTTCCTCGAGACTGTGGGTGGCCCATGCCAGCCATAGCGCCTATTGAGAACATTATAACCCTGCATTCCAGGCTTATGCTCATGGCGGTTAATAGCGTACGATGAATATATACGATGAATAGCATACGATGAATATATTACAGGAGTGAAGTATAGTATAGTATAGTATAGTATAGATCGGTAAGTGTAGAGGTGTATAGTATAGTATAGTACGGTACAGTGTAGTAGTGATCTATTGTTTAGTATAGTTTGGTACAGCGTAGTAGTGGTGTGTAGTATAGTATAGTACGGTACAGCGTAGTAGTGATCTATAGTATAGTATAGTGTGGCAGTGGTGTGGATATGTATATTATAGTGCGGTACAGCGTAGTAGTGATCTATAACATATTATAGTTCGGTACAGTGTAGTAGTGGTGCATAGTATAGTATAGTGTGGCAGTGGTGTAGAGTATAGTACTACAGTACAGTAGTGATCTATAGTATACTATAGTATGGTACAGTGTAGTAGTGATCTATTGTATAATATAGTTTGGCACAGCGTAGTAGAGGTGTATAGTATAGTATAGTTCGGTAAGTGTAGAGGTGCATAGTATAGTATAGTACGGTACAGCGTAGTAGTGATCTATAGTATAGTATAATGTGGCAGTGGTGTAGAGCATAGTACAGTAGTGGTTTAGAGTATAGTAGAGTATAGTATAGTACAGTAGTGGTTTAGAGTATAGTATAGTTCGGCAAGTGTAGAGGTGCACAGTATAGTATAGTACGGTACAGCGTAGTAGTGTGGCAGTGGTTTAGAGTATAGTGCAGCATAGTAGTATAGTAACGTATAGTACAGTAAAGTATAGTATAGCTCGGTACAATGTAGTCGCATAGTAGAGATGTATAGTAACGTATAGTATACTGTAGTAGTACAGTAGAGTAGTACACTAGTATAGTAGAGTATAAAAGTATAGTACGACAGTGGTGTATGTACTGTAGCGGTGTATAATAAGGTAGCAATGGTGTAGAGTTATAGAGTATAGTATAGCATACTCTAGTGGTGGTGTATACGTGTAGCGTAGTAGTATCTGTCTCCAACATTAGCAATTAGACAAATACTAATCAATAACAGCACTGCGTGGAGCGTTCCATATATTTCGATATGAATAAATGGCACCATAATGAAGTAATTATCTATGAAAGATTCTAGTTATGCAGCAGTTTTAGCAGTAATAGATACACTATTATGATACACTGTGATACACCATATGATACACCGTCATGATCCACTACTTTGATGCACCTTGTGATGTACATTCTAGTATTTACTACTGAGATCCACCTTTCTGATCAACCCCTGTGATCCACCTTATAAAGCTCATTAGTGTGATCACCTTATAAAGTTCATTCGTGTGCCCCTGTGACCCTGCACTGGCATGGTGGTACGGTAAGCGGATATGCGGGGCGGGGCAGGTCCATGCCGCTTCTGTAAACAAAGCCAAGCCGCTCTTAAACTAACAAAGATCGGCACTAGATTCCGATTGGAAAAAATCCCCTTATTTATTACTTCTATATATCTTTAAACCACCTCTTTCCAGTCCCCCACCACTTAACTCCGGTCTCCAACGCTACGCTAATTATTCATCCCGATCTATTTATTTCCTGCGCCTTACATTTGTGCTTCCACGCGTTCCCCGGGTTGAGGATCATGACAAAGACATGTCCCAAATGCAGGCCGGATGTGTCCCACTATAAACATCATCAAAGTCACCTTATACAGTTAACGTAACGTGTGAAGAAGAAGAAGGTCATAACAGACGTCTGGGCATCGAGCAGCCTTCTTGGAAACGGTCCTAGTCTATACTTTGTTGATATTCTTCATTTCGAACACGTCTTCATAAACACAGCCTGTCAGCTAGCATGGAAGGCGGTCCTGTGCCTCGACGGCGGCGGTCTGTGCCCAGAACCTTACTGGGGCCTCCGCCAACCGGATCTGCACGCCGCAGAACGTTGATGCCGACAGCCCAAGGATCACAGGAGGGTGCCACGGTAACGGTCTCGAGCTCCTCCGACCGAACATCTCAGGACGAAGACGTAATAGAGTTGCAGCAGGCCCTCAGATACGAGCAGGCTGAACGGGAACGGTTGCAGAACACACTTAAAGAAGAGGTCGCGAAATCAGAACGGTCAATGCGTCAACAAACCCAATTAGAAGAGGAGCTGGTCTCCAAGGACGCCATAATAGACGGTCTGAGCAGTGAGCTCCGGCTACTAAAACAGAAGAAGCAGAGCGCAGACTCGGAGCTGGCCCAATCAACTGCTGATTACCTGAACAGCCAGGCCAAATGGCTGGAGCAAGTAGACGGACTCAACGACGAGGTCCAAGCTCTGAAATCCAAACTTCTGAGGTCCCAAGAAGACCTTGGCTTAGCCAAAAAAGAGCTCGCTGCATATAAAGAAAAGGAAGCCAAAGATGAAGCTGAGAAACGACGCAGAGATTACAAGGCGGCGCACCCAGATAACGTGCAGGTTGCTGCTGACGCTCTCGAGAAACACCAGAACGAGCTGCTGATCAAGGAACTTCGTGCATACCATGGAAAGCTCAGAGACGAGATCCAGGAAATTAAGGAAATGAACGAGCGCTTGAAAGAAGACAACGAACACTACCAGTATTTGCTTGTTGAGAATACCATTACCGGGAACCTCCCCGATATTCAGCAAATGGATCTCTCTCAGTCTTCTCTGGGTAATGCGAGTAGCCGTGGTGACAACGCCAATACCGAGGACAACGGCGATGGCGACACCAGTAGTGGCGGCACTGACCGCGATGATGACGTTAGTCTGTGTAGAGACCAAAGAAATGGCTTGGGACTCACGCTCGCTGATGATGAAGTCATGTATGATCTCAAATCTATGAACAAGGAGCCATCGCTAGAAGAACAGGGCTCCATAACCTCTGTTGACTCTTCGGAGTCTCTGCAGAAGGTGGTGAACCGACAGCAGTTTGAACTACGCTCGCTTCAAAACTACAATCGCGCACTCAAACTCAGTTTAGAACGACTCGTTGACCGACTGCTAGATAACAAGACATTCAGCCGGGCGGTTGAAGAGTCGGTTTCTCAGAACTCGGTTCGACAGTTCCGTTCGCGCGTTGCCTCGTACTCTGAAGACTCGATGCCTCCGGCAGCCACTAAAGCACCAAGCATTACTGCATCATCACCCGTGTCTTCTCAGCGGCGAGCAAGTAATACCCTCTCTCCCAACAGTGCCAACTCAGCATCGATGTGGAGCAATATGATCTTCAACTCCCAGTATACAGGCGCACCCAGCCGCCGCGTGGTTTCATTAGGCGTGGATAACGAGTTTAAACCGCCACCCCCTCCTTCTCCATTGGCATCGCAGGGATCTGGCGGCACTAGCGCCAGCACGAGTACAATTGGCGATTCGCAGTCTGGTGTTAGTACCCCAATTCGGCCCAGAATCACGCCAATGAGATACGCATTCGGGCACCCGAAAGCATCGCATTCCCCTGCGAGTAGCAGCAGCTCGGAATTCCCGTCCTCATCCAGCGAAATCAATGTTTCGAAACGTACAGATAGCCTGACTGGTATCCGGAAGCTACGGCTAGCTTAGTCTGCCAGATACAAGTCTGTCAGTTACAAGCCCGAGGCAAGCCGAATGCAAACCGAATGCAAACCGAATGCAAACCGATTGCAATATTGATTTCCCTTCTAGTAACCCACCCTCATTCTATTTATTTCATTCTATTTATTTCAAACAAGGCCTCCGCTAGTAAAACCGTTCTGCTGGCCGAAAGGATCATGCGGCTTAGAAGCAGTCCATGAGTTCAGAGACCCCTTTTAATCCCCACAATTTTGTATAGATTCGAACTACCTCACAACCATTCTCTCCCTGCGTAATGCAACGCTTAAATTATCTTGACCCCCCGGATCAGGATCCATCGTATATTGCTGATACCATGCAGATAAGATTGCATCCGCTAAGGCATGCACCGCTCCACCCTAGACCAGGATATGCACCACCACCCCTGGGCTAGAGAGCAGATCGGGTTGTGTATCCTGAATCAAACTACATAAAAATCAGCATACCGGCTATTTAGACAAACCCCCAATACTGCATGAAATGTCCCGGCTTCTTGTTTCTGTCTAGCTGCTCAGCTCGTATTTACCCCTGGTCTCTCCACGCCGCCTTCTCCGCTTCCAGTTGCCTTAACCCTGACTCGATATGACGCAAGATTGACCGTACCACGGATCCCAGCCTTTACCTCCACAACCAGCCTTCGTCCCGTTTCCTCAGCGATTTGAAACGTGGGGAAAGGAACCACCAACGGAAAATTAAGACTCATCTTCTCTCCACACAAGCTGACCTGGGACGACCACTAAACGAGCACCAAACGAGAATTACAGGAACTTTATTGAGACCTCGTTGAGGAGTTCCAATTCTGGAAGAATAAGAAGGGACTGCTCGAAATAAGAAAAGTTAGACGCATCCGCAAGAAAATACGAATACGAACCGAGGAGTTGAGAGTCAAGCGACACACACGCTGGGGAGTTTAAATAGTACACTTTTGGTTTCACTTTTTCGCTAGTAAACTTCTTGGGAACCTTACTGAGAATCTCTATTAATCCGAATGTCGAGCAAGGAACCCAGCGGCTCTTCGCAGCCAACGAACGCAAAACCCACGCTTCCAATTGCCACTCCGATTGCCGCACCAATGAACAGCACGCAGGCCTCGACCGGCAGTATGAATGCATCAACGTCTCCGCAAAGCAGCAACACGGCTGGACTGTTTGGGTGGATCAAGACCTCTGTCAGTGCGCCCAAAAGCACCTCTCCTATTTCCCAGAGCCAACAGCATATTACAACCCGACGACCACGAAGAGACTCATCGATCCTCACGCCGGACGAGGCACTGAACATAAGCCGAGCGAATGCAAAACCAATTGATATTCCAAGACCTCATACTGAAGATACCAAAGCCAAATCCTCTCTTGGTAGGTCTCCTAGCAACTCGAAGTACGATAAGCTGGGGCTCATCACTGCATTTTCCGGAGGCCCTGGATCCTTCTAGCCGTGGGAAAACCTGCCAATCTAATGACCGAAATTAGCTCGATGAATTTAACTCTGCGCATCTAACTCAATGAGCCCAAATCAACGAACCTAACTCGACGAAGTAAACGAACGACATATATCGACTACGCACTATGAATCTCATGCTACGAAATTTAAGCCATATAAAGTAAAGCATTACTGATTATTACTATTTTCTACGCAGGTTTCTGTTTAAATTATATATATTCCAGCTGATTGATTGCCTGGTGTTTCTTCTTGGGTTGCACCTGGCAAATTCCCAAAAGGGAAATGGCTGCTTGACTACCTAAAGATATTAAGCTTCGGCTTTGAATTAAGATCATTCCTGTATAACAAGTATCTGTATACGGTTTCGTTTCTGCGCTGTTTATTCTTTTCTCCTTGTTGAGCTCGAATGCCACATATTGAGACCAGTCTTGTCGTTCCTGATGGTGATAAAGTCAGACTCGTATGGACGGGCTCTTCTAGAGCTTTGTCATTTCCTTCAATGATAAAAGAGACTTCTCCAAATGCTTTGGATACACCTCTTCCGTTCTTCGATACTTCCTCGCTGCACCATACCATAGGCCTGACAACAGACACAGACCGTCCTACACTTTTTCCGACCACTGGCGCACAATTATCCTCTGTAAATCGTGGGTCTTCGAGCTCAACTATCAATAACTTACAACAAAACAAAGAAACTGGAAGCCAGTCGGTTCCTTCGGCAACAGGATCAGCATCGCTTTCATTAGACGGGGTCAGGAACAATGGTAGTAGCAGCAACAGTAGTAGTGACAGCAGTATTGACTATAACAAAAGCAATAGCAACAAAAACCTTATTCTGGGCTCAATTCTTGGCGGTGTGCTGGGGCTTGCCGCTTGCGCTCTTATAATGTTCTGCGCGTTAAACTTGGCAGGCTGGATTCGCACTCGAAAGTTCAACCGTCAAAACAGTAATGCTGTTAAGTCGCACAGAAAATCCCCTCGACCATACTCGCCTGACCCATTCGATGAGCCTACGTGGGACTCGATGCCATGGCCCAAATCCACAAAAATGGACCTGGACAAAACTGTTCCTTCGCTATCTACACCTACACACTTTGATCCTTCTCCGTTTAGCTCCGATGATCTGCTGAACATCGGCCACCTCGTTCAGCCAAAACTTCCAAAGATGAGTACCAGACGCAAGTCTCACATGAGGTCGAAATCAAGAGAGTCTCGGAACGCGCGTTCCATCTATCAGTATAGACCTCGTCCGGATATCCTGGCTGCACGTCGAGCCCCACGCCCACCTATGCCAAGAGGCATACAAGGTTCTCCACAGCACCAATCTGTCAATACCAGTAGTCTATCAGCTACTGGTCCACAAAGTTCTATTTATGTTTCCGCACGGAGCCAGCCATTCATCAACGAAGGGGTTACAAGTGCCGAAGACATCCGCACAAAAAGATATTCTCATCGGTCCAGCATTTACACTCCACTTGCGTTGTTTGATCATTTGAGTCTTGATCCTGGCCGAGTATCGCGAAGCTCGTTTCTCAGAACATTTCCGCTTGGCTCAAGTGGAGAAAGCAATGATGTTACTTCATCTTCAGTGAAGGCAGAAGTCAAGTCTCCTAAACTCAACATTTCACACGCAGCTCCGTTTCCTCGAAGGGTCTTAAGCACACACCAGGAAGAATTAGAAAAAATCCATGATGATGGCCAAGGTGACTATCCAGAATTTCAATTTGATGATACTATGCTGGGTTCTCCTGCGTCCAAAGTACATCGTTTGGTTCCTCCTCCTCCGCCAGTTGGTAAGAACCCACCCAAAAAAGCACAACCGCATTTAAAACAGAATGCTAGCAAATCATCATCAGAAGTGCAAAAACCTTTGGAACAAAAGACCATATCTGATCAAGATCAGGATCCATATGCAGATTATATGTCATTTGTGATGGCCTACGAAGAGACGCCTTAAAGCGCATTTCATGAAATAACAGTGTACATAAAAAGAAGACATGTGCGTACCAATTCTAGAATCAACTGTTAGTTTACCTAAATAAAGTTCACTCAACACATGTGCCAAGTTTATGAATATGAAACATGGGATAGCATACAGATGCTCTATACAGCTGCAAACCAAAGTGATTATTGGACATACGTCCAACTATATAATATCAAAATATCAGTAAAGATATTCTTCATTGATCAACTTTCAGATAGCGTGCACTGCTCATTCAAGGAAAACACACAAAAGAAAAGCCAAAAAGCAAACAGAATAAGTGGTGTGATGGATGGAACCAACTCTACGATCGAAGCGGACTCTGCTGCAGGGTCTGCACGAAAAAGCAAGATCATAGGCGGTATAATTGGTGGATCTTTTGCACTAGGAATGATTCTAATATTGCTGCATTGCGCTAGACTGTTCATATCAAGGAAAATAAACTCTAAAGCCCAAAACAAGAAGCCTCGTCTATCGGCCGTCAAAGACAAGAAACAAGATAGACAAACACAACAACCTCAAAGGATCGAAGTATATAGCCAAACAACAGAGGACAAGTATCTACACTCACCCAAGGTGCCCATCAGGACAGCAAGACCGCTTCCTGGAAAACCAAGAGAGCCGCCGAATCTTCCTGCCGCGGCAAAACCGTACGCGGGAAGCTCAATCCACCACGAAACGCCATATTTGAGCGCCTTTGGAGCACACAGTCCGAATACAAAGCGAAGCGGATCTAACACTCCAGAGAAGGAGAACCCGTTTCTTTAAATATAATAGGTACTAGCCGCAGCAGCAACAAACAATTAACCAAATGATCATAATAATAATAATAAACATAATAAAAATTAAAGGAAAGAAAAGAAAAAACCAGAGGCAGGAATTTATGTGTTTTCCTCTTTATTCCTTTCTTTTTCCTCCCCTTCTCCTTCTCTTCTTCTTCTTCTTTCTTCGTATACTATTACTTAGCTGGCTCCGAGTTTACCTTAGCATACTCGAAATCGAAATAGTTCTTGTCGAAGTGATGGATTCGAACGTAACCATCTTCTGATCCCGATGCGTAGCCCGTGCCATGAGGGTGAATAGCGATAGTGTTAATAGGACCGAAATGGCCACCGACTCTGCCCAGATCGTCCATGTAAACCTTGTGGAAGAAGTGGGCCTCGAACTTACCACCACTTGAGGTAGTGACATCACGAGCGTCCATACCACCACCGGCAATGATGATATCCTTAACGGGAGCAATAGCGGCGGTGTTTAGTGGAACATCACCCTGGAACATCTTGCGCATAGATTCGAAGTCACCGTCAGTCTCCATGAGTGCAGCAGTGCTGTCACGGCTAGAGGTGATGAAGTACGAAAGATCTGGGGACATCTGGATATCGGTGATAGGCTGCTTGTGGACCTTTTTGTTGACGACAATGTCGCCAGTCTCGGAGTCGATACGCGAAACCGAACCATCTCTGTGGCCAGCAATGATATGCTTGCCATCGTACGACCAAACGGCCTTAACGAAGGGAGAGTCTTTACGCTCATATTTGGCAACCTCAGTGAACTTCGGGTCGCTCAAATCGCTCATATCCAAATCGAAAATAAACAAGGTACCGGTCTGACCCATTTGCTCGTCCTGAACAACGAGCAGCTTGGTCTGGTTACCGTGGGGATGCAATTGCAAGAACTTAGGAGTGGCCTTGAACGGAATGCTGGACAAATGCTCGCCAGTCTGGATGTTCCAGAAATGAACAACGTATTCTGCGGATCCGGTCACGGCAAAAGTGCACTGCTTGTTGATATCCACGGTCATTACACTACCACCATGAGGTCCCAAAGTACCAAGACGCTCACCGCTGTTGCTGAACCACACAGACACCACACGGTCACGAGCGGTGGAGATCAGAAGATCACCATCCTGGTTATATTTCAACTGGGTGAGAGGACGTTCGTGACCTTTTATAACAATAGGCAACATAGTCTAATTCTCTCTTTTTTGTTGTTGGTTAAATGGTTTAGAAATGTATGGGGATTTTTGAAAAATTCGGATAGGATTTTCATCGCCAGTTGGGGTGACTAAGCAGACTACTACCCAACCCACACGCGAAATCTCAACACGCATTAAATTAAAGGCGTGAGAGAAGGCGTGAGAGACGGGGTGATAGATAGAGTGAGATAGAGTGAGATAGAGTGAGAGATAGAGTGATAGATGAGGTGGATGTAATGATAGATGTAATTATAGATTGGGTGAGAAAAGGCGTGATAGATGGTATGATAGATGGTGTGATGGATGAGATGATGGATGAGGTGAGAATTGGAGTGAGGCAAACAAAATTAGAGCATATTTAGGAAAATGATTTTGAAAAATTATAATGTGATCAAAGCATAAATAAAGACATCGATTCCATAGACCAGCTAGCTGCGGTGCTGCTCCGTCTCGGATGTGGGCTTTTGTGTTTTATATATATAGGTAGACCCCCCCCCCCTATTTTATTGGACTCATTTATGTAACTTCATTTCATATATCATATTTCTTAGTTCCTCTATTCATTACAGTTCTTCACCTTGGTGCAGGTGTCGCAGGGTAATTTGGGGAATATCTATACTAGTAAAATTAGGACACAACATTGCCAAGTTAAGCTTCACGCTTATGGAGCTTAGTTGGTCTGGAATGTATCATTGATGAAGGCCTGTTCCTGTGCAACGTGCATCTTCTTGGCACCGGCGGCAACCGAGGCACTCGGGTCACGACCAGCGTAACGCGGTCTGAGGTCGGAGTGCTTCTCGGTCTCCTTGAGAACAACATCGAGTCGAGGAGAGACGTAGCTCCATGCACCAGCATTGAGCGGTTCCTCCTGCGTCCAAACAATATCAGATACGTTCGGGAACGAATCGAAAGACTCCTTGAGCTGCTGCCACGGGAACGGGTGGAGCTGCTCAATACGGATAATTGCGGTATCTTTGATCTCTCTCTCAGCACGAGCCTTGACCAAGGCAGCGTGGACCTGACCGGAGCAAACGATGAGACGCTTGATGCCCTCCTTGTCGTTAATACTCTTACCGAGTTCGGGGTCCTCAATGATCCACTGGAAGCCCTTCTCGTCGACAAACTCCTCCTTAGTAGAGCGGGCGAGCGGGTGACGAAGCAAGGCCTTTGACCAAATCATCACAAGCGGCTTACGGAACTCACGGTGCATCTGTCTACGGAGCAAGTGGAACAAGTTGGCCGGAGTTGTGGGATAAGCGATAGCCATGTTGGCATCCTGATGCTGACGCTGCAGCTTCTCCTCGCTCGGGAAGTAGCGGGGATCCTCGTCGCCCAACTGGAGATAACGCTCCAAACGGGCACTAGAGTGCTCAGGGCCCTGACCGTCATAACCATGAGGCAATGAAACAACGAGACCAGTACGCTGGTTCCATTTACTCTCACCACTGGCCAAGAACTGATCAGTGATGACCTGGGCAGTGTTGGCGAAATCACCGAACTGGGCTTCCCACATGACCAACGAACGCGGGTCATGCAAGGAGTAGCCGTATTCAAAACCGTAGACACCGTACTCGCTAAGGTGCGAGTTGGTGATACTACATTTGCTCGGGGATTCTGCCAATGTCTTAAGCGGAGTATATGTCTTACCATTCTTCTGGTCGTGGAGCACAGAGTGGCGCTGCGAGAAAGTACCACGCTCAACATCCTGACCAGAAACACGAAGCTCATATCCCTCCTTCAACAAACTGCCGAAAGCAAGGGCCTCAGCGGTGGACATATCAATACCAACGCCCTCCTCAATAGACTTGTTACGAGTCTTGAGAATACGCTGCAAGATACGGTGGGTGTTGAAGTCCTCAGGCCAGCTAGAAATCGTTGTACCGACCTCCTTGAACATTTCTTCGGAAATATTGGTGGGGTTGTGCGGAAGAATTTCAGTGGCAAGCTCCTTGGCTGTCTTGAAGTCACGCCATTCAGTGGCAACCCACTGCTCGTGATCCTTGCTCTCGAAGTTCTTAGACTGCTTGAAGGCTTCTTCAAGAATGCCCCAGATCCAGTCTTGGTGCTCTTGAATCTCCTTTTCAGTGAAGGAACCTTCTCTGATAAGCTGCTCCTTATAATACTCCAAAGCAGGCTTCTTCTTGTCGATGACACCGTACATAAGCGGCTGAGTGAATGCCGGCTGATCGATCTCGTTGTGACCATGTTTTCGGTAGCAGAACATATCAATGATGACATCACGCTTGAACTCGGCACGCCACTTAGCGGCGAGATCGAAGATGAAAATGCAGGCCTCGATATCGTCACCATTGACATGGAAAACGGGGGCATCCATAGTCTTGGCGAAATCACTCGGGTAAGGAGTGGAACGACCAGAGCGCGGGTCTGTGGTGAAACCGATCTGGTTGTTGACAATGATATGGATAGTACCACCAGTACTATAGTTCTTCAAAGTGTGAGTGCCCATGGTTTCGTAGACAACACCTTGGCCCTCGACAGCAGCGTCACCGTGAATCAAAATACCTAACGACTTGTCGTGGGTCTCAGTATCGTTCTTGCTGTTTTGAGCGGCACGAGCCAAGCCAAGAACAACGGGGTCCTCGGCTTCCAAGTGGGACGGGTTGGCAACAAGAGACAAGTTGACCTTCTTGCCTGAAGTGGTAGGACGCTGGTAGTTCATTCCCAAGTGGTACTTGACATCACCACTACCCTCGTCGAAAGTGGTGGAGCCGTGGAACTCGGCAAAGATGTTCTCGTTTGGCTTTCGAACGACGTTGGATAGAACGTTGAGACGACCACGGTGGGGCATACCCATGAAAATGTCCTCAACACCATCTTCTACAAGCTTATCGATCATGAATTTGAGGCCAGGAACAAGAGACTCACCACCCTCGAGACCGAAACGCTTATCATTCGGGAACTTAGTAGCCAAGAACTTCTCGAAAATGGTGGCCCACATGAATCTGTCCATAATACTTCGCTTCTGCTCCTTTGAGTACTTGAACGGTTCGGGGACCTCTACGTGGGAACGGATCCATTCTGACATATGTCTAGAGGGGATGTGCATATATTGGACACCCCAGCTGGAGCAATAGGTGCGATCAAGGTTGGAAATGAGGTCCTTGATCTTGATTTTCTTGCCATCACCGAAGCGCGGGATAATACCCGGACCCAAAGTGATCTCCTGTTCCAAGTCCTCTTGCTTGGTCCAGCCGTAGTGTTCTGGAGTCAATTCCTTGGGGAGCTTAGGAAATCCAGTGCGGTAGGACAAGTCGTAGCCATTGCTAAGGTGGAGCGGATCTACCTTGGCATGGAAGTGACCACGGACCTGGTAAGCGCGCACAAGCATCTGGGCCTTCAAATGGTTCATCACATCCTGGCTCATATTAGAATGGGATTCAGAAAGCTGTGCAGCACCAGCAGGAGTAGTGGGCATAGGAGCAGTGGTCGTAATCGGGCTCAGGCCCGGAGGAGCCTGGAAAGCGGCAGATGATGGAACTCCGTTGTCCAAGTTTTGGAAATAGGTGCGCCACGACACATGCACACTGCTAGGATCTTGCTTCCACGCGCTGTACATTTGGTCCATGTATGCAGCATTCGTGGTCTCCATAAAAACGTCCTGGTCCGTGGTAGCGAACCGCTTGCCAATCACCGACGCGGAAACAGCCTGTTGCTTGAACAGATTCCCGCGTAATGACTGAGCCATTCGGCTAGCAATACTACTGCGAGCCGTTGTTCTCAACATTATTATTTTGGGGAAATGAAAAGAAGTAAAAAAGGTGGTTGTATTTTCGTTATAAAATAGCGAAGTTGGTTTTTCCTTCCTTCTTTCACTTTAAAAAGAGAAGTCCTTGGTTGGTTGGTTGTAAAAATAGATGCGGCGGATTTCCCCCAATCACAGAAATATGTGCTCCAAGCGCAGTCTATTTAATCTTCCCCTCCCTCCACGATATGGCTTGCGAAGACGCTTGCGAAGACGCAGGGTGACGTAAGCCGTGCGTGACTAGTTAGCTCAGAGAGGTGCATTCAACGGCGGACTGGACGGGTGGTGGAATTATTGATCCGCGGAGGGAAACTTTACGGAGGGTCATGAGTTCGGCGGTGCTGAACGTTTGGACATGCGATTGATTTTCACGTACATTTCCTCTGGCCGCATGCATGTTCTACGATTCGTGCCTCACTTCCGCGGTAAGGGTCCGGCCCTGCCGCCCCACAGCCAATGAAAAATAGTACTTTCAGGAGGCAATCCCGCGACACAGAGAGGTAAGGGGGTTTTGTGGCCGTGGGTTTCGTGGTGGGTGGGTTTGTGGCGGCGGGTCGAGGCAAAGCAGTAGCTGTGAAAATAGCGCTGGCGATGCTTTTTGCGGGCTCCGAGGGACTTTACGGTAAGCACAGACGTTTAGTTCCGATCTATACGGAGAATAGAGATCAATATGTATTTAAAAAACATCTAAATATAGTCACTCGAGGTCGTTCACGAGGGAGATCTATAATAAAACAGGTTTTATCTACCCCATGCATGAGCTCGCCGATTTTCGGTCATCTAGCCGTTGGACGCTTGCGATTTAGGAAGTGTTGGTAAAGGCGCGGGCGTTAGACATATGGGACCCCAATGTAGGTCAGGTGCGGGATGTGCGGGATGTGCACGTGACGAGACGAGACAAGACAAGACGTTGGACGCGGACGGTGGGCAGTGGACGGGGTGGACCAGTGCGGACTGACAGGTCTATAAGTAGAAGCTGGAGCGTATGATCGTAGAAGCATAAAAGCATAAAACGTAGGAATAGATTACGAGTATGTGATTAAGTGATTAAGTATAGAATAAGTGTAGAATAAGTGTAGAGTAAGTATAGAAGAAAAATAGAAGAAGTATAGAATATGCGTAGAAGAAGTAGAGTAAGTGTAGAAGAAGTATAGAAGAAGTGTGGGATATGCGTAGATAAGTGTAGAAGAAGTGTAGAATATGCGTAGGATATGCGTAGGATAAGTGTAGAATAAGTATAGAATAAGTGTAGGTTATGCGCAGTGTAGAATAAGTATAGAATAAGTGTAGGTTATGCGCAGGGGCAATGTAAAATAAGTGACACTATATGAACAGGTAAAGTACACTAGTGAGCTAGATGCACATGTACTTCATTAAGCACGTATCGTTGAAAGCCTGTAACGCAACGGGTGTATGAATTGGTTACTGACTCAATGGTCGTGGAAGTACAGTTAAGCACTTGATATAACATCAATGGCACTAATACTGGTTAGACAGCTATGAGTCCTAGCGATCATTAGAGAAGTCATAAATTCATGGAAGTGAAAACATAGAAATACCTGTTGGGTACTACATGGTGGAATTGCATGGTACTAGAATCCCTGCACTGCCTTACGTATTCCATTTCCCAATGTTGAAGCTTCTCTTATTGTATCTAGTTTCTTTTCTTGTTTATCTTCTACTACCTATCAGTTTTACTATTGAATTACTTTCCTTATTGCCTCACCCAATGCTGACGTTTCGTTCAGAGTTCTTTCAAAATTTCTCGTTAAGCTACAATTAAACTGTTTGTTTAACTTGGAATCCTCCTTTTCGTTTTATTTGTTTTATTTGTTTTATTTATTTCAAATTTACCTCGGACTTCAGCCATTATTTCTCTGGAAACTGCTTGAAGTTCATAAATTTCAAAAACAACTTAAACAGGATCCTCGATACGGTTAGTCTATGATTTTGTGGCATGGATCAGGGAAAAAAAAATTTGTAAGCTGAAAAATAAAAAAATAATAATCTTAAGCTCGAAGAACTTTTGGTGTGTACTTAGAACAGAAACAGACGTCTCAATGGCTCCTGTCAAGAAACGTAATTTGGCACAGACCGAAGAACAGGATTTCTCTGAGCCTGAGGATCTTCCCCCTCTTCATCTTTCTGATGAAAGCGATCCGGAAGAGAGCGAGGACGAGCAGGAAAACGTTTCTGAAGCCGAATCCGCTCCTTCTCTTGACGGCTTCGACAGCTCAGACTTGGATGAATTGAGCTCCGAGGATGAGGTAAACGATGCTGATCTACTTGCTTCGGAAGAGGACGAAGACCCTGAGGCTCTTGATGACAAGAATGTCACTATTGGTGCTGATGGTAAGCCCAGAGTTCTTCTTCCTGAAATCGACCCTCACTACTCCAGTGATGATAGCGACAGAGAAGAGAACAATGTTATTGGCAATATCCCCATTTCCGCTTACGACAAGTATCCCCACATTGGTTACAACATTGATGGTAAGCGGATCATGCGACCGGCTACCCAGAGCGCCATCGATTCGCTCTTGGAGACCATTGACTTGCCCCAAGGTTGGACTGGTCTTACCGATAAGGAAACTGGTAAGAGCTTGAACCTCAGTAAAGAGGAGATGGACCTTGTCGACCGTGTCCAAAAGGGTCTTCTCCCCACTGATGATATCAACCCGTTTGAAGACCAGTTAGAATGGTTCAGCACCGAGAAGGAAATCATGCCTCTTTACGCCACAAACGAACCCAAGCGGAGATTCGTTCCCAGTAAACATGAAGCCAAGACCGTTATGAAGCTCGTCAGAGCCATTCGCGAGGGTAAGCTCACTCTTAAGGATCCGAAACCCAGCGATGAAATTGATGATGACGATAGGCAAATGATTTTGAACCAGAAACTATACAATGTTTGGGAGAAGGAGGAGATGGTCGTTAACCGAATGCACCTCCCCGCTCCGAAGATGGCTCCTCCCACTCACGATGAGAGTTATAACCCGCCTGAGGAATACCTAATGAGCGAGGAAGAGCGCAAGAAATGGGAGGCCACCGATCCTGATGACCGTGAAACCAACTACGTTCCTCAAAAATACACTTCTATGCGCCGTGTCCCTGGTTATGCGAACGCAGTCCGTGAAAGATTCGACCGTTGTTTGGATCTTTATTTGGCCCCGCGTGCCAGGAGCAAGCGCACTAATGTTGATCCCGAGTCTTTGATCCCAGACCTTCCCTCTCCGGACGAGCTCAAGCCGTTCCCGGTCAAGTGTTCTACGATTTACCGCGGCCACGAGGGCAGAGTGCGATGCCTTAATGTTGATCCTACCGGTAATTACTTGGCTACTGGTGGTGAAGATGGCTCTGTACGTGTTTGGGACGTTCTTACAGGTAGAGAGTTGTACAGACTTAATGTTCTTGCTGACGATACTTACACCACCGACGAGAACAGCAGCGGAGTGCATCCTGATGACCACATTGATGCGGTCGTTTGGCACCCTAAAACTCTGCTTCTTGCTATTGCCGCTGGTGAGAACGTATACCTTACTGTTCCGCAGGTTCAGCAAGATGTGGATGCTGAGAACTTGGCATATGAACTTTTGGACCGCGGATGGGCTTACCGCGCTCAGGGTAACGTTGCCCAGTCAAGCACGAATGTAAACAAGGAGACCGGCGCTGGTGATGATGAGGACGAAGATGAGGATGACAATGGTGCTGATAGCGAGGCCAAGAGCAGACGCAAGCAGAAGATGCTTGCTGACTGGACCAAGCCGCCTGCCAAGCTGCAAAGCAATGGCTGCAGCATTGTGATCCGAAGCACCAAGCGGGTCAAGCATCTTGACTGGCACGCACGGGGCGACTATTTCGTCACCACCCAACCCGAGGCCTCGCATGCCTCTGTGCTGGTCCACCAGTTGTCGAAACACACTACACAGTCGCCGTTCAAGCGGTCCAAGGGACTGGTGCAGGACGCCAAGTTCCACCCATTCCGACCGCATCTCTACGTCGCTTCGCAGCGTTACGTTCGTATTTATAACTTGACTGCTCAAACCATGGTGAAGAGACTGCAGCCTGGTGTTAAGTGGTTGTCTACGTTTGATATCCACCCGCAGGGTGATAATGTCATTACAGCCTCGTTCGACCGTCGTGTTACTTGGCACGATTTGGAGCTGAGCGAGCGACCGTACAAGACACTTAGGTACCATGAGCGTGCGGTCCGTGACACTAAGTTCCACCCGAAACTCCCATTGTTCTGCTCTGCTAGTGATGATGGTACTATCAATGTGTTGCACAGCACTGTGTATGACGATACCATGAAGAACCCGTTGCTTGTTCCGTTGAAGATCTTGAAGGGACACAAGGTTACTGGAAGTTTGGGAATCTTGCAAGTTTCTTGGCACCCACGGGAGGCTTGGTTGTTCAGTGCCGGAGGAGATGGAACTGCTCGTTTGTGGACTACTTAGAGCATGTTATGTAAAAGGTAACAAAACTAAAGAGTTAGAATTATAATAATTGCTTTTTTTTCTCTCAAAAGTTCAAAAGTCACCACCAGAAAGAAAAAAGTAACTGGCTTGACTTACACACGGTGTTAAAGAATATCATTGCAGATTACTCAGTAGAATGTTAAGATCTAAATACACTAATATGCCCAGGTTAACCGATTCGAATGGTTGATTTTCGCATATATATACACATATATACCAATATATGGTGATGATCTCTTAAAACTCGTGTTCACTTTATGTATATGCGTTTAATAAATAGTGTATCAGAACTCAAACTAATGTACATAGTGCTTCTCGTCATCAAATATCTCTCGATCCAAGCACTTTCCATGATTCCACTGGTCCCTGGCAAGAAACTAATGCCAATTGACCTCCAGTCCATCCAATTCCTCGAGTTTCGTAGTTAGGACCAAACACATCCCGCAATCTCTGATGTACTGTATGTCTAATTGCCTCTGTAACCGGATAAAGATTAGAATAAACCAAGCTGAGATGCGGTTTGAACTCGGATCGAACCCATTGGATGGCTTGGTCTCTCGCTTTCTGGCTAGCTTCTTTACTCGCCTGCTCATCAGATATTGAATTGGACGATTTCATGATTTCTCCCTTTATTTGTGGGTACAGAACATACTCTTCCCGCGCAATAGCAGCCAATGAAATAACCTCGGCAGTGGGTTCTGCTTCAAACACAACCTTTCGGAAATAATGGCTACCGTACGTCACCTCGCCAAGTCGAACGTCTACATGTGGCACAGATTTAGCCGCTGCTGCCGCACCATCAAGGACAAAATCGATCTCACCTTGAGAATGAACATTGATCCCTGAAACAATGGTGATGTGCGGATCAAACACGGGGGCGTCGTCAAACACTGGAGCCAGCCCTGCAATGGTTTGACGCAGAACAGTGTGAAGCTGCGATCCAGGTTTCGGTTGCAGCCAAAGAGCTGTGCGCAGTTGGGCTACGTCTGCTTCAACTGCCATATATGTCGCTCACAATTTTTAATTAGTGATCTCCCTGCTTCCCTTTCCACCTCCTAATTACTTATGGAAATTTAAAGGGGGGACACGATCTACTTGTCATGACTAAGTTGGGGCTAATTTGTACATAAGCGATGCGCCCTTGATACGGTTTAATTGCTGTGCTACATGCTACGTGTATGTGATACTACTTACGGTTACGTCTCTTGTTTGTATACTACTTACGGTTATTCGGCTTGGGCGGCAGTCATGTATTATGGGTTGTCATCATGCAGCTCTCACCCAATGGCAAACAGTCCAATTTAAGGGGCCTGTAAGGTTTACTGACATTTCTGATCTTCGCGGATCGGGAAAAGATTGCGTGTAACCAACCTAAAATTTATATAAATTAAGACAAGTAGCTACCATCTGCGGCCTCCACCGGCTGTGACAGTGCCGCCCTGGAGCTCTTATTGTTTATTTGTGCCGTATTTTCTCTTTTTCAGTGAAGTTCTCCTTTATTAATATCCTTTATTTCGCTTGCTGGATGCGCGAAAGAAGTGCAGATCTGGGTCACATGGGGGTCATTATATGCACAAACAGGGTTCGATCTGCCCGATCAGCAAAACACTAGTGAAACCGGATCTATTTGCTGCAGCTGCGCATATTTTGTATACCAGACTGGAGAACACCTTATCGGTTGCTACTAATTTACCATCTTCAGTTCTAACACAACACTCCGTTTTAATCATTTCTGGGAATAGTGCAGTGCGAACTCATATATGTCGGGAACTATAGCGCCTCTTACCGAGGAGAATTTCAGAAAAGTCGACTTAAACACATTGAAACCCAATCGGCCTGATGTCACCAACAACAAGCTTGAGATTCTGGCTGGTCCCATTTTGAGGTACTGGGGCCTGGCCCCGTCCAAATCGGGTGCTACTAATGGGTTATGGCGGGGCAGCGTGTCCTACGTGACTCGTGATTCTGGCTCGGATTACTCTAGCTTCCCGCCTTTTGAAGTTGGATCTGCCACCCACAAGGTCTTTCCGTACAAGTTTGCTTCGATTGAGGGAATTTCGTTCTGGAGATATGATGTTGATCTAGAGACCCACCCGACCGACTCTATGAGGGTCACATACCGCTTGGGTGAAGAGCACCCGCAGTACTCGTTCTGGATCCCTGGCCAGTCTGAAACCATGCGCACTATGTTCTATTCTTGCAATGGTTTCTCTTTGGGCGTCGATACTAAGAACTTCCCTGGCCAATTATGGGAAGACGTTCTGCGCAAGCATGAGACTAAGCCGTTCCATGTAATGCTCGGTGGTGGTGACCAATTGTATTGCGATAGTATTAATCTGGCACTCCCGGAGAACACCTTGAACCACCAAGGCAAACTCCCGGATGAGCCTAAGATGCGTGAATTCATGAACAAATTCTACTTGCACCAGTATACTGACTGGTACGGCCGTGGTTACTGGAAGGGAAGCGTTGCTGAGACTTATCAAACCAAATGGGTCGATACTCTGGCTCAGATCCCTTCGCTTAACATTTATGATGATCACGATATCATTGACGGTTTTGGTACCTACCGTGACTCCACTATGTCGTGTCCCATTTTCAAGGTCTTGGGCGAATACGCTTTCTTGCATTACATGCTGTTCCAACAAAATGTCGGCATCTCTGAAGAAGACCCTAAATACAGAGATTCTGCCTGGGTCACCACTGGAAAGCCGGGACCGTTTATCCAGCAGCCGGCCAGAAGTTTGTATGCCCGACTCGGAAGCTCGGCTGCATTCTTTGGCTTAGACTGCCGAACTGAGCGTAAAAAGACTCAGGTTTGTCGAAAAGACCATTATGACCTGATGTTCAAGCGGCTGAAATCTGAGCTCTCGGAAAACAAGGAGATCAAGCACGTATATGTGATGCTGGGTGTTCCTATTGCTTACCCGCGAATGGTCTGGGCCGAGAACTTGATGAGCAGTCGTCTAATTGCTCCTGTTAAGTGGCTCTCCAAAAAGAGAATCATTTTGAAGGGACTTGTCAATCCTTTCGATGGTGATGTCGAGCTTCTTGACGATCTGAATGATCATTGGACTGCTAAGCATCACAAGCACGAGCGAAATGAGTTCCTTCGTCGACTTATGGACTTGCAGAAAGAGGCTTCAGTTCGTGTTACAATTTTGGCTGGTGATGTTCACCTGTGTGCTGTTGGTTTGTTCCACTCGATTAAGCCCACTGATCCTGAGAAGGATAGCAGGTTTATGGTTTGCCCCGTTTCCAGTGCCATTGTAAACACGCCTCCTCCTGGCGATCTTGCGAATTTCTTGAATCATCGTAATAAAACCCATATTCTTGGAGCGCATACCGCAGAGAGGATGACACCGATTTTTGATGCCGACACAAGCGGTGCACACTTGAGTCAGAATAACACTTTGATGGCTCGCCGTAATTACTGTATTCTAGACCCTGTTCTGGAGGGTGAAGCGCCGGAGGGGCCTGTTTATGCGGGCCCGGCCTTCAAGACCGAGTCTGACCACCAGAAAAACCCGTCCAGACACGCAAAGCCCATCAATGTTGTTCCTGGTTCTATCCGCATGTCATTACAGGTGGAAAAGGACAATTCTCAGCATAGCGCGGAAACCGTTCCTTATGAAATGTATATTCCTGCGCTCACGTTATAAAATTATTTGTACTGATATATACATTAATTCGCGGGCGCGCTTGAAACGCTTTCTTTAAATTTGTAGTAAATTGAAGTATAATATTATTGAAATGTGTTTCTATCAGTATAGTTAATATAGGATTGAATAAAACACAGATACCGTTTATTTGTGCGCACGCACACACGCGCGCGCGAGTATCGCGCTCTAACCATCTAAATGAGTACATAGAAACAAACTCGGGCCAGTCTATTCTGCGACGTGTCTTTTTCCTTTTCTTGCTATATGGTCCGATGGCTTTAAGAGCTTTTTGTACCAGATATGGTAATGCAGGCGATGCATCGTATAGTTCTGTACGTCTGGCTTAATCCGGTAGGGTGCGGTTTCTGTGAGGTACGCACACCACCCTAACCTATGCTGCCATGCCAGCTTCTTTTTTTGACAAATGAGGAAAGTGACTTAGTGCGTGCGGGAAAAAGGTGTGAAATGGAATGGAAATAGTTCTCTGCAATAGCTAGTAATCTGGTGCAAAGGCTCTATTACAACAGTTCCAGTTTCATTGGATAATCTACACCTTGGCGCGCTGCTACGTATGGTGCTAGATGAATGTTCTATAAAGCGCATATATACTTTTATAGCTCATAAATCTCAATTAAATTAGAAAAACAAATCTAGTAAGCTTGAGTCTCTTCTCAATAGTCCGCGCCTGCAATTTCGAAACCCAGTCCGCGCCGCGGCGCGCCCGGCGCTAAGCAAAAAAAAATTGGACGGAATCCATAAGAAAACCCAGTTCCTTATTATTTGTGTGCTTGTCTGTTAGATTGTTTCGGAAGTGGCTAATGCTACCCATACCGAATTAGGATACAAAAATCCAGACAATCAGGCGTAAATACCTGAATGACATTGTGCCCTCACCCTCATGTGTTCGCTATAAAAAGAGCGCGCGAATGAATATTTCTTTCTTCTTCATTCAACAACACTCAAAATCTGGACCTTTAAAGAAGATTTGGAACTATGAGATGGTGATAAGTTCGTACGAAGACGGTGGATATTCATAGTTTCCAAGGACTGGTGTTTTGTGTAATTGTGAAGGACTACAACTTTGAGTGTTGGAATGAATCACATTGCTTTTGGAATCTAGAATTGGTTGAACGCTCTTCATGCAATTCTTTAATGGGAAAACCAGCCAATTCGTTGAAAATCAAAGGTGGTAAACAATAGCTCAGCAGATTCGGGCGAACTTAGTTATGAGGATCTGAAGTATTTATTTACGTAGGTGTATGTATATTCATATATAGCTTAACATTTTTGTTTAACTGAGCAGAAGAATATAAAACAATTAGGAGACCAAGCCTGAAAACAAATGTCGGTATTTGGTTTATTTGTCACTTTGTTCGGCGCTACTAGCAGTGGATAATAATTAATGTGTAATATACAGAGTACGTTTTGGTGTGCACATTGTTGCAATTACATAGGCACTCATTCTGTATACTCCTTGTTTGATGCCGTCATTCTCATGTCATGACGCTGGGTATATGCACGCAGGCGCAGGAAGTGCGCAGCCGACGTAAGGTGACTGGTATGAATCCATGGATATATGTGCGCGTATTGGCAAAAAGGCGTCCAGGCAGCCACTAACACAAAAAACTACATACATAAACACTAAAAAATATCTAAGCTAGAATTGCGCTCGTTTTTTTGCCATTCCCGCGCATATTCGTTTGCGTTTTGGTTTTTGTTTTTTGGCACCCGCGCGTGTGAGTGGTTTAGATTATCATTTTCATCGCTAGGGCAGAGGGTTCCCGCCACAGCGATGCTCCTTCCATTCTTTATGCTTATGTAACCGGAATATTACATGCGGCGTGCTTTCCCGTCGCTTACGAACATTGGATTTGCCTTCCTCTTTCTCAATCAGTTTCATCAAAAGCGTTAAAAACAGAAACCCAGTTCATCACCAAAGTCAGTCGATCTGTGATCTGTTGGTATGAACCAGGACCAGAAGCTGGTATTGCCGATCGCGCCAGCTGATTCCGGCGGTCCTGAGAAATCTGCATCGCCTGCGTTGGACTCACCAAAGCCGGCTTCACCAGTGGAGCGGATCCAACCGCCCGCGCAGTCTAAACCATTGGGATTAACTGTTTCTCGTCAATGGGTGTTACCACCTCGGCCGAAACCAGGCAGGAAGCCTAAACCCAAGCCTTCTAAGCCCGGGAGAGCCACTGGCAAAGAGTCGGGATCAGTTTCTGGCTCGGGGTCGGGGTCGATATCAAGCTCTAAGCAAGAACAAAGAAGAACCAGTGAATCGGGCGCTGGAACTAAAGGTGCTGCTAATGGAGTAAGTATAAAGAGCGCTGGCGCAGGACCTAATAGACGTAGGAGTACAATTTCTCGCGAGAGCGCCAGTGGAAATCAGTTAGGACATCATCATAGCACTCACAGTCGTAGTGATAGCAAGGACGATGACAGCTGTTTGCTATGTTCACGAGATGACTGTATGTGCGAAACTATTGGATTGAAACAATCGCCTCCGGTTTCAACTTCGGCTTCGACTTCCTCTTCTTCTTCTTCGTTTTCGGAACCCAGAAAGTCACTTCCGTCTCTCGACATGATACTTAACGGACCGCCTCTGAAAATGGAAGCGGTGCCACTGAAAAGAGGTAACCCGGACCCCCAATTCGGTCAAACAACGGGGTTCGGTCCCAGATCGGAAGGTTCGGGCTCTGGAATCACCAAGTTCCCACGAACTGAGGCGTTACGGCCTGTTCATCCAAAGCATATTCTGAACGTTCCTTCCCCTCTAGAAGGATTGCAAATGGTACCAGATTCTTGCGGATTCTGTACGGAAAATACTCCGTGTGCTTGTGCCGAAGCGGCTAATAGTGCACCCACCCCTCCATCTGCAGCTCAGTCACCGATGGGTGGATCAGCACCCCAAATGGTTTATCCTCTTCCATCACAACATTCACCGCAACCTATTCCCTCGCCTCACTCTTCTCATACTGTTCCAACACACCCGGTCTCATTGCCCACCGCACCTCCGTCTGTTTCAAGCCCAAGTGCAGACGAAGCGTGTTACAACTGCGGCAAGGATGCCATGTCAATGTTATTTTGTTTGAGCCTTGCAGCTTCGAGTCCGCTGTCCCATGGCGCTGTCTCGATCCCTTGTCACCTCGCGTTCAAAACCCTTCAAAAACATCCGAGGTTCGAGGGATGCGATTTGGGAAAGCTTGTCAGAAGACTGGAAGTGAGCCCGGGAAGGCAGGTTGGAGTTCAGAGTATCAACCGAGTTCTGCAAGATTTAGAGCGTGGTGAGTTCATCTCCCAGTAAGCGAACCCAGGCTTGATCGCAGATGCAGCTGTAAACAAGCTACAGCTCTAATCCGAATTAGCTGCAATTCAAACCCCAACCAAAACACCCTCCCAAAATTATGATGATAATGATGATGATTTTGAAGAACTCGAATCAATCCCCAGTACTATGAAATGAAATGACACGTTATGATGAAATGACCAAGCAGTGATAAGATTTGATACGATTATGCGATCTTTCTCTCTGAATGAATCTTTATAGACTTTTCCCTCCTCCCTTTTCCTACAATTCTGAAATTACTGGTCCCTTTCGCTGCCATCAATTTATGTCGCAAACAAGAGCTTCAGCTTTTCCAAACTTCTATTTTTTTACGATTTATGTTAATGTATGTCTTTATTTGATGTTTCATTTAGTTTAAAGCCTTAAAAACAAGGTCATGGATGCATAATTAAACGTATAAAAGGTCTCACTAAAAGTAATATACGCCGCGCGCTACATTTTAATTCACAATGGCTAGAATAATTAACACTCACAAGACAATGCAACGTACATAGTTGTGTTACATAGGTTTAGAACTATCCGTGCGCTGCATTTCAATCAACATTCGTCTAAATAATTAGCACTCATAAAACTATATAATGTGCATATTTATGCTACAAAGGTTTACAGCTATCCGCGCTGTAATCAACATACAGTAAAGTGATATTGAATTGTTGATATTTACCGAAATAGGAATAGTCAACAAACGATTATTGGCGCAAAACAGTTCAATGAGCTCCATTTATATTGTAGGTACCTTATATGTTATCATAAACGTTTATATATATAATAGCGCGTAGAACAGGCATACATGTAGCCAAGAATATTTCACAAAACCACCTGGACCTGAATGTTTATTCCACATCAGAGCGGATAAGTGCATGTGTCTTCACAATGCCCTGGTATGTGTGGCAGCATAATTACTGCTTTGGGAATGTACGGGGTGTGGTTCAGCCTAGCGGCTTTTGTTATTTCTAACGGCGCTTTCTTTTATCCAGCTCAGAAATCTTATAAAAATGAAGCGTTTTATATAATTTAGTTATTTTCGTGATAGCTAGACTTTTTTCATCTTGTTCTGAGTTCAATTGGTACTTTTTCCTGTAATATTTCTCCATAATTATTCTACATTTATTACTTTGTTTACATCGGCGCTAAAAAACCACTTGTCGTCACGGCCGGTACGTACACCTACGTCCCTAAATAGGAAGGAGACCCACAAAATTACCAGAAAAAGAACGAAGTATGAAGACCGCATTTCGTTATTTTTTTAAGCGCGGAAGTGGATAAATACCTCAGGGAGGCCCGTTATTTACGCTCGTTCCTTCATACCGAAAAAATATCCTGAAGCTGTTATCAAAGTTATTGATATCACTATGAACTTTTTCCAATTCCTTGCCATCTTCATGGCCCTTCTCCCTATTGCTGTTAGCGCAATTGAGACCGAGACCACCGCTATTTATAATGCTGCCATGACTACCGTTATTAGCACTACCACCACCGCTGCCGCCGTTACCACTGCTGTATCATTCACTAGTGCACAATCCTCGGCAATCAAGACCCATTACTCCTTAAACTTTGAAATCCCCTCCAGTTTCCCAGACTTCTACCTCCACATCCGAGACTTGATTTACACCTCCAATTTGAAACTCCGAAATGTGCGCTACACCCTTGAGAGAATCATCAACTTGACAAAGAAAGCCTTTAACAGCGCTATTGGAGATGCCCTCATTATCCCTAACAATAGCCTTCCCGCCGCTCAGAAGCCAGCATCAATTCCAAAGGCACTACCAGAGAATCCCATAGCTGTCTACATCTACTCGCCGCCGGCCATTATCGAGGCGAACGTTTGCCCTGCCAACCTTCATACCACAGAGAGCTTTTACCCCGTAGAAACAAAGTGGAACTTCAAAATTCCCGCATATTTAATTATCATTGTCGGATTTGTTATCACAATTCCTTTTCTTGTATCTGTTTTATTATCGGAATTGAAGCGACGCAGCCAAATTGTTATCAGCAACCCACAATGTCTATCCAAAATACAAAATGAGTACACCGTAAAGACTGCACTGAACGACCTTGAAATGCTTTTAGCCCTCCCAAACATTGCCGATTTCCTAAAAGGTCTTGACACAGATGATGTTGATCAATTGGATTCCTCCGAAACAAGCTCCGTTTATTCTGAAAATACTGATACCGATTCACTAACTTCAGCGACCGCCTCACCCGAAACAACACAAAAAAAAGAGAACAATTTTTATAACGTCGAGGACTTGACAGCAGAGCTCGACGGAATTGAGTTTTCTTTCACAGACAACGTAAATCCAGATTCACCCGACAGCATGAGCTCCATTATTTCCCAAAACTTTCATATTGACCCATCCACTACAGTGATTTCCCCGCTCAACATAAGGAAAAAGAGAGATAATCGCCAATATGAAAAAGATACAACCACTCAGAACCAGGTATTACAGACTAACAAAAATGATGATGTTAAACCATCACTTGCTGAAACCAACATCGACAAGGCCGAAACCAATCCAAGCGACCAGCCTGAATCTACTCAGAATGAAATCGAATATGCTGAAAATGCCATTGATCGCGACAGTGACACGTTCAAAGTATCCGACAATCAGGAAGAGTTTTTTCAGGATCTAGAAGCTCAAATTGCACAGGCCAAAATCGATCCCCATGAAAATGCTTCTTTGCAGACACCTACCGAGAATCATGAACCCAGCCTAGTATGGAATGGCATGGAAACCTTCGATATTTCATGTTTTCAATCTGACAGGCCCTCGCATGAAGGATATGCACAACAAGCTCTAGAACTATTGTGCGATGATATTGATAAAATTAGCATGTGCAGCTTCTGCGAGAAATTCAATCCCAGAGAAGTAAATGATTTCGAACTAGAGTCTGCCTATCGGCCAAACACAGATCAAGAGATGCCATATTTGCTGCGGGCCAAAGTAGAATTCGACAACTTCAAAGAAGCGCTAGTTATGTGCGATAACACATTTGATATCATAGCAAAGGGATTGAGAGCTATTCAGAAATGTGAGAAGAGATTTATGAAGCCTGAAAACTGGAATAAACTCAATCTCCTAAGTCGTATGGATGACTTTTATGTCGACTTCGGATCTGGGCAGGACCTAGAATATATGATACTAAGACACGAAGTCAGCATATGGGTTACCATATTCCGCGATGCTAATGGAAAAAAGAAAGCAAGAGTCAATCCAAACATACCTGACGAAGAAAGCCTCATTGCTCGCATCAAGGACTACATGTATCATCGGGCAGCTTATCGTTCAGGCCTTTGTTTCAAGGTACTGCGAATCATCGAGGATTATAACGGCCTTATCCCGACTTTTGTAAAATATATTGACGATGATAAAGTTGACGCATACGAGGCCAAGGTCAAAGAATCGCTAGAGCAGAGCGATTGCAAATGAAAAAAAAAAATCTAAAAAAAAAAAAAAAAGAAAAAACCAAGAATCCAACAAACAAGCATCCAACAAACAAGCATCCAACAAACAAGCATCCAACAAACAAGCATCCAACAAACAAGCATCCAACAAACAAGCATCCAACAAACAAGCATCCAACAAACAAGCATCCAACAAACAAGCATCCAACAAACAAGCATCCAACAAACAAGCATCCAACAAACAAGAACTGTACATACATAGACACATCATTCATAGACACATCATTCATAGACACATCATACCATATAGACAGTACACGCATTATAATCTACTCAATCTCTAATTTCAACTTTACTGAATTCTCTTCTCACATTCGCTTTCCTAAAACCCCACTCGTAAAGTATGTGGCTTTATAACAGAAGATCAACTCAGGTCTAGCAATAGTGCTGTTCTGTCATAAATACTATTTAAAATGATGTGATATAAACTTCCACATTATTAGAATTCTACGAAATGTCCGCTTAGAAATTGTAATTAAGAGAGTACCGCCGTAAAGTAGCTTATATTTCCATTCGTTGGGCTGTTCTTGATTGCAGCCCTTGTAACTTAGGTATTATCAGCAATTCTAGGAGGTGGTAGGCTCAAGAAAAGAGGATCGTGAATTTTCTTCTCGTACCAGAAAGTTGATTTTAAGTTATTTTCTCAGTATCTATGGTATCAGAAAGAACTTTCTTCAATTCCTTGCCATTTTCATGTTTCTTCTCCCTATCTCTATTAGCGCAATGGAGACAGGAGGAACGAGTGGTGCGCAGGCTCTGAATGCGAAGAGAAGCTATTTATGGGAGACCCAGTGCTATGGATTAAATGGGATTTCTGAGAAAGAGTCAGGAGCGAGGCGGTCCTATAAACCCGAAGCTGGCGATATAAACAGAGTATGGTATTTATAAACCTTGTTTTAATTAACGAATTGAAAATTGAAAATTGAAAATTCATTGAATATAAATAGCAATCTTTATTGGTTCAAACTCGATATCACGAAAATGAACTGTACTAAACCTTTTAATGACCAAGGTAGGTTTACCAAGTGCAAATACATATGTCGATTAACATTTATATGCGGGTTTTCCTTGTAAGCAACTGTGTCTAGTCACGGTCTAAAATCTATTAGCCAACGCCGGGATAGGCAAGTCGAATTCTAAACTGAGACTTAACTGCATAGGGTAAGTTTGAATACTCTTTACTGTAAAGTTTCCAGGCCAGCTGGTCACTGGCAAGCCAAAAACGCTGTACTGCTTACCTTGTGCAGTACTTAATGCCGACTCTGACAATGGGTGAGGATAATAGCAGCTTGATCAAAGTGTTGTTATTAGTTCTCACATTAGACTTTAAGCGTGCCCCAGCAAAACTGGTCCTCGTTAGTAGATATGACATGAACAATGCTCACCTAGTACTCTATATATTAAGCATCTTATAAGCCATGAATTTGCTACAATGCTCTCGGATAAAACAACGTTAAATATCACTAGGCACCGCTCAACCCAATCCCGGATTGGTGTCTGTTTTCAGATCCAATTCGACTCTGTTGTGTCTTCTTTGGGCAGAGATAACCCACATCGCTAAGAGCAGTGGTTATTTTAGGTAGCACAACTTTAAGTATATCGAGCAACCCAATTAATCTGAATTTCAGTGTTTGTTTCCCGTTATTTACGAGCATGAATATTATCGATATATCGAAATATTTAAATAAATGCTAGGGCTAATAATAATAATAATATCTTGTCGCCTCCATCAACTTCGCGGTGGATGACAATGATGAGTGTCACTATTAACTCGTCTATTACGTTTTACATCCTGGGTGCACGGATCATCAACAAGCGCTAGCCAAGCTAGGGCACTTCCTTGTAGCTTGAAATTGCCCCAAGCGAAGTTGAATCGATCATATTTCCACAACAGATAAAGTCCACACTACTTTACATTGGCGCGAAACGGCTCATTGAGCTCTATTGGTATTTTGAAACATTTTGTGGTATTATTTACGTTAATATATTCGCTAAGGCATAAAATAAGCATTCGTGCACCCCTATATACAACCTGAAATATTTAACAAAACCACCTGGACCAGAAAGTTAAATTTGCGCCCGAGTGGATATGTGCATGTGTCTTCATTATGCGCCAGCATGATTACCGCTTTAGGTATATACGGGATGTGGCTCTGCAAAGCGGCGTTATTTATTTACATCAAGCTCAGAAAAGTGGTAAAAATGAATATTTTCGTACAATTTCGTTACTCAAGCGGTAGCTAGATTTAGCTAGATTTTTATTTTGTTCTAAATGCAATTGGTATGAATTTTAATGACATTCCTATTGTTTTTATTTTGGTTTGTTTATTTTTTTCAGCGCTAAGAAAACCACTTTGGTCGTTACGGTCGGTACGTACACCTGCATCCCTAAATAGGAAGGAGACCGCAGAATTACCAGAAAAAGAACGAAGTATGAAGACCGCATTTCCTTGTGTTTTTAAGCGCGAAAGTGGATAAATACCTCAGGATGGCCCGTTATTTCCACCCATTTCTTCATACCAAAAATTACTCTGAAGCTGTTATCAAAGTTATTGATATCACTATGAACTTTTTCCAATTCCTTGCCATCTTCATGGCCCTTCTCCCTATTGCTGTTAGTGCAATTGAGACCGAGACCACCGCTATTGCCACTGCTGCTATGACTACTGTTATCACCGCTACCACCACCGTTTCCGCCGTTACCACTGCTGTATCTCTCACTACTGCCCAATCCTCCGCAATCAAGGCCCGTTACTCCTTAAGCTTTGAAATCCCCTCCAGTTTCCCAGACTTCTACCTCCACATCCGAGACTTGCTTTACACCTCCAATTTGAAACTCCGAAATGCGCGCTACACCCTTGAGAGAATCATCAGTTTGACCAAAAAAGCCTTTAACAGCGCTATTGGAGATGCCCTCATTATCCCTAACAATAGCCTTCCCGCCGCTCAGGAGCCAGCACCAATTCCAAAGGCACTACCAGAGAATCCCATAGCTGTCTACATTTACTCGCCGCCGGCCATTATCGAGGCAAACGTTTGCCCTGCTAATCTTCATACCACAGAGAGCTTTTACCCCGTAGAACCAAAGTGGAACTTCAAAATTCCCGCATATTTGATCATCATTGTCGGATTTGTTATCACGATCCCTTTTCTTGTATCTGTTTTATTATCGGAATTGAAGCGACGCAACCAAGTTGTTATCAGCAACCCACAATGTCTATCCAAAATTGAAAATGAGTACACCGTAGAGACTGCACTGAACGACCTTGAGATGCTTTTAGCCCTCCCTAACATTGCCGATTTTCTAGAGGGCCTTGACACGGATGATGTTGAGCAATCTGATTCCTCTAAAACAAGCTCCGTTTATTCTGAAAACACTGATACCGATTCACTAACTTCAGCGACCGTCTCACCCGAAGCAACACAAAAAAGAGAGAACGATTATTATAACAACGATAATTTGACAACGGAGCTCAAAAAAATTGATATTTCTTTCACAGACGAAGTGAATCCAGATTCCTTCGAAACAATAGACTCCCTTATTTCCAAAGCCTTTTATATCAAGCCACCGACTACTGTGATCACTCCGCTCAACTTCATAAAAAAACAGATACCCAATGATCAAAATGAAAAAGATACAACCACCCATGACCAGTTATTACAGACTAACAAAAATGATCTTGTTGAACCATCACTTGCTCGTATCGGCAAGGCCGAAACCAATCCAAGCGACCAGCCTGAATCTACTCAGAATGAAATCGAATAAGTTGAAAATGCCATTGATCGCGACAGTGACACGTTCAAAGTATCCGATAATCAGGACGAGTTTTTTCAGGATCTAGAAGCTCAAATTGGACCGGCCTAAATCGATCCCCATGAAAATGCTCCTCTGCAGACACCTACCGAGAATCATTAAGCCAGCCTAGAATGGAATGGCATGGAATTCTTCGATATTTCATGTTTTCAATCCCAGAGAAGTAAATGATTTCGAACTAGAGTCTGCCTATCGGCCAAACACAGATCAAAAGATGCCATATGTGCTTCGCGCCAAAATAGAATTCGACAGAAAGAAGCGCTCGTTGTATGCGAAAACACATTTTATATTATAGCAAAGGGATTGAGAGCTATTCAGAAATGTGAGAAGAGATTTATGAAGCCCGAGACCTGGAATAAACTCAATCTCCTTAGGCGTATGAATGACTTTTATGCCGAATTCGGATCTGGGCAGGACCTAGAGTATATGATACTAAGACACGAAGTCAGCATACAGGTTACTGTATTCCGCGATGCTAATGGAAAAAAAGAAAGCCAGAGGCGATCCAAAAATACCCGACGAAGAAGGCCCTATTGCTCGCATCAAGGATTGCATGTGCCATTGAGCAGCTTATCGCTCAGGCCTTTGTTTCAAGGTACTACGAATCATTGAGGATTACAACGGCCTTATCCCGACTTTCGTAAACTATATTGACGATGATAAAGTTGACGCATACGAGGCCAAGGTCAAAGAATCGCTAGAACAGAGCGGTTGCAAATGAAAAACAAAAAAAAAATTATAAAAAAAGAAAGAAAAAAAAAAAAAGCGTCCAACAAACAAGAACTGTACATACATAGACACATCATTCATAGACACATCAAACCATATAGATAGTACACACATATAACATTATAATCTACTCCATTTCAATTTCAACTTTACTGAATTCTCTTCATTGGCTTTCCTAAAAACCCCACTCGTAGAGTACGTAGCTGTATAATATAAGATCAAACCAGGTCTAGCAATAGTGCTGCTCTGTCATAAATACTATTTAAAATGATTTAAACTTCCTCATTGTTAGAATTCTATGAAATATCGGCTGAGAAATTGTAACTAAGAGATTACCGTAAAGTAACTTATCTTTCCATTTGTTCGGCAGCTCTTGATTGTAGCACCCGGTAATTTAGACATTATCAGTAATTCAAGGAGATAATTGGCTCAAGAAAAGAGGTTTTTTTTAAAATATATATATTTATATATTTCCTATTAATATCTTGGTTTATAAATACACTGAAGAAGTATTAGTTCTATCCTTCTCCGCAGTAGGTACGCGATTGGGTCTCTCGCTTGAGTCCATGTGTGCAACATAATTACAATATGACTTTAGGCGCTACTAAGATGCGCTTGGCCTATATAAAACATTAAGGTGCGCGCGCGCGCGCGAGCGCACGCTTAAGCCGTTCCTAATGGCTTGGGGGTTTATAATTGGGAGTGTGGAGGTGCGCATATTACATGATTATCAAATCACCGGAGGTGAAGAAAAATAAGCCAAATTAAGCCTGATCCAAGCTCACCGTAGAGTATAAACTCAAAGGGATCCTTGGTTTCGTTTCGTGTCCATTGTTGAACCTGGTCCACACAAAGTACGGCATAATGTCACTCCGTAATATGCTCAGGCTCGGCGTGCGGAACCTCGGTTGGAGCGCGCGCCCTTCAAACCTTCAGAACGAAACGGTGCTTCCGCCCTTAGTTCTCCATTGCCATTTTACTAAAAACAATACAATGTATACGCTCAGCAAAAGAGTTCCTCGCAAGATTCCTCCTCCGCCGAAGGAATCCGTTGGAACTGGCGAATTCGTTGTCGATCAAGCCAAGATCATCGAGCAGATCAGACCTAACCAGGAGGTTTTATTACATATGAGCGCTGGCCAAGCTGGATTCTCGGGAAAGCGCCAGCGAACTCCTGAAGCAGCTTTCACCGCAACCACTCGTTTGTTTGATAAAATGCAAGAGAAGGGTGTTCTGAACACCCCAATAGAAATAGTCATGCGTGACTTTGGTCCTACGAGACAAGTGTTTTTGAACGTGCTTTATGGTCGTGAAGGTGCCAAAGTTCGCCCGTTTATCAAGAGAATTACGGATGCCACTCGCATTAAGTTTGGTGGTGATCGCTCACGGAACCGGCCTAGAAAGTAGACATCTTTATTGTACATATTTTTTATACACACTTTACATTCACACTTGCTTCAAAGATAAATCAAGTTTCTTTTCGAATACTTCTCTCCTTATTTGCAGCTCCTTCACTTGGTTTTATTGACGTATTTATATCCGTGCGCTGACCAACCTGTGCGCTGACCAACCTCTGCGCAGCAATTCATTTATTTGGGCTATACATCTTCTCCATAACAATAACTTGTTAGTCGTTTAAGCAGCAAATATATAGATTCCCGTGTACAAATCTGGTTATTTGTTTAAGTTTGTGAAATTGATAGTTGAACCTAGATAGCTTTCTGCTCATTGATACCATGCTACAATAAGTTTTCGTTGAAAACAATGCGCGCCCATGCGCGCTGGGTGCGAGTAATATTCGATTCCAAATGGAATCAACGCTGATCCTCATCAAACGCAATTAGATGCGCTTTGCGCAGACGCGCTGGCGCATACGAAATGATACTGACTAGCATTCCAAAATAGAATTCAAATGACATTGGTGATATTTCAACTCTTTGTGGAACTACAGTTGCTTATACGACCTATATACTGTGTTTCAGTTAGACCGCAGTTCTCGAGCATTGTCATTTCGTCTAGAACACTCTTGATTTAGATTCTAGCATACGATACACCCCAAATATAAGATCTTTTGATCTAATTCGGGTACGACACGACATCTCAAGGTGCCACATGTGTACGTACTAGTGTTGTCGAATAATTCAGGTGTATTGACCTACGCAGTCTCGAGGTTTGTTCGACGGGCATTCACGAGCTCACTTTTTTATCTACGCCATTTCCTTAAGTTTGATCAATAAAAACTCGATTGCTGTTCCTATCTACACTGATACTGTGTGCAGATTTTTTTACGGTTAAGTCTAAATCTACTTCTGGTTCTTGGTTTCCTATGCTAAGGGGCTTAAAACTGCTGGTGAAAGTAGATCGCGCCCGCGCAATATGACCGCGCATATACGTTGCTTTCGATTTCTTCGTTCTTTTTTCTGAACTACGTGCGCGCCAAGTGCATGCGCTGTAGATGCGCTGAATTTCCGCTATCATGGACTGTGTCAGGTGTCTGCGCTAGTTGTTCTCAAATTGTACGCTAACTGCGCGCTAGGTATATGTGTTAGCAATGCACGTTTATCATGCACTTTATGCGCTAACCCTACGCTTGGTGTCTTCTGGGTGTCGAGAATCTCTGTGGGTGTTAAGTACTTATGTTGGCTATACGCGCTAGCTGTGTACGTTGTATGTGCGCATCGGGAATGCATCGTACGTATGGGCCAACTGTGCGCGCGAACATTATGCGCGCTAGTAGCGTGCGCTAGGTATGTGTGTGAACCAGAAGTGCTAGGATTTTGCGCAAAGTGCGCGCTAACGATACGCTATGGGTGTGCATTTTAGATATGCGCTAGTTGTGTGCGCTAGTTGTGTGCAAGAATTAAGTGCAATATACTAAGTAATATCTTTTCGTACTTGTGATTTGTACTAGCTAAATGCGCAGGGTGTTCGTGCGCGCTTCGTGCTCGCGCTTTGTGCTCGCGCTTTGTGCTCGCGCTTTGTGCTCGCGCTTTGTGCTCGCGCTTTGTGCTCGCGCTTTGTGCTCGCGCTTTGTGCTCGCGCTTTGTGCTCGCGCTTTGTGCTCGCGCTTTGTGCTCGCGCTTTGTGCTCGCGCTTTGTGCTCGCGCTTTGTGCTGCCTCTGGCCACTATGTGCTTGCGCTAGCTGAGCGCGCTAGTCGTGTGTTAGGTGTGCCTGCTATCTTTGCATCAAGTGTGCGAGTTAATGTTGGGCGCCAAGTGTGCGCGCTAGGTGCGCGCTAGTATTTTACACTGGTTTGGTTATTGTCTCTAGGTTGAATCGTTGAATCTCGGCGTTTGTCTGTGCCTTTTTGGGTCGCTACGTGTAATTAGTATCCAATATGTTGCGCGCATTGCTCGTTTATTTTATGAGCATACATACGCATGTGTTGTTACTCTCATGTCATTTTTCATTATAATAATATTCTAATCCTTTGAAGTATGGTGAATAGTAGTGCTTTAATATATATATCTAACCGCAAACAAGAATCTGCGCCCATAACTAAATAGTTAGAAGCGGTTGCAACCTGTTATACCTCTTACTTCAGTTAAGCAAGATTAGTATCACATTTAGCTATAATATGAAAGCGATAACCGCGATATTAATGCGTATTCTGTAACATTATTAGAAAATGAAACAATAAAATAACAATAATCATATCTAGCATAAAAAGAACCCGTCGCTTCTCGGGAAAGACGGGACGTTATTTATGCACCGTAATTAGAATCCACACCAAGACCAGAATCCACCTTGGTTCGGGTAACACAATTCCAAGGAATATACACGACATACACTACATTTAGTTATTTTTTTTTTTTTAAACTGGAAAGTTATCTGTTCAAGCTTCCAACCAAGAAGTTCAAATTGAAAATTGACGCACCCCTCAAGGGAGAGTTCGACACTAAAACTTCATATCTGGCTGATTTTATCCGATTGATAAGATTCAAATGAATATTGGGGATAAAAAAATGATTCTATGCAGTGAATGTCTGGATCAGACGAGCTGGATAGTCAGTTCAATTAAAGACGCCTCCTTAAAACCTCGTTTGTTTGCACTGGACCCGAATTCCACACAACACACAATACCCTATCCCAATCCGCAACACACCTTGCCCAAACAGATATATCTAGTAGAATTCCAGACATGTGGGCCAAGCTAACCGGATTAAAGAAACACAGAAGTAATACCAACATTAGGAACTAAAAACTAAAGACAGCAAACAGAAAGATTAACCCCAGCTATTATATGTAAGAATTTTAATCATGTTAGTGGTCATGTCCCGTCCGTAAATTATTAAAAGTGAGAGCCGGTAAAGATGGCGCATAACATGACAATCTTGAAAGAATCCCCATCTGAAGTAGGCGCAAAATCTGCTCGAAAGGAGATTAGATCCATTATAATCGTTTAAAAGTATTTATGTTTATCAAATTCTACGAGGCATCCTTTAGAAGTATATTTAAAAGGTGTTTATTGGAGTAAATTGATTTACTCTGAGAAACTATTGCAATAATAAGTACTCCCAAACAATTAACGCAACTGAAGGAGGAATATGACGTAGTTCCAGGTCCCTATAACGTTCCATATAGGGATATATGAAAATAATAAACCTTGCATGACATTGTTTACAAATGAGGGGTATGCATTACCCTCACCCATGAGAATTGTCTATATAACGAGCACTTAGAGCGATTCTTTTCGAATATCCATCGAAATATCCAAGAAATGTCCGATAAAGGTCTGAGACATCCTTAATATGAAAATTGAGGCAATTCATATGGTATGAGAGTGGTGGCTACTCATAACCTACAGGATGTCATATGTGATTTCTAGTTTGGTCACACGGTCAAATCTCTGGATACTCGATAGGATCGCTGAAGATGGGATGATATTTCGAGAGAAGGATGTACCTCCTCAGCATTTAAGTGGTGCACAGCTTTGGTGACTGGGGCTGGCTTTCTTAAACCTTGCGAATAGGGAACTGGGGGATAAGAAGAGGAAATGTTCTGGCAGAAAGGTCTCGGGGGATAAGAAGAGGAGTAAGTGCTGGTATATATAGTTTTATATAGACATATAGGAAATAGGTAGTAGATAGGTAGATAGATAGTAGATAGGCAGACAGAGCCACTGACATTCCGGCCGGTGTCAACGGCTACTCTAGTTAGAAACAATAGGTAGTACGCATGCATGTAGATAGACAGACTGGATACATAGGTAAAACTGGTACCAGTCACAACTAGGAGCAGTAAGTAGACACTAAATAGATAGGTAAAGCCAGCGACGAGCCCGCGCGCACCGGTATTAATGGCTGCCCTAGTATATAGAACATAAATAGGTATGTAGAGCCAGCGGTATACCAGCCGATACCAGTAGCTAGCCTTGTAGATAGACCATAGATATTTATATAGAGCCAGTGTCCGTCCAGAGCGTCCTGGGGTCAATGGCTGCCATTTATATAAAACATAGTTAGGTATATAGAGCCACTGAGTATCCTGCACGCTCCGGGATCAGTGGTGGAAACCCTTGTAGATAGACATTGGTAGGTAGGTAGGTAGGTAGGTAGGTAGGTAGGTATATAGAGCATCTGGTATCCCGGCCGGTGCCAGAAGCCACCTTAGTAGAGATCGTAGGTAGATACGTAGAGCCGCTGGTGACCCAGTACGATCTGCGATCAAACGACGACCTTAGTATGGAGGGAATGGTCTGGAATATAAGCTATACCAACGGCTATATTAGTAGCAACGGTATTGTAAGTATATAGCAGGTATATAGGGCCGTTGGCAACCCGGCTCAAGCCGGCACCAACGGAAACCTCACTTTCTCCCAGATAGCGAGAGCAACGGGATGAACGAGGAGGTGAGCCAAAATCAGTGTCACCGGATGAATGCGCATGTTTTAACCAAGTGAAACGAACCAGCTGAGGGTTTGTCACATAACAACGGGTACTTGTGCACAGGCCCGCCCAGTTGAAAGGAGTACCATTATGCAATTTCTAACACTACGTACGAACCCGAAATCGTTGAACCTATGGGTAATATATCAACGGGTAAGCCAGGTGCTACCAAACCAGCTCAATAATTGCACTCAGGACGCGCGTACATTACTCAGTGCATATTCATGAAAGCGGATCAATACATACTAACTGAAATTTTAGTGGACTGAAGATTATGTTTTATGGGTTAGCCTCGCATAGCCAAAATACAGTTAACATATAAGCGTTGCCTGTGTGCACAGTGTCATCCTAAGAGTAAACCAAAAAAAAAAAAAAAAAAGACATCAAACGATAGAAATCATAGATAAACATCAGACTACACTGATATGGTTCAATTAGAACAACATCAGGTAATGTAAGTTCTTATGGCGTAAAAATCTAAGAATCAATCCAGATTTACTGGTAAACTGAAATCTCAGCTAAACAGCCAACCACCCGCTGTATATGATTTCTCTACAACTTCGAGTATAATGATAAGCCAAATATATTTTTAATCCTGCTATATAGCACAAGATGATTTAATCATAGGGAAGTATAATCACAAGAAGTGGATTTTCGCGCTCAATTTCTTGGTGTCATACAGAGGCACTATAATTTCCTTCATCGAGGGCTAACTTCGTCCATGATATGGGTGGGAAACCGCCAGGATATGTCGATGTCATTGCCAGAAACACCTACTATTGACAGAGGAATTCCCACCAATTAGATAAGCAACACATTAATTATAAAATTTGAAAATAAAAGAATCATCAAAATAATATTCAAACATAAGAATGACTAAACAAATACAGAGATATAATTGGTCAAACATACCACACAGGATACGGTCAGATAAACACAAAACACATCCCACACACTGCATCATGCAAGAAAATGTTCCATGCATATGCACAAATATGCACACCACAAACAGTATCACGGAACATTTTCAGATGAAGATCGATCAGAGTACATGCGTAAAAATATTGTTATTTCACACTGGTAGTAAGAACACCGCACAAATGACATAATAAGCATCATTTTATGAATAAACAATTACACAACACGGCAAGATGATGACTAACCAACACAATTATCGTCACATACAATAACATAACTCATTGCTAAGCAGCCACAGAAATGGATATCGACGAAAACAGGACCTCACCTCTATTGCATACGCATATGGGACCACAATTACGGTATGGGTTTTGGAAACGACCTTCAGTGAACAAAAGTCGAGCTCTTATCATGTGAAATAATCAGTTATTAGTTACTATTATGAAGATATGCAAAATAAACTATGTTCAGAACATCATATTGCGACAATGTCCTTACTTTAATTTAAATCGTTTAGAATAGACTCTACAGTACTCAAATCACATCCATTTGGTGATGAAACTGCAAAATTAGAAAAGTTACCGGTCGTAGTAGACGTGGCCAAAGATACTCTATCGATTACGCATTCTTCTTCGACTGCTCCATCAATATCGGCCAAAATAGTACTTTCAAAAATGCCGTAACTCTTAAGTGAGTCTGCCAGAGTTTCTGGAATCTCAAAAGAATTAGATTTTGAAGTAGGTATAAGCTCCAAAGTGCTCTCGTCCTCGGCAAACTCTGGTATTCTTGTGGAACGCAATGCAGCTACAAGGCAGCTCCAAACAAGGTCTAGCATAGGACCCGTTCGACTCAAAACAATAATTTGAGCATTCAAACATAGTTCGTATTCATCATTAACCTTGAATGTATTATTATCGAATTTTGCGGCTTGAATCAAACGATGCACATTCATTGTTAAGACTTGTTCTTCGCCTGATGGATTTCCAGCCATTCCACCCCTGTGGATCTCAACATTGGCATAAATACCTCCTTCTCCGCTGAATCTGGTCAGGCCTCCGGTGATTCCGCATATAACAGTTGCACCACCAGCACGTAAAGCCGCAGATCCAAGTGCGGACTTTAAGCTGGTTGTGTCGCCTTCTTTGATATCTACAGGTCTCCTCTCGTGAAGTTTTCTTCCAGTTGGTCTTTCACCATTCTCGATATGTCTTTTGAAATAAACGTCGGGTGCAAGACGGGCAAAAACCTCCGGGGGAAACGTTCTAGTCTGCATTTGATTGAAGAAAAATAGTCCCTAATAGTGTGCAATGTGATGGTGATATATAATTTTGCTTAAATAATCAATTATAGGGATCGTAGGCTCGTAGACTCATAAACTTTGAGACTGAACTTTCTTGGTATTCAATGGCATTTTTCGGACGTAACGACGCTGCTAAACCCAAAGAAAGCCCCGTAGCTGAACGCATTAAAAACCAGACCGCTCAGGAGATTGCAACTGCTGATGTCAACGAGCTGGTCAACAACATGACCCGGGATTGTTTCAAGCTATGCTTTGACCAGCCCGGTTCTCAGTTCACAGCACAGGAGAATGCATGCACTCGAAACTGTGCTAAGAAATTCATGAGGGCATGGAATCTCACGTCGCAGGAGTATATTCTGAGATTACAACAAAGCAATTGAAATTTGTCAATCCCAACTACATCTCCTGATTTCTCATTTTGTTCTCCTTTACATCTACTCGACATGTTTAAAACTACAATAATATGTGCTACGAAAATGATGCTTGCAATGCATAGTATTGATATATAACGGTCAGATCTAAAAGGAAAATGAAAAGGTTCCGCAATGCCTGCCGCACTTAGAACTTTATAAAAACTTGTGTATATAGCTAGAATCTATCAGTGATTCCATTAATTCAAAGCCAAACTAAGCGCAAAAAACAAAATAAAAAGAAGCAAGCCAACTACATTTATAATTTGACAGAAAAAACTAGATAAACCATGAACCTGAATATGGATCTTTACGAACCATCAACATGAGACCTAGCCCTAGAAGTTCATCGATCCATCGTACTTTCCAACTCACCCCGCATTCAGCCATTTGATTCCTTCACATCATTACAAGATCAATGCGAATTGTAGTTGTTGGATCGTTAAATTTTGACCTTGTAACTCAAGTCAAGACAGCACCTCGGGGAGGTGAGACTCTTTTGGCTCAAGGATTCGATTCTCACTATGGTGGAAAAGGTGCCAACCAAGCATATGCCATTCGACGTTTGGTGTCGCCAGAGACAGCAGACGTTGCTATGATCGGATGCGTTGGCAAGGACTTGTTTGGAGACCAACTTCTTGATCACCTTAAAAAGAATGGCGTAGATGTTTCGGATATTGCACAGCTAGATGATATTCGAACTGGTGTTGCTACAATCATTGTTGAGAGCAACGGTGAGAACCGGATCATGGTCTATCCTGGTGCCAATGGCAGAGTTGTCAATGCCGCACCGAAGATTACCAACGAAACCGATTTCGTTGTTCTTCAGAATGAAATCCCTACTGAAACCACTTTAGAGGTACTACGAGCAGCTAAGAACCTGAAGACTCGTTCAGTTTTGAACCCGAGTCCTCTTCCCGACATTCCCTTGAATGAGTTTCCATATGTAGATGTACTGGTGGTCAATGAAGGTGAGGCTGAAGCGCTCTCAGGCCAGACAGTCAACTCTCGAGAAACTGCTACCGAAGTTTTACCAAAACTTCTCAACATCTGTGGGCTCTGTGTTGTCACATTAGGCGCCAACGGTGTTGTTTGGCAAGAAAAGAACGGATCTCCGGGATTCCAGCCTTCGCATAAAGTAGAAAAGGTCGTTGATACTACTGGAGCTGGCGACACTTTCTTAGCAGCATTGGTATCTCAATTGTGCGACACTAACTTGACTATGGATCAACGCATCTCGTTTGCAGCTAAAGCTGCAGCCATTGCAGTCACACGACCTGGTGCTGCATCATCGATTCCTAGCTTAGAAGAAGTAAACTGAAATCATTCAAGAGAATGAGAAAAATAATTAATATATAGTTTTCTTCATATTCCTATTTTATGTGTGTATGTTCATTTCGTAAACCCATTACTTGAGCGGTGTGGTTTTCGTTGAGAACTGTTTGACAATCTCCTCGTAGATGCACCAGCTGATTCCTGCGCTCATAGCTTTTCTTGTTAACCGCAAGCTAAGACCATCGAATAGTGATTTCCAGCCACCCGCTACGATTTCTTTCCAAGCTTGAGAGAATGACAACTTTTTATTACTTACCTGGATCCTAGTCTTCACTGTATCAAAAGGAGCAGTGACACCTGAAGCTAGCACAGATGCATTTATTGCAGCAGCAGAATTAGCCAACGGGCCGGGCAACCAGTCGAACTGGAGCAGATCCTTTGATCCATCATAGAACAGCATGTAGATTCCGGCATATGGTGCGTCTCTGCTAACTGTGGCGATATATCCAGAGAAAAGGCCTCTCCATCCAAGAGATCCATTAACAATGTCTCGAGTCGCAGCTATAATTGAATTGTAGTTGAACAAATTAGACTCGAAACGTACTTTTACAACCGTGATCGGCATCATGATGAACCCAACGATGCCTCGGGCAGCTGCACCCGTAACAACGTTATCAATGGCACTCAATCGAGGAAGAATGGAACTGGAGCGCATAGGAAGCCGATCATTTGACTTCATTTCACGGAACTTATTCAATAAAGTCAAATAAAGACTAGCCCCGACAGATGTACGGATCATTGAGGGAAGCGTACCTCGCCATGCTTCTCGCACAGAGCCCAAAGAGCGGATCGCAGAAAAGACACCATCCGCTGGCTGCTGCTGGACTCGAGTTTTCAGAAGGTCTAGCGGCTGTAGCGCTGCCGACGAAGCTAAACCCCCCAGAAACCCAGCATATACATGAGTTTGCATGAAGACTGGAGCGTGGGCAAGGGAGGGGGCGACTGTATATCAAGATCTTTGAAATGTTGAGAGTCTGAAATTTCGGGATTTCCGCGTGCCGAAAATAAATAGAAGGCCGAGGTTCAAGAACGAAAATTTCCAGAAACGGAATTGACGAAAAAACCCAAAAATATTAGGTTCGATAAACAAAATAATTGACCCTGAAATCCAGTGTGCGTGGCCTTATAAAATTATACCTCCAGCTTACTATACTATTTGCATTAGATCCCTAAATATTACGCACTTGGACTCGCTTTTACTCTGAGTTTTAATGATTCATGTCCAAAATAGCTGTATCAAACTTATGATCTCTTAATATTCCGAACCTTATAGTAATATTTCATTGCACAGAAAGCAAACCCTGACATTTCTCTCTGTATACAAAGGTCTGATGTTTAAATCAATAATTCAATGTTTTATATTATAGAATAAGTACTGATAGTCAACAATACTCAGAAGGTTCAGTTTATGGAGGGCATATTATTTACTTACGCAAATGAGGGGGAACGAATCTTCCTGGCTTTTGTTGCTCATCAGAGGAAGACTCAGCTGTGGGACGTGCAGTAGGGGGGCGGTAAGCATCACGCCTCGGTGCAGTAGCATCTGCTGGAGAACCAGCAGCCCTACCGAATGGACTCGAACGAGGAGGTCTGTAAGCGCCAGTTGATGGTGCTGGTGCGGGTGCAGCGCTGGCGCGGGCCTTGGCCTCACGCTCAGCAGCGAGTTCACTTCGGACCTGCTCAGCTCTCTTGCGAGACTCAGCACGACGCTGTTCTTCAGCCTCGCGTCTCTCTTCTTCGGCAGCACGGAGTTCTTCCTCTTGAGCTCTACGCTCTTCCTCACGGCGACGGTTTTCCTCTTGTCTCTCCTTGATCTCCTGTTGCTTCTGTTCTTCAATGCGTTTGTTCTCGAGGTATTGAGCAACGCGCTCAGCCTTGGCATTCTCCAGGAGCTCAGCATTCTTGCTGCGCTTCTCGGCAACGAACTGCTCATGGGCACTCCTCACGCGGTCAGTGAATGCCTCATATTCACCACGAACACGCGAAAGACGCTCAGCGTAAGCCTTGGCAATTTCGTGACTACGGCTGGCACCGGTGATGATAGTCTCAGCACGGCGGTCATAGACCTCCTTATCACGGCTGGCCTGGGCCTCAGCATCCTGAGCCCACAACTTGGCCTCTTCACGGCGGAGCGCACGCTCCAAGTGGTCGTATCTACGAGCGACGGAAGCCATTCTGGAATCAAGACTGCGAGCCTCCTGGTCAAGTTGTTCGACTTGCATGTTCTGAAGTCGCTCCATTGAAACCTCTTCCAACTTGTCCATATCTACACGCAAGTGTCCCTTAGCATTGATGCTCTCAGCCAAGGCACGCTTCTCGGCCATGGCGATTTCAGCGCGCTGCTTCTCAAGAAGGGCGTGAGCACGCTCAGCCTCCTCAGCTTCGGCCTTGGCCTGGGCAGCGAAGCGCTCCTCCTCGACAGCACGAGCACGCTCACGAACCTGCTCTTCCTCAGAGCGCTGCTTCTCCATCTTTTCACTCTCAACACGCTGTCTCTCACGGTTCTGACGCTCCAAGTGGCTGCGGTTCTCGGCCAAGAAGGCAGCAGTAGCATCAGAGCCAGTAGGAACGGTAATCTTAGACATGACACCCGGAGTCTGCGCAAGCGACTTGGCGAGGTCGAACAATTCAGATCTAACCAAAGCACCAGCAGTACCAGATAGAGGATAAGAAAGCGAGTCCACGAATCTAACAATACCCTGCTGATGATCAATGCGGACACGGTAGCCGTGAGTGGATCCACGAACCAAAAGCTTCTCTAGCTCGGCCTTGGAAATAGCGAAAGGAGCCGGCAAAGACACCAAACCCAAAACGAAGTCGAGCTTAGCCTCAGAGTACGAAGTAGCGAGCTCGTTGAACACGGTGGTTGCAGCAACATCAACAAGAGGCTTGAAGTATGGCTTGAATTCCTCAGTCTCAGAGAGGGTAGGAACCAATTTAGAGAAGTTGTCACGGAAAGTGAGCGGGTTGAACTCCTGTTCGAAAAGAGTGAACAAATTGCAAAGTTCCGGACGAGCGTAGCTGAGCACATTACGAGCAATAGCAGCATCGATGAGGTCCTGGCGAGTCGGGCAACGCTGCAAGTTGATCAAGGCCATCCAACGGCGTGATCTACCGGTGGTGGGAGCAGATGCATCGGATCTAGGGACACAGAGCAAACTAAGAACACAGTACGAAGCAATGCGGCGGAGCTCCTGCTCAGGAGCACGACGAGATGACAACATGACGAAATAACGGAACCAAGTGGCTGCGTGGAACAAGTGGTTGTGGGAAACAGCAAAGACGCGGGCCAAAGTCTCGTAGTAAGTAGACATGCTGCTAACAGGAATCGGTCTGCGAGTGGCACTCAGCAAAGTATGGACATCCTCAACACTGCGGAAGGCTTCCTGCCACAGCTCGAGCTTGACAGCGATGTCAAGCTGCTCGAATCGAGTATCCAAGAAACGCTGCAAAGTATCACCATCACTAAGGTCGATAGGGTTCTGAGGAGCATTTGCGGGCATATGCATAGCAATTTGAGCAGCTGTAACGTCTTTAGAACTAGACTGCTCCATAGCCTTGGCACGGGCAGCAGCCATGTCGACGTGGTAAGCCTTTGACTGAGAAGCGGCGTACTGGAGGTGAGTGCGCAAGAGCTCAGCCAAACGACGGAACTCGGTCTTGCGGGAGTATCTAGCACAGAAACCAAAGGCCTGGGAGGCGACATCAGCGTAAGCAGTCTCCAACTTGGAGTTGTTACGGAGAACATCCAAAACACTTCGGTAGTTTTCCCAAAGGAACTTCAACCACGGAGTAACAACCTCACGGTCAGTACGGTCCTTGGCCTCCTCACTGCTGACCATGGCCAACAGCAAGTCCTGAGGACTCTCTTCCTCCAGATCATCGACCTGAACCTCTTCGGCCTGCTGTTGGGCACGAGCGACGGCTTCTTCAGACTGACTGAGGAGCGAGTTGACAGCAGAAACGAGCGTGGTAACACCCTCGTCACCAGAAGACAAAACAAGCTTCTTAAACTGGTGCAAACCGTCCTTAACAATCTTTCCACGACGGAGTTGAACAGCTAACGAGATGAACTTGGCGAAGACCGGTTCGAGCTGTTCGAGGGCCATAGAACGCGTACGCTTGGACAGCACAGTCTCATAGAGTGCGTCCAAAGCCGCAGGCGCCTTCTGCATGGCCTCGAGCTCTTCGGCACGCTTCAAAACATTCTCTAGCCTCGGAGCTGCCACCATTGAAATTTTCAGAAGAAGAACTTGTGGGGCAGGGGTACTTGTCTATCTTTTTTTCCTCTCAGAATTGCGTTTTGGGCCACCACCACTTTTCTATTCTCCTATCTTAGTCAGTTCATCATACCCATCTGATTACAAACATCTAACATACACGCATATGTGCCGGAGGTAGTGATTAGATAGTGAGAGGTTATTAAATTATATAGAGGTGAGAGAACTGCTCCAGAATTTTTGAGAGAATTGTGGCCCAAAAAGGGCAATAAAGCTAGAAAATGTGAATTATTTTGGTAGAGAATAATGTATAAATGAAACAAAGAAAAACTGTAACTAGAATTGAGTTTAACAAGTTTGTGAATATAAGGAATGAGTATATATACATATATAGCGTTATATATGAAATTGGGCTCATAAATTATACAAAAATTGCATATAAATTAACCAGAATATGGCTTATAAGGTCATTATAGGCCAATCAATAAAAACCAGGAAGCAGAACAGCGATTTCAGATCCTAATGCAATCCAGCATGCAACTTACTAGATCTTAATGCCAGATTTTGATGCATATTAAAGCAAGATCCTGTCGTTAGCTGCAAGCTCTTTACATGCAGCAATGCGCTCATATGTGCTTCTCATGTGCTGCAATGCACTTTAATGCGAGATCTAGTCTCTAGCTGCGGGCTCTTTATGCACATCTATGCGAGATCTAGTCTATAGCTGCGGGCTCTTTATGCACTTCAATGCACAATGTACTCGTTAGCTGCGGGCTCTTTATACACATCTATGCGAGATCTATTCTATAGCTGCGGACTCCCTTAGCGTTCAATGCAAGATCCGCTCGCTAGCTGCAAGCTCCTTATGCACCATCATGCACATCTTTCTCTGTTTGAGCTATAGAAAGTCCGCTCCATATCGTTTACTTCAATATCAAGAAAAAGGTTTAAACGAAGATTTTAAAAAACAAATCTACAATATTATTAAAAATATAAAATTTCTTTTAAAATTCGAAATCAACATCATCATCTTCAAGGTCGGTATTCTCCTGAATCTCGGTAACCAACTCCTTCTCGCGCTCTCGGGCCTCCTGTACATCCTTCAGATCGTCACGGTGATCAGATGAAAGGTATCTGAGTGCCTTGATGTTATCGTCATGGAGTGACATGCAGAATTGAATTCTCTCGTGGAAAGCTTGCTGGGGATCACCAGTCGAGTAGATATCATTCAAGTCCAAGGACTGCATATATCCTTGCTGGTGGTTGATCTTGGCGTCAATAACGCCGTCACGAATGGCCTTAGCCACGGTGTACTCAGCACTCTCTTCGGAGTCGAGGTTGAGCTTAAGGCATACGTCCTTAAGCGAGATCTTAGAGTATGTCAAGGAGATGATACGGATACCAGTCTTAATCACGTTCTGACGCAGCCTGCGCGCCAAGGTTAAGTTTCTGTCGTTCTTCAAAGCCTCTCCGTGGTCGACCAAAGCCTGCTGGAACTGCTGGACGTCACCGGCACGAACAGCCTTGGCCAACGCCAAGTATGGTTTCAAAGGCTGCAAGAGCTGGGGCTGTTCTTTAGAGCCAAATGCTTTTCGCTGGGGAATATCACCAGTCAACAACTCTATAAGGACACTGAGCTTGTTAGCCGTCTGCAAGAATCCAGTGGCAGCCGGAGTCTGCGGAACCTTACGGATAGCCGCTGTGATTTGCTCGAAGGCCGTGCCGTAGTCTAGTTCAATAGCACTAATGCGAGCCAAATAGAAGTAGTAGCGAGCAGCCAACGAGTTCGATGCATGGCTCTCGGGGAAGCTGGTTTTACTAACCAAATTGGCAGCCATGCTTATACGATTTGTGAGAATGAGTGTTCGCAACAGCAAAGTAATAAGCATTGCCTGAGTCTCGAAGTCATGACGAAGTGTTGAAGTACGAAGCGCAGACATGAGCTCGGCATTCAGTTCTGGGCGGTGCAACAACTCAGCCTTCTCGTTGGATTGGACATAGTAGAACCAAATCTTGGCCATGAAATGATCTAAACTCCTGCGGTTATAGCTTGCATTGAGATGAACAAGCGCCTTGCGACCAAATTCCACCACCTTCTCAAGGCTCGTTGAACTCGAAACCTGGTGGAAGGCCCACGCCTGCGCAAGAAGATGGATGAATGCATCAACTTCCGGAGATACCGGGAGGTTGGCTCCGTATTCACCCTCGTATGTTAAGTTCAACGTCTGCAAACGGTCCTTGGCAACCTCCTCGTCGAAATTCTGGGCAATCAAACTAGCTAAACCGGTGGCGTCTATATGCTTGCGAATCAGCGGCAGGTTACGCAGAATCTTCAGCGTAAACCGAGAATCAAAGCTCGTGGCATTCTTACCGAGATACAGAAGAGCGTTCTGAGCCGATTCGATTGAAAGAGAAGCTCCCGCAATAGCACTCATATCAAGCAAGCGTTATGTTAAGATGTGTGGTGCTTTGTTGTAATGGAAGCGTGTGGTGTAAACCCTTATTGAGCCTTTGGCTGTGGTGTTACACTACGAAGCGGTGAGGCAGGGATGCGATGGTGCAAGACAGCGAACGTTGGGACACTGACTGTATCACGTAAAATGACCATATCCCGTAATGCCAATGAGACACGCTATACTGCTAGTACCAACTTACTGCAGCTAACTATTATACAGCCATAAAGCGTACTAGTAGTAAGTGCACGGAGAGAGAGAGAGATCTACAAAGTTCATACTGGAAAATAAATAGATCGGTTTGAATCTCCTGGTAGAAGTGGATGGAAACCAAATAAATGGTAGCTAATTTGGCAGATATCAAGTCCAGGGAACAAGAAGAGAAACCAGTTTTTGTTCCCCGAAAGAAAAGAAGAGCAAATATCAATGATTTATTACCACCAAGTTCAGACCCGGCCCCGTCTTCTGCTTCTCCGTTGATCGGCAGTTCCAGCAAACCACAAGAGCCTAAAGAGGCACCAAGACCAGTAATTCCGTTATGGAGAATTGAGAAAGAGGCTGAACAGCGCGCTTTACAAGACAATTCGGCCTCGCCTTCACCTCCGAGTTCTGGCAAATGGACCGAAAAGCCGCGTTCTGACATGACTGCCCGGGATTGGCGGATCATGCGCAATGATTTGCGAATTAAAACTTCAGAGCCAATTGAGCCTTTACTGAGCTGGAAGGAATTGAGCAACAAACAATTGAGAAACGAGCTGTACAGAACGGTACCTTCACCAACCCCGATCCAGCGAGCAGCTATCCAATCGGCATGCTGGGGGAATACAGACCTTCTAGCTGTTGCTCCGACGGGTTCGGGCAAAACAATTGGATTTGTAGCTCCTATACTTGAACTCGGTGTTCAAAAAGCACTTATTCTGGCGCCTACGAGAGAACTGGCCCTGCAGATCACAACCGTTTTGAACGCCTACAGTTTAAAACAAGTAGACGTTGTGTCGCTAGTAGGTGGACATGACTTCGAGGACCAAGCTAAACAATTGCAAAACTGTGGACCACGATCAGTTATAGTTGCAACACCAGGTAGACTGCTAGACTTCCTTGACCAGCATTTAATTGAGCTGAAACATTGCGACTATTTGGTGTTTGACGAGGCAGATCGGATGATTGATATGGGATTTGAGCCCCAGATCTCCGCAATTATGTCGCATCTGCAATCAGAAAAACGAAGAACCTTGATGTTTTCTGCAACATGGCCCAAAGAGGTCCAGGAACTGTCTCACAAGTTTCTTAAACCCAATCATCTCAAAATAGAAGTCAGCATGGAGAATTCATCGGCACCTAAAATCGCACAGAGCGTCGAACTAATAAACACCGATAGTCAGAAGCTTGAGAGACTAGTGAAATTGGTTAAACAGACTAAGACCCCGGTCATCTGTTTTGTTGCAACGAAACGCAGTGCGGAGTCTCTTGTTTCTCAGCTCAATTCGAAACAAATTAATAGTATGTGCCTCCATGGTGGCCTGAACCAGTCTTTGCGAGACTCTACGATAGCTGCCCTCCGTGGCCGTAAAATCAAGTGTTTAGTAGCTACAGATGTCGCATCTAGAGGTGTAGATGTACCTGGTGTTTCATTGGTGGTCAATTACGATCTTCCATCAACTGCTGAGCTTTATGTGCATCGAATAGGCCGTACAGGTAGAGCCGGGGATAGAGGATCTGCTGTATCGTTCGCAACGGATGCAGACTCAGCACTGTTTCCAGAACTACGTCGTTTGCTAAGAACAAGTGGGTGTACTGTACCAACGTTCCTTTTAGAGAACAGATCTAATCAATCTAATTAACCATAGTAACCATAATAACTACAATCATCATAATAATAATAATAATTATAATAGTAATAAAGATAATAATAATAAAGTATATGGGTATTGATCAGGCTTCAAAACATCGGACGTGAATAAGGCGAAATCACCCCAATTGACTCTCATCTATAGAACCTTCTCAAATTATCCTTTTCAATCTATTCTCAATAAGATTAGACCAATTCGCGAACCACTTCAAGCATATAACCAATATCCATATAGGATGCATCAAGGCAAGGGTAATGCGAGAAAGCGATGCAAGATTAACCGGACTACTTGAACAATTACAGGTAAATAAAGCTCTATTATTCTGCACACACCGTGCTAGTCTTTCGAATAGCATAGAAATCTCATATAAACCAAATGGTAGACCTTTCTGCGCACAATAAGTGGGGTTTAACCGACTGATCCGCCTTGTTCATTACATAGTTTGCATTATGTAAACTAGCGCACAGCGATGACCAAAGCGGTGGCAGTGGCAATAGCACCGGCCCACCTCGCATTAACGGAAAAAATCAACCGAGTCCAGCAATTTGACCCAATTTCAGATCAATTGACAAATTTGAAAGTTCTCAAACCCAGTTCCATCCGCTTTTTCTGATTTCTTTTATACCTAGAGTGAGACATTCTTCACATATCAGGTGTCGCCAGGCTCCTGCAGGGTAGGGGCAGGCTTAGGGCCATCGGGTTGAAGGAGATTAATTATTTGATTGATAAAGCAGCTGAGCATCCGATAAATAAATAAAATATCATTTCTAAACAAAAGTCAGTTTTTAATGTTGGGAATGAGTGGACAGCGTGCATACGGATATCAAGCCGAAAAGGCTAATAAAACCAAGTCTCAGGACCTGGATTATATGTTAACAGCGGAGACGCGACGACGCGCCATTCCGAATCTGAAACGGCTTTACGACCTAATGGGAAAACCCGGAATGATTTCTCTCGCAGGAGGGACACCCAATTACTCAATTTTCCCGTTTGATGGAGTGGGATCTACTTCATTGAGTCCCCCGTTTGCAAACGGGATCTCAGAGCCGAAATTGAGCAGCGGAAACAAGCTCAAGTTCACGGTGTTTGAAAACTATGGAGATGAGGAGGCTGGATCTGATGGTGGAGATATTGAATTGTCGACCGCACTTCAATATGGACCTGCCATTGGTGATGATAGACTGCGAAACTTCCTCAAGGGACACGTAAAAGAGGTCCACGATGTCGGGTTCACAGACTGGGATCTGATTCTGACTGTAGGGAACACCTGTGCTTGGGATACGGTTTTGCGAGTATTCTGTGAACCAACGGATGTTATTCTTTGTGAACAGTTTACTTTCCCCTCAGCATTGGAGAATGCACGCACTCGAGGGTGCGATGTGTATGGAGTTCGGGGTGATGAATATGGCATCATCCCAGAAGATCTGGAGTACATTGCCGGCAAGTACCGCCCCAAGCTTCTTTACACCATTCCCACTGGACAGAACCCCACTGGTACAGTGATTCCAGCGATGCGTAGGAAACAGATAATGGAGATCGCTCGCAAATATGATTTCCTAGTTGTAGAGGATGAGCCTTACTACTACCTACAAATGGTTAACATACCTGCACTGTACAAGAAGACAGACCCCAAAGGGGCTCGCGAGAGGTTTCTGGCATCTCTCGTTCCGTCCTTTTTGGAATATGATACCGATGGCAGAGTGATCCGACTCGATAGTTTCTCGAAGATCATGGCACCAGGAATCCGGATGGGATGGATTGTTGCGCAACAAAGGTTCACTGATGCTATCCGCAAGACCTTGGAATCCTCGTGCTCAAAACCGAGCGGTTTCGCACAAACTCTTGTTTATGGAGTACTTCGCCGTTGGGGACAGGATGGGTTCATTGACTGGCTTATGGGACTTCGAGAAGAGTACACAGAGCGACGCGACTTGTGCTGTAAAACATTGAAGGAGAACTTGGGAGAAAGTTCATGCCATGTAAATCTTGATATTCCGCATGCAGGGATGTTCTTCTGGTTCTCAATTGATCTAGGTCCTCCCACCCCTGGAAAGGATAGGGATCTGGCGCAGTACGAAGAGGAGTTCTTTGATTTAGCAGCAGACTCTCACGAAGTACTTGTTGTCCCTGGAAACTGGTGTGAAGTAGATAAAAAACTCAGTCGAGATGAATATGAGCAGAACCTACTTTACTTCCGAGGAACATTCGCTAGTGAGAGCAAGGAAACCATTGTTGCTGGTGCCAAGAGACTTGCGACAGCAATTAGCGACTACCTGAAAACAAATGTTTACGAACTTGCAGATGAATCCAATGTAGCGGAGCCCTTTGATATAGTGAAGTCGCCTAAATAGCGCACTCACCAACCAACAAACAAACAACCACACATTTTCATATAAGATCATTAAGTTATTAAGAATCATTAAAGTAGGAAACAATATCATTATTTAACAACAGAACCTTGAAATATTAGTGCTGAATACATTGATTGGATTGTTGAAATGGTGTATATATACATACATAATAAATAGGGGGAGCAATTGGCAACGGGAAGATTATCGTGTTTAAGCCATTACTTCATGCTCTTGTTTTAGTTCTGGGTCTTCTTCCTTCTTTTCGCTCTGGATATCTACTTCAAGACCCATAAATGCACATGCCAAAGCACCGAACTCGGCAAATTGAGGAGTGAACCCACCAGCGCGCAGCGTTGGATCGGTTCCAAACAAATGCATGAGCGGATCGTAGTAATTCTGCTGCAGCTCGAAAGGGTAATGGTCTCTGTCGCCCATAAATGGCGTAAACGGAGTGGCATTTCCTTGAGCAGCGCCAATTCCATTGATGCCCATGCCGTTAGCACCCAAGGAGGAGTTCCGCGCAGCAGATGCAGCATTCTTGGAGCGTTCCACTTCCATCTGGTATTGTCTTCGTAAAAGATCGGTACGCTGTTTAGCACGGTCTGCTGCCTCAACTAATGCCAGGTCAACGTCCTTACCCGCAGCCAATGAGTTGACGGTCTCTTGCTGCATGATCCTGCGATACTCTTTTTCTTGTTGCTGCAGCTCGATGGCAAGCATGCGCATCCGTCTTTCTCGCTCAGCCTGCTGTTTATGCAGCTCCTCCTCGTACTGTTGCAACTGGCGTTGCTTCAAAGCATTCTCTAGAATCTCCTGCTTGTGATCTCGTTCGTAGTCTCGCACTTCCTCTTCTGCCTGTGTTTTCTCAGGACCGTCCGGGCCAGCTATGACGAAGATAAGTGTTTCAATATGCTCTAAGTAATCATCGTATTCTCTTCCTGATTCGAAACTGGACTCGGGTCGGTTAAAGATCTTCGAAACACGCTGTCGAACGTCTACTTCTCGCTCGACTCGCAGGTCTTCAAACACTTGTGTTTTGAACCTCTGTCTTCTTAGGATTTTGTCACAATTGCGGTACGGACACGGCGCAGGACCCGATCCAAAGATTCGATCCACGCACGATTCACAGATCTTATGGTAACATTCTGGGTTAACTAGGAACCGCATATTCGGGTTCAAGTATGTACTCGACCGGCAGATCGGGCACATCTCATCGCCCTCGGTTGTTTGTACCATTGACGCCATCTGGACAAAGTCCTTGTAAAGGTCCTGGGGGGCGAGTAGTTGGTATAGTAATAAAAAGCTTGTTAATGTAGTCAGTTAATGGCTTGCAGCAGCTAATGGCTGGTGGTAACCGTTATTAACGCAGCTGGGAGAGGATCGAGGTTTGGGTGTGAGTGTGACGGCAGTGCTTAAACTGGCTGGCTCTATGGCGAAAGAACATGATGATCCAGCTGTGCCTGCCTTAAATTGATTATATTTATTAGAGAAATTGGAATTGATTTGCGAGTTAATTGGAAATAGTTGTAGTTGCTTTTTACAATTGCCATGTCGAGTGTTGTATGGGGTCTCTCCCAATGTCTGCTTGATACATGATCTATACACATGCAGATTAGCCCCCACAGCGTACTTCACATGCAACATCAATACTCTCCATTAGAGCATGCCAATTTAACAATGAAAACGGTCCACTAATAATGTATTTATATCTTTTGCAAGCTTAGATTCCTAGTTGTATAATTACATACTGGGATCTCATCTCAACTGCTCAGACGAAGACCTACTACTACAAAACATAGCTGATGAAAACTGTCATACACGAGCATCTGAACCACTAATCACACTCCAAATCAATTACACTGATAAAAACAAAGAAAAAGTGCATTAACTATCCTATACTACGCTACTGATATAGATGGACACTGTCCTCTGGGCACGGAGTCTGGGCAAGGAGCAGCCCAATCTTGCATACGGATATCAGTTATCTACTGTCGGATAAAGCTTTGTTTTACGTGGTAATTGGATAAAATGCAGCCTGTCTTATCAGAAATCTCCGGCCCGACGCTATTTTTCATATCCGTACTTTTTCTTATTCTATCTATATCATACAATTCTATACCATGATATTCTATACAAGTGAGCTTCCCCGGAGAGTGTCATTGATTCCTACTCTTGAACAAAGCTTCAGTGTTCCGCTCAGCTCGGTACATCTCAAACCGACAATTCATCTCTAATTCTTTATTTATTCTTCAATTATCCATCTCTCTATACGTTTCCTCTTTCTGGCCTGCGCATGACCGTTGAACTTGGCCAGCCTAGAAATCCCTCGGCTCGGATCCAAATCCCGCACGTGAGACCATCCGAGCTATCGCATCCCCACCCTCCTTTCTGGCATAGACAGGTGTTTACGCTACACACACAGGCTGCACGCTTCTGGTCTCGGCACTATAGTTAAGGAACCACGAGAGGGGGACAAGGAGGAGGGACAGTCGTAGACTAGCATTCGGTATAGAACTAAGTCAAACATACATACAAATAGTATAATAATTATAATAACAATACTATAAAAATAATAACAAACACGACCAGAGTAGCTAATAGCTAACATATCGATTGTACGAATCAACACAATCAACCAATTGCTAGAATATTTGATGTACCTTAATTCTTTTCGGCCACTTCTTCTCGGTCACTTCTTCTCGGTCACTTCTTCGGCCTTCCTCCCAATATAATAAGCGCCTCGGCTCTTTAGAGTTATCATCTGCCAGAACGGTTGGTCAGGGCGAGGGGTACACACCATTCACACCGTGCCACCCGGGTTTACCCCACAAAGTCTTCGAACAACCCGGTCGCAGTATATAAAGGAAGAAAAGGACGCCGATTTGAAACTGGTGTCGCGTTAAGATTTGATACATTGAATAAACTCCGCCACAACACGAGAGTCATTAAAGATGAACAGACTAGAGAATATGCATGGCCAGTTGAGCCTCAATGAGGTTGGAGCTACTGATAAGTTGACCGCTAAGCACGCGGACGATGTAGTGATTGTCGCTGCACACCGAACAGCCATCACCAAGGCCAAGAAGGGCGGTTTCCGTGACACCAGTTCTGGAGAGATTCTTGCCGGTCTCTTGAAGGCCCAGATCCAGAAGGTTGGAATTGATCCGGCCAAGATCGACAGCCTTGTTGTCGGTAATGTCTGCAATCCTGGTGCCGGTGTCAACGAGCACCGTGCTGCCCAGCTTGTTGCTGGTATTCCTCACACTACCCCCTTCATGGCCGTCAATCGCCAGTGCTCTTCTGGCTTGATGGCTGTTAACACTATTTACAGCGAGATCAAGGCCGGCCAAATCGATATTGGTATTGGCGCTGGTGTTGAGAGTATGTCTACTCAGTATGGCCCTAACATGATGGAGGGCTTCCCTGCGCGTTTTGGTTCTGACGAGACCGCCCAGCGATGTTTGATCCCTATGGGTATCACATCCGAAAATGTCGCTTCCGAGTTCGGTGTTAACCGTGCCGACCAGGACGCGTTCGCCGCTTCCTCTTACAACAAGGCCGAGCGAGCCCAGGCCCAGGGTCACTTCAAGGAGGAGATCCTGCCTATTACTGGAATTGTCGAGGATGACGAAGGCAATGAGAAGGAGTTGGTTGTTTCTGAGGACGACGGAATCCGTAAGGGCGTCACTCCTGAATCATTGGCCAAAATTAGAGCCGCTTTCAAGGAGGACGGTACCACTACTGCCGGAAACTCCTCTCAAGTTAGCGACGGTGCTGGCTCTGTTTTGTTGGCTCGTCGTTCTGTTGCCGAGAAGCTTGGTCTTCCTATCGTTGGCAAGTTCGTTCACTGCCGCACCGTTGGTGTTCCCCCCGAGGTTATGGGCATTGGTCCTGCCTTCGCCATTCCTGCTGTTCTTAAAGACTTGGGCCTGACCGTTGACGACATCGACATTTTCGAGATCAACGAGGCCTTCGCATCACAGGCTCTTTACTCCGTCCGCAAGGCCGGCATTGATATCAACAAGGTCAACCCGAAGGGTGGTGCCATTGCATTTGGCCATCCTCTCGGTGCCACTGGTGCTCGCCAGGTCTCTACACTTCTTACTGAGTTGCATCGCACCGGCAAGAAGGTCGGTGTCACTTCCATGTGCATCGGCACCGGTATGGGTGCTGCAAGCGTTATTATTGCCGAGTAGATGCATGCATACTAGATGCCATGCATAGTTTACGACTCATAAATATAAAATTAATTGATACAAAATTGACAAATATTAAATTCAACTACACGAATGGCAATCGAGACATAGTGAACCATTTGTACTCGCTTGCGTTACGAACACACTCACGCATACGTAAATACATACAGCAATGAAGTAGAACCAACAAGTACATAAACAAATAAATAAATAGATTGAAATTGATTTAAATGCACCTCTTTCTTTCCCTTTTTCTCAACCCAATTGTTCCTTGGTTTATTAGTCTCACGGTGCTCAGGTTAGGGGCGTCCTAACCCTGAAATTTTTATTATGATCTGAAATTGAAGAACAAAAAGGTTTAATCCAAAGTTCTAATTAAGACATAAAAGGATTGTGTTCGGTTCTTGAACAGCAGTCTCATCATGAAAGATAACCCAGTGCAAAGATTGGATCTTCTCGAAGCCCAGCTCAATCGGCTAGAGTCGAAAGACGAGAATTTGTCTGCGGGAAAGCTTGGAAAAACCAAGTACTTGCTGGAGCGTCTTGAAAAAAACGGGTCTCTAAGCTCGAATCCGAAGCAGCTGCGCTCTGAAATTGCAGAAGTTAAGCGCGAAATTGTCCAGAGAAAACTTTATTATGCCATAAACACCGTCAAGAGGTTTCTCAAACAGTTTAAAAAGGTGGAGCCACTGAGGATTGCCAAACGTACAAAGAATGCCGAGGATCCCTCAAAGAAGTCAATGCTTGACTCTGAGCTGGAGTTAGTGAAGAACTCAAGTATTGAAGACTGGTCTAGTGAGATCGTTAATAGAGGATTCGTGAAGCATTTCGATATGAAGGCGGCAACCGGATCAGATTTCGACAAGAGAGCTCTAAGTCCCCCTGAGATCAACGTTTTTGCCAGAATAGGTAAGACCGAAGCGGTGAGAAATGCAATTGTTCAACTTGTTGAGAGTGTTAGCATGTATGTGGAACCCAGCTCGCCAATTGAATCTCAAACTAAGGCAGCCTCTAAACCTGCGACTGCCGCGGAAAAGACTTCAACGAAAACTACCGACGATAATAAGAAAATAGAAAAGCCCAAAGAGGACGATTTCACACAATTTGCTCCTGAGAAAGAGCCTAAAGAAGAGAAACCTGTGTCAGACCCGTTCTTCGAGCAGCCTGTGTCTGCAACAACCAACTATGATGATATCAGTGATTCCGAGCAGGAAGATGATGGCTTCGATATGAACAATGGACTTCCTATATTCCATCAGGGTTATATCAGCGGATCCGACGAAGAAGACGAGCCAGAGCCCGAAGCACAGCCAGTGAGGCGCAATCGCCGAGGCCAAAGAGCCCGAAGAAAGATCTGGGAGCAGAAGTTCGGTACCCGGGCCAACCACGTTATGAAGGAACAGAGAGAGGAGCAGAAGAAGCAAGAGGAAAAGGAAAGCAAGAAACGACGTAGAGCCGAAAAGGAGATGGCTGCCAAACGACAGAAGACTGAATTTGCTGCTAAACCTGTTCACCCATCATGGGAAGCTCACCAGAGGCAGAAGGAGAAGAACGAGCAGGCCAAATTCGCGGGCAAGAGGATGAAGTTCGATTAATCAAAATACATAATCTAGTAATCTCTAATGAATTCATGATAGATTGCATCTAATTTTTTTTCATAACTATGTGCATGAATTGTTTTTTTGTGAAATTAGGCTACAAAACTATAGAAAGTCTCTGTGAATCTTATTCGAAGTTAGTTCTCTAATGCTTTTCAATTAATTAATATTTGTTCGACCTTCACTTGTGCAACACAGCGCCCCCAGGCTTTCCCCAGGCTCTCCCTAGACTTCCCTAGTACACATGCTCAGGCCAAAGGATCATTGGCTGCTAAATATAACGTCCCGGGCTACAAATAGTAATCATATGGAGCAACTAAAGAACCCCCCACTGAATGTGATAACCAAAAAAAAAGGACCCCAAGACGTTGGGACCGGCGGTTTATGCATATGACACTGTTTCATGTGAATTCATTGATTTGTTGCTAGCGAATCATTGGGGAGAGCCGGAACTAGGATTAAGAAACTAATTTAATTGCATTATGGAGCGAACAATTAGAATCATAACATCGAAAATATAAAAAGAGGATATATAAAATAACAAGCCGCAAAAAAAAAAGGAATTCTAACTAAAAACAACAACCAATGCACATGCTAATTGGATTTCTATCCGTTGTACACCGTAATCAGACCGAAGAAAATCCGCCTGTTGACAGGTGATCACTCGATCTCCCTCCCCGTCGGCCAATCTCTCCCCCCCTTGTCGGCCGATGGTTAGGGCTGAGAGCCACAATTCCTATCTAACCGGGACTCCCTTGCATAGAAGGATCGGACCATGGGCAAGGGTGTATTAACGCGACGTACCAACGGTACTCTGAAGATCGTAATTTATTGATCTGTGACCAGATTCGGCGCGTCAGGCCCTAGCCCAAAGGCATCGAGGGTCACCGCCGATCTGGTCTTTTTTCTTAATAAGGACCTGTGCCCCGCTAGCCAGACGATCGATTTTCCGTTGACATCAACTGTCATTTTTCTTTTAAAAACTTCCTTTTGCATTATCCGGATCCAATAGACGGGCATTGCTGTGAACCTCTCTTCATTCCTGAGAAGCCAAGTTCACTGTACGTTGCCCTTATCATTTAACTCGCATTTCAAAACCAGTCTGTTCCACGCACACATAAAAAGCCACCACCACTAAAAAGAACCTCACTGCAATATGGGACTCATTGACCGCATCAGTGAAAAAGTTGAGCACCGTCGTGTCGTTAACCGTTACGGAAAACGGCGGAAGGGTGCCGTGATGGCAACTCGCAAGTACACGGAGGATTACGAGTTCGAAGAGGATTCAAAGAAACCTGGCCTGTTCAAGAGAATATCTAATCTCTCCAGATGAGGTACCAAAAAAACAAGCTAGGCAGACTAGCCAGGAAAAAGAGCCAATATGTGCTTCTTTTTTCTTACCATCCACGATTTCACGAGTTCATAAACACGTACTACCCATTGTGTAAATATACCAGCTTTATTATTTCTTTTCTTTCATCTACCACCAGATTCAGGGCTTCTCATATGTCTCTCTAAACTTCTCAAGTAACATTTCCCAATTGGCCTGACTTGGTTCGTGGTCATCCTCTTCAGAATCTGCGTGTTTCGAGGAAGGAGTGGGTAGCTGCGCAAACCCGCTGACGCTGCTCAGTCTTGTTTGCAGTATGGTAAACGCTTTGCTTTGCGGGAGGACCATGAGCAGGCCGTAAAGCGTCTTATAGAGATAGTGGTACTTCTGCGGTCGCAAAAGGTGCATTCGCAACGGGGCAAACACTGGGCCCTCAAGAAGCTGTACAAGTTTATCGATTCGGATCAATGTTGATACCGTAACATCCAGCTTTGCCAGAATCTCTAGGACGTCAAACGCATGATCATACGCTTGTGCGAGCAAGCACAGGGCCAAAGTAGCCACAGAGTTCTTTCTCCAACTTAAGAAAAGCGTAGTGAATAGATCAACGCCTTTTTCTGTATGTAGCTGGGTCAATTGAACCCGGAAATTGTGTAGCTCTGGGGCTGTAAGTAAGATGTTGTTGAGGTTTTGAATCAAGAGACAGTCAAACTTATCACGATCACTCCTTATAGTTTTCGTCGGTGTAGATTTCTTAGAGTTGGCGGCCGCGGCAGGCGTTATGACGATCGAAGGGCCATCTGACTTCTCGTTCTCCTTCACGCTACTCCCTGTCTCATAATTACGAACATCGTGATCCTTATACCAATTTAAATCAGCGTTTCCGCCGTCTCCTCTCCCGACAATTTCGGCAAAAGCTCTGAAAACTCTCTCAGGGCTTAACTGGATGCATAGCTGCAAGCAAATAAACTTACCACGATGAGCAAAGAGCTGAGGATTATTTCTCAGGATTTCAACCAGTCGGTTCACAAAGTCACCAAATTCTGAAGCACTAGCATCTCGTAAGACTAGAGAAACCAGATCAAGATCTTGAGCCACCACTTCGTCGCTAGGATCACTTAACGGAGATATTAGTTTCACTAACAAGTCGTCATTAGAAGCCGCCGAGTCTAAGTTTATGGACGCTCGACCGATCGCAGAATAGAGCGCGGCAAGCCATTGCAAAGCGGCCAGCCGCGTTACTTTATCATCGTTCTCTAATTGTCTGCTGAGTGCATTCACTGTTGCACTTGTGTCAATAAATTTCGAATGTTCTGCCAGCATCTTAATCAGTCGATCACTCAATTGAGTGCCAGCTTTGCGCAACTCAGACTGTTCATCCGAGAGTGCCGGTAGCAGGACAGTGACCAAAGTACTGAGTTTAGTGAAGACATCAGGAGGACTAACATCAAGAATCCCCTCAATCCACTCCAGAACCACGAGCTGGGTTTCATCGTGAGATGGATCCATCTTGCTGAGCAAAATGTCAACAATCTGGGAGTAATAGATATATGTATCTTGTCCAATTTGGTATAAGCCTGCATCAGCACCACTGGGAGTTCCTGATCCGGGACCAGGGCCAGCACCTATACCAGTTGCAGTACCAGTAGCTATACTAGTAGAAGTACTAGTAGCAGCACCACTGACAGAGGCAGAAGAGGAATCAGGACCACCGGATTCAGAACCGGTCTCATGATCGGGGCCCGCTTCTGTGGTAGCACTTGGTTCAACGGAAACCGGGCTTTGTTTATCGCCCACACTTATATCACCAACAGCGGTTTCATCAGGTCTTTTTTCATCTTCGGCATTTCCAGCACCAGAGTCACTAGCTGCTGCCTTCTGTTTTAGTTCAGCAATACCCTTGATCTCCTTAAGAAGCTTTTCCAAACAACTTTTGGTGAACACACGAACATCTTTATGGGTATCAGTAAGGAACAACAGCAAACCTTCTAGGAATTCAGGAACAAATTTAATGATCTCAAGATCCGGGATAGAGTCCAGTAACATGATCCACTGGACAAGGAACATCCTAGTAGCAGGATTCATAACGTAGATGCGTTCAACCAGCAATGGAATGAATCTGTCTAAGGAGAAAGAGTATCGGCGCTGCTCTGGAGATACTTTCTTCTGCAAAGTAGGGCCTTCAGGACCATCGGGCTGTTCAATTGCTGAAGGAACAACTGGCGGCTCTTTATCAACAACAAACAAGTACGATGCAGCGGTCTCCACGACGATATCTCTTAGCAGCTGGTCCACAAGGTTGGCACCATTGCGCACGGATTCTTCAACATCGGCAGTCAGTTTACATAGCGCATCAAATATCTCATTGAAATAAGTAAGAATCTCCGACTTGGCGATCTTTGCGACGTTATACAACGACTCGCACGCGTAGTACCTGACACGGGCATCAGCGTCTCCAAAACACGCCAGAATCGGCTGAATGATATCGTCCAAATACGCAGGAAGACTCTCTTGTCCCAATGCAATGGCTACTGCTGCAAGCCCAATTAGTCCGCCGTTTCTATAGTTAGGATGCCTCACAGCATATGCAAAGTCTCTACTGAGTTCCGTGATTACACCTTCCACCATTTCCATGTTGCCCTGCTCAACCGCCTTGCGGACGATCTGTTCCAGTTGCAGAGCGGCCGGTTTACGTTTATCATATATTCGGTCGCTCAATGCCTTCTGAAGGTTCTGATCGATGTACATTGTGGCTCAAGGAATGGAAAGGTTGGTGGTGATATGTTGATGGAATGATGCGGGTATATGATAAGCATAAAACGTGCTACAAACAACAGGCACGCGTTAAATGCTGTAGACAACAAGGACTATCCAGATAAAAATATAAAGAAAATACTATTTTAAAATAGAATAAATTTGTATAAAAAAGGATAAAAAAAGGGAATTAAGAACTCGGAAGTATGGAGTATGTGATTGATCAGTGGAACATATTGGTGTTAGATAGGAGACGGTGACTCACTAGTAGAATTGAATTGAGATGAACTTAGTTTAGAAGGTAAAAATCATTAATCTGGATGCACAATTCTAATACGGAATTGAAGACTTACGAGTTGCTGGAAGAAGAAGCCGTCAGCAGAAAGGACAACAACGAGCTCATGATTAATCTTTATTAGGCAGGTGCCATTATATATTATAGATCTAGTAAGTGAGTGAGTAAATGGGTGATAATAAATAATTGTAAACTTGAGTACTTCTCTTTCAATGCAAATCAAAGTGTATTATTCCCAACCGGGGATCCAGCGGCGGCGTATTAAAATAAGAAAGAAGACCGGCATATTCCCACATTAGTTTGAAGAATCTTGTTCAGTATGACTATGCTTTTTAATCTTCCGCTTCTTCCTGGTCTCTAGAAACTCGATTCTAAAGTTTTCCATTGCGGCTCGTGTAGAATCCAATCGCTGGGTAAGCTGGAAGATCTTGGATTCCATTTCTGCAATACGTTTATCTTGGGCCTTTCGAGCTATGCGTTCTTGTTCCAGCTGCTCCATCAAAGCAGACTCAACGGGAGCATTCAGCGCAAGGTTCGTGGTATCACTGTTCCATAAATTAGTGGAATTAGGGCCAATTGGTGCAGAAAGTGGAGGAAGGATCGGGTTTCGATGGGACCTTTCCTTGTATGCTTGAATATATTTCTGAGGCCCGGCAACTTGTATATGCTCCGAGGTCATGTAACACGTCCAGAAGTTGCTGGACTTATCGTGGTATTTAGTCTCTAGTCTCAATTTCGCAACTGAGTATGATCCAATTGATAGATCAAGCAGTTTCTGACGCGAGTTCTCCAGAACTGCATTCTTGTTATTTTTTATTATGATCTCTGGCGACCCGCTCTCTTCGAAAACGCTCGCTATGACGTCCTCGAATATATTCCCGTAGTCTTTCCTTCTTAGCAAAATCACCCGCTCCTTAACAACGTTTTCTCGAAAACAATCCATGGAGTTCCCGATCCCACTGATCCAGCTGTTGGGTGGCTCTCTCATCGCAGTGATTCCTCGATACGAAATGTCAATGCCAAGCAAACAATCAACTCGAACCTATACAAAACAACAGCAATGCCTGTCTTTTCAACTGTTCGCGAGGCAGTATTCCAGTCGCTGGATCTACTCGCACGTCTTAAACCCAGTTAAACCCAGTTAAACCTACAAGCCATAAAGCACAAGCCATAAGTATATACTCCTGGCTTAGGGTTCACGCGGACAGAGAGAGAGAGTCCTTACCCTGGACCCTTAGCTATACCTGCCAGGATCACCAGCCATTATAGCTGGTCCCGTGGGCAAGGGCCCGCTAGCCAATCCTAGCTTAGCTTGGCATCCCGTCCTTCATAACATCTGGAAAGTCCATTCAGTTAAGGCTTTCCCTGCATTTCTGTCACACTCACCACTCTCGATATTTTTTACTCCACTATTTATATGCTGAGCAGAATTTTGTTAGGAACAGGAGTCTCTGTGTCAGCCGTTGTTGCGTCCTCGCAGTTCATGGTTGCTCATGCTGCCTCTCCGTTGGACGAGGATGATATTCCTCCAATCTACGATGATGAAGTTGAAAGCGCACCTCCTCTCCCCGGTAGCACGTTGCCAGCCACAACAAGAAGTGATACAAAACTAGTTGAGGCCGAAAAGAAGGTTTCGAATGCTTTGGATATTGAACATGTCAAAGCCGAGGGCCGTGTTTACAAGGTGAGCAAGCTTATCCAGGGGTACCTGGGTACTGCCAGAGAGGCAGTGAACTCGCAGCTTGCACAGGCCGAATTGAAGAGCCAGGAGTGGTCTAACAAGTACCGACAGAGCGAGCGATCGGCAGCAGAGACCGTAGCCTCTCTCAAATCTGAGCAGGAGGATCTATTGCCTGGCTCTATCTATGTATTGATTTCTGGTCTCAGCGGTAGCATTTTCGCGCGTAGACGCAACTTCCTTGTGCGATCCACGGTCCCGTGGCTCTTTGGAGGTGTTGCATTTGCTTATTTCTTGCCCCAGACATGGGATAAGACCAGGAAGCTGGCTTGGCATTTTGAACAGCAGCAGCTCCCGTCAGTGGCCCAACAACATATCAAGGCTCAAGAATCACTAGAATCATGGGCTAAACAGAGCACGGAAACCTACCAGGATACTAAAAAACAAGCCAAGGGCTCGTTAAAGTCAGCAAGGGATAAGATTAGAGAGTGGACTGGTCGCTAACCGAAGCCACTAAAGAGTAGAGAAATAAAAAGAAAACAAAGCTTTGGTAGAAAAAAACTAATTATCATTATAATAATAACAACATCTAGAGATACATAACTCTGCCTGCCTGAGCAAGAGAGAGATATGCCATTATGAATAGATCCGACCAGTATTTTTAAAACTGTAGATCGTAAGAAAAAAAAATAAAAACAAACCGTCAAATTACAACAAAACAAGCCTAATCGAATCCTTCCCAGTCACTCGACTCGCTGTCCTCGCGATCGTTGTCGCTGTCATTCTCGCTGTCGCCCTCGTTGGTCTTGGACTCAACGACATGCCACTCTTCGAGTCTCTCATCGCTAAGAACCTCATCGCTGACACGCTGTTTGACATGCTTGAATTCGGAGTACTCCATTTGTCCGAGCACCGGAAGCAAAGCACCTGAAATCAAAGACGAGTCAGGGATGTTTTTGGTGGCCTCGAAACATTTGCTCAACTCGTCCACGTAAATATCAATCAAGTGGAGACGGAGGCTGTGCGGGAACCTAGAATTGGCATAACTGAGCGGGCCACACTCTTCGGAAGTCATCATATTGGTGAACTGAACAATATCGGCTTCGTTCCAGTCACCGACGCTAAGCCTTATGAACTGGGCATTCAATGCAAAGCGAACAAACAAGTAGAACTTGTTGATCCGGTACCTGTCAAGCGTGCCCCATTCATGGATAAGAATAGTCCAGAAAGCCTCGGTGAAGGCCTGGATGTTTTTATTGTCAACTTGGGCAAATAAGTCCGCAAGTTCTCGGGCCAGTGTCTGTTGAGCAACCGGCGTGTCACTGTGCCACATAGCGTACCATAATCCCTTCCACATTTTCTGCAAATCGAAGGCATCAAGCTTCCGCTTTGTAGCAACCATCCGCGAGACCGAGGTGATGGCCTCGGATCTGATGGATTCCTCGCTGTCCACGAGTTTCTTAAGAAGCACAGGGTTCGCAATATCCGGTGCTTGTGACTCTGCTTGTTTCTCCGATTTTGCCCCCTTTCCAGCATTTGCAGCGTCCGGTTTAGTATTGGCTACCGCAGAATTGGAATTGGCACCTGCAGACTTTTTAGAACCTTTGGAACTGCTCCTTTTAGTTACCTTCGAGCTCGGAACGCCCCCCTTGGCAGGCGTCTCGGCAGACAATTGATGCTTAGCGGCTTTCGGCATCGTACTTCAATCACAAATATCTCAATTCCCCCTTTCTAGACTCCGAAGTTTGGGTCGCTTGCTTTTGATATTTGCTATGAAATTGTCAAAAGATTTTCTATATGCGTTTTTTTTATTAGATAAAAATAAAATAAAATTAAATAAAATAAAATTAAATAAATAAAAAAAAAATCATTAGTAAGGTAAAACAATTGAATTATCTAATTATTTCATTCGCCCTTTTGTTTCCTTTTTCGTCCTAAGTGTCTCAGTTAGATTTCATTGACTGGCCGGAAACTGGGCAAAATAAAAAAATGTTTCGGAAAAAAAAAAAAAAAAAAAAAAGCTGGGTAAAACCATCCCAAGGATTTCCCACAGATTTTCCCATACATAGAAAAGCATCCAACCCAAGCACATACCTAAACGCACACACACCCTAATTCTCAGAAAATGTATAAATACTGACATATTCCCAACCATAGTTTTCTTCTTTTTCTTTTTTCTTTAAGAAAAAAACTGATCCGCGTCCAGATATAAGGTTGAGCAGGTTTCTGTCTCAGCCATTTTCTGGGCGTCTCGGCGCGTGTGGAGGTGGAATGCAGCTAATGCTTGAAGCTTTAAGTGACGGCCCAGCCGACGGATCATAGATCAATGCTGTCTTGATCTCACCTTCGGGTTGAGATCGGCAGCACACAGCATATTCCTAAACGCTGCATAGGTCGTTGACCATTGAGTGCTTGGGTAAAACCATGCTGGGTACATTCTTTGCATATAATACATATCTATATACCCATGTAGAAGATTTTCATAGAGCTTGTATTAATGGATTCAGCATTTTTTTTTACTTCCTTGTTGCAGCCTAATAAAGAATAAATAGGACAAGACACTTCAAAGAGGCCTGGTATCATAATATCATAATAAACTAATAATAATAGTAGAGGGGGGATGCTAGTGGATGTAAAGAGAAAAAAAATCACGACAGTGATACAGAGAGGATAATAAAGGCGGCCATGATCAAAAGAATGATCAAGAAGCAGCACATCCTGCCGCTCGACCTGCGCTGCGACCGGTGAGCTTTATTCAGTTGTGAGGAACCGTTTCGGACATTTGTGGACATGTTAAATAGATTCGACTCAATGTTATCCAGAGAAACGCCCTGCTCGCGAACAATGGTTCCCAGGTTCATGTAGATCTCGTTGAGTTCGTTCATACCTTGAGCAACATTCTCGATCTCTTGCTCGCGTTCAGACACCAGGCCCTGCTGGTAGCTTACTTCGTCCTGCGCCAATTGGTCTTCAAATGCAAGTGTTTGTTCAGGAAGAAGCTCCTGATCTTCATCGGCTTCTAGATCAGGTTCCACCGCCGTTTGGTTGGCCTGGCTCTCTCCTTCCAATTCAATTGTACTATGTAAACTGCGAGATGAGGTTTTACCGCCCCTCTTATGACTGCCTCCGTCCTTCGACGCTGCTTTAGCATTCTCTATCACCAATTCCTGGATCCGTTTAAACTCCACAAATAACTTTCCGAAATCGGCGGCAATTTTATGCTGCGAGTACTTCTGAGAAGGCGAGGGGTCTGTCCACTGCTGCATCTCCTCTATTTCCGACTTGAGCTCTCTGAAGAGTTGTTGGTTTTGCTGTACCAGCGCCATTTGTTCAACTGACGTGGATCTGGGCGCTTCTCCGCCACTCTGGACTGCCCGAGACTCTCGTCTCAGTAGTTCCGAGACCTGGCCGTTCGTGCTGCTAATCTGGAACAGATCATTCGACAGTTTATCTACAACATCGTCGAATTCTGGATTATCATGGTAAAGACCTGTCTCCAAATCCATATTGGCCTGCAATTGATAAGGTTAATTAATTGCTGATGGCGATGATTACAAAGGAGCCGTTAGCGACGATGAGCAGGGTTAGGGCCCAAACACACCCAGGCTTAAACGGGAATATACAAGCATATGAATATACAATATACAAGCATATGTAAAGCATGCAATATATATATATATATATAGAGGATCACATACAGGCCTTTCTACTTAAAGATATGCGTTGTATATACCTTTCTACTTTTGGAAATGATCTGAAGCTATTGAATGTGTATGTGCAATAGGCTGTGGCATGATCTGAAGCTATTGAATGTGTTTGTGCTCATATACCTATGGCATGATCTGTTAGTGAATGCGTATGTATAGGTTGCGTATGCTGAATAAATAAATAAATAATAAATAAGATCTAGTCGCGGTTCTTCGACGGGGCAAACCTAGCAAAAGTTACTGGTTTGATTTCATATTTCATTAGTTGCTTTCGGAAATCGTTAACGTTCTTCACTTCATCCCAATTCGGCATCTCCTCGTCTTCTCCATCCACTCGGGTAACATATACCAGTGTGAGCGTCTTCTTGGCACCACCAAGAACACGCATGTTAGAATGCAGCCACCACCAGGGCCGTGAGCGGTGCGGGTCCATTACCATGACAGCAAATTCAGCATGCTGGAACGGCGGGCCTTTTCTGTATACCAAGAAATCAGCCCCGAACTTAACACCGTCTCGAAGACACCATCCGAGAGATCGGAAGTGGTGGTAAACAACGTAGTCTCTCCAAGATTGGACAGAAGGAAGCAGCCGGGAAAGCATCGAGCTTATGTTGGTCTCAGCAATATCCAGAACGCCGAGGCCAAGATCAAGGAAGACGGCTTCGTAAGGTGTCAATTGCAGATACTCGAGACGCTCAATAGTGTCACCACGAACCAAGTCGAGATCTTCCTGGCGAATCACAGCTGCCGCGGCCTTCTTCCTGTCCTGCTCCTCGTCCCTTTGGCTTTGCTTTACCAAATCGGCCTCATCAATAACTCCTCCTTCTTTGCGTTTCTTCTCAAGAAGTTCTTGCTGCTGCTGCAGCTCTCGATCCTTCTTGAATTGCCGTCTCTTCTCTCGACGCATCTCCGTAACTTCTTCCAAGGTCAGGTCTCCGCCATCAAGTCCGAGTCTCCTAGCAGTTCGCCCAAACCAAGAGGGCTCACTACGACTGAGGCTTCCTTTACCGAAAAACCCCTGCTGCCACAACTCCATTGCCGAGTCCGGGTCAGAGACACGGACTCCAAACACATCCGAGTTGTCATCAGCACGACCAACAATGGTCCCCGAATGGCGAGGCTGTACAGGATTCGGCTTGAACACGGCCCACAGATACATGATTACAGATACTGGATTATGAGGTATCAGTGGAGGCAACGCCTTGACATTGTAAGGTAGTGGAATGACGTATACATCGCTGAGTTTTTTACTATATCCCTTCATTCTAATATGAGTGTGTTAGCATCAGATACCGTTGTAGTCTTGGATAAAAAAGTCTATCATCTATCCCGGTCCAGGAACCGCTCCCCAGACCGGTCGAGAATATTTATGGTCATCACTTACCGTTTGACATATGAACACAACAAACTTTAGTGTTAGTTTAGCTGTGTGCTGCTTGCGTGGTGTAACGCTAAGAAGTTTTTAAACGGTGAAAAAATCATTTAAGGCATAAACGGCTGGATCATGCCACGTGACCCACCACACCCATTCTATTCCTACATCTTCGTTACCCTCATCTCTGAGTGCACACGGGATCCGGTTAGATCAGGTCAGGTTATATCAGGTCAGGCCAGGTCAGGTCAGGTCAGGTCAGACCGGTCAGATCAGATTAGATCAGGTCAGATCAAAGACCGACACGAACGGTACCACCACCACGCGAACGTTACCTGGCCTTGCCCAGCCCGGCCCTAATACAAAGGCACACACACTGAAACTTACAACCAGGAAATCTAGAGCCGGGATATTTACAGCCAGAAAGACTCCAACTGGGACTGGAAGTTAAACTAGGTGGATGGCTTCTAAATAACCAAGAATTTAATGTATAAATATTGAATGAAAAGCACTATTTAAGAAATAAAATACATGGATCAACCTTTCTATAAGAAAAACGTGCTTGTGTTAGGGCAGAAAACCATAGCCGGCGAGTTAACTAAAACAAATAAAAACGGCCGTGCTTACGCTGCACAGAATATTCATCCATATATTCGAATACATAAATACACCTGTTTTGATCTACACGTTTCGTCATCTCCAATTACCTTTGTTTCTCTATGTATATCTAAATAGCTTTTTGCCACCCAAAATTACCGTGACACCTGAAACCCAGGAAATGACAAGATTGAGTCCTAAATATAGGTTCGGAACGACACTTTAGCAGTAATCAGTGAACAGTTTGTATGCGAATTTCGCTTCGAGGAACCCGTACCCTACGCATATTCCCCATCCAGTGATCTTTTGTTATCACAAGGAACCCCCACAACCCACTCACAAGGAAATTGCAGTTTAAATGGCAGAGATCGATAAGCGTGGAAAAGGGGTTCCCCAAACCAAGCAGTTTTTCTCCACTTTCATTTCAAGATTGAATCGATCCTGATCTTGTAAACGGGTCGACGATATAGGTTTGAAGATTGCATATTAGCGTGAGTTGTTCAGGATGCGTTCCAGCGTTTATGACAGTGAGTTCCACGTACATAAGGAGATCCAGGATGGGTTCAATGGAGAGATCCGTGGGGAGCTTCGCGATGATCTTCGCCAAAACAGACCAATAGAGGGCAAAGTCGTGATCAGTAATAACGCTGAGTATAGCCAAGATGCTCCTGAGCCGGAAAGCGAAGAGAAGTGGGAGCCTGTTCCTCAGGAGTTGATGTATAGAGAGATGGTGAGCTATCCTCAATACAATGCTGACCCATTGGACTTTTTGACACCCTCAGAGGCCGCTGATCTTCCTGATTTGGACTTTCCTGTTCCGGATCAGAACGTGATTCCTGAAATGGTGTTCGAGAATGACGATATGAGCTCGCAAGGCCAGCAGCAGTCGCAGCATCGCTCGCCCCAGTCAGCCGCGCCACCGCACCACCTGCATCCGTCGCATAGTCCGTTAATTCCCATCCAGTCATCGCTTGTTGCTCATGCGCGCACTGGAAAAATGTCGCTTGCTGCCGTTCAAGAGCGCCGGACTAAGAACACAGAGGCTGCTAGAAGGTCGCGTGCAAGACGTGCTGATAAAATCACTGAATTGCGCCAGGAGAAGGCCGAATTACTTGCTGAGAACACGAAGCTGGTCGGTGAGAACCGCCGGCTCTTGAAACTTGTGGAGACGCTAGAGTCGAAACTGACGCTCAGGTCGGACCCTCCGACGTACAACTAGATCGATCGATCGATCGATCGATTGATTGCGGCCACATTCTGAGATTCAATAAGCTAAGATTGTGACTTCTCTTTTTATTTTTTCCCCTTATCTTTTTTTTTTGGTATCACTGTATGCGTCTATTTCTCTGAAATGAATCACAAGGACGTTTTACTTGAGTTCGATCGATCGGTTCGGTAGCTGGGGTTTTCACTGAATCTACAGTGGAAGTAGCTCTAGAAGAATGCAAACCAGTATGCAATGGAAACGCGGTTGATGTATACATGAAACTTAGTTGATGTATACAAGAAACTGGCCAAGACCGCGTGTATAGTTGAACAGGTGGTGTTGAGAAGATGTTGTTGAGCAGCAGTGCTCCAAGTTTGCTCTGCTACCAGTCCCTAATCGTGTCGCCCAAGGTCTAGAGCCAGATGATACAGCACCGCTTTCCTGGTGATTGCACTACTACTTATGCCAATGCACTGCGAACGCACTGCCAATGCCCAGCGAGCGATCACCTTGGAAACACACAGCTAATTCACTGGTAGCAAAGCCAGCTAATGCCCTTGTGTGTGTCTGGCTGATCGCCTTTTCCCCCGTTCGTATCGCTTTTGTTCCACTAATTATTGAACTCCTTCTATTACCGGAATATGTTGTCGTTAGTCTTAATTTAATCAATTTTGTTCGTTTTTATATACACCATTTAATCATTTATTCATACAAAACGTAAACCCGGAACAAACATCTATTTAAAGTACAAACAAAGCCTTGCATATAACTCTATTGAGCCTGGAAACTTATTTATGCAGCAGTGACATCTCCATAAACTCAGGAACACAAACCCTTCTCCCTCTTGCTGATCTGTATTTGCATGAATAGAAAAAAGGGCGTCCAAATACGAAAACACCCCCCACCGCCTCAGCATTCCTCTTCTTTTCCATTTTTCAACCCGTTCGAACAGTGCCTCGGGCATCTCTGATGTCAGGTATCGAAAATCCACTGGTATTATGCGTCTTACGGGTTTTCTCCGCAAAGTATGATGTCATATTAGCTAACAAATCCTATTACGGAGAATGTGTACACGCGCCCTTTCTCCTTACCCTTCCCCTCCACCCCCGCCCAAGACCACCCACGACAACAGCTAATTACTATCACCAATACACACAAAACAACCAGAATACACGCATAACATGCCCGTGGCATAAACCCATAACACACGCATAACCTATCCGTAACATTACCCATAACAAACCCATAACATACCCGTAACTCACCCACAACACCGTACCCATCCCCCGTACCCTATGCGGGACCCTATCTGGTACAATGCATTGTACAGTGCCAATGTCGGAAACCAGGCCGAGCCTCAGGCCCGTTGGGAGGTAGGATCGTCGTCAGCGGTTAATTAGCAGTACTTTTCATAAGACAAGGATCTGCTCGCGATATTACGAACTGAACAATATACCGATAAGAAGGTTGCTACTGAGGAGAAAAAAAAAACCAAGGAGGAATTAGAGGAATTAGCGCTAATCATAGACCAATCGGACGCTGATCCAGTGAATTCGTAGACCTGCGCTCTTTCTAGCCCCGTTTTCCTTTTGCCTTCCTCTCTTTGAGCGTGTGTGTTACAACTAGCGTGTGCTCTGTTTAGAGTGGTGGCACCGATGAAGCACGATACGTTTCATGCCGTCGCTGATGTATACGCCGTTCCAAGACCCCGATCTTCTAAATACTATGTCAAAGACTGGGGCAAATCCCTATTTAGCTGCATTGTGTCTGTAGACCCCTCTGAGGGTCAAGCCAATGTTCTCCGAGTCAAGTTAGAGGACCGGAAGAATCATTCTCTTATAGCCGTGGCCCCGTATGACGGCCAGCACGGAATCGCCAGTGTAGCAGACTCCGCAAGACACTATGTTTTGCTAGTGCGTAGCCCCAGTGCCGAAGCATGGCTCGGTGTGGGGTTCCGCGATCCTACGGACTCAATCGATTTCAGTTTGGCCATCCAAACGTTCATGAGACGGCGGATGTTTGAAGACCGTCTCGACAGCCCTGGCTGGTCCACCAGAAAAACTGCTAATTTGGCCGCTAAGAAGCAGTCAAGTGTAAAAGAACGACCAATTTCTAAACATGTGGGTGTGGCTCCGCTGATCACTCCTCCACCAACTGAATCCTCCAGCGAGATCAGTAGCAATGAAGTGAGCTGTGATGATATCAGTGCATCAAGCAGCGAGGAGGAGTTCGGGGAGTTCCAATGATCTTTTTTCTATTGTCATTACCATGACTATGCATATTCATTAGTTCGCCCCCACCGTAATTCGTTCTTCATGATACAGACTTATCCCCACCATCTCATCATCTTCAATCCGTACAAATATATATACATGTAGACCTGGATGAAGCAGCTCAGATAGAAGCAGCTCTCTCTAAACGACTTAGCCCAGCAATTTCTTTTCCAAATTTTTATAGCTAATCTTCCACAAAACCAAATTACAGCAACCGTGGTTTTCTCTCTACTTTCTTAAACATATGCGTAAACTATGTGCAGATATATGTGAGTATATATATATATATGTGTAACTCATATATTTGTATGTGCCTCTTATGCGTCTCTGAGCCAGAACTGTCTTCGGCGCATTCTATGGTCTCTGGCACGGACCCGTCTATCAGTCCACTGCTCCTTGATCATCTCCAGTCGGTTTTGCATCTCCTTAGTGTACTCCTCGTTAGGCTTGCTAACCATTCCAATTACAAACTCACTGACTTGGAACTCCGCAGCCAGCTTCTTCCTAGTCCATTTGGTGGGCTCTGATTCACGCAAATGCTGAATCTTCTGTACATCCTCTGGTGTCAAATTATATGTTCTCTTCGGCTGAGGCTTCAAAGCCGGCATTCTAGCAATATCGTATGCATTGCTGTCCTTGATCCAGCTCCTCAGTTTGAGTTCTTGGGGTGGAAGAAACGCAGCCGGTGTCTCTAGAGGTGTGGGCGCGCTTGGGGCCGGGTTGTACGACACGCCGCTTGGAGTCAGGATCTGCTGCTTAAATGCGCTTCTCACAGGATTATATTTGGTTGGAAACCGTGTTTTCACGGCTGTATTATGGACTCGCGGCAGCTTCATTCTATCGAGTGTGTGAAATTTCGATCTATTTGTCATCACATATATACCAAGCCCATCGCTCGCTCCATGCCAATGATGTATGCATATACATATACATATACATATTAATATTGATATTAATATTAATATTGATATTAATATTAATATTGATATTGATATTGAAAAATAATTTGTTGAAAAATCCAAAATTCAATCAGAGCTGCTTGCTTTTCATACTTGTTTTGGGGTTTAACCGATGCTTACTAGCCTCGTGTTGATCAAGGTCCCTCGACTGTTCACAGCAATATTATTTTTAATTTAACATCATTTTAATCATTATATTGACCATTGCTGGTCTAGATATTATGTACATACACAATTTGTTTTCGGACCTCGAGTGGCTCGAGCCATTCTCGTCAACGTGTTTGCATGCGGGGTGTAAGACGGCTAGAGAATGATATTATCGAGCAACCGGACTCCATTCTTCAGCCTAATAGCCACACTGATAACAGAGTTTCCATGCTTCACTGTCTCCATATCCTCGAATGTGGTGAAGTCATTGATTGACACATACTCAATAGTATCAACGATCTCAGAATTGACCAGGCTTGACTTAACAAGATCGACTAATGTCTTTGCGTTCGACACATTGTGGTTAGCGAACTGATCACGAGCACTGTTCAGGGCCCGATAAAGTACTGCGGCCTCGTCACGCTCTTTCTCGGTCAAGTATGCATTCCTAGAACTCATGGCCAAGCCATTGGCCTCGCGGGCCGTTTCGCAAATAACAATCTCAGTAGGCATTAGCAGATCGCGCACAAGATTCCGCACAACAACTGTCTGCTGAACATCCTTCTGTCCGAAATAGGCTCTTGTTGGCAGTGTCGCATTCAATAACTTGGTAACTACTGTCGCCACGCCTCGGAAGAAGTGCGGTCGAACTGCACCCTCAAGCTGATGCGAGCAGCCTAGCACCTCCACAAAAGTTCCCACCTGCTGATCAACTTCCAAATTAATTCCCCTAGGATACATTTCTGAAACAGTTGGAGCGAACACGGCTGTCCTGCTAGCCGCAGTACCAACATCTCCGAATATTTCAACAGCTCTCTGCTTGAACTTTTTAACGTCAGACTCGAATGTTCGAGGATAAGTGTCCAAGTCCTCCGAAGGCGAGAACTGGCTCGGGTTCACGAAAATTGACATCAATGTCGCATGGTTTTCCTTCATGGATCGTGAAACCAGGTTCAAATGCCCGTTATGCAGTGCTCCCATTGTCGGAACGAATCCAAGCGTCGGCTGCAGCCTCCTCCATTCTCGCAACTCACGAACGGTTCGTAGAATCTTCATTTTGAACAATTATTTATAAATGCCGAGTAATTGTTTTAACCAATTATGACCGTTATAGGCGTGACTTTTCTGTTATTACACACTCTCTTAATGTAATATTTCAATTTCTATTACGGTTTTTTTTTTCACAGTGAGTTGAGCACGGTGCCCCAACCCCGGCCGGTATTCTGGGTGTAGCCAAACCCCATCCCTGATCCTCCTACTTCTCCATCTGCCTGCCACAAATGCTCGACGCGACGAAGGTATAATAAAATGCGAAGAACGTTTAGACCACAAACACATTGGGAACTGAGCTCGGTTTATGTCCCTGGACATGAAGGGCCTCAGATATCCTCGGACGCACCAACAAGACCAGTTTCAAGCAACCGCGGCGCGTACAATCCGGCAGCTGCCCCACAATCCTCATTCATGAACGCTAGAGTAAACGAATTACCTACTGATGATGCTGAGAACATGTCAATTCTCCCCCAGGAGTCTCTTATTCCACCTCCTGCGCAGGATATCCCTGACTCGCGTATTGCGCTGAGGTATCATATGCAACGCAATGCAGACCAGCGTAACACGAACCAGAATAATGCAGAACAAGGACCCGCAGACTACCAATTCCGCTCCCCTGTAGAGGTTTCGCTTGCGAATCGCAACATTCCAGAGGCCGTGAAGTTGAGTCCGGGCCAATTGCAGCAGGCAGAGGAGATCTACACAACGCTGAGGAGTGCCGGTCTCAATGTACCACACTCTCCCTCAATACCGATGAGTCCCACAGATCTTTATGCCGCTGTTCGTCATTATTTCGAACGCGTCTCTCCGCTTCCGGCTGAATATACCCCAACTGCACAGAATACGCTTTATCTTGTAGAGCTACTGGGCTACGATGAGGACAGGATAGAGGTCGATATGTTTGCCCTGCGTATGCCTATTCGCAATGCTGCTTGGCCGATCATTATTGATATGCTATGGTGGCTCCACATCCTCACACTTTCCATCCCCTCAACACAATCGCCTAACGATATTAATACTGGTAGTGGAAGTGATAGTGGTGAAGAAAATCATACAGAGAAAGGAATTTACGGAACTGCAGCTGGTGATAGAATATTGAATCAAACGAAGGCAAGCGGGATGTGCTATGAGAGCTATTACGAGCTTGCAACCGTAAACGCTTTTGCCTTGTATCGCCAAAACGGATCCATCCCTGATGAGTATGTTGAGGAGGTCAGGGCTACGCTTAGAAACTACCAAGCCGACACCGAGGCGGCGATTAAAGAACGACGAGCAACAGCTGAGGAGCATAGTAGACAACTGGCAGACCTAGTAAGAGAAGTTTCGGGGCTCACATCCGATATCGCTAAATGTGATCAGCTACAAAATGTCCTCAGCACGGTTAAAAACAGTATCTCCGAAATCACTGAAGCTATTTACTACAAACATAGCAGTGTCGATCAGCTTCAGCAACAAGTGGGCGGTTACCGAACCAGAGACGCCGAATCTGAACAAGAACTTCAGCAACTCCACGATAAAGTCATTGCCAGTGGTATATCATCAGTTGAAGAGGCTGTTCAATTGGCAGCTACTTACCGTGACTTAAAGGAGAGACACGCCAAGTTATCTGAAACCGTCTACTCGCTGCGAAAGAGCTCTCTAGATGAGTATGATAGGCCCGCCAGACAGGGATTAACTGCTATAAGAATAGCACTGGATGAGTATAATGATGGCATTGATCCGCGATTTGCTATTCAAAGCAAAGTGTCCAACCTCGATGAGATCCTAGGCCTATCAATTAGCTCTCTTCTCAATGGAAACGGCGACTTAAGCCCATTAAGGTGGGAATGGCACAACCTAGAGTCGAGCGAAAGAAGCTCTTTGAGAATCTTGGAAGACGAAGTGAGCAGTATCCAAATTGAAATTGCAAGCATGGAGAAGAGAATCAAAAGCTATAATAGCAAATTTGATATTCTAGGAAGCACTATAGAGCAACTGACGCATGAGAAAGATCACCTGGTTGAAGCTATTTCCAGAATGAAACACCAACAAGTCATGAGGAAAGAGCAGGCAGAGCATCGAAAAGTAGAGTTGGCTGCCTTGAATACATCTATAGAAGCTTTACTCAAAGAGAACCGACGTTTGCAAGAAGAGTCGCAACAAGCACAGCCGAAAATCAAGCATGCAGTTGAACAAAAAGTCAAGTACGAGGAAATGCTCGTTGAGTACCAAAATGCCTACAATCTGCTTGGCGACAAAATCGATCAATTAGAGCAGGTTAGCAATGGCCTCATCCAAGCAAAATCAGACGCCGAACTTCTGATAAATGAGTTGAAACCATCTCAACTGAGCAAAACCTCACTAATTCCTCATGGCTACAATGAAAGCGATTCAGAAATTGCGAGCCAAAAAGCCACGGAATTGCTCAAAACCCATCTTCCTTGAGCTATTTAACAGTTATTTATTTTAATCTCAACCATAATATAATTATGCATCAAGCTCCTTCTCACGTCACCAATTTTATTGGCGTTTAACATGATCCTTTTCTACGAAATTCTACACAGACCTCCACCCTTAGGGTTAGGATACTCAAATTTTATATGTAGGGTGAATTTGGGAAAAAAGAAAAAAAAAAAAAACCCCGATCAGTTTAAATTTCACTTTTACAACAAGTTCTGGTATTGTCATTTCGACTCGATTTTAATAGGAAATGTCTAAACCTGATTTGTCAATTCTTCGAGAGATCGGTTCATATCTAGAACACTCAGGTCTCTCGAAACATGCGAAGGCATTGAAGAGAGATTACAGTGATTTGGAGTACGACGATGAGCACGCAGATGCCTTAGTTAAAAGGTACAAGAGTGACAAAAAAGACGAAGATTCATCCGACTCTGACAGCAGCAGCAGCGACAGCAGCAGCGACAATAGCGATGATGACAAGAAGAGTGGATCAGACTCGAGCAGTGACTCTGATAGCGATTCAGACAGCGAGTCAAGCGACTCGAGTGACTCTGATAAAGACTCGAGCGACTCTGATAGCGACTCGAGTGATTCAAGTGACTCTGACAATGATGATAAGAAGGAGGAGACTAAACCAGAGGCTAAAGAGAAGAGCAAAGAAGAGTCTAGCTCGGACAGCAGCAGCTCCGATAGCGACAGCAGCTCCGATAGCGACAGCAGTTCTGATAGCGACAGCAGTTCTGACAGCGACTCCGATAGTTCTGACAGCTCTGATAGTGACAAGAGCTCTGATAGCGACAGCAGTTCCGACAGCAGTTCCGACAGCGATTCCGACAGCGATTCCGACAGCGATTCCGATAGCGAAAAGAAGCCTGCCAAGGAAACCAAGGCCGACTCGAAGAGCAGTTCTGATTCCAGTTCTGATTCCAGCTCTGATTCCAGCTCTGACTCCAGTTCTGACTCCGACTCAAGCTCAGACTCCGACTCGAGTGACGACGAGAAGAAAACTGAAACTAAAGCTGTAGAGAAGCCTAAACAAGCGGCCCCTGAAGAGATCACTTCTTCGACGGAAACCACTGATGAGCAAGGAAACCCCGTTTTCGAAGTTAAAAAAGAAGGATACACTGAGTCCGATGACGGCAAGAGACACTACTTCTCGCGTATCGACAGATCTAAGATCTCTTTCGAGGACGCCGCTCTGCAAAATAACACCTACCAGGGTGCTGCTGGTACCTGGGGTGAAAAAGCTAATGATAAGCTGAGAACTGTTCGAGGAAAAGACTTCACTAAGAACAAGAATAAAATGAAGAAGGGAAGTTACAGAGGTGGCTCAATCATATCTGGTGCTTCGGGCAGTTATAAGTTCAAGGACTAGAAGCTCAGAAAAATATATAATGCCGACGTATACATTATCTTTACGCTAAATAAACCGAACTAATTGAAATCTAAATGCAACTTAAGCACTCGCTACTTTGTGAGCTTGATCGCTGCTGCGGATGTGAAGGCCATCATACCAGCAATATATTTGAGGCCTTTACCCCAACCCGGTCCTTACCGCATACCCCGGGATCAAGGCGAGGAGGAGAGAGGAGGAGGAGGGGGGCGAATATTAATGGGTGACGGTTACCAATTACGATTCTTTTGAAGAATAACAAAAAAAAATTGACATAGATACAAATGCCAGGCCCCGGAGTATTGATCCCTACTGCTGCAGCTTTCGGATGTGCCGCCGCACTTGGTGTGGGAATATTTATTGGTCTCAATTGGGATACAATTAAAGACACGGCCCAATCAATTATAGAAGAGAATAAGATGTTGTGGGAGGACGTTCAAGTCGATCTAAGTATGTACAATGGACCCAATTCGTCCGAAGATGAAGACCAGGATGAAAGGGAAAACAATAAACGGTCTGAAAAAACACCATATCAATACCCTGATGCTCAGGAGCCTTCTAAAAACAGCGAGGAAATTCCCAAACAGGCTGTCACTTCACTGACTAGTGACGATCCTAGTGCGAATGGCCTTCGGCACCGCTCCGTAGATACGCTTTTCAGCAATTCTTCCTCAGACGATGATGATCTTGATATATATGAGAAAAAAACAGCATCTTTCAGCACGCGCGAGTTCACGTCCTACGACGCCATACCGGACCGAACTCCGAGCTCAAGCACAAGTTCTAGTGAATTACCGAGCCGCGAAAACACGCCTACTCAGGACACTTCTGATGACGCAAGCGTTCTTTCAATGCCCAGTGACGAGTTTTCATCTTTCGAAGAAGTAGATTATGACTCCGCTCGACACCAATCCAGTCCGGATATTCTTTGAACATAGTCGTTGGCCTCTTCAATTCATTTATTCCTTTAGTTTATCTTCTTTATAGTTTTTATATATGTATGTAAATCTGTAAATGATTCTTTACATGTGTTGCATGTGTCATATTGTTTTTTATTATGTGTATATGCGTTTCGTCATTACAATGTATGTCATACCTATGTGTTGCCTATTTCTTCTTGGAGTAATAAAGCTTGTTGATAAGCGGGTTGTGCTTGCGAAGTTCCTTATTCTTGTTCTTGTTGTACTCAACATATGCCATATCCTCACCACCAGCAAGACTAGCAAGCGAGCCCTTGACGCGCTTGGCCCGGGATTGTTGTTGCTTGCCAACGCCAGATGCGGCATCGTCTCCAATTTCGATACCCGCCGCATCCTCGTTTTGCAACAGAATAAGCTGCAACAGCTCCTTTCGTTCGGGGAGCGTACCATATGCCAGGTTCGGGAGCTTCTCCATTCCTTGCAGGTGCGTAATCACCTTGAATGTATAACCCTGGTCGACCAAGAAGGCCTGACGTTTCGTACTGTAGTGCATTTCCATAGTATCCTTAGAAACAAGAGAGTAGAAGAAAGCATTGAAGCCTTCATCATTACGCCGCTTGGCACGCAGAATCCGTCCTAGACGCTGAGCCTCTTGACGACGACTACCGAAGTGACTGGAAATCTGAATCAAACAGGTTGCTTCCGGAAGATCGATAGAAGTATCACCGACCTTCGACAAGAACACAGTGTTTACAGCATCATTAAATTGGAAGTTCTTCAGAATTTGCATTCTTTCTTGTTGAGGCGTATCACCATAAATAAACGGTTTTCCAAGCTTGAGGGCGTATGCGCGCAGCGCATATACATTATCACTGAAAACAATGATTTTATCACCCCGCTTCTCATGATAGTCCAGCAAGAATTGGCATGCCTGGAATTTAGACGGATTCATGATAGGAAGAAGCATTCGGCGAACCCTATCAGCCAACAAATATTCTTGGTAGAATTCACCAGTCATTGGGCACCAGACCTCGGCACATTGGACTTTTGCAATATGGCCCTTGTTGGCCAAATCCATCCAGTTGGCCTCATAAAGCTTCGGCCCAATTAAGAAGTTAAGATCATCGATTTTGTCATCCTCACGTACCAAAGTAGCAGTAAGACCGAGCTTGGCATGGGCTGCAATGGTTGTTACTACACGTCGGAACATTGCTGCGGGAACAACATGGACTTCATCAAGAATAATGAATCCCCATTCACGGCTGGTAAGGAAATCCATCATCTTCTGTGCATCATGAGAACGGTTACCGGTATTCGCAACCATAGTGTATGTCGATACCACAATACCAGCCTCACCAGCAAACTTCTCCTTCGACTCTGAAGTGAATACACTAATTTCGTCCGGCTGAATGGTACTCCACTGCAAGAATTGCTGTCGCCACTGCATTACAGACACAGAGGATGTACACAGTACAATACAACTTTTACGAATGGTACAAGCAGCGGTGATGCCTACAAGTGTCTTACCAGCACCACAAGGAAGAACAATAATACCTGAACGAGCACGGCCATTACCAAACATTTTCGAGAGAGATCTTTCCTGGTACGGTCGGATTTGTGTGGACGGTCTCAAATCGATTTGAAGATCCGGGTTTCTTTGATCGTTTCGGAAATCATACTCCTCCAGCACAGGGAAGTCAATTTCTTGGCTTCGCTTCTTGACTGATTCGACACTGGGAGCATCGATTTCGAAAGCATGCACAGCATCCTCGTCTACATCGTTGTCACCTGTGTCCAGGAGAGCATCCAATCCTTCGTGTCCATCACCGGCTTCGCCTGGCTGGCCCGTGCTCGCCTGGCCCGCAGACTCTTGTCCGGGCTCCTGAATCTCTGTTATTTTATTTTGTTGTTCTTGCTGCTGCTGTCGCTGCATACCGGCGATGACCAGTTCCGGCATTTTATCAGGAAGTGCAGCAGTGATATCTGTGGTTCTCAGTTTCGCGATTTCAGGGTCTCTGAGCATCATTTGTAAAATTTCAGGGTGCGCGGACTCCACGAAGTAGCGATTGTGTTTAAGAACAAGTTTCACCTTACCATACGATGCAGTGCAGGCATTAATGAGATCCGCGGTCATTTTGGGAACGGGGACTTTGGAAAGTCTATTAAGAACAGAAATGATATCTGCTGTCTCCAAACCAACAGAAACAGCTGCGTATAAAGAGTATGGGGTCAGTTTGTACTCATGGATATGTTCGGGTCTACTGATGGGCTCAGCAATAGTAATTAGAAAGTCTTGAGCTTGCTCAGCAAGCGGCGAAAAGAATTCTAGAATAATGCGTCCTGAGCCGTCCGGAAAGATCCACAACGGACGGTTTTCATGGTCTTTCTTCAAAGATAAAAAGCTGAAATCGCTTCCTCCAAAGTTCAGCATCTTATTAGGAGGTTGCTCTCCAACCTTCAGTTTAATTCGAGGTGCTCGAGGCTGTAATTCCGCATTGCCAACGCCTGCATTGCCACCGTCCGCATTGCCATCCTGCTTCCTGGGTTTTGAGGCTTTAGCTGGTGCTAGTTGATCAGCCTCGTAATCGCTTCCCTCAGACAAGGAGTCGAAGTCTGCTTCGGGATCAGAATCATCCGTTCCTGAGTCGTACTGTCGCTTCGACATTATGGCTAAATGAACGATTACAGCTGCGTGTTTGAAATAAACCCCACTGGGTACTTATAATGCCTTCTTTCTTGATTAGAGACCCAAATGGCACTGTAATAATAAAGTCAAGTGATGAGTAAGAAGAGGTTGCCACAATATCTCGAGAATCAAAAGAACAGGAAGAAAGCAGGGAAAAAGAAAAGAGAAATGATCTGAAGAAGGAGAGTATTTCTTTTTTTTTTAAAAAAAAAATATTTTATTAAAAGGTTAATAATTCATAAGTAGGTAATTGAAATGAACTGTTTCATTATTTCCGAGGATCATTGATGCAAAGAATCGTACAGGCATTCAAAGAGGCAGAACGGTAAACCCATTAACTATAATTATACTATTTGGTAAAAGACTTCCAATCAGTGTGCGTTAAGATCCTTTCACAATTTAATAGAGCAATTAGAGAGCGTATTTACGGATATGTCTCTTTATTCAATATTTTCTTCGAATTTACTTCTTTCTTAGACTTACCTAGGAAGGAAGATCTCCGAATATTAAGATACATCAACGGAATGGCAAGTACAAGAAAGAAAAGAGTTGAGTTGCATTAAAAGATAATCATGAGAATAAAAAGTAAAACGAAATAATCACATAAACAAACGATTACTGAAGAATATAAGTACTGGGCTCTAATTGATATAGAGAGGAAAGCCCATTATTATCATCCAGACAATAACAATTAAGAGACACTCGTCTTAAAAAAAGAGGAGTGCCTTTGTCCTTGTGATTTTTCTAATTAAATAATTGTGTGAAATAAATTCAGACTCAACTTGATTCATAACTCGGCGGCAATTTACTCGTCATGGGGCTCATGGTCATGGTCATGGTCATCGCCATGGTCATCGCCATGTGGACCATCACCGTGCTTAGGACCATCATGGTGCTTCACAGGCTTACCCTTCTTGACCTTAGAAGAGATCGCCAATTCGGTCGACTTGTAGTCCATGACATCCAGAGAGTCTCTGCCAGCCTTCTTGAGCTCGGCCCAGAACCAACCTTCCCGCTTCGAAAGATCACTGGCTTCGATGTGAAGCCCATCACAGGGTTGAGCAAGGCGGCGGTCTCTAATACGATCAACCATGAAACCAGTGGATACTTCAGTCCACTTGTCATCCCAACCGCCTTTGAATTTGTTCATGGCTTCGCCCATAAGCACCAAGTCTCTGAAAATGGTGCAGGATTCCCCACCAATGAATGACCACTCAGTGCATTCTTCATCGGCAAGGCATGCTTCATAACACTTATGCTTTTCTTTCGCCTCGATGTCATCCTTTTTCCAGGTGCGCATGTTGGCTTCCCCACGACTCTCAACGACCTTCCAGTTCCGAACCTCTGGTCGGATATACGGCATGTAGAATTCCTGGTAGAAGTCAGCATAAGTCATAGTCTTTTTTTCAGCCTCAGCTCGCTTCTCCCATGCGTCTAACAGGTAGATCTCCCATTGCTTAAGACCGTGGAAAGTACCGACAGGTTTGCACCACTGGTCACCCAGTTTGATAAGCGTTGCAGGGGTTCGAGCTCCTTGGAACTGGCCAAATTCAGTGTCCTGTAAAGTGTCCCTCGTGTCTTTTTGAGTGGCAGCTTCGTACCGCCTTGCAACCACAGCATCACCACAGCAATCGTCAATAGCAGGACGGTGGGTGTCTACCAGCTGTTTATGAATAGACTCTTTAGTAGTGCCAAAGATTTCACGCATAGCCCCACGACTCAACACGATACCGGATCCACCGTGAGCGAAACCCCATCCAACAGCTTTACCGAAATATGAGACCTCATCAGGGTTGTGTCCCTTGACAACCTCGCTAAGAGTGTAGGCAGCGAGGTATGAGTCGGCATCGATCATGACGTACCAGTCTAGGTCCTGACGACGGCTCCAGGCTTCGGCGTACGCGGGAATGTTCTTGAAGCGATCCAAGTCCCAGCCAGTCTGACGGCCGTCGACCAAAATCTGCTCATTACCCCAATTCCAGTGCTGTTCTTTCAGCTGTCTACGAATCCGGTAACCCTTCATGGCCGGATCATTTAAAGTCTCATCTGGCAAGAATGACAAACAGTCAACCATAGGTATACCAGAAACAGTGTCGTTGCTGTCAGCATACACAGCATGGTGAGGCCATCTTTTGAGTGTTGTCTCTGTATGTGGAGGCAATCGCCCGTAAGCGACTTCCGAACCTGTTTTAAGTAGCAAGAAAGTCTTGTCTACGATTGGAAGCGAGCTCCGATGTAAGGACGATGGCGCGAGCCTAGTGACACCAGAAGGAACTAGGTTCGGACGGATGGCCATGGATAGCACGGTGATCACAATGAACAGCGCCAGAACATAGGTAGCGCGTTTCGAAATCATGATCTTTCCCGTATCCTCTTTTTAAAGAATTATGCTTATTGAAAAAAAAGAAGAACAAGGAAGCGAATGATCCAAGATTTTAGTAAAAGAAACTTCTTAGTGGAGAAGTTCAATGTTGGAATACAAAATCCCTGTTATGGGTTTTTCTCTGGTTAATCCTCTGGGCAAGAAAATAAAAATGATCTAAATATAAATGTAGCACGTGAACCCTGCGGTTTTATGTGGGATCACTAAGGCTCAGCAGTGAACAGTTCTGATTCGGCCCATAATGCCTCATATCAATTAAATCAAGCGGAATCCATGCAAAACAAATCTGTGATTCTGAATCGGGTGGGTTTCATGTTTATTCGCGATAAGCGCGGCAATGCTTTTTCTATCGGGGATCATGCGATTGCCTCGCGGGTCCTCTCTGCTCGCCCCAACCTCCAGGTACACTACCTATTACCGGTGAGAGTATGCACGGATTAGAATAGCAAGGTGACCTGCGTGTTAAGATTCCATTAGATCCGGCGCTTGACATGCACTGCCCGTGCCCAACTATGTTTCACAGCGCGTGAACAATGTACCAGCACATGCATGTCTCAATCAATGAGAGGCGTTTCTGGGCAAGGTCATGTTGTTCTCTGCTTGAATTCTTTTCAACCCTTTGCCATATTATTATTTTTCCAGCCCATGAAATCTCGCAGAAACCGATCAGAAGCTTGATAATACAGTTATATACCTATGTGTATCTCACAATAAATATACCCCAAATGGCTCGGTTGCTTCTAGTCCCAATAATATTGCTTTAGGCTTCTCTTTATAGTTTGTTACCTTGCCGTTTTGTCATACTCCGGTCCTGCGCCAAGCCCTTCATTCCTCAGCTTTACCCTGACCCGTGTTCAGATGCCACCTGTAACCCTACACAGAGAGTTACGTTTCAAACGTATAGATAAAGTTTTTGCAAATACTCTGAGTTCTGTATAATGCTCAGGTACTGATAAACCAGGTTGGGGGAGAGGAATGTTTGTTTGCTTAATGAAACCCAATTTTACATGGTGTGAAGCTCGGTATCTTACATGCGTCGTGATAAGCTTCGCTGTTTCGGTGGTGATGTTTCATACAGCTCACTTTTAATGTTGAAGTTTCTGTGGAGAACACAAACAAACGACCTGGCTTTCACTAAAGAAAATAAAAAAAAAATAAAAAAAAAAAAAATATAAAAAAGATAAAAAAAAGGGTAATAATTAAGCTATTCTACAATTACAATTTTCACGATTCATCCATATTAGAGTCGGGTGTAGCTCGAGTCGAGTCGGAATGTGTGAACGACTTCTTGACTTCGCCCAATTCAGGGACCTCGTAGCCGAAAAACTCCTCAGCACTCTTTCTATCAGCGAACTCAATAACCACAGAGTTATCTGACTTTCTTTGGAAATCAGTGTAGTTTCGAGCAGCCAGTTCGCTTCTCAATGTCTCATCTTTGTCGGCAGTAACGCCCTCTAAAAGAACACCTTTCGGTCGTCGGTCTAGAGAAGCTCCTTGGAATCTGTTAGGACCCCCGAACGAGCTACCAAAACCTCCTCGGTAGGTACCGCGAGGAGCTCTAGCGCCTCTGCTGTACGGATTAGATCCTCGTCCACGGAACCCACCTCTTGTGGGACCAGAGGCATTATTGCCTGCCCCGCCTTGCAATATAGAGAGCTCTTGTTTAAGTTGCTTAAGTTTCACAGACAACTCTTCTGATTTGGCCTGCATCTCCGCCTGAATGGATGGGTCTACTTGTCCCGACTGCAACATCTGTTGTCTTCGTTGCAGAATCCCAGCTTGTTCGTTCATTACAGTGCGCAAACCAGTAGTCAATTGCTTGCGTTTAGATTCTTTTTCTTCGAATTGTTGCTGCTTGATAGCCTGCATGCGGCGCACAGCTTCCACATCAAGCTCAGGCTCTTCTTCATCTGCGGAGTGTTTACGCCAGAACACCTTGACGAACCGGTTGCCGAAAATGGGATCCGGGCATTTATGCGCTTCGACAGCCTGGTCGTGGCCTTCAAATTCGATGTCTACAAGATGCTGGTCTTCATTGATTTTGATGTTGGTGAGCTTGCCGAAACGGCCGAAGTACTGCTCGACGCTCTCTTTGTTCAAATGTTCGGCTGGGATCTGCTCAACTACCAAACGACGGTTAGCAACGCTGTGCTCGTTCTGGATCGACGAGAATGATGAGTGTAGCTTACGCTGGTTCTGGTTCTGGTTCTGTCGGTGGTTATTATGCTGGTTGTAATGTCCGCCCCGAGCGTTGTTGAATTTTCCATGCTTTCCGAATCCTTGGAACCCAAACTGCGGTGGCATTGCTGTAGGAGAGACGGCAGAGAAAGGCGAAAACATATTTGGTGGCACTCCCGGGAATCCCGGCATCTGGGGAGAGAACGGCGGGAATCCCTGCTGCTGCTGCTGATGTGGATTTTGCGGTTGTTGTTGCTGCTGTTGCTGTTGCTGAAGAGCCTGCAACTGCGGTGGCAACGGCTGTTCCGGAAGAGGGGGTATGTTCAACGGCTTTGATGAGAATGGTGAGAAATCGCTTCGGAAGTTGCGTCGAAACTCCTCCTGGCCGCCACTAAGCGGCCTATTACTGTTATCCGGCCCCGGTGGAGTCTGCTGCGGTTCTTGGTCCCCTTGCGACAATTGGGTGATCTGCTGGAACAAAGCATTCACAAAGGGCTCTGTCTGGCCGCCCAAAAACTCCTCCAGTTCCGACTTACAGCGTGTATATAGCTGTTCTTGTGATCCCGGTGCGGAGATCAACGAAACAACGTAATCGGCCATGTCCTTCGCGTCCAGGTCTTCACTGTGGAGATTCGACAGAAGCCACGGCGTCAACCTATCAATGACTTCCTTATTTACAGAGCTCATTTCTCCTTAACTAACGTACGTCCAACAATGTTCCTGTCCGTGGGTGCGTATGCGTGTGTAAAGCGTGTAGGTCCTATGTGGTACTGAAAATTATGTCATATAATTTTTTCCCGCCATTCTTTTTTCTTTTTAGGGAAACAACTGCCACAAGGAGTGGTTACTACATACTGCTAACGCCCCCCTGGGTGGTGGTGAGCAGCAGCTGCTCATACATACATTAACAATATTGTTCCTCTTTCAAAGGCGGAGGAGATCACGTCAGGGCAGGGGCCAATGGTGATTATTCCTTATCAGCGAGGCATGGGAAATGGCGAGGGTACATGAATGTCTCAGACAGGAACGTAATACTTTAAAAAAAAACGGGACCCGGGGCTTCTTTCTTCTAATTAGTTATTGTTGACGAGTTATTATAACCAGAAAAATCGTGATATTACCGGAAACTATGGTGGAACAAGTGAGACAGACGGAGAGCCCGGGAAGATCCCAGGTGGAGAAGCCGGTGCCAGAAACCGAGACCACAGGAGCCAAAAAGGCCTCGGCCAATTCCGAAGAGCAGGCTGAGCTTGAAAAAAGTCAACATGGATCGGATCAAAATGAAAAAGAACAAGCAGGACTTTCCTCGGGTACCATTGCACTAATGTGGGTCGGATTCGTGATAAGTATGTTTGCAATCGCTTATGAGGGCGCACACTACATCCTCGGATCACCGGAAGACTCATTAGTTGCATGCAACACGAACATCCAGGGCTTCGAATTAAACGAGATCCCTATTTACTGGCGCATATACGAAGCACCTTGCCATGGAAACGACCCGAACTACGAAAGAGTTCGCTACCAGATCGAGCTTCTCCTTTCCGAATCCGATGTTGAGCAGAGCGCTTGGCCTACTTCGACCTGCGGATATGCTCAAGTTGGCAAGTCCGGTTATGTTTGGGGATACGGTACTGACTACTACGAGATCGAGGACCTTGACTGTTTACAGCCCCTTAGAGACCTCCAGGAAGAGAAGGAGTCCAACATCAACTACGGCCAGTACTTTAAAGACCTCGTAACTAAACACCAGAGAGCTGATGTTGGTAACATTATTGCCGGCTTGCTTTAATCAGATCAGGAAAGCCAACATGCGTAATAGCACACCTTGCACTAACTTACGGACAGCATTGACAGATATACTGCCAAAGACAATATCAGAACTCCCGATCTCTTTTTAATTAATATAATTGTCTCGTACAAGCTGCTACTTATAGATCTAATAATACTGCATTACTAGTATGTGCTGCTACTAATCTACCAGCAGCTTTGGCACCTACCCCTATAACTACCGACTAGACTGGCTGTAAAAAACCTCATACTGCGTCAGACCCAAATTTCCCAAAAGATTCATTCCAAAATATCTTAATACTGTACATTTAGTACTTAAATACTTAGTATTAGATTCTACATTTATATTCCATCATGATGCCAAATACCGTCGTCGATACGTAATGGCAGGTCTCTCTCTCTTTCTTCTATACTAATTAAACCCTATCACGTGATATACATTTTAGAATCCTCTTGTAGAGGGCAAGGGCCATCCACATACGAAAGCAGCAGCAGCAGCAGCAGCTGATCAGAAATATCGCGTCCCTCTCTTCCTCCTCTTGTCGTGCGTGCATATATTTATGTATATAAACATTGAGTGAACAACCGCATCCTTTACAGGCCGTACACTCAATTTTTCTTCCCGCTTTCTCCGTTTCAGTTGTAATGTCTGAATTTCACAGCTTGGATGAATTGAATAAGTTCTGGGAAGACACACTTAACCTTTTTGTGGGGCTACGTGCTCGATATCTATTCTACACTGCTCTTAAGGAGTATGCGACGACAGCTTCTAATTCGACCCAGTATCATGGACAGGACCCAGAACTCGAACAAAGCTCTGCTGCAGAGCTCAGCCGAATTGAATCAGAGAAAGATACACACTATTCACAAACAATTAGTAGCTTACAAGCCGAGATCCGTGTGGAACGTGGGAAGTGTGATGAATTGCGCGACCTTCTCCGCCAACTGCTTCTTGATATCGGAAATGCTTCACAACAACATAAGTATGATAGAGAGGATCTCCATGCCCTTGAAGCCGAATGTACAGAGGTCGAAACTAGGTTGAATACATATACAGATACAGCCGCGCGGATAGACCAGCTCAACTCGACGAATCAGAAACTACAGGATCGACAAGACAAAATCCGACACCAAATAGCTCAAACCAATGCAGCATGCAGAGAAAGCAAGGAGTATCGGCAGTCCTTGGAAGCTAGGGAACAAGAAAGCTTGGTTACCCAATCCAAAGAGATCGACCGACTCAATAAGTTTATAAAGATTTTGTCATGAGTAAATCGGGAAAAAAATTAATTAGTTCATGATAAATAGGAACCGACCGCACCCAGATAGCCCTCGTGCCTGAAGAAGTAGGCGTTTTTGTCACCGTTAGACCAGTACCTTATACCACTGGCCAGGGTTTCTATAGTCTGTCTGTGGCCACGGATGTATGATCCGGCAAAATAAATACTCTCAATCTCATGGTATCTTGCGTGCAAGTACGCGAGCTGAGCAATGTTGTAAGATATAGCAATCAGCAAACTTCTGCTAATGTCGGCTGGGTCGAACTCTCGACTGTCGCGTTCCTTGAATGCTTTCGCAAAGAAACTGGCCGTCGTCGACGCTGACAGTCCCATGCGAGGGTAGCCCTGACCGTAGATATCGCCAACAAGCATATCTACGTTACGGTTATCACCCTTCATGGCCATATGTAACATCTCGTCGAAGTTCTTGGCCGGGGTAAGCAGCGCCAACAAACCCCACAGCGTGCCTCCACCAAGAGCAGATCCACCGATGCGCTCGAACTGATCAGGCCCTTCAACCTTAATGAAACCAACACCGCTTCCAATGTTCACTATCAAGTATGGGTACAACTGGGTGGACAGCGGGACGTGAGTCATTGGATCAGGTCGATCGGGATTCCACGAGTAGACCTCGTTGGGGATTTTAGAAATGAAAAAAGTGGCACCCTTGATCAAACATTCGATTTCGTCGAACTTGGAAACCTCTAATTGTAAACTCTCCTTCAACTGGTCATAATACTTGAACGCACCACCACCAGTAGCGTTGAGCGTGGAATCACGCGTCACTTTAGGTTTCAAAAACGCCAGTACCTTATCTAGCTTATCAGTTTCGAAGCTCGCGAAATGTAGAGCTCCGTCTTTGAAATAGACTATTTTGGTCAGTGAACCGCCAATATCCACGGAAAAATGGTTTATTTCGGGCTGGCTAGGGAGCTTAATGCTCAACGATCGGTTACGTACATCATCATGGTCTTCCTTCGCTGCTTCGATTGTCGCATCCTCGGTACGGAGATAATGCTGCTGAGACATTATAGCCGTCGAGAGCCCTATTATATTTTTTTTTTTCACAACAGCTCGATTTCTAGTATTAACTACTGGTTATATGTGTACACATTCGTATTATGACAGTGACGCCTGGTGGAAATCTGGCTGTTCACGTGTTGACAAAATTAGTGTCACGATACCGGTTGGGGTGGGGGGATACGGTGGGGGCCGAACGGTATATACAATGTTGGGATAGCAGAGTAGCCTAGGCTGTTAGCTCCCAGCGTTAGTGACGGTGCACTTGGCGTTGGCCAGTGATCATGATAGTTTGGCTCTAAGCATTAGTGATCAGCCATACTACTATTAGTAGTTTATTACATAGATCCCACCCGCCAGTGCCCACCACCAGCGATCAGCGGTAGCCTTGGCATCATTCAAGGTCAGCACATAGTCAGCAGCATCATCCGGTTTCGACGGCAGGTACTGGCGAGGGTGCGTGTGTGCCAAGTAAACGCAGTGTAAGATCACCAGCGTTATGTGGATCTGACCCCCCCCACACACATTACTCCACACCATTTGAGTTAAACACACTTGAAATTTTGAAGGAATTTAAGGGGCAATTTCCAGATTCTTTTTCACAGAAATGAACACCTAATTGTTTTAGAGCCTACATATACGTATAAATTTGTGCTGAAGGAGAATGGTGGCTATCCAACTATGAATCCACCCTGTTTAAATGTCATGTTATTTTTATCACTGACTTATTATACTCTGCGTTCATTTCTTTTTTTGTTCCCATGTAGATGCTGCATGAACATTGCATAATTCAAGATACTAAAGTAAAAATACTACCCTGACAACTGTGTCATATACGAGTACGAACTACTAGTTCCTAAGTATATACCCGCCTATTTAGAAGAATAGCACATTGATCCCAACCTGCAAACCATTGGTGTATTCTGTGGGTTGCGCCGAGGAATCATGGCTGTGCAGAATCACATTCGACCATGCTTGTTTTTTGGTCCCACTACCACAGCTGTTTGGACGATCTTATTTAGTAAAATAATCAGGCAGAACACTAATATTATTTTTCAACCACCCACCCACCAATGAACCCAGGGCGCTTCTGCCGACCCCAACCCTATTCATATGCATCAGGATCATGGAATTAACATCACGGACTGTGATTAAATGGATGAGCGGGAAAAAAGAAGCAAATAGAACAGGGAAGTATGGGTGCCAGCGAAGGGCAACTCCCCCAGAAATCGTAGCAATTGATTACAAGCTCACTAGGAAGCACAATCTAAAATATATAAATAGCAATGCCGGACACCAATTCGGGTGAATTCGGACTCTAACTGACTAATTTTAACGGATACCGGTGCTAGCCAATCCAGGGCGATACGATGTTATTATTTACACGTAGCTTCTGCATCCCTAAATGCATGTCATGCACAGCATGGGCACGGGTAAGTTGATCACTTCCCCGAGAAACAGCCCTTAACCAGAGTGGGCCCTGAGCCCTATTAGTAAATACGAGGCTTAACTATGGTAAATGGAGTTGAGTCGTCATGGAATGAACCCCTTCCAAGGCGGGGTGTCACCTGACAGACCCTGACAGAAACCCCCCCACACAAACAATGTAGGCGCGCATCACCGTAACGCAGAGGGATTTAAGGGAGGCCAATTGAAACCGATAAGGAGCAAGCAACGAGCAATTGCAAAATCGTTCAGGCTATCCGGTAGCTAATATACTAAATTAAATATTCTAGCTATCTATTAATATAAATAATTGATGGATCACGATATCGAAGCATCTCAAAACCCAATTTAGCAAGAAGCGAGGCGCCGCGCAAGGTCATGCATGAATTAAAAATTGAGTGGGTTCAGATAACTTTCCTAACCACGGCGTGATTTCTGAGTCGGCTCAGAATTTTCTAGCCAAAAGTCGACAATGGTGAATTTTTTTCAAAGTAATTTAAAAATTGCAAATGATTGTTCTTCAGAAACTGGTTTTTTTAAATTAGCATTTACTTACATACTTAGACATGTTCATTGAAGATTGGCTAATGTTAGCACCAATTTGTCGCAAATCATAAGCTATTCCTTGTTCCTAATTTATATCGGCATAACTCCCGAAGCAGGCTGGGAGTGGAGGGGAATGCTCAGTACCCTTACCACCCCTTTTGTTCACACGCAGATAAGCAGAAGCGACTCGAGAAACGGGTTAGGGCCAAGTCTGATTTGAGTGTCCCCATTGAAAAATTACTATATAATCGCGACACCACCAAATACGCGAATTGATAAAGCCCTAGGCTGCCTGTGTTACGGCACTTAAATATCATTCTCGACCCTTTATTCGCTTCCGCGGCTTAAAGACCACCCATTGATTTGTGCGTGGCCTTGATATTACTTCATTTTTGACGTCAATTGCTTTTCTAGTTTGATAAATAGGGATATTTTCTCCTGTTTGATCGAAACACTTTTGATAAAACAAGTGCTCAATCAATAACGCATCGAGCTCTTCTACAATATTTTGTTAAGTGTTTTGACCAATTGATTCAGTCCCGTTTTTATTTTACTAAATCTTGATTACTCTGTCGATTGCCAGAATAACCAGCCAATTGATCCTTTTTTCACAATTACAGCTTCCACAAAGAGTGCTTCACAGCAGGTGCGAATGCTGTCACCTCCGTATTCGCCACATGCGGACCTTGTTGAAGAACTCGCCTTAGGCAGAGTCTCTTCGAAGCCTGGGCCTAGACCGGTGGGCAAGCTTATGGCTTCCCATATCAATGCTAGGTCCCTGCCAGCTTCTTCATCTCACGGCAGCAGCGGTGACGAATTAACTGACAATGATGATCTTGAGGATGAGGAAAGCAGCGGGTCTGTTCCCCCTGAAGATTATTCTCGGCCTAACTTCCGCGCCAAGAGATCGGCGTCGGATGCCTTCTTAGGCGGCCGTGACACTGATGATAATAATGAAGAAGAAGATGATGATGAGGAAGACGAGGAAGATGATGACTCGCTGATTGATCCGTTGAGCTCCACCAGCTCGCCGGCAACTTCGATTTCTGTCTCTGTATCCGTGTCTCCGACCTCGTCCCGATCAGTTAGATCGGCATCTCCACCTTGTTCAAATGTACGAGAACGTCGCATGACAACATGCTGGGACGCCCTCAAGACCAATCCTGCCAAGTACCTGCGCCAGGAGCGCAGCTTGCTGGAAATGTACCCGCTGAGAAGACACTCATGGGCTGGTCCGGGAGCGTCTGGATTTGGATCAGAAGATGGTGATATAAACGGAATGTCATCTAACGCAGCCATTGCAGCAGCAGCCGTCTCTTCGGTCAATTCATCGAAGCCGGCTAGTGGCCGTGGTCGTGGCCGTCGAGCCCACCGCTCTGCCAGTACAATCCCGGCTGGCGGATCTGCGTCCTCTGTCGGCCGAGGCCGAAGAAGAGGGTCTCCTTCAGATGCCAGCGGCACTAATAGCGGATCATTAGAAAGCAGTGAGGACTTCAGTGGCCAGCGCTCCGGTACCAACGGTAGCACTGGTGTTCGTGTCCACGACCTTAGTCTTAATCAGATCAAGGACTACTCTCCGTCCCTGAAGACCCTTCCTCCAGGGAAGAGCCTCCGGGCCGAGTGGAAAGGTGCTCCTATGGATCTGAGCAATGATCCTGATTTGCATTTGCTGCACCCTGCCGAAGCACACCTTGCCAGCGTCTTGAGATTGCCGTGCGAAGTTTATTTGGACTCCAAGCGACGATTGTTCGCTGAAAAGGTGCACAGATTGAAGCAAGGTCTTCCGTTCCGAAGAACAGATTCTCAGAAGGCCTGCCGTATCGATGTTAACAAGGCCTCCAGATTGTTTGGCGCTTTTGAGAAGATCGGCTGGCTCGAGGACGGTTTGTTTTTGAAGTTCCTTAATTGAAAGGTATTTGGTTTAGATAGTATTTGTTTGTTATGTATAGTCTTTTTTATTAATGTCATGCCCCATAAAACAAGGTACAAGGAAAAGAAACAACCAAAAAAATAACAACCAAAAAAAAAAACGGAACAAAACATATCTGTATATCCGCAAGACATGGCAAGACATGACAAGACATGGCATGGCATGGCATAAACCAGTCCCGGTGACAATTAGACCAGCGAGCAAGCTAAGGGTCATCTAACCTGTAGCTGGAGGTTTAAATGATAACCATGGCTTGGAAACTCACAGAGGCATTCAGCCACTAGGAACCAATTCGCATTATCGGGAGCTCAAAAGCCTCTTTTCTGGAACGGAAACCAACTCACCGGATTTAATATCTCTATAATAACCCCAGAAAGTCAGTTTAATAAATCAACTGCGTTTGTACATATTAGCCATGAATTCTCTCTGCTCATAAGCTTAAGCCTAATTGAAAGAAGGATACCCATAGAAACGGATAATGAAGCGTTCTGCATCTGATCATCTTGTCTGAAACCCGACGATATGCATCGACCACGATACAAGAATCTTGTAAAAAGACTAAAAATCTGTCTCTGTACACCCAAGCCGCACCCACATCGCCGAGGTTAGATCTGGGTGAGATATGGGACAAAGCAGGTCTAAGATGGCACAGTAGAGACCAATGAGATCCGGATCAATGAGGCTAGATCCTATAATCTATAACATTAAAGATATCCAATAATTAAATCTTGGAAACTATTTAATAACTTTACAGGCACACCTGAGAAGCATTTATCACCAAGTGAATAGCAGGATCTGCAAGAAACGTGAAATCGAGCCTACGACGAGCTGATTTTGGAATTGAAAATTTCTACAGTCTCATATACCATTAGAAACAACTTCGCTGTGAATTTCCTGGTGATATTTGAATGTTTATAATTCATGATCGGATCCTCTTTTATAAAGACGCATTTAACACAATCATCCAGATATCATTCTAGACAACACTCTCTGGGCTTACATGAATTATCTCTCGCCTCTACGACCCTGATTCGTAGGCACTTCATTCTTGTTCTAAGCAGATTGCATACCAATAATGCTATCTAACTATGCTGTGATTCGTTATGACCTACTACATAGCGGGGTAAAAGAACTAAGAAAAGAAATATCGTCCCGATCGGGACATTCTTCGGCAGTGAGGTCTCGTTTTTTTAAAGAAAGATAACATTATTTATTCACACTACTGTCTATTGTTATTTATTGTAATATATCCCTGGCTATACGTCCACCACCCCCTCGCATCAAGTCTATAGCGACAAGTTGCCTGCATCAGGTTGCCTGCATGTCGAGATTATCGGCGAGTACGTGAGCTGACACCATCCTTACTCCTTGCATAAAGCATACAATCTAAAACTCTACACAACCCTCGATAGAACTAGAACGGACGCAGTCCATCGGCGAACGCACGGCCGGCGTGCTTAAATCGTCTTGCTCAATCGATCGCCGATCTGCGCGATTCAGCTTGCGTCTTTCATTTCCGGGTCTTAATAGCAACAAAAATACCGCCGATACCTCCCAGAGTGCAGGCTTTCCCAACTGGGAAGGTACAAGCTGATCCAGTTAGTTTAGCACCGTATTGTACATAGATCTATCACTATCATCTACATCCTACTAGATGTCTGTGCTCCCGACATCGTCGGTCGACGCATCGCTAATGACATCATCATAACTATTTTCTATCTAGCGCCGCCTGATCTAATGTTCCGCTGCAATCTGTTCTACTGTGCAGCTGCTTCGCATGATAATTAGACCCGGACCCTCATTCCCTGCCTTTCCCATCGGTGCTGCTCAGCAGGTCTTCTCGTGCCGGTCCTTTTCCTCCCAAGGCCAGTTCCCATGACCAACCAACACTTTCAAGCACTGTCATGGCTTGGCTTGGCTTGACCCACCCAACCACCCTCACCACTGGCGTCTGCCGTGCCCCTCCCCCGCCTAGATTAGCCATCAGCAGCACCATCCCAACAGCCATAAGCATTCCTCCCAGTTTGGCTGGTGTTAGTCCCAGGAGTTAGGTCGTGCGCTATGGTTGTGTGTGTGCTATGGCGGTGAGCAGCAGCAGGTCGCAAAACCGGAGGTTGTGAATAGGAAAGTAGGACAAGGGAGGCACCAAAAAAAAAATAAGTCGGGAGAAAGGAGAGGGGCAAAAGGTCAAATCAAATCGGGGCCCCAACCAAACCAAATACGTAGCACTCGCGAGATAGAGCATGGCACCGAACAATCATATTGTAGTGAGCCTGAAGCTTGCATCGGAGGAGCTTAAAAAATTCGATTTCTCCGAAAACAAGCCTCCTGTTCTGAAGAAGGCCAAGAAACGCGGATCTTCGGCTCCAGCAAGTCGAGCAAAGAAGCAGGATACCGAAGAAAATGGCGATGAAGAGACCAAACCGGCCGTCCAGGTACCAGGGTCCTCGGGAATCGTGAGCACCGGCACCGATCCAATTTTAGGCAGTCTTCCCCGAAGTATGAAGTCGGCCCCAGTGGCCAATACCTCGGGACTTAGTCTTGATAAAACACCTTCGAGAAAATGGAACTCGCAAATACTAGAAATGAAAACAGTTTCAGGCTATACTATTGGAGTCAGAGCATGGACAAGTGAGTACACGGAGCAGGAATGGCAGGCCAAGCTCAAAAAGGATGCTGAAGAAGAGCAAGCAGCAGCTCAGGCAGCAGCGGCGCGAGCAGAAACACCAGAAGCCAGTTCTAGAACACAAGCCAAGCAGAGAAAGCTTGTTTCTAAAAAGTCATCTACCAAAACGGATCCCAAAGTCAAGGAAGAACCCAATTCTACTGCGAATGCATCGGTTGATCCATCATCTTCTGCGGAGCCGTCTGCAGACCCATCAGCGGATCCGTCCGTCAATCCATCGGCAGAACCGTCTGCTAACCCATCAGCAGCTCCTTCAATTGAGCCTTCCATTGAACCTAGAGATCCATCAGAAAACAACAGCTCGGACCCGGCTTCAGATCCTGCAAGCGAGCCAATGAGCGAAGCCCCTTCCGAACTTATGTGATTTTATAAAGCTGTTGTTGTTGTTGTTGTTGTTGTTGATGTTGATGTTGTTTTTTGCCATGACCTTTTATAATATATACAAGTATATACGATTAACATGAATGCATTTTGAATAATGAGTACGCTAATAACGGCACAGTAGCACGAACCGAGCCAGCATCACAGGGACGAAGCAATAAGAACTAGAATACCACTGCACAGAGAACAAATTATTAAAACGAGGAAAGGTAAGGTGCGATTCCAATATTTCTCTGTGCTGGGCAGCTAGTCTTGGTTGGAACTGCGATAGAGCCGGCGTGTTTTACATGGGGCGTGCGCTTAACTTTAAGTATAAGTGCTTCAACGGGTACTCTATGTTGTTTACTCTCCCTGACATCTCTGATTGAGTAGCTTCTTATATTCCTCCGGTTGATCCCAAAGCTGGGCGGCCTGCGCATTCAATGGGGAGGAGTTATTAGGTTCGCCGAGTAAAGACTGGAGCGACAACAGCACAGACTGGACGTTCAAAACAGCGGACCAGCGCTCTTTCAGAATGTCCAAACAGATGTTGCCGGCCATGTCTACATTCGGATGCCACATAGGACTCACGAACTTGACTGTCGGCGCAGTGTATGGGTAGTCTTGAGGGAATTCAAGCGAGATCTTGAACTGCAGTCCCTCGTAGTATGTTCCCTCTGGGCCTTCAATGGTGCCTGCCCAAGCAAGAAGATTGGCATCAGACTCCGGGAATGCAGAAATGCCCGGAGGCGAGTTCATCATAAGCTGCATAAGCTCGTTTTGCAATCGCTTCGTCACTGAATGACTGACTGCTTGTGCGGGTGTATTGTCGGCTGATGCGGACCCGGGAAAACTGCTTTGACTCATAGCTGTAGAGGCCATCACAAACAAATGGATAGATTACAGGCGAATATCTAGAACGAATCTCCGCTACGATTATTCAACAGCACCCGTTTTATGTGGTGTGTGTTTATGTTTAGATGGAAGAAGACTGCTTGTGGCGGGGTGGTGGGTTCTAATTAGATCATTTAATAAAAGGGTAGCCCAAGCCCTATGAAAACAAAGAGTAAAAGTCAGAATATCGCCGAGGACGAGGTCTTGCTGGGGGGTGTCTGGACATAGGTGGAATGGATATATTTAAATTAAAATATATGATTTCGGCGGGTTTTGGTAAACAATATTTCCTAATTGTTCATTAAAATTAACCGAACATTTTTTTGATGGCTGTGGTGTTAGGTTTAATTTCTATAGGTTTTGTAGGCCTTTACACATGCGGGCCTTTAAGTGAATGCTGCGTATATGTGAGCAGGCTTTAAGCTAGGCTTTAAGCTAGTGCTCTCTGTGTATGAGGTGTATGTGTGCGTCTGCGTACCGTAACAACTGAATGGATGTGATAAATTAATATGTAATGCTTCTACTACTGCCCTCCTATTTAGGCTATTAGAGTCTATCAAAAACTGTATTTAAATTAAATTAGTTGGTTTGGTCCAAGCGTTTCTACGGATTGTAAAGTAACGAAGAAGAAAAAGCGAGATTCGTGGAAGAAAACAAGGAGGAGGGATGAAGGGGATTTAAAAAAAGGATGCGAGAGGCAGAATCAAGAATGGATGTGGGTAAAAAGTCCAATCCTGCTAACTTAACTCAATGCCGTCGTCGATCAACATTACTGAATCGATACTTTCTGATCTTTGGAAAATTCATATAAGGAAAAAGAAAATGTACATTTGTTGAATGTGCGTTTTGTGCTTCGAAAAAGGGGGGAAGGTTGATGCGTGGTCATCTAGATTTTTTTGTGTTTGGTTTTCAATTATAACTCGTATTTCGTTTTTTCTGTTGTTGTTGTTGCTGTTGTTGTTGTAGGTTAAACTACTTCTGCATGCGGAGCTTCTTAGCGAACCGTAAACCGCAGCGATTGCAGAGTGTCTTTGGTCCCTCGGGACCTTTGCGCCATTCGGGGCTAGTATCTGTTCCGCATTCTAGACATCTGATATCACCGCCCTTCTTGGCGGCGGATCCATTATGCTGCTGCATGATTGCCAGGTTCTGAGCAAGAATTCTGGACCTTTCGATCTCTGCTTGAACCTCAGCAAGATCTCTAGGGCGGCGCGGGAGCACCGGTGATAATGACCGTTGTTGGTTCAGCCGCATACGTTGGTGAGGATCCAAGTCGTCCGGGTCCATGGCTTGTTGTTCTTGCTCATGGATCGACTGGGAGCTTGCCAATTCTCTCTCGTGATGAGAATACACGCCATATGATGTTCCGGGAAGCATAGCGTAGAAATACTCTAATTCTCGGCTAATCATCGACGGAATGAAATCATGCATGGAGTGGTTTTGGACATCGGGTTTACCGTCAGCAGCATCGACTACGTCCTCCTCGGAGTCTTTGTCTGAGATTTGAGGAGACTCCATGGATAACGATGTAGTGTTTTCCTCCGGGATTGGTGAATATCCTGAAGCATATTGTAGGAGTTGACTATGCTGGTGGTCATGTTGGAGGTTATGTCGATATGAATGACGGATATGTGGGTGGCCGTCGGCGTGTATAGGACCTACGCGCTTCTCGTCCTCGGGAGAGTTAAGAACACCCACATGGTACCGCATCGAAGAGAGTTGGGCCTCTTCGTAGCCCATTCGCGAAAAATCATTCATTGGTGTAAGCAATGCAATGATAGCGTGGAGATCCGGGTCGTCGAAATAGCAGTCCAAGTCAGCCTTATACGACTTCGTTGAAGATGCTCGTAGTTCAATAGTATTTCGATTCTGGATCCCGAGCTGGGCTCGCGTGGATGTTCTGATAACATGTTCAGCGACTAGCTCGCTATTTGGTCCACCAAGTTTGGGCTCCAATGCATCAGCAATAACTGATACATCCGAAGCATTGGTAGACAATAATTGTTGGCTTTGCTGGGTGACCCAGTGTACCAGATGGGGAACCATTACAATAATAGCAACCTGGCCTTCCGCAAGGACTTTTCTTGCGGAGTCAACAATTGTTTTAAGTCGTCGTTGAGACTCTACAGCGTCTGTGGGATTTGGTCGTTCCGGGTCGCTGAGGACGCGAACAAGCGGATCTCTAACCCGCTGCGAGCTTTGAACAACCTTTTGATCGCTTCCTTGACTCACCTCATGTCCATCTAGATAGAAATGAATGGGCGCGAGACGCTCGTATATCATTCTCTTAAATTTGCCCTTTTTAAACGGAAAGAGTGGATGTGGGTGATTGGGGCGATATGAACCTGAAATTGTAGAGATTGTAGAGTCAATGCCGTAGCGGTTTGTTAGATCGAGGCGCCGCAACCGATCGTGGTGTGGACGTCGCGTCTGAGGATCTATGGATCGAGGTATACCGAGTAGAGTATAGCACTCAACCTTGAACCTGATAAGGATCCGTGGGGTCTAAAACGGATCGAGTGGAGCTGAATACAATACCAGTTCCCGAGAAAACTGGCCAATTGAGTACAATAAGCACCACTAAAATGATCTACGAGGCTTGGTAGAGCAGAACGCGGATCAGGAACCCAACAGTGATAAGTAAAAAGTACTACTGATTGTCGGCCTGAATAGAAGCAAAGCAGTTCAAAAACCCTCCTCCGATATTTAGACTCTTGATTCTACTTTGAAAGACACCAACCACTTCTGTTTAGTGGAAAGGTATTTTCTTTTTTCTTTTTTCTGGGGGGATCCGTCCACTTCTCGCTTAAACCTCTTTCTTAAAATATAATCCGCGCAGCGAAGGCTCCCTTAAGTTAGGGTAAATATTAAGCCTTCTCAGCGTTTTTTTCAACGAGGTTTTTTACGCTCGTCATATTAGTAACCATGTACCTAACACTAACGTTAATAATGCAGGGTGCCGTCGAGAAAGGGCACGGGCTGACTTCGGTGCTTGGCGCATGCAATTTTATGCAGAGCAAAATGCTCTTAATTTCAGGCACAAAGGGGAGGCCTCAATTTTACTTAATTTAAAGTTTAAAAATTTTAATGGACGTTTTTGATCGTTTCTCAGTCGTTCTACATTGAAAATCGACAGCAAACAAAGCTCGAAAAAAAAATTGGATATACGGTAAATGACGCTTACCCTCGCCCAGGAGTGTACATGACGTGTTGATGGCAATTCACAAAAAAAAAAAAAAAAAAAAATGCCGTATGAGATCTAGACCCGGATCAAGGTCAGGGCATGCCACCCAAGTAACTATAACCGCATTTGGAAATTTTCCGGGCCTTACGCTGTGGGCACCCCTTACGCACAGGCATTAGCACACGTTTACCTACGCACATACACTAAAACTTACAGATAAACCTACAGGACACTTACACAATCGCAAACGCACAAACACAACCCCCTTCACATAGCGATAAACTCCCTCACCCTTCAAAAATTAAGAGAAAACGAAAAAGAATACTGGAGGAGAGGGGAGGGGGGGAAGGGGCAGGCGACGTATGAAGATAAGCCTCACTACATAGAAAATAATACGCTCATTCATATAAATCTATTCATAGAATTTTTATATATTTTAATATGTGCGGTTGCACGGGTTTCCTGGACCTTCCAATCGGTGCTTTTATGACATCTGTGCTATCTGCACGTAGTTGCTCAGACTCAATCAGCTCTCATGGGGTCGTTTAGCTACCCGTATTATATACACTGTGTGCGGGTCACATAAACACACATATCTTGATAATGGTAATAATGTAATGTATACATGGGAAGGGGGAGACCCAGGGTTAATCGAATCGAAAATGATTGGAAAAGGGGCGGAGGTAGGGCTTGCAAGGGGTAACACTATACAAGGGGCAAGCCAAAAATAAATAAGGGGTGGCCCATGTTTCGGTTTGCGGCTCTGTCTACGGCTCTGTCTACGGCTCTGTCTACGGCTTTGATGCGATGCAGCAGCCAGCCCAACGTGGATGTGGGTTTTGTATGCTCAGACGATAAGGATGTTTCACAATCAAATAAAAAAAAAAGAAGGACTGCATGCATGTCAGGCAAGGCCAGCAGGCCAGCAGGCTGGCAGCTTGGTAGGGGCTACACACAGACACACACAGAGAGAGCTTGGCAACCAAATGAGAGAAAAAAATATATACAAGTAAAAATAATAAATTCATGGCAATGAAGGTCTAAAGCATAATAATAAAAAAGCAGATATAAGAACAGGAAAAAGAAAAAAAAAAATTGTATGTAAGAATAAAAGATTTATTTAGTTTCTACTTTGTGTGTATCCTAGTAGAGTTAATTAGCAACTAGAACCTGTTTTCCGCTCTTAGCCAGCGCCGACTTAAACGCCGCAAAGAAATCCTCGTCTGAGCCTTCACTAAGGTCAATGTGGTGGCTGGAGATAGCGGTTTCTCTCAACTCCTGTGATCTAAACATATCAGCAATTTCTAGCAACATTCTTTGTCGTGACTTCGGATTTTCCTTGTTCCAGTTAGTCAGCCAAAAGCCCCGTGCAATGATGTTCTTAAAGATGTACAATGACGTAGGTAATGATACAGGCTGTTTAGACATGCCTCCATAGGTGACTATCTGGCCGCCGCTGCCCAATTGACGAGCTACATTTGAAGCGGATCTTCCTCCTACACAATTAAGAGCTAATTTGGGTGCTTTGCCACCAGTCCAGTCGGATATAATTGTTTTTATGCTTTTATCTGCGATCTGTTCCTCCGTGACAACATGATCAGCTCCCAAATCATGCAGTTCTTGTTTCAGCTGATCGATATCACGTCGATCCCGTACAACACTTATTGATTTATAACCCCACAGTTTTCCCAGCTGGATGGCCATGCGGCCAACGCCGGAATTGCCGCCATTTTGAATGAACCAATCATTAGGCTCGAGCGACGCGAAGTCCGAAAGCATTCGGTACGCGGTTCCAGGGTTTACCGAGATAGTGGCTGCCTGAATCGGGGTTAACCCATTTGGCCTTCCTAATGATATGACGTCCTCGGATTTCACTAGTTTGTGACTGGCCCATGTTCCAAAGCTTGGGATCCGAGGTACGACCCAATCTCCCTGTTTCAGTGATTCGCACTGCGATTGAATAACTTCGAACACGCCCTCGTTGCCACCAACAGCAACTGGGTCTGTTGTGCCAAGATCCTTTTTAAATTCCGGTTTCGACGGGTACACACCCTCTATCTGATTCCGGTCCGCTGGGTTGATCGGGGCCGCCACCAGCTTCAGCAGGGCTTGCCCGACCTCGGGGTCCGACAGCTTGTGTTTCACCAGCTGGAGAACTTCGTTAGGGGGTCCATACGTCGCAAATGCAATTGATCTGGCGGTGTGTGCGAACCGCACGCCGAAATTGCGCAGCGCAGATGTCATTCACCTTTCGTTAGTTGATGCTTCTTTGGTGTGTGTTAGTGTGTTTAATCGGGGTCTGAGTATTGGCTTTTTGCTAGACAAATCAGAAGTGGGCAAGGACCCCTCTGGCCCGCCAACGTCATAGGGTCAAAGGCGGGGGGTGGTCAGAGAGTTGAGGAAGAAGGATGGTTGTTCACACCATTTAAAGTTTAGGTACTTAGACTTATAATGATAATTTTATGACTTAATACACTGATATAAAAAAAGGATATGCTTTATTTATTGAATTGTTCTCAGGGACGTTTAATTGGTCTGTCTCTACTAAATGTATTCTAACATTTGTAGTAAGTAGTGGGCCTACTACGCCTGATCTGTCACATGCTCAGCTTAGCATAACTTAGCATAGCCTAGAACAGCTAAGCATAGCTTAGCATAGCGCAGCATGACATAGATAAGCACAGCATATTGCAACATGCCAGAGTTTAGTATGGAAGAACTTAGTATGGCAGCACTTGGAATGGCAGCACCATAACATAACATAGCATAGCATGGCATGGCATAGCATGACATGGCATGGCGTAGATTGGCAGACCAACTTAGATAAGATTAGCCTATCACAGCAAAGTATTTTTTAACTAATACTGATTAGCATCGAACCAGCGGAAATAGTATAAATAAACGAACGAATTGCCATGTTTCAGTAATGTTTAATTCAATATATAGTAGCAGACCAACAGCACAGTGTCTGGTAACGAGTTATAGCAGTGTAAAGGCTGGCTGGCTGGCTGGCTGGCTGATCGCCTTATCTATCATCACACCCGCGCGGCTGGATACTACATACCGCCAACGTATATTCCTTCTCTCTTAGCCCTGCGGCCTTCAAATCGCCTTACATGTAACTGTCTCACCTTAGCTGTTGAGTTTTTCTTTCACTACCAAACCAGCCTTTGACTTGTTTGTCTTTCACTTTTCCACCTTAACCGTGGCTCTGAGACATTTGGCTCCAAATTCTTAAAGAGCAAGGCAATCTGGAATTTAGAAAAGATCTAGACTGATTGGGAGGATTGGTCTTGTAAGTGCTGTTGGTATTGCCTCATCTAGTAAAAGTGCTACATGTCGCAGTCTTCGACTTCAGCCTCGCAGCCACCCAGGCTCTATGGATGCTCTTCCATTGACCAGTACAAACTTACATCTAAGCTCGGAGAAGGCACTTTCGGCCAAGTTCACCGCGGAACACATAAACCCACGTCGACAGCTGTCGCACTTAAGGAAATTATCATCCATGAGCGCGATGATGGAATCCCGATCACAGCGCTCCGCGAAATAAAAATTATGAAGGCTCTCAAACACCCCAACATTCTTCATCTGCTGGATATGGCCGTCCATAAGAAGACAGACAGAGACTACGAGAAAAGACAGCTGTCTACATACTATATGGTAATGTCCTATATGGACCACGATCTGTGTGGTCTATTACACAACCGTGACATCCGCTTTACACTGCCTCATATCAAGCTTTACATGAGCCAGCTACTCGCAGGCATTGGATACTTGCACGAAATGCAGTACATGCACCGAGACATGAAATCCGCAAATGTGCTTGTCAGTAACGACGGCAATGTAAAAGTCGCCGACTTCGGTTTGGCTAGACAGTACTTCGAAGCACCCCCGGACCATGTTTCAGCTACTCCCGCTGCGCATAAATACACACCCAAGGTCGTAACCAGATGGTATAGACCCCCGGAACTTCTTCTTGGCGAGCAGTACTACACTACAGCTATTGATATCTGGGGTGTAGGCTGTATATTTGGCGAGTTTTTCAAACGCCAAGTAGTTCTCCCGGGACATTCCGATGTGGACCAGGTGCACCAGATTTTCAAACTCGTGGGTTCGCCGTCTGAAAAAACTCTGCCCAATTTCACCCAACTTCCGTTGGCTCGGGATTTCATGCCTCTTCCTGAGCAGCCGTGTGCCATCGATGATGTGTTCCACAATGTTCCGGGCGATGCTAGAGAGCTTCTCAAGGGATTGTTGAGCTTGAACCCGCTTAAACGTCTTACTGCCAAAGGAGCACTAGATCATAAATTCTTCACTGAGGGTGTGCCTGCTGCAAAGTATGGTGACCTCCCTGTGTTCCCCTCTAGCAGAGAGTTGGATGTTCGCCGCAAACAAGAGGCACCTCAATCACCGCCGGGCAGGTCCAATAATTTTCGAGAACGACCCCCAAAACGGAACAACTTACCTCGCGCGTTCAATCCTAAGATACCTGATAAGCGTGTGTTAACCGCGCTCGAGCAGATACCTCCATATAAACGCATGGATGCGAAACGACGGCCGTCGTTCGATCACAAGCCTCAATACCGAAAGGTGAGGAAACAGAACGACACACAGAACTCAACCACTAATAATAACGGCGCAGCAGTCATGAATAATGGACTGGACTACTGATCAAATAGTTGCATACTTCTCAGAATCTCGCAATTCGCGACCCCAAAAAAAGCACCCGAAAAAAAGCCCACCCTCAACATATAATGCATCACGAGTGTACTCTTATAGTGCACCAATTCTACACCTACACACGCTTTGTTTACCGACCATATATGCGCTAGTGCATGTGGTTATTTAGCTTCGACTCTACTGACGGGTTGTATTTCACCAGACCTGCTGCTACCCGTTTTTAGGGTCACACTACTACTACTACTACTACTACTGCTGCTACTGCTTAAATATCAAATTTCCGCTGGATATTGTGCAAAATCTGTAGTGGTGGTACTTAGTTACTTCCCTGACCAGCTGGTTACTGGCAAGCCAAAGACTCTGTACTGATGCTTACCTTGCACAGTATGGAATGCCTTACTTTGACAATATACATTCTACAACACACAACACAAGCTAATTGTATTCTTACAGGTCACCTAATATGGCATCGTTCCCCTTTGTACGCTTACGCTACACACAAAACTACTCCGTCGATGGATCTATTTCATAGTGTAATACACTTATACTCTCGTTGAATGTTCGGTTGTGTCTTTTTAGTGCTAAATTGAATTCTTCAGAGTGATTCTGGTCTAATGCATTAAACGTCCATATGCAGTTTCTCGCATCAGTCAGTCGGGTGACATCGTTTGGGCCCTTACCCTGTCCCTACACTACGAATAATTCTGTCTATGCGTGTGGGCCTTCATCATCTTTTGATTGGTATTGGAATCTGATCCATACGCAGCAACCAGTCAACGCATACACAAATGTCAGAAGAACAGTTGACTTCCGCACACGACCCGCATCACGCAACCATCACAGTTCGCTTGGTGCGCTCGTTCGAGTACCGTACCATTAGGAACCACGTTTTTCGAGATATCGATTTGACCGCATGGACTCCACAGAGCCTACTCGAGGAAGTTAAGGCACTTGTTGCTGTGACTTCAGGATTCCGGCCCTACAGAACCGTTGAATTCAATACGGCTAAGATCTACACGCATGCACATCTCACGAAAACCCAAAACCTGTCAATTAATCTCGATCATGACGAGGACTGGGTTCTCACTACTCCTGAATACATCGAGAAGCCATTGAGTGAGTTAGGTGTGATGAACGAGACGGAAATTTCGGTCTTTAATGGAGCCGCATATGCTCAGTTCAAAGAGAATCCCGTACAGAAATGGGAATAAATGTACATACCATTGACGCATCTTAAACAGCTTCCGTAAACTATGCATATCTAAATTAAAAAAATAAAATAAAAAAAGAAAGGATCTCGAGAACTTCAGCGTAAACCAAACTCTGTTTTTGTAATTATATAGAAGCGTTAGTATTACACGGATATATACCACCAGTGCTGAATCCACTAGTGTCATTATAATCACTTTTATTTGCATTTTTTCGACTTTGTTGCTCTAACACGCTGTGTATAATAAGGAATTCTGTACATTCTGGTGTATCCGCCCGTAAATTGACACGTATGCCACCTTCAAGTGGATACGTGCATATGTCTTCTTAATGCCCTGGCAGACACATGCGTGGCGGCATGACTGTGGTTTAGGGTTTATGCGGGTTGTGGTTGTGCCGAAGACAGCGCGCTATCTGGTTCCAACGGTTGTTCTTGTTAATTTTTTAGATGAAATTTGCCAAGAAGGCTCACTAATTCATCAGCGCCTCTTTTTTCTTTCTCATATCTTGTTGATATTTTTTTCTTGGCTACCTTTTTTTTCTCTTTGTTATGGTGGTCGTCACGGCTAATGCGCGTGTCGTCAGGCGCTAGAATTCCTAATTTGGTATAATATACAAACTAGACTAAGAAAATCCATTTATGGTAAGCTGGAATTGGTGACGACAGTTTCAATTGAAATGGATAAATACTCGGTTCACGTCGATATTCTTTTGTTTCTTCTATCATACTGAAAAAGTTAATCGCAAGCTATTTCCACAAGTTTATTGCTACAAATGAATTTCTTCCAATTCCTTGCCATCTTCATGGTCTTGCTTCCTATTGCTGTCAGTGCAATTGAGACCGAGACCACCGCCATTGCCACTGCTACCATGACCATGACCATGACCACAATCATCACTGCCACCTCTGCTACTGCTGCCAGCGCTCCTTTCACCACCACCAACGCATCAAGTATTCTCTCCAAAAACCGTTATTCAATCAAACTTGAATTTACCTCTAGACTACCGGACCTTTTCCACAATGTTCAAACTTTCCTCCATACCTCTAGTTCAAGACTTCTAAAGGCCCGCAATACGTTCCACAAAATCCTCATACTGACCGGAAGAGCCTTTAAGAGCGCTATGCGAGATGCTATCACTCTTCCTAACACCGGCCTACCAACTCGAGGACTATTCCCCCAGTATAAACTACCAGAGAATCCCCGTCCTGTCTACATCTACTCACCGCCAGTAATGCCCCAGGAAAATGTATGCCCAGTCTTTACACACCCACGCACCACGGAATCCTTCTACCTCATGGAGATTATCGTGAACTTGGGGTGTATAGTTATCTTCATCTTCGGCCGCTATGTCCTGAGCAAACTCCCTTCTCTCAAATCTGCACTATATCAATGGAAACAGAACAATGCTGCAGCCTTCACCCGCTCGCAATGTCATATCAAATATGGATCTAGAGCTTCTATTCAGACGGACATAAAAGAACCCGAAATACCAATCACTGTCTCCAGCTTGACCAATCTTCTTCCCAATACCGTCACTAGCCATACAAATTCCAGCGCAACATCAAGCCTTTCTGGATCCCAAATCACTGATAACGAGTCGGAAATTGAGACCACCAGCCACATGCAATCCAAAACTGATAAGGCGAATCCTATTGATATCCCCGCTGCTAATGAGAACCAAGATCCCAAATCCGAATTGAACACTCAGCTTGAACCTGCCCAAAATGAGCCTGATCTTGTTGAATCACCCGCTGCCGAGACCACCACCACTGCTACCACCACCACCACTGCCATTGACCAAAACGAACCTGAAATCGACACTCAATCCGAGATAGCTCAAACCGAATCTGACCCTACTGAGCTCTCCTCTACCGAATTTGTTACCCCGGAAACCGAAACCAGGATTAGCGCCCAAACTGAATCTGCTCCAATTGAAACCGAATCTGATCTTGCTGATCAGCCCTGCGCTACCGAGATTATTACCCAGGAAACCGAAATGAAAGTCAACGCCCAGACTGAATCCGCCCCAATTGAAACTGATCTTGATGAATCACCCTCTGCCGAGATCAATGCCGAGGATACCGAAACTGAAATTCCTCAAATTGAATCTGATCTTGATGAATCACCTGCTGCCGAGACCACTAGCACTGCTATTGACCACAAAGAACCTGAAATTGACTCTCAATCTGAGATCGCACAAAATGAATCCGATCTTGTTGAATCGCCTATTGCCCAGGAAGCCGAAACCAGACTTAGCGCCCAGTCTGAAGCTGCTCAAACTGAAACCGAATCTGCTGAAGATGCCATTGATCGCGACAGTGACATTTACAAACGATCTGATATTCAGGATGAACATCTTCAAGAACTCGACGCTCCAACTGCCTTGGCCCAGCCTACTGACTATAGCGACTCTACTTCTATTAGCGAGTCTATTAAGTCCATTACTAGTGGTTCCAGCTGCGATACCGCTGAATATACTGCCACATATAAAAGAGGAAAGAAGAATGGCTTAAAGAGACCCAAAGGATCACGCCGCGCTCGATTTGCCAATGGAGTTGAGAGTATATTCAAGAAAGCTAAGACGCGGGTCTCCAGATCTTCTAAACGTGCACCAGAGCTTCTTCTAACAGCAGTTCCCTCCAAAATCCCACTCGAAAGTACTCCTCATGAAGCACCTATCACTCCTCAACAAGAGGCTAATACCCCTCAACAAGAGCCTATCACCCCTCAACAGGAACCCATCGAAACCGAGAACAACGGATCTAGTTGTCCGCAGGCGGACACAGAATCTATATCCTCTACATATTCTTCTCATGAACCAACATCTTTCCGAGAAGCTCTAGAATTAAGGGTTGATAAGCTGGGGATGATCAATAAGGAACACTTCTGCAACAATATCAATCCTCCCGATCGAGAAATCCCTTGCTTTGTTAAACCAAAGCCCAACGCTACAGAGGAACAGAAAATAAAATACGTGCTCGATGCAGTGAAACCGCTTCATGATTTCCATATGGTGACTACATTTCTCATCCCACAACTCAGAAACATCGCTGAAGCAATGTTCCTAATTGACGAAGCTGAACACAAGTTCTTACGGCCCGAAGAGCGGAACGGACTCCAAATCCACCAGGACGTATTAGACTATGTCGAGGAATATAAGTCAGGGCCAGGCGGTGAAAATATGAGGCTTTTCTTCAGACTTAATAGGCATTACGAGGCATCACCTATTCAAGGAGTCGATCTCCGCCAAAACCCAGATTTACTTGACACCTTTGTAACCCGGGTTAGCGACTTTCTCGAACATCACGAAGCCCATCGAGTAATGGTTCTTTGCCAATCTCTTCGAATTGTCGACAACTATAACGGTCTTCTCGAGAAACATGGGCTTTACATTTAATAAAGGCCACACGCTAAGAAACCAAAACCCCCCAAAAAATAAAGGCCAAAAGCGCTCCAATTTACCAAGAGCAGAAAACAAAAACAAAAAAAAAAAAAAAAAAAAAAAAACAAAGCTAGCGAATTACACCAACCGCTGCTACTGCCAAACATATTCGTGGCATTCATCAATAACACTACTACCCTCAATTACATACGCTATCATACACTCAACAACATTCCTGATTTTCACTCTATTTCCAATGCTCTCTGCACTCCTAAATGGATATACTAATGCTTATTCCTCTTTCTTTTTCTCCGTCCCCATCAAGCCCGCTCCATTGTGCACGATCCGCTTGAGCATGAACTGCGTGTGCCCTAATCGACCATAGGTATTTATCATGCATGTGTGCTGACTCAGCGCACTATATCTCGAGGCACCTAAAGGGAAGAAGCACAGCCAAAAACGCAGGCGAGAAAGCCGGAACAAAAGAACTTGAACTTGATCCTATTTACACAACCAACAGTTGTTGCGGTGAAGAGCATCAGAGAACAACCGGACTGAAACAAATTGGACACCATGGCGAACATAAAACCAAGAAAAAGAGGACGTGCGCCTAATACAAATGAAACAAATAAAGTGAAAGAGGCCGCGGCTAGCCCGAGTCCTCGCAAAGTCCCTTCGGATCAGCCCGTGGGCGCTCTACGCAAGTATATTTCGCGATACGATCTTCACATAGACACGCCAATGACACTTGAGGGGTTTATGCTGCGCGGGAAAGTGGGCCAGCACTCGGAATCCGGAAAACAATCTCGAAGATCTGCGTACGGGGAAGCTTCAAGAGCCGTACAAGACCACCTCCGAGAGGGGGTCATCAAAGAAGGGGATGCAATTGCTGAGTTTTTATACGCGGTATCGAATCGCAAGTCAGAGTTCAAGCTCCAATTTGGTGATAACGGAAAGCATGCTTCTCAGCCCGGATCATCTCTGCAGAAGAAAGATGATGTAGAGAAGCCCGGTGGGGAATAATAAGCACGCATGCGCGAAGAAAAAAAGGGGATTCAAAGCGTGCAAATGAAACACATGTAATGCTTGTTTCAAATGCTGCTTTCGTTCCTCGTAATACATTGTCCATGAGTTGAAAATCACCCACCCAATGCCAACGCTTCTGCCCCTAATTGTACCACACCATAGCCATCTACGAACTAATGATATATTAACATATTATAATAAATACCTACAACAGAGTCTCTTCTTGTCCTCTCTGTGTTTCTAACCTTTTTGCTCACGCTCAAGTTTGGTTTTTGTGGCCTTTTTTCCTTCTATTCCTTCTCTGCAGTCCGATTTGTTCCCCCAGCCTTTCTGTTCTTCTCCCGCTTGGTCCACCTCCTTCCGTGCCTTGTAGACATCGATCACATTTGCTGGGTACGGAATGTGGGTAGGGGTGGATAGATGGGAGGCGACTTCATACCGTTACACCACTTCAGATCACCGGTAGTTAGCTGGGCTGCACACACAACTAAAACCCAATTAGTAGTTACAAGGTAAACACGCACGGCTTACCTTCTTATTCTCTCACTAACAAGTACTAACATCGGTTGAACACCAGCAGCAGTTGCTGTATTTACCAAGATTAAGAACCGAAAGTATATGCCTGACACATCAACAACCGTTTTCTTTGCTGGACTCGCAGTAGCGGTTCTAGCAGCCCGATATATCTTTGCTGGTCCGGGCCAGCCTAGTGGTTCCGACGGCCCAAGCAGAAGAACAGAGGGACCAAGAGAAGTGACGGAAGATATGATATCTGTGGTCAGCGTACTGGTTCCCCAGGTTGATCGCGAAACAATTCGCCGAGACCTGGAGCAAACCAGAAATGTCGAGCGTACAAGTGAAAGATTGCTAGAACAAACTAAAAAGAACAAAGGTTCTAGTTTATTAGATAAATACAATGTTGGAGAAGATACTGCCGCAACTAGCGAGAGTGCACAGAACTCGACTGACTGGATTGATGACCGGAACCAACGTGAGGAGCGGATCAAGCGTCAACGTCAGCAGATGGTACTGAAGGCCCGTCAACGGACTCTTGAGATGGAGCAGCGGAACCAGCAAAACCAGCAGCAGCAGGAGTAGAGGAAGAAGAAGAAGAAGATTGTGGATCATTAGGAGCCTCCGAAGGAGCACTAGAAGGAGCTGTTTTTGGTTTTTTGCGCACCATTAGTGTATTAATCACCGGTGCGGTTTGTGTAGTGTTTTGATTCATTAGTGCTGGTGCTTGTTCTGGAGCTGACACTGTTGGCGTTGGTCCAGATGCATGTGTAGATGTGGGTGCTGAAGTTTGCTGCTGCTGCTGTGGGTCCGGTCTATACAGTGTGCCCAATTCGTCCTTTTCGAACCTGAAGACTGAGCAAAACCCATCAATTGAAGTCAGGAGCAGCAAGCGTCCGTCCGGAGACCACGATAGGTCTGTAATGGTAGAATAGTGCAGATTCGACGCCATTCCTAGAGGCTGCACGCGCTCTGTGTCGTAAATAAAAACCCCGTTCAATGTAGCGATAGCATATATCATTCTGTACGGTAATTTTGCAACCCCATTAGAAGCCTCTGGATTTCGCAGCTCGAATAGCGTAGGGCAGAACCGAACCACCGAACTGGGTTTAGGAAGCGGTAGAATCGCCGCCGGCTGCTTTAAGTTGTTGCGAGTGTACACTAAAGCGCAGTTCTGAGTATTTGGTTGGGTGGTTGGTTGACTCTGTGAAGGTGTTTGCGTCTGGTTTTGTAAAGAATCCTGTGTTGGACTCTGCATAGGTCCCTGTATAGGTCCCTGTGTTGACTCGTTCTCTGCACCAGTTTGGTCTTGTGCCTGGGGTTGTGCTTCTGGTTGTGTTGACTCTTGGGATTGAGATTGCGACTGGTTGGATTGGTCGATTTGACAAGACGGGATAACTAGTAACGACCCATCCGGACTGAAACTAAGTCTCCTGAAGAAAGAAGAAAAAGATTCAGGATGAAACGAAGAGGTTCGTGACTGGTCGATCTCAGATTTGTCCAGTCTCGCAATCGGAGATCCGATGGTCATTTTCTTGTTTCCGTCATGTTTGAGAGGATAGATCAGAACACGCTGGTCACTGGACTGGGTCGCTAAAAACTCATCCTTTGGGTCCCATGAAACTCCCTGTACATAATGCCTATGATCCCGCAATGCTGATATACAACTACCGTCTATAGTATCCAGAATTGAAACCACCTTATCCATACTAGTTGCCGCTAGGTATCGTCCCGACGGTGACCACGCAAGGTCATATATCTCCCCGAAACTTGCAGTTCTGCATTTCCTCACTAATTTCCATGTTTCTAAATCCTCATAATCCGCACCAAATGGCTGATGCTCCGTAGCGGTTTCATTTATGGCCCAGAGACAAACAACTCCGTCGTCTCCAGCAGTCGCAAGAACCTGTCCTGACGGATCGAACTCCACTGTGTTCACCGCACGCTCATGTTTCGCCAAAGTAGAGTAGTACTCTACATGTGGACTTTCGGAAGGATCTGCACCAAGCCGAAGTCTCCATACTCGCGCATTGTTATCTCCGCCTGCAGTGATCAATCGAGTACTTCGATTCGGAGGAGTCGCGTTTTCCCTCGGCTGGAAACACGCGCTGTAGATTGGGGCACTGTCCTGATGCCAGTGTACAATAAGAGGTTTCACCGAAACCATTTAGTAATGCCACCAAACACTTGTTTGTTGTTTTCTTTTGGCTCTCTTGTTGACCTTTTTTTTTTTCTTCAACAACAGCTCTGAGAAGATCGATCTCTGCCATTAAGAACAACATACTTTGGCCCTAACCCACTAGCGCGTCCCAACGCGTTGGACATGACGCGCCTTAAATGGAACACCTACGTTAGCACCGTTAAATGTATATATATGCACTCAAAAACAGCCTATTATAATCAATGTAATTAAATTTATAGATATAAATGCTTTGCTGCATTCTAATTAAATGCATGCTGAGATCGATGTTATCTGATTAGATTCTTTTTTACTGGAAGAACTTCGAGTACGCAGCCTTCTGCTTCTGCTTACGCAGGTTGATCTGCTCCAGAACGGACTGTTCCTCCTTGGCAATTCCGGCATCCTGGACATAAGTAGAGGCCTCCTTCAGGTCAGCGAGCGCATCCTCAAGGTTCTTCTGGTGTTTCAAAGCCTGGGCACGACGGTAAAGAGCTTTGGCCTTGTCGGTAGGTTTGGCCAACGATCTGTGAAGAACAGCGCTGGCATCCTTGACTGCACCCGAGTAGTCACCCAATTGGTTACTCAAAAGAGCACAGTTCAAATAAAGACTAATCTTCAAGGTCTCGACCTCATTGTATAATGCGTGGCCCTGGTCAACGTCGTACTCATAGGCATATCGAAGTGCCTTGCGGTACTTGGCAAGTGCAACGGCTGTATTCTTGGCCTTGAGCTGAGCGGTACCAATATCCTTAAGCTTGCGAGCAATCTTAACGCCCCTGGAAAGGAGTTCCTGTTCCTCGTCCTTGACCTCTTCCAGAGTGAGCTCATCCTCGGGGTACTCAGCAACATTGTCGCCAGTGCCGTCCTCGTTAGCTGCGCCAGCAAGCTTTTGAAGATCAACATCGTCAGAGACTTCTCCGCAATCAGTGATGGTCACTGGTTCAGTAGGGGCATCGCCAGAATCAGTGGATGTGTTTTCAAGTCGCTTGACAAGGCCCTTGCCAAGAATCACCTCACCAAATACAACATGCTTCCCGTCCAAGTGAGGAGTAGGGACAGTGGTAATGAAGAACTGCGAGCCGTTGGTGTTAGGTCCACTGTTAGCCATACTCAACAGGTACGGCTTGTCATGCTTATGAGTGAATCCTTCGTCGTCGAACTTCTCTCCATAGATCGACTCACCACCAGTTCCCAAAGGCTGACCCTTCGAAGCACTAGTGAAATCACCACCCTGGATCATGAAGTTTTTAATGATTCTGTGGAATGTAGAGTTCTTGTAACTCAAAGGAAGGCCTAGCTTACCTTCACCTTTCTCTCCCGTGCACAGAGCTCTGAAGTTCTCGGCTGTGCGAGGAACATCCTCATATAACTTGAAGTAGATGCGACCAGCGCTCTCCTTTCCTATAGAAATATCAAAAAATGTACGCATGTTCCACTAATCGTTACTGACAAGTATACTGTTTACTCGATCCTAACTTTATCTCTATGTGTATATATACTTTTCAACTATAAGCATTTGCATCGTTGCGGATCGAGGTAAGGGCAACACCACAGGCTTCTAGAAATTTGTAGACGATGTTGATGGTATGATCTGAAGTTCTGAAATAGGCGCACACTAGACAACATTATGGTTCATTCTAGCTAGATGAATAGGACAAAAATTGGAGGGTGATATAAATTATTAGGTGCATTTTATTATTATAATATTAAATTAATAAAAAAATTAGTTAGAACGACCGTACTTCTCAACAAGACCACGCTCGTGTCTCAGCGTTTCAGCGCGGAACGCCAGTCTCGGTTTCGGAACGTTGGTCTTCTCAATGTTGACCTCCTTCTTATGCATGTCATAGCCCCAGTGGTTCTTGATCTCGTGCTCAAATCCGCTCTGCATAACAGAATAGAGCGCAAGCTCACGAGAGTCCACAGCAGTCAATTTGTAGATCTGAATCGCGATGCTGTACTCCTCGATCAACGGCTCTCTGGTGAAGGAGAACTGGAGGGGATCATCGCTACTCAAACTGACGTTCAAACCCTTGCGGAAGTAAGAAACAAACGGGTTCTTCTCGTAGGACAAAAACAGGGCGTTGTTAGAGATCGGCGACATTGCAATGCCAACTTGCTCAAGGTAGTAAAGGAACTGCATGAACGGAAGTTTACGAAGCAGAATGCCGTGGGAAATACCCTGCGAAGTAATGAATGCCGGGATCAAATGCTCAGGGTCACCAGCCTCACCACAGTGGGGACGAAGAACCAAAGTGTTGAATCCAAGTCGTGCTCGGAACTGGTTCAATGATGCCATGTTGGCGTACAAATAGTACAAGTAGTACGAGTACGGTGGGTTCTGCGGCACATCCCATTTAGAAGGCACAGGATATTTGGCATAGATTCTACGGTCGGCCTTTGACTCATCGTCAACAGAATCGAAACCAACAACACGCTGCAGGAGAACGTGAAGTTTAGGATCAACTGATGGGTTCTGAGTTACCTCGAACAGTGGCTTGAAAATATTGTCAATTACCTGGCCAAAGTTCTCAACAATACCAGACTTCTTGTAAATATCATAAAGTCGAGGGATTTGAATCAGCCAGCGGACATTGTCGCTCACCAGCCTATTATCCACCACCCAGGCAGCCAATTTAGACCACTCATTCTGGCTGCGGCCATAAATGGAGATTCGGTACTCGGCCATCTGATACTTACTCTGCTCTAAATCGCTGAACACTTCTCTAGTGACCTCAGCTAAATAACGGCCTTGAATAAAGTTATCAGTCTTTAGGAAAATCTCACGCAAACGCGATTCTCCAACCGGATTATACTTCAAGTTGAACTTATCAAATCTGTGGAATGCATCGGAATGAGCGTGCATATCCAATGTGTCAATGTTCAAATCGTAAGCAGTAAGGCCTAACGACTCAAACACCTTGGCCAGTGTCAAGAGTTTTCCATCACGATAAATGACAACTTCATGCGGAGACTTCTTCATTTTAGACTTGATGAAACGCAACAAGTGCTTTTGCGTCATACAAGCAGAGTGATGAACGTGAGTATCCACCTTACGAACGTTGTAGAAATCACGGTGAGGAATGCGCTTGGATCTAGCCAATTCATCGTCCTGGTTCAAAAGGAAGTAGAGATTCCAACGAGCTTCTAAGTATTGCAAACGTCTGAACGCAAACGATTTTGCCGGGCCATCGACACTGAGAGTAGTAGCACGATCTACTGCCTTGAAGTAGTCACGCAAAGACGGTATAGGAGCAAGCGGGGTTTCACGCTTTCCCGGAGCGAACACTTCATATACTCCGTCAGAATTGAGCTTGAAAGAATACCTGTTCTCATTGGGAATGTCAATGTCGTCCATGTTGAACTTGTAACCAACATTGTCCGGATTGATAGGGACTTTCGGCTTGATAAGGAAATGCTTGGTGACCGGATCATACTCTGGCTCCGGCGGAGGCGGGTAAATTTTCCAACCCGGCTGATTTTTAGGATTCTTGGTCTCGTCTTGCAAACTCAAGCTGATAAATTTACGGCGCATGTCAATGATTTCAGCAACAGAAGAATACATGGCTGCCAGTTCCTTGATCTCATCTGGGTCAGGAGAATCATCCATATCCAAAGTTGCACGTCGTTGCTTTTGTTCTCCAGATGTGCGGAACCCACAGGGGTGACTCAATGGGGGCAAGATCTGGCCCTGGTGGTGATCCTTCAAACTGGCAGGAATAGGCGGATCATCGGTCAAATCTCGGTAGGGAGAGAACTTTCGCTCTGCATTACGCGGACTAGACGGGTCTGCGGGCTCATCTCGACGTTGAGAACCTACAATGTCTAGAGCATGCATCTTGCCATGAAGATGTTCTTTTTGTCTTTCCTCAGTGTACGAGAAGTCGTGGGCACCTCCATTTTCGTCGCTGCTATCTTCCTCGAATACTGGATTGGTCATTGATGCTTTGTACACTGATGAAAACCTGGGTCTAAATAAAGCAGGAGACTTCCAAAAGATCAGATAACAAGCAGACAAAAACTTTTATGATCCTCAGGATCGATCGCGGTCAAGGGTTCGGAACAGATGAATGAGTATATGCAGGGTCAGATGAAGGAAGCAAAATAGTAATAATATCTTAAACACAATAGGCTAAAACGAGATTGAAATTTTAACTGGATTCAATAAAAGCTGTATACGATTTATATGAAGAGTAAAACCATACAAAAATTTGGGCGTCGTAGTGTTGAAGGCTAATAAACACTGTATTGTGTCTGGAATTTGATTACGGATCTTTCATGTATATTTATGTATAAATGAAAGTATAGCAGTCATGAGGAGAGTGGTCAATTTCACCAACCTTCACTATATTTACCGATTAATCGAATTATTCATACATGACTTCTACGATAACATCGCCGATCTGCTCTCTTTGAGATCTATACTGCAGTGGTAGCAATTGACCAGAATCCGGGTGTTGTCGTGCGACGGTAAGGATCTCACGCAGAGTGTTGGGCCACAGATTATGGCCCTCAAGTTCGGCAAGGTCCGCAGGGGTGCACCAGAATACCCGTTTAATATTTTGTTTTTCTCGTGTGCTCCACCTCGAGGTATCCAAGGCCTGAGAGCTATTCACAAATATAGCATAGTACCGCTCGTCCGCAAGCACAAAATTGCCCGAAGACATCATAAGTGGGGCTTGGCGCACGGCAATTACTATTTCCGGGATCTTGTCAGTGATTCCGGTTTCTTCGTGCAATTCGCGCAAAGCACATTCTTCAAACGATTCGCTGGGAAGGGCTTTGCCTCCAGGAATAGTATAGTAGCTTCCCTTGTCTGCTAATGCATCGTTGCCTTTACTATCGGCATGGGAGTACTCGAAAAGCAGTACTTTACCCTCTGGATCAATAACGAGCACACGAGCAGCCCTCCTCGGTTTCAGATCGCTTGCTCTGAGTTGAACTCGAGGCATTGAGCTGTATTTGCGACGGGACCCGATCCACGAGTCTCTGGATCTCAATTCCCTGACTGAGCCTCTAGTTGCACCAATACTAGCACCAAAGTTACTAGCACGGTTATTATTTCCCCGGAAAACTGTGTTCCTACCCCTTGTATTCGTAATACCAAGACCACTACTAAGATCACTAATGGTACTACTAATGACACTACTAATAGCACTACTAATAGCTGCAGTAGTAGCGGTATGATTGGTTCCGGTAAGGGTTGTCGACGTAGCAGCCTGTTGTTCGGGGCTAGGGCCATCCAACGTTCTTTTAAGTTCTTCATCCCTATCGGTGTTGTAGCCCAGATCAGCAGCTGCTCCTGTGACCCGCAACCCACATCCCGAACTACGCATACCTCTTCCTCTTGTACCGGTTGTGTAAGGAGTTGAATTGTACCATCTAACTTGACCGTTTTTGAAACTACCTATATTCAACATGGCCCCAGCACGTATTCTTGCACTTGAAAAAGACGCACTGGCCACTGAGCTTGGCAAACTAGTCATCGACGCACAGAACAAGGCGCTCGCTTCAAAAGGATGGTTCGATATTGGAATTTCCGGAGGTAGCCAAGCACCGACACTTGCTGCCAGCCTTTTGGGCAACAAAGAGGTTAAATGGACCCAATGGAGAGTCTGGCTCGTAGATGAGCGTATTGTTCCGCTGGATCACGAGGATTCCAACTGGTATTTGTTCCAGACCGAGATTCTCAACAAACTGCCTGCTGACTCTCAGCCCAAGGGATTCACTTTGAGTCCTGAGCTGCTGCCTAACTATGAGCAAGTTTCCGACAAGGAATTCGCCGCTGACTATCAGAAGAAGCTGATTGCGGAGCTTGGCACTGAGCCGAAGCTGGACCTCGCTCTATTGGGCATGGGTCCTGATGGTCACACGTGCTCTTTGTTCCCTGGACATTCATTGTTGAAGGAGGAGCAGTTACTTATTAGCAGTTTGGAAGACAGTCCGAAGCCGCCTAACAAGCGAATCACATTCACCAAGCCGTTGCTTTCAATGGTTGAACAGATTGTGTTTTTCGCGGCTGGTGCTGGTAAGAAGGATGCTGTCCACCGTATTTTCACAGACCACGACTCCTCCCTTCCATCGCGCCAAGTCATTGACGTCGCTAAGAACCAGGTTGTATTCTTGACTGATCCGGCTGCTTTGGGCCAGTAAAATGCTGGACCAGTAACTGCCCTTATTGCATGAATTACTCGATGCGTATATGATGTGTATGTATATATGTATACATTGATTCGCGTATATTTCTTTATGAATAAAATATCCTTCTAGAGCAGTTAATTCTAAAATCCATTCCCGTCACACGCTTAACCATTCTTGCTGAGATTGCCAGTGTTGCTGCAAAGTTAACGACCGATTGGGTGCGGACTCTATTCGACGACCACATGTGTTTCTATAAGAGTGAATACCGGATACGTCCAATCGATTCAATTAACTCTGAGCAGAGATAGATACGGTAGTCATATCAAACTATATTAATTCCGCATGATGCTAGACAGCACGTCAGCTTATTTTAACGCTTCTCTTTACAGATCGAAAATAACTATACTTGCTGCACTTCAGGGTAAGGTGTACATGTGCCTATGCACGTAGATCTGATTGAACCTATCGGGGGCGCGAAGCCCTCCAGTGGCTGAATCAAGCAGATAAAAACTAACAAATAACATCAAAGAGACGAAAAGGAAGCGTTCTTACTGAAACCTGGTTCTTCAGTATTTAGTGTTGCTCTAGTCATATTTTAGTGCCAACGACCGTCGTTGATTTGATTACATCTTTGTATATATACGATTTTATTATTGAGCTTTTTTTTTCTTTCTCTGATCTTTGTTTATCTTCTTTTAGTAGAGCGTCATAAATTGTATACGGTACGTTGACATTAACTATATGTGGTGAATGGAATATATTTCATATCAAACCTCTTACAAGTTCGAGTGACCAGCGGTAGTCGGCCAAGTGTACTTTTCGTCGGCCTTAGATCGTGAGTAGCCCTTGTTCTTAAGAAGCTCCTCAGCTCCAGCAGGGCCGCGGGAACCGTATGCGTACTTCTCGAGGTCAAACTCACCCTTGTCGATGCTGTCGAGAAGGGGAGTGAAGATCTGCCAAGCCTCGTCCAACTCATCATCACGGACGAAGTTCGAGTGGTCACCCTTAAGACAGTCAAGGATCAAGGACTCGTATGCCTGAGGAATAGTGACGTTAGAGAATCTGCGGCGGTAAGACAAGTCGAGGTCAGTGACAACTGCCTCGCTGGCAAGACCAGGGAACTTAGTGTTCATTTTAAGATAGATGGCCTCAGTGGGCTGGACGCGGAACACAAGCTCGTTGCGGGCAACGCCCTGGTTAGCGTGGCCAGGGACACCCTTGAACTGAAGTCGGATCTCGACCTTCGGCTCGTCAAGTGCCTTACCGGCCTTCAAGATGAACGGAACACCGTCCCAACGCTCGTTGTCAATGTAGAGAGCCATTGCTGCATATGTAGGGGTGTTTGTGTTCTTGTCCTTGATAGTATCATCTTCCTTGTATCCAGGCTTCTTCTTACCGTCGACCTCGGCGCCTTCGTACTGGCCGAGAACAATGTCCTCGTGCTTGACGGGTCTAACGCATCTAAGAACCTTGACCTTCTCGTCACGAGTGTCTTCAGGGCCATCAGAAACAGGACGGTCCATCGCAACAAGAGAAAGGACCTGGAGCAAGTGGTTCTGCATGACATCACGGATGATTCCAATGTCGTCGAAGTAGCCGCCACGACCCTCAGTGCCGAAGGGCTCCTTGAAAGTGATCTGGACATTGGAGATGTACTGGTTGCTCCAGCAGCCCATCATGAACATGTTCATGAAACGGACAATAGTGAGGTTCTTAACCATCTCCTTACCAAGATAGTGGTCTATACGGTAGATCTCGTCCTCGCTGAACAACGGGGCGAGCTGATCTTGAAGCTCTCTGCTGCTAGCCAAGTCGTGACCGAAAGGCTTCTCAATGATAACACGGATATGGCCCTCTTCCTTGGAAAGGTAGCACTCCTTCTTCAAGTGACGACCGACCTCAGCGAACTGAGATGGGGGAAGAGCAAGGTAGAACAATCTGTTCTTCTCGTCCATCTCCTTCTCAATGTCATTAAGAGCCTTGTTCAAATTGCTGAAACTCTCGTCCTCGTCATAGCTACCGCGGACGTACTGACAGAGGTCCAAGAACTCCTCCTTCTTGGCCTTGGTGGAGGGGCCAATTAGATCGAAGTGGGCGCTAACCTTTTCCCGGAACTTTTCAGGAGACATGTCACTACGCGCATAGCCAACGACCTTGGTTTGCTTCGGGAGCAAGCCCTGAGCGTACAAAGTGAACAAAGCAGGGAATGTCTTCTTGGAAGCAAGGTCACCACTGGCACCGAAAACGGTAACAGTGACGCTCTTCTCAAAGCTGAAGGTAGTATCCTTAGTGTCTTTACCAGCCATTACCTGATAATTTCAATTCAATACTTGTTAATAAGAGTTAGTTAACAAAGTGACTGCAAAAATACGCTTTGCTGAGGGCGAGGTCAGCAATATATAGCTTATCGCAGAGCCCAACCCTAACACCTCCTTGTTGAAACCTCTAAGGGCCCTGGTCCTACATTTACTGATGTCTGTGTGTAAGGCTTACGAAATCTCGCAGGCAACGGTCTTCTTCACTATGCCAACGGTTTGTTTTACCTCTTCTTCCCAACCGTCAGCTTTACCAATCTACCTAACCCGTGCCATAATCCCTCTTCCTTCCTCGTTCTAATCCCCTTCCCCGCCACCCACCGTTGCTCTAAGCCGTTGGGAATGTGTAACCACGGCTGAGACGCAATGTGCAGCAACGATCTTAGAAATCCACCGCCGGGGTTAGTATTTCCACATGTACAATTATTAAACAACAGCTACATATTTGTCTCGTCCACACCCCCAAGCATAATTGATTATACAATACAAATAAATAAAACCTAGCATGGCTTTCTTCGAAGAAGAGCAACCGTACCCCACAACCGGATAAATTAATTACCAAGCTAGGCAACCTGTGCTTCGGTTCCAAAGCGAGATGCAGGTGGGTACTCCCCCCCCAAAGCACATTCACATCACATATATATATAAAAATATTTATATGCACAGCAAGCCCTATTTATATACTTCATGAAGGGGTTGCTATACACCGGCCCATCAACGAAAGCCATTGATGATAGAGCATAAATAGATGGCACAAAAGTCGGGCAACGAGTGATCAATGGTCAATGATGCGGGCGGATGATAATTTAAATAACTTTATTATAACAAATGGTTTCTTGTTTGGATAGGGTGAATCCATTCTGGATATGTTTCTCTATCTATAATTACTTCTAAGCTTAAAAAAGCATATCTGTGCTTCATTATGCGTATATCATGAGGATTCTTGGATGACATTTAAATTCTTTACTATATTTGGTGAAAATATTCCTCTGTGTTAATACGGTCTCAGTTGGTACTGTTTGCTGGATTTGGTACTAAGGCGAGTAGACATTGACCTTTGACTGTTTATTTAACAAGCCAACGTCCATCAGGATGCCTTTTATGCGACCCCCAATAGAGTCTGCTTTAGCATTGTTATTTGTTCTGTTTTGCTTGCTAGACCAGAAGATCGGGTTACCGCCGTAAGTCCAAAGAACGCCACAATTCTGCGGGTCTGAACCATACGGAGCCCCGGCTGGTTGGATGTACCCCTCAAGTTTTGGGATCTTGCTTTTATTGAACACCATACAACTATTCTGATGCTGAGCCAGATAACACAGGCATTCCACCATCAAGTCCCAATGGATCCTGAGAGGATTGTTTGAGAATCTGCTTAGCTCAGTTGCTGCAAAAGCTATTTGCGGCATGTAATAAGCTGCTAAGTGTAATAAGCTTCCCATGACAGACCGATATGTGCGCACGTCAGTTTCTTCCAAAGGTTCTGATACTTGTTTACCGCGTCCTTTTTTAGAACTTGCTTGAAGAAGAAGTTCAGGTACCTTTTCTAACAACTCCAAATTGATCGGCTCAGTAAAAGTTTTCTCAGCAACTAAAGGCTCGTAAATATCCCGGAATTTGTCCAAAAATTTCTTGAGGTTCGTACGTGCGTCAAGAGTGAACCCGTTTTCTGTTCTGCTATATCGGAGTGAGAGAAACGAGTAATAATCTGCTAATTCCGTTAAATCAAGAACTTTACTCAAGTCATTTTTTACTTGATCTCTCCTGTGGAAACCATAATAAGCATGGTACCTCCATACAGAGCAAGGAGAGACTTTGCGTTCTCTTTTACACGGAAAAAGAGTGTAAAAGAGGCCCCGTGCATGTCGCGACTGAATGAAACCGATGCTCAGCTTTTTCGGTTACGAATTTGTTCCAGATCCCTTTTTGTCCTTCCATAGCCTTATTGAGCTTGCACACTCTAGAGGTTTCATCATTAAGACCTTCTGGTTGCTTCATGTATACTGGTTCCGAAAGGGGAACATGCATGAACGGGTGCAGAAAGTCATACTGTTTTACACACCAACGGTGCTGAGTGGCAACAGCGAACATCAGGCGGACGGTATCAATCGAGACAAAATTTTTGGCACCGTCGCCCTTATTTGATGCTTTCCGGAAATCACGCACTATCAAATAGGGGTTCTCAATATTTCCATCAATAACATCAAATTCCCATTTGCAATCCAAAACCTTAGCTCTTTTAGGTTTCTCAACTAGAGTCCACGCGTCATTCATTTGAGCGTGAACAGCATAGTCATTGATTGCAAACGATCAACCAACCATATTATGCGCTTGCTGGAAAGTTTTCGGTATAGTTCTAGTCATATAGGGCTCTAAATCAGTAGACCAAAGGTCCAAATAGAAGTGATCATCCACAAAAGGTATATCGCCTGTGTGTATTACAGGGACGTCCGCCGGCTTAGGACTACTTCGTTGCGAAGCGGTATGTGATTTCGAAGGCACAGGTCTTAAGGGGCACGACACGCCAACATCGGTTTCTTTTCCATCCAGAGAATCAAATACTTCAATAACCATTTCTTTCTTAAGGTTGGACTTCAAGCGGCTAGCTGAGGTGGAGCTGGAGTTTCGCTTTTTCTCCGATGTGGAGACACTACAATTCTTCATGACTTTATTATTCATGAACCACATATAGGCATCTGTATGCGTTTGGAAATGCATTGAATCCTATCTTATTCTTTCTCTAATACTCTCGAGATAAGGAAGAAAGTGTTTGGTGTGCCCAACCCACAATAAAGAGGTAACGAATTCAACGCAAGTATTGCTAGCAGGCGTTAACCCCAAACAGAATTTGACAGCACCGGCGATTCTTGCTACAAACGCATTGATAGGCTCCTTCGGCCCTCTTACGGGAAACTGGGCATTGTCACTCGAGGTGGCTTCAAAAAGATAAGCGGATGGAACGAGCTGCTTCAGCTTCTCGTAAGTCTCGTTCAAATACTGATCTTTACGATTGCAAACCGATTTTCGAATTTCCTTCGGCTGTGCATGTAGAACAACATCATGCAGTATCAAGGAGACATCAATGGCGGTTTTTATGCCTTTGTCGGTTCGAACTCCAATTATCATCTTGTCCAGTTCTTGCCTAGAGTAGCTCAAGGAGCCAGTTCACTTCTAAGCCTAGCAATCTTAGCTCCAATTGCCACAAGTAATCTGACAGATCCGCTACTGTGGAGCAAGGAGGAATAGTCGCTACTAAAGTGCATAAAGATTGGTGGACCTTAGAAAAATTGTCCGTAGGTTTCATTATTAAACGAGGCGAGTGAGCAATTCCAACAGTAGAAATTTGTTGACTACTGTGGTCTTAAAAACAAGTACTTAAATAAGATTCCGGTCTAGTAAAGTGGAAGATTCAGGCTGAGATCTAATCGATTAACAAACCAATAGACAAGTGAATCACAGTGCCTTCTTATGTACTTTCGAGTAGAATGAGCGGCTAACGTCGGGTTTATACCCCGATCTTAAATATTTTATAGGGTGGGAATGACTAACGGTACCTATTACTATCTCGTACACAATAATAACCCCTTGGTTTAACCAGTTATGCAAGATGAAACATACATTGATAATGCAAAGTTGATGGAGGTGGGAGTCCCGAGTAGGGGCCTGCGATACGTGAAACAGCAAAATAAGGAAAACAAAGAGTTAGACCAATTTGAATTCTCATGCTGCACCAAGCGTTGGCCTATGCGAAAATTGAGAATATCACCCGTAATATTCAGCGACACTTTGTACGGATATTATTGATTATTATAACAATAGAGAATACGATCCAAAGTAAAAATAAAGTAAAGATACACCAGAAAGGACCTGTGTACGAGTATATCTGAAAAGGAGCTCGGAAAAAGAATCATAGATCGATATATTAATATTTGAGACATTTCAACCTGCGTTTAAATAAAATATCTCGGAGTGTTGTCATTTCAGACTTCCAAGCTCGATCACCATAAAAAGCCACTTCAGCAGTATTTCATAACTTCTTTTGATGCGTCTTTAGTTTAAATGATAATATACAAATAATTTACCACGCTTAGACAGGTGTCTATCAACAATGCGGAGTTGTGATACTTTCCCGGAGTAGGGTAGGGTCAGAGGTAACATGCATATTGCATGGCCCTAATCAACGTCTTTCCCGCCCATTATTACCCTTTATGTACCAGCCTGACATTTAACTGTGACAGGGTTATAATTTTCAGCTGCTATAGAAATATACTTACAAACGTTGCTCCAGAGTTGATCTATCACTAGCACATATGTAAGTATCTACGAGCTACATTGCACTAATCGCTCTATTTGCGGCTTGGCTTCCTATGTGTCTGAGAAGAGTTCCGCCAGATAGAACGAAAGGAACGATCGGTGATGACTCATCCACCAATAATTTCCCGAACTACATGATACTGGTAACCCCAACTTTCTGAAAGCTACTACTGCTACTGCTACTGCTTACCACGGCTGCTTACCCAATATCTTGCTACCCGTTACAGCTTAGAATCCTACGAGACTTCATTCGTAGTATTGTTGTTGGTAGTGAGAGCAGCAGTCCTGGCTTGAAGAACATAAATTATTTTCAACACATATGTTCAGATTGGGAGTGAAAAACTCATGGGTTGCATTCGCCAAGGCAAAGTTCGGCAACTTCCGTAACTTTGCAACCCACCGAGAACTACGTCCAAGGTTCGGTTCGCCACGAGGATCGTCTAATGGCTGGTGGGCGCATTATAAGGTCCCTATAGCATGCGCCGCAGGTGTTGTTGCGTTTGATTATTTCGTGTTGCCGCGATTGATGAATTTGTCTGTTATGGCGCCTCTAAGAAGAAATCCGCAGATCGTAGTGTGGTCTATAATTGGTTTGAATGCCGCTGGGTTCCTTGCATGGCAAGCGCCAGGACAATTGAGTAGGTTCATGGCCAGATACGGACTGTTACAGAAACAGCCGGCATTTTTTAATGGTGCTCAAATGATTGGTTCGGCGTTCAGCCACCAGAATTTCTGGCACTTTGCCATCAATATGTTTGTTCTCTACCAGTTCGGTGGACCAATTGCTAATTGGATGGGGTCTAGCATGTTTTTGCAATGCTATCTAGACAGTTGTGTTCTCAGTTCGTTAGGAAGCATGCTGATACCGGCCTTGCTGGGTAGAGCCTCTATTCTACCGTCGTTGGGTGCTTCTGGTGCAGTTTTCTCGTGTGTTGGTGTGTTCTCGTATTTGATTCCGAATGCCAAACTTGCTCTGTGGTTCATTCCTTTGCCTATTGGTGCCTGGTACGTCTTTTTGCTAGCCTTGGGCTACAACGGGTTTGCTATGGTTGCTAGACGCGGAGCCTTGTTCTCCAATGCCGGTATTGACTATGCAGGACACGTTGCCGGCTCCCTGTGTGGTATTTTCTATGGATGGTATACGCAGAAGAAGATCAATGAGCGACGACGGCGGGTCCGGAGAAGCGTTGGATTCTTCTGAAATGAACAAAAACAGAAGGAAACAAACTAACTTTACAGATCATATGCACATACATATACTATATACTTTTCTAGAAGCACCGGAATTATTGTTGGTTGATATTAAGATGCTTCTAAATGCTTGAATTTTTGGAGCACAGACGTGCTAGCTTAGTGCTGCTGCTGGCCATGCAATCCGTCCTTCACAACATAATAGTCACTCTCTTTCTCAGATGCAATATCCACAGGGTTCCATTTGCCGACCTCAGGTGCAGTCTCTGTATCCTCCAAAGCATTGCCAAGGTCAGGAACCGTAACAGTATCAACAAGTCGAGCCACTGGCTCAACAGACGTAGTATCAACATCTCGAAGAACCTCAACAAACTTCAACTGATTAAGGAATGCCTCCATCATCTGGGGAGTAGGCTTTTCAAGACTAGCTAATTGTGAGATGCGCACAACATCCTGCTCAGTTGGGGGGTTTCTCAGAGGAGCAGCGTGTTCAACAAGGTCATTAACGGTCCATGTAGGCCGGGATAGGAGACTGCGCAGCTCAGATCGGGCAATAACACGGGCAGAAGTTTTCATCATGCTAAGACAAAGTGGAAATATTCAATTAATAAATAAGGTTTTGGCCAGCCAATTCCGATATTATTCCAACCCGGTTCCTGGAAAATTGTATGCCTAGCCAGTATTAGTTTTCAAACTATTTTTCAGCTTTTTACTTTTTGTTCTATTTTTTTTTCCAGATGATCCGATCCGCCTTATTGGATGACTAACCACCAACGGTCGCTTGTAGTAAGCCACCTGTACTTGAAACCGCTACTCATCTGTCACGTTGGCCAACATCACACAGACCGTTGATTCTAGTATAGGCTACTAGAACATATAAAAAAAGAGCCACTTCGTCCAATGAAACTTATTGGTGCCTTACTATTCTGCGCGGTTCCGTGTGCCGCGCAATTTGGCGGAATTTTTGAGCAGTTCTTCGGTGGTTCTCAGCAACATCAACAACAACAAGGAACTCAAGAGAGCCCGAAAGTCAACAATTTAGTGGAAAATACATACCTCGACATAGAATGCCCAGGATATTTATGTGAGGATACATTGAAATGCGTAGATACGCCCCAGGACTGTCCGTGTTTGTTCCCAGACTCGCAATTGAAGTGCGAATTCCCTGGAAAGAAAGGTTACGTGTGTATTTCTCAACCGTCGAACGAAGATGGCCCCGACTGCAAGTATGTAGTTGATGCAATTGAAGGGAAGATATAGACGCCGGCACCTCTATACGCCGGCACCTCTATTAAAAGAGAAGCAACGTAAGAAGAAAACAGGAACACAGAAAAAGCAACAACTGCATATAGCTAACTATTCATTATAATAATAACAAGCCACTAATCACTATCATGAGAACGATTATAAGTGTAATTATATATACATATACATATTATTATGGGGGTTTCAAGCTCGTTTAAATCCCTCTGATCTGGATATCTAGAGCTTCTAAGAATCGGGGAAGATCCTCACGAGATACCTCAATGATTGATGAGTCGAATGCGTCTACTCTGATTCGAGCATTGATTTCCACTGCAGTTTCCTGAAACAACCTTCCGAAAAAGTTATTTTGCACACCTGAATTAATGATCTCGTCTTCATTTTGGTCCCTGCTGCGGTGTCCTGCGATTCCGAAAACTAAATATACGTTACGCTGCTCATTGAGCACCGCTAAAACAAGAGGGATGTTAGACGTGTGGATTTCGGCGCAGCCCTCAGATATCCATATTGCCAGTCTTTGTAGCGACAAGGGGTTCAAAAACACCTCGATATCAGGCGCTTCTTGTACAATGACCATTCTAAAGGAATGCAAATCCTTCGGCAAGTTCTTATCGAATATGAAGTTTGCAGTGGCCACTACCGAGCGCTGTAAAGCCTTCGCTTGCTCGGCGCCTAAACGCAATCGATCGTAGCTGTCCACTGCGTCCCAGGCAGTCCAGAAGTTGCGGACCCACGACTCGGACACAGCAAGGTCTTCGCCGGTTTGCGACCCGTCGTCTATTATACTTCCATTATGGGCAGCTCCCGCGCTCAGCCCACTGCTCATACCCGCCTGTTCAATTATAGGGCCTCGTTGAGACTTGCCTGTTTCTAAAAATGCCGCGATGCTTTCAACACAGTCTCCTGCGCTCATAGTTCCCTTAAGTCCGAATTGACGCACTACTCCGTCTCTTGTGATACCCTCGATTCCGTAGTAGCCGCTGATGCTGTCTAATTTTGATTTGAGTTCTCGTTTCATGCTTGGTTTTGTGTGAATCCACGTCTCTTTTGCATCCTGCAGCGTTATCCCCACTCTGGCCAGCATCTTATGGAGCTTCTTACGCCCATCCTCTCGCCATAAGAACAGCTTTGCTGACACGTAGGATGAATGCACCATACTCTCGTACAAACTCCATTGACGCAACAAGAACAAAGAGTAGTCTGGCTCCGCGCTGAACCGAATGCTTCTAGTGCTTGCCGCACTGCCCTCATGATTATTGTTCTCTGTTTGGTTCAACCTTCGCATCTCATCCTGCAAACTTGGAAGAAGCAACCGGTAAAGTTGAGGATGCTGTGCTTCAATTGACGTGGCCCCAATGATCGTGAGCCACAGCATACGCGAGGATGTCTCTCCAATGAGCGTAAGCAACGTGTAGACAGCTACTGCACTTGTGGAAGTAATATGAGAGCCCTGTTGGTAATATTCTTCAAGCATTTGAGTTTTCTGCGTGGCTTGAGTTCTCCTGCGCTTTCCTGAAGGTTCCTTGGCTGCATCTTCTATTTGTTCATCATCTTCCTGTGTGTTTTCTGCTTCTGAGTCCGAATCGATAACCTTGTGCCTTCTTTTGTCTCCACTTTCTTCATTATCAGTATCATTATCAGTGTCGTGAATCCCACCATCGTCGCGATCGTCATCGGAACCAATCACCTCCTTATTATTATTATCATCATTATTATTGTTGTTATCACCATTTTCATGCTCATCTTCATATGCGTTGGTCTCTGGATCCGGTTGACTGGCTAGGAACATGTATGCTTCCTTATAAGGCTCAAGTTGATCGGCCGAACCATCATCATAGCAATAGATGAAATCGTTTCCGTAGAGGTTATTCAAGTTCCAAGGTCTATTGCGATCAAACACATGGATTTTAGGGCGTGGCTTTGACACTGCCTCTTCGCCATTTTCGTTGTTTTCATCTTCTAGCTGGAAGAATTCCTCCAAGTCGATATTCGATCCGCAGCCAACGAGAAAAACGTTTCGAATTGATGGGTCGAGGCGACTGAACCCGCGTTTTAAACTCTCGTATCCAACCACAGGCTCTGTTTTATAGAGAATAAGATGCTTTTTTAGCAGCGAGCCAAGCATCATGGCAGCTGCGAACGCGTCTACGTCCATACATGACACAAATATAACCAGTCTATACGTAGAATGGGACATAGACTCTTGTTTTATCCGTCGCCATGCTTGTTGGTAGCCTTCCAGCGGCACCAACATCCGGATAGTTCTATATTATTTTTTCTTTCTGGAGAAAAGAAAAAAAAAAATATAACCGAAATTAAACGCGTCTGATGAACGCGAGTGGATATGTATATTAGGTTACTAATTTGGGAAAGTTCATATTAAGCAGTAGTAATGCTGGGTAATCAGGCAAGTGCGTTCAGGCAGAAAAAAAGAGCACAAATTAAGCAGAAGAAATGCACCAGAAATAAAGAAAGGAGACCAGCATTTATTTAGCTAGAAGGAAAGAACTCATAGAGGAATCTACGGATCAGTTTTACTATTATGTGTCCTTTATAAATCTATATATACATACATCGCATTACATTAAGTTAAGCCAGGTTATAATACACTAAAAACAGTCGCTAATCGAACATCCACTCTTCGCTTTCAAACTCATTTGCAGTTCTCAAATTCTGTGCAATCACTCGTTCATGCAGCTCGTCAATTTCAGCCTGAGGCAGGTGCCGGGGTATGGAACCGAGATCTTCATTCTCAGCAGGCCTGACTGCAGGTAAAAGCTCATGGATCGGGTTCTCTAAAGGCACAATAAAACTAGCGTCCGCAGATCGCGCAGCAGGAAGCTCAATGTTTATTTCAGAATCGGTTCCTACAATTGAATCATTATTTCGCAGCACACTTCCTCCCGAAGTAACTCTTCGGCGAACGTTTCTTCCGGAATTGATATGACCGGGCTTGTGCACCGAAGGCGAAACGTCCCCCGTGCGTTGTCTTCGACGTGGCAGCCACTGCGGAAGTCCGCCAAGCCAAGAGGACATGTCTGGCTAAGCCTAGCTTCGTCGTAATGATATATTTACAGGGTTCTTCTATTTTGTTGATCTCCGGTAAAGGGCTGGGTTGTGGGAAGCAATAGAGAGTAGGCACTGCTCGAGTGCATTTGCATGTGTGGATATTGTGGGGCCGTCGTAGAAAGCTGGCTTATATCGACTTGCTCGAATCATAGAACAAGCTCATGGATCAAAGTGGAATTGAGAGCCAGCAAGGAATAAACGGACAATAGAAAACTCTCAGGGCCGGGCATTGAGTGAACTAGTTTGACAAAACCCAAAAGTAGAAGTAAATCTAAATCATATTAATAAATAAAATTAAAACTGTATATGGACCAAAGCGAGTCTTAGTTTACTGAGATATTAATTGAGATATTAATTAAGACATGCACCCCCACCGCGCCTCCTCCCCCAATCGTCGCAACAACCTATTCCCTCCATACCATGGTATGTGGGGTATGGGGGTGGAGGAGGGCCATGCGGGAGGGATAAAATTTCAAGACCGCTCGATCTCAGCATAGAGCAAATAAACACCGTCTGTAGAAAGAAGAAAAAAGTTAGTAGAGCTCAATTAAAACAAAATTCGTGTCCAGCAACGGGTTCGATTTTTTATTTTAGAGAAATAATTAGGCCATCCAACGGAAGTCGTTGGATATTTTTTGTTGTTTCGTTTTTCCCGCCTTTAATGCGTACTTACCTGTAGAAATGGCCCTATACGAATGGGAGTCGTTATCAGGACCCTCGATACGGATCAGCGTGGGTAAGCCACTACCCAGCTGCTGAGACGATGACGAGATCGCGAAAGCAGTAGCAGCAGTTGATCTTGGGTCCTCGACGTTCCGGGAAAACAAAACCTCCTTACTTTCTATCTGCACAATTAGCGTGGCCACTGCCCGCTCGTTATTGCCTAGCGCAAAGTGGCCCAGCAGCCTTGCCTCTTGATCGATTGCTGGGTCCTCAGATGTGCCGGGCATTTGTTATGGTGATGTATGGTCACGATACATGCCGACATGTGCCATGCTCCGTTGTTAGCTCGTCGTGATTGTCAGTATTCGTTACATAATCGTTTCTTCCGAGATGCCCTACCCTCAATTAAGCTTGCATATATATACAACTCAAAGGATATAGGGAAATATATTAATTCGGGTAATCGCACCAGGTCTTCTCAACAAGCCAATTTCTATTTACCTCTCTCTTGTTACTACAAAAGAAACAGTATCTGTCGAGCTCAACCCTTCAACGGTATCTTAACACCCGAATCTTATCACCAAACACCGTTCTCAATTGATATTCTTTCTTACCCCCACATACACAACAAACATCCACATTCATAAAATGTCTGCTGCTCCATTTCACTTTCGCCGCTCTAACCGATTGATGATGTTCTACGTCGTCGCCAGCACAACTTTGCCGTTTCTGCTTCCCGCTCGCTCGTCGCTGAAAACTGGCAGATTGCAAGACTTCTATCTTAGCGAAAGGGCATCCAGCTGAGCTGAGCTGAGCTGAGCTGAACACGCTTGCCCATTTATTTAGCCAGAGGCTTATTAGCGCCGAGGCATACACAGCCGCATCCGATGCGGGCTCACGAATTCTCATGATTGTTAACGACGGTTGCCTCAAAGGCAGCTCTTTCTTGATTTACGATTTTTTACTTCTATATAATATCGGTTTCGATGCCGCCTTTGTTATGGGCTCAAACCACATATCCATATATCATTTACTATGCTTTTATACCACGATTTCATTCACGCCTGCAGGCACCAAACCAATTTCTATACTTTAATATATAGAGTGCAGATCGAAGCTCACACTACTATTATACGCGTGTATGTTTTGCCCTCCCCACCCCTGCCGTATAAATATCAAAATAGCACATATGCATAATTCTTATATTGATGTACCTATCCTGCCTTATCTGTGTTTGGGCTCCGACTTTCTCCGAGACTCATGCATAATTTCTCGAAACACATGTCATCCAATGCGGAATAATTTTAATTAGGCTAAAGAGCCTTTGAAAAACCGCTTTCCCGATCCGGTTTCCTTTCCTCCTCCCTTTATAAGAACAGGCAATTTAATGCAGGCCGAGAAAAAGTCTAAACAACACACGTGACAGGCGCGTAAAAACGCGTATTTTCACTTTATTCCACTTTTCTCCCCCTGATTATCTAATTAAATTAGCAGATCCACTTTAGACCCAATACGGATAACAAACCAAACCCGTATACACACCCATCTACAGACACACACATACATACACAGACACCAAATTCTCTATAATACAATAAAGAAAGGAGGTGGAGCCAATAATAATAAACAACAGTTTGGCTGCCTTTAACCCGACCAAAGTACGAACACCTTCCTTTACTGCTTCTTTGTATAATAATGTCGTTGCCAACTGTCGTGGTTAACGTAAACTATGAACGCCAGAAGGAGATTATTAGAAACTTCTTCCAGGAGTACACAGACTCGAACGATTCAGGGCCCGATGCCATGGTCGACGACGCCCGACCAAAATATGCCGACTTACTACAGCAGGTTGCAAATAGAGAAATTGAGACTCTCACTGTCGACTTAAACGACCTGTTCAACTACGAACAAGATAAGAAAACAAGCGGTGGAAAGCTTGTGAGTGATTGTATCATGGACAACACGGCCCACTATCTGGAGCTTGTGAGTGATGTCATTGATACTCTGCTCCCGGAGCCTACCACAAATTTTTCGTATCGGGATGAGGTTCTTGAAGTCATTTTGCACCACCGAGTCCAGCGAAACCAAACCATTCGTGAAGAGATGCAGCAAGAATCATCTTCTTCGCAGTTCCCTGCCTCATCGCAAACAGCTGGTGGCCGCGACGATCCAATGGGAACTTCTGATGAGATGTTCCCCCCTGAACTCACTCGAAGATACACTTTGTATTTCAAGCCGCTGCTTCCCGAGGTGCGACACCCCTCAGAGCCCAAGAAGAAGGCTCTCGCTGTCCGTGAAGTGAAAAGTACCCATCTCGGTAAGCTCATTACTATCCGAGGTGTGACTACTCGTGTTTCTGAAGTAAAGCCCGCGGTTGTAGTCACCGCATATACCTGTGACACCTGTGGTAATGAAGTTTTCCAAGAAGTCAAGTCGCGCCAGTTCATGCCTTTAGTGGAATGCCCTAGTAAGGAATGTGTCGCCAACAATTCTAAAGGCCAGCTTTTCCCGTCTACCCGTGCATCAAAGTTCTTAGCCTTCCAAGAAGTCAGACTCCAAGAACTTGCTGACCAGGTCCCTGTGGGTCACATCCCGAGATCTCTAATTCTGCACCTTAAGGGCCCTCTTGTGAGATCTGTTAAGCCTGGTGACTCTGTAGACATTTCTGGTGTTTTCATGCCAAGGCCGTATAGCGGTTTCCGTGCCATGCGTGCTGGTTTGCTCACTGACACGTTCCTTGACGTCCAATATGTACACTCGCTCAAGCAGCAGTATGAACAGCAGCTCGAGGAAATGATGGCTTCTCCTATGCTTCAATCCCAAATCAAAGACCTCCGTGCCAGTGGAAACGTGTACGATCGACTTGCATCATCCATCGCTCCGGAGATTTACGGCCACCTCGACGTCAAGAAAGCCTTACTTCTAATGCTTATCGGCGGTGTAAACAAGGAGGTTAACGATGGTATGAAAATCCGTGGCAATATCAATCTCTGTTTGATGGGTGACCCCGGTGTAGCCAAATCCCAGCTTTTGAAGTTCATTGTTAAGATTGCTCCAAGAGGTGTATACACTACGGGTCGAGGTTCGTCAGGAGTTGGTTTAACTGCTGCTGTTATGCGCGACCCCGTTACCGACGAGACAATTTTGGAAGGTGGTGCACTAGTTCTTGCAGATAATGGTATTTGCTGTATTGATGAGTTCGACAAAATGGACGAGTCCGACAGAACCGCTATCCATGAAGTAATGGAGCAGCAGACCATCTCCATTGCTAAGGCAGGCATGTCTACAACTTTGAATGCTCGTGCCTCGATTCTGGCCGCTGCTAACCCCGTGTACGGCCGGTACAACCCACGATTGAGTCCTGTAGAAAACATTAATCTTCCGGCCGCGTTGCTGTCGCGTTTCGACCTCTTGTTCCTGATGTTGGATAAACCATCTGCAGAGACAGACAAGATGCTTGCCGAGCACGTTGCGTACGTCCATCGTCACAACCATGCTCCAAGCGTAGAAGACGCTGTTTCCCCGGATATCATCAGACACTATATCGCCGAGGCCCGTTCATACCGTCCTGTGATCTCAAGGGAGGTTGCCGACTTCTTGTCCAGCTCCTACGTTCAAATGAGACAACGACACAAGCGGGAGATCGACTCCGGTAAACAGTTCGGATACACCACACCGCGTGCCCTGCTTGGTATTATGCGAATGGCCCAAGCACTCGCGCGATTGCGGTTTTCAAACGCGGTGTCTCAAGAAGACGTCGATGAAGCATTACGTCTCACAGAGGTATCTAAACAGTCACTACAAACCGACGTTGTATATGGAAACCGAGAGTCTGTGGTGTCTAAGGTTTACCAGATCATTGTTGACATTTTTGCTGTGTTTGGCACGAACTCTGTCCCAATGCGTGAAGTCAGGGAGCGTGTCGCTCACAAGGGCTTTACCTTGGACGAGCTCAACCATACTTTGAAGCAATACATAGACATGGGACTGCTACTTCACACGAATGACGATGAACTAGAAAAGGTGTAAAGTAACAACACACTGACGAACAGACGTAGAGTGCATGGAAATATGCAAGACTAGTGTAGAGTAGAGTATAGTATAGTAGTGTTAATTTAATTTAATTTATTTTGTTTTAGCTAATTTAGAATATCAATGGGGAAAAAGATGGGGGATCGTTGTGCAAGAACCTGCTGAGCTCAGGAAATAACTTAATATGCGGCCTTCTCATGAATCAAGATCAAAAACAATGATCCAAGACAAAGTCAAATAACAATAAAAAAAAGAATGCGGAGAACGCCTGCGAAATAAACAGAGAAAGAAGAAAATAGCAAGGCGCCGTACTAATAGAATCAATAAAGGATGATGAAAAAAAAAGGGGCAAATAGAATAGGAAGACAATAACAAAACGAACAAATTTCTAGAACAAAGAGTAATAAAAAAAAGAAACAAAGAATAATGATAATAAAAAACAAATGATCAAAAGGAGAAAAAGCTAGAAATAAAATGCTGCTCTAGTAAACAAAGCATAACATATAGATTGAACTAGCCAGTAAAAGCTAGCCAGCTAGCAAGTTAGCCTTGAGTCGTTGTTTGTTGTTAATGTTGTCGCTTGTTGATGTAATGTAGAAATAAAAGAAACTACTCTTTGAATCTTCTATCAAAGTTCGATGATTTCGTCCAGTTTGTTTGTCTTCAGCCTATGATCACTCTCTGCTATTCCAGTAAAGCTCTCTCTCTCTCTCTCTTTCTCTCTCTCTTCTCCAAACTCCACGGTATTCACCTTAAAGAATCAAGCACGACTTACCTGAGCTAGTGCTCTTACTCTTCTTTTCCAAAGCCGCACGAGTAGCCACCTCAAATACATCGCGGACGCCCTGGCCAGTACGGGCAGAGCACTCTACATAGCCACGGGCACCGATCTTAGAGGCGACCTCGCGACCCTCCTCAGTAGAGACAGGGCTCTGGGAAGTACGGCTGAGCATCTCGATGGTGGCAGGGTCCTGTCGGAGATCAACCTTGCAACCAACTAGAATGATAGGGACACCACGGCAGTAGTGTAAAGTCTCCGCATACCACTTCTCCTTGACGTTCTCAAGAGAGTCCGGAGAGTCGACAGAGAAACAAACAAGCAATACGTTGGTGTCCGGGTACGAAAGAGGGCGCAGACGGTCGAAATCCTCCTGACCAGCGGTATCCCAGAGCGAGAGGGCCACACGGCGACCATCGACCATCACATAAGACATGTAGTTCTCAAACACTGTGGGAACGTATTCCGTCGGGAACGCGTCACCAGCAAAAACCACAAGAAGTGAGGTCTTACCTGTGCTTCCGTCACCAACGATTACGAGTTTCTTACGGATAGCTTTGTCGGACATGCGTGCGTTGGTTTTGTTGTTGTGGGAAAGAAAAGTGGGTTTTCACGCTCTTGTCTGGATTAGAATGATATCCGGCAAAATCGCCGCCCTACTCTCAACCCCCTTTCCCCCTTCCCATATCTTAGCGTACTAAGCAGGCGTGGTGTCACGCTCCCCTCCCTCCATGGTCCTAAACTAAGCAGCGTCTAAGCCAAACTTTAGTAAGCCCCTTTTTCTCTCTCGTTGCGCCTTTTATTGGTAACGACACAAGCCTTTAGCTGTGGGATGTACGCGGTTCCCGATCCCGTACTGCCCTCGTCGTTCCCCTATACCACCCCACACCAACCACACCCTTTTCACTTCCCCTTTCCTGGATCCATGTCCCCATAGTTTTAGATGTGTATCCAAATTTAGTAACCAAATATTTAGCTGTGTTTTGTTTTTGTGTTTTGTTGTTGTTATGGCAGTGGCGAGTACATGACGCACCCTGCATGCTAGGATGCATACCACTAAATAAATGTACTGGAGATCTCTAGAATAATTATTATAACAGGAAACATAGATTAAAAATGCCGAAAATAATTGCAATTTGCTTTTTATGGCATTGCTTCTGCAATATATTGTATTATAAGTGTACATCGGGAAGGAAGGAGGGAGGATCATGATGTATGTGTTCCGATTTAGCAATAGCAACAGGACATGAGAACCCAAACCAAGCAAAACACGAAACCAACAAATCTTTCGTTTATATAGATTATAACTCTCCACTAACAAACCATCGGTAAGTTAATTTAAAAGAAAAAGAAAAAAATTACGAATATAGAGAATTCTAGCATGGCTGTTGCAAGCACTATGCACGAGATCTCCAGTATACTTATGATTGGCTCGGAAGTGTTCCAGGTCGTAATGCAATGTTCCATAATCGAAGCGTGCACATAGGTTTTTTATTTATATGTTTTATAAATTGTTAAATTAATATAAGCTGATGCTCGTCTGCTGTAAGTATCCATTTTCCGGGGTAGCGTGCGGGTGTAAGAAGGAGTAGTAGTGTTGTGAGCACGTGAGAAGAGGAGAGGAAGCAACATGAGAGTGGATATGATATCTGTTCCGAAACAAATCGTTGAGATAAAATGGAGATAATAATTTGAATTGCGTCAATTAAACTAGTTCGCATAAAGTTTAGTGTGTTTATGTTGATTGCGTCGTTTCAAAGCCGGTTGATTGCGATATGGCTTACCCAGCTGCATCATTTCCAATGGCTGATTTTCGGATGTGCACGATGATGCCACACACCGCTGACCGAAAACCTACTTCTATTCCCCGCATATATTTCACTTAGGCACTGTCAGTGAAGTTTAAAGAAGAAAATAATTACATGAGCAAAAGCGGCAATCACATCCTGCGAACCCCGCTTTAAGATTGGTACATAGCCTTCGTTTCGCTAGGGTAAGCGACATTCTTAAAGAGTTCAGCAGTCGCTTGTTTCCACAAACTAGTGCGCATGCGCAACGCTTTTATTCCCTTTCCACCAAAACGTGTTGTGAGACTCCGTAATAAAATATATAGAACCCGCAATTCAAATTATATTGAGCCCGGACATATATTATCCGTCAAATAATTGCATTTATATATTTTAATTAGCCTTATATGTGTTTTAGCTATTTGGTTTCAGCAATGCACAAAATAATATTCCAATAGTGGCATTTTCTATATTTCTCCATGCTGATACATCTGGTGCTGGGGGCCTTCGTGGTTCATCGTCGGAACTCACCAAACGTGGCTTTACCCGCGAACTCATAACCGTTATAATAGACGCACTTGTAGACGCATGCTCCGTACATTACCCGTACCCATATTGCTGTTTCCATGATCGGCTGGAACCACCAGCATCTGACAGATACAAGGGGATAGCAGACCCCATGTCCACTAAGCGGTACTGAGTCGCATGACACCGCACAATCCAGTTCCTAGCAATCCCTGTACTTTCTTTTCTTCATGAGCTGATTCTCAGTGAAATTCCCCAAACTCACGTTTTCTTGCTTGACTTGTTCTGGGGCAGGGTTGGGGGTTGCTCTGCATAGCCGGTGTTCCCAGCCGGTGTATATATATATAGCACCCTCATCCATTTCAAAACGCCCGTAAATTAACTTAATTGCATTCTGTGTTCTAACATTTCCTCTTTTAGCATGAGCTCGTCGGCATATCATACCGCCTCGAGTGATATTCTCGAAGAGAGGGTAGATTCTTCTACGCTTTTAGGTCAACGATTGACCAATTGGCGTCATGCAGTCTCCCTTGCTTTAGACTACGCAGAGAATCAATTGGCTTCTCAATCATCTATAACTTCTTATTTGAGTAAGCAACGTAAATTCGTTAACACCACTCCGAATTTCAGTGGGTCTGCGATCCATGGCGGCTCAGAAGCTAAGTCTAGCGGTCTCGGTACTGCACCTACCGAGGGCCACTCCACTTCTGTTGCTTCTCACTCCCCTGGCGCTTCTAACTCCGGTAGTTCTGGTGGAATTGACAAGGCCTTCGCTTCCCTGGCTCAGCAGACTGACGTGTTGATCCAAGAGAGCGAATCAGTCGCCCAAAGCATTAAGTCTACTGTCATTCCTTCCCTTGAACTGCTCCAAAGTGACCTTGACAAGCACCAGAAGACTCTGAAGACTCAGGGTCAGAAGACTCTCAAAGAAATTGAAAAACAAAGAGAGTTGACTACAAAGCACCTCGAGCACCTTGGACGAACCGTTTCCACTTCTGGTTCAGCCAATCAGAAGCCTGATCCTAAGAATGACCCGTATGCTATCCATCGTAAGGTTCGCAGTGTTGCTGCTGAACAAATCTGGCGCGAGAATCAGTTTTCTGAAAGCAATTTGAATGTCCAGCATAACTTCGGCTCCTTGGAGCAACATGTTATTGAGGTCTTACAGCATTCTCTAGCTCAACTTGATGAACTTTCCCAGCGATACCTGAAAGCTGCAAGCTCATCATCTACTTCAATTAGCCATGGGTTTGCTGCTGTTGTCCCGAAGAATGAGTGGAACCACTTCCTCACTTCTAACCGTGATCAATTGGTGCCTGAGGCTGGTTACCAGCGTGACCCGTCTAAAGTCACATTCTCCAATTCTAGCCACGAATCTACCAGACCGCTCATGGAAGGTATTCTTCACCGTAAGGGAACAGTTCTTAAGAACCAGAAGCCTGGTTATTACGTATTGACCCCAACCGGTTTCTTGCATGAGTACAAGAGTGCTGATTATGTTGACGACCCCCATCCGGAGATCAGTCTCTACATTCCAGAATCCGAGCTAGGTGGTCTCCCTCAGCGTGGTGCTGGTGACTTCTCTTTCAAGATTTCGTCTCGCGATGCAAACAAGGTGATTTCTACTCGCCACAAGTACACATTTACTGCAACTAACTACGAAGAATTATACGCTTGGTACCAGGCACTTAGTCGTGTAGCAGGCGTTTCTGGTGTTGAGAACCTTGAGGGCGACGACGATAGTGGCGAGGTTCCAGCCACGGAGGAGACCCTTCCTGCCGGCGCACTTGCTGGAGGTGCTGCTGCTGGAGGTGTTGGTGGTACTGCTGCTGGCGGTGCTGCGACCGGCCCTGCTGCAAATCGTGGATTCCCACAGGAGAAGACCAGTGCTGGCGGTCCTACTACCGGAGGCCCAACTACCGGAGGCCCCACTACTGGAGGCCCTACTCATGGAGGTCCTACGACTGGTAGTACTGCTGCTGGTGGTGCTGCTGGTGGTGCTGCTGCGACCGGCCTTGCCACAAGTCGTGGAGCCCCGCAGGAGAATACCAAGACTGCCGCTGGGACTACTGCTTTGCCAACTTCTACACACAAGACTCAAGACACCACTGGTGCTCAAGGCGCTACTAGCCAGTTCACCACACCTAACCTAGGCACCGATGCTTCTGAATTCAGCACACCGAACAATGGATCCGGTGGATTCGTTATTCCATCTCAGTATAACGCGAAGTCTGGTTTGGGAACTACAGGTGGTGCGACAGGTGGTTCCGCTGCTGGTCATTCCACAAGTAGTCCCCATGATCATACCTTTGCTGGTTTCGATTCTAAGTCTACTTCAGATCCCTTACACCAATCAACCCAGCAGCAATCTAGTCCTCAATACAGTAGCTCCGGCTATTCTGGTCATAATGCCTCTTCCGGTTTAGGCAATGAAGCAGCTGCTGGGCTGGCAGGCGCCGGTCTAGGATCTGCTGGCGCCGCTGCCTCTGGACTGGGTGCGCATCACGGACAGTCAAAGAACATCGATTCTGCTCTCGACTCCTCTCAGAATAGAGCTACACATGTGTACAGCACTCTAGCTGATGATGCACCACGTTCGTCAACCTACCCGGACTCTGTTTCCAAGCAGGTTGCCGGTCTCGGAATCGACAAGCCATCGCAGGACCCATCATCCCATACTCACCATACTGATGCCCATCAACCCAATGCCAATTATACAAGATCTGACAATTTGGGTACTTCGCACGGCACGCATCATGGAGGCTCTCATACGCAAGGTAAAGGCGTTGAAAGCCCAAGCAGTGCTCGAGGAACAGGTGCAACAGGTGCAACAGGTGCCACTGGTGCCAGCTTAGCTGGCGCTGGCCTGGGATCTGGTGCTGCTAGTTCTACAGCTGGGTATAGTTCCCCTGATTCTCGCGGAATCAATGATTCTAAGGACTCTCCATCAACGAATATTAAGCCAGCAACAAGCGTACCACACTACCAGATCTCTCCATCCAAACAATCTACACTTAAGTCTGACCAAGTCGATGGTCTTGGGTCTGGCGGTAGTTTCGGTGCTATTCCCGTAAACCGCACCGCGGAGACGAGCGCTGACAAGACTCGTGGTCATGATGCTGAGATTGGTATCCTAAATGATGATGGAAATTATGATTGGAAGCATCACGACCTGAACCACCAAGGACATCGCCATGATACTTCAAAGGGACTGCATGATCACGAACAACACCACCACGGTGACCACAGCAAGTATGGTGGTAACGAACCCTCCGGTTTCGCCGGCGGTTACTCTAGCAGTGCTCCGCCTACTGCTAATCCGCCCACAACTACCGGTTCCACTGGTCCTACTACTGCCGGTGCGACTGCTGCTGGTGCTACTGCTGCTGGTGCTACAACCGCGGGTGCCACAACACACAAAGACCACCATAAATCAGCAGCTGGAGGCTATGGTAGCACCTCTCCTTCCGCCAATACTAACACAGGTTCAAGTGGGTTAAATAACACTACAGGATACTCCCCCAACACCTCTAGTTCTACCAATAACTACGGTGATGTTAAGGCAAAGGATATTCCTTATAGCCATGTGCCTGAACAAGGTGTTAGCCAGATTGCCGCTGGAACCAATAACCCACTATTGGGATCTGAAACTAAGTATGCTGCCCCTCAAGGTCCAACAGAAGGTACATACCACTCTGTTGTGGCTCCTAGCACCCAAGACCACGGTGCTCATGCACCAGGTGGCCACACAGCTGCTGCTTACAGTTCTGGTGGTTATCCGACTGGAACTCAGTCAACTGGAGCTAACGCGTCCGGTGGATCTGGTATCCACTCATCTGATGCTTACAAGTCCACCACTGACCGTGGGGCAGGACTAAGTGATATTGGCAGCAAGGGTACTACTGCGCCTGGTGGCTTCAACTTTGACGATAGTCTCAAAGGTCATGGTCACAGCTCGTCAATTGATAGATATGCTCACGACACCAAATCCAGGTTAGATCCTTCAAGTTCCCTGTATCCCGATCAGGAGGCTAAGTCAGGCACAACGGGATACGTAGGACACACTGGAGCTGGTCATACTGGAGCTGGACACGCCAGTACTGGTGCTGCTGGTACTGACCACCCTAGTACTGGACAGACTGGAACTGGTTACACTGGCTCCGGTCACACTGGAACGGACTACTCCAGTAGTGGTCAAACAAGAACTGGTCACACTGGTACTGGTCATACTGGTACTGGTCACACCGGTACTAGTCATACTGGTACTGCTGCTGGTGCTGGTGCCGGTGCTCTTGGCGGCGCTGGTGTTGGCGCTGGGTCTTATAATGCTTATGAAGGATATGAGGACGCACGATCTGATCCCTTGTCTTCTCAACAGGGTAACTACAGTAATGCACCCCACTCTGGTTCTGGTGCTGGTGCTGGTGCCGGCCATACCTCTGGAAACTATGGCTCAGGTACTCAAACCTACGGGTCGGATAGTCAAAGACCCTATGATCACACGAACAAGGCCGCAGGTAATACCGGTGCCGGTACCGGTGCTGGTGTAGCTACTGGAGCGGGTGCTGGAGGTCTTGCTGGTGCAGGACTAGGCGCAGGTACAGGCCACGGCTCTACAGCTGGCACTAATGCTCATGGTGGCAGCAGCGACAAGCAGTATCGTGATTTCTCGCCGAATTCTCACAAGTCTCCACTCTCTCAGAACGCAGGCAGCTACTCCAACAAGGACTATTCATCTATCGGACCTAGTGGTGCTGGTGGTGCTACAGGTGCTACTGGCGGTGCTACTGGCGGTGCTACAGGTGGTGCTACAGGTGGTGCTACAGGTGGTGCTACAGGTGGTGCCGCAGGTGATTCGTATGGCCCTGGTGCTGATGCGGGTCAAGCTCAGAGCCAGAGCGGCAGTGGTCAGGGTGGTAACAATACTCTAGGTACAATTGCTGGTGGAGCTACTGCTATTGGTGGTATTGCTGGTGCGGCAGGTGTAACTGGTGCCCAGTACATTGGACAGGCTGGTAGCACACTCCAACAGGCAGCCGACAAAGGCTTTGGAGGTGCTATGAAGTCTAACGTTCCAGGTCACGGAGAGTATAGTCAAGCAAAGCAGGCATCTTCTGGTGATGCTTCGGGTGCAGCGAAGCAAGAAGTACCGGGTGCCCATGAGACTCAACAGCTAGATAGTTCTTCTAAAGCCCACAAAGGCGGAAGTGCTGGTTCCAAAGCTGAGACTAAGACGGCTGAGGATGCTGAGAAGGACCCCAACAAGAAGTCCGGACTTAAGAAGATTGCTAGTGTGTTCAAGTCTTCCTCGTAAGGCTGTACTGTGTGTTGTATGAATACTGTGAAGCGCGCGATGACATTGTGTAGCATTGATATGCTCTACGCATAAGTCGAAGCAGCTTTATTAGACGCCGAAATGCTTTCGTTTATTGTTATTGTTATTTTGTTTTTTTTTTTTCTATTATTCAATTTTTCTATACATATGTTCCATTATTATTTTCCGCTTTACTATTCTCACCAAATCAACTGCCCCACACATGTCAGCTGGAACACGGATGTGTATTTAAGTAAGTAGCCAATAACAATTTTGAAACGTAATTTTTCAAACTAGTGAGTTCGTTAATCTTTTTTTTGGAATTTTTATGTACTATGTATATGTGTAAGGTTGTATGAAAAAACCATTCGTACGAGGAAAGCACGCGCATAATGCAATTAAAAACTCACTCAACCTAATAGTGGAGTGAAATAAAGAAAGTCAAAATATTAATTTCACATGCCGAGACGATCCATATTGATCATTTTTTGGACTTCTTTTCCTGCTTTCTTTTACGCCACTTCTCAATGCCGTCGTGGAAAACTTGTAGATTGAGTCCCGAGGTGACTTCCACAAAAGTGACACCAAGCTTGCGCTCAACATCTCTGTTTCTATTCTCGTCGTCAAAAAAAAGCATATCATCGTATGGTACAAGAGTGTGCAGATGCAATTCTTGGAAGTGCCGTATCTTTGAGCCGGTTCCCCAAGCAGTGAATGCAAAAAAGGTACTGCTTGGTTCATTATCAATTTTCAGCATGGATAAAATACTTTGAGCTAATCTTGGCTGATCTGTTCGCGAAGCAGCACATAACTGCATGTCAGGATGGTTCTTGATCTCCATGAATACCTCGGGGACCTGAGGATAAAAGCCGAACTGGTCACCATGCTTGTCCAGAACCTTGTCGCCTTGCATGTTCGGGCGCAAAGGGGGCGTCAGATGAGTATCACACCAGAATGGCCATAATGTATAGTCCAGATCAAAGACAATGAGCTTAGGAACAGGCAGATCCGGGGATAACTTGGAAGTGTTGGACGGAGGCATCTAATTAGACCGAGAGGTTGCTAGAATGGGACCTTTTGGTGAAAAATAAAACAGATATGAGTGGATTCCTCGATTTTTGGTCCAACTTCGAAACACTGAGCGAATGAGGTGAAAATCCTCCGGAAGACTTTTATATACACTCGCTCTCTGCTTTAAAAAATATCGCTCACTCTACAAGGTGTAAGCAACAAGATATAAAGGCGTTCGATTACCAAATGTATCTGTCATCTAAAATATGTAAAGATGCATAGAACCCTGCATAACACGTGAGTTTGACAGCTATTTCATGCAGGTGCCAACAGGTAGAATCGACCTTCGGAGGCTCATTTATCAGCCGATGAAAAGTTCTCAAATAGAGTGTATAAGCCGCACGCGAGTTGTGTTCTACCAGTGATAGCAAATTCGGTTTACCGGCTTCTTGTTCTTTAGCGGTCTTTCTTTGCGTAGGTAATCCAGACACGGAGCCGCAGCCAGATCGTAAGAATAGTTTCTAAACAAGAGACTTCGTATTATTTCGATGTAAGGTATCTGCATAAAGTGCCACTCATTGCGGTGGGACCTATTGGAATAATATTATTTAATTTTATTTAATTTAAAACCTCCCATTAGCCTCATATTCCAATGCAGTACCATCAAGAGACATATCGATAGAGTATTATTGGGTTTTGACCTATGGATGTAGGTTGCTTTTTTTTCTTAATTTTTTCTTCCCGGTTTTCCCCGTTTCGACACTGCATATGCGCGATTTTTGAAACCCTGCAAGTTATTAAGATAGTGCGGATCACATTACCTAAGAAAACCTGCCTAACAGCAAACGACACGCGTCGAATCAATAACCACCGGAACTCGACGGATTAGTGGAGGCATACGGGAGCTTGGAACCGCAAGGTAAAAACGAGATAATTTGCTTCGAGAATTTAGGGGAAGGTTAGTGTTAGAGCTTTCCCGAGTTTCCTCGAGATGTAACACCGACATTCTATAAGATCGACAGGGATGAGCGAATAATCTCTACATGAGCCCTAGTTCATATGCGTTGGATTGAACCATGCGGCATTATTAGATGTGTGCGGACTATTATTTAGGAAGTATGAGGTGGGGAAAAATATGCATATGACAGTCGCAGCCGTCCGTCTGGGAATTGTGCAGAACCCCGTTTCCTCGTGCGGCTTTGACTGGTTGGGCGTGATAAGGTGGAAAACAGGTAGGGGTAACTAAATATCCACAGGAAAACGCCTCGGCTAAAAAGAGCCGAAAAAACAGTATTTTGTGATGGCTATAGAATTATGAAGAAATTGAAATATTTTTTTAAAAAAATAATAATAAAAAACATTGTTAAAATAATAAGTTACAGATCTAAAATAAACTACTAAATAGTACACATACTAAAATGTTATAGACTTAAAGAGGGGTGTGGGGGAAAAAACCCATTGATCATGATCGAGGGGACAGTTCTTGTTCCTCAAAAACCAGATCCGTCCATGAACGGTGCTGGCCGGTGGTGTTGGCAACGCATTCTCTCAATGCCTTCATCCAGACATCGCGAGCCTCTACTGTGTCAGCATAAAAGCTGATGGCCTCACCATCCTCAAACGTAATTTGGAAACTTCGATCTTCATAAATACACCACAAATCATCACTCAGCGTATCCTTCACAGAAATCGCTTTGTCCAAATGGATTAATGCTCTCCGCTTTTTAGTGGCTTCGTGATGACCTGTGAGCTCTGTATTATTCAAAGTGAAATATCTTCGGCGCCACATGCTTCCGCAGTCTCCACCCTGTTGTGTCAAAAATCCTTCGCAATAGTAGCTGCGCTTCTGTTTGGCGGTCTCCAATGCTTTTTGGCACTCTTGCATGCTCATAGGAATTTGCTCGCTGCCATAAAGCTTCGGAACATACATCATAGTGACTTGGAGTTCACAAACAGGCTTCGGAACACCATTTGCTGCCTTGTCCCATTCATTGTAAAGTGGCACTGCGAAGGATCGAGCTTTGCCATATATGTCCTTTTCGTAGTGTGACTCGAAAACATACCCACGGCAGTACTCGCCCCTTGGACCAGTAATATCTCTCCAAACATCGGCGCGTCGGTTGAATTCCTTGAGATTTCTCTCATGCTGTATGCGAACCCTCTCATTCTCTTCCTCCTCTTTCTGAATTCTGCGTTGCTTCTCCTCTAGCTCGCGTTCTTGGAAGCGTTCATGCTGCTTCTTTCTTGGAGACCTTAGTAGCAGGTTCTTCATGTTCTTGATCGGCGAGTTAGAAGTCGTAGAAGAGGATCCAGAAGATCCAGCGCTACTTGTTGACTTCTGAGCAGTATGTTTGTATGTAGTGTGTGGAGCAGTTGGTCTGGGGGGTGGCTTCACAGCATCCATTGATACCCCGATAGTAAGGACGAGCTCTAGATCCTTGGCAACAGTGAGTTCAAACTCTTGGCCAATCTTGGCACTTAGAGAACCGCCAAAGCCAGGAGCTGGTAATGGGGAAGGTTCCGTTGTGACTGTTTGCAGCCCGTTGTCTAAACTCAATGTGAATTTAGGATTCCGTGGTGTCTCTATGGGCAATCCTCTCATGTTAGCAAACCTATTGATTTGCAAAAACAGCCTTCCTCTATCGTTCTCGGATACGGGATCAGTCTCTTCAATTGATGGCGGCATGTCTACTTTCCTCTTGGTAGCAAGTTCGCTCTCGGGGGCCACTGAAGGGATGTTTTCTTTCAATTCTTCGATGTCGGAGAATGAAGAGGCTAGAGTGGAAACACTTGGGGAAGTATTTGCGGCGAGTTCCTTATTGCGCTGTGCTGAGAAGAAAGGATTAAGCTCCGCCGGGGTTTGGTTCCAGAACGGATGATCCCTCTGGTGAGGGTGCTTCTTTTGGAAGTCCGCTGAGTAGGGCTCTACAGAAGAGCTCTTAGAGGTAGTACCAGATGCAATCTGTCCCTCACTTAGCTCGTCATCCGATTGACCGAAGGAATCTTCTGGCAAGTCGTTCTCGAGCCAAGGAGAATCCGGAGAGAATGCAATCATCTTCAAAACATCGTCAGGGAGTCCCTCAGCACGCTTGACGTCGTCTTCGTAGTCTCCAGAGTCATTCAGGAACCCTGTATCAGTTTCAGTCAATTGCTTGCGAATAGACTTAAGTCTTTGGATGAGCAAAGGGTTGTCACTTGGTCCGCTGCTAGTCTTCATATCAGCAAAACCAGCAGGATACGAGTCCGAATGCGGCATCGGTCGAGCACTGATAGTCGGCTTGCGAGCAAGCACCCCTCCCAAATCCGCTTTCAATTCAGCACTGAAATCTGTATCGAACTCTTTACCAAAATCCAAGTTAACTCCTCCAAATGAAGAACCCTTAGCAGCACGCGATGGTACTGTAGTGGAGGTAGCCTTAGGTCCAGTAGCAGTGGTTGTAGTAGTCCTAGTAGAATTAGGAACAGGTGCAGGAATAGTAGTAGGAGCAGGAGCAGCTTCCGAAACAGTAGTAGCAGGTACTGGAGCAGGTGCTGAAGGAGCACGAGTGTTGGCTGTATGCACGGATTGATCGTTTCCTCCGGAGATACCTAAATTGGTCATTTGTCCGTCAAGATTGAGATCATCCTCAAGTTCGTCAGTTGGAATGGAGTCGTCAAGACTCGAATCATAGTATGCAGCTTTAGCTTTCATGCCTTGCAAAATGCTGGAATCGTCTTGAGCATCAATAGAAACAGCAGTAGCATGACGTGGGGTCTTACCAATGACAATGTCTGCACCGTCGAGCGAGTGAATTCCTAATGGGTTGTGCCGAAGCATGAAACCGTCTTCAGCGTTTCCCATATGTCTGTGCGTAGAGTGCGTACGTCCTATGCGTTTGCTGTGCGTCCAAGATTATTGATGAGGAAAATGTCTTAGATTCATTTCGCATCTGCCGTGACCCGATGCTGGGGTTTGCCTAGTCTTTTTTGTTTACTGACTTCCTCTTTGGGACATGGGGTCTTTATTAGTAATCGGGATAAATGAATACAAATTAACCTTATCCATAGTTATATGCGCGCCGTTACATACGTGCCATTACATACGTGCGTGCGCCATGCTAAACTAGTTGGTAGAACATCATGTGTAAATAATATTGATCGATCCCACCACCCTTCGACTTTCCGCTCAATTTCCATGTAAATCGATCCTTTTTTTGAAGCACACAATATATAAAGATTCAATTATAACTATATTCACTAAAGAAAGATGAGCATGGGGTGGGAACCAAATACAAACACTCATAAACCATGGGATCCTTGTCCGATCAGGTCCTGCCATAGATCCATCAGTGAGAAAATATTTTTATACGTAAACAACAGATCCATTTCTATGCTTGCTCAGTCAAGGCACACACACACACACATTCAGAACTCGGGCGGTTTCCTTGCCTTCTGGTGAAATTACCTAACCCGCAGCACTACATAAAATTAGTGTAATAACGCTGGTTAAAGAAAGTCAGGCCAGCTAATTCGGGAATTGGACCTGCCCAGGAAGGTCACAGGGAACCACACACACACACACAACCCAGAACACACACACACAAAAACACGCTTTCTCTCAAGCAACTGAAAGGAAAACAGTGAGGTGTGAGGGAAGTTAATAGTTGCAAAATAAAGAAAAGGAAGGGAAACCGAAAAGAAATTTAGGCGTCACTTCCAGTTTTAATTAAAAGCAAAGATTGACAAAACTCACTTAGCTGGTTGTGTGAACTTGTATATACACGCATCCACCGACCAACCACACCGACCAGCAAGACAATACTCACATACGCATCCATACCCAAGCAACACAGGCATCCAACCTGGTAGTTAAGACATTAGACGGAAAATTCATTACATTAAATGTCCGTCGCCAATTTCTCGCGTTGGGCTAACAGTTCTTCACTCTCTAAAAAGCCTGAGAACCACCGCCATAATGGTTCTCAGAGTTCCTTGGTGTCTTCCACGTCAGAACTCTCGCTGAACGAAGACGGAGACTATATTTCTAGTGGCGATTTTGGAACACTTATTATCGTGGTTATGAAGGCCAAGAACCTGTACAACCGCCGTGCTATTTCCAAGCAGAACCCCTACTGCTCCGTTCGAGTAGCTAAACACAGCGACCGTACGAAGGCAATCACACGCGGAGGACAGGCACCCCTTTGGGACCATGAGACTCGGTTTAAACTCAATCTAGACGACGACAACAAGCAACTGAAACTGTGTGTTTTCGATCAGAACGGCAGCAATACCGAAATCATTGGTGATGCCTTGATCCCCTTGAAACCGGCTTTTGACGCACCTCCGCATGTTGGTTACGACGATTGGTTCCCGATCCATTTTAATAGAAGGTACGTCGGCGAGGTTTACTTGGAGATGACATTCTACCCTCGACGTAAGAGCTCGCAAAGAAGCTCTCGCCGATCTAGTGCTATGGCTTACTCTTCTGGAACAAACTCGCGCACGAACAGTATCTATGGATTGCCGAATATGTCGAACACATCCGTCCACTCGCATCACCATCTGCCGACAGTTCCTCAGGCACCCCATGTCCCTTCGATTCCAGCGTTGCATTCGAACGCACCTTCAATGGTCAAGCATAGTGAATCCATGCCGATTCTGAAAGAAGACATTTTCCAAGAGCCGGTCTCGCGCACACCAAGCCCACCTGCTTCAGCGAACCGCCGGTCCACCAGGCCGCTACCTAGACTGCCGCACGAGCAACAAGAGTTGAACAGACAAGACTCTTTGTCTCCACCTAGAGGAACAACTGCTCAGGAAGATATCCAGAAACAGATAAACGATGGTTACGAAGCGTCTCTTTTAGAAAGACTAAAACCCTCTGCATCTCAACCGTTCTCCTAACGGTTAAGCTTCTTCACACTAAAATGTACATGTCGTTGATGGCATGTGCCCCACCATCACCACCACAACTCAAAAGAAACAAAAGATACGTAAGAAACGATTCATAGCCTCTTTTTTTCTTTATCACTACTTTACTTTTTGTTATTATTATTAAAATAAATAAGAAAGATAATGCTATACACACGCATTGTAAAACAGAATCCTCAGTTGAATATGATTAGTACGCTGCCTCGCCATCTCCATCGTCTGCGTCTCCATCATCATCATCTCCGTCGTCGAAGTACTTCTCGGCATTGTAGTCGTCATCGTCCAATTCCTCGAACTCGTCTTCGACATCCTCACCGTTCTCGTCATTCTCATTTTCGTCATCATTCGCGTTCTCATCCTTCAGCTTATCTGGGCCATCACCTGTCTTCTCATCGTCATCCATAGTCGCGAGCCTTTCGACTCGGCTCAATCGGTCTTGTTTAGCCTCTCCATTCTCTTGAGTAGCATTCGATGTAAGACCAACAGGTTTGTAGAGTTCTGGAGGAAGAAATGCTGGGTTAAATGGGAAGTCCTTGATTGTTCTACCAATAGTTTTCCGTTGCGAGTACCGATCAGTATATCTTTTCACTCCGTCTTTAGAGCTTTGATCTGTTGCATTCAACACCTCAGAAACAACATAACCTTTCTCTCCGAGTTGACCTGTGTTCCAGGGACCCGTTTGCAGCTTCGCCCTAACTGTTTGGAATGCCTCTGCTGAGGACCCGTCCAAGGCATCCATTGTGAAAAAGATATTCCAATGTATGTAAGGATAAAGTGCGAGCTTGAAAAAGGGTTGAAGACCTTAACCTAAAGCACACACACACACACACACACACATACACGCATACATCACCGGGCCAAGAAAGACTCTATAAATATATATACATGGAGCTATAGACTCATGGAAAGATTGTTTTATTGAGTACATCATGCGACAGTGTGAATGAATTAAGCCAGATGCTAATGGTTGAATTCTATATATTAATTGACCTGTATATGGAAACGCTATGGCAGGTAAGCTCTGGCTATAGAGTACAATACGCAATGCGTGACAGAGTCCCATTTTATTGTACTTGACACAATCCTCTGATATCTGACTTCTCTTCTTGTTTCAATTCCATACTTATCGTTTGAAGGCGCTCCATTTATATGCATCGATATCTACCGATCTACCGAGCTTCTATCAACCCAAGCCCACCCTCAACGCTGACATCTAATTATGGCTTAGAATACTACATACTGCCTGTGCATACCCTCAACATTGAAGGCGGAGTGGCCGAAAAGCACCGTTAGCGATATACCCTAGCCTATCCCTCCTCTCTCCGTCCCTCACTCTTCCCCCCATTAACGATACACTTATTCGACACGCCACAAGGTTTTAGGATCAGTGAATTCTAATCAAAATAATGGGTCTTTTCAAAAGCGATCCGAGTCCAATTGAACAGGCTGTGATCAAAGCAACCGATGAGAACCTTACTACAGAGGACTGGTCGCGCATTATCGAGGTCTGTGACGAAGTAAACTCCAAGCCGGGCAAGAACGGGCCCCTTGCCATAGAGGCATTGCGAAAGAGACTCAATACTCAGAATGGGAATGTACAGTTGTTTAGCCTGACTTTGCTAAATGCACTAGCTCAGAATTGCGGATCTTCAGTTCGTCGAGAAATTGCAAGTGGCCCTACAACCAGTGCGCTGTCCGCCATTGGCACTAACCCATCAACTCATCGTACGATCCTTGTGAGACTCATTGAGATTTTAAGCCAAATTACAGATCAGTTTTCGTCTGATTCGACTTTAGGTCAGGTCCAATTAGCCTATGACCGGGTATGTCGTGCTCATCCTACCCTCGCACCTAAAAAGAATAGCCGCGAGGGTCATTCCTCCTCAGGAAGATCAAAGTCAAGCAGTTCTAGAGGCGCAGCGAGTTCTCAGACCACATCTAATGGTTTCCCTATTGACAACAAGGGCCAAGCTGCTACAAACACTAACGAAGAACAGGATGAGGATGAGGACCTGCGACGTGCTCTCGAGCTCTCACTCAAGGACATGGGCAGGCCTCAAGCTGAAGTAGAAGCAGCATCACATCGACCACTGCAAGCCCGCCATCAGGTAAGAGCGCTATATGACTTTACGGCTACTGAAGAAGGTGAATTGACTTTTCAAACCGGTGATGTGATCGAGGTTGTAGATCGGGTTTACAAAGAGTGGTGGAAAGGACTCTTGAACGGTCAGGAAGGTATTTTCCCGGTTAACTACGTTGAGTCTATTGAGCAGCCGCAGCAGCAGCAACAACAACAAGATCAAGCTCAAGATCTGTATGATGACCAAGATTACACGCCTTCGGCGGCTACCGGAAGTCTGTCCACTGGTAATTCGGGGTTTAGACAACCGTCTACTATGGACGAAAGCTATATCTTTGGTCAAGCGCCTGCTGTTGAAAAACTGCTCACAATATTAGCATCTGCAAGCCAATCTGGCGATGGCGGTAATGTGATTGGAAATAGAGACGTCCAACAGTTGTACCACCAGATTGCGTCAATGCGTCCTAGACTAGTCCAGCTCATCGACGAGTATACAATGAAAAAGCAAGAGCTTGTTGATTTCAACCAAAAGCTTCTCCAGGCCCGACGAAGTTATGAGAAGTTAATGGCAGACGCTGCTTCTGGACAATACAGAAGCCAGATCCAGCAGCCTACTGGAACTAGTCATCACTCATTATCGTCTGTGTTAAACCCGCAGCTTCAGCAGAGTCCCCAGCTTCAGCAGGGCTTATACGATCAACAGACTTATCCTCCTCAGGGCTATCAAACTCATCCTTCGCAATACCATCCCCTGCAGGCATACAACCATGGCGAGCGTGGTCAGTTACCCCAAGCATACTTACCGAACAACTACCCGTCACCTTTTGCGAACCAGCAAACCGGTATATCCACTGGTCCGCCCCAACCAAGCGTTCCACCGCAGTCGGTACTACAGACGCCATCACAAGCCCTACAGCATGCTTCACCACAAGTGCCTGTGCAAACATCCCCCGCGGCACCCGTTCCGTCGTCGCCCAGAGCACCAGCTCAGTCTGTACAACAGTCTATGTCTCATCCTGCATACAACCCTTATGATCCATCTCACGCATCAACAGCCGGGTATAGGTTGCCATATCCTGACGATACAAGAGAATCGGTCCACTCTCCTGCGGCAGTGCAATCATTGCCCCACACGAATGGCATCCCCAGCTCCACTGTCTCAAGTGGCCAACCGTACTAGCATATGCCATGGATCAAAAAAGCATGAGGTTACATGAATGACGAATTAACACTTATTAGGTGAGTCCTAGCAAGACCCGAACTTCAGAATAAATTATCTAAAACAATATGCAAGTAATATCAAATGTAGCCACTGTCCATAGCCATTGTCCATAATCACTATCGATCAGCACTATCAATGGCAGCTATCTTTAAAACAACACCATGCGCACACAAAGACCAAAGTATATGTATTCGGCTATACAAACAAGCACAGTTATAGAGCAGCATAGCTAGAGAGCGGCATAACTAGAGAGCAGCGTAGCCATGGTGAGTATAGCGTATGTAGTATCTCTGGGAAGGTAAGGGTTATGGGCGGAAGAAGAGGAGTGAGGTTAGAGAAAGAGACTAAGAGGCAACACCTTGGATCATAAGCTCGCTGGTTCCGTGCCGTGGATATTGAACAGAAAATGGAGGAGCAAAACGACCAACGGCTTCATGACCTTGCTGGAAAGCTTGCGTCTATCGGACAAGTGACCAATGACATCTACACACAGGCGTCAGACCATGGAATCATCGATACTGCTACAGAAACGTTTAGCTCGGTCTTCGGATCGGTGAAAGGAGGAGCCATGCGTCTCACTCGCGCCGCCGCGGCTGGACACCCAGTATTTAAAGTCGCAGGTGCGGCTCTTGCATTGATTTTCCTGATATACTTTTTGTTCAAGTTTTTTATTTAAAAAAAGAAAGCAGCGTAACCTCTTTTTTTTTCTTCCTGTCTGCTTCGCGTGTTCTACTTAGTCGCGTGTTTAATCTTCTTTTCTGTTCTTCTTAGTCTGTGTTACATCAAGAAATCATATATGCACCATAGTCATGGGTTAACGGTTATTCATTAGTATAGAGAATTGATTTTGTTTGTTATGCTTGCTTTGTGTGTGTCTACCTGTTCTCAAGCTCTTTACCAAGTTTATATCCCGCTACCGCTTTGCCCCACACCATGGGCTGTCTGGTGATAGGAAGCTGCCGTCTAAGCGCCTTGAACTCGCGCTCGTTCAGGTTGACCAGTGTTTTGTTCAAATTCGACTCGAACTCAGACTCGGAGCGAGCCAAAACGGAGGCCAAAGAGGAAACCGAAGAAACTTCTGTGTTAATAGGTTTAGAAGACTTCAACCGAACATTGCCGTCCTCGAAATAATGAACATCCGCACTAATCTTACCCTTCAGTTGCGATTTATCCAGGACATACTCTGCGGTGATCTGTCCATTGTGGAAGTTCTGAGGGCTCAGTTTCCGGCCTATAATGATGATGGCAGCCTTAGACTCATATGGGAATACAGCAGACACGGACTCAGAAGCATAGTGCTGTTTAACGTACTTGTCAACCAAGCTCTGGAGTTCGGCAATATTCTCCACATCATCTTCATTGGTGTAGCTACCCTCTACAGTGGTCTCTCGAGTCTTATGGTCTACAGAGAACTTAACTGGCGAGGCGCCGTGGGTGAAGAATGTTGTGCTGTCAATTTGGTTGTATTTGGAAAGAAGAGTTAGCTGCCCCTTCACCTCCACAACGCGAAGTTGCTCGATGTTGGCCTGTTCGGTCTCCTGCTTCAGTGATCTTTCAACAGTGCTACTTCCACCGCTCAACACTTCAATATCTCGTCTCACGGCATCAATCTCTCCCGGAGGAGCGTCCTTAACCAATGCGGCAATGCTAGGCATGCGTGTATGGGGTCTTAGTTATGGTCCACAGATATCACAAATGGATGGTTGAGGAACAACACTCACACACGTTCACACCCACCCACACACATCTCACCCATTAGCCGCTCACGGATCAGTGTCCGGTCACGTGGTAAATGTCTGCTGCCTGGTGCTTGGTGCTTATGCTTGTGCTTCACTTAAACCTTGGATGATACTAATGGGAGGTTCCGATTAGTGAATTTCTTTTAAAAATCTATAGAATTTCTTTATTGCACTTTTTTCACTGTTTTATTTCTTTTGCGTGTGTATGTTTTGTAAAATATACTTATGTCCTAGGAAAGAGCCTCTTGCCATTCTCCCTGTCCTCACGCGTTCTTTTTGTTTACACACGCGTATAGTAATCACACGATCTGTCTCCTTCATTATTTAGCACGAGCCAGATGGACACTGGGGGGATCCTTGCGAACCAACCACTGGTGATAGACAATGGATCGAGCTCTATTAGAAGTGGAATCGCTGGCGAATCTGCTCCCTCGATCGTCTTTCCCTCTTATGTAGGCCGGCCGAAACACGAGCGAGCCATGATCGGGAGTTTAGACGGATCTGCATTCGTTGGAAAGCAAGCACAAGAACATAGAGGACTCATGTCTCTTTCATACCCCATGAAGCACGGATCAATTACGAATTGGAGTGATATGGAGCTTGTGTGGCAACATTTATACTCCTCTTCTAATATTCACAGCGAGGAGCATCCAGTTCTCGTGACCGAACCACCTTTAGCATCCCTGAAACAACGCGAAAACTCGGCGCAGATCTTTTTCGAGACGTTTAATGTACCCGCATGCTATTTCGCTGTTCCCGCTGTCTTATCGTTGTATGCTGCTGGCAAGACTACTGGCTTGGCACTAGATGTAGGTGATGGTGTTGCCCATTGTGTACCGGTATACCAGGGATTTGCCATAAATAGCGCAGTTATGCGTAGCGATCTGGCTGGAGCAGATGTGACTGACTTTTTACAGCTACTGCTTCGCAAACAAGGGATTAAACTAATGACCAGTGCAGAGCGTGAGATTGTCAGAGAGATCAAGGAGCTCTACAGTGCCGTAAACCCTGATATCGTTCGCAATAGACAGCATCACCAAAGTGAAAGAGCCACTGGAATCGATGCTGATACCGACTTGACATATAAACTCCCCGATGGGCAGCGGATCAAGCTGAACAAGCGCGAATTGTCGCGGGGCCCTGAGCTTATGTTTAGACCTCATATATTTGGATCAGAGGAAAAAGCTGTTCACCAACTGGTTTCAGATGCTGTTTCTCGCAGTGACCTGGACTTGCGTGCGCCTCTTTACCAGTCGATCGTTCTCAGCGGAGGTGCAACTCTCACCCGAGGGTTTGGTGATCGGCTTCTCAATGAGCTGAAAGAGTGTGCGCCTGGATCCACAAAATTGAGAATATTTGCTCCTTCTAATCGCATTGAAACTGCATGGATCGGCGGTTCTATTCTTGCAGGTTTGAGCACGTTCAAGAAGATGTGGGTGACTGCCGAAGAGTGGGAAGAACAGCCAAATCGCATCCACCTTAATTAAACTTTCCAAAGTAGGCCACGGTGAATTTGGAGTCAAAAATATCAAACAATTAAAGATCAAAATTTCTATCTATTTATTTACAATACCCTCTTAATCCTTGCTTCTTTTCTGGTGGTAACGGTAGTGATTCGAGAAGTGACTCGGTGAGAAACTCTTCTAGGTAATTTTGTGTGTTTTTTCGTGGATCGACAGTCTCTTGTGTTTGGCTCATCATCGTCTCGGCATCATCGTCGCTCATTATATCTTCTCCTATCACTGAATTCCTGTGCACATCTTCTACCTTCACTTCTTGCTCACTCTGTGGCTCCTCCTGCGGTTCCTCCTGGTCATCATCTGAAAGTATAGTCGTTTCGTTGTCATCACTGTCGTTATTATAATGCTCATCTTCATGCATAGTTTTGGGCTCGTTTGTTTTCATACTTGGATAGTCATCCATAGATAGGTTTTCATGCTCGTTTGAGTGGTTTTTAGAACGGTTTTTAGAATGCTTGTCCGATTCTCTATTAGCTTGTGGTGGTTCAGATGTAGCATAGCCATATGGATTGAGTGGTTCCTCGGCGTACGTATCTGCAACATAGGTCTTATCCATTTCAGGAGAATCAGGCAGACTGCTATCCATTTCCATATCGGTTTCTATTTCTGTTGCGCTTCCATTGTTGTCGAATCCCGGACAGGACTGAGAGCTGGGTCTGTCATTGTTCGTGTCCCTGGCGTTACTGCTCAATTGGTCAATGCTAGGCTGCTTTTTAGCAAATAACTCGATATGTGGAAGATCATAATCTTCAGGCTTCAAATGCTTTTCTATTCTCTCGGATAATGGCGTGTACACCGGGCTAGAGGATGGGATTTCCATCTCTTATAACGCGTCGCGGAAGGCAAAACGAATAAAAAGTGGAACCCTTAGGTGCAACGTCGATCCTAATTAGAATATAGGGTTTGGAAGATGCTGCTGCAACAGCTAAACGTATATGTATATATATATATATATATATATATATATATATATGGAGGTTGAAGAGAATAATAAAGCTAGTTATCACGAACGCTATTTACACTTACTTTTTTTTTTTTGATCAATTTATTCATATCTTGAAGGTTTTTTTTAAATAGTTTATAAACACTTCCATCATATAAGATTTCATGCATAGTCTCTGTGGTTAAAAACGTGGGTATTTAAATACGTCAATTGTCTAACGTTTATCGTAACATGGCTAGGCAATTTTATTAGAAGAAGAAGAAGAAGAATGTAGCATGCTCCCAATGAGTGTATAGACTGTTTCCTCGAACTTTTGCTTTCGGACTGGTCTAGGGAGATGCTGATATGAAGAATCAGTATTGGTGTTCGCTATAGAGACTCCCCGCACTTGCCGACATATAGGAATGGCGTCGTGATGTCGAGCCTTGGTTACTTTGAGAAGACTGTGGCTCATGGTAAGCAAACTCATCTTTAGAAGCTTCTGCAGAAGCTTCAGAAATAAGCGAGTTTCGCGGTGAACTAGTGGGGTAAACCGACTCGTATGTTTCAGAATCTCGCGCAATCACTGATGCTGGAAACCCACTGGCTTGGTTTGCAGAATTGTCAAGCGGGTTGATGCCTCGGCCAACTATCGGCGCGAAAATTCCGGAATTAGAATCGCCGTTCTCCCGATCGGCTGGGGGTTCATTTGAAGATGATGCGCCTAGAAAATGATTAGGCTCATTAGATTGGAAATCAGAATTACTTTTCTCCTCCATCTGGTTTGCATCTAACTTATTTGCTTCATCAAAATGAAGCTGGGCATCTACGCGTAATGGTAACTGTCCCGGGATCAATCGGTAATCTACAGGCAACCCTTGCTGGAACGATTGAGAGTATGTTTTGCGGAATTCTGGAGATAGGACAGGCTGACAACTTTCTCCGTTGTTGTATCGAAGTATTTCGTTTCCCGCACTGGCTCCTCCTCTGTTGCCACCGCCTTCTTCCTCTCGCCTATTAGTCCATGCGCTTGCGGACGCTTGAGATGGCTGCCTTCCATAAATCGACCGAACGCTTTCTGAGTTGATTTGGTGACCTTGGAGCTGCTGTTGTTGGCGACGCACCGGGATAAAATCTGGCTCTTGTTGCGGATTATTTGAATAGCTCGTTCGATATTGTTGTTGTCCCAACTGAGCGTCTTCATTCATGCTGTCGGGTCTATGAGACGGGTTACCATATGCTCCCATATCTATAAAAGACCGTGAGCTAATATTGTTCATGTATGTATCTTCCGGATATGTTATGTTCATCGTTCTCCCCAATTGCTTGCTAACATCATACTGCATGGCTGATGAATGATCCATATTTCCCATAGACTGCGAGTAGTATGACGAGCCCAGAGGGTGGTGGTGATTGACTGTAATTGGAGTACCATAAATTGGGTCAATAGGGTCATAATCTCGCTCATTCATGGAGATGGGCATTCTTATATTTTTGGAATCAGAAAGCTCGGGATCTATATGAATGTCCGCGAAGGTCTCATCCTGGGTAGGAGTAAGGAGTTTCTTCTCCTCTACTTCCCTCGGTAGATAATAACCAACTATCCGGTATACAGACTCTCGAAATCCAATTGTGATGGTTTTCTTAAGTAAACCATCCTCTTTATATTGCTCGTTACTCGTAAGAGAGCCATAAAGATTGTACTCTACGCTTTGACCTCGCATGTGGGTCGAGCCCAGATCTGGTAGAAAAGGAGGAGGAGGAGGAGGAGGAGGAGCTCCCCTTATCCCTCTAGAATCGCTGTCTAGTAAGAAGTCGGGGTAAGCCATTTCATTCTGGGACATCAGATTGGGGTTCATAATCTCAAAAGAGTTGGACGAATTCAGCTTTTTACTGTGTCTTTTGGGTGTTGGCGACATAGGACTCAATCCTGACTTGGACTTCTTTGAAACATGCCCACTTCTAACCAAGCGCTTTCCTTGCTTCTTTTCCCTATAAAGAAGAAATGCTCCAAGGATACGAGATGGTGACCAGGACAAGCCATCAGTCCATCGGTTGATCGGACCCTTGGCGATATCAACAACAAAGACATTTCCGGATTTAATGAGATCAGGACGATTCTGGTCATTTGGCCTACGTTGAGTTAGGGGAAGCCTGTCGTTCAGAACAGCCTGGAGAACCAAAAGTGCGTCTTGTGTATCTCTGAGGAAACATCTCTCATGAGTCGGTATTACGGGGACAGGTGAATCATACATGCGGACCCTGATTCACAGTAATATTATTCGTTGGAAGCGCGGTATTAGCTGCTGGTTCGCTATTTTTAAAGATATCAGTCACTTCTGAAGAAATGGAAGTCGCAAAAATCTAAATCTGTAAGGAAGTTCTTGGGATGCTGTAAATCTGATCCTTATGAAAAAAGGTACAAACCAAAATTTTGACAACTAATTGCAGACTCCAGTTGCTACCATTCAGTCCTACCACAGTAGGTAAGTAAGCAGTGTGCAAAACTTCAGCAGGAGCAGTTATGAACTTTCTCAGCGGTGTTCTAATCTGAAACGTACAGACAGAACGCGAATTATATTTAAATTGTGTCAATTTGCAATAAGAGATCCTATAGAAACAGCACTCTTACGGTAGGGTTGATGGCACAAAGTTTTTTGTGCCTAGATGCTATCTGTGAGTATTTAATATCTAATAATTGAGAGTTGCGTGCTTCATGTCTTCTCGCAACAGATCTGTATATTGCCTGATTAGGCTTGGTGGTGTTCGCATTACCCTTGCCTTACGGCGTCTGCTGCCTCTCCCTTCCAAAACGGGGTCAGAAACGGTGAAACTCGTTGAAAGGAGACGCTAAAATTGTTGAAATGATAAACGATGAGACTCTCTGGTTCATATAAAATGCTTTTTAAAATTCTTTGGCTGTAAACTCGCGAATTTGCTAGGTCTACGAAGGATTGAAGGCAACCGTGGCCCTCCCGAGCAGAGGTAAAATCAAGATTGTCTTGGTTTGGGGTAACGCATGCAACTCAATTGTCAGAGCTTTACAAGGTCGCTTGGGATCACATGTTTCTGCGTTTGATGCAGCCTAACATATGTGAATGTAATTATCTGCGTGCAAGAGTGGCCTTAATAGACAGACTTCGAGCATAGCTATTTTCAATCAGATGCGACTTCTATCAGTAACAATAGTTCCCCGTGGCGGCATTAGGGGTATTTTCACATAAGACCACGGCCTGCAATCGATTTTAAAATCATCATTCAATATAGCAAATTGAGATTTTCGAGAAGGATAATGCCGAGTAATAAGATTCTAATCTCATATCAAACCTTAAACTAGCTCGATATGATGATCTGACCCAGTATGTGCCCCGCAATGCGTCAGCACATCAAGTGCAGTTCAATAATATTCGTACGTTTTGCGTTGCGATGCTTAGTTTCTAGTGTTATCTTGCGTATTCTTTTCTGCCCGAGTTATCTGATATGGATCTAAGACAAGGTAGTCAACTAGAGTAGCACTATACCAAATACGCAAAATTGTTCTATACAGTCTAATAAAAATAGCTACTCTAAAAATTACGAGCTTTGTAAAACACATCGTAGCCTGTTAATGACCTCTTCCTCCCTTGTAAGTACCAACAGAGTGCCAAATCAACACCGAGCCAAATCCTCACAGTCCCATTTCGATACATAGTTGTGTACATTCCTACCCCATCGGTATAACTTAATCATTTGAGTATGACAGCATATGAAAGATTCTTTTTCTAGATGAACAATTTTTTAATTGACTTGGCTTTACAGGTTCCTCCTCATCGCTTTATAGAAGTCAATGTGACGTCAATGTGACTTTCCTTGAAGATCTGACTAGACGCACGGCACATGGGGGGAATACCAAATCTAGTTTAGTTACGTCCTATTTCGCCTTCCAAATACGATTCTTTTGCATTCCTTTTTTTCAATTTCTTTTTTTTTTCATATATTTAAATATCCTCGTTAATTAACTTGGCTTGATCGGCTCGATAACGGGGAGGTTGTAGGAGAACCCCCTTGTGCAACCTAATCAGTAAGCGCACGCGTACCGGCATGTTTCAAGGCACACTGTAAAAGTCGACGCAGGTCGCCCCAATCACGACCGCTCGGTAATTTCGGTAAACTACTTGCCTTACCAATATGACGTCGCGACCTGGGCTTGGGTTCGTACACGGCGTGCATCAAAACGCTAACCGCCGCCTCCGCCTTGGCCTTAGCAATGCCAGTCCAGGCCTATTTATCCGTAGTTAGGAATAAATGTATGGACTCTAATTAAATTTCAGGTTTAAGTTGCTCTATTAGCATGTAATCTATGAAAATAGCGGTGAATCTGACCGAATGTTAGTTATATTCACCTCCCACCCCGACTCTGTACTATTCGTACACTGCCTCAACATTTTTTTTTCCCTTCTCCCCTTTCTACGAGTAACGGTATGCGTGACCCCTAGCCCTGATGCCTGAAAACCATCGGCGTCTTCCTCATATTCAATTTATTCCCCCAGACATATATAACAATAACAAAGCGGGTGTATTAATTGAGTGTGAGAAATGCAGACGAGACGTAGAGGGTCAAGTATTGGTCGTATGGATGTAGGCGACACTCAAGGATCGTCGCTGACTTCGGCGCTTGTAAATAACGAGGTTCGTGAGAGTCGGAAACAAAGATCAACGATCCAGAGCAAGTATGGAGATAAGCCTGTTCCGAAGAAGTTGTTGAAGAAACCGCGGAACAATGGATCAATGAACTCCAAGATTTCTAGAACGTTTACGAAAAATACATGGCTCCTCCCCCAGATCATGCTCATTGGGTTTTATATCGCATATTATCTATATGCCTACGACGATCCAGACCACTGGTTAAACTGGTGCATTAAACTATCTTATCGCGTTCCTGGTACCGACTTGTTTGGCAAAGGCAAACGCGACTGGGCATTCCTGGTTTTCCATGTTGTATTTTTCACATGGCTGCGTGAATTCTGTATGCAAGTTGCGCTGAAGCCGATCGCTCTTGTGCTTGGCCTGCGATCCAAACATAAGGTCAACAGATTCCTTGAGCAAGCGTATGCGTTGATGTACTATGGTGTCACCGGCCCGGTTGGTTTGTACATAATGAAGGTGAGATGTCCAGAACTGTGGTACTTCAATACTACCGCGTTTTATGAGAATTTCCCCCATCGTGAGATTGATTTGTGGTTCAAGGCATTCTACCTACTCCAAGCCGCGTTCTGGGGTCAGCAGGCACTTGTGCTGATGCTTCATCTTGAGAAGCCGCGAAAGGATTTCCAGGAGCTGGTGTTCCACCACATTGTTACCGTTGCATTGATCTGGCTGTCATATCGTTTCCACTTTACCAATATTGGACTCGCGGTATATATTACTATGGACGTTAGTGACTTCTTCTTGGCCTTGTCCAAAATTCTGAACTACTTGGAGTCACGGTTTATCGGTCTTTTCTTCACGATTTTCGTATTCGCATGGATCTACTTGCGCCACTACTTAAACCTCGTCATTCTTTACTCTGTTGGTACCGAATTCCGTACAGTTGGTCCATGGGAGTTGAACTGGGAGACCCAGCAATATAAGTGCTGGATCTCACAGCCCATCACCTTCACTCTGTTGCTGCTTCTGCAGCTCGTCAACCTCTATTGGCTAGCACTTGTTATCCGTATTGCTTGGCGATTCTTGTGGCATAATGTGAAGCAGGATGTTCGTAGTGAGGATGAAGACGAAGAAGAGAGTGCTGATGAATGAGCGATTAAAGACTTTCAAGATGTATGAAGCAGAGATAAAGTTTTGTCTCCAAAACTTTGAATCAAAATCCAAATCTGAAAGGATATGTCCTTACGATACTAATATAATTAGCTAACAAAAGCTGTGTTCTTTTTCTTTTGTTGGCTAATAATAACAGCTGAATATAACCACGAATACAAGTCATGCTTTATCAACAGTCTAACTACCACTTTCTTTTGGAAAACATTCTAAGATAATAATTATGTACAATGATTTGTAGTCTCACTTTTTTTTTTTTAAAAAAGAATTTTGCTTTTCAGTAAAGCTAATATGAAAGAGCATCCTCCTCCCTTCGAATAACTTACAAAAGCTCCTTCTCAGTCTCAGTCATGTCGGCAAGTTTCCTTTCTGGAGGGGGAGCAGCGTTCGTGGCAGCTTCACCATTCCTGAGATTTTGCTTTGTAGACTGCAGCTGTCTGTATTCAGCTAAACGGATGTTCCTTCCACGCTCAGCTGCCTTGGATAGAACGCCAGCAACTAAGTCGGTGAAACGAAGCGAATCGTCATTTCCGGGGATGGCATAGGTCATCAAGCTAGGCTCACTGTCAGTATCGACGATTCCAGCTGTGGGGATTCGAAGCTTAAGACATTCAGAAAGCAAAGCACGGTTCTCCACAGGGTTCAAGATAATGGCCAGGTCAGGCTTGATGATGGTATCATGCAGACTGGGACTCAGCTGGCGACCAGTACTCTCATCAGCCATGTTAACTTCGATTCGACCCACCTTCTGCTTCTGGTCAGTAATGACTTGGTAGTTCGTGAAAGTACCAGGGACCCAGTGGTTGTGTACATAGTATCCATGAGACCGCTGAGCAGCCTTTTCTACAGTCCTACGCTGGCCATCGCGAGTACCAACGAATAAAACAAGCCCACCTTTGCGGCTAAGCTCCTCGACGACTCTAGCCACACGTCTGAGTGCTGCCAGCGTCTGCTGAAGATCAATTATATGAATGCCTTCACGAATGCCGTATATGTAAGGAAGGCAATTTGCTCTGACGCGGTTCGTTGCGTGGCCCAAGTGGCCACCCGCAGTCATTAAACTAGAGATTCCGGTCTCTGCAATGCTTTGAGGCTTATGCAGAGTCTCATGAGGTCGATAAACATTGTCGGATATATTAGCACCGAGTCCCGCAACTTTGCTTGCGTGAAACAGCTGACGAACATAAAGCTCAGAATCTGAGTATGGCTGATCCGGTTCAGTGAAAGCCAACGACGGGAACGAAGAGCGGCCACTTAAGTTTCCGTCGCGGGTAGAGTCTCCCTTAGACATACGACTGAAGGCAGAAACGTCTACTCCACTGACCTTTTCGGCAATGAACTCGGCAGACCGCTGCGAGGGATCAACGCTATGAACAAAATCCTGAAGAAACTTGTCAAACTCCGCAGAAAGCTTCTCACGCATTTGCGGACTGAGCTGCTGGCTGGCTTCTGGGTTAGCAAAAGACAAGCTTTTCACCGCTTCACGCATTTGCGCCAGGTCCATGTCCTCGGAAACAGCAGAGGCTGAAGCAGTCGCAGCACCAGTTGTAGCAGAAGAAGCATCTGCAGCGTCAGCAGTGGCAGTAGCGGTAGAGTCACTACTATCAGCAGAAGAGGAATAAGCTCTCACACATTGGTTATATTTTAAAGGAAATCCACGCAAAGTTAGAGCCGGCAACCGCTGGCGTGTAGCCAAGACCCAACTCATTGACGAAGGTGCTTTCGTTTAGTTCCCCGTTAACGACTGGCTGTGATGGGTCGTTCCAACACTGAAAAATTCAGGAAAGGTCGAGGGCTGTGGAGACTCGATACTGGTATCTCTCTTTCGCCCATACACAAACTAATACGCCATACAATACACACACACGCAAGCTCGGTACACGGGCATGTATACCTCCATACTCTGCGGGAACTTATAGAATATATAATTAATTTACCATCGCTTAGAGATTTTTTCATGTTGGCATAACATATTTCTGGTAAATGCATATAGAGAATTATTAATTACTACGTTGGGGAATTAGTATATATCATGTGTTTGGCATGTGTCCGGGCAGTAGTAGTAGTACGGTCTGATCAGGCCGCTTGGACTGGACCCCCCTTAACGAAATAAAGGAGATGAGAGCTGGAAGCTCGACAAAGAACTAAATTCAGCTAGTAATACGATAATTTCTGGCCCTTCAATTTCTCAGCTGCTTCTGCCGCTTTGCGTTCATCGGCCTTCTTTTGTTTCTCTCGAAGGATCGCAGCGTCGCTCTCTCCACGGGCTCGGGGATCGCCCTGTTTTTTATTCTTGCCTTTCTCTTCCTTTTTTTGATTCTTTAAACGGGCAAGCTCGCGCTGGTTGCCTCGCGTCATTGGGATTTCGGCTTTATGGATTCCTCGCTAAAAATTGACTGTGTTCCTAGGTTGGACTCACTCTCCTCCTGCCCACTGTCCCTCCCCTCCTTATCCTCTCTCCATATTATGTATGTACGCATGTGCGGGTATGTATATGGGCGGGTGTCCACATGCTCTCATTGTGGCAGCTTCCAGGGCACACGGTGACCGAAACGCTACGCTACCCTCTCACACCGATTCACAGCCATAACCTTAGCGATTCCAGAAACAGCTGTGAAGACCAGAAACAATGCCGCCGAAGGATGTGAAATCAGCTAAAAAGTTGTACGCAAAGATGAAGAAAGAACAACAGAAGGCAGGAAGCCAGGAATCGACACCTGCCAAGGATTATTCCGAGGAGGCCGCAGAGGTCTCAGCGACCGAAGCTACTGATACTGAGACAGAGGCCAAGGAGACAGGAGAAAAAGCAGATCAACCTGAGGAATCTAAAACAGAGGAGAGCTCTAATGAGAAAGAGACTAATCAGGAGACTAAGGAAGCCGTAGCTGAGACTAATCAGGAGACTAAGGAAGCCGTAGCTGAGACTAAGGAAGAACCTAAGGAAGCCGTAGAGGCTAAGGAGGAACCTAAGGAGGAACCTAAGGAGGAACCTAAGGAGGAGACTAAGGAGGAGACTAAGGAAGCCGTAGCTGAGGCTAAGGAAGAAGCTAAAGAAGAAGCTAAAGAAGAAGCTAAGGAAGAAGTTAAGGAAGAGCCCAAAGTAGAGGCTAAAGAAGAAGCTAAGGAAGAAGTTAAGGAAGAGCCCAAAGTAGAGGCTAAAGAAGAGCCCAAAGTAGAGGCTAAAGAAGAGCCTAAAGTAGAGGCTAAAGAAGAGTCTAAAGTAGAGGCTAAGGAGGAAGCTAAGGAAGAGCCCAAACTCCAGTCTCAAGTTGAGTCAAGACCAGAGGACAAAGAATTAATAGCATCACTCAGGCAAGATAACGACGCCTTGAAGCTGCATGTAAGTCAGCTAGAGAGTAAGGTCGCTCGTCTTGAATCAGAGCTCACTGCCGCTAGGAAAACCGACCTTTCAATGTCCCTTTCCCCTCAGCTTCATCCACAGGAAGACTACTCGATCCAACGTCATAAGAATCGTACATCATCGTTTGTTGAAGCCGATCTTTACTCGGAAGCCGAGAAGGTGAGCGCTCGTAAAGAGCAGATGGAACGATGGAAGGGATACCAAGTGGATCTCCGGAATTGGGCTACCCGAAGGAGTTTTGGGCCTATCGTAGCGATCTAAGCCTGTAAAAAGATTAAAAAAGTTAATAGAGATCTAAATATGCGGTCTTCATAAATGGAAAAGAAAAAAAATAACTTGCTACTTAAAGTATTACAGATGTTTAAAGAAAAGAGGGGTAACACTGATGGAATAAATAAAAAAAAAGACATACCACTTAACCAGCAGCAGCAGCCATGATAAAAACGTATATGCAAGTCCACACAGAGGACCAGAAAAAAAAAAAGATAAAGGTGAACGCATACCTTATCTTACTTTCTCGATCCCTGTCCTCTTATCAAAGACAAATTATCAAAGATAAAGGGGCATGATTAAGATCAATTAAGGGTCTTCGTAGACACGAACTTGATCGGACTATGGCTGTTGTGTAGTAACCGTGTACAGCTACGACCGCTGTATCTATGGGTGCTGCTGATTCTTCTTGGTGACGAGGTTCTTTCGAATCTGTTAAGTCGTTTATTACTATTCGACAGTGTTTCTGAGTTAGATGTTTCTGCGCAATACATTAGTCGTGTTGGACAGAACGTATAGGTTCGTGGAGCTGAAGTAAAATTGTTGACAATAATTTTTAAAATTACCCTCGAAGGCGAGGCATCTCCTTTATATTTATATTCGAATCATTAAAATTTAAGCGGGCCGTATATGTGGAGAAGATATGCGTGGGCATGCGCATGCACTGGTTCCGGCATATGCACAGTGGCTTATTAAAAATTATCTTGGTCAGTTACTCAGATCGGTCGTTTCAAAACTACCGGAAAAACTCTCAGATGCGATATGGAAGGCTCTTTTTAAAATAACACTACTGCCCAGTCTAATATTACGGTTCTAATTATCAAAATCTTGCTTCTAGCTGATCAATTCAAAATTCGTGGAGGGAATTACTTCGCTCGTGCTCATTCACTAAAGTTCTCCAACCTTCGGATGCCCATAATCCAGGCCAAAGGGGGGTGGGTATATACTTACTAACAGATTGACCCGAAGTTTTTTGGGGGGTTTCTTTCAGCTCAATGTATCAGGGTAAAAGAAACCCCAAAGTCAATAACATAGCCGGTTTAACCACAACCCCCGAGTACCGTGATAACGTCGAATATAGTAGTTTGGTAATCAGGCACTTTCAGCCCAGGAGCTAGTGCGGCTTTAACAAGGGGGCTGAAGGAACAAAGGGTCAGTGATATCAAAGAAAACTGGGTTGTCCGATTGAGGGCATTAGAATATCAAGTTATCTGGGATCAACATAGCATTGTAAAGTATCGCTGCGGCCAGATGAATCTTAGCCTCGAGAAAGGTGCATAAATTGTGGGGTCGGAAGGGTTGTGGTCGCCTCCCGTATTCGAATGAGACATGCCCCCACACTATACCCACGGTTCCGTCGTATTTGTGGCTGTTCCTTGTTATACATCCTCCCAACCCTGTACCTGGAACATGTTATGGAGGTTTCATTTATTTTTACTTACTACGAAATGCACGCGAGATGCATCGTCTCTAAAAGAACTAGCCAATACTGGACCAGTGTGGAGCCGCCGTACAGGAGCCGTAAATTTTACAAAAAAAATGAATGTGGGTTACCCGATTGGTTCAATGTGTATTTCTCAAACATATCCAAGGTTCTATCATTAATATAACATTATCTAGCTGAAATTACGTACGATCTGCTCGCAATCAACGATCACAAGGGATGCATGGGGGTGCGTTTTTTGCGCATAAATCATCATCTCATGGATTCCATGCACTGCGCCGATGGAATTACCAAAGCGCCGGTTTATTATTATTCCCCACCCATGCAACCTGATAGACGAACTCGGGGTTAGAGTACATCAAAATAAAAAACATGAATGTAAGGTTTACAGCATGCGGGCTGGATCTAAAAATCTAATGTGGAAGGTAGCCTTACAGTTCGGATAATACCTGTGAAGATTGGAAGGCGATTGAGCTTTTATGTACAGAAAGAAAAAATTAAGTAAAAGTGAATAACGATAAGCCAGCAAAGGGGTCCTAGGAATACTCGTTCCTGTCCCCTTCTCCCCCCTGCCTCGTTTGGGGTTCGGGAGCGGGTTAGTCGATAGTTTCTAAGCTTTTTTTTTAGCTAGCGCGGCAGAGAAGCTCACCGGATAGATTACGCCGTACAGCATCATGGATCTCATGCACAGACTTCTCTTTATTGTTTGCTCGTACAAACATAACCTCACCTAGAGCAAGCGGCTGAACTTTGCCCAGGGGTCTTCCTGTGCACAGGCCTATAAGGTCCGTATGGGTCGCAAAGACCTTTCTGTTGGGATGGCTAACTAAATGCATTCTGCTAAGAACAGGTTGGAAATCGCGGTATTTCATGCCGAGCCACAGTCTTCGGCTACTAATATTGTCAAATGTGGTTGGCGTGTACTCTTTGTCTGGGCCTCTAAGATCTCCTCGTTGAACAGATGAAAGAAAACCTTCCTTATAAAGACCGAGAGCGACCTGGAGGTGCAGTTTTGACATCGGGATGCTGGTGAGCGGCCTCATGATCCGACTCACATTTTGGAGGTGTGCGCAGGTATTTGCAAGATTCACAAGTGACATTCTTCTCTAACTGTTATGATCCCCTGCGATTCGCTCTTACAACTGCAAAATCGTTTCGTTCAAGAAGGTATTCCTGTTACCAGAGGAATGGTGATACGGTTTACACGCTGAACGGATCGGAGAAAAAGTATTTAAAAAATTAGGTAACATTTCACTCATGCTTATGGTAGCTGCTCGCTCTACGCTTTGCCCAGCATCCTTAGCCTTCGTACACCGCTTATATGCATACACTTTGTTAATATATATATATAGCTAACAACTATAGGCGTAAGCTAACCAGCGATACGCAAGTCAAACTCACACATAATCTCAATCACGAACACGGGTTGTTTTTGACCTTCTCTACGAACTGATTTCTACTGAGATTCGACCTGCTTCGTGTGAATAAAACATGCTGAGACTCCTCCGTCCTACTGCTAGAACTGCAGTGACCAAGTTTGCCAGACCTGCGATCCTACCTCGCCAGCTTGTCCAACCCCAGGCTCGATTCTACTCCTCCAACGGAAATGGTAACGGCCAGAGTGGTAACCAGAACAGTAACCAGAATAAGACCCAGCTCCCGAAGTTGAGATACTTTTTCTTGATCATGGCCTTGGGAACCGCTGGATTTCTTGGCAGCCTAAGTCTCGTCGGCGATAAACGCTCGCGCGGAGAACTGAGTGAGGAGGATTACGAAAAGCTTAAGGCCGTTCCCAAGAAGCGCGCATTCGATCCAAAGGATGCATTTGTTGTTTTCGTCTTGGGTGGTCCAGGAAGCGGAAAGGGCACCCAGTGCGATCGCATTATCAATGATTACAACTTCTGCCATTTGAGTGCTGGAGATCTGCTACGTGCTGAGCAAACTCGTCCTGGATCTGAGTACGGAGAGCTCATCCGGTCGTACATCGAAGCTGGTAAGATCGTGCCTCAAGAAGTTACTATTGGGCTGTTAAGGAATGCCATGACGGAGCAAAAGAAGAATGGTATCTCTCACTTCCTCATTGATGGGTTCCCCAGAGCCATGGACCAGGCATTGACTTTTGAGGAGACCGTTGTTCCGTCAAAGTTCACCCTGTTCTTTGAATGTCCTGAGCAGATCATGCTCGAGCGTCTGCTCAACCGTGGTAAGACAAGCGGTCGCATCGACGATAATATCGAGTCAATCAAGAAGCGGTTCAAGACCTTCATTAGTGACTCGATGCCCGTTGTTGACTACTTCAACGTCTCTGGAAAGGTCGCCAAGCTCAGCTGTAACCAGCCTGTCGATGAGGTTTACGCAAAGGTTCAGGATATCCTCAAACAGCACGGCGTTGATCCCAAAAATAGCAAATAGATACGTATGCTAAACTTTAAATAATACACAGAATTGAGGTAAAGGTAAACAAGAACAAATTCAACTCAAATCCCAAAAAAATTATTGACTTGATATTTTCGATCCCTTAAACAAGGCCTCGCTGTTCTGCTAGGAAACGTATTCGCGCTCGTACATCCGCTAGCGATGCTGCTGTTATTTTTGTGGGCTTTCCTGTCCGTTCCAAGTGCTGTTTCGTGTTTGTGTGGTCAATGTAAGTGATATTGTCTTTGAATGTGAGTCCACACGCCTGGCACGGAAAGCCTGCGTTTTTACCACTGATTCTAATGTTATCCATTGCGTGTAAGACCTGTTCTCGTTTTCTTTTCTAAAGCAGTCTTTATGCAATGACACTGGTAGGAGTCCCGAAGCTTTATGATATCTGAGATCTATGCAAACCAAATGATTTATATATTGCTAGCAGTAATAGCAGTCTAACTGAAGGTGAATGTTTATAAGGAGAGAAAGGGAGCGGATGAGTAGTACCCTGACCCATACTGTTTATGGATTTTCGGGGAGCTGTTGTTGAAGACCTTAATTTGCCGCCTTTGAATCCAATTTATGAGTCGAGTCGAATGATAGATGTGCGCGAAATCGTGCTGGAGTCAACATTGGATTGTCCCCCGTTCGTTCCAGTTTTGCGCAGCGTTAAATCGTCGAATAAGTCTACAGTCAGGGTGGTCGGGTATTTAACTGCTCAACAGATAGAGTCAGAGCTCTGCGAGCAAGAAGATCAATTTGTTTCAAACCATCTGATTCCATTAGATTTATATGAGATACCGACTGTTTCCATTTCAACACCAATTGAGGAGTTGGTTGAAGTGCTCAATGGATCAATCCCAGTTGTAGAAGTCTGGGATGCTGAACAACAACGTGTGCTTGCAACAGTGACGGGATTTGAAGCAAATAGAAGATTCCCGCAAATTGGTTCCATGATTTCTCGCTAAGATTGTGGTTGCTTTTTGTCTTTGCCTGTTTCCTCGGCACTGGCCTGCGCTTGCGCTGCGGCAACAACCTGCATGAACCTTGAACCAATGTCTTGATGGCCCTCATCCTGTTCATCATCATCGTCACTGTTTTCCTTAAGTTTGTAGTCCTTGAGGCGTCTGGCCAACCGAAGCCTCTCGAAAGCAGCCCGCCAGCGCTTGCGAGCCTGCAACTTGGGACGAACTGTTGGCAACAGATCGACCTCTGCGTTATCGTCGCCGCTACTAACCCAAGGGTCCGAGCACACTTCTTCAATTTTCATTCGCTTTTCGGGATCGTACTCAAGCATGCGAGTAACCAGGATCTTTGCGTCATCACTGACCTGGTCCCAATATTGAGGATAGAAATACGGTTTGTATCCATATCTAACCTCTTCAACGAATTGTGTGGCTGTTTCTGCCTGGAACGGTGACACACCAGACAGAATTGTGTAAAGCACAACACCCAGGCTCCACACATCGACCGGCTTCGAGTAGCCCTCTGTGCCAAATACTTCTGGAGCCGCATATCCTAGGGATCCAGCAGCAGATGTAATCATTTCCTCACCAGAAAGAAGACTCTTGGCGACACCAAAGTCACACAATACCAATGATGCAGATCCGTCTTTGCTCTCGTGCTCATATAATAGATTTTCCGGCTTAATATCTCGATGAACTATGTTACGCTCATGTAAATATGCAATCGCACTGCTGACCTCGCGGACGACACGAGCAGCATCCTTCTCAGTGAAACTACCATACTCAATGATCCGGTCGAAAAGTTCCCCTCCAGTGCAAAGCTGAGCTACCATGTACATCTTCTCCTTGCTCTCAAACCACTCCCGCATCTGTACAATGTGCGGGTGATTCAGGTCGCCTAGAATCTTGAACTCATCCATCACAGCCTGTGCTTGCATCGGGGTTTTTAACTTTGATTTCAGAATGATTTTGATTGCCACCTCCTCATTGGTATCTTTGTTTACGCCTTTGCGCACAACACCAAATGCACCTGCTCCGAGTGTCTTTCCAAATTTATAGTGCGATTTACGTGCGTGTGAGGCTGGCTGCCCAACAACGTGCTCCAAAAATGAAGAAAGAACCATCAATTACCAATATTTTCGTTTCAATCTCTTTTAAAAATTAATGTCCACCCTGATTGTGGTTGACACGGCTCGTTGCTTTTTAATGTTTGGAACTGTACACTCTTGATCTTTAGGTACTTACTACTACTACTACTACTATTACTATAGGCTCCCTAAGCTAAGCTAAGCTAAGCTAAGCTAGGCTTGCCTGGGGCACGAGCCAGGTCCAGGACTCGACCGATAAACGAAGAAAACACCCGAAACCGTTAGAATTAATGAGTGACGTAGACATCCTAGCCCAGAACGGGGTAATCCGCCCCAGCCTTATGCTCCAGGCTTAGCCAGGTGATAAGGTAGTCTCGTGATGTGTGTGTGTGAACGTGAACGTGTGTAATGGTGGTGGTTCGGAGTAAGTCCCAACTCTGGCCGCAACCACTATAAGTGCCTGCTATCAACTCCACAATTATTTGGGGACCCCTTACAGTCTGAGGACCAACCCCCATGTAGCACCACCACCCTAATTAAATAGCATACGCCACCATAGATCAAGCACCCTTCTTCTTTCTTCGTACAACTATAATTAATTGTCCGAATAGCCAAAGAGCAGCAAAACAGACTTTTACGATGCCATTGATTCCTACAGTTATGCCCGAGGAGAAGGACAAGCCCCAGCACAACCTGGGGACTCCAGGAATTCAGATTCCGCAGAACGCAAACGATATCAAAGCATTCCAAGATGTGCGTGATGTCGATGCTAAAGATCTGAATGCGAAATTGCAGGCTCAAGATGAGGCGAAAAGCAAGTCTACTCCGGGAATTCACCTTCCAGACAATGCTGAAAATATAAAGGAGTTCTCAGAAGTGAGAGATGTAAACGCCCAGGATCTCAACGCCAAATTACAAAAGTAAATAAGCCAACCAGTTTAAACTCGTATCATTTGTGTGCGTTCGTTTAAAAATTATGTATTCCAATCTTTATATTTAGCAATTACAGGTCATTTGTTATTTGGTTTTGTTTCTATAACGTCTGTATGTGTGTTACAGTCATTTCGGACACTTTCCCACGAGCAGAACCCAACCGCTGTTCATTCTCGTATTAGTTCTCGTGTCTCACCTCTCGTGTCCTAATTCCCGAATCCTCTTCCCCATTCCTGTTGTTGCTTGAGTGATCCCAACGGCACCAACTAGTTTGGGATTTGTGCTTTTGTTCTTTTGACCCTCTAATTGTCACCCCCACAAAGATCATCAGACTGTACACTGTACAATTCCTTTGCGCAACTAGGTACTTACAAGAATCTGGATCCCTGTCAGAAAAACTGGGGAAACAAAATACCAGATCCGATATCATTAATGATTCGTATATATCTAAATAGAATTTTTTTTTTGAAAATATCTTGGTGGGATAAATCCCACCTCCCTGTCTCAGCCCGATTCCTTTGACTTTTGATTTTTTAGAGGCGCCTCGATCTTCTCAGATTGGTGGCTGTAGCCGTTATCGAAATGCAAAATGTCGGGATTGACATGTCAATATGCCTAGAGATAAACGCCTTTCTCGCCTACACCAGACCCTAGTATACCCTACCCTTAATTAATTAAAATAAGCTGCGCATGAGTCCACATGGTTAACATAGAGTACCCTTAACTCCCCCCTTTCCCTATCCTGCCACCGCCATTTTTGGGTAAGAATAATCATCGAAACTATTAGCAGTCAGAATAAGAAAACGTCTCGGGAATTTAGATTTGGATTTCTTTTCGAGACCAAAGTGGTTAAACTTTCGGGCCGATTCAACCTTAATCGAATTGACCCAGCAGTTCCTAGTGGAATCGAGAAAGAACAGGGAAAATCCATCCCCCTTTCATTTTGATCGGTAGGCCCAGCCATCTCTATTGTCAACCAGCTGTTGTTCAGATCCAAAGCACAGTCTCTCCGTTCTGTGCACCGGACCAAATTGATAAAAATAAAATAAAATAAAAGAAAGAAAAGAAAATTTGATCCACCAAGTCAGGCAAAGCATGGGAAATGTTCAATCCTCAACTGCCCACAGTAATAGAAATGGTATATCCAAAGCCAGATCGTCAGCACCTCTTCCACAGCTAGACTTTGATAACATGCCATTTTTGAAACCGCCATCCAATGACCAAAACATTAGCATCTACACAAGTGGCCAACGATCTTTGAAATCCCCGTACAGTTCCATATCTCCGCATTCACCGGTTTCAGTACACACCGAATGGAATCAGGGTATCGCTAAACAGCCATCATACCATGACAGGCTTGAAAGGTCGCCCAATTTAAGCATGAAAGGAGAAATCAGCATGGTCAATGCTGACGATAATTCTCTTGGCGCAAGATCACCTTCTAGTTCTCAATCCGGATCATCAATCACCTCGCAACTATCACTTCTATCTCAGGTGTGTCCCCAGGAAGGTTATCCTCGGTCCCATAGTCCTAGAAGATTTAAGAGTATTTCAGGAAACAGCAGATCTTCTCATTGCAGCTCTAGCAATGATGAAATAAACGCAAACGTTCCTCCAGAAGTACCACCACATCTGGTACTTCCGAGCTCTTCAAAACCCACCGATGCAGAGACTGAAACAGCGCTGGCCGCTATAGAAGCATTAGAATTCGAAATCGAAGAAGACGAGAGGAACTGTAAAGGCAGAAGAAGAACCGTGTCAGAAGGAACACCTGTGATAGAGACTCGACCTAGGTCAAAATCTCGTGCACGTTCCTTATCGATGACTCGGGTTCCCTCAAGAGTTTCACTCAATTCTGATAGTGACTTTTTACTTACCACAGATGTGTACACCAGGAAGTGCTACTCTCCGGAAGTACCATCTCTCGTTAAGACCGATACAGTCGATGACCATAGCGAGGCTGAGTCTGAAGGACCAGCTACCCCGGGAAATTCCCCATTTGCTCTAGATGGATACAACGACGGAACTACTAAACTAAGAGTTGTGAACTATGACAGCTCACCCCAACGCCCTGCATACTCCCTACCGTCAGCCGTAACCTACGAGTCCGAGAAAGCTCGTAAACATGAAAAGTATCGTGTCAAGTCGAAAGCACAGCTTGCAGAGGAAGAAGAAGAGCTTCAAAGAAGACGTTATGCGAGGTATGGCCATATTTTCAAAGGAACTAGCGCATATCGAATATAGCGAGCATCAGAATTTATGAGGTCGACAATTCTCAAAGATTCATGTAATGATGTTGTTATTCGAAACCAATTCAAGATATATGTGTATTCAGCATACTAAGGCCCATTCTGTCGCGACGGGTCACCCCGGGTCCCCCCATTTATTCTCCATCTCACATATTTATTTCCTTTTTACTGACTTATATTTATAAATTTGTTCTTTTTGTGTTTGATTTTTTGATTCACTTTGAGATAAAATACTTCTCTATAGACAAAATTAAGCAAAAAAATTAAAATGAATGAATAAGAATTACCAAAAAAGAAATATGCTACGATATCAAATAAACTAAGAATTATTATGCAAAACAATGACAACTATGTTTATCAATACGAGAACTGGTCAGACGTATCAGCTTCATTCCACGACGGCATTAACGGAGGATCGTCCATCCCGATTAAGGCCGAGGAATAATCATCAAGTCCGAGGTGAGAGTCTTCACCATATAGAGATTTATCGTCCATGCTAAGATAGAAAGATGCTGGCAAGTCACTGAGTTGGTCGTTTTTAGCCTCCTCGTTGTTGCGCTCGTCGAACATCATCTCTCTCTGTAAATAATCTTGAAGACTGTCATTGATTCCGCTGGGGGGTATGCTTCTGTCATGATCAGTGTTATGGTTCTCACCGGATTGAGAGAGCATTCCTTGTTGATCGTATAAGCCTTGATGGTTTGAAAGATTGGTAGCGCTTCCAGGATCACGATTGAGCATGGAAACACCTTCTTGTGTTGAATGAGTGTCAGGATCAATAGAACCAAGATTCCCCGGATACCCGGAAGGAAGTGGCTGCTGGGGGACCGCGTAGCTGCTGTAATGATGTTGGTGGTGTAGGGGTCCAGGATGTTGTTGCTTCATCATTCCAGTACTTTGTCTGCGGTTGTGGCCCTTAGCAAAACTTCCTCTCTGGTACGGGGCCGCTGGAATTGACTCCGATTGCGGATACAGCTGTAAATATTGGCCGGATGTTAGTGGCGATATGCTCGGAACGCTAGAAGGCTGGTGAGATGCATCAATGCCGGAAGCAGGAGGCTCCGGCTGAAGTGTTAGCCCATTCAAATCAGGAACATCGAATCCATAACCACCAGCGCTGTAAGGAGACTGATGAGGAGGAATTCGTTGTTGACGCATCATCATATCCGGGTCCAATAGATCCTGGTGCATACTGCTATCTGGAATGTGGTTCTGGGCAGCTCCTGCCCCTCCAGAGACCATTCCCTCAGAATAGCTCTGCATGGTTTGTTTAGGTCCTTGGGTCGGCATTGGCACGGTTGAAGCTGACATGGAAGGTCCCATAGGAGGTGGAGAACGCGAATGAGCACCGATTCGAGTTGGCTGTCCAATCATATGCTGGGGACTAATACCTGAGGCACTGGTGGGGGGTGATTGTATGCTATGAGAATTGGGAAGATTTCCCTGAAGTGCCTGGTCGGTGGTAACCAACACTGGTCTTTGAGCAACCCGACCAAATGATCGACCGCGGTGCAAAGGCGCAGCAGCAGCGGCTTCGGCTGATCCAGGCTCGATACCGAATCCGCTCAATACTTGACCTGGAGGTTGAGCCCGGTTTCGAGATCTGGATCTTGCACCTCTGGATGAGCTTGTTTTGCGAACTCTACCTGGGGCGATCGGGCCGGTCAAAGGTACATTTGGTTGCGGGTGGCTGGTCAAAGTTGGTAGATCCGTGGCAGATTTGTGGGTATTTATGCCTGTTCCTGCAGATACAGATGAACCAGTTCCGTTCATCGGCATCACAGGTGCTGCAGAGACACCATTTTTAGACTCAGTAAGTGTTTTTGTACTAGACAATGATGTGGCACTATTTCCGTCAACAGAATTCGGCGACTTCTTGTAAATATTTCCAGATTGTGAGCTAACTTGAGTAGCTGAACCTGGAGAAGACGGGGAAGACGAGTTCGAAGACGATGTTGTTATGCTGTTCGCAGCAGCGCTACCTGCAGCCGGGCCTCGTGTTGCAAATGCAAGATTAATTGTCAATTCTTCATTATCAAGATCGAAGCCAGCCTCCATCATAAGGAATTCCCAAAGCGCTTCTCCGTAAGCTTTAGGAGTTACACCAGTGACAAATCTGAAAACACGATGGAAATGCCAGGGGCTTAGATTTGCTCTTTGCGCCAATTCCTTGAAACCGAGAATTCCTCCTCGCTTTTTTCTAATGGGGGGCTTAGGTCTTTGTCCATGAAGACCTGCCATAGCGTTCTCCTTACGAGATTCTTCTGCAGCTACGAGAACAGCCCGTCCAACGCTAGCAACAATATGTCCACAAGCATCGCTAATTAGACGAACATGAGACATTTCTGCCTTCGTTGAGGATCCGTCCTTAAGCTCGCTATCTTCGTTGACATCGCTGCTCAACGGGTTGTCCATGAGAGCAGTTTCACCAACCTCTGTTCCTCCAAGGTCGACACCTAAAGCTCTATTTACACCCTCCATTGTCCTTCGAACCATGGGGAGATCAATTTTAAAGGGTGGGGCGGGCTTCTGAGGGCTACCTTGCTTCTGTACCTGCTGCATTTGAGCAGGCTCGGTTGATATGTGTCTTTGTTGTTGTGGTTGTTGAATATTTGCAAGTGTCAAAGAGGGCATAGTCAGCCCGTCAGATCCACCTAAATGGTGAGCAGGGTCTTGTTGATGCATGTACTCGTGCGAGCTCAAGGAGCGTCGGTGTCCGTTCATAGTGCCGGACGCAGGGTTCATAAACACCTGAGAGGTGTGGCGGTTCTCATGAGTAGGAGAAACACTAAATCTTGGATTTTGTTGATGAGAATCGTCTTGCAAGTGTCCCTGTTGATCATTGTTTTGAGTAGAATGCTGGTATGTAAAAGGATCGGTGCCCTCCTCTTGGACAGGGGTCATCTCACCAGGCATGGCCTGGAGTTGATTGAGGCTTTGGTAGGACGATGAATGAAGTTCAGTCTTAGGTTGTAGATAATCAGAGTGTTGCTGGACATCACCCGAAAGCATCTGCTGCGAATCGGGATCAGCAGCATAACCTGGGAAATCGAAATCATCGACGATACCGCTGTCCAGAGATTGGTGGTTTGAACCATCTTTAAGGTACTCGTGCTTTAAAAAGTCTGCATTATCTCCTCCAAGCAATTGGTCATCGGGAACGTTGGCGTTCAAATCACCAAACGGTTCAAGCGTTTCGCTGATGCTCATTCTAACTTCCTATCAATAGAAATGAAACCGAAGTAGGTATAAATGAGACAGCTGTGGAGATACGCAGCGACCTAATATGAGGTGGAAATATAGTTAAAGATACCGCTTCCTGAAAGTTACAATAACAGTTGAGCGATCCGTCCGAAACTTTCTAAAACAACACCCTTCAGGAATATATATATGAAGTATCCTTTTCGTTTCCAGGGTACAGCTTCCGTTCTTTACGTCTTCATGGAGGACGGGTTTCCCAGGGCACAGACGCCCACTAATGCAGTTATGTAATCGCTTCATAATAACTACTTAGTAATACTAGGTTTACTCCGAGTCAATATTGAGGTGCAATATTACAAAAGTTAAATGCCGGATCGGGCGAATTTCAAATGGGATATGAGCTTCCACACGAGTGGGCTGAACAAAAAAAGAGGGATGCCGAATTTTCAATGAAAAGGCTTTTTAATGAACGGTTTTGGGGGATCAACCCCTGGTACGACTAGATCTCTCTCCACGATTTTTTTAGCGTGGTCCCCTTTCCCCTCTCCCATCTTCTGTGAATGGAGATAGCGCCCAAATTCGGGATGGGTTGGGGCGTTACCATAAAAGGCGACTTTGGTGCATGAAAACCTTAAACCACGTGGTGACGTTTTATGTTACAGATGATGGAATATATGCACGTAAACTAAGCGATTAGATCATGCCCACCCAAGCTTGAGCTCACCGCCACAAACGCACTCTGGGCTGCCGTACCTCTGTGCACACACTCTAAGAGCAGTGACAAGCGAGCAAATGCACGATCCAGTTCTGGACGTTGTGAACATAATTTTTCAGAAAAACAAGCCCCCAGCATATTTTCATACCTTACATATGTACATTTCTGCCCTGAGACATTATATTCCTCATTATTACCCATCCTGGAGAGAAAGTGCTCAAAATAAGCCTGATTCGATTGCATCAGACCCGAGTCACCCTAACAGGGGGGCAGTGCCCACCGTATCACCAGCCCGTACCCAGACGTATGTGCCACTATACCACGGTGCATATAACATAAGCCGCACGCAGGTGTTTAGCACTAGCAGTGGTTGTCAACCCTAGCCGTTGGCTTACATATCTCTTGCCCAGGGGTCCACGCTAAGAAGAGGGGGTTCACTTCCGAATGTGTAGAACTTTCGCAGTGTTCTTTGCTTCCTCAGTGTCTAGGTTAAGCGGAGGGTTCTGAGATGTTCGGAAACTAAGCTTCTCGAGGCTGGTTTTACGGATCGGTATCCCGAACGGGCTTAAAATATTTGCTGAGCCGAAAATATGGAATGCTGAGTGTGATCAGATAATTATTTAGAGGTAATGTGATGCAGCGCATCTCTGTAAGGCCCACAGCGTTAAAAATAAATTATTAAAATTATTAAAAAAAATAAAAAAAAAAAAAAATGAAGAGAGGAGAAGAAAAGTGAAGCTATGACAGCGGGAAATAATATTATTACGAAAACAGATTTTGTTGAACATATCAAATTTTTAATTCGAGCACTCATAGATATTATCCAGATACTGAATATAGCTCAAGAAATGGAAGAATACATTTTTTTTTGGCAAACCGACTGAAACACAGCTCGATATAATAACAGTATTTACGCATATATGCTACAAATTTCTGAAACGCGAAAAATAAATTAATTGTCATGGAAAATCCCTCGTCTAAATAAACAAACAAACTTCGCAGATGCAAATGCAAATGCAAATGCGTTTCTCCTGATTACTCAACGATGAGAGCTAGAATTTGCAGGGCATCTGAATATCCTAGGATACATACTGTTCACATTCATGTGTTTAATTAATTACACACACACACACACACACATATACACCCACCCATATGCACTAGTAATCCATGTCTAACCATATACATACATGTACATACACATGAGAGTGTTCACGTGTACACCTAACACCTACTCACAACCTATACATAATACATACATGTACATACACATATTTTTGTATACATGTAGGTATGTTCGAACCCCGGCAGGAATACGATGCAGGACTCATCAAACGATTAAGAATCATCAAGAAAGAAATTAAGAATACGAATGTTCACCAACGGAATTTGATTAAAAGAAATGCGGGTGCCCAGTAGATATATATCTATATATACTTTTATATAGTATGGTAAAAAAAATGCAAAAAGGCTTGCTACTTTGAGAGCAAAAAAAAAAAAAAAAGACGTGATATAATTTACATATAAGTTTTTAATACCAGTTTTTGTAATGCATGTTGTTATGGAAATACAACATCGTCATGATTTTGGCATTGTTGTCCGATCTCTGTGACAAGAACAGTCTCAGCTGACTAGGTGTGAGCTTACTGAGATGCGAATCTCTAAGTAATGACGAAAGCAGCGACTGATCAGCGGTATACAGACGAGATATGGCTCTAAGAGTTGCGAACTTTTCCGAAAGCTCTCCGCTTAGTCCCCAATCTTGAGTCATTAACCTCTCGTACTCAGCAATGTCATTGCTCAATGCCGTGCCTCCGGCTATGTTGATTGTAAATTGAGGGATATGGCCAAGCAGGTCGTCGCAGAAATTTAGTGCCACGCGTTTTAGGAGTCGGGTGCTGTTTTCATGAGACAAATTGTCCTTAGCACTGTTCGCTAGATTCACCAACTCGTCGTAGATCTCAGGATCCAGAACAACTTCATCTGAGGGCTCAAGAAAGTCCTTTTTAGTGTTTCTAGAGAACAACACTCTTGTTCGCAAATGCATCAGATCACTGGTCTGCTCGATAAGTTCACGGCACGATCGTTGAACATTCGTTATATATGTGTTGAGGGCATCCGCCATGTTCTGCTGGGTCTCTGGAGCTGACTGCACCATTGCGAATAGTACAGATTGGACGAATACGGAGACAAGACGCAGCGCGTGACCCGAAATTTTGATGCCTTCCATGAAAGACCAGTCTATCGTTGACTTTGTATCAATTTTGTAACTCAGACTTAATGAATTATCAATTGCTGCACTAATGCACCTTCCGCCAATCTCATGTGTCAATAGGTTGTAGAATATAGTAGCATCTGATGCAAAATCCTGAGGCGAGCGAAGAATTTGTTCTCGAGAAATGGCTTCACCAAAGGCTGTAAGTACATTAAGAAGATTTGTTGTGGAGACGACCTTCGTGTTATTGTCGCCTAGCATAGTGGAACTGCCACTTGGGCTCACATTACCCGGCGAGCTCATGTATTCACCGTCGCCGTTAAGACTAAGATTACCTGAATCTCTGTGATTTTCTGAATTACTGCCACTCAGTTCGTCATTGTTATGCACACTATCCGAGTCGTCAGATCTCAGATTGCGCATTGCTCTTCGAAGACGCTCTATGCGACCATCCTCGGTTGCTGTGGTATTTGTTGTCATAGTGGATGATGATCTTCTTATAGTTGCTCCCTCTTTAGAGGACCCGAATTCTTTATCAATAATCTCAGATAGTGAAGCCTCTTCTAACGCAAAATAGTCATCGATGTAAAGAACAAACGCATCCAGGAAATTTGATTCTAACACAGCACCCAGTTCGGTCTGTTCCACATCGTTGAGCCCGCTTGATGCATGGCTCCAAGTTTTCTGTAGGTCAGTGACCAGCTCATTAACCTTCGTATAACAAACACTTAGAACGCGTACTTGCGGCAGTGTCTCTGGCTGGTCAGCAGCTTCTTCCATATAGCTAGAAACTAGTCCTTGGATCTTCTGTGCAAAGGTCCTTTGGATAAACATAGATAGCACCTGTGCCGGCCTTGAGAATACCTTCGTGATGATTTCAGTTTCTCTTGCAATGGTCTCTGTAATTTCATTTACTGATCGTTCCACAAGATCTGTGAACTCCTGGTGTTTAGCGCCAGGTGTTCTCAAATGCTGCCAAAGAAGCTCAGAGCGAGAACCATCCTCTTCATGCTGCTGCTGCTGCTGTAATTGGTCCACGTTCATGAAGAACCGATGTTGGTTGATGTATGCTTGAACGACTGAACCACCGCCGTTAAATTCAAAAAGAATATCTGCACCTTCACGCATCCCGGGAAGATCAAAGTTCTGGTAGCTTTCCAAGAAATTCGAGAGCAGTTGGTTTTCTAAATCCTCGGCATATTTGTCTATCTGTTTTTGAACGTTTGGTTTCCCTTCAATGGGGCCAATTGCTGTAGCTAAAGTTTGAAGTTGGGCTACAAAGAGTGCGCATTTTCTAGGATCTGCTTGCCATAATCTTGATAGTTCCGAAGGCTGCTTTTCATTGAGAAAGCTGAGGTACGCAGAGATTAATGACCTGTAATCAGATATCTGCGCATGCTGGTGCGAGATCCGCTCAAGATTCTGCCCAACCGGGCCTGTAAATTGACTGATTTCTGTTGTTACTTCGTCTAAAGCTTTGACTTCACGCACGCACTCTTGAACATTAGTAGCGATGTCTTGTATCTCGAGGTTTCGAGACTCGTTGAGCTCTGCAGCCGCTGCTTTTGCAGCTTCTTCCTGATTCAGAGCTATGTCGTGTAGCCTTTCAAGTTCCGTTGCTGCGCATTCGAATGTTCGGATATACGGCTTCGGGTCCAACCGGGTATCATCGTTTAGGTGTCGCTGCGAGTCGCTTAGCTGCTCGACAAACGTCTTAAATGAGAAGTCAGGCTCTCCAAACCTCTCCAATCGCAACAATCGACGGGTTGTCCCGTCCAATGTGTACAATGACATGGCCTTTGCACGTCTCTCCCTAGCACCTTTCTTTCTGGCGTTGGTCGGTCCTAATACTGGTAGCTGGCCTGGACGTGGTACTGTGTGTGTGTGTGTATGTTATTATTCATCATCACATTTAAGGCGGGTGTGTTGGGCCTAAGCTCACCACTCTCTACTCCACCCGCCTTGGCCCCTCTCCTTTCCTAAAGGCTGGCGGCCAGTTTCAGCAGCAGCACTAAAAAATAGAATACAAATACCATCAGTATGATTAAAAAATAAACAGTAAATAATAATGGAATATGCGGGTTTGAGAAATTGTAGGGGATAAAATAAAGCAAAGCAAAAATTGAGCCACGAAACAGTATAAACAGCAATCCAACTTTCCAGATCAATGTCTTTCCAATTAAGTAGAGAGCGGTTCTAGTTTGAAGCTCCTGGGGTTCATCAGATCAATAGCATAACAACGTAACAGCTTGGAGTGTGAGGAAACACACCTCCAATAATGCGAAAGGGATGACGAGGGTCATCTATAGCTACCTGATAACTACTTTTCGGTTTCGCACTACGAAGTGGATGTAGATGTACACAACACACTGTGAAATAGATTCTTTGGTCGTCATTGTGATCCCTTGAGAAAAGCATCCCTTGAGAAGCTGGGCATCCACACCATCGTACAGGCCTGCTATGCCGTGGTGTTTGAACGTTTTCCAGAGGTCTTTATATAGATCAGAAGGGCCCTGTTTAGCTTGGGTCCTAGTTTTAGCCAAAATCACCGGATAGGTCATCAGGGTCGCCAGCGACTTCGCAATGGCTGCTCGTGCAAATACTCTAGCGCTGCTCTCAGACTTCTGGTCAGAGCCAAGAAGCTGATAGAAGTAGTACGATAATGACGGGTTGGCAGAAAGAAAGAATGTAGCACGGTACCCGGACCACAATCCTGTGATACCCTTGTGATCATAGATCTCCTTGACGCATTGGCCAACCGTTTTGTGCTGTTTATGGTCGATCTGCTTGAGAATCACAACGTTTTTGATGGGCGTTGTGAATAGTTTACAGAACATTCCTGCAACCGCACCAAAGAAGAGTTCTCTGCGGATTCCCAGTGTGCGAGGAGCGAACCCGCGCTTTTTCATGTAGTACCTGATCTGCTTGTTTCGCAGGTAGTCATAAACAAAGAAGTACAGGAACGATTGCGTTGCCGTGGCTACAAGATCGTCGCCTATGCCTTCGAAAAAGGCACCAGGGCCTTCCTCTTTTAGTATTTTTTTGAACATCGCAGCTATCGACATCTCTTCCTCAGATGCGGGAAGCCCTACACCATCAATTTCTGACTGTGGTGCTCCAGCCTCCTGCAGTTGTTTGCGAATTGTAGCATTCGCGGTGTCAATATCCCGCTGGATCTGCAGGCGCACAGTAACTACATCCAATGGATAAAGAAGTAAATTGGCCATGCTTCCACCAATTGCTCCACTTGCAGCATGCGCTGCTGCAGGTACTTGTTCCATTGTTGATATTTATAGAACCGAATTCACTGGCTACTTGTATGTATGTCTGTGTGTGCGTGTGGAATTCTATTCTATGTATGATCAAATCATATGTGCCATACGTGAAAATATGGCTGTACTCTGAGAGAGAGGCAGAGAGCGAAGCATCTGGAGTGAGTCACATGTCACTCCCGGCCGAGAATGAGGAACAGAAGGCACCGCAGTCTAAAGGGCAACTAGGATATACGATCTTAAGATTCTATTATACATAGCAATTTATATGGTCCGTGTGATATAGAATCATTAGTCTCGCATTACTATTCTCTCTAGCTGTGCCACACACACACCCCATCCGCACCCTCGTTCGCCTTCGCACACACATCCATAATGGGACATAGTTACCTTACCCGAAACAGCACCTGCAGCCATTGAATTTAGGTCAGGTCAGGAGATTTTGCGCACAAAAGTCACAATAGCGGATGCCCCTAGGCTTTCAAGTAGACCTAACCTATATACCTCACCAAGACAGAAAGTAAACCCGTTCCAGACAACTTGGCCCCCAAGTGGAGAAGTTTGCATGGCTCCCAAGCACATGTCTGAGCATGGTCCAAACTCGAGTAGCGCGGCGATTCTGATGCGACAGTACCGGGAACTAACGAACCCGAAAAAAGCCATTCCTTCGTTTCATATTTCTCTAATCGACGATGATATTTACCACTGGAGCGTTGGCGTCATGATTCTATCTGAGGATAGCCCATACCATGGTGGATACTTCAAGGCCCAGATGGATTTCCCCTACGACTATCCTTACTCGCCGCCGAAGTTCCGATTCACGCCAGCTATATTCCATCCTAACGTCTATCGCGATGGTAACACTTGCATTTCGATTTTACATAGGTCCGGCGACGTGACCAGCGGAGAGCCAGACGGCGAGACGTGGAACCCGGTCCAGAGTGTCGAATCGGTTCTAATATCCATTGTCTCGCTTTTAAGCGACCCGAACATCAATTCTCCGGCCAATCTGGACGCTGCCGTTGCGTGGCGCAAAGACAGGGACCTCTACAACCGACAAGTGGCTGAAGAAGTTGCTGCATCGAGAAAAAACATCCCGCCAGGTTTTAAAATGCCGGAAGCGACATCCAAGGCCTACGTTTCTACTCAGACAGAAACTAAGGAAGATGTTGTTGATGACGATTTCTGGTACGAGAGCGATCCTTCTGATGAAGAACTGGACGATGAAGAGGATATAATGTCTGATGACGACTGAGTATCTATCTGATATCTTAGATGGAGTAAAAGGAAAGAGGTTATACAACAAAACTATCTTCAAGAAAAAGTTTTTTTTGTGTTCCAAAAATAAAGAGCCTTTCCAGAGTCTCTTTAAGAGCCCCCCGGACTACCGTACTATCATCATTATCATCACCATCATTCTCACCGTCATATCTAATGCTTTTAACTCATCCCCTTTTCCTCCTCATCAGCTCATTACTTCTTTGCTGTTTACAACAGAAACCTATTTAAAATATTTGAATCAATGCATTGCCACTGAACTTGACTGCTTTCTACGAAAAAATAAATAAATTTAAAACAAAACAAGAAAAAAAAAAAAGAAACAACCTCCTCCAACAACACAGAAGAAACCTCACAGTTGGAGTTGTTCAATTGTTCCTTCCTCGAGTACCCCTCAGATCAAGAAACCTATGAACGCACCAAGCCTCCCTTTTTTCCTAGTTTGTTTGAAACATTGTACTCCAACCCTGCATCATGTTGTCATTTCATAGATCAGGGCGGCTATACAAATTCCCCTGAATAGGCGCTTAAAAGAATAGTACTTGTTTTGTACTGCCTCGACTTGCCTTCCGTTGAATTTTGACGCAGCATGGGGCTGGTTTGATATGCACCAGGGTTGGGCTCGGCTGTACTCAACCGGGTTAAGGCGGCATGCTTATTCTGTATTTAATTAGTAGTTAGACTAAGGCTCCCCTGGCAAATCTGAGACAAAAGCGGTAATATGCATGAGATAGTAATAATAATAATAATAATAGTAATAGTAATCATAATAATTGCCGTAATAACATCAATTCTAATAATACAAAGACCAACAATAATTATAGCAACGCTGGGCCTAATATTGGCGGAAACAAGCGCGCTGGTTAGCTACTACGAGGAAAATAACAGTCAAGCAAGCAATATTCACCACCGGAGAAATATGGATTATAATAGATTAATTGAAGAACTGTCAGAGACTAAAAAAAATAGCTTTTTAGATGAAGATATTGAAGATTCCGGTGAAGAAGAGCATTTAAATACGTTGAGCTCAATCCGAGCTAATACTACAGCTAAACCGCAAACAGCCACCGCCGTTGAACGCTGTATTGAAGTGAAACCATTAAAGTTTCGTAACGACTTTCCATCATATATGAGTACTTCCTCAGTTATTGCTTTTACTGATAAACTAGTCACGTATTCAGAGGAGTGTATACAACAGCAGAAATATAAAGAATCGGAACTCGACCAATTCCGCAGGCTTATAGGCGACACAAAGCAGCTATATAAACTCCGCGAACAGATCGCGCCTAGCTCATCAAGCCTGGGAAGGACTTGGCAAACTGCTGTTCAGTTAGAAAGAAGAGCACTAATAGCTAAGGAAAAACTGAACTTGGCATGCGCTGAGGAAGTACTGAAGCGCAATGTTGCTAATGATATTCTTGTCTATTTGAATACTTTGAAAGACGAGGTTAGATAGAGTAGGCAGAAATATATAAGAACTAGCAGAAGATTTGAAGAGATGATAATATGAGATCGACTTATCGAATTTATTTTTTTCATTGTTGTTGTTTTTTTATCTCCGGTGCCTGATTCTACTATCCTGTCATACGAATTAGTGAACTGTCTCACTAAACCCTTTATTTTTTGGCTCGTCCTTCCATTATGCATGGTAATAAGTGATACGTTTAGGGTTCGGGTATGCTGCACACAGTTTCAGATTACTCCTCATCCTTCTCATTGTTTCGAACTTTTGATCAACCTTTGATTATTTTCATTCCGTGGTTTATAAAGGAGCGATCGTGGTTCATTTCATTCCTCAGGCCTTTCGGATCGATCGCGTTTAAAGATTGTTCTGAGACCCCAACTCAACGTTTGATATGAATTACCGGGAATCGCAAGATTTCACGCCTCCTTCAGTTAGTTCAACAGATCCAGACACTAATATTATAAGGAGGCCTCAGTTTGATCCAAATGGGATGTACACATCACCCCATATTCAATTAAACTCGCCCTCATACACATCCAGCTCATATGGTGCGCCTTCAGCAGCAGAACCAGATCCACACAAGGTTGCGGAAACTTTACCCGTTCCCATTGCTCCGCTGGAGATCCCATATAGAACTTTGAATTCCGGATACATTTGTCCAGGCATTGGTTATGGTACGGGAGGCGAAGGTAAAGCAACAGTTGACGAGCTATACCATGCATTGCGGGTGGCAATTGATGCCGGGTACCGCAGCTTCGATTCGGCGCCTTTCTACCAAGACGGACTCGTGGAAGCCACTATTGGTAGAGCAGTTCGTGATTGTGGAATTCCGAGATCTCATTTCTTTATTACTACTAAGGTTTGGCCCACATTCGCCAGGTTTCCTGAAAAATCTCTAGAAATGTCGTTGCAAAACTTCCAGCTGGACTACGTTGATTGCCTTCTCATGCACTGGCCAATACCGCTTAAGCCAGTTCCTGATGAGCCTTACGCCCTAGGTTCTACATGGGATGCTGGCTGGAGCTTTAATAGATTCTGGGCCAAAATGCAGGAGATTCCCAAGAGTAAGGTGCGATCCCTGGGGGTATGCAACTTTACTATCAATCGACTCAAGCTTCTATTGGCATCTCCCTCAACGAAAACTAAACCTGCGGTTTTACAAGTAGAAGGCCATCCAGAGCTTCCACAGAACCCTTTAATGAGATTCTGCAGGGAACATCAGATCCAGGTATTTTGTTATTCTCCACTCGCACAGGGCCAAGTATCCAACACACTCATTCGTGAAATTGCATCAAAACATTATACAGGCAGTGGTCAAGTAGCATTAAGCTGGGCAATCCAACGCGGAACAGTACCTCTTCCGAAGTCTGTGAACCCAGAACGCATTCGTAATAATATCCAGTTGGTTGCATTGGACGTAAATGATTTCTCAAAACTCGCAACGTTAGGTTTGGAACCACGTCGCATCGTCAACCCGCGAATCTTTTTCGGGCACGACATTTTTGAAAATAATGCAGACTCCTACGAGCTAGAAGACGGACAATATGGCGCAGAGTCTTCGGATGATGAAACCGTAGAACATGCTATTCCACGCAAGCGGAAAACTTGATTCTTTATTGTCTGTGTATATATATATTTATTCAGTGTCCATTCACGCACATGAATTTTGCTCTGAACAGTTGCCCTTAATAGCTATTATTATGGTCGTTGTTCCTATTTTGTTTTATTTATTTTTACTTTTTTTTTATTAGTTGTGTTGCCTTCCCGTTTATATGTATACGAATTCAGCTTTTAACGAAGAATATTCTTAAGTTTAGGAGTAAAAGAATGTATATATATACTACAAAAAAATCCAAGAAAAAATCCTTTTTGTTCAAGATATGACCAGATTAGCTGCTGCAAGACAATTGAGAATCGCGTTCACTCAACGGAATTTCCTGTAGATACCGGCGAGTAAATATTTCTGGAACACCCTCCCAAGATTCGGCAAATGGGTCAAGAGACATCTTGGCAACGGCATTAAAGCCGTCCCAGTTATTGCGTTCAGCAAGTTCAATGATATTGGCAAGAACTGAATTACTAGGCACAAAATTGGGGTTCAACTGGTTCATTCGTTCCTTCCTCTCAGAATCGGAGATCGGGTCGCGAGCTTTACGCTCGTTATACTTCTTAATCCACGTCTCGACCATGGAGATAGCATCTGCGTCCGGAAGCATCTGTTCGCGCTCACGCTCGGATGGAAGAAGCTGCTGAGCGTTTATGGCATTCTCTGCGTCTTTCTTACCTTGAGAATTGATGAAAGCGTCTGAGCCAAGTCTACGGAAGAACCGGTTGTATCCAATTTCACATTCTTGAATGGTACGCAGTAAATCTTCAACTAGCGCGATGTCGTCTTTCTCCTCACTAGCGAATATTCCGAGTCGTTGCATCATAAGCTTCTGGTATTCGCTCTCATAGAGACCTTGGAACTCTTCACCAACGCCCATAATGAGCTTGGTGGCTTTATCGATAGCAGCTGTCTGCTTCTCTTTGGTATTAATGCCTGATTCATGGAAATCTGGGTCATCAACTGTGTCACCAGCACCAATGAGTTCACCAAGGCATTCACCAAGCTTAATACAATTCCACCACATAATCACTGGTGAGCTTTGGAAGCTGTATCTACCCATATAGTCGTCATGGTTCGGAGTGAATTTGGAATCGAATATGTCCATAAAGGCGAATGGGCCATAGTCCATACTCAATCCAAGTACGCTCACATTGTCTGTGTTCAACACGCCATTTAAGAAACCAAATGATTGGCATCTGGCCATCATGTGAGCATTAAGAAGCGCGCAGTCCCTGAACAAATGAAAGTATCGATTGCCCGTAACGCTAGCGCTTTCCTTGGACTTCTCTCCAAGATGTAACTCTTCTATACAGTAGTCTGCTAATTTTCGCAGCTCTTTTCTATCTCCTCTTGAGTGGTGTAACTGGAACGTCCCTACGCGGACCCAGGATGGTGCCATTCTAGCAATAACCGCACACGACTCAGGTCGCTCGCGGCGAGCCAGTGTGGATGGAAATGACACTAGAGACAGACACCTTTGTGTCGGAATGCCTATTTTGTTAACGAATTCGGACACAATGGCTTCGCGAATGCTTGATCTTAGCACGGCTTTACCATCGGCAAACCTGGAATATGGCGTCAATCCTCCGCCTTTCAATTGAATTTCGAAATTTCCGACTTTAAAAAGAGTCATTGCTCTCCCGTCACCCAATTGACCCGCCCAGGAGCCAAATTGATCGCCCGCATAGTTCTGGGCATACGGGTAGATCTGGCGATCATGATCTATCACCGCCCGGTATCCAGAGAGGATTTCTGAGAATTCTTTGATGGTTTCTGGCGACTCGTCCACCTGTAGCTCTAGGTCCTTTAGTGCAGCTTCTGATAACCATTTCAGCTCGTAATCAGACCTTTGTTCAGGAGCAACCCACGAAAACGATCCAGATACTTTTCTGGCTCTTCTCAGCAATTCCGGGGATGCAGACTCTGAAGCCTCAATCGTAGGAATCAATGAGTCCGGAGTCAGCAACTTAGCAAACTTAGTTGGTTTAGCGGCTCTTGACAACATTTTAAGTGGCAAAATATGTGTGGTCCAATTAATGCCTGGCTTCTAGCTTATACCTATATAGAGAGTTTGTAAGTGATCCAATCCCCAAACCACAAAAAGTCGTTACAAACCATCTGACATCTAGATCGATGGACTCGGGCTATTATTCACTACTATTGCACTGTTGTTTTACAATCCCCGCACTTCATGGGGTCAATTTACCCTTGTCAGTATTTTTTTTATTTTTATTTAAGAGTTAATAATGAATAATATTTGTGATTGACTGAGGCATCTGAGTTTCTGCGATCTTCTTTGAATATGTCCGAACATGAACATTAGGTTCTTAGCAGGCTGTTAATTGCCCATTTTTCGACATGTTTACTTAACTAATGATAACTACTATCCCACTTTCGGGTGTTTAACCATCTAGGTTTAATCCGGTATCTCTATAATCCGATAACCATTCTGATCGCACTCTATATCAACCTGCAGCCCTTCCCCTAATGGAATCTATGAACCAATTCAATACATGTACGTCGGTATAGAAGTAGAATAGAGAAATACAAATATAAATTCTTTAAAATATACGGTGGTACTCGAGAATAAACCCTCGGGCTGGTTGTTTCACCATTTCCCTGAGCTCCTGAGTAAACTGAATAGATCCATTACTTGTATAAAGACACTAGAATACGCGGTCACATGCCCACGGTATATTGCTCTTGCTAGGTTACTTCTTCTCAATTGACTACTCCTGATAGATGTTCTTCATAATTGCGATCAGCTTTAATCACAAAATCTAGATCTTTAAGACTTATAATTATTCTATGAATGTCCCCAGAAGTGAACAGAATTTTAATAAGCAGCTGTATGTAGCTCGGTGACCAGCTAGTTTCCAGGGTTCCAGGAATAGAGAAAAGGGTGGGAAGGCAAAGAAGGGAAAGCGACGACTGGTTGGTGAACCCCGACCCTCAAATCATATCAATATCAGTGGAAGTACTTGATAGTCACTCAGGTGTTAACGCTATATACAGGCAAGGCAATTATCGCAGAAAATCGGTCGACGTAATTTAATAAGCTCTGCTGGTCTATGGACGGTATCAAAGTGACCAAGGCTCCAGCGGTGCTCTTCCGCCTGGGCCATAGACTAGAAGGAACGTTGCACTTAATGCGACACCACATGGTTTTTAAAGCTGATCAACGAGAAATATGGATATGTTACCCAATTATTGCGGAGACTACGAGATGCGGGACGCAAATCCGTATCATTTGCCGGGATTTTATGTTCATTGGCTTCGAGTTCTCGTCTGAGCCAGAGTGCCGTCTTGCGTTCGATACAATTGAGGAATTGCGTTCGGTAAGGTCCATTGAACAGCTTTATGCTTTTGTATATTCGCCTGCAACACTCGAGAAAGAATTCAATGGCTGGGATCTGTACGACCCGGAGAAGGAGTATAGGCGCATGGGTGCATTGGGCTCCGACAGCAAATGGAGGCTGTCGCTAGCGAACATAAAGCATAAGTTATGCCCTACTTATCCACGAAAACTTGTTGTACCAGCAAATATAAGCGACAATGTGTTGGCATACGCCGCCAAGTATCGGTCTAAGGGTCGATTACCGGTCTTGAGTTATTACCTTCCTTTGAACAAATGCACCATATCGCGGTGCAGCCAACCTCTTGTTGGTATTAAACAAGCGCGTAGTATGCAGGACGAGGCAATAATAAGTGCCATCTGGGGTACCAATGAGAGCCCCAGTGGCCTACGAGGCGCCCAAACGGATCATCTTGTTGTTGATCTGCGCCCTAGTACCAACGCGATCGCACAAGTAGCCTTGGGTGGAGGCACAGAAAACATGGATCGATACAGACCCGCTAGAAAGCTGTATATGGGGGTAGATAACCTCCACGTCATGCGAGACTCGCTGCTTCGTGTACAGGATGCGTTGCGTCATTCCGATGTCGGGGATGAACCTCCAAACCCACATAGTCTTGAACGCAGCCAATGGCTAAAACATGTGGCCTTGCTCGTCGAAAGTAGCCGCACAGTCGTCCAGCAAGTATACTTCAAGTGTTCACATGTTGTAGTTCACTGTAGTGACGGATGGGATAGAACGCCTCAAATTACAAGCCTGGCGATGCTCTCTCTCGACCCATATTATCGAACTATGGAAGGTTTCATGGTCCTGGTTGAGAAAGAATGGATTTCTTTCGGACACCAATTCGCATTGCGAAGTAACCTGATAAACAAGAAGGGCTCTTCGGCGCACGGTTCGGACTCCGAGTCTGAGGAAAATGATATTTTCAAGAATGTAACAAACTTTTTGACCGAAACTACTAAAGGTAGACAGGATGGCCCCATTTTCCAACAGTTTTTGGATACAGTGTACCAGTTCTTGGTAGTATTTCCTGCGGCGTTCGAGTTCAACGAACGGTTCTTGAGAAGGCTGCTGTATCATACATACGCGGGTCAGTATGGAACGTTCTTGTTCAACTCAGAGCATGAATCAATTCTTCAAGAAGCTTCTTTGAGAACAAGAAGTGTGTGGGATTACTTTTTAGCCCGCAAGCAGCAGTTTGTGAACACTCAATATGAGCCGCATCCTCCAGCCGACCAGCAGGTCCTGGTCATCCCTCCCAATTGGAAACCGCGCTGGTGGTCTGGCCAATTTGGGCGTATAGACTCAGATATGAATGACCGTAACGCCTGGAGGAACCGACCAGTTAGAAAACAAGCATGCACATCATCGTCATCATCATCGCAAGCAGCAGCCCCGGTACCATCCTCCTCCGTATCATCAGCATCGTCAGCATCAACAGCATCAAAACCAGCAACAACAAATACCCATGCCTCCTCCACTGAAATGCTAGCTGCTAGTGCTCAGCTCAGTACAGGAGTTGATACAATTTCAAGCAGTCAGCCAAGCACAATCTCCAGTATACACGCGGGCCCACCCGATGCAGGGACACCAACCTCGGGATCAGAAGTAGACAAAATGGACGGCAGTATGAGCATGGGTGCAAGCCTCACCACTATCAACAGTGCAAAAGCAAATAGCGAGAATACCCTTGAAAGCATAAACGCTAAAGGTAGCACCAACAACAGTAGCGGGAGCATCAATGGCGGCAGCAGCAGCAGCACTGACTCCAAGCACCATCACAATAAAGAATCTAACGAGTTCACTGATGAAGCCAGGCAACCTGCTATACAAGGCCTTGCTGTTTCATGACATCGGATATTTATATATAATGAAGGTGGCCTTTGGTAACGGCCTATGGTAGCGCGTCCTTGGGTTGCTAATGGTAATATTAGGTAGATAAAAATCTTAAAACCTCTCCTAAAAGAATGAGTCTGTTATCGACATATTGAGTTTGTTTGTTTTTTTCGCGAACTCACTTACTTTAATACAAACATAAACACGAGCGTGATTCTAGATACTTGTGCAAGCCTTTAAATATATATTTATAGTTCAAGGCATCGAGTCACTACATTGGAACCGTTCCAACGGTGTATAATAAATACTGCCCTCGAGACCTCCCCGTTTCCTTCTTTGGTTTTAATTTTTTCTTTATTTCAAGTTTTCACGATGGTTGATTTTCGTTTATTTTCTCTTACGAGTATTCTTCGCTGAGGTAGTGGAAGTCTTGGCCTCAGTAGGCTCCTCACTAGTCTCAGCAGAATCTTCCTTGGCTTCCTCCTTCTCTGCCTGTTCCTTCAAAATGGCGGCGTTGCGAGCTTGTTCGTCACCAGCCCACCATTGACCGAACTGCAGGGAAAGAACACCAAAGACGGTAAACACCATGAGGATCTGGCTAGCACTAATAAACTTCACACCAGTCTCGGCATCAATATCGCCCCAATCGCCAGTCCTCAGCGAGTAAGAAGCAGGAATCAAGTTTGTGACATAGAACACAACGCAAATAAAGAACAGGAACAAAGATCCACCGTCGAAGAGAGTGTTGCTCTCAGTGGCCTTGTATAGCTTCGTCAAAGCGGCAAGTCCGGCAATGAAAAACAGCGCATGGAGAACATGGTGAAGGAACTGGGGCTGGAGAGCCTTCGCACGGTAGTGCTGGATGGCCAGATCGAGCATATCTGAGGGAGTAGGAGAGACCCACAGCAAATAGTAGTCGTACGTCCAATTAGAGTAAACAGCACCGAGAATGAACCCGGCGCACACAAGCATAGTGCCTGTGGCCAGTGCTTTGAAAGTCATATTGATAGTGGCTTTTTGGTATGGGGAAAGGTAACTTGTTGATCACCTTTTTGTTCAAGTTCCGAATGAACGTGATCTGACGCTGTCTTTTTAATTTAAGGGCACGTTGAATGGAATCCCCCCGGTTACTCAGCCAGGTAGAGCCACAAGCTAAGATCAGTTTAGATTATGCAGAATATGGGAGGGGCCAAGGAAAAACCCCCCTCCTCGATGCGGTCTCTCTGAATATATACATGAATTCGTCCTGGGTATATAGCCTAGCGAAAATACAGCTAAATACACATTTTATTCTTTTTGCTCTAACTACCCTGATCATTAACTACTACTACCTTTCTACATAGATCGATGTGCCACCCGCCATTACGTACCCAGTCCCCGCCCTCCCCTACTTCTCACACTATCTTTGATATCGATGCATACATATCGTCTGGCATTTGGGACTTCCACGTCCGAGCATTCGGTACTTTTCAAGTAACTTATGAATATTGTAATGTCCAAATGTCTTAGAACACTCTAACCTTAAATCATCGTCGTATATGCTTATGGACTCTAAACCTCGCATGATCCACATGGATATCTTAGCTTACCCTTTACACACTATGCGCATGGCTCTAATCTTACCCTTTACCCTTGTTGTCCTCTATCCTCTCGGTATCATATGCCCAACGCCTTTAGTTAATTTTTTTGTCAAGATAAGGTGACGACGAAAAGTGCGCACTCCATCACCTGATTCCCCGCCACACTGCTTCCCCACTGCTTTGGGCTGTCTTTTGTTGAAAAAAATTCGTTCGTGGCGTCAAGCTCGGTTAATCGCTGGATCAACCCTAAATATGAATGGCACCTTATGGCTCTATATGGCTTTATATGTAGGACTAGTTTAGTAGGACAACTCGCTGATTGGTTGGTTGGCGAATAAAATGAAGTATTGATGATAAAAGGCTGACATAGTTGCCAAAACTGATACTATTTTATTAATTAATTAACCTGTTTATTGATCGGGATTTAGCAAACTATATAGGGGTGCCAAAGGCACAAGGCGGCTTCCCCTTCCCGCCTTTAGAAATCACAATTATACATACCTTGAATAAGTTTAGGGTTTGGAAGAACTCATATACAACTTAACAGTGAGTGCGCAGGGGCAGGACTAAACATTACATGTCCGCAATCAGGCCTAAACCATGGGAGGCGAACTCGGCGGCAGTGGAAAGTCCAGGGGACTCGGCATCCACAGCCGTCATGTCGACCGACACGCCTCCCCAAAGACCCACTGAGCCGGTGCTTTTAAGCGATCCGTCCAGCACTCAAATTGGCACTCAGCCCGGCCTCGGAACCTCGGCATATACACCCGGTGGTGTAGGAGGAAGTTATGGAGGATATGGAGGACTAGGAAGTGGTTACGGAGGATATGGGAGCTATGGTAATCTAAATGGTGGCTATAATAGTGGCTACGGAGGCTACGGAGGCTACGGATCAGGATTAGGAGGATATGGTGGATATGGCAGTGGATACGGCGGGTATGGCGGTTACGGAGGCTACAGCGGAATGGGGGGCCTCAATCGGTTTGGTACCGGTGGTGTAAACAACGGCCAGATGAATACAATTCAAAACTCTACAATGGCGACTTTCCAACTCATAGAGTCGATGGTGGGTGCGTTTGGAGGTTTTGCGCAGATGCTGGAGTCAACATATATGGCAACTCACTCGTCATTCTTTGCAATGATGAGCGTTGCTGACCAGTTCGGCCGCTTGAAACAAAGCTTGGGCTCGATCCTCGGCATCTTTGCCGTGCTAAGATGGGGCCGGGCTCTAATAGCAAAACTCACTGGTCGCTCAGTTCCGCATTCTTCAAAATCGCTTGGGCTTACACCTTCGCAGTTCGTAAAGTTCCAGTCTAATGGTGGTGCATCGCGCCCCCCTCGTCCGAGCTTCAAGCCGCTGCTTGTATTCCTTACTGCCGTTTTCGGTTTCCCTTATTTATTGGGTAAGCTCATTCGTCATTTAGCTGATCAACAGCAACAAGAACAACTTCGCCAGGGTCCTGGTGGCGCCATTGATCCTTCCCAGTTACAATTCTGCCGTGCTTTATACGATTTTGTTCCCGAGAACCCACAGATCGAAGTGGAACTCAAAAAGGGAGATTTGGCCGCCATCCTTTCCAGCACTGATCCGTCGGGCCAGCCCTCGCAGTGGTGGCGTATTCGCACTAGAGATGGCCGCAGTGGGTATGTGCCTGCTACATACGTTCAAGTCATTCCCAAGGATGTAAATGCACAGTCCCCAGCTCCACTGAAAATAACCCAAGGCCCGGGTCTTGTCAACGATGAGGGTCCAAAGAACTGAATGCTTCAATTGCTTATGATTCAATCACCATTATTATTATTTATTCTTCATAAATTTATATATATATATATTCTTTTACGTATAGATATATGTGCTTCATATCCGTTAAGATGTGTACGTATGTGTGTGTGTGTGTGTGTGTGTGTGTAATATCCGGCGGACCTCCTTCCACATGCGTTGTCAGTTCGCTCACTGAGCGTTTATATGTATGAAGTGTTTACATTCGCACATATATTTATAACCTTAATTGGTCGAAACAGTGTGGGGTTGTCGGTATGTAGTATCTGGCGGGCGCGTTTACAGACCCAGTGACTTTTTTTTACCCTTCTCTGCCCCGGCAAAATAAAGATCAGGCGGGAAGTGAACCTTTAGACTGAACTTCTCTTAATTATTTGCAGAGAAACGCATCCGTAGACTCAAAATGCCAGCCGTCAACAGGAAGGCTGCTAAGACTACGGTCAAAAGCGGTAAGGGAAGCCGAAATGACTCTATTGACATATATGTTCGTATGAACGAGGATCAGGACAAAGACTACTGTTTCAACGTCCCTACTAACAAACCTGTGTCATGGCTCATGAAGGTGTTCGATACAATTCCTATTATACTTAGCCCCAGTTATTTCTTCTATGAAAAGCCACAAGGATTCGCTGTTAGTGTCCACCCTGGTTACCTTACAGCTGAGGGTGCTTTGTTGTTCACTGATAAATCCCATCGTGACGAATGGCTGAAGCCTATTTCTGACGACGCCCTTATTGGCGACGTTATTTATGAGGGCCAACTCGTCGTCCCTATTTGGAGACCTAATCACAGACGCCAATACCTCACTCTTGCGGTTTTGGCTGCTTGGTTGTATCTTGATCTTCCGGAATTCATCAGCCCTACACCAGGAACCGCCCCTTCTAATCTCTTGTACTGGATGCTTCAGGAATTACTTATTGCACCTGAGGCTCCTAGCCAGGAAGCCAGTATTTTTTCCAATGAATGGTTCCAGTTAATCTTCTTTGCGTTCCATATTTTCAAGGTCTGTGCCATCTACCTAATTCTTTGGAACGGTGTATGGCATCCGAAATCGCTCAACCCTTACAAGAGAAAGGCTGCTATCAAGATTCCCAAGCCTGAGCAGCTTAGTGAACTTGGCTGGACTGGTGCACGACGCATGTCCCCTGAAACTTGGGCTACAAAATATCAGGATCACCGTGTCAATCGTGCTGGTGGCGTGGTAGAAGCTTACCACAAGGGTCTTTTGACTCTCCCTAAGGGATACGTGCTTGCTAAGGGAGAAGGATGGAACGTTCTCGCTCATAGATCTCTTGACGATGTGGAAATTGAAGATGATATGCTAGACACTGATGGAAAATTCGTTGTCTCCAAGCAATATTTTTTAGAGTTGGCCAAGCCCCTCTCACAAAAGATCAGCGAAAGCAGAAGCCCCACCGATGATCTGGAAATGATTAAGAATTTCCGCAGTTACGGTTACATGGACGGCCCTGTTATTCTTCAAGAGCTTTTCACTGACCTAATTCCGATGCACACTGAAAAGAAATAATAATTCCAAGAGCTTGCCGCTTGGTTCACCCTCATGTAAATACACTTCCTAGCGTTTTCGTGGGCGTGTGTGTGTACAGTCCCTCCTGATGCAGAGAAAATTTTTGACTGCAATATGGTGTTTCTATTTAAACTAAAATCCCCCTTTTTTAAAACCTTCTATTCTTACTATCTTTTATAAAACCTGTCACTGTATATATTTCTATTGAAAGCCTTCAAACCCCCCTTTAGCATTCCTTAAATCTCTGCAATGCTCTTCCTACTCGATGAATTAAAGTTTGCATCAAGGAACCGAGATGCACTGTCTCAAAGATTCAGGCGTGACCATTTAACCGGCTGTTACATAGTTATACACTAGATTATGTCTAAGGGATTCAGTTCTCTTGCCTAGTTTGGCGCTATTGATGCTGCCTATTTTCACATGACGATGGTCGCATAGGTGGTCGCAGCATAATGTGTTAAGGGCTAGGTTTATGCATGTCATATTGTTCCTGGTTCGGCAATATAGTAGACGGGACAACGCATAAATGTTCACTCTTGAAAAAGCTAAATAGAGAGCGAGAATTCCTAAGAAAAGCTTTCTCTACTTTGTTTCAACTGTGCTATTCAATCGTACTTGCTTCTCGAGGTAGATATTTATAGAGCGCCCGCTGCCAATGAAACTCGACAACAATTATGGCCCGGCAATACACGGAGCGTGTAATTCCGTGTCAGACTCACAGCAAGATTCTAAGTCTCAAGCTGCAACGAAAATATCTGAAAATGCGTCTACATATCACGATATCGGAATAAAATCCGCGGCCCCGCCGCAGAGTTCCGAGCCTCACGATATGAACCACGAGCGCTTAGAAGCGGGTTACGCCAATCTCAATGGACACAAGTTTCTTTCCGACTCCATGGCTTCCGAAGTATCCGTGAGCTCTGGAAGTCCAATGGATGGTGGATTTAATAATGAGTACTCGCTTTCGCCAACAAAAACCTCATACACGTCTTCTGATTTCGATTACCATAGGTATGACGACTTTTACCAAGAAGAATCGAAGCAATTCCCTCCCACTATGATGAAACCTAGCTCTGCGCTAAATGAAGGCAGCACAGTCACTGAACAATACCCCCAGCAGCAGTGGAGCTCAGAATTAATATGGGACGGAAGTGACAATATGCCCAACAGTAGCTTTGTTTTGAGTTCTCCGTATTGTAAAGGAGGCCCTGAGTTCGCTGACCAGAACTTTGGCATGATTAAAGGATCAGATTGCTCTACGATTTTACAAGGCGCTAACATATGGAGCCCGGATTCGAAGACTCATTCCTACGACTGCTTGCCAATGCAAAATGCCCCAGATACAGTACCTGCTCTACATTCTTCGTTGCATCCAGATTTGGGACCTCCTAGCTCTTTCGGAAATGCAAGTGCTATGGCTGATAGCTTCCCCGGATGTTCTGTACTCGACACCCAGCGCAATCAGACTGAAGATCTCTGGGAGTCGTTTGTTGATTATAGCCCTGGGTATAATACAAACAACAAAGGCCATCCTCCTGGACTAGGTATTTACTTCAATAGGGATAGTTCTCGCCAAACGAATATGCTGGGTCCAGAAAAACCAGTAAGGAGGCCAATAATTCCTTCTTATCCTTTGCATTTGAACTTTCACGCTCAGAAAGAGGACTTTGACCGCATTATGCACGTACCTAAAAAGTCGCTGCACATAAGTCCACAAACTTCTCCCGGGAAAGCGGACAGTGGCCGAATCCAGGCGAGATCCTCGTTGATCTCACCTAGTCAAGAGACTCGATTCGAGAGCCCTCTTCCCAATGGTTACGATTCGCCTTATATGGAATTTTCAGCCCCCATGCTTGATGATTCATATTTGTTGCCCACGTATTCGCAGCATCATCTCATCAGTCATTCACGGAACAGATCAATAAGTAAAATGCCATTGTCCCGGATGTATGAGCTAATGGGCCTTTCTAATGATCATACCAAAGCCAAATGGCGCGAAGAACGCATTATGGGAATAGTCAAAACCGAAGGGTTTGATGTCGGGAACCAAACATGGATTCGCGATACCGAAGAATCAACACGTAAACGCATAATTGATTCTATCTACGACCAAACCAAAGAGTACGGCTACACTCCCGAGATTCTCGAAATAATCGTACGTCGTGGCACTTATGCTCGAATGCAGAGTAAATTGCGACAAAAACGCCGCCATAACAGAAGAAGTAGCCTATCGCGACAAATTGCGTGCTAAACCACCAATCTAAAAAATGTATAATAGTGTAACAATATATCATATATGGACATAAAAATGATTTTCAAGCATATATATACAATGGCTCAGTATAGAGTAAGTTAGTATAACATAGCATAGCATAGTATAGTATAGTATAGCATAATATATAGCATGGCACAATATAAAATAGACGTAGATATATTAAATACCCTTTCCCAGGTAATTTGACGATGTTAGGGTATGCACCACATTGTAAACATAGTCAATTGAAAGTGATTCTTCACTAAATTTTGGTTTGTTGACTTTATAAAGCCCAATTCTTTCCATAAGCATGACTTCTAGAACCAGTGTGTGTTCTCCGGTTCCCATGTGGGGAGTCTCGAAGACCACGCATCATAAGTCTCTTATATCTAGTCGACCGAGCTCCCGCTGCCATGAAGGCTCAAGTGCTGTGCACGCCACTAACATTTTAGGGAGAGCTGCATTACATACCGTCGAAAATGCTAGCACTTTCTATTCGCTGTCTCCGCCCGGAATTGAGCCGGAAGAGTATCCGAAGATTCTTACATCGCGCACATACAGGTCATGGAATCAGAATCAGAAGTACACACAGACCTTAGTGTGGTGTATTTCGAGTAGGCTAGTAGCTCTGCATGCTTCATTCCTTGAAGGAAGTGTCAGTGCTAAGGATCTCTTGGCATCCAGGATTTTAGAAAAGCTTGCTCACGAGCTTGTTAATGGCAACACCCAGCTTACTACCTATGGGAATACGTACCTCTTACTTTGTCCAATAATCAGGAACCCATGTACAGTAAATGATGAGTTACTGTTAAAAGATTTGACGAGGTTGCAGAGAAACATCCGCGGGAACCTTTATAGCGGAATGAAACTTTTGAAATCATGGGAGAGTATGGCAGACTGCCAATTTGATATCTCCACGCAATCCCCTAGTTCCGACAACAAATCCCTTGATATTCAAACACCTTCTATCAACATCCGTCGTATCACGTCCGATTGTTTTGATTCGATAAGGTTTTTGATCTTAACAATGGCCCATATAGACCTTCTAAACAAAGATGTCCGAGTACTATGGAATAAATTATTGGTGCCTGATGTCTAGGTTCCTACTTTCGCATACATGTATAATTATCATAGGTATCGAATGACAGGCTTGATCAAGCCGTGGGGCTCATTTTAAGGTGTGGGTGGAACAGCCGGAGGTGCATAGGAAGAAGGTATAAACCTAGCCCAGCCCAATGCGATCTCCACTGTCACGCCTCCTCCCTCAATACTATCCAGCTATTGTCATCGTCTAGTCTACCCCACGTTCTTAAAAAAGCAGACGGCAATGGAAGACATAAACACGCCATATGTGGAGGAACCAGGAAGCATTGTTGAAGAAATAGATTGGTGGGATCTGCATTACACATCCCTAGACGAGCAGTTGATCTGTCCAATATGTCGAACAGCGTTTGTAGACCCGTATAGCACGGATTGCGGACACACATTTTGCCACGAGTGTATTAAAGAGAGCTGGAATTCTAACAGTGTTCATGAATTGGTGTGTCCAATTGACCGCACGAAACTTTCACTGGAGCCTCACCCTGCTCCGTTCTTGGTTCGCTCGCTATTAGACGAGCTCGAGGTTTTGTGTCCATATAGCCATCGAGGATGTGATTTCAAAGGCAAGCGATGGGTCATTGAATCTCACGTTGCTGCTGAATGTGGCTTTGTGAAAGTAAGATGCCATCATCCGTGCACCAACCATGTTGAGCGTAGGAAATTTGACCCAGCAGACTGCGCTTGTGATCCTGTTGAAACTGAGACTGCTGTAGATGGCAGCGAAGAGGGTGGAAATCCCCCGATCCAAATAAATGAGCGTGCACTTCATGAAACCGGAGACGAAACCTTCTCCGATGAAAATACACCAGAGGCGGATATCCCGCTGGCTTTGGTCGTTAAATGCCCTGGGCATGTATTCGGTTGTCTAGAGTCCGGTGATTCGCACGAAGCTCTTAGCGATCATGTTTCCACCTGTGCACTAGCCAAGATTTCTTCCGCATTTGAAACTCAGTCCAGGCGAATGAGCTCGCTGGAAAGTGAAAACAGGACGCTCAAGCGACAAATGGATGTCGTGCAGCACTTGATCCGCAAGAACGCTACAGAATTGGACTCTCAGATCTTAGTAGAGTATGAAAGAATTCTGCGCGAGCTCAGAGAGACTGAGTCCAACCTCTCTGGCCAACAAACAACGATTGCTAGCCTGGTTGCGGAGAATACAAGAACAAATGCTGAGGTGAATTACATTAAAGGTGGAATCGATAGCATACGAAGACAACTTTTCATTTTGAACCAATCTCAGCGCCGCCTCTCATTTTACTCCGCATTCCAAAATACATCATTGCCTAATGGAGAAACTTCCGACTCAGCTACTAGTGAGGAAACAAATAGGAAACGCAGTCAGCAAAAATTGTAGTCAGATAGCTGCTATTGAGCAAACTCTTTGCCCTCTTCTCGCCACTTTTTTGTGCACCTCTTTTCCTTAGTTGTATTCAGAAAAAGTTCCTTGATTATTTATTATTTATTCAACTTATCTCTTATCGATATTATTGGTTTAATTATTTATTTATTTATTTGTACTTATGTTTTATTTCATTGTACCAAACAACCCAAGCACCTTTACTCATAGATTCTTGTGAATTATATAACGCAAAATGTTTATTTGCCGTTTCCGCTTCTTCCATCATAATGGTTTTTGTCAATTCTAATTAAACGGTCGGTATAGCACACAGTTCCTCTTCGCACCCTTCACACATACATGTATATGGTTTTGTACCTAACTAACACATACACATTCTAAGCTAGTAATTCAGATATCTAGGTTTCTTCGTCACCCATTGAAAAAAAAGAGAGCGTGAAGGAGGAGATTAATAATCGAGTCCCGATCAGGCCTTGAAAATTTCCCCAGCTTATATCCAACATCAACGAAACAACTCAACGAAAGCAAGCCGAATAACACATAGAAATGGTTAAGGTTGAACTTGTTCCCGACAGCGGAGAGCCCAGCATTGCCCAGGAGCCGAAGATCACTGAACAGAACGACTTCTCTGGTGAAGACGATGACTTCGAGGACGTCGAGGAGGATGACTATGATGTCAACGAGTCTCTAAGCGAGCGTATTGTTGCTCTTAAGGACGCCATCCCGCCCCACTACCGTGATAGCGTGGCCTCGTCGTTCAGTTCGGCCAGCTCGCTTGTTAAGTCTGCATTCAGAATGGGCGGCAAGTCGCTTTGGGTCGTGTCCTCCTCTACTTTGCTTTTGGGCGTTCCTCTTTCTCTCTGTATTCTCTCCGAGCAGCAGCTTACTGAAATGGAGAAGGGAATGGGTATCACTGAATCTAACGACGTTCTTGCTGGCGGTGCTGACCAGGGCTTCGCCGCCACTCCGAATGCTTAAACAACTTAGATGTTCATGAACGATAAAAGTCATATGTGAATTGTATATATCTCTCCCCAACTACTTCTACATTTTCCATCCATACTATTGCTAAATTTTCGGCATGCTTTTCTCAATTCAGGTTCATTTAGATATGGGTGTTGAATACTATATAGCTTATTCTGAGCAATGCAGCCTCGACCAATCGAGGAAGAATAGTTGTGGTGGTGGGGGGGGCGGGTAAAAATGGTTAATATGAATACTGCAGATTCAGGAATTTAAAACACTTGTGCCCTTATGCTAATACTACGACTAAGCTTGGTTCGGGCTTGAAGAACCCGGGATCGGACGGCCTGGCTGGATAGCTTCGATCCTAGGCTTTCCAGTACTGGGCTTAGAACGAGCAACGGCAATGCGATTGTCAGTAATATCGTAAACAACATACATGGCACGCAGGACATTATCACCAAAAAGAAGGAAATTCTCATCTCCAGAGCTCTGTTCAAATCCAATGTAACAGGAGTTCTGGGGGAAGTCCAAACTGGCAGTTACGCCGTCAACAAACATATCAACGGGCCACATGAAGTTGTATGAAGGAACAGGGATGTTGATGTTTCCGAAGTCAAGCCAGATGTTGCTTGTTATATTACAGTCAGTGTAGTAACGCTCACCGAGTGCAAATGAAGGATTGGAGTTAAGAGCTACACGCATAGCGCCAAGCGTGTCACCATCAAGGTAGGTAAGAGAAGTACCGGAATCCAGGATAGCAGTGCTTGGTTTGCCGAGAAGCTGATAAGTTGCTCGCTGATCGGCTTTGATGCCTTGTACAGTAACGCCCATGTGCTTCGGGTGTACAATTGGCATCTCGACTAGCGGACCTGTGTATTGATCATGGTCGACTCCTCCAAAAATAATGTTACCCTGTGACGAGTTGATATCGTCTAGAGCAAGAGAGTAGGCTGCAGAGTTAATCAATCCTTCGGCCTTCATTTCCAGCGGCAAGTTGAGGTACTCACTGCCTCCGTTATTGAACGTGATTTCTGCCTGGGGACGACCAACGCCAATCAAACCTGTACTTACTTGGCTAACCTGATTGGCGAGACCAATTGAAAGATGCTTGACTGTGGCGCCTCCGATCTTGACTTTATCCATTCCCCAAGAGCCTGAGGCTTGGCCTTTACCATACTCGATCTTCCATTGCGTGTTGTTTGGCTTGAACGATGACGACTGGGACTGGTCAAAAGTGGTTGTCTTTACATTACCGCGAGCCTGGGTCTGCGAAGTAAACACCCAAGTGTCACTGGAGCCTGTGTCGATCAACAGATCCAGCTTCTGGGGCGGAGTACCAATATCAACCTCAGTAAGATAGTAGTAACGCTGGTTTGAAAGCGCGTCCAGAACATCCGGAACCGGGTTTGCTCCACGTTTTTCGATATTTGAAGAGGGCATATGGATATTTCCAATGCCGTGGTGCGCAACCTTCTTCATGGCTAACTGCACAACACCATCAATGAGTTGAGCATCAGAGGAAGCGGTCACGGAGGGGGCACAAACGGCTAGAAGAACCGCAATAGAAGAGACGAATTGTTTGCTAGGCATTTTTTCAGTTCGCGCTGAGCTTTATTCTTGGATTCGACTTGGCCGCTGGTGATTCCTTATAACATTTATATAAGTTATCTTGTTTCATCAAATGCAATCAGAATGAAATTGGTTCTGACAGATCATGTTAACTGGCTTTAGACTTTACAATCTATCCAGGATAAGCTTTCTTAACCGTTCCCATTTTATTATTCTTTGGCTCTCGTTATGTATCTAAGTATGTGATCATTTCTTCTGTTAGCTCCATACCTTTGCTTTCTGATTGGCAGGTAAATTTAACTTACCAGTATCCGTGGGTATCAAACCAAGTTCGAAACCTGTTGAGTTGTTAAACTCTTAACGCAATTGAGAAATCCAATATAACTGAAACTTAATTTCTTGGTTTATCTCATATAATTTTTACTATGATTTAAATCTATGATTAAAAATGTAAACAAACACTGGTCTACGAACCTTGATCCGTTTTATAAGAAGTGGTAATTAAAGATGTCGAAAGCGTAATTGTGCTTCTCATAAACCGAATCACATGCGCATATCATAGAAACTAATACGGCAGTAAAAACTCGATCAGTATCGTTATCTGTATTCGATTCTATTTATTTGATATCCCCCAGTCGTCGGTGAGTGATTTAGTGCGTGGGGTTGGTTTGGGCGTAACAACGGATAATATTAATAGATTAATCTCCCGCCTACATGCACTACCAGTGATAAGGAAAGGCGGAGAGAAGGTAGCAGGCATGAGCAAAAATGGCATACGTAATCACGCATGATGACCAAAGGCCCTGTAACCGCAGCAGTAGGTTGTTGATCTGCCAATACTTCTAGTAGACAGCGAAGATGATCAATCTTGTATCTTTATTCCTGGTTTTATGCGTTTCTGCATTCAAGTTTGACCAGTTTGTTCTTTCTGGGCCAAAAGCGCACAATGGCCTCAGCACAATGGCTGAAATCCCTGGTGGTTCCCCCATTGAGACCTGCATGGATGACGAGCCTCAATTGCTTGACATTGAAAGCGTCATTATCGATCCCAATCCACCATTGCCAGGCTATAACCTCTCTATATCTGCGGCTGGTACTTTGAAGGCGGATCTTGTGGACGGATCATATGTGGATGTCATTGTTCGCTATGGATTCATTACTCTTGTAAACCGCCGCTATGACCTTTGCGAGCTGCTCCCTGAAGTCGACTTGGAATGTCCACTCAAGGCTGGATTTCTTAGTTTGACTCGTGAGGTCGAGCTTCCCGAAGAGGTCCCGCCAGGCCAGTACTCTGTTAATGCAAAAGCGTACACGCCTGACGACCAGCTCCTTACTTGTCTCACCGCTGTAGTAGATATCGAGGCCTGAACAGAACGATGGGAATCAAGGGCCAAGCGTGTGTTTCATATTCCCAGTAACGTAATTGCTATTCTGTAACAATACCTTTCTGTAATGCGGTATGAATTTAATGATTGATACATTCCTATCTAATCCTATCATATAACGTGCTAGTTGTAAGTAAGTTGTTCGTGGGCATCATCATAAGCAGTATCGATTATCTGCTGGTGTTGTGTGCTGAGCGCTGCTTATTCTTCTGCTGATGATGCTAGTGCATATACTAGCATATGTTCAACATGATGAATATGCGAGAGGGTAAGCACTCAAAACACTTTTATCTAATTCTTGCTTGTTGTTCATTCGTTGAATTGGGTCATGATTCTGGTTCTACTCGTTTCGAGAAACAAGGGCGTGCGTTGCCCGATCGATCAAAGAAGCCTCCTCGTCCGAGCTTGAGTTGTGGTTTGCCTTCCTCAGCATCTGCTGCTCGTTATACATCGTCTTGAGAACCATCAGCATCACAAAGACCCAGTAAAGGTTGTAGGAGATGACCGAGCCATAGGTTGCAGAGTTCTGCCAGCCAAGAAGGGCATTGAAAATCATGTAAGGGCCATCTGATTCAGGATTGCAGCAGTCTAAATGCCAAACAGTACGCGAGATATCGTAAGATCCCGGTCCGACACCGTTCTCACTGATGTCCTGGCCAACCTTAGAGACAAACCGATGCATCTCAAAGAACCAAACACCACGCGAAAGGAGTCCTGCAGCAACAAGGTAAAGGAAACATGTGGATCCGATAATGAATCTGCGGACAGATACATGGCCTGTTCCGTACTTGAACATGGCGTAACCCACGAGAGACCCCAGGGCCAATGCAGAGCCTGCAGCAAGAGGGACACTTGACAGCGGGGCAGACGCACCAAGGCCACCAAGGAACACAACGGCTTCGAGACCCTCACGCAAAGTAGTAACAAATGGAAGCAAAGCCATTGCGTACTTCCTAGAGAACTTCTTCAGGCGGGACTTGGTAGTGTCACCATCCTCAACGCGTTGTTCAACAATGATACGGGCAAGCTTGAGCCTCCATTTCTCTTGCATCTTGTTCATTCGAAGCATAGAGCGGCCCATAACAGTGATCATCACGGCAGCCAAGATGCAAAAGAAAGATTCCCAAAGCTTTTCCGTTTGATCCCATAGGTTGGTGCCTACAAAGTAGAAAACGGCAATAAATAATCCGCCGACCACTAGACAGATGCCCAATCCGAGAAAAGCACCAACCCAGACCTGACGCTTCAGCTGGTTATATATTCTGAAATTCTCCGGCGATCCATTTTCTTGAACAAAGGCCCTTTTCAGGAACGAGAGAAGTACACTTATAATGATGGCGGACTCCAAAACCTCCCTGAAAACCAGAAAGAAAATCTGGACGCTGAAAATATCGTAGAAACGCATTAACGTGTTTCCTGTCTATCCAATGAACCTTATCGTAGATGCTCAAAAAAACAAGGCCCGTCCCACTAAGAGGTTAAAGCCAGGGGAAGAAAATGGTGATAAAGGAGATTCTTTTTTCGTGCTGGATGTGTAATTTTATCATATCCATCAGCATGTCTTTTCAGACCTTACCCAGAAAATCCCTTGACCTACCACTTTTTACGCTGCCTTTTTTTACAGCTTAACTATTCCATCAAACCGCGTTATCGATGTTCATTTAGAACCAATCAAATTTAGTATAGCCCAATATAAATAGATAATCATTATATAGTTGTTGAAAAAAAACATGATGGATATTGATATATTAAGAGAATGAAAGAAATCAGTGAATTAAAATTTAAAAAACAAAAAGGAGATTTGCGCGATTAGTTCTGCAGTGTGCCACCTGAAGCGAGCCGGTATGCCTTTTACAGCTATAATGTATGATTATACAGTATATTATTATACCAAATATATATGTACTAGAACGTGTCAAGTTTTATTTTTGCCTTTATTACGGGATTATGCATAAAGAGATACGAGTCTAAGATGACTCCTCATTCTGGGTCTTTCTACGAAGCTTGGATGCGAGCTGGCGCGCGGAATCAATACTGTTCTCAGGTTTTCGTTTCGAGTTCTTTGGTTTTGATCCTTCAATGCCAGGGGAGGTATTGTTATCTCGGCGCTTCCTGCGTTCTTGCATGATTCGTTCCATACCTTCGGTCTTCTTAAACTGGGGCAAAGTCGAATCGATGGCGAAGTCAGGGTCTTCGAAAAGAGCCTGGAAACGTGGATCTGCGGTATCGAAGTCTCGCTCAGCTTCCTCCTGAGCCTTCTTCTTAGATGCTCGCTTGGTGATTTTCTTTGATTTTTTGCTGGGTTCTTGCTCGTCATTGAGTCCGGCAGAAGAGCCCTTGCTTAGCAGATCGTCGTCTAGAGCCAGCAGTTCAAGCTCAGCATGGTTATTTTCACTACTCTTTGTCTGTTCCTCAGATTCGGCTGCTTTGCGAGCTTTGTAGTTTTCAAGACGTCTAAGACGGCGCTGCTTCTCCTTAAGTCGGTATTTCTCGATGGTTGAAAGATTGTCTTCAGGATTTTCAGCTTCGCCTTTGCCTGCCTTTCCAGAGTTCTCATCGTCGAGGATCTCCAGTTTGGCTTGCTTGCCTTCCAGAACGGGATTAAATGTGATCTCCACTGCGTCCTCGTCTTGACCGTCAGTTGGTTTGCCGCTGCCGAATCCTGAAGCCGCATCATCACCGCCAATCAAAGCTCTGTATCTCTGCGCAATCGTCTCTTCGTCCTCATCGCTGTCGCTATCACTGGCAAGATATGCCTTGAGGTCGTCATTTTCAACATCTTTTTCAGCAAAGGCTCTCTGAGCGAGTCTTTCTCGCTCTTTAGGGGTCTCATCCCAAGTTAGCTTCACCTTGGAATGCTGCAAGGCATCAGTTGTGAAGTTACGCGGCTGGTAATCGGCCGGTACCTTGTAGCACTCGTCCCTCGGTTTATCGCCACTGAAGTCAACTTCATCGGGGATAAATCGGAGATCGAAAAAGTTGGCTGTACTCTCATACTCTGTACCGTCACAGCTAGAATAGATTCCAGCAGCTGTAGATACACTGTCGCAGTCAACAACTGCGTAATAGTACTGAAGACGTTGCAATTGATACTTTCTCAATCGCGAGCTGCTGTAATCTTGGTCATCGTCATAATCCACGCTGGGATTGGTCTTTTTGTTTAATTTCTCGTCTGACTGTTTCGAGAAAAGTTCCTGAGGAGGCCCATGGATTTCTTCAGATTCCATCTGTTTCTTGCCATATTCACTGGTGTATATTTTGACGGATATGATACGTTTGTTTGCAGGTACAAAGCTGGAGAAAGTGGCCATGAGGTCGGTAGAGGTGACATTATCCCAATCTAAATTAACAACGGCAAATCGTTTCGTTTCGTCACCTTGTGGGATCACGGAGGGTGCTGATCTGACCTGTTCGTACTCATCTTCCGCAGCAATTTCTGGCTCGTCGTCGGAATCACTATCACTGTCGGACGAGTCGCCAACGCCTCCGTCCGATTCGGAGTCTGAGCTGCTAAGGTCTTCTATTCCTTCACCACGCATAAGCTCACGCATCGAAGGTTTCTTCGACTTCACTGGAGGTACATCCTCTTCGACACTGCTCGCAGAACTTTCCTCGTCGTCATCACTATCACCACTCTCCGCCTTTTCATCTTCAGAGTCTGACGAGCTGCTCGATCCATCAGCTTTGTTCACTTTGCTCTTCTCTTCCTCCTTTTCTTCATCTCCGAAGTTATAATACCTGCTCAATTCTTTCTTCACATCCTTAGACTTCACTTTACGGCCGTACTTATCAACCTGGGCCCTCTTAGCAAACCCCTCATCCTTCGCTAATGCGTCTTTGAATCGTGAATCTACTTCGCCGCGAATGGATTTCTTCCGGGGAAGAATAAACCTTGGGTCGGTTTGAATACTAGCAAACCTGCTGTCATTACCAGCATCTTTATTTTTTGGGGCCATTGAGAGTGTATACCTTATAAGGTTTTATCTCTACAGACGTATTTCAACTGAAATTTTTTTGGTTTGGTGTGTATATTTTTTTTTTTTATTTCGAAAAAAATTATTAAAACTACTACTACCACTACCACTACCACTACCACTGCCACTACTGCCTTCCACTACCTCCACCGCCATTACTACTACTATCGCTTACCACCAATGTAAGAAACAGCCATTAGAAAGTGAGTCGGTATCACGTGGCAGCCAAAATCTACCGACGGTAATAAATGGCCTGTGATATTGTTTACCCACTGAAAGAGGGAAAGAAGCATTGTTAAGGACAAAGGTGGGGGAAGTAGATAGATAAGTAGTGGGATGAACGATCTAAAATATCGATAGCTCAGAACCACCAGTCTCGATCTCGACAAGTGTCATTATTTGAGTGGGATCATTTGTTTTTTCTTTTTTTAGTTTAGCATTAAAAGTTTAGTGGGCGTTGTTTTATAATACAGAAAAAATAAATGATAAATAGATGCGTGATTACGTCCATATGATGATGTGTTCTAATAACAGCCCGGATTAATGTGCATATGCCGCTAGAGTTTCTCCCCGTAAGCGCCGGATCAGCAGGGGTCAATAAATAATTATGTCTCTCTGCGCTTTCTAATTTAATTTTTTAGACGCCTATGCACGCACTTTGCTTTGGCCTCTAACAAGCCTCTTTTCCCCGGAAACCCCCGATTTGAAAATTACAATACCTTTCCCTATACGGAAGTGAGTAGGTACGATCAGTCGGAAGTGACCAACCTACCCGAACCAACTAGTAATAGGTAAGTAAGTATTTTAAAACCTCATCGTATCGAAGCTAGGGTATGTTCAGGCGATCGTAAGTGTCGTCATTTAATATATAGTTAAGATATATCTGGTGTTTGGTTTGGATAACATTGTAACTTTCCTTTTTTCTTGTCATCGAATAGCAACTCTCTTAACCCGCAACAGATCTCCTCTTTGTTCATCGATCGGCTCCCACCCGGGGCCGGCGGGGGGGGGGTGGGTTCAGATGGACCTACCCAATTATGTCAGATAAGTATGGTGTCACCTGATGTATGCTGGCCGGCGTAGAGACTCTGGTCATCCACCAATTTGCAGATTGAGATCCTCTAAGGCGGCTTGAACCATACTTTTTTTTGGGTGTGGCATTACTAGAGTTGGTATACAGGTGGAAGAGAAACAGACGACTTGACACTCGTCTCCTAGTATTGCAAGAGTATTGGAATTCAACGGATTTCCAACAGTCACACTTGTTTGGAAAGCACACTCGCTTTATAAACTTTTTCGACGCTGTTAACCGGGTTGATCACTCTATGAATACACAGTGTGATTAAAAAAAGAATATATTAAAGAGAAATTTGGTTTCGAAGAATAGTATGGAATTCACCGTATGGTCAGAGTCGAATCAAACCGATAAAAACCATGGTTCTGATAACCACGGCGTCTACGATGCTGGCAACTTTGCTGACTCCATGGGCAGCAAATTCGGCCCACTGATGGACAGATCCGATGTTCTTAAACCGAAAGCTCCACTTGATCAGGCTGATTACGATTTGGACAATGGATATCACGAGCAAGATGGAGATCTAGCTACGTGGGCACTATTGTCGCCAGGTATTCCTTCGGGGCTTCCTCAGGATAATCATAACTTCCCCTGGGAAGATGACTTTCACAATCTTGCCCAAAACGGCTCAATTGATGGAGATGTAACCGGTAGCACCTCACCATTCGGTACTGAGGAGATTTCTAAAGATCTGTTCAATGGAGACACGTTGAGCAGCCTGAAAGCTATTGATACCACGAGACATCGCCCATCAAACCACAAAAGAGACATCAGTGACACTTACACAATGCGGGTGCCATTGGTGGGTCGAACTCATAACGACGGTTATGACGACACTGGTCTTGGAACTGCGGACTCAAATGTAAGTCCGGAGCTGCCGGCAAATATTATGCAGACTCCTGTGCGGGGTAGCGGCTATAACGGTGCTGGACACGCGCATGCTAATGACGGACTTGTCAATGACTCTCCTAGTTATTTGGTAAATGGTCTGGACAGCCCTCTGGAGTCTCCTGCATTGCAAAGCCCCTATTTGGCCTATCAACCATTCCCGATGTTACCAACAGCATCCTCAGGAACCGGAGGAAATTCATCATCCTCGTCTACATTAATGAGAAAGCTTTCAAGTGCTGGTAGCCCAAAAAGCCGCCGGAAATCTTCTTCTGCATCACAATCCAGCATTGCAAGCCCTCTAGCATGTGAACCAGTGGATAGCAAGCAAACTGAATCTGCCCCTCAAACGCCACGCACACGAAGTGCTGGTATATCAAAATCTAAACATAAGAGGGGACAATCGTCGCTTTCGTTGAGCTCTAAGTTGCCACAGTCTTTGACGACCGAGGGCGCAAGTAGTAATGTCTCTGATTTCACGACAACGCCTTCAGCAGCAAAGCCAACGACACCTCTTAGGAACACCGATCAGACTAAGAACCCAACGAATACTGTAGAGAACACTCCAACTCAAACCCCAACGCCTGCGAGGGAAGGGAAAAAAGATGGGCGCAAACGGATCGCTAAAGAACAAATCGACATTTTGGAAGCATTTTTCCACAGAAATCCACGACCAGAGCGTGAAGATAGGCTGCGGCTGGCCGCAGAAACTCATCTTGAACAACGCACTGTTCAGATTTGGTTCCAGAACCGTCGCGCTAAATCTCGGTCTATGAAGTTGCCGCCCTCTAAAGCTGACACTAGCATTCCAGCTATGCAATACAGGGCTGCTGCTGCTGCTGCGAGTAACGCTGCTGGCTCAGCATCCAGCGGATTTGGACAAAAACCTGTTAATATGTCTCCCGGGGTTGATTACGATTATTGGGGTCCCAACGGTGGTCCCCAGCTTCAGCGACAACACTCGGTAGGCGGCTTCTCGCGTCCACCGTCTATGTCACAAATGAGCCCCATAAATGGCGGCGCCATGAATAACAACGGTGGGGGGTTCCAAATGGCTCAGCAGTACCCACCTCACCACCAACGGTGGCACAGCGTAAGCTCACCTTCGCCATCTTCCCAGCCTATGACTAGGTATCACCAGCAGCTTCCAAAGCAGGGTGTATCACAGACCCATGGCATGGCCGCACAGATGCAGCGAATTCAGCAATTCCAACAAATGGAACAGATGCAACACATGCAACAATTACAACAGGCTCAGCAGATGCAACGGATACAACAGTCGCAGCAGTATCAGCAGCAACCTTTCAGAACAATGCATCCAGGTATGCCGCGATCTAACTCTTCATCTATGTTTGAGCCTCATATGACCTACGGGGGTCAACTCCACCCTGATTCCGATTTCAACTCTAATGACATGGCAATGATGAGCAACGCTCCGTCCAGATCTGAATCCATGCTTTCATTGGCTTCTTTGAACTCAGCAGCAGTCCCTCGAAGCCCTCTCACTGGGGGAGATAATATGGCAGCATTCAGTCCCGACATGCGAAGCTCGCAGAACTCCCCAGAGTTGATCTCCCCATTCCCTTGGCCAAGCACGGTAAGTAGAAATTCTTCTTCTGCTACGTTGCATGGAGGAAACAATGGCAGTTTTGATTATCCCGGACAGATATCTGCCAACGATATCAAACGCCGGAGATCTCTTTACGGAAACTCAGCACCCATTTGGAACAGTCAGTATGAAGGCGACTCGCTGAACTCTTCGCGAGTATCTCCTACAAATGCTGCTAACGGACCTGGTGGTATGCCTAACGGACCAGCTGGTTCAGTTTCTGGTTCTGGTTCCAACTCTGGCTCCAGTTCTGGCTCCGGATCGGTTGCAGCATCTGCTGCGGCCGCGGCCTTACGAACTCGTCACCGGAGTTATACTCAACCTGTCACCAGGTCTCGACAGCCATCAATCCGGTTGCAACTTGATGAAAGTAACAATGCAGCCCAATTGGTTGTGCTTCCTGACGATCAGTACGATAACGACCGGGGCTCGTTCTCCGGGCGCCAGGGATCTTCGTTCCGTGATACTTCTCCTGGTAGAGCCGAAAGGGCTGCTGAACGATTGTTAGCAGAAAGGGCTGCAGCCGCCACCATGAACCGCGTACCATCTCATATGTCTAAAAACGAGTAACTCATAAATATTAACCTAAGAATACACACGTATACACTCTTACGCATACGCACATACACAAGTCCCAGTCGCAAATATCCATATAGGTGTATTTATATGCGTTTGTGGACATATGTCTGTATGCGCACACACATACATAGTTTACCGGATATGTGTATAAACACTACTGGAAATCAATTTTATTTGCTTGCACGGGTGCTAATGCACTTTGTTTTCATTATATGCTGCTCACAAAATGCGTTTCGACATCATTAAGCGAAGTTTAGGAGATTTATGAGTGTAAACCGAACTATAAGTTTTGGCAAATCTATAATTTCAAGTTACTAATGACATTTTCTATCATTGAAACTCTCGCTCATCGCGCACAATCATATACTCTTCTCTGTCCGTATTCGTGGCTTGAATTTATTTCAGTTTTATAAGAAAAGTGCTTAATTACCTGTCTCACTGTCACACAGTTATTGCGCCGCGATCTTGTGCATCTCCGGTTAAAGCAACGCATATCTAGTGCGTTGCCTAACCCTGTAATGTATCGTTGGAGTTGCTAAAATCCTACCCTACTTATCTTATCATGCATGTAAATAACGTCATTCTACGTGTACGTGATATGGGTATATGCTGCCTGGTGTACGCCAAGGTGTCAGGTGCCACATCGTCAGTTATGTAGAAATGCGGCACCTAGCAACAAACCCTTCTGCAACCACGTGGCACATTTGGCACTCAACGCATGTTTTTTTTCACACTAGCAAACTCGTTTAGGGGGTTGAGTCCATACACCGGTAAATAAGAAGTTCACTTAGATAAAAATCGGTATTTAAAGAAAAAACATACATCTTTGATCAGATTAAAACTAGAAAATTTTTAACGAAAATCCTGATTTATTTAAGGGCGATAATCTTCATATTTATTTTCTGATCATATCGATGGGGTTGGGTTGCTCGTAAACCGTTTCATCGTAAATATACCTCACACACGAGTTCGCGAAGGCTACCGATCGCATGCTTTGTCATCATAACCGTTGACTAAGTGCGCCTTGCGGTAGGGGTACGTAAATATATATACAACGTTTATTTCTCCATAGTCGGTTTTTCAGATTCAAATCTATTAGATCAAAAATGGCTATCACTCAGGTCCAATCCCGTTACATCTACGACTCTCGTGGTCACCCCACTGTTGAGGTTGACCTCACCACTGACAAGGGCACCTTCCGTGCCTCTGTCCCGTCTGGTGCTTCCACCGGTACTCTCGAGGCTCTCGAGATGCGTGACAAGGACGCCAAGAAGTGGGGCGGTAAGGGTGTTCTCACCGCTGTTGCCAACGTCAACGACGTTATTGCTCCGGCTATCGTCAAGGCTGGCCTTGACGTCAAGGACCAGCGTGCCGTTGACGAGTTCTTGATCAAGCTCGACGGTACCCAGAACAAGGACAAGCTCGGTGCTAACGCCGTCCTCGGTGTTTCCCTTGCTGCTGCCCGCGCTGGTGCTGCTGAGGCTGGTATCCCCCTCTACCAGCACATCCGCTCCATTGCTGGTACCAAGGAGCCGTACGTCCTCCCGGTCCCCTTCCAGAACGTCCTCAACGGTGGCTCTCACGCCGGTGGTCACCTTGCCATCCAGGAGTTCATGATTGCTCCCCTTGACTTCCCGACCTTCAGCGACGCTCTCCGTGCTGGTAGCGAGATCTACCAGATCCTCAAGAAGAACGCCGCCAAGAAGTACGGCTCTTCTGCTGGTAACGTCGGTGACGAGGGTGGTATCGCACCGGATCTCAACACCGCTGAGGAGGCTCTTGACCTCATCACTGAGGCTATTGACGCTGCTGGTTACAACGGCAAGGTCAAGATCGCTATTGACGCTGCCTCTTCTGAGTTCTACGCCGACTCTAAGTACGACCTTGACTTCAAGAACCCGCAGGGTGACGGCTCCAAGAAGCTCGGCTTCGAGCAGTTCGCTGCCTACTACGGTGAGCTCCTCCAGAAGTACCCGATCGTCTCTCTTGAGGACCCCTTCGCTGAGGCTGACTGGTCTGCCTGGCAGCACTTCTTCGCCACTCAGGGCTCTAACGTCCAGATTGTTGGCGATGACCTCACTGTCACTAACAAGCGTCTCGTTTCTGAGGCCATTGAGAAGAAGGCTGCTAACGCCCTTCTCTTGAAGGTTAACCAGATCGGTACCGTCACCGAGTCCATCGACGCTGCCAACCTCGCCTACGGCGCTGGCTGGGGTGTTATGGTCTCTCACCGTTCTGGTGAGACCGAGGACACCTTCATCGCTGACCTCTCTGTCGGTCTCCGTAGCGCCCAGATCAAGACTGGTGCCCCGGCCCGTTCTGAGCGTCTTGCCAAGCTCAACCAGATCCTCCGTATCGAGCAGGAGCTTGGTGACAAGGCTGTCTACGCTGGTCTCCAGTTCCGCAAGTCTGCTGCCCTCTAAATCAGTAGTAGTGGTTAATTGAGATATATGTTTCATATCAACACTATGTACAGAATTTGATACGTAATTATAAAAAATTATGATAAAAATCAAAACGGTATTGCATGATCAAGTATATCTGATCAAACACACGCCCATCAGGTGTTGAAAATGTTATAGTTTAAATTGTCATAAACATTGGCGTGGAGAACTGGGCCATTTTTGGACTGCTTCACGTCTTATATAGGTTCCATTTCCGCTAAGCACGATCGAGGGCAAACGCCTCGGGAATTTCGTCCAGGCTTTGATTCTGAAGTCTCTATCAAACGAGATAAACACCACCCATCATCAAACACCTCATAAACTCTGACGACATCGCCGTAATGAAGGTCCATCTCGTCGTTCAATTGGGCTACATAGCTGTAATTCGCAATGAACTTAGTGCCTGCTAAATTCACCACCACACCGTCCTCGAGGGAGAATGGAGTTGAAGGCAGTGGCTTGTTGATTTGCGTTGATTTTGTAATTCTCTGTTTAGCCTGTTGGCTAGCTTCGACACGGGATGTTTTACTCTGGTCATGACCATACGCAAATGTACTACGCCTCTTCATGGATTTACTCGTATGTTCACTTTCGTGTTCCAAAGATCCTAAATTATTTTTGCCGTTTTTCTTTCCTACTTCTTGCATCACTCCTTGGCCAGGTTGATATCCAGGACAACGGGGACTAGGGGGTGGTTGGAGTGCCGCAATGCTGCGGATTGAGCTAGTGATATGACTTGGGTGACTTGGCTTTCTATAGCTACTGGATGGCCCTGTTTCATATTGTTTAGTTTCAATATTTTCTCTATCAGAAGAACCCTGCAGTGGCCGGCTAGTAAGTCTCGATCGACTTAACAAGCTGCTCGAAGCTAAAGATGAACGACGAGAGGTGCTTGAAACTGTACTTTTAGAGATTCTTAATGGTGAACTGAGCTTAACATGTTCACGAGGATCCCGAGAACTGTCTGCCTTTGGAACCGCATTCTCTATATTTTCTGCCCAGCTCACTATAAAGCGTGCGCTTTGATTCTCTGCTAGGTTGTGTTCGTGCTTCTTCGTAGGTGCAGGCCTCAAGTGTGCAACGCTCCCATTCTCAGTTAGGTACGCTAATTCTGGTTGATCGTGGTATCGTTCTTGCCTTTGAGTGTTATCAGCGACCAAGCCCTTATTGGTTGTTAGCTCCGAGCCCCCACTTCCTTTTCTTGTCTGTTGATCCAGCTCTTCAAAATACGTGGGCATCATTTTGTCGGGTGGGGTTGGACAGTGAGATAGGCTCGAGGCGTCTTCTCGATGGAGAGCATTCGATGATGAATATATCGAGTCAAGTCGTTGCTTATTATCTAGTTCCTGTATATCGTTTCCCGGTCTCATCAGATTGGAAACATTTCTGGACTCACTTGTATTCGGTGCAACCAAGGAGCCGGAAAATGAAGGGACTGTGGAGTGTCCGCGGTCAACTTGAGTTCTTCCAATCCTTTCGCTACCTTGATGGATGTTTTCACTTTTCAGAAGAACGTCTAGGAGACGGTTCTCAGAAGGGTGGTCAGAATTTTGAACATTGAAATTGGTTAGTGGTTTATATGGAGAGTTCATATTGCTCAGTTGCTGAAGTCCCTGGTTCAAGTCGATTCCTTGATTTCGTTTACCGAAAGATTCTGTGAGTATCTTGTTGTTTTGTAATTGCAAGGAGGGGGAGGGCCACTTGTCGCTATTGTAAGGCTGCGTCTGGTACTTTGACTGTGTCTGAAGCTGACGCTGAAAGATTTCTGTAGGATCCTGTCCCAGGTTTGACGTTACACCGGCCGGTACTGGAGGGGTTAACTGCATAATATTCCCTGGGCTACTACTAGCCTTGCTCCAATTAGATAGATGGAGATTGGATTTTATATGTCGAGGTGTCGGGCTTCTGGGCATATCGCCAATTTCCAAATTTTTAGTCGGAGTTGCATTCCTGTCGTTTGGGATTGCAGCGGAATAGTCTGCAAGAGACTCTAGTGGAGTGACCATGGGGGTGCTCACTGGTGAGTTCGTTGGTGTCTCTAAAGCCGCTTCTGTTTTCATAAACTGGGGTTTACCTTCTCTACCACACGCTTGGGGCTTTACAAGTGACTTCGTTTGTGCAAACTTCTCTGCAGCTATGTCCGTAATGCGCTGTGTCGCTGAATTTTCAGGCGTAGAATACTCAAGCTTACCCGCAGCCGCAGGCTCTGATCCCTTGTATGCCCCTTTAGGTCGTAATGCACTTCTTTCAGGTGGGAGTATTACGGCTTCGTTAATATTGATATCCTTACTTTGTTCTGATCTTGGTAAAGAGGATCTCGCTTCTTGCTCAGAGTCTTCATTGTTATTAGAGTAAATCTCTGGCTGGTTCTGATATTGATGTTGCTTCGAGTCACTCGTTCTGGCTGATCTACTAGGGCTCTTGAATGGTGGATCCGGTGGCTTTGGGAAACAACCATCTAATGAAGAAAATGTATTGACCGTGAAACTTGAGATAGGTCCTATCATTGGGGCCTGTAGGTTTTTAAGTTGTTCATGACGGGTTTGGAATGAGCCAGGCTGGCTAAATTCAGACTGGCTTCCTTTTATACTTACGGGACGTGAGAGTACGAACGGGGACTCCGAGGTGGCCTGCGAATTTAGACTATTATTTAGTTCCGTATGAACACCGAGTGCATTGGTTCCAGGGTAACCTAGTATACTCTTTTTATGGCATCCGCCATAATCATTTTGAACCTTGCTATGCCTATTGGATTTTAGCGCATTGTTGTCACTAATCAAACCACTCTCGAGTCGTTTATTCGGAGCCATAGCTTGCCGATTAGATGAAATAGAGTTTCTACCAGACGTGCCAGAGCGAGTTGCATTCTCTCTAGACCCACGATGGTCTGTATTTTCAGCATGCTGCTGCTCCCTGGACTCACTAACTCTTGGTTGATCGCGTCTTTTCTCTGAAGAAACAAGACTAATAGGTGGAATACAACAAAATATATCCATACAAAGCCTGTTAGACTCTATTCGCTTTAATCGATAGTGTCTCTGGGAAGATGATGACGCTGATCTTCTCCTGTAATCCCCAGTTCTAATCATTTCTAAAGCCCTTTTTTCTCGAGCTGCCAAACATTGGTACCGAAGGACTATGATAAGAAGGACACCCATTATCACTATACAGACTGATCCAAGTGATATGGCTATAGCAAGTATAGTGTCAAGAGAGTACGTTGTAGCCATTGAGTAAAATCAAGGAGAGACAAATTGCAGAGGGCTCTGTATTATATTGATAAAGGCTCCTTTTTCTCCTCGGCACTTGTCACTTACTTCACTTACGTTTTCTTTTGGTTCTGTAATTGGTACTAGAGTATAGAATTGAGAACCTTTATGAATCGTTTTTAATTGTTAAGAGAGTTGAGAGAATTTAGGAGACTGTGGGCACACAGGTTCCGTACAAAATTACGTACCTTATTGCGCAAATACTAGTCGTGAAACCTTTCGGTTTCACTAACTGAAACATTATCTCCTGACTGAGAACATTTTTATGCACATTCCATACAGAGCTGATGTTTTGAAGTGCATAATCAGGATTTGTCCTCCTCAATGCGCCTCTGCGTTATTATACAGGCACGTTTCATGTTGGAGTGTATGGGTTTGGCCTCCATTTGATTATTTCACATCAGTCCGGCTTCATTGGAATAAATTCTATTTAATGTTTTTTATAAGTAATTAAAAGTTTGTTTCTGTTAATCACTAAAGTTCGATCAGGCAGCGGAAAAGTTATTCAGGACTACATTGACATACTTTCGCTTTCAAAATACCTTGGAAACGTCATGGTAAAAATATACATGATCTTCATAACATAGATGAAACTGGGGTCAAGTTTCCAAAATAAAAAACCACTGGTCTAATGAGTAATTGAGTTAAATAAATAAATAAACAATAATCTTCTAAGTATAAGCAATCATCCCCCTGGTAGGTACGATCTGAAAGCTGAGGCAGCATCCGAGAAAGTCCTACCGGCCGAAGTAATTGGGTCATCGCTCCACCCGAAAGGAAGTTTCATGCCACCCCATCCGTTTGCAGACCTAGCATTGCCAGCACCACTAGATCTGCTCCCAGAGCCGCTAATTCCACTGGATTGCTGGTTATTAGCGCTATCGACAGCATCTACAATTTTCTGAACATTGGTCTCCAAGACCAGTCCACCTTGGATCAATTCCTCGAGAACCGTTTCAAGAACTTCCCAACCAAATACAAGATCGAGCTCGCACACGTTGGCAAAGCATTTGTCCAGAGCCTCGACGAAAACTTGGATCAGGTCCAGGATCCCTAACTCGCTTTCCTGCTCGTCAACAATGAAAACAAAGTTCAAAGTAGCGTACAGGCGGTAAATTACTCTTACACTACTGCTCTCGCCGTCACTGTCCTGCAGAAGTTCTGGGAGCGTTAGGAAGTTAGATTGAGTAGGATCTCTTGTGGCAAGCAGAGAGTATACTTGTTTTATGAGAGCTTGTTGAGATTGTATGTCAAGCGGCGTATAGAATTTCGCAAGCCGAGGCTGGCCTGTGTTATTGATGATCAATACGCAGTGGATCATACTGGTTGATCGATAGTCCTCGATATCCTCCTCTCTTACAAGGCACGACCTGTGATGGCTAAGGGGCGGGTGTTCTAGTACACACTTTATCTAGGCGTATTAGGCCCTGTCATCTACCTTTCTTATGCCAGCACCATATATAAACCGTATCTTGGAAATTCACCCGATTCATTAAATCACCACCATACAGTTATTAAGCAGAGACCTAAACTACGAAATGGTAATAATAATGGATTGACTGTCTAATAGAACCGCGAAGATATCTCCAGATTTAAGCATTGAGTAATTATTCGATATAATGTGTGTATAAATTATTATGGAGTGCTCGGTTACAGCTAGATATTTTAATATATCAATGGCGTGCTTGGGTTTTGTTTTTATAGCCTGTCTAGCATTTTTCAATAGGCAGCAGGGTATATTAATGCGTTAGTGTGAATAAGTCAGTACTCACTAGCTTTTAGACCTTTACACCAATGGCTTCTAATACTGCAATGTCATAATTGAGCATAAATCAACAAAATATGGTACAGAATTCTAACCGTTCTAAGAAATAATGTATATAAGTATAGTCTACGAAATTCTAATTTAAATAGGAACCTAGCTTTCTGTTTAGGTTGGGTGTGTGCATCACCACCACCACACAATTATTGGGATGGGGGGAGGGAGATTACTAGATCAGCTTTGCATCAGCAATCGGTTGTCACCGATCTGCCCTATAGACTCGATCGTTTTTAAACTTCAGTCTAAGATCTCTTAATACCTGAATTTCAATGCGAGACTCGGGAATGGTCAAACTTCAAAGGATCTATGTTTAGAGCCGTGTCCAGGCTGCACGGGATGATGGGTCCCCGGGTATTACGTGACTCGGGTATTCCGAACCCCGGGTCACCCCTTTGAGATAAGCTTGAAGACGTTGGGCTACACCGCCATGTTCTCCATCATGTGCGCCGAGGCCGAATATCGGGTTTGAACCGTTTAATGACTTGCTAACCAGGCGTGGAAAATGATATTAAAATTTTTGAAAAAAGGAAAATTCAACTTTAGAAACATGGTTTTTAATAAATGTTTTAATTTGAAACTCCTACCAAATAGCTTGTGAGTTTTCAATGTTAGCTCATATCTTATCTTGTCCCGCGGTACATGACTAGCACAAGCTCTTAATGGCAGGGGAGAGGGTTGTTGGTGACTCTCGGCTGCAGGGTATGGTATGCGGGGTGGGATCAGGGTCATCAGCAGAACAAGTACGGAGATGGTATAAAAGGCCACCGGGTTGACCTCAGAGTTCGAAGTTTAGCGATCATTGAGTATTCAGTCATTCTCATTTGAAAACAGAAAAAATCAAAGATGGTATCACCCACTGCGAACACCACTAAAGGCATTACCTACGCTAGCGTGTCTAGCGAGGTCTCTTCAAAGATTTTGACTCCTGAGGCTGTTGCCTTCATTGCAACTCTTCACCGTCTTTTCAACAAGCGTCGTTTGGAACTTTTGGCTGCTCGCGATGCTCGACAGAAGCTAATTGACGCCGGTGAGCTCCCGGACTTCCTCCCTGAAACGAAGCACATCCGGGACGACCCGTCTTGGCAGGGACCTACCTTGGCACCTGGTTTGGAGGACCGCCGTGTTGAAATCACTGGCCCTACCGATCGTAAGATGGTCATTAATGCCCTCAATTCTAACGTTTATACTTACATGTCCGATTTTGAGGACTCTAGCACTCCCACATGGACCAACATGGTTGAGGGACAGAGCAACCTTTACGACGCTGTCCGTCAAAGCATCACTTTGAAGCAGGGAAACAAGTCTTATGCCCTAAACTTCGACCGCAGTAAGTTTGACAAGAAAGAGCTTCCTACTCTTATCGTACGTGCTCGTGGCTGGCATTTGAATGAGGAGCACTTTGTTGTTGATGGTGAGCCTATTTCAGGTGCCATATTCGACTTCGGTTTGTTCTTCTTCCACAATGCTAAGGAACTTATTGCTCGTGGCCGTGGTCCTTACTTCTATCTCCCCAAGATGGAGTCTCACCTTGAGGCCCGTTTGTGGAACGATATCTTCAACATTTCTCAGGACTGGATCGGTATTCCGCGTGGAACCATTCGTGCTACTGTGTTGATTGAGACTATTTTGGCTGTCTTCGAGATGGACGAGATTATCTACGAGCTGCGTGACCACTCTGCTGGTCTCAACTGCGGCCGATGGGACTACATTTTCTCATTCGCCAAGAAGCTGCGAGCACACCCGCAATATCTCCTTCCTGACCGCGATGACGTTACTATGAAGGTCCCCTTCATGACCTCGTATGTCCGCCTTCTTATTCAGACCTGTCACAAGCGAGGTGTTCATGCTATGGGTGGCATGGCTGCTCAAATTCCTATTAAGGACGACCCTAAAGCCAACGAGGTTGCTATGAAGGGTGTTTATGCTGATAAGATCCGTGAGGCCGTTGCTGGTCATGACGGAACTTGGGTTGCGCACCCTGCTTTGGCCAACATCGCATTGGAGGTATTCAATGAGCACATGCCTGGTCCTAATCAGATTTTCAAGCGCAATGAAGAGACTGTTGTTCATGCTGCAGACTTGATTAACCCGCAGATCCCAGGTGGCCGTGTAACTGAGGCTGGAATTCGCAAGAGTATCTACATTGCTCTCGCTTATATGGAGGCCTGGCTCCGCGGTCTTGGCTCCGTTGCTATCAACTACTTGATGGAGGATGCTGCCACTGCAGAGGTTTCTCGTGTCCTCTTGAACACTTGGGTCAAGCACGGAGTCGTTACCTCTGAAGGCAAGAAGGTTACTGCTGATTATGTTCTGCAGATTCTTGGCGAGGAGGCAGAGAAGATCAAGAAGACTTCTGGTGGTCCGGGCAGATTCGATGATGCCGCCAAGGCGCTGGCGCCTGAGATTACTGACCAGAGATTCTCTGATTTCCTAACGACTCTTCTTTACCCGTCCGTGAAGGGAGAATCAGCTCTCAGTGTTAAACTTTAAATTATTCGGCCGATATCAATTCTATCATTAACGACAATATGCATAATCTATAAGCTTTTCCTATTTTTTTTTATTTTTTATCCAATTCATGAACTATAACATAGAGTTGATCTATCTATTCAATGGAGATATATATATATATATATATATATATATATATATATACACGTTTGTTTGTTTTTCCAAAGCAGAGTCGCAGCAGCCTAGGCAGCGTATTCTACCCGCATAGGCATCATATTCACTCCCTCCCAGCCTACACCTATTAAAGGGAGGTCATTACATATGACAAACCAACATAAGGTCAAAACCTGAAACCCATGGTCAAACCAAAGTCAAATATCAGAATCTACGCCAACAAGAAAGGAATACTAGACAATGCCTCCGTTACGCCGTTGGATTCAATTCATAGGTAGTGCAGGTTTCACCATTGGTCTTGGGGTGCTGTTCGTTCAATACGGTACACCCAGTGATGACAAGTTCTTGAGCGAGCTATCGCCAGAGCTGAAGGCACGATATTATAAAGAAAAAGAAATTCGACAGAAAGCAGATTTAATTATGCAACAGAAAGTTGAGGCTTCGCAAGATAAACCCGCATGGCTGCAAGGCCCAGACGCCATGCGGAAGTTAGATCGGGAAGTCTCGGAGCAAGCTAGAAAGGCAATAGAGATGGACGAGCAAAACAAATACCTAGAAAGCGAAAGGTTGCGGCTCAGAGCCCTCGCGGAGAAGGAAAAGAAACTATGAGTACTGTACTTGCAGGCACTGACACTGGCTTATTCTGTTTTACTTTCTATGCATTGATTCATAAGTATTTTCATTCATTTTATTCTTAATAACTGTATATAGTTTTCAATTTTACACATATAATGATAGATTTGATCGTTTCACTCTTTAATGTTTTTCATTAGGTTTGAACTCATCAGATTCATGGCCACCTGGTCGGGTCCCAGCCAGGAATGGCCATCACGTACTGCTTCGGATCACCAAGCTCAGCCATTTCCTTCTCAGAAATCTCGAAATCGAAGATGTCCAAGTTCTCGATCATTCTCTGTTTATTAGAGGATTTCGGGAGAGGAACAATATTTCTTTGGATCAAGTAACGCAGCTGCACCTGGGCCGGAGACTTTCCGTACTTCTCACCAAGCTTGATAAGCTCGGGGTCGCGCATCTTCTTGCCCAAGGTGAGCGGTGAGTAACACTCGACCACAATGTTCTTAGATTGGCAGTAAGCAACGAGGTCATCCATACGCTTCCACGGGTTGACCTCGATCTGGTTCACAACCGGCATAATGGAAGCATAGCCTTCCAGCTCTTTAAGATGCTTGATGCCCCAGTTAGAAACACCAATGTGCTTCAGCTTGCCTTGTTGAACATATTTCTCCAAAACCTGCCAAGACTCCTTTCGCTCCGTAGGACCATCACCTGAAGAGTGCAGCAAGTAGAGATCAATCGGTTCCTTAGCCTTGGCCAAAGAATCGTCAACACCGATAGGAGTCATTTTCTTACCGAACGAGTCGTCCCAGATCTTACTTGTGTAAATGATATCCGATCGTGGGACTTCAGGGTGCTTCTTCACAAAATCCCTGATTCCCTGGGCGGTCTCGGCTTCGTTATAGTAGAGGGCGGCAGTGTCAATGAGACGGTAGCCTGCCTCGAGAGCTTCGCATACGCACTTAGCGGTCTGGCTGCGCGAGAGGTTATAGCAACCGAATCCAATCTTAGGAATAGTTAAAGTCATTTCGATAATAATTCTAATCAATCAAGTAACCGAAGAAATTTGGTTTAATTGATGATTTTACGCACAATACTTAGGAGATAACGTTTGTTAATATAGTATCACAATCTATGTAAAGGTTAAGGGTTGTTGTGCATAGAAGCAACGATCAAACTGTCAGGAGGAGGAGGAAGGGTTGTTCGAAACCGCTTAAGAAATTAATGGAAAACTCATCTTAATGAACAACGACAAAGTATTATTCAATTTATTTCATGTAGATAAGTTTTGGCTTTTTAAATATCCCTTTCTAATCTACATAGATGATTCAAATTTGACGTGGGATTTTCTAGGTAATTGACTCCGTATCGATAAGGTGGGTGGTCTCGACGCTGCAGCTGAATGTTCACGAACTCGTGACGACGACGACAACAACAATAGTGGGAGCAGTGTTAGGTCAAACCCGCCAGATGTCGATGATCCCCACCCCCTTGATCACAAGGCAGATAGAGATCTATCCGAACCGAACTTAATTAGTATAATAGTTATGAATAGGATCTGGTGACCCCTTAATTCCCACTTTAAACGCGTCCTCGGCTCGGATAAATATAAATACAGTATTTATATTATATGGATTAAAATTGATTCTGGTGTGATGGAGTATGAGAGTGCGATTTTTTAAATTATGAGAAAATATATTACAGACATTCAAAGCAAAATTTCCTTGAACAAGAAAGGAAGGAATACAACTGATGCCGTGTACAAAGTAGAGAAGGTCTGGTAGAAAGCCAAGAAGAATCCTAATGGGCCATATACCTCCCACTTATTATAATAATTCAATCTGATAGCGTAGAGGGCAACGGCGAAGAAATGGTAGAAAAGGAGACTTGGACGAGGCTCAATTCCACTGAGAAGACTAACAGGACCCTTTACACAGTCACCACCGCGCAAGAAGTACTCAAAGCAGCCGTTCTGCAAGATCTTAAGTTCAGGACTTGACGCAGCAAAGAGTTGATACAGAGCAATTGAAAGAACATTCACAACAACAGAAGATTTTTTGCGTTCAGCTCGGAAATCCTTGAGCAATTGGTGAATAACTGCGTGAGTAGTAAGGTCTTCGGAAGTCAATTCACCAAGACGTTGGGAAAGCAAATAAGCGTCGCCAAGGCCAACGGTCATACCGCCGCCTGTCAAAGGATGACGCATGTTCAAGGCGTCTCCAAGCAGAATCAGGCCGGGGACATCATATTTAACTGCGGGGAGATATTGGTTCGGCATGCTGCGCAACTTACCCTCCTCCAAGGCTTTCCGGAATGACGGCTGGAGACCCTTTGGAACATACGGCAAGCAGTTTTCTGAAAGCCATCGCTGCAAGTCACCGTTCGCAGCCGATGGGAGTTTCTTGAGCGGGACGTTACAGAGAACGCGAGCCTCGGTATCAGAGGTTTGATAGACAAGCACAGGGCTGAATTTGGATCCGATAATAACATGTCCGTGGTTAGGCGAAATTAGGTCCGGGTGGTGCAGAATGGCACCAACGAAATATGATTCAACGGTGGGCTGAGTGTCAACGAAGTGCTTGCGGAATTTCGAGCTTGTGCCATCACACACAGCAACAAGCGGTGCGAAGAAGTCACCGTGTTCCTTGGTCTTGACGCCAATAACGCGATCTCCATCCTTCAATATTTCAGTAACAGTACCTTGCTGTAAAGTCACACCCTGGGTCTCGCCAGCAATGCGACGAAGGTTCATTACGAACCTACCGTGGTGGAATCCGCGGCCCTGAGAAGGCTTTGTTGCTCCAGGAGCCGACGGGTAAGGAATGTTCACGTTCCTTCCTTCGTAAATGACTTCATATCCATGAATTGGAGCAGCGCCAATTCCCTCAAGAGACTCAGCCATTCCCAGCTTTTTCAAGGTCTCGACGCCTCCAGGCTGAAGAAGCTCACCGACAATACGGTCCGGCTCCGAAAGATCGCGCTCCAAGATCAAAACGTTCTTGCCTTGAGCAGCCAAACCTTTGGCAAATGCGGGGCCTACAACGCCCGCACCAACAACAATGAAATCATACATGGCCCGTGTTTATAATTCTTTAGAAGGTTAAGATGGGCTCTAAATGTGCAAGGAATATTCAATCTAGGATCTGACGGCCAGAATCTTGGTATAATAATCCCTTTTATAGGATACGAGCAACCCGAATAAGAGGAAAACCGTCTGATTGTCAAGCTACTCGCATGCGGTCTGCATGTGATCGCCTTGTGGGACCAGTCACATGTTTCTCCACTCCTATGAAAAACGAGTGAATGTAATGGCTGGGCCCTTAACGCACGAAGCTCGTGCGGCTCGTGCATGTTGTTCATCTTGTTTGTCTGCCTTGTGAACTCCACCGTTCTCGATACCTTTAAATTGCTATTTTAATTTATTTTTGAAGATTTAGTTTGTTCTTGGTCTTATTATTGTAACAGTATTTTGCATCTCCCTATCTTGACTGTTTGTTAGTGTATATCTTTGTAATTAGTTCCACTTTCTGTGCTTGAGTGTTTTTTTATTATTTTTTTTATTTTCCATATATTTCAGAAATTTGATTCGTTTATTCTTATCGCAGAGTTTCACTGTATCTCAAATGTTCACATGCTAATCATGCCTTATTTTTTGCAAATGTTCAGGCAGGCTGGTGGTGTGCGCTGCGAGCGTGAAGCTTACCCCTGATCCCGCGGTTTTGTCCTGCTAAATACGAGTCCACATATATATCAGTGTGCCTGGCGAACTGACGTCACGAACAACGTACCGGAACACGAAAGGTATGTTCATTTAAAATTAAATAATTTTGGGAAAATAAAGCCATATAAATTTTTTGGTCTCAACTTAATCCTCATCTTTGTTTTAATTTCTTCTAGATGCTGTCTCTATATACTTTAAATCACAGATCTTATCTCTCTTGCTGTGTGGTGTATATACATTGATCGATCTAAGAATGAACATGCTGTGATTTTTCCTCCCTCTGGCGTATCACGCGTAGTCGGGTACGTGCATAGTTCGTTTGTTATGCTTATGTTCCACCAAAACAATTTTTAAATTTTATTTATCATCGACTTTCACACTGTTTCGTAAAACAACAAGCAGGGTGCTAATCATAGTGTTAATTATAGGCTTATCTGGCGTATGGGACCCGGTTTAGGAGAGCCGCCCCGGCCAAATTGTCGTCTGGTCTGGTCTGGTTCAGCATAGAAAGTGATACGGCACGTGCCATTTGGGAACGCATCCGCTAAGCTAATGAAATGTGCTCATGCTGACAGTCTAAATATCTCACTCGCCCTTGGCCTAATACTTAGCGGTGCGCGCATTGAAAGTTAGGTGTTTCAACGTTGTCAGCCTCTATCCTTTTAGGGAAAAAGCGAATTAATTACTCAAATGGATCATAGCATGCACAGTAGTAGCATGGCACACCCTACGGATCACATGGGAGGCCACAATGATCATGGAGGCGACAGCAGTTCTATGTGTAGCATGAATATGCTTTTCACATGGGACACGACTGATCTGTGTGTTGTTTTCAAATGGTGGCACGTCCGCACCCAGATCGGTCTTATTCTTACACTATTATCTATTGTTCTCCTTTCTGCTGGCTATGAGTACCTGCGCTACCGAATTCGATTGTTGGATAACGAAGCAGTTTCCACCGCAGTCTTGGGAACCAATCCCGGTATAAATCGTAGCATGCGGTTTAAACAATCTGTTGGCTATTCAATTCAGGTCGGCTACTCATATTTACTCATGCTTGTGTTCATGTCTTATAACGGCTGGGCTATGGTCTCAGTAGCGGTTGGTGCTGGCCTTGGGTTCTGGTTCTGGGGCGACAAAGCTCAACGAAACATGAGTTGTCACTGAATCAGGAAAGAAGGTCAATAAAAAGGAACATACAGACATACACATATTATTTACATATATACATTCATTATTTTGGCATGTATGCAACTTCTTTGGGAAGTCTAAACGACACCTCGTACATGTCTTTTGTTGGTGCAACACGTCGTACGTCGTGAAGCGAAATCTGCTCCGGGTCCAGATCGAATCCCAGTGCTTTAGAAACTCTCTGCGCAATGGACTTTTGAACAACTGGTCGTTCAGGCTCATCCTGTTGTGCGTCAAACTTATAGAAGCAATGAACATGGATCATCGGTAATGGAGGATTGGGAGTGGAGAAATCAGCACCAGTATATAATCCTCTAAACCCATCCAGGAATTCAATAGCGCTAGCAGGAAGGTTCATGACGTAGTGACTGAATGTTTCTGGGATCTTTACCATCTTGGGTTGTTGCATCTTACGTTTAGACCGAGGCGGGGAACCGCTCTTCGATTCTTGATCACTCTCTCGTACTTCCGGTTGCTGTTTAGGCATTGGGGTTACCGGTATGAGTGCATCGTCACCGTGAGTCTTGCGGAACGCATGTAGTCTTTCAATGGATTTCTGGATAAAGACACGACCGTCTTCGTTGTAAGTCTGTATGACATCTGGGTTGAGCTTGTTCAAGGAAACATTATAATCCATTGCTTTATAGCTTTCAGGATTCAAATCGTTTGCAAACACTATATTTCCCTTTTTCGCGGAAGGGATGGCGAAGGGACCAACACCTGCCATAGGATCGCAGATTGCGTTGCCCTCACCGAAGAGAGTAACGAGGCGGTCATGTTCAGTGTGCAATCGCGAGTTCCAATAGACTTTCCTGAAGTCGAACTGGAACCGGCATCCAGACTCATGCTGTAAGACCGTGAAATCAGGAACACCTGCAATCACCTCCATATCGAAGGTTCTATATACTGTGTTGATATTATCCAGCTTGGTAACGACGGTCTTCACGGCGGGCTGATTCTTATCCAGCACAACTTCACCGATTAAATGTTTGTATGGTAAAAATTGGTCTTGTAGATTTAGGTGTGCAATATGGCCCACTATAGCGAATCCGGATGGCACATCACCAAGTTCGGGAGGGAGTATGGATCGTAGAATATCATCTGCAGTCCAGTAATTATATCCAAGTTTTAACTCCCATGGCTTGAACGATACACCAGCCTCGTTAAGCAGGTTTAATGTAGGCTTTTGGACTTGGGTAGATGCAGAGGCAGGATCAGTGATGTGAGGCGCGAGTAGAACACCACGGTTTTTTTTCTCTTCCCCGTAAACAACCACTGTAGAAACTCTTGTGAGATCCAACAAATCTTGCTTCGAAGCTTGTTTAATGATTCGTGAAAGCATTCGTGGGTCCTTGATCTCGGCCACTACCAATGGAAGCGACGTTTCAAATCTAGTGCGGTCCAGAACCTGCATACCACCATTGGAGGGTGGTTTTAGCATCGTCAATTGTGATGATGACGACATTTTAGGAAGCACCTTGAGCTGTCCTAATAGATTGCGAATGGATCTAAAAACACTAATTGTGAAAAATTCGTCAATGATAGTAGTGAGGTTAATTGCGTAAGCTGTTTAACTACCACATATACCCACCGTCGCTTGACATGAATGGAAAGAGAGAGAAAACCCCAATTTGAGCGAAGTCAGATTCCATAATATGCGCAATTTTGGCTGAACTCTTCTGAGAGTGAAAACATCATTCATAGTTACAATAGAATCAAGCAATCCTTTCGGGGTCCATAGTTATGTTTCACTTCCCATTAAACGTGCATTCGCATCAGTGAACATTTAATAGAGTATATATGAATCCATTGAACCTTATAATAACCAGAAGAGTGGTGGCTCTCTAGAAATAGGAAGCCACGACATAAGGCGAGGTGGCCGAGTGGTCTAAGGCGCAGGATTAAGGCTCCTGTCTCTTCGGGGGCGAGGGTTCGAATCCCTCCCTCGTCACCATCTTTTTTTTCATCTTTTTTACGATGAATCTTTGTTCAATATTATGAAAATATCCAGGTGATCTAATTCTGTGCACGCACCACAGCGATCACTTGACCCGGAATTGATCCAAATTTTATTTTTGTGAGTTTCGAAGATAAAATACAAGAAATATCAGAAAATCATGCTAATGGTTTTCCCTTATGACCACAACTTAACTTAAGTTGGCACGACATAAGGCGAGGTGGCCGAGTGGTCTAAGGCGCAGGATTAAGGCTCCTGTCTCTTCGGGGGCGAGGGTTCGAATCCCTCCCTCGTCACCATCTATCTTTTTGTTCAAATTTACAACCGCCGTTGTTACTGCGCGCTAAATTTTTTGAAATTGATAGATATGCAAACCGTTCTGCGGTTCTCCAAAACAAACTGTACTTTATGTAGAAAATGCCGAAAATCTCCCCTTAAGGGATCATTACCTTATTTTTTATGTTTTCGTAATTCGTACGCCGGTTTAACAGGGGCCGTAACGGTGCAGTGTTGACGAACTTAGAGACCAGAAAAACGCAATTAGTATAGGATAGGATGTGTTGAGTTCATACATTTAAGTGAAATTTATTCTAGTGCTTGGTGCTCTTACGTAGAAGGAATATATTGTTCTGAAGCGATACTTTAGAAAGTAGTATTGTGAACCAACTCAACTTACCAAGCGTTATCATCATAAAGTCTCCAGTCGTTCTGGTTGATCCAGTAACCTGGTTGGCCGCCAGGACCGTTGTAGAGGTTACCATTCCAAAGGCCAGAACGCTTTACGTTGGTCTCAGCTTGGTCGCCCTCGTCGTCAACCGAACGCTTCCAAGCGTTGTCCTGGTAAAGTCTCCAATCATTCTCATTGATCCAGTAGCCTGGTTGTCCTCCAGGACCATTGTAGACGTTACCATTCCAGAGACCAGAACGCTTCACGTTAGTCTCGGCTGCCTGGTCGTCCTCATCGTCAGCAGAACGTTTCCAAGCGTTGTCCTGATAAAGTCTCCAGTCATTCTGGTTGATCCAGTAACCCGGCTGGCCGCCAGGACCATTATAGAGGTTACCATTCCAAAGGCCAGAACGCTTTGCGTTAGTCTCGGCAGCTTGGTCGTCCTCATCGTCAGCAGAACGCTTCCAAGCGTTGTCCTGATAAAGTCTCCAGTCGTTCTGGTTGATCCAGTAACCCGGTTGGCCACCAGGACCATTATAGAGGTTACCGTTCCAAAGACCAGATCGCTTCTCAATAGGCTCAGAAGAGCGCTTAGCAGGACCTCTTTCAAGATAGCCGTGGATAGGATAAGGAATGAAGATGGGATGGAAAGACTGGTGGTCAATTGCAGGAGCATCGTGAGAAGTCGCATTAGCAGGTGCCGCGGCCGAAGAGGTCTCTTCGAGAACGATAGGAGCAGCTTGGGCTCCACAAAGGAGAACGAAAGCGGCAGAAAGAGAAAGAAGAGTCATTTTCATATGAAAAGAAGAAGTGAGTGCTGGTTAGTGGAATTCAATTGAATTTCATGTCGGCTTATATAGTTATTTTGTTCAAGACTAATGCGGTAACTGCCCAAACCACCAATCATAGCAGGTCTAGGGTTTGAAATGTGGAAATTTTTTTAATCAATGAAGGATATTTGGTTTAGACGAAATATTTTACATATATGAAGCTATCCAATAAAGAATATGCTTCTAGGAAAGATGCACCAAAATATGAAGCCAATGCGATGTAACTGGTTCTATACTAGAATACCTAGATGAATTATTATTTGGAACTCCGCAGAACCCTATTACACACTAAGGGTACCCGAGAGAGCTATGCATGCAAGCATACTATCGTTACCTTTATCAGGAAATGTTGAATGGAGCAGGACTTTGGTCGGTCAAAACGAGTGCAAAAAAGGCCTGAAAACATGAAACAATTCGCACTTTAGCATCCGCAATATCACACCAGCTATTCCCACTTAAAAAGTTTTTTGTCCACCCAATATATGGAGATTCCCACAGAATGTATTTCCAGTTTTCATATGAACATATTTCCCCTACCCCTTCTGAATAAAAACCACCCCTCTGGTAAGGAACACACAGTATTGAATGAATAGCTAGATTGTAAAAGAATCGGTCTTCTATACAAGGGAAATATTTACATTTCTGATGAAATGAGTCGAGATGCAGATAACAAAGAAAAAAGCTCACTAACCTATACCAGAATGTCTTCGAGGAAGCTGCGTCCAGCCCCTTCGAACGAGAAAATTTACAATATTCCAAACCCCCAAGGCGATTATTTAAAAAAAATTGAGGATCTTAAGAGGGAAGCCTTTGAGCTCCTTCTAGACGCAACTAAAGACTCACCGAGGTACTTCCGCCGCCCAAATCAGAAAGAGGGTGAGGCATCACAGGCTATAAATGGGTTTTTAGCATTCAGGATTTATTATTCCAAGGAGTTTTATTCCATACCAGCGGTGGTTTCCTCAAGGCTATTTTCGAGAGCGTGGGAAGCGTGCGACCACAAGCATATTTGGGATTATTATGCTTTCCAGTATAGAAAGCATCAAAGGAATGAATCATTTCTTACATGGCTTTTAAACTGTAAAAAATATGATGATGTTCCGAGCACATTATTCGTTACGCACGAATTCGAGATCTAAGGACCATACTCCTAGCCTCGTAGACTCACATCATCTAACATGGATGCGCGAATGTAAACTCGTTGTACTAATATCATTTCAAACATTGGGCTATAAGAATTTTTATTTCATCAGAAGTAGACTGTAAGAGCTCATTCCAATAATAAAATAGAAGTACAACCGTTTCATTCTGCTTTATTTTGCATCTTGAATTAGGGTAAGCCTTTGAGATCGGGTACACCCCACATTTCCCGAACTGCCTCAAGTGTGATCTGCTAAGTATATTATTAATCAAACACGCACGAAGGATACTTGATATCGCTAAATAAGCAGCAGCAGCCGGAACTCAAAACGTCTAGCACATGGGTGGTTATCCGGTGTTCGACTGAGTAATCAACACTTGTCCATCCAGCAGAGCATAAGTGTCCACTACGCATCGATCTAATTGGGCGCTCAACAATGAAGTTCTGGGTGTATTTACTAGCATCGTCTGTGCTTTTTGGCGCAATGATCCTAGAATCAATGATTCTTTACCCCAACTACTTTTCGTCGTTAGTAGGAATCCCAGATTCCGCAGTCAAAGCATGCATCGTCATCAACTTCGCAGGTTGTCTTGCAATACTATGGTTTCAATTCGTAGTGTTCTTGTTCCTTGACTCTTTGAGCTTCCATGAATACCAATCTGTTTACCAAAGAGCATGGATTTTCTTTTGCAATACACTACTATATTGGGGAACAGCTAGTATTAACTCGCAGGTCAATCCATACAATTTGGGGGTTGGCGGCCTATCCGCCCTTACACTTTTGGTATTGCATTGGATTTGCCGATCGCGTGTAAGAGCGCTTCAAGCATTTGACACATCCTCCCTGGATCCGCGCTCGATCTTCAAAACATTTAGACTTGCTATTCTCTGCACGATTCTGGGTTTCATCGATGTCGGTATGTGCCAGATATCGTGGGAGAAATTTGGAACCAGAGATTTCTCCTTGTTTTTCTCCATATTTATCATTGACATCTCTGAGATGTGTATAGTATTGTGCGGAGAGCTTGTTGTGAATACATTGGCTATTTACCATCTTTACCGAAATGAAGATGAAGACGAATGGGAGCGATCTGCACTGTTAACAAAATCCGCTCACCTAGTCTCTTCCCTGATGGGTATAGCAGCACACGGGACAATTATAATGAAATACGGCATTTGGAGGAGCGATATTGGTTCCATTGTTATGCGTACCATTCGCTTGTATAGAAACGTTACCGGATTGTGGAAGGTAATCACAGCAAAATCCGAGGTCGACAAATTTACGAGCCCCGCAACTGATGAGGAGCTTCAAAGAGACAATACTTGTGTTATTTGCCGTGACGAGATGTATTCCGAAGATGCAAGCCACAAACGGAAGGCAGCCAAAAAGCTTGGCTGCGGTCATGTTATGCATTCAGGGTGTCTAGGATCTTGGCTAACGCGGTCACAGAACTGCCCCACGTGTCGACAGCCAGTTCAATCAGCGGCGTCATCTTTCAGGAATGATGAAGGACAACATGAAGGTAGCAATAACCCGACCTCACCTTTACACCCAGACAACGCAAACTTGCGCGAGGTCGACAGTGGCTCTGGTTCTAGACATGATATTTTGCAGAATCAAAATGCCAATGATCGAAATATTCTCCTTGAGCCTCACGTCTCAGTAGAAATTGAGAATGTGTTGAACCGTGCCAGAGAACGCATCCGAAGCCAAAACGAATCTAGAGATGCTCGCGTCTCTGGAAATCCCAGACAAACCTCATCGGAGACTATTCCCGATGAGAAAGCAAAGTATCTGGCCCCATTGGGCGTTCATATGACTGGAAGCAACGCCGGCATTTTAGGCGAACGATACAAGTTCACACTGAGGAACGGCGAGTAACTCAGTTAGCCTTATAAAAAGGTTCAGATACCAGTTTTGCAACAACATGTTATATTATTTATTGTCAATACATACCAACCCAAACTCTCTTTTGTAACCTATTCAGAAATGTATATACGAAGATAACATCCAACTTTTTTTCTCCATATCTATGCTTTTGTGAAACAAGTTGTTCTCAATAGCCCTCTCGCCAATGTATCGGGCTCTGGAGAGAGAGCCTATGAGTTCAGCCAACTCGGTTTATACTTACTATCCTCCACCCTAACCTGACTCAACACGCAGCGACCTTATCATCCAGAGACTAGTAGGAGAAACAACTGCCACTCGCATATACAAACAGTTTCTGCCACTTCGAGGCAGATAAATTAAACGAGAATGGCAGGTACACTAGCATGGGAGCGCTTGGGTGATCACTTCTTTCGAAATATGGAAGGACCGTCCATGCGTTGGAATGTACGTGTTGGCCAGGTTAACATGCGAGCCGCACCTTGTGGCGGAATCATTGCGGTATGGGATAGAGAAGACGCTGTTGTTAGAAGAAATGCGAATGCCCCATCTCTGAAACCCATGCTCGGGCTCTACAATTCTGAGGGAAATGAGATTGGGCAAATAAAACTCGACTTTGGTCCAGTAATTGATGTCCTGATAATGGAGGACGAGACTATTATTATTGTTACTCGGTCTGGTTTGGCACGTCACTACACAGAATTTGGAAAGAATTTCGTGCAAATACATCTTCCTGCCTCTGTTCAAGACGTCAAACTATCAACATGCGGTTATACAGCACTATTAGACCCACCAGAAGGCAACAGCGGGTTCGTCCGATTCGCCTCGGTGTTTGATTGTACAGCTCCTGAACCAAGATACCGGGCCACAGGTTTAGATCCGGGCTCGGAGTTTATTTTGAGTAGCTGGTGCTTGTTACCTGAAAGATCAGACGTTGGACAAGCTGCTGGTGTCATGCTGGTCGACCAGCACGGCAAGGTTCATTCATATGACACAGAACTTAACAAAAGCTCACACAGAATAGCAATTGAGCAAGTGCCTGTCAAAATTGTTAGTGTCAACCCCACCGACTCCAAGATAGCTTTTAGTGATGGTAACCAGAATGTTGTTGTATACCATACGGATTTCCATGAGAAACTGTTTGAAACGGCTGAAGCAGAACCCCACAACGAAGTGCTTTGGGTAGGAGAAGATTCACTAGCTTTGACCTCTGAAAAATCTGAAGTCACAGTATTCAGTTGGCGTGGTGTGACAGGACACGATAAGCCACTTTCTATTTATTGCGAAGACAATGAAGTAGCATTCATACAGGAGACTGATGGTGTGCGAATTCTTGGAACCAACAGCCACACTCTGCTACTCCCTGTGTATCGAGCTACAGCAGAAACCTTCAAATTGGGTTCCCTGGCACCCTCTTCGATCCTGTACAGCTGTGTCGATCAAATTGATGCTGGATCACCACGAAGTGACCAAACAGTGAAACTGCTTGAAAGAAGTCAGTTGAATAGAGCGGTTGACACATGCATATCAGCGGCTTTGCTCGAAATGGATCCCAAAACACAGAAGCGTCTCATGAGAGCTGCAGCCTTTGGTAAGTCTATGCTCGAGGCATATGACAGTTCTCGGTATTTGAGTGCTATTACGAAGTTGAGAATAATAAATGCACTTCGCTCTTTATCGAGGAATGCATTTTTCGTTACCAATAATCAACTAGAAGCTTTGGGGGTTTCTTCTCTTTTGCATCGTCTCGAGCTTCGACATTTATGGGCTGAAGCTGTATCAATTGCTAAACTAGAGGGAGTCCCCATTGAACCGGTCTACATCGAATGGGCTTGTTGGGCAATCCAAAGCAAGGATCAAATTAGTGATGAGGAGCTCTTCGCTGAACTAGAGTTGAAACTTAACAAACTAGATGCATATTCCCATTCCAAGATGGCCCTTCGTGCATTGGAGCAGGGAAGACAAAAGTTGGCACTCAGCCTTTTGGAAAACGAACCTGTTGCAAAAGATAGAGTCATGCTCCTTTTAGAGATGAACATGGCGCAGCCTGCTCTTGAGCAAGCCATTAGGTCTGGAAATCTTTACTTGGTTGATTATGTGTTGATGATTTTAGCTGAACAGCTGTCATTTCCCCAATTAATGCGAGTTATTGGCGGGAGCCAGCTTGCGATAGAGCGACAAATGCATTTAGTTACTTCAAAGATGCAATCTAAAGACCAACTGCATGAGTTTTTACACCAGATGGATCAGCGATTCAAGAGTTTACAAATTGAATTTGAGGATGTTAGTTCTGAACAAGACTCTGTGAAGAAAACCCATATGCTACGCGCCCTAGAGAGTAAGTTCGCGGGACATAACAAAAAGGCCTGGCCAGATAGCCGGGCGTGTGCCGACTGGTCCGATTTGATTACTCTCCAAAGGCAGCTGCAAGAAACTTATGATATCGAGGTAGTTGGAAAATCCGCAGCCGATACCGTCACTGCACTACTGAAATTGCCACAGGTTTCCCATGCACAAAAGGTGAAGACTAAGTTAGGGATCAGTGACCGACAATTCTGGTGGTTAAGACTTCGTGCTTTGGTTAATCGAAGAGAGTTTGATAACCTGTGGGATCTAGCTCAATCGAAAAAGTCACCAATCGGGTACCAACCTTTCTTTGATGCATGCTTTGAGGCTGGTAGTCTAGAATATGCAGCTCGGTATGTGGAAATGATCTCTGAAGCTTCAGTGGAGGACAAAGTCCGAATGTACATTAAAACTAAGCATCCAGAACAGGCGAAAGAACTTGCTACGAAATCACGAAATCCCCAGTTGATTAGCCTAATAAGCAGTCAATAATCATTAAAAAAAAAACCAAAAAAAAAAACACTTTTGAATTTGACCATTTACCATAGCCTAGCCTTCTCTTCTTCTACCCCGTTTACTGCAAAGTGAATTGTGGAATATAACCCAACCCTACAAAAGTTACATAATTTTTTTTCCATAGGTCAAGTTAAAGAGAGCCTTAAAGAAAAAGTTTCAATATTACGCCTTTAACCATAATTACTCGATGAGTGACTTCACCGAGGAAAGACCCCGTACCGAGCTATTCGTGCGGTCAATCCCGCCCGATGTCACCAGTGACAGACTTGGTGAGTTTTTCTCGGACTTTGCTCCAGTGAAACACTCCATTGTTGTTATGGACAAAGACACTGGAGAATCAAAACGATTTGGATTCGTTGCATTTGCAACTCCTGAAGACGCACTCGCAGCCAAAGATGAGGGCTCGAGAACAGCGATTCAACCAAGAAGATATCTTCAGATCGATATTGCCAGGCCTAGAAACAGGAATGACAACACAGGCGCTGATCCGACCGGTGAAGCTGATAAAGAGAAGCGTAGACCGCGTTTACTCATTCGAAACTGCCCATGGTCTCTAAGAAAGCCTCAAGAACTAGTCAAGATATTCTCAAAGTATGGCAAGGTCGTTGATGCTTATATCCCTCGAGGACCCAACAACCGCATGTCTGGATTTGCATTTGTTACCATGAAACGTAAAAAGCATGCTAAGCGAGCAGTTGAAGAATCGAAAGATCTTAAGATACATGACAGGGAAGTAACCGTCAACTTCGCCGTAGAGAAAAATAAGTGGCTTAATCGTAACCAGGATAATGATGCCGAAGATGAGAGCGAGAGTGAGAGCGAGAGTGAAAGTGAAAGCGAAAGCGAAAATGAAGATGATGATAAGAACGGCAAGCCTTTGCACGAGCTAGATGAGATTCCGCTTGAGGACGAGCTTGCAGGCCAAGAAAGTAGCGACGATAACAAGGGAGAAGAGGATGGTGAGAGTGATGAAGAAGCTGAAGAAGCCGTCAAAGGTGGAGAGGCTGAGGATGAAGAGGGTGCAGAAGAGGAGAGCACCAAGCCTAAGCCCCGATTGCCGAAGATGAGCAACAACAATACAGTGTTTGTACGTAATGTACCATACGACGCGGATGCAGAGGGTCTTCAGGAGCATTTTGAACAATTTGGTGAAGTTGCTTACGCCCTTCCGGTCATGGACAAAGAAAAGAACCAACCCAAGGGTACTGCTTTCGTTGCGTTCAAGAAGCAGTCCTCCTGTGAAGTGTGCGTTGCAAATGCTCCAGAGGTTAGCAGCTCTTCCTTGCTAGTGCCTGATGATGTAGACCCACGCTACGTGTTTGAGGGCCGTGTGCTCAATATTTCCCGAGCAGTTCAGCGAGACACGGCTGACCGTCTTGCTGAGAAGAGATCAAATGAGCGGCTCGAAGCCTTAGGAAAGGCACCCAAGATTCACGACAAGCGACGTTTATTCCTCATCAATGAGGGTCGTATTTCCCATGGATCCAAGCTTGCCGAAATAATTCCGAAGTCGGATATGGAGATAAGGGAGAAGAGTTTCAAGCTGCGTAGACAACAGTTATCAAAGAACCCATCTTTGCATCTAAGTATGACTCGTTTGGCTATCCGTAATCTGCCCCGATCGATGGACGAAAAAGCCTTGAAGGCTCTAGGAAGAAAGGCTGTTGTTGAATTCGCGACTGAAGTCCGCGAAAAGAAACGCCAGCCATTAACCAAGGAGGAAGTCATGCGAAGCATCCACTATCAAGATTCACTTGGGGGCGAGACAGCAAGCAACAAAAAGCATGGTGTTGTCAAGCAAGCTAAAATCATCCAGGAGGTCAAAGGTAGCGGTAAAGCTGGCCGTAGCCGTGGCTACGGATTCTTAGAAATGCGAAATCACAAAGCAGCACTCATGGCCCTGCGATGGCTCAACGCCCACCCAGTAACCAAGCAGGAAATTGCGGCAGGTGACGGTGCTGCCGAGCCCGATAAGCCTCGACGACTCGTGGTAGAGTTTGCTATTGAAAATGCTCAAGTTGTTAAACGCCAGCGTGAAAAGCAATACCGTGCCAAAGAAAAGAGTCTGAAGCGGAAGGCTGAGGAGGAGCAACAGGCAGCTGCAGCAGCCAAGGAAAGGGAACAGCAGGAGAGCCTTGAAGCTGAAGAAAAGCAAGGAAACTCGTTTATTGGACGAAAGCGTAGAAATAAGAAGTTGAAGAGGTCATAAACTGAGGAATCCAAAACAAAATCAGCGTTTGGTCATTTATTGCTTAGATAGTCAGCTAATCATCTGGTTGTTTCTTTGTGTTTAATTTATATTAATATAATCTAATCATCTTTGCATAGTATCAGACTCTGCTCTTATATTGATTTATGAAAATACGGAGTGTAGCCATCAGTTATTCATACCTAGTTGAGACCAGCTATCTTGGTTCCTTCCGTTCCTTAACCCGTCTGTGCACTTGGAAACCCTGCATCCCTCGCAAATGAGGAGGAACCCCATTTCGGCAAATTATTCAACCGTTACGAGGTCCAACGGCTAAACGTCGTGAATTTGCCCGCCACACATGCAATTAGTCAGACACTACCAATGAAAAACAGGTCGGGCCTGAGTCTCCGGGATTAATAAAAAATACTTTCAATTAGAAAATAAAACAAAACAAAACAAAACACAACTTTTAACTTTAAAAGTAACAACTATTCAATTCCTGCATCTAATTGTCAAATCTACGCGTAATACTGATTCAATTTTGTGAGAGGTGATTGGATACACACACAATGCTACAAACATGGTTGCAGAACAGATCTCTGCGTAGGGATGCTTTGGATAGCATCAAGCAAATCGACGAAAAGGACGAGGATCCGTATCTAGTCAAATGGGCTCAGGGAGATAAACGGAACCCTCAGCTCTGGTCTCATAAGATGAAGTGGTTCGTCACTTTACAAGTAGCAGCTATTGCTTTTGTTGTGGGCATGGCTGGGTCCATAAACTCTGGGTCTGATGCAGCAGCCGCTGAAAAGTTCAATGTGTCTCATGAAGTAGTAGCTCTTCAGACGGCATTGTTCTTAGTGGGCTTCGGTGTTAGCGCGCCTGCTATGGGACCGCTTTCTGAATTGGGAGGGCGGTTGCCGGTATATTTATTTCCGTTGTTAATATTTTCTGTTTTCTCGCTGGGATCCGGCTTTGCTGAAAACATCCAAACCCGTGTAATTTTGAGATTCTTTGCAGGATTTTTCGGCGCGGCCCCGTTGAGCAATGCTGGTGGGTCCGTCGCTGATATGTCTGGCCCGATGCAACGAACCTATTTATTCCCAGTATTTTCTTTTTTTGGATTCTGCGGAACTCCATTGGGTGCCATCTTTGGTGGCTGGATCGGTGAGCGTGTCGACCAGGGCTGGTGCGACTGGGTGAGTGCAATCACCGGATTGGTAGTCGTTATAGTTTTGTTTTTGTTTATGCCTGAAACTCTGAGCTCTCAGGTGCTCAAAGCCCGTGCTAAGGAGCTTCGCCGAGTAACAGGTAATGAGGAATATGTCACCCCCATAGAGAGAGGGCTGAGACGATCTGAACATGGATTCTACTATACTGTGCTTAATTCTATCTTGCAGCCGGTTGTATTCCTTGCTACAGAGCCTATCACACTCTGTTTTGCTATGTATCTGACCATTGTTTACATCATTTTGTTTGGTGATTTGGAAAGTTATCCACTAATCTTCTCTATTTATGATTGGGATAGTGGTAAGACTGGCAGTGTGTTTGGTGCCGTGTTTGTCGGTATGTGCATCCCTGGTCTTGTTACGCCCTTGGTATACAAACACTACCAGAAGGCTGCTAAGAAGGCTCAAGAGGCAGGCTTTGATTCCCCACCGCCGGAAATTCGGCTTAATCTCGCCATCATAGGTACTTGGACAATGCCTATCGGACTGTTCTGGGGAGCATGGACTGCTTACAAGAGTATTTCTCCTTGGTCTTTAATTATAAGTCAATTCGTCTTTGGTATTGGCGCTCTTTGTTGTTTCATTTCTTCGTATATGTATGTGATTGATGTCTACCAGGTCAATGCGGCTTCTCCGTTATCTTCGCTTGTTCTGTTACGTTACGTCACTGCAGGTGCTGGCTCGGTCATGTTTACCCGTCCCATGTTTGAAGGAATTGGTATCCACTGGGGCTTGTCTCTGCTCGGATTCTTGTCTATTGCGATTTCTTTGGTCCCTGTAGTCTATTATATCTATGGTCCATCAATCCGGGCCAAGTCTAAGTACGCCATGTCCCAGTAATGACGGATGTGATTGAACTCATTTCATAGCCGCGTATTACGCTTAGAGCTAGTTAATAACAAGTATGCTTATAGTATTACTATATAATCAAATGAAACCACTCAAGCAACTAGAAACGGACAAGAGCTAATTCATAGTAAATGTGGCCAGGCTAGAGAAGGCCCGATCACCTCTTTTTAATATCCCCATGCATGTGGTTCCCTGGGTTGGGTCCAGTGCATTCGCTCTTATATTACTGTCTCGTCCCACCTGATAAACAACCGCCTCACAGCTGCTTAAATACCAATCATCCACCACGTGATAGAGAATAGAGCTAAGGAGTGAAGCATTGTATACAACAATACTTTTCCTATCAGCGCGGCAATTCCAGTGGCTCCATAACTAAAAGAAACGTATAAAGAGATGAGCTCGTCGCAATTCCAACAACTGGAAAAACTTGGAGAGGGTACTTATGCAACTGTGTATAAGGGAAGAAATGCCGAGACGGGCCAAATTGTCGCATTAAAGGAGATCAATTTAGACAGCGAAGAAGGAACCCCGTCGACAGCGATTCGTGAGATTTCACTTATGAAGGAACTTAGACATGAGAATATTGTTACGCTATATGATGTTATCCACACCGAAAACAAGCTGAATTTGGTATTCGAATTCATGGACAAAGATCTGAAAAGGTATATGGACAACCACGGGACTCGCGGCGCTCTAGAACTTGAACAGACCAAGGCGTTTATGTTCCAGCTTCTGAAGGGTGTGATGTTCTGTCACGACAACCGTGTGTTACACCGAGACCTAAAACCCCAGAATTTATTGATCAATCATAAGGGAGTGTTGAAATTGGCCGATTTTGGTTTGGCACGAGCATTCGGAATCCCTGTAAATACTTACAGTAATGAGGTGGTTACCCTTTGGTATCGTGCTCCAGATGTGCTTCTTGGATCAAGGACTTATAATACAAGCATTGATGTGTGGTCTGCAGGATGCATCATGGCAGAGATGCTGACCGGCAAGCCTCTTTTCCCAGGAACCTCAAACGATGACCAGCTCCAGCGAATTTTCAAACTTATGGGAACTCCGACGGAACATACTTGGCCCGGGATCTCCTCTCTTCCCAACTATAATTCGAGCTTCTACCTGTATCCCCCACAGGATCTTATGAACGTGATCCCACAGCTCGATCATGTTGGATATGATCTGTTACGCCAAATGCTCCAGATGCGACCGGAATCCAGAATTTCTGCCAGGGATGCCTTGCGACACCCGTGGTTCTCTGAGTACCAATATTACACTTCGTAATCATGAAGAAACAAAAATAAAATAGTTGTATGTTTTTGGTAATTAATTAATTGACTGACTGATTGACTACTGGTACACTGAGCGTCTACCCCGAGTTGATGTATGCACTCACTTCGGGCACGCGAGCCTCAAGAGCCGCCTGCTGGACGGCCCATATTTGATTCCAATCCTCGTGAATCCCATGAGCTAGCGACAACAATTGGATTGCAAATTCGGCACCCAGTCCTTCACGGAGTGCAAGTACTACTACTTCGGAGTTAGAACGCTGCCTATTCCGAATCATCGCATTGACTGCCTTCCAGTATCCCTGACTGGCAAATAGGCTATATATACGAACACTGTCCTCTACTTTACACCCACGCTCAACCATTAAAGCAGCTAGCGTTAAATTAGAGTCAATTCCCAACGACTGCTCAATTGCGAACGGGACAAATGGCTCACTGCTATTTCCGCTGCCTCCATTCCAATTCCCGGTGAACTCTTCAAAATTTACTTTCGACAGTAACTCGGTTGTCACAAAAGGCCAGCGTACCACATACGTGGGCATTCTATTTCCGTTAGCCTCTACTAAGGCATTGAGAATAGCAAACTCGAGATTAGGAGATCGGGATAGTTTTCGAGCAAGCGTATGTGATGCTTGAGGAAGATTAAAATTCCTGCTCATAATAAATATGTATTCCAAAATCTCACGAGGAAATCTCTCTATTAAAGACAACTCCGTGAATTGAACCAACGGCGGAGGCGACGGCCCCTCACCCACTGGGGATGAATGCCGGCTTGAAGACTGCGGAGTTGCTGATCTAGATCTTGATCTGTTCGCTTGAGTCTTTAGTCTTTTTGAGCCTTTCTTTGGATATAGTCCGGGTCGTTTTCGAGTATTCACACTCAAAAACCCCATCCAATCAATCCATGGATTTACCAGGTATATGGAATCTTTTACTTAGATCTTGTTTCCCCGCCTCTCTATAAGTGCCGCTGGTAATATGTGTATTTTCACTCCTATATATATATATACAAAACATATTTATATAAACCTCCCATTTCTTATGCAGTAAGACATACAGAGCACTTGCGTGTCTAGGGTTACCCGCATCTCAGCTTCATCTCCTCCGCCTTTCAGCTCGGCTTCTTCTTCTATGTTCAGTAGAGACAGCGATATACAGCCATAGACTACCATAGTATTTTTTTTTCCAAACCCACCCTTACCCTGACATATCCATTACCTCATTTTTTTTTTATCCCTTCTCCCTAGAAGCACACATTAAAAAAAAAAATCTGTGTATTCTTAATTCTTCAATCCGCAATTTACAATGAAAGTGCGGAAGCCCACGTCTAAAAGAAGGAGCACAAGATTGCAAAAGGGAATTGAAAAGAAGATTTCTGCCCATAACCGCAAACAAAGAAAGTTAGCGAAAAAAGACCCGACATGGAAATCTAGACATACGAAAGATCCAGGCATTCCTAATTCGTTCCCTTACAAAGGAAAGCTTTTGGAGGAGATCGAAGTTCAGAAACAGGCTGATATTGAAGCCAGAGAAATTCGCCGTGAACAGTTGCGCCAGCAGGCCATTGCCCGTGGTGCTTCTTCTCAAGAGCTTCACCAACTTGAAGTAAACGAGGATGTTTCTGACAACCAGAACAGACTAGGTGCACTCATGAGCTCTGTACAGCAGGCTGCTGCTGATTATGGCGATGAAGAGTATGACGAGGTTGAGGATGATGAGGAAATGGATGACGAGGACAGTGATGTTGGCGAGGGTGTTGCCGAGCTTGACACCGTTTTCGAGGAAATGCGCCAAGACTCCTCTCGAAGAGCTTTCGACAAGCATTTCAAACAAGTCTTGGATACATGTGATATTATTATTTATGTTCTTGATGCGCGCAACCCACTTGGAACCCGATCGAAGCAGGTCGAGGAGACCGTGCTGCAGCACCCTGGAAAGCGATTAGTTTTTGCATTGAACAAGATCGACCTTGTCCCGACCGAAGTCCTTCAGAAGTGGGTCAAGTACCTCTCTAAGTCATTCCCCACTGTTCCCGTGAATGCATCTGCTCCGGCTCCCAACGCCCATGTGTTTAACCACCCCCACAATCTTTCACGCTCGAATACAGCCGCCGGCCTACTCAATGCATTGAAGAAATGGTCAGCGCAGGCCAATCTTGGTAGACAGGTTACTGCCGGTGTGATTGGATTCCCCAATGTTGGTAAATCTTCCGTGATTAATTCTTTGCTCGGTCACCATGGTGGAGGCCGTGCCTGCCCCGTCGGCGCTCAAGCCGGTGTGACTACCGATGTTCGCCGTGTGAAGATTGATGGTAAGCTTGCTGTTTTGGATAGTCCTGGAATCGCATTCCCGAGCAGTAGCAACAAGGCTAAGAGCCCCGTGGACGAGCAAGCACGTCTAATTTTATTGAATGCTATGCCTCCCAGGTACGTCGACGACTGCCGACCTGCTGCTGCAAAGCTAGTAAAACGGTTGCAGAAACAGCCTGAGCAATTCGAACTGTTCACTAAACACTATGACTTGCCTCCAATCCCGCAAGTGACCTTTGATGATTTCATGACCCAACTGCTTGTACACGTCGGTCGTAAAATGGGCCGAATGAACAAAGGTGGTATTGCCGACTTGCGAAGTGCCGGCCTTACTATCGTTACGGACTGGACCAGCGGCAGAATACCCGGTTGGGCCTCCCCACCTGAGGAGACTGCGGAGCCTAAACAGGTTGAAGTTGTGAGTGAATGGTCGAAAGAGTTCGATTTGGACAGTATTTTGTCTGGTATTTTGTAATCGACAAATTAGGAAAAGCAATGTATACACTTATATTTGCATATAATCACAAAAAACCAATCACTAGAAAAACAAAACAAAACTAAAAGAAATCAATATATGAAACCAAGAGGCAAAATAAAAAAGTGCTAGGAAACATTAATTAATAGAGAAATCAACTTGAACTCTATCGCGGCGAATATAGTTATTATTTTGGGCGGCAAAGCCGGAGATATCAAAGTCCTCAGAGGACGCTTGAATGGCTCGTTTCATCAAATCATTGGCTACAGGGTCATCCTTTGTGATCGCTAACGCCAGCGCTAGCTTTTCAGCTGCCCGCTCATTCTCATTCATCTCTAATAGACACAATCCCATTGCCGCCAAAACATTAGAGTCTAAAGGTGAATTGCGGCACACATCCTCAAACGCTTCAAGAGCTTCACTATATTTTTTCATTCTCCTTAGCGAATAACCGAGATTGGCCTTGATACTAACAATAGTACCGGTATCACTGCCGATTTTCTGAGCGATGGACAGCGCCATTTCCAATACTTGGAAAGCACGAACATTTTCGTTCTTATGGTAATAAACAACACCTAATTCATTCAACATTAATGGGTCTTCTTCGAAAAATTCAGCGGCCGTGGCCAAGTATTTTTCGGCCAATCCCAGATTTGATAATTGTAAGTGTTGAATGCCGATATGGACATATGGGAGATGGAACTCAGGGAAAAGCCTAGAAACAGTGCTGAACGCCGTTACTGCCTGCTCATGCTCGGACTCTTCCGCAAACGTACGTGCAAATGCTAACCAGGCTTCTGCGTAGCCGGGGTCAATAAGACTTGCTTTAGAGAAATGGCGCCTGGCCTCGGGTATACGCTGTGTTGCCAGGTAGTACACACCAATAGCGTACCAGGTCTCTACAGCATCGGGAGAGCTAGCGGCAAGCTCATGTGCAATTTTGTACAAAGTGTTGATCTCACCCAACTCGAACAATGAGGAGACGTAATTTGTGTAAACTCTTAAATTTTGAGGATCTTCGGCTAGAGCCGATTCATAGCATGCCTTGGCCTCGGAGTATTGACCTCTAGTGTAAGCAACATCACCATTGGCAATTTGAATGTCACCGTTTGTTTCAGGGAGTTGGTATGTATCAACAAGATTCATGATGGCAACAGAAAGGTCTTCATTGTGTGCCAAAACAGATAAACGCAGGGCATACAAGCTGCGACTAAAATCGTTGCCGAGGTGGGAAAAGTTTAAAGAAGAAATTAGCAGCCATTCTTCTTTTGGCGTCAATGAATGATACTTAACAAGCTGCGACAAGGCGTCGAAACACCGGGCATCAATGCGTAGCGCTGCAATATACGCCTCCTTGGCAAGACCGAACTTAGATTGGAGAGTATAAACTCTTCCCAGCAGAAATCGGAGAAGCGATTCGACAAAAACACCATTGAGTTCCTCTAGTTGTTCCTGGTCCTTATTCGAGAGCTGTGAGGTCATATGTGCGGAGTCCTCATCGAAGTCCGGCAAAATCATGCTCACACGGCTACTGCCACTAACTGTTCGCGTTCCCTTTGCTTCTGGGTTTTTTAAACTGCTCGTACTTACAACTCGGACTCGGTTGTTTTTGTTGTTGTTATTGGAGCCAACAGCACCTGGACCACTAGAGGTTAAAGGAGGCTGCTGGAAATTATAAGATGGGTTTCTGCTCCCAGAATTAGGAGTTATCCCTGGAGTGATGATAATTTGTGATTGTGAGGTATCATTTCCCGATGCAAACGGTATACTATTGCTAGTTGGACTGGTTAGCAGAGTTAGTGCTCTATCAAGTTCTTGGGCTTGCAACAAACACAATGCAGCAATATATCTGCATTTCATGTTTTCTTGCTCGAAACCATGACGGAGAATAAGCTGCGCACCTCTTAAATATTCGCCCATACCATAATAAGTTTGGGCCTGCCAGTACGCATCGTCGGAATGGCTACTCATAGCAAGGATCTTATCACCAACAAGCTCGGCTGTGGAATACAGATGTGATTCAATAGCATTATTTCGCCACTGGCGCAAATCCTCTATTTGTGCCATTGCAGTTCAACAATATTAGTATCCACAAAAACACAAATATTAACAATAACAATAACAATAGTAATAACAGCTAAAACCACAACCACAACCACAGCCACTGTTGCCTAGTACTATGCTTTTAGGCTCCAAGGCTTGAGAGTTCTTCTGGACCTGACCCTCCTCTTACTCCACAACCACAGCTAACTACTCCCACCACCAGTCTACACCACCATACAAAAAATATTATTATACATACAAATATTTAATTATTTCAGTTCGAGTAGGTAGATGAAATACAAAGCCACAAAGCTTTAATCATTCTTTTGAACATCTGAGCTTTTGCATTTTTAAATATGGGAGTCAAAAGAAAGTATCAGGGCCCACCGTGTATACTTCAAACATCAGAGGATGAACAGAACACAGAGGAGAGTGTCAGGGAAATACAATTGCGATGGATTCGAAGCCTTGGCTTGTTTTGTATTTTGAAGGATCCTTGCTATCCTAACGGCACGAAGATGAAACCCCCTAAGCAGATCCCCATTCACAATAGGGAGTCTGTAGAAAGCTGGTTGTTGTTAAATCTTCCTCACACTAACCCGGCAGACGTGCCTGTACTTAATGAAATGTTTGTTCTGGGCATGCCGACTGTAGCATCTTCAGCGGACCAGTTCGGATGGAATGTATTGTCAGAGATTGGCCGGTTTCCTCAAAACAAGGAGACCAAAAAGAACCAGAAGCAGGAAAACGCTAACAGCTTAAAAACAAAAGAGAAGAACTATAAGTGCTCCTTGGAGTCTATTTGCGCAAGCAAAGAAATTTTAAACGAATTGGGATATCCCAAAACTGGTGTGCGCCTAGACAAAATCGAAGGAAAAGGCGAAGGGTATGCCATCGATTGCGAGATGTGCTTAAGCGGTACTACGCAGGTTTTGACGAGACTGGCAGTAGTTCGGTTTTCTGATGGCGAGGTCATAATAGATCAGCTCGTAAAGCCCGACGCTGAAATCAGCGACTACGTGACGCCATTCTCGGGAATCACTAAAGAAATGCTAGAAGATGTTACGTTCACTATTGAAGATGCTCAGGAGTGGATGCGAGACAATGTTGGTAGCACGGATATACTCATTGGACATTCTGTTGATAACGATCTAAACGTTATGAAAATCCAGCACGACCGGATTGTCGATACATCATTATTATTTCCGCATTACCGGGGCCTTCCATACAGATCATCTCTGAAGTATTTGACCAAAAAGTACCTAGACTGGGAAATCCAAAAAGAAACTGTTTCGGGACACAATCCAGTCGAAGACGCGAATGCGTGTGAACGTCTCGTACAGCTAATTCTACAGCATGGCCCAGAATTTGGAGACGAGCGATTACAGTCGTTAGCTTTGACCACTCATCTTTCTCAATATGCGCTCAAGAGTACCATTATAGGCCCTGGTATACCCGACTGGGACGGAAATGGAATGGCAGACCATATTTCCGAAACAGACATCGGGGCTTGTGTGCAGGCTGCTCTCAAGGCCCGAGAAAATAACCATTTCGTTTGTGTGACACTACACTCTGACAACAAAGAAGTCATTAATGAACAGATTCGGTACCTGATGTCCAAGATTCCAAGTAGAACACTGATCACAGCTCTTAGTGGTGCTGGTGATCACCATGCGAAGGAGATTCAACGGCTCAGGGAGAAAAAGAGGACATACCAAAGGGAGTACAAGACCAAGAAATGGGATGAGATTAAGGATCCTTGGACAAGCGAAGATGATACGGCAATGAAGACCACTTTTGCAAAGCTTCGCCGTGGATATGCCCACTTTACAGTTACAGTAGATCAAAGCGAGCTGGTTGATCTCCCGACAAAAGTTCGTGATATGATGCTGACGGTGGAGCAGGTTCAAAAGGCCAATACCTCTAAAGACACAAATCTTGAAGAGGAGGAAAATCAGGAAAAGCAGGAAAAGGAAGAGGGGGTCAAAGAACGCGATGATAAACACTCAAAAGAGCCAGAGGATGAAGCACAGAAATCAGCTTAGCGAAATTGCCGAGACCTAGAATATTATTAGATATAAATAAGGTAGAATGGGCCGGTGTTTTACGTAGTAGATAATTTATCATGAAAACAAACAAATCCAAAAAAAAGGGTAATAATAATATAGAAACAATTCAACAGGGCTGAGGTAGCACGTACCAATGCACAATTAGCCAGAAACCATAGGCTCTGGCGTAGGCTCTGCTGTTGTCGCCATCTCTGATTCAACCTTTACATCCGGCGCTTCACTACCGCTTCTTGTGTTGGCTACCTCGGATGCTTCTTTATTTGCAATTTCGTCAGCAGCGGCTTGTATCAGGTTGTCAAGTTGTAATGCATCACCGGGCACACCATCGTCTTTCGAAACGAACTCTTCATCCGGAATCTTAATCCAGGTTTTTACCTTGAAGTTATTAGCTCTCTGTGGACCCTCGGCTTCCTCTTCACGCGTAGTCGCGAGCTCGATCCAGTCATATTTCCAATGAACTACTGTGGAGTCGGTTTTGAGTCCATATAGAGTCGTGTGCGACCTTCCCGTCTTGTACAAAGACCGTCTAGACATTTGATATCACACCTGCTACTTCTTCAGTACGAAACAGTGGTGGTAGGTGGTGGTGGTAGTGGTATGCAGCTCCTGCTTCGTGATACTTATACTCTCGGGCAACTTAGCACAGAGAAGCAGTGCGATTCTGGGAAATTAAGCGTTGGTGATAAACCGTATCCTGGATCCGTTACCTACGTCTTACCGTCAGCACCTTTTCATGGCTGGATCCTTTAATAGGGTTGGATTTTTCAGATTCATGATTAAATCGACCCTGACCTGTGGTTATGGTTCGATAATAGTCAGATATATAAATATCGTTTATAGTGAGTCACAACCCATTGTTGACCAGTTTGACGTTCTAACAACTTCTACCGACATGGCTCACACTATTCTTCATTTGCGATCAGAAACCAAACCGTTCGAGCATCGTTCTGCTCTTACTCCTACGACCACTAAGAAGCTCATTGCCGATGGCTACGAGGTTCTAGTCGAAAGATCGCCGGGGCGGATCTTTGATGACTCTGAGTTCGAAGCTGCTGGCGCTACTCTAATTCCTGAGCACTCCTGGAAAACTGCCCCCAAAGAGCGTATTATAATTGGTTTGAAAGAACTTGAGGAGGAAAGCTTCCCATTGATCCACGAACATGTGCAGTTTGCCCACTGCTATAAAGACCAAGATGGCTGGCATGGTGTCCTTGCTAGATTCCCTGCTGGCAAAGGTGTTCTTTACGATTTAGAGTTCCTTCAGGATGAGAATGGACGCCGAGTTGCTGCTTTCGGCTACTATGCTGGCTTTGCTGGTGCAGCTCTAGGTGTTTGGGACTGGGCTCTTCGTCAGTCCACCGGCAAGCCATTGGGCCCCGTCAAGCCCTTCGCCAACGAGACTGAGCTCGTCAAGGCTATCAAGAAGGATTTGGATAAGGTTCCCGGAAACAAAGCTCCCACTGGAATGGTAATCGGTGCCATGGGTCGCTCAGGCAAAGGTGCTGTTGACTGCTTCCTTAAGCTAGGCATCCCGGAGTCCAACATTAAGCAGTGGGATATCAACGAGACTAAGAGAGGTGGACCATTCGACGAGATTCTCGATGTTGATGTGTTTGTGAACTGCATTTACCTCACTGTCAAGATCCCTCCCTTCCTTACTTTGGAACAAATCAACAAGCGCGCCAACCGCAAACTTAGTGTGATCGTTGACGTTTCTGCCGACTTCACCAATCCTAATAACCCTGTCCCGGTTGTTTCTCAAGGCTCAACGTTCCCCGAGCCTACATATTTGGCCAAGGGCGTAACTACTGGAAACTCAATCGATGTCATTGGTATTGACCACCTTCCCACCCTGCTTCCGCGTGAGGCATCCGAATCATTCTCCAAAGATCTGCTTCCATCATTGCTTGAGCTACGAAATCGCCAGACTGCCCGTGTGTGGGCGGATGCTCGCAAATTGTTTGAACACCACGTCGCTCGACTCTAGTGGCATGGAGTTTCGAGTACTGATCTGATCAAATAACCATAACAAAACAAAAGAAAGCCAAAATCATCATAAATTTACACTCTCTTACGTTCAAATTACTTCCGCGTATTCTTATTTAGTTTTACTTCGAATTAGTCTTAAATCCCTCTTGGTTACATGCGGGAAGAGAGTGGCATATACAATGGGCCGCGAACGTGTTTTCAGCCCATTAACAACCTTCCGGAGCTTTGAAGGCTTATAGTACTCATCATTCATAATCTCTTCATATGAGAAACGAACGCCGTTGGCACTAATCGATCCATCACCGCAGCCTGTTCTAAAGTTGAAATCGGCACGATATATCGCCTTTCTAACGGCTGCTCTCACAAGATCTATTTTCATTGATTGATGATTGTCAGGGAGTACGGACGGGACCAAGAAGTATTTCTTTCGTTTATATAGTTTATTTAAAACCTCTCAAGGAGCTCAATTCACCAGTGATCTTCTTTGATCTCTCATTATTCGTATCACATTTCATTCACTTTGTCTCGATGAACATACACTCCGGCGTTGCCCTAACCACACCACCGACCCCGTATTCTCACGCCCTTTTCCTTCCTCAGCACCGCTATTAAAAGCCAGATCATATTCGGTTCTATTGTTTACTAAATGGAGCATAAATTGGCACTGGTAACGGGAGCGAACGGGTTTCTAGGACAATGTATTTGTCGCCGACTGATGGATGAGATTGAACAGACACAGCCCGAGCTGAAGCGGCTGACGATCATTGTAACATCACGAACATTCCGAGGAGCCACCCAAGTTGTTAAGGATCTTTATGCATATAGCCACAAGCGCGAACGCAGGATTTCAGTGGAGTTTGACTACCTTTTGTTTGACCAGACTGACATGGTGAGTGTTCTATCTGCTGCACGGGAGTTGAAGCGAAGGTTTACCCACCTCGACTACATATTTTTCAACTCCAGCCATTCTCAAATGGGCGGAATCGACTACTGGCAAGCCACTAAAGACTTCTTCACCGATCCCATCCGAGCATTCACAGTTGGAACCTTCAAAATCCAGGGCAAAGCTCGTAAGTCTGCGGACGGAATGGGTGCTACCTTTCAAGCCAACGTGTTTGCACCGTGGTATCTTGTGCAAGAGATCAAATCCAAGCTTTTGCACCCCACTTCCCGCTTGATCTGGATCTCTACAAGCATCTCATTGCCCGAATACTTCAACCCTGAAGATATGGGAGTAGTAGAGTCCGAGCACAGCTACGAGGCTTCTAAGTATGAATTAGAAGTTCTACACCAAGCCACTTGCTCGCAATTGCTTGCATCCGATGGAATTCAGTCCTGGCTTTTACAGCCTGGTGTATTCAAGTCCACCACTTTTGTACCAACGATGAACGTTTTCATGTACCTAGCAATGCTCATGATGTTCTATATCTGCCGATGGGTAGGCAGTCCATACCACTGCATATATCCTGAGCTTGCATCAAACGCACCAATTTGGTGTGCTCTCTATGCCGATCCCAACAAAAATGACTTGAAAGTCAAGTACGGATCATCAGCTACACGTCTTGGTAAGGAGAAGCTTATTGAATCCACTGTTGATACCACACCAGAGCGTAATGAAAAAGTGCTTGAGTATATTAATACTCTGACCAGAGAGTGGAACAAAAAATTGGAAGACCAAATCATGGAACGGGTCGGGTACTAACTGTCTAGGTGATCATGGAATCGTCTAACGTCTTCCTTCAAACACGCACGCCTATGTATGTGCTTCAACATATATATAACAAGTAAATTCACGTCTACTAACATGACCCCGAACATACCTACGCTGAAAAATCATAATACTCTTGAAATAAAACTAATGTATACACATGCATGCTACTACTGCACTACATTATAGTTAAAACCGTTATCGATACCGCCCTTCCTTATGCTTCAATGCTGGATCCAGGGCTGGCTCTGTGGTCCCTTGCTAGCCCCTACCCTGCACGTACGTCAATAACAATGATGGGTTACACGATGCGGCTGTAATGGCTGGTGTAAAGATAGACAAAGCGTTGTACGATGGCTTGTGACCACGCCTTTGGCCATCTAAGTCTTCCAGCACTAACGTCATCAACCCCAGCCCCCCCGCCTTCCGCTACAACGTCTTTCCCATCCACCAACCCACCACCGCACAGTTATAAATAATCCAGAGGTCAGGAAACCAGATTTGTTGCGAAGCCCAAGAATAACATAGGCAGAAGAAATTCGTAACGAACGCGAGAGATGAACGCGATAAAGCTTCAGAAAAAGTTCCCCGAGCTCACTCAGGAGGAAATATTCGAGCTCGTGGATCGGTTTCAGTCCATTGATGCCGATGACACTGGTCGACTACAGAAACTTGATGTGATTTCAGCGTTATCCAAGTCCGGTAAAGGAACCTACGATGAAGTTCGAGAGGCACTCAAGAAAGTCAACGTTGATAGCAGTGGACAGGTAGAACTTGACGACTTCTGTGACTTGGCGGTCAAGCTGAAGACTCTCAACGTTAGTCCGAAGCCACAGCTCAAGCCTAAGCCCCAGGGCCTAAAAATGCCCTCCAACCTGGTAAACCAGCGTGTCCATTCTGGTGCTGGCGAGCGTATTGTTGTCCAAGGCAAAGGTGGTGGTACCCATATTATCGATGAGGAAGAGCGAACCGAGTTCACTCACCATATCAACATGAACCTAGCTGATGACGATGTTGTGGGCAAACGGTTGCCATTACCTACTGATTCCAATCAGATTTTTGATGAGGCTAGAGACTCGCTGCTTTTGGCCAAGCTTGTTAACGATAGTGTCCCGAATACTATCGATACTCGTGTGTTGAATGTCCCCAAGGGTGGCAAAACCTTGAATACCTTCCAAATGGCGGAGAACGCAAACGTTGTCATCAATTCAGCCAAAGGTATTGGCTGCGTTGTTGTCAATGTCCATGCTGAGGATGTCATAGAGGGCCGCGAGCATCTCATTTTGGGCCTTATTTGGCAGATCATCCGTAAAGGTTTGCTAGCCAAGGTCGATATCAAGTTGCACCCTGAATTGTACCGACTGCTCCTCCCCGACGAGACTCTCGAGCAGTTCTTGAGGCTCCCTCCCGAGCAGATTCTTTTGCGTTGGTTCAATTTCCACTTAACTGCTGCTGGTAGCAAACGCCGTGTTACCAACTTCAGTGGTGATGTTAAAGATGGTGAAAACTACGCTCGCTTGCTCCACCAGCTAAATGCTGAGAAGTGCTCCTTAAAACCTCTGCAGACTGATGATCTTCTGGAGCGCGCAGAACTGGTTTTGCAGAACGCGGACCGTCTTGGTGCACGCAAGTATTTGACACCCAATGCTATGGTTGCTGGTAATCCGAAATTGAATCTTTCTTTTGTTGCTCATTTGTTCAACACCTATCCTGGTTTGGACCCTGTCACTGAGGAAGAAAAGGAGAAGGTTGAGATTGAGGAGTTCGATGCTGAAGGCGAGCGTGAGGCCCGAGTGTTCACACTCTGGCTCAACTCCCTGGAGGTCGACCCATTTGTTCACAACTTGTTCGACGATTTGCGAGACGGTACTGTTCTGCTGCAAGCCTACGACAAGGTCATGCCTGGCTCAGTCATCTGGCGTTCAGTAAATAAGCGCCCCCCTCCTGGTACAGAAGTCCTTGGTGCCTTGGTTGGCGCAAGTGACGATGATGAGTTTGGCAACTATGTTACAAGTGTTGGTATGAGCCCTTTCAAGGCTATTGAGAACGATAACTACGCCGTTACCCTTGGTAAGGAGCAGGGCTTCTCCCTGGTAGGTATCGAAGGTAGCGATATTTATGATGGTTCCCGCACTTTGACTCTTGCTTTGGTTTGGCAGCTCATGAGACGTAACATTGACTTGACATTGAAGTCACTGTCGAAGAATGGTAAGACTCTCAGCGACAGCGAGATCCTTAAGTGGGCTCAAGAGAGAGCTCAGGGTGGATATGGTGGAGCCGTCCGCAGCTTCCGTGATCCGAGCTTGTCTGATGGTATTTGGTTGCTTGATGTAATCCACGGGATTAAGCCTGAATATGTCGACTATGAACTTGTTAGCGAGGATAATTACGAGAATGCCAAGCTGGCTATTTCTATTGCTCGTAAGCTCGGCGCCCTTATCTGGATTGTGCCCGAGGACATAGTCGAGGTAAGACCGCGTCTTATCCTCACATTCATTGCCTCTCTAATGTCTTTGGCATAAGAATATTATAACAGTAGTAAACTAAAATAGCAATACTGAATAAGTTAAAGAGTCAATTGTATAAAGAGCTTCAAGATTACGTAGAGAGAAGTCATATTGTTGCACTAGATAGATAGAAATATTAAACAAACACAAACAGACAAACACGAAAACAAACAGATCCAGTGCCGCTAGTGATGTAGGCTTATTCCGGCCTTTTTCTTAGACACGATTGAGATACTGTCTGTTATATACTTAGATACTGTCTGTTATTACATTTGGTTGATTCCAACCCCGCTAATTGCTTGAACATATCTTTGCAAATGCGATTTTGAAACAAACAAACAAACAAACAAACAAAGAAATTTACTTTATATGATTTTTTTTTTATTATTTTTCCTATCTTAGTATTTAACGTACCAGCCATATGCAATATTTCTATTCACGCTTTGCGCAAACTCAAGCTTTCATATTTTTAACAAACTGTACTTCCACCTCAACGAAGGTTAAAACATGGGCAGTAAAAATAGTTTGCTGTTATCATCAGCAGTATAACAGCATTTAGATATATATTCCACTTGATTGAGGCTAATTGTGAATGTGTTCATATAATACCGTAGTTATCTAGTTTATCTGCCATGGATTTAAGCACGGCTTATAACCGTAGGCCTTATGTAGCCTGGTGTATTGTTCGGGCACACGTAAATTAATTGACACACGCGAAACGCGACCCGGGAGGTTGGGTAAGGGCATGACGCGGTTGTACTCGGGTTGTGGAGTCTCCACCTAGAGGCTCATCACATTTACCGAAAACGTCAAACAGAATAAAGAAGTTAACGATCTATATAGAGCCTTAGTATATGCCAATTTTGTACTACACGGACCGATCTGGTAGATTCGACCTGCTTTCAAAGCCCCCTCAGATTCGATCCACGTTGCTTTCTTCATTTACTCCTGCTCGAGTGCATGCCCACAATGATAGCGCTTTGTTTACCTCGCCCTAATTAACTTCAGCGCGTTTCCCAGCCCTGTGAACCATTGTATTCCAAATTAAGCCATCCGAGCCCTCCTCAATTACGCGACTTCATCTTACCCGCCCCAAAAGCTTATCCCTTTGGCTTTAAGTCATAAGCTCGACAATTTATCGAGTTGACAATAAACCGCTGCAAATTCAATTTTTCCTACTGGAAAAGAATACCCTCTTAATTCATTAGGACCGTTCTTCTTTTCCGTTTCAAAAATAATTGGTAGCAGTTGTTTTCGTGCTGCTTATCCTTGTGACCTGCTTTGCACAACAAACAACACGCACCGACACAAAAGAGTGATTAAGTTTTAACTCTGGTCCTTCTTATCTCCGCAGGTGAAAAAGAGAGTCAAGGAGTCTTTCATAAACAAACAGAAATCTTGTGAAGTTAGGTGTTACTGCACTTCCACACAAGTCAGATATCTTCCAGGTTTTCTTTTTCATTCTTATTGTTTTTGCATACACGCAAATACTCAGAAGGAAATTTCACACACTAAACAAGAAAACAAACAGACGTTTCCTTGTTATAACTTCTAAGAAGAAATGTCTTTTTCTACCACAGTCCATGGTTTCCCCGTGGATGCTTTCACACAGCCTGGCCCGGCCCCGTTGCCCCCCAAGAATCCTAAACCTCTAGACCACCCTTCTGCTCCTCTTCCTATTGGACAGGTTGTGCGGCCAGGACTTGACAGCCCACTGCGTCAAACATCAGGAAGAATTGTACGACAAGGATGGGTCAGCGTTAAAGAAGATGGGTCTATGAAATGGCTATGGAGCCGCAAGTACTTGATGCTGAAGGATTCCATGCTATACTTTAATAAGAATGAATCTACAGGCTCTGGGGCATCTCTCCAGGTCCCGCTGAATACCGTTTCAAGCATCACCCGCACGAATCAGCGTCCTTATTGCTTCGAGATCATTCGTACACAATCGCTCAAAAGCCTTTATGTAGCATGCAAATCGGACGCTGAGCTGTACGCTTGGATTGATGATATTTATTCTAAAGTCCCGTCGACAGGAGTGTCTGGGCCAACAAATTTTACACATACAGTTCATGTGGGATTCGATCCTTTGAGCGGAGCTTTTACTGGCCTTCCTCAAGAATGGAGTCGACTGCTGCAAGGTTCCGCCATTACTAGAGAGGATTTCGATAAGAACCCACAGGCTGTTGTTGATGTTCTCAAGTTCTATCAGAATAACATGGAGGATCCAGGTATGATGCCAGTTGCTCCCCACTCGCAACCTCCTCAGATGCCACCCCCGAAGCCGCAGGCGCATAACACAAATGCGGCGGGCCCATCACAAGGTTTTACTCAGAAGGTACCCGATTCTCCAACATTCAAGCAAACAAGACCAGCACCGCCTCCACCACAACTCACTCCTTCTCGCCGTGCTCCACCGCCACCTGTTCAGTCGCATAATGCCAGAGTGGGTGCGGTATCTGCCGGTGTACACACGCCTCGCACCCCGGGACCCTCTCCTGGTGCGAGACAAGCCCCGCATGTGTCTCCATTGCATGTTCAGCGACCAGCCCCTAAACCGCCCGTTCAACAGGTTTCGCGCCCGCCCATGGCCACTTCGGCTTCTTATTCCGGCATGCCTTCGACACATCCAGCTCCGCCTGGACATTTCCCAATGTCTTCTCATTCAACAAGTCATTCTAGATCTTCTTCCGCTGTGTCCTCTGCGACCCTTCCTAGGACCTCTCCTAACAAACAAAGAGTTCAGGAGTATCCGAGGTTGCACCCGCATGGATTCCAGAAGCCTTCCGTCGATCTTTCTTCATCTGCACCTGTCTCTGAGGCACCTGCCGCATCTCGTCCGGTAGACCCGAGCACTATTCCGAAACCGCAAAGTCCCCCCAAACATATGCAAGAGCATGCCCCTGCTCCTATTAAAACTAAGCAGGTTGTAGTGAAGGACTACCCTGGCGTGAAACCTGATGCTATCAGAGCCACGGAATCAGCCCTTGAAGCAAATGCTGGCAAGAATGGTCCTGCAGCATTAGAGAAGGAGAAGCGCATTTCTGCCATGACGGAGGCCCAGATCATGCAAAAGTTGCGCAACACTGTTAGCACCGAAAACCCCACCGCACTTTATCAAAAGATAAAGCGAGTTGGCCAAGGTGCAAGCGGAACTGTGTTTTTGGCACGGCCCCTCGATCCTGCTATGTCTTCGAAGAACATGTACGTTGCTATTAAGCAAATTGAGCTGTCGTCGCAACCACGAAAGGAACTCATTGTTAACGAGATTACAGTAATGCGCGAATCTCAGCATCCTAATATTGTCAATTTCTTAGAAGCTTACCTCCGTACACCTACTGATTTGTGGGTTGTCATGGAATACATGGAAGGCGGATCTTTGACGGATATCATCGAGAACAACCAGATGACTGAATCACAGATCGCTACTGTTTGTCGAGAGACCTGTTTGGGATTGAAGCATTTGCATTCGAAGCAGATTATCCACCGAGATATCAAATCTGATAACATGCTGTTAGACCGTAATGGCAATGTTAAGATTACTGACTTCGGGTTCTGTGCCAAGCTGACAGTCCAGAAAAACAAGCGAGCAACCATGGTTGGTACTCCGTATTGGATGGCCCCCGAAGTTGTCAAGCAAAAGGAGTATGGTGCCAAGGTCGACGTGTGGTCGCTAGGTATTATGGCTATTGAGATGATCGAATCGGAACCTCCATACCTGAATGAAGAACCACTCAAAGCACTCTATCTGATTGCCACAAATGGTACTCCGAAGCTCAAGCGCCCGGAGCTACTCTCCAAGAATCTCAAGAGCTTTTTGTCGAGATGCTTATGTGTGGATGTAAACTACCGAGCATCAACCACCGAGCTTTTGAACTCAGAATTTTTGAGCCAGGGATGTGATAATAGCGTGCTTCCACCTCTTTTGACGTACAAGGACCACTCCTAATGTGACGGGGCGTAATTAATAAATCCTTATTCGCTGTCCCATTTTAGCTGATACGGTTTTTTTTGTCAGTCATAACAATTTTGTTCATCATTCGGTTACGCATTTGCCTTATCAGTTTACAACTGCCATAACCTCCTTTAGCATCACCCCTCGTCATTATCACATCGCTATAACCATCAGCATCATTACTTTCTCCACCGATCTGGAATGGCTAAGCTTCCTCCATATAAAACGAGAGGCAGACACAGTTCACACGCAAAATATTTATGCACACAATATTCAAGGAATTCCGTGATTTTGAGTCGCTACGATATTTATTTCCACATCTGAGTAGTCTTTCTCATATGTAAATCCCCAGATTATATATAAAATTCAGCTGCAATAATAGATTACTCCCGAGATGTATAGATATATGTATATACAACGATAATTAAAAAAAAAGAAAGGAAATGTAAAACAGAGAAGTAAGAACATAGCATCATAATTATGCAGATTAATTTATTTATATTTATATTTATTTATTTTGAGAATAGAATAACGCTCGTTAGACTCCATTCGATACTGTCTGCAGGAAATCTTGCAGCAGTGCCTCGAGTGGTCAGGTGACGTAATGATCAGATCGAATGAAATGGGCAACTTAAATCCACGCTCAGAAACTGCCAAAGCGTGTTCATGGCTATTGTAACATTTTTAGAGAAACAAACAAAGAAATAATTGGCAATATCCGCATTCGTTCTGCTTGAGTATTTTTATTAACGCCACACAGATACAGACACACCAACACTCTTTGTCAAACTAAATGTTTAGCCTCGAAACGCTAGCACCTAAGTTCTTGGTACCGTCTAAACGGATCAAAGTCCTATACGATCCGTCTGAGTTCCACTCCTACCTTTGCGACAGAATACGCGCAGCCCGCTCACGCATTTTTCTAGCGAGTCTGTATATTGGCAAGAGTGAGCAGGAATTGATCAATGTGATTGCAGATGCTCTGCGAAAAAATGACCAACTTAAAGTATACGTACTGCTTGATGGGTTACGAGGAACCCGTGAAGCCCCAAAACAATGTTCGGCCTCACTACTGGCGCCTTTAGCAGCCCAGTTTCCATCCCAGGTTCGGTTGTCCATGTATAGGACCCCGAAAGTTGGATGGCTCACTTCCAAGATTCTTCCTAAGCGTATTATCGAGGGAGTTGGTTTACAGCATATGAAGCTTTACGGATGCGATGACGAGATTATATTGTCGGGGGCTAATTTAAGCCAAGACTATTTCACGAACCGTCAGGATAGATATATAAGCATTCGTGATAAGCAGGTAACGAACTTCTTCTTTAAGGTTCAATCTACAGTCAGTAATCTTAGCGAAAAGCTGCTTCCTGCTAACAATGAACAGAAGTTTATACTTTCTCCCCCATCGCGGAAGCAAAAAATACTTGCTCGGAATGAATTGGCGGCTATGTTTAGGCCGGCAGCACTAGACAATGCCAGATCAAAACTACGGCCCATCACTTCAGAAGAAGAGTCGACAACAACAGAAGTATACCCCATAGGCCAGTTCACGCCTTTAAAAATAGGCAACGAGCACCATGTAATGAAGGAAATCGTTTCAGCAGCTAGCCGACCCGACTACAACTGGTCGTTAACTGCTGGATATTTTAATGTTGAGCCTGAACTTGCGCGAGGACTCGCACAAGCTTCTGGTGGTGAAATAATTATCGCATCGCCACAGGCCAACGGATTCTACAAGTCTAAAGGAATAAGTGGGCAGCTACCGCATTTTTACTCTCTTCTTGCGAGAAAATTCCTGGAATCAATCCCTTCAAATAAGTCAGTAGCTGTTCGGGATTGGCAACGGGGTGTCGTAAATACACCCGGCGGTTGGTCCTATCATGCGAAGGGCATTTGGTTATGGAAAAATAGCGATAAGGGAAACCAAAACGGACCATTTCTTACCTATATTGGCTCATCTAATTTTACAAGGCGAAGCTACAGACACGATCTAGAATGCGGCGCGATTTTGGTTTCGAATAACGAGACTACTCAAACGCCAGAAAGTGATAATTCAGATTTACTGTCATCACAATTAGGAACCGAATTAGAACACCTCCGTAAATACTGTGGAGCCCCGCTTTCTCTGCAGACCCTGATTCCTAAGGCTTCACTCAAAGATCGGCTTCTGTTGCTACTATTCGGCGATCGTCTCTAGGTTTAGGTTAACGTGCATACAAACATAATGGATATGTAGGGCTGTCACGCAATCTTCCATTTCCCTCTTAGTATATGCCTCCTTGTGTCTTTGGGGTGCATTCGCGAGAGAAATAACCCATGAAAGCATCGGGTGTGGCTCGCTTGTTTCATATGCTGCATCATGGGGACCAATCATATTATTATACAGCTAGCATAGTCAGTCATCCAACTTGCATATGATGTGTGCTTCTCATCTATTCCCGAAACCTTTCAGCGGAAACAGTTTACGGCTACACTCTCATTCGCGACCTCTCCGCCTTTCCCGTCTGTATTATTACAACGATCTGAGCCGCATCTGCCTCTTCTAACGAAAACAAATGAGAGCGAGAATAGGGTCATACTCTAACGTCACCTTACCTTTTAGATGGATCTAGATGCATACTGAGAAGAAGAAAGGGAAGGAAACTAAAGAAAAAAGAAAGGGTGGGGAAAGACTGGATCTCAAATGAACGGATTCATGTTTCTACTGATAAGCTATAAAAAATAATTATGTGTAAACCATGGTAAAAAGAAAATTCAATACTCGCATGTAGTACTAATTTGCCAAAGCACGGATCATCTTTTTTTTCTCCCCCTTTTAGCACTTCTTTTAAATTAAAAAGTATGTTTTCCTGTGTATACAACCTGTGTTATGCCTCGATTAACGCAGAAGAGGGGAGGGATTTCTTTCTCTTTTTGCGGTGGAGAGGTGATACTCGCTTGTCCAAAAGAAACCCTTATACGCAACCCCATTCATTCATTCACTACACTCACCCGACCCGTGTAATGGCTCAGATCAAATTATGGGTGTGCGTATAAGGGGTAGGGGAAATGCCTTTTTTCACTGTGACCTTTGTTCCACACTCACGGATATTTTTCGGAAGTCTCACTTGACATCATATTCCACCACAACTGAACCAGAACCAATATGGAAACTAATCGGGTTTACGTAGGCAACTTGGCCTATAGCGTATATTGGTATGACCTAAAGGATTTCATGCGAAGCGCCGGTGAGGTGGTGCATGCAAATGTTTTACGTAGTCCTAATGGCCAGTCCCGCGGATGTGGTATCGTCGAGTTTGCCACAACTGAAGATGCCCAACGGGCAATTGATACGCTGAACAACGCGGAACTAAAGGGTCGACCCATTTTCGTCCGTGAAGACCGCGAGCCGCAGCACAGCTCCTCTCCTGCAACCAACAATGCTTCTTCTTCTGCTCCAGCTGTGAACGCTGCAGCTGGTGCCGCAGGTGCGGCTGCTACCCCTGCCGCCAACAGTACTGTTTCTGCCACTGCTCAGACTGAGCCTGCTCTAACTGGTGCCTCAAACACGGCTAATCACTCTAATGCTGTTGATTCTGACGCCAAGACCGGTGTAGCTGTGTTTGTTGGCAATCTCCCGTTTGCCGTCACCTGGCAGCAGCTTAAGCAGCTATTTAGTACTGCTGGAGAGGTTGTTCGCGCTGATATCCACATGACTCCCCAGCGACGCTCGAGAGGACATGGCACCGTTGTGTTTGCCGATGAGACTACTGCTCAAGCCGCTATTTCACGCTTTAATGGCTATAAACTCGAGGGACGAGTAATTGAGGTGCGTGAGGACAAACCCGCTAGTGAAAGACCTGCTGCATTCCTCTGGTGCTCTGGTCAGGGTGAGCCCTCGGATGTGGTTTTTGTTTCCAACCTTCCATGGTCCACCACTGACGCTGACTTGGTAGAGCTGTTCCAGTCTATTGCTCCATTGTCCAGAGCTCAGCTCCAGAATTTCCCTGATGGTCGATTTTCTGGATGCGGTGTTGTGCGTTTTGAGTCCTCATCTTCAGCAGAACAGGCAATTGCTCAGCTCAATGGCTACAGCTACGGTTCGCGTGAGTTGCAAGTCTCTTATGCTCGCTACCCGCCTTCGCAGTCTTCGTAAACTTGTTCTGCAGGTGTAATGAGGGATAAAAAAAGAGAAGAAAAAAAGAGAAAAGATTCAATTTAAGAACGCAGTTCAGGCCTCAGGTCCGCTTTCTTTTGTTTTATTTCTTTTATATGCTTGTACATATATCGACCCGTAAGATGCAATACGTAAACGAATTCGAGATGGGGAGCGCTAAGTAAAATTTCTCAAAGAAAAAGGAGTACCAACCAAAAGATTCAGTAGGATTGTAGTGGGAAGTTAATGTAAGTAATAAGAGAAAGAAAAAAGAAATAAAATGAAACGCATAGGCATAAGTATAAGCATTAGGGAACGAAACTAAAAGTGAAACTGAAACTAAGAATGAAACTGAATATGGTTATGGATATGGGTGTGACTATTGGGTGTCTTTGAGAATGCATATAATAAATACAGAACATATACATATAATTGAGTCAAACAAGCGACTTGAGAGCATTGGTAATTACATTATTACCTTCGAGCTCGCGCTGTAGAGAGGACAAGTGTGTCGTCAACCTCAATTTCCTTATGCGCATCTTCTTCTCCTTCAAACCTCAGGAAGTATGACCGGCGTTTTGGCGAATAGGACGAGACTCTGGCTTTGTAGAACGCAGTAGTTTCTGGGTATCTCGCAAATACCACAGACCCAGATGCTAGCGGCTTATTAGGTTGATCAGGAAGTGGAAGTGGCATGATGTCTTTCAAACGGCATTGATATGTCTTTCCTGGATTCCCACGTTCATCTGGTTCAGGATCCCGCACCTCGAAGCGAGACCCAGGTGTGATAACACGCGTGATTTCGCATTGAATCCACTCATCCACAGCAGAGCGTGGAAGTTTAAATGCAACTTGTCTACCAACTCCCAATGTCGTTTTGCTATTCTGACCATTGTTATTGCTCGAGTTAGCCGCTACAGACGGTACATTCGATGCAGGCAATGGCATTGAACTTGATGTTGGTGATTGTTTTGCCGAATGCTTAGGTTCAGGTTCATCTTCTTCAGAGCCTCCGGAATCTTCAGAGCCCCCGCTACTATCTTCGTTTGCCATTTCTTCAGTGGGCATCACCGTGCGTCGTCGCTTAGGCATTCCAGGCTCAGACTTCAATGTAATAATCATTAGCGCCGCATCTAATGCAGACTTGAGTAGTTTTCCCAGATCTTCCCAATTGCGCAGCTGTTCCTCTGCTTTGTGTTTTGCATTGGTTATCTCGTTATGCAGATCTTCAAGCTTGGAATCCGATAGGCTGCTTAACGAGTCAAGACTATTAAGAACCGACATTCCCTCCGGTAAAGGAGGAGGCGTGGGAACCGTGCTTGCTGTTGATGATGGTACCAGCTTCTGAGAAGCTGCTGCAGAGTTTATCAGAACTCTTAGAGTCTGGACGGCTTCATTTAGACCACCCTCGGGGTACCGTCGTTTCCTCATACAGAGAAATGCGTAGGAGTGTGGGTGACAGTATCGTGTAAAAATGAAAACACAAGCTTCTTACAGGACGCGTGCTGTGTTGATGATCTATGGTAACCAAGTGAATACAGTGGAGATATAAAAGGCAGTAAATATGTCTGGGTTGAAAAAAAAAATTCAAAAGAGGACTATAATCAAAAAGATGAATCTAAAATAATATCTATAGCCATTAAATTGAGCTCTTTAGTATTAGTTCCTTCTTGATTATTAAACACCGTTCATCCCGTGGTCCTATGGTAAACGTACAGCCACCCACCTATCTTAAAACCAACCTAACTACTTATAACCAAATATGCTAGGCATTTTACCTACATACTTAAGGTGCTTCTGCACCTGATCTGCATATGGATTGCAGAAACATTTGGGAAAGTTAGCACATAAATGATAACCTTGAACAATGTAGAACTATTAATTGAATAAATTGAAAGCCAATTTTTAGTCAACTTATTGTAGGTGCCAGCATACTTCAGTGCTGATACAACCATTACTTCAACTTCAGCCGTCACACATACATCTTTGAGGGCTAGGTACGGATATTTCATCGGACCACAAACTTGATTTTCACATATTTTCAAGATATCTTGGTACATTGGCATGAACGGTATTTTTGCAGTTAAGAAGCCTTCTGGACCAACATCGCAAGATGTAGTTTCTAAGTTGAAACACATTTTTACAAAGTCTCCTGAATACAAAGCCGAACTAAAGAATGGACCCCGTCGCGGTGGTAGAAGACAAAAGTTCATCAAGATCGGGCACGGTGGAACTTTGGATCCTTTAGCGGATGGAACCTTGGTGATTGGCGTAGGATCCGGAACCAAGCAACTATCCAACTACCTTGGTCAGTGCTCAAAAGTTTATACTGCTTCTGCTCTTCTTGGCGCTAGCACCACCACATACGATTCACAAGGTTCTGTGCTTGAATACGGCTCAATTGATCCGAAAACCGTCACAGATCAGCAGGTGCAAGATGTCCTTGCAAAGTTCCGCGGTCAAATACGCCAGCTGCCTCCCGTTTTCAGCGCATTGAAAATGGATGGTAAGCCTTTATACGAATATGCTCGCGAGGGGATTCCTCTTCCTCGAGCCATAGAGCTTCGCGACTGCGAGGTTTCTAGCCTTGAAGCGAACAAAATTATCAAGGAGGGTAGTGTTAGCCTTCCTCAGAATGTTGCCTCGGATTCAGAGCGAAACTTTTCGGAACAAGTAACTGGAGCGAAATGCAGCCCGCTTCCGGAGTCTCACCCTACTGAGGGAGCATTACTTGAACTTACATTCTCAGTGAGTTCGGGTACATACATACGTACTTTGATTCACGACATCGGTGAGGCCTTGGGCACCAAGGCTCACATGGTCAAACTAACTCGAGACAGCCAGGGTGAGTGGGAACTTGGTAAGAACGTCCTGCCATTGGATCTTTTTGACAAGCCTCATGATAGCTGGTGGCCTACTCTGGAAACCATTCTTAAAGAAGGTCCCCAAAGACGAATCGAGGAGGCCCAACCAGAGGAAGAGCCTCAGGATAAGGAGCCTGAGAACAACGAGGCAACTAAGGAAGATATTCCTAAGGATGAAATAAACAATGAAACTAGCCATGAGGAAACTAATAAAGAAAGTGGTGAAAAGGAGCCAGCTGCGAAACAAGAGTCTGATAATAAAGACTAACTTGTGATGATGTACATTTTGTTTTGAAATTTCTTTGATTGTTTTCGTTATAGTCGATGATGAACCGCCAACTAGTATATATTTTTGAAATGAGATGCATATATATGTGCTTTTATTTATATTATTGTTCTTCTATGAAAATGATTCGTCATACCAATGGCATGGCAAGCTTCTATCAAGCCATAACCACACAGAGGAAAGCAGTGGTAAGCATGATAAGAACCCACGATGGCTTGCGGAGCATCGCTGCATCTGGTTTGTAGACCGCACCGGGATAGCTACAGGTCACATCTCCATTATCACTCTGCCACCCATAAGATTCGTTTAGTAGATTTCCCTTGGGACATCCAAAATTGAGAGACATGGGACAATAGGTAGCTAGGTTGTCACAAAGCCAGTAACATGGTAACACTTCCTTGTATTTACCTGGTTGTAACACCTCATTGATCATTTGATTCCGTGACTCTCCTGGTAATCTTTCTTTTAAGTAGGGAGCTGTATTTGTCCAGTCCTCGCAGCGAGGAACTGCTACTGTGCACAACCAGTTCTGGTACGCCTCTTTACAATCCTCACAAGTGCTGAAGACAGAAAACCGATCCTCTCTGATAGCATCACAGTTTACCATGGCTAATGCTTGGGTAAAATTAGAATAGTACTGCTCGACATATTCATCATAAAGCTTCGTAAGGTCTCTTACGTTAAACTCCGATGCATTTCCAGGGACGCTAAACGCAGTGTTCGGGCATGTTGTCATGTTATAAATTAGCTGGCAAGACCGCGACTCTTTTGTGTGAAATGGCACAGGAGCAAATAGCATACCGCCTACAGAGCCAGTTACGGGTGGGATCGCGAGCTGCATTTGATATGCATTAGAATTGTTCAAACCCGTGAACAGAAATTGGCCTCGATAAAATTGATCGGTCTTGTTATTTCCACGGTTGGTAGTACTAAAATCAGCATTATTTTGATTGAGAAGCGCCGAGTCCTGCATGGCGCAGTATGATTTTCCTAGGACGTCATATACTCCCAGACCGTCATAGCTACCACTAGGAGTGGATGAGGAGTTCAATTGAGTAGTTTGGGGAGTTGTTCCGTTAACGTCATGCAGAAACAGCTTGAACTGCTTGGTCGTTTCATTCAAGTTTGACTGGTTGACAAAGTTCATGTAAGGGCTATCAACCAACAGTCTCGTGAAATTTTCGTAAATAGCAGTTACGAACAAACTGTTCGCAAAATCACTGTCTACCCAATACAAGCCTTCGGCATCGTTCGAATAAGAGGCCGAGTAATCGTAGCCCAACTGATAGGACCACTGCGCCTGCGCATTACTGGTCCTCGGAGAAGAAACCGCAAGGGTATTGTTGAATTCAGTCAAGTTGTAGACACCAAGGAAACCACCATCTGACGTGGTATCTTTGAATGTTCCCGAGATAAGCGTTAAAGGATCTTCACTCAATGGAGATCGAATACACTCAGACAAGCTCAGTGATATATTCGGATGGATATGGGATATGTTCCAGGAATAGTAATGTGTTTCGTTTGGACCAATTGAGGACGCAAGCCCAGCCGGTGGAAGTGCTGTTGCCTCCGGAAGTTCGCCTCTTACTGAAAGTGCTGGTATGGCCTTATTGGGATATTCATTCCGAAAGAAATCGTCGAACTCGTCGTGGACAGTTTCAGTGGCATTTTGAGCTGAACAGACCCGTAAAACTCCAAATACCACCAAAGACCACAAATAAATGCCTCGCATCAGCTCGCACTCCTAGGCGTATTGATTGGACCTTAAATGTCGAGGTTTTTTTTTAAAGAGATATTCGCTAACCCCAGGGGTTTGTAGAGAAAGATTACCTGAGAGGCTGTTTAAATTAGTCGACGGTAAAAGGGTACCTTACTGTCAGTAGTACCACCATTATTACCATTACCCAAACTCTGTAGCGCCCTCAGCCTTTTACTATATAAGAGTAATTACAGAAACCGACTTTTGCGACTAAATAAAAATAAATTAAGTGGAAGGCGGCTTTTCTCTCTATCCAGAGAATTTTAATAGCATTTATCAAGGGGTTTCTATAGAATTCAACTTGGAAGCATCCTATTCCCTCTGTCTCGCCGATTCAGCTGATATCTAAGCACAACTAGCAGGGTTTGTCATAGCAGAGGTGTTCGAACGACGCGTTCGTGTAGGATTTCATCCTTAACAAGACTAGTTAAAGCATCACCTTTCTTACCCACCCAGACATTTTTTTTTTATCTGAATATAGATAAAAAGAAACCCAACTAAGAGGTTTATCAGATGTCTTCCAACAGTCTTCCGTGGGTTGAAAAGTATCGCCCTGATCAACTTGAAGGAATTGCAGGCAACGATGGAGTAATTTCAACCATTCGGCAATTTGTCAAAAGAAAACAGCTTCCGCATATGTTATTCTACGGCCCTCCAGGAACGGGTAAAACCTCTACTATAATCGCTATAGCTAAGGAAATGTTTGGAACTAATTACCGTCGCATGATCCTCGAGTTAAACGCCTCAGATGACCGTGGAATTGACGTTGTTCGTGAACAGATTAAGACCTTCGCTTCTACCCGGCAAATGTTTGGCGGTGGTCCAAACCAGCAATCATTTAAACTCATTGTTCTTGATGAGGCTGATGCCATGACAAATGTTGCACAGAATGCTCTGCGACGCATCATTGAGAAATACTCTCACCATACGAGATTCTGTATTCTTGCAAACTATACTCATAAGCTGAATCCGGCCCTCATCTCGAGATGCACTCGGTTCAGATTCAGCCCAATTGATAAAGAGTCATCCCGTCTTTTCTTGCAGAACGTCATTGCAGAGGAGCGGATCGATATCACACCTGAGGCATTAGATGCTCTCATTAATCTTTCACAAGGTGATATGCGACGAAATCTCAACGTTTTGCAAGCATGTGCCGCGCGTGTCACAGGTACCATTGAACCAACAAATATATATGAATGCATCGGAAGTCCTGATCCAAAGGATATAGAGGCGATTGTGAAGTCTCTGCTAGAAGACGATTGGGCTCAGAGCCTGGAGTTGGTCCAGAAGATTAAGCGGGACAGGGGCCTTGCGCTTGCTGATGTGTTGAGAATGGCTGGTGATCTCTTTATTGGCATAGAGATACCTACAAAAAGCCGTGCTCGGATTCTCGCCGGACTTGCTGATATTGAATACAGACTCAGCAACGGAGGCAGCGAGAAGTTGCAAACCAGTGGTATGATAGGTGTTGTAAAACAGGCGGTATAACTTTACAGAAGTTGCAGCGTTTGTATTTAGAAATAACGAAATAGTTTCAGCAACAAAAAAGAAATCAAAAGATAAAGGAAATTAGTATTTATTATTGGTCTTCTTTCGCTTTAATAAAATAACAATATTCATATTCATAGACAGTAATGTCAGTATTTTTCCAATCAACAGCGTTTCATCACATCTTTGAAGCCTCCCAGACGTAGTTTATTCCCTCGATTTTAGCCCATTTTTTGCCAACATTGAGGGCAAAAGCAGCTGCCTCAGCGAGCGACGAGTTCACATGTAAAGGCAAGGCTGCGGAATTATACAGCGGATCCGGCTTTTCCTGATTAATTTTTGTTTGCAGCCACCCGCTAGACTCATTGAGTCCGTAGCGATTATTTATTATGTGCAGCGGCAGCAGAGCCAGCCCTCTGCGGAAATCAGACAAGGCCGAGTATAGACCACGGGCGCACTCATCAGGGGGCATGGATCTCCTCTGTAAGTAGTTAACATGCAAACGAACAACCGCACATATCTGATAGTACACACCAGCTAAATCCGCATCGACAGATTCACAAGTACTCGCGAGTTTTGCCAAATATGGAACAAGTGTGCTCCATGATCGAGCGTGAATCGGGGTCCCGATAGATGCAGACACACGAATTGCTTCACTCCGGTCTTCATAATCGAAACCAATCATAAAGCAAACCACTGCGTCCAGTGCGAGAACACAAGACAATCTATGTTTGCGGTCTTGTCTAGCTCGATCACTGTCATGTTTTTTAGACCTTGCACGATCAACCCACCTGGCCATTTTAGTACCAAGCTCTTTCATTTTGCGTTCATCTTCAGGGTCCAAGGGCTCGGTTCGAGAAGACTGGCGAGAAGCCGGTTTAGGACCAGACCGAGTACTGCTTGACTTGGAACTAGGCTTCCCTGACTGGTCTGTAGAAGGTTCCTGTTGACTCTCAGTTTGACTCTCTGGAGGGGAAGACTTTGAAAGGGATGGTTTAGAAGGCGCAGATTTTGAGATCGATTTCGATATACCTGGTTCTAGGAAATCTGATGGAAGCGACGGACTCAACGGTGCTTCGGGGAACTCAAGATCAGCCTCGTTCATCTTTATCGCTGTGACATAAGTTGAATGAGAATTTGATGTAGGATTATCCAAATATGCAGCCCTTGCGTGTGTTGTTTCTTGCGATTTTCTAATTGAATCCCCGGTTTGCTCAACACTTGAAAAGGTTTGGAGAGATGATGTGTGTATTCTTTTGCTTCGATCCGGTTGTATCTGACAATTAATGGCTTGTCCTCCTCCTCCTACCTTACCGAAGCAGGTCCCTACCTCAACCCCCCAATTACTCCCAGTTATGATGGCGTGTAAGCCTTAGTGTCTGCAGCCTATGTATGGGGTTGGGCGCGTGTAAGCGCGTTAGCTTATGTTTATCTCTCACTCTGGGTGTGTAAAAGTAGGGACCAAGAAGCCATTTCAGTACCAGCCATGGATCTGGGCTCACCCTAAAAACACACATACACAAGAATAGAAATATCATATTAATATATTATTATTACGATAGGTGTACAGCAATCAGTGCCAGTAACCTAATCAAATCTCTACAAAATCATTTTACCCTCTAAGCAGAAATTCAATGTACGGCTCTATCAAGCACATTAAAGGCGATCTCTTCTCCGTTCCAAGCGGAGTTCTTGCCCATGCATGCAATTGTTATGGAGCATGGGGTGGAGGCATTGCTCATGTCTTCAAACAGAAATTCCCTAAAGCATACAAAGAGTATAATCAGTATTGTGCCAGTAGATCACCCGCAGAACTTTTAGGAACATGCCAATTGATTGACAGCGGAAACTATAAGATAGCCTGCCTATTCACAAACGACAACAGCTCTCACGAGGAGATTGCCGAATACACTCGACAAGCAGTGCAAGATCTTGCATCCCAAATTCCAGAGGGAACTACAATTAATATGCCTCAGATCAACGCAGGAATATGGGGAGTTCCCTGGCACATAACTGAAGGTGCGTTAAAGCAAGTAGATGTTCCAATTGCGGTCTACGTTCTGGGTTAATTATATTATAACCACGAAGGTTCGAAATCAAATATAGCTAAAATTACAAAGGAGAAAAAATTAATGAAATTAATAGGGAAAAAACAAAACAACAACAACAACAAAATAAATAAATAAGGCCATAGAAGTTTCAGGTTTGGCCAGTACCATTATTACAATTTTGACTCAATGCATTTCATTAGGAATAGAACCAACATAGCTGAATCCCTCAAATAAGCGTTGCCCCATTCCTGGAGAGGCTGCATCAGGGCTCAATGCCATGCTAGTGAACTCGGTATCGAAGTTTTCTGCTAGTGCAGGGTCGCTAATCATTGGCTTAATCGGCGGATCAAGCTCCGGGCTCTTGTTCACAATGTGATCCCAATTAACGTTTCGGAAGAACCGATGTTTCTTAATATTATCCATCTGCTTGTAACTCAATCTCCTTTCCGGCTCCTTACGCAGGAAGCGACGTAACAAGTCTTTAGCATCTGGTGATAGATAGTAGGGCAAATTTGGCTTATATTTTTGACCAACAATCTTGTTGATAACCCGCTGGTGTGTGGCACCAGTGAATGGGGGATTTCCTGTCATAAAATCATACAGCAGTGCTCCAAACGACCACCAATCGACAGTGTAGTCGTACGATTTGCCAAGGAGCACCTCGGGTGCCATATATTCCGGTGTGCCAAGCATGCTATTGCAAGATGTTCCATCGCTTTCAGAGACTTTTGAAAGACCAAAATCAGTGAGAAGTAGATTTCCTTGGTTATCCAGTAAACAATTCTCTGGTTTTAGGTCCCTATAAACAATACCACGTTCATGCAGGTGGCATAGAGCAGAAGCAGCTTGAGCACCATAGAACGCAGCACAGTCTTCGCTAAACATTCTCTCTGCAGCAAGGTGAGTGAACAATTCTCCTCCCTGTGCATATTGCAAAAGAAGATAAAGCTTGTGACGGTCTTGGATCGCATAATGCAGCTTCACTATGTACGGATGCCGCACTGCCTCTAAGATCTGACGCTCCGACATCGTCTGATCAACCATTTTTTTCTCAATTACTATACTTGCCTTCTTCAATTGCTTTTGAGCATACAGTTTTCCTGAAGCAATTTCACGCACAAGCATTACTTTGCCATAGGCACCAGTTCCTAGCACCTTCAGCTGCTCAAAATCGGAGGTACGCTTTTTCTTTGACTTGAAGTTCATTATAGATCCAATTTCGACCTCCACTGATTTACTCATACTCATTGTACCTCGACGACGATGAGAAGGAACTGATGGTTGCAATCCAAGTAAGTGTGACGCCTTTTCATCATTTCTACTGGAGGGCTCTTGCAGCAAGTCCATCTCGTCTACAGCCGAATAGTTGTTGGAATTGAAATCATTGGGTGCTTTTTTGATACCAATGGCAGGTGTTGGCGGAGTGACCGATGGATCATTCTCAAGCTCAAATACGTCCATTAACAGTCTTTTTTAATGATTTTTTTTTTCTTATTTCTTGGATTTTTCAACCAACCCGGTCGCTTACAGTTATCAGATACTTGGGAAGTCAACCGGGCATTAAGAGATGCTGTACCGACCTGGGGTAAGGAGACCACGTGGGCAACCAAGCCCAGTTCTCCTTCCCTTTCCCCTGAAATATGTGCTCAGAAAGCTGCAACAAGGGGGAGGATCGGGAAAGTAGGCTGAAATTTGGTAAACTAGTTGATTTTTCTTTAAATTATTCATGCATTGAGAATGAAAATGTATCATGTTTCCATACAATGAAGAAGTATAATTGTTGGCATGCCCGTTCCGTACTCTCTACTCATATATTCATAGTGAATTAATGGAACAGCGGTAGTAGTAGAAGTAGTAGTAGTAGTAGTTGGAAGTAAACCACGTGATACAACTTTTGGGGGAGGTCGATTCTGTGCAAAAAGGATCGTAGATCCCTTGGTTATATATTCAAGTGAAGGCATATTTTACAAGACGTTGGGTGATATAGTCTCCGCCAGATAGACTTAATCCATCTTCTTGCTCTCCATCCCTATTTCGCTGAAGAAATTCTGCAGCAATGTCTAATGTTAACCCCTCTAAAGTTAAAGAACGCTACCCAGGTATGCGTGCTTTAGCTACTAAGATGTTTCAGGATACTTCTCGGTCTGAGCACGGTGAGCTTTCGCGGAAATTAAAGTATTACCTCGAGACGGCCAAATCCAAGGGAATTGCTACTGAATTGAATTGGGCATCTGAGAACTTGGAATCCCTGCGGAGGAAATTCGGATCTGGGCCGTTTTCCGATCCACAATCCCCCGGGACTGTGGCTAATGCCCATTCTAATATGAGCCATAACAAAAACCAGAATCAGAATAAACATGCACAAGTCAAATTGAACCAGAAGAATACTAACACACACAGAATTAATGGTGGAGCAAGCGAATCGGGTCAATCTGACCCAGCTCATAGTGGTGCAAAGCAGAACGGGTCTGTTAAGAGGACCAATACCGACTTCACTGATACGAATTCATTATCTTCCCCAAAGCGCAGAACAGGCAACGGGCATGTATCAAATGGAGCTGCATCAGAACGAAAGGTATCTAATAAGCCTGCATCTAAGATTTCGCAAAGACAGGCGCGATTCCAGACCGATCCTATAAATCCAGCCACGGCATCTCCATACGTGGATACGCAGATTCGTGGAGTTATTGTTGGAACAAATGAACAGCTTGAGAAGCCATATTTCAGGTTAACTGGACAAGTGAATCCTGCCGTTGTACGACCGCCTCATATTCTTGAAAAATCATTGGAATTTGTTCTTGGTAAGTATAAAGAGGATGATGGAAACAACTACCAGTATGTCACAAGTCAATTGCAATCTATACGACAGGATTTGACAGTTCAGCATGTTGAAACGTCATTAACTGTAGAGACGTACGAGCATAATATTCGTATTGCATTAGATCACGATGATATTGGTGAATTTAACAAATGCCTGACAAGACTTATGGATTTATACGAGAGGCATCCTTCATTGACCGGGAATCAGAATGAGTTCAAGGCATACTCTATTTATTACACGCTTCTCCTGCGGAAATGGGGAGAGCTGTCATTCGTTTTACAGAAGATTGATTCAACAGCCTTAGATCTCGGGAAACCAGCTCTACTCGGACCCGCCATTGATCCAAAAAAGCACGGAAAATTCCCCACTGCTGAAGAGGGGAGAAGACTCATGTTAGAACGTGCATTAATATGCGTGCATTGCGTTGCTCGCGAGAACATGATCAATATATGGCAGAATACTAAGATGGTGTGGCCGTTGGAAAATAAGCTTCTTGGCAAAATTATTGAAAGGGCTCAGGCGCGTGGACTAGAAGGACTGCTCGTTTCGACGTTCCAGCAGAACCAAAGCCTGCCTATTAAACATGTCGCGGTATGGTTAGGCCTTCTTAACGATAAGAATAGAAACGAATTGAAAGAGGTGACGCAATTGCTTGAAAAATGGGGAGTTCCGATCGATGAGGAATCTAGATCCCTAGTCGTTGAGAAAGCACTTCCCTGCGTTCAAAGAGTCGTGGCTCAAGTAGATGGTAAATTCGACATTAAAGGTCAAATATAGCGACATAAATCACTAAAGAATAATGCTGAACATAACAATAAAAATCTTATCATAATCAAAACCGAGTTTAACTACAACAAGAGACAGACTAATTTTTATCTACCAAAGCTAACATTGCAAATTGAGTACTCCCGCTCTCGCGATTGAGAAACTCGCGAATTACTTCAAGCGTTTTCGGAATAGCCAAAACATCTTCTTCCCCTGAGACTCCACTTTCCCTTACAATCGGACCTTTTCTACGACCATCAAGTTCTAGAAGCTCACCGTCTTTTTTGGTCAAACATATGTAATGGTTCTCTACATCTGCATCGGCATCAGGTGCGGCACTATCTCCTGAACTCGCAACAGAACCGTGCACCCTTTCTAGCTCAGTATTTTCTTCAAGGAACTTAGGTCTCTCTGACGTCGGAAGTGAGTTAAATTGGCCTATTAGCTTTGATCCAGGTCCGCTGCCAAGACTTGTCGTAGGTACTCCATTGGCAAGTGCATGAAGAATTGCCATAGTGCCACATGCATTTCGAATGGTCTGGGGTGACCAATTGGCATTAGTCTCGGGATGCTCCTTACTGTCTTCGAGTTTTCTGTATTGTTCGTAAGTTTCCGAAACTGGGAATACTAGAATGACCGCTCGGACTGGTCTTGGGATGAACGAAAGAAGTTCCGGATCAAGCCCGTAAACATCAGTGAACTCTAAGCTGGTGATGCCAAAGCTTTCAAGAAAAGCGTTGAAAACGTCAGGATTCGATTCCAACGGAACAAATGATTTCATGCTTTTATATTGGTTAGAATGCAAAAAGATATAATACGTATATGTGTAAAATGAAAGGGTGTGCTAGAAGAGAGGGGCGGGAGTAGGGTGGGGGGTGGTGATCATGATGGTGGTAGTGGTGCTAGGGGTGCTGACGGGACTAACGGCTGCTGGTTCATAATCATAGAGATAGTGATCGTATAACTATGATAGTATCAGTTGAAACACCCATAGTGTTAATGCTGAGTAGACTCAGCAATAGGCCCTAGCATATATCACAAGATCAATTTTATTTTTCGTTATCATTTGAATGGTCCGGACGTTTCAGTTGCTAGGATCAGCCTCGGGATCCAATGATTCACACACACACACACCTTATGCTGTTTTAGGCTACCCCCAGATGTTCCTGTGGCGTTATTGGGGTTAATGTGAATTTTAAGGGTTAGCATTGTGGAGTTACTGTGGGTTAGCAGAGGATGTGTATGGTGCAGCAGCAGTAGGGTTAACACCGTTAATGAGGAGATGCAGCCCACTTGTTTCATATACGGAGGAGAAAGAGGAGGAGAATATAGCACAAGATTGCCACGAGAAAAAAGAAAAAAGATAAAGAGGGAGGAACGCAGTGGACAATTGCCATATGTGTTTTATTTTGATTCATAAACATAAACATAGTTACAATAGTAAGTCTCATTTGTAGTCAGTCCCCCCACTATCATTGTAGTTTTTAATTCCTTTTTTGTTCTTGTCCTCGAGCAATTCAAATTCTGAGTTTATAGTCCCCTATCTAGACATTCTTGTTATCTGTGACAGTGGAAAGTGATGGCGATTTTCGCGAATCCACGAATTCTGCTAACCTCTTATACTCCTTCAAAAGTAGCTTGACGTCTCCTAGAGTTAAAGCGTCAGCATCTGCATTGAGAAAACGCTGCTCTATGTATACTTGTTGTTGATGCGGTTGAGGTTTCCGCGTTGCTACCAGCATGGTTCGGTAAGAGTTGAGTGTCTCTCCAAGACGTTGGCTAAAAGAAGCCGTGGCTGCCGCTGAGTTGGAGGAAGAGCCCTTCGATGACTGACTACTGGATCGTTCTCTTGGGGCTCTTGGATTTACAATTGGTCTTGAGAATAGAGTAGGATCTACACCCTCAGGGATAGAGTCTAGTGTGAACTGTTCTAAAACATGAATTGCAGCCTCGAGGTTAGTCAAGCAATACGCAGCTTGGCCAACCAGCTCTGAGGCTCTGCGGAACCTCTGAATAAACATAAAATTCTGCCACCAATCTACTGCCGTCGACTTAGTTAGTGACAATACAAAAAGCGGAAATATAGTGTCAGCATCGCCGCTGTGTTTTGGAAGAGAGTTTGCAATAGCATGATGTGCCTTTGTCAAGACGACCAATTTTGCTTTCGGGGAAGTCTCCTTATTCAGGCGGTTAAGATAGTGGACAGCAGATGTCAGATCTTCTTCACTAGCCAAATCTTTACCGATGTCGAGCTTAGATGTCAGTGTAGCAAGAATCTCAGGACTCTCACGTACTGCATTGATTCTGGGTTGAAGGATGGAGTCATGAGATCCGCTCAAAGTGAATAGCTTGTTGTATAATTCGCCTCCTGTAACAGCCTTTTCAGCTTTATCTAGGACCACATCAATATCTAATTCAGCTTCCTTTCGAGCTTCTTGCTCCTCCTTCGAGAGCATTTCGTCCTCAGAGCCTAATATCTCAGTGCGGAGCTTCAAATAAAAGTCTTGGAATATCCACGCAATCTCATCGGCTGTAAGTGGCTTCGCATATTTAGGCTCTTTGAGAGATGCCACAAAGCTTTGGCACTCAACGCTTGCAACAGAAAAGCTAGATCTTGCTCTCCGCCTGCGAGCGGACATTACGCTACTTTTGGTGGGCGTCATAGGCTGGCTTTCATAGCCAAGATGCTTTTCTTTCTGAGGTGAGTTCTCTTTAGCAGGAAACTCATGGGTAGATCCTGTTGGAGACCCAGATAGTGAGGCCGGGACAGACTCATACAATTTGTTGCTTCGTGGAGATCCAACGGATTCCGATTGACTGCTTTCAGGTTGAGTGCCCTCAGAGGGTTGCTCCTGGACCCCATCTCCAGATGGATCAGCAGATGTTTTGGAGGAAGAGTCGTCCGAATTGGTGTTTTCAGAGGTGTTTTCATTGGATCGACTGGCTGAGTCTCTCGAATCCTCATTGTTCTCATATGTACTGTTTCCAGCGGCGGTCTCATATGACACATTCACGCTTGTTATGGATGGGCGAACCCCGAACAGACTCCTTTGGGGTCGGTCCTTGCGCAATGGCAAAGACAATGCTGAAATATCCATTGCAGGTTCTTTAATGAGTAAAATGGGAAATAGATTGAATGACGAAGATTGATTGAAGCTGATGCAAAGTCACTACTAGAACAGAACAAGTTTAAGTAAAAAGAAAAGCGGACTCAAGTAATAAAACAGATTGTCAAAAAGAGTGCAGGGTATTCGAGTGCAATGCGAAATAAAATAAATACAACAACAATCTTTGCAGTCCAATGGACTTTTCACAGAAAAACCAGTATCTTTCAGAAAGAGGAGTAGCGTATGTAACAGAAGGGGGAGGATACTTGTCTGAGACCCTATGATAATGCGAGCATCCCAAACTACCCTAACATCAAATCAATAGGGCGCTCACACTAATTATGCGCTGCTTTTCGTGATCTTTCTGGAGGTGTGGATCGGTTCTTCGTTGTTAACAAACAAACAAATCTGCGGATTTTTGCTGTTCATTTGCTACACCTATTATTCCGCAGCCAACAATTGTCGTTATAAGACACCACTAGCTGGTTTTTTATCGAGACCGCTTAGCCCAGGAGGTCCTCTATAATTTTTTTTCCCTTGTTCCTTTCATCTTGAGATAGTCCTATAAAAGTTTAAACTTGGCAGGCAATTTCACTGGGGTGGATGGAAGTTATAAAACGTCCAAGAGACCGCTCAGATAGTGAAGTCGATCTGCCCGCAGCGAAAATTGCAAAAAAGGTTCAAGAATTGTCTATTAATGATGCATTTGAGCTCGAGAACGAAATGAATGGTGTGGAAGCCAAAGACTTCATCCATATTACTAGCGAAGACTATTTTGATGCTATCAATGAGATTGAAATAGACGACAGATTCATGAAAATACCAAAGCAGGTAACCGACAGTGCTGCAATTAGAGAATACTTTGAGCGGCCTTCTCTAGCACTAATACCTTACGATGACAACAAGGAAAAAGAGAACCAAGAAACTGATTTGAGCGGGCACGTACCAGATCAGTAATGTGCCGAAATGAACAAAAAAGGAAAATTAATAGAACTATTAATCTAGGTGTATATGTATGAAAAAAAATTAAATAAATTAGCGTACTGGAATGTGACCAGACAACATAAAAGCAAAAAGACATATTAGAAGCTTTGAAGCTGCCAGATGTGTCTTTCTAGGTAACGCGAGCTGGCTCGTGGATGGTCTGAATCTGTAACAAAGAAAGGGTTAGAAACATTCACGACAACATTAAGAGGCTGCGTTGTATTAATTACCCAGATAAAGTGCTATTTTTGTTCCCCCGTTTAATGCACGAGCAAATTTAGCAGCGTTGTTCACAGGTTCACCACTGCAGTCGGGAGTGGTAAACAGCTGAGGACTAGGCATTGATAACCTAGTAGCGATCTTATCATACACCTCTGAGAACGGGATTTCGACAGGAACCCGAATGGCAATGACATTAGAGCCGGCAAAAACCTTGATCTTCAGACTCTGCTGATTGAGATTAACATCGCTTTGATCTATTGAGCGGTTCGCTTCACCGTACGGATGTGTGAAGTTACTAGGCGTAGATTGCTTGCTCTTAAGGGAAGGTCCATTTGTAAATGATGGCGCAGAATATTGGTCAATGTCCGCTGTATTTGCAGACGCATCGTCCGCAAGTGCTGGTATATCACCAGAGTATTGCATTTCAGAGCCATCATCTGGCGGCAGTGGTAGCTGCTGAGTAGCTTCACTGCTCTCGACGTCACCAGGACGTATTCCAAAAAGTTGTAGAACGATGGCGCTCTGACTGACATGAGGCGGCATTCGTATCAAATCACGAACATAGTCATCCAAGTTAGCACGACGCTGCGAAGAAACAGTGTGTGTAACCAGGGTAAGAGGACCAGGCATGAATGGTAGTGTCCTAGTCTTTCCAGTGCGACCGGCTTCCTCCGGGAACTGTTCAAGCAATTTAATTTGGAAATCGTAGAAATCTTGATAAAACCTGCAAAGGTTACGGTGTCTACCGTCGGACATCTCCACCTTGACCAAATACCAATATCGACCTCCATTCACGGCGAATCTATCAACTGTCGCGGAAATCACATACGGATGTGAAGATGCGTGTAAAGAGGAGGACATCGGGTAAGCCGAGGCCATTCCCATTCCCGTCGACGGACCAGCGTGTGATCCGTACAGGATTTTATTTGAGTGGTTGGGTTGATTGGAACTAGAAACGTAGTTCGCTGCCGCATTATTAGGTAGATGTGAATTGTTAGAAAAATCTGAGTTGCCAGACTGAGCTGATTTGGCAGAGAAGGCAGCACTTACAGATCTGGAATGGTTGGCACTGTGATATGTGGTAGAAGATGAGTGCACCTGTTCTGAAGTAGTACCGAACCTGCCCAAAGGTATTGAGCTTGCTTTGTATTCTGCGAGTCGCCTCTTCCACTCATCAACCTGCGGAAGATTTGCACGTTTAATCGCATCAGCAACATCCAAAAGAGGCTGATCAGAGCCTACCTCACGAATCTCAACATATGAGACAGGAATAAGACCGGGTCCACCTAAACGGCCGATCGGCTTTGCAACGAACCACTCTTCAGTGCTCTGAGCAACAATAACAATCGATTCACCAGCTGCTACAGTCAGCTCATCATTTCGTTCAGCTTGGAAATCATATAAAACGAATCCATATATCTCCAGTGCCGCACGACGAGCCGAAGAATGGGACCCGGACGATGCGTTTTGTTTGTGACGCAATGGACCTCGGGAAGTCGACGAGACACGATCGCCAGCACTTCCCGCCGAAGCCGCAGAAGCCGACCGTGAGTGGGCCCTCCGAGCTTGACTTACAGGCACCGCCTGCGGGTCCTGGCGCTGGATAACTTCAAAATACGACTGGGGAACCAGCCCCCGAACATTGGTTAGTGGATTAGATGCAATATACCAGTCTCCACTAGGTTCCTCGTTAACATAGAAAAAATCATTTTTATTGAACGAGAGCTCGTCTTCATGCTGTGCAGAATACGGATAAAGTGCTCGGACAATACGTTTTGGCGCGGTTATAGCTAGTTCACTTTTTCCTCCAGACACCCGCCGGGACTCCATGGAGGTGTGCGACCCCGAGCGATCGTTCTTTTTCTTCGACAATCCTCGAAACATCTAACCGATATCTCGTTATTGTGAAGCACTAAAAGCTTTTTAGTTTCTCTTCTGGCCGGAGGGACGCTTGCAACTCCAATGCGTGTACTGTTAGTCTTCTAGGTGTGAAACGCCAGGGTTAGGTGCATAATAGTTATTATGGAAGAGGCGCCCGCCGCCCCGTCTTTTCTCGTTACCCTCCACCCTTCCCCCTGCTCTTCCTACTTCCCGTCCGTCTTTAAAACCTGCAAACTCATAACGCAGCTGGGAGCGCCGGGGGGTGGAGGTGGTGGAGGTGGTGGAGGTGGTAATGGAATACAGCCATTCCCTTAACTCTACTTAATAGATCGACCCATGCACCCTGTTTATCCGCACAAATCACATACTACTGCCCAAGGGGCGCAAGGTGTGTGTCTTAACCATATCCACACAAATAACCTAATACCAGCTACATATATAGACGTATCCTTTCTCTCTCTTGTATACACACCAGCAAGTGCATATCAACTTAAGCCACACTCTAAAGAACATCAGAGTGAGCACGCACGAGATTGGTAATAAGGATTGGAACTGAAGGAACCTGATTTTGAAAAGTACTACTAATAGGCCAACCAACCAACCCACAAGCCAAAGAACAACAAACACACGATTACTCTATCCAAGGACAAATAGAGTCGATTACACCCACAAGCAATGAATTTCGCCAAAGAACTAGAGGTTGCTCTTAAAGCCGTGCGACAGGCATCCTGTCTAACTCACAAGGTTGCCAAAAGCTTGCGAGTTACTGCTATGCAAAAGGAAGACAAGTCACCAGTTACTGTCGCTGATTTTGCAGCCCAAGCAGTGATAAACTCCGCTATTAAAGAGGCATTCCCTGAAGACCCTATAGTTGGCGAGGAAGAAAGCGATGAGGTTAAAGCTCTTCCCTCTCTAGGTATGAAACTAGTTGAGTTGGCTCATGAATTCGCACCTGAGGACAAGCGTTTTGATCCCGCATCGTCCACAGCCTTGGATCAGTTGTGTGAGGCTATTGACTTTGGTAACTATCAGGGCAGTCCTTCAGGCCGCCAATGGGCACTGGACCCCGTGGATGGTACTAAAGGATTTCTTAGAGGAGGCCAGTATGCCGTGTGTCTTGCCTTAATTGTCGATTCAGTCGTTCAACTGGGCGTTATCGGCTGTCCCAATTTGGGAGATCACGGAGGATTATACTACGCGGTCCGAGGCCAGGGCGGGTCCTGGGTGCCTCTGTACCCACCGAACAACGAGGAGGTAAAGCCTACTCCATTGAAGTTCAGAGAGATCCACCACCCGTCTGAAGCTCAATTCTGTGAATCCGTAGAATCTGGTCACTCTGCACTGGGCCGTCAAGCCCATATCGCCCGAGCTTTAGGGCTTCAGAAACCCGCAGTTAGAATGGATAGTCAGGCTAAATACTGCGAATTGGCCAGGGGCCAGGCAGATATTTACCTCCGATTGCCCGTTTCTTTGAGTTACGAGGAAAAGATTTGGGACCATGCAGCCGGGTCATTGCTCATCAAAGAGGCCGGGGGAATTGTTTCCGACATGTATGGCCAACCCTTAGACTTCGGACAGGGGCGGACTCTCAAACTCAATAAGGGCATTGTAGCTAGTAATCGGTCACTTCAGCCTAAAATCCTGGCAATTCTAGCCGATTCCGATTCAGAGTGTTTTTAAATTTTAAGCCCCTAAAGCCATTCTCTTTTTTTATTTTTATTATTTTTATTTTTTTTTTTAAAAAAATGCTTTCCTTTTTCAATTAATTATTTAAAGGTAGGTACCTGAATCCGATCCATGCATAATTATTATTATTATTATTATTCTATCGTCCGGCAGCCTAATACAACTATTACCGCTACTGATCTATGATTGAAGAGCCCTTCTCTTTCTAGTAGAAATAAACGAGTAACCGTTCTAAAAATATTAGACTGTATTAACCGTTGCCGGTCGTTCGTTTGCGGTTTGCATTGACGATTTTGGACTTTCACGGGACTTTTCGAAGCTCTTGCCACTGGTGTTCACATGCAACCTTCTGTAGCCGAGAGACCGATATACACAATAAACTACAGGTTCATAATTTATATAGATGCAAAAAACGCATGTGAAGTATCTAGTAGATCACGCGGCTCTCAGGCCGGATTTAACGTTGGACCCTTAAAAGCTCACACACAATATATAACGAACACTAGAGTGCAGAAAAACAGCATGTATGTGCCCAGGCAAGCGAAGACTAATAGTAACCTGCAGAATTACATGCATTCCGGACCGCCATCCCACTCGTCATCCGGAACGTGACGTAAGGTGCTAAATGGTAGTAGCAAGGCTTGTTATTGAAACAGAAGGTATTAAATAAACCAAATATACTTAGAAAATATTGTATTACATAGTGCCACATTTCTCCACTAAACGTCATTTAGCTCCTACACTATGCATACATCGGAGTCAAAAGCCGCATTGAGAATGAGAATAGTCGATTGAACGCGACGTGCTACCGCACTTACCAGCCTTCCCCAGATTTATTCATTATACGGGGTCCGGGGTTACGCACACTTACCCGTGCCCTTTGTTAGTCATCGGATCACTCACCGAGGGTTTGATGTTTTTTCTTTATACCTGCCAAGAGAAGGGTTTCTAAAAATACGCAGTCAGGGGGAAAAATAATCTGACTATTAAATTAAATTAATAGGAGAATCAAAAGAAGTTGATGGTGATCCTCTAAGTCTAGCTATTTCATTAACGCACTAAACTTCCTTTATAAATTTCCTCTCAGTTCTTTCAGTTGTTTTGTCGCAACCGCAATTAGCGCAGGATCAACTAGGATAGCTCGGCCCGTGGCCCGTGCTTTCAAACCTACGCTTTTCACTCATGTGCTAGGATCACAACAACAATATAGGTTTTTTTTTAAACTTTGGGCTAGGGGTGAGTATGCTGTGATAAGATTATGAACATATGATCCGTAAAACTATTTTGCTACATTATTATTGGGACTTTGAGATCAACAGGAACCGAGGCTCGCCATCAACTAACATACACTGTCGCTCATCGTATTGTATTCGATATGCATTACCGATTATCGGATTGTTTTTCCCTTGGTGCTTGGCTGCAGGACACGTGCATAGCATAACGAGGATGCGTCAGGCTGAGATATTATTGTCCCTTCCTCCCACACAGATTAGATTAAAATAGTAAAGCGGCGCAAAGGCCAAACCTCCTTATGTAGCTATTGATCACCGACATAGTTTTTAGAAACCCTCTCCGGATCATATTGGCGGGGGGATCTACGGGGTTTCAGAATATTTATAAAAAGACTAATAAAAACCAAACAAAAAAATAATCATATGAAAAAAAAAGTTATAAAATATTGTCTATAATATATACCGGGTAAATCATGCATCAATCGAACCATCGGTGCCTTCTCCACTGCCGTTAAAAATTTTTCGTTTTTCTCTAACCGCTTGGCCAAATGTTTCTAACAAGTCACAGACGCAACTAACGGGCGACTGAGGCTAGGGCATGCAAGGCAAGTTGGAGTCGTGCTGAACCCTAATAAAATGGCACGTCGGCGGCCGAACCCTGGAAGGAATAGACACCTTGTGGTTAGTAACCGCGGTTTAAAAGATCGTGAGCTCGCTCGGATGAATGACTTTTCTATATTAATTCGACTATCTGAAAGCAGCTGGTGTTCAGACAACACGGATCTCACAAGTCCTGAGTAGTTCAACTAAAATTAAAGCATTCACTACATCCCAGTAGTCAAGCAGGAGGCAATAAGGTACACTTTTTTGATTGGTGAAAAAAAAAAGGAAGTCCATTATTCCTCTTTGCTGGTTCTTTGTTTTCCTTTCCTACCCCATTAACAAGACAGACGTGTTGCATACAATCCTCTTGCCGTTTTAACCGACAGAACCCCAAGCTTCAAGATATTTTTTTTTACTTTAACCCCCACAATAACCCTTCTCGACGCTTGTCAAAATGGCTATGTCTCACGCTCCGTTGACCCATAATCCTGCATCGTCTGCAGCAAAAACAGACACAAACGCATCGAAATGCCAGTTTGTCCCCATCAAGCCTGCGTTTCGGCCATTGTTACCCAAACCAAGTACTAGGGATCCGTCTCCTTCGAATGGAATTCATATCCACACAAGGGCCACCCTAAATACTGGTCGCAAACGTCTTTCTACCAGTAAGGCGGATGCTCAAAAGAGGCGTAAATCGTACAGCCTAAATGCTTCCAGTCCTAAATCAATTAGAACCGATTCTCGAATGGACAGTTTAGACGCGAGCACCAATAGCCTCACGATGCTGAAGACCCCCACTACCTTGCACAGCGGGAACTCAGATACTCATCAAAGCAACGCTACTCCGACTGATTTAAGATACAGTATTCCGGCAGCCGGCTCTGACCAGCTTTACCAACCGAGTGGCTTTGCCAAAGGTTCGAAAGACATCTATTCTGCTGAGAGAGCAACCCCTTCTCTCAGTACCACTTCATTGGATGATCAAGCTACACCTTCAACCCCGATGAGTATTGACGAGTCACCCATCTCAATGAACGCTGCATCCATTTTTGGATCTACTAGAGATGGCTCCACTCCTAATGGAACTGTGGATCCTCTCAACATTGTTTCTGAGAATGACGAGTTTGGCCTAGATGGTGGGGATGTTGTATCATCATTCGGCCAGCTTGACCAAATCGATAACACAACCCTCACACCCCCTGATTCCCAAAAGTCGTTCTCGGTGTCAGCTTTCGCGACATACGACTCGGCAAATGACTTCGACGGTTTCTCCGATTTCTATTTCCGCACCGCTTCGTCTGGCACGGATTCTGTTGGTGAGAACGTAAATAATACAGGGGGCGCACAAGACCCTATTTCAGTGTCATTGGGAAACTCAGTGGCTGGTGAGCTGGATATTGGAGACAGAGAAGACGACTTCTCAATTCTTGAGTATCTTGCACCTTCAACAGACCTGTTCTGAAAAAAAAGCCGTTCCTACAAGTGAACAACATACACATCAACAACTACAACAACGAGCACATTAGCAAGCTGTAAAACTACATTGAACACTTACACACCTGCTCCCAGTTCTACTAAACAATCCATTCACACACACATAGCCTCAACGAGGCACATCATATCCTTTTTTACTCCATCAAGTTACGATTTATGACATAGTTATGTGAACAGGATTCCCAGCCTTTATTGTTTTTTGTCTTTTTTTATTTGTTTCATATATTAGTATAGAGAGCATTTCTATAAAGTAAATGAAAAATGAGATTTTTAAATATACAAAGAGTGAGAGGGAACAACGACCAATACGACAAAAAAAGCAGGACAAAAAATACAGGAACATTCTAAAACGGTCCTCTTCTCGTTGGCGCGTGTGGCATCTCACCCAACTTTAATAATAATAAAATAATAATAATAAAAATGATGACATTGATATAGCTCGTCGTCCATCTAAGCTCAGAGATGGAGGACTAGATTGAGAGCTCAAGTCTTTTGTTCTTTTTTGTTCTTTTTAGGGAGGTTGAATTGTGTGGTAATTAATGCGCTTCGTGTACAGATTCTCCAGGTAAAGCCAGAGACTTTCGCCTGGTCCATGTAGGGACTACATCGTCCAAGATTAGAATGATATGGCCTAGGATAATTCCCAGAAAGTAGCCTTTGGCTGTATTAGGCTCTTGGAATATCCATGCAGAAAGGAGCTGATGGAAAGGCAAGATGCCAGGGGAAATGCGAAGGCCTATCCAGAAGACTCGCTGCTCATCATGACATCTCGTAGATAGATATTCAAGAGTCGCTAACACAGCGAATGCAGGTTGTCTAATTGCAAGAAATGCGCTGCCTAGTAGTACCACCATTGCTATGAGAACGAGCCGCCACGCATAAGCCCGTGTAGATGGATAAAATACAGTCTCTAGCCAAATACTGGAAGACTGATGCAGCGCCCATCCCATCAAGAAGCCACCATTGAACGAGCTGATATAAAATAACCCCGTGAATAATCTCCATATTTCTCCTTGAGCTACACGAGATGGAATAAATACCAATGACTGTTCAGAAACGATTTCTGTTGAAACAGCAAAGGCCAGAAATGTTGATATTCCCATCACAGTTCTTGTGACTGGTGGGATACCACGCAGTACTCCGAGATCCATTGGCTAATAATGCGAAATCAAACTGATACAAAGAAAATAATAAACAATTGGGTCGGTCTCACGGTTTACCAATAGTTGCGTCCGTGTGGATTTCTCCTTTTTCTTCAGAGGTTACTTGATTCGACGTTCTTAACTCCTTTTGAAATGAAACTCTTTTTTTTTATCGACGAGAGTTTTCGAAATTCGAATCAATGCTTTGAAGCCTTGCCGTTTACCTTGCACTTCGCGATTCGGTGCTACCCAGAAATATACCGCGCTAAAAGTCGCTCGTGGTATTCACTATGTGTAGTTTCAGTGCTGATCGGATTCACCGGTTTAGCCGCTGCCGGTGACGTGACGATGATGACGTCAGCAACATCTCAAAGCACAACGGCTGAACCGGGGGGCGATGGCGAATTAGTTAGCTAGTGGGAGTTCTGAACACCTTAGTGGTAATAGTTATGGCAGTAGTAATAATTACTACTACTACTACTGCTACTACAACTACAGTTAAAGTGGAGTGGATACCCAAACCATCCCGGGGAGATTTTGTGGCGCCAGCATTCGTGAGAATCCTTTAAAGAAAACCATAATAACACATTCATTCTGTAATGGCAGATAAAGGCGATCAAATATGGGCGCCTTATAATTATTTGGCGAAGATCCCAGGGAAAGGAATGAGATCTATACACATTGAGGCGTTCAATGCGGTACTGGAAGCACCGTCGGAGACCGTTTCTCGAGTGAAAGAGATTGTTCAACAGCTTCATACAACCTCACTTCTTCTTGATGATGTGGAAGATAGAGCTGTGCTCCGTAGGGGACAGCCAGTTGCCCATAACATCTTTGGTACCCCACGGACTATCAACACAGCTAGTTTTGTTATGTTGTCAGCCTTGCGTATGGCCTGTAAAGAGTTCCCAGAATCATCAGACATGCTTCTGGAAGAACTTCTTGCTTTGCATAAGGGACAAGGATTAGATCTGTATTGGCGTGACACGCATACTTGCCCGACAGAAGCTGAGTATGAGGAAATGGTAATTTGCAAAACGGGAGGTCTCTACCGACTTGCTGTAAAACTATTGCAAGCTTCTAGCCCCTATGACTATGAAATGGTACCTATAGCGGACTGCCTAGGTCTTATTTATCAAATCCAAGACGATCTACTGAATTTACAAAGTGACAGCTACATCTCCAACAAGGGATTTGCAGAGGATATCACCGAGGGCAAGTACTCTTTTCCAGTAATACACTGCTTTCGATCTAGTAACTCTCCTGAGTCTGCTGAGCTCGCAAGTATTTTAATGCAGAACACGCATGAAGTCGAACTCAAGAATTACGCATTACACATCTTGGCCGAAAGTGGAAGTCTTAATTATACGGTTGATGCGATTAAAAGGCATTACTATCGCGCCAAAGAGTTGATTGATCAGGCCCAATTGCCAGATCCGACCCCTCTTATGAACTTGTTAGATCAACTTGTTCGTCCGACGTTAGGAAAAATGTCACTGCTCAAACACAGTTCTTCATGATTCGTTCTCCTCTACCCCTCGCCCCATAAATCGCTTTGGGGCGTGTTTATTTATTCAATCATATTTATTTATTAATACGTATGGATAAGAAAAGAAAATTTCGATATCAATTAAATTTATATCAAGGCCCAGTTACTCCATGTCTAATTGTTCCCGTCGTCTTCTGACAAGCCTTTAGGTCTTCTACTGCCACCACCACTATCCCAAATTACTCTGTGCCCTCTCTCCCCTATTCCTTCCACGTGCCGCTTCTGAGTTAATGGTAGTTCACGCTTTTGTCACGCATGCATAGACCGCGCTTCACCTTCTCCAAACACAAGTAAACAAAAATATTTATAGAGAGGATGTCGACAAGTTTGGCGGAGCGGCTTCTTGAGCCTCTAGGAAAACGTAAAACATGGCTTCCGACGCTAGTCGTTTTAGCCTTTTCTGTGTTCATATGGGCGGCTGTAGGATTAGGACCCTTTTCAGGATATAACACACCTCCAGAATACGGCGATTTCGAAGCTCAGCGGCATTGGATGGAGATCACACAGCACCTTCATCCCACTGAATGGTATTTTTACGATTTCAGTTGGTGGAGGTTAGATTACCCTCCATTGACCGCTTACCACTCCTGGCTATGTGGGATAATAGGAAGCAAGATAAACCAAGACTGGTTTGCTTTAGATAGCTCAAGAGGAGCCGAGGGTCCTGAATTGAAAGCATACATGCGACTCACAGTTATAGCCAGCCAGCTTATTGTGTTTGCCACGAGCGTATGGCAATGGGTTTCGTTCAACATTCCCTCCAACGAGGCTAGAAAAAGGGTCAATGATTCTAATGGTGGCCAGGTTTCTACTCGTACTCTTTTATTCGGGTTCATACTTCTGTTCCCGAGTCTCACCATTATTGATCATGGCCACTTCCAATACAATTCCGTGATGCTTGGATTTGCCATTGCGAGTTTGACCGCATTGGTGCAAAGAAGATTTGTTACCTCTAGTGTATTTTTCATTCTTGCTCTGTTTTTCAAACAGATGGCTTTATATTATGCACCTGCAATTTTCTTCGCTATTTTGGGCCATTGTGTAGGCCCTGCAGTTCAGTGGAACTTCCAATTCCGAAGATTCTTAACAGTTGGCCTTGCAGTCATCGGTACCTCAGCACTATTATTGATCCCATTTTACCAGATTGGCCAGCTCACCCAAATTTTACAAAGAGTTTTCCCTGTATTCCGAGGATTGTGGGAAGACAAAGTGGCTAATTTATGGTGCACTATCAACTACACGGCTTTCAAATTGAAGGCCAAACTTGATCCTAGTCAATTGCAGATGCTTGCTTTGGTAACTACTCTATTTGGCATCTTCCCTAGCTGCATAGCCGCTTTCGTAGGGAAGCCTAGATTATGGGCTTGGGCATTTGCAAGTTGCGCCTGGTCGTTCTTTTTGTTCTCATTCCAGGTGCATGAGAAGTCTGTCTTGTTACCCTTGATACCCACTCTACTAACTGCAGTTCAGCATCACAAGTCATCCAACATCACTGCTATGGTTAGTTGGATCGGCAATATTGCATATTTCTCTATGTGGCCGTTGCTGAAACGTGAGGGATTGCACCTTCAGTATTTTGTGCTGATAGTTTTGTTCAACTACTTGTTCACAACACCCTCAACTCTGTTTCCTCGAAACTGGCTGAACAGATTAGCTGTGGTTGGTTCATACACATTCTTCATCTCCCTGAGTCTCGCCCAGCTGTTGAATGTGGTGCCTTTCGCAATCACCACTAGATACCCGGACCTATTTGTTGTTGGTAACATGGCAGCCTCATTTGGTTGTTTCTTGTATTTCTGGCTCTGGCAAACTTGGTACATGCTTACTCTTACGACACTTGAGTGATTTACATCGAATCTAAAACTAAACCTAATACTATAGTCTAATAGTCTTGTTATAATCTCTCGCACATAATATCTTTTTAGACTTGAGTTTCATCGAATAATTTTGCAAGGTATAGTCTTCCTAAGTACTAGCATCACTACGAACGATCTTGATGAAAGCCATAAGGTTGTAATAGTAGTAACAATAATTGCAGCAGTAGAAACAGTATTAGTTATAGTAATAGTAAGAGTAGCATTAGTAGTTAGTTATAGTAGGTGTAGCTATATGTCACTCGCAAGCGAATCGAGAAATCAACGGAAATAAAATCAAAAACTCGAATTATAACACGAGAATATATTCACTCTCAGCTCTTCCATTTAACACACAGTACATCGATAGTTCCGCACGTGGGTAAAAGAGCTTTAGAATATGGTATAGAACAGAAAAGTGAAATACGAAAAGATCTTACCTTTAAGTATTAGTAACCACGTGATACAAAGATATGTTTGACCAAAGGCTGAAGACGACTGAGTCGAACATACAGAAATAAACAGATCCTCAACAGCTCAGTGAGATAGCTGAGCGAGAGGTTAATTAATTAGTTCAACGGAGTTGATGATTATTTATTTCCAACACAATTGATATTTGTAAATACACGTATATATTTAAAATTAGTAGTCCATGCATCGAGGCAATCCAGCAGGTTTCAATTCACGAGTCTCCGTGAAAATTCCATTGGTAACATTAGCCATGGTATTGTCGAATGCATTAGACCAATACCATTGGATGTCGGAAGATAAATGAGGCACAACTCCGCACACCCAAGACGTCATGTAACCTGCTTTCTCACTGGTTTCACTAGGTGTCTCCAGGTTTGAATAAACAAGACGCGTTTCATCTGAGTTGATCCACTCGATAGCCATCTTCGGGTTGGCGCTTAGTTCTAATGGATTCGGTTGATTGATCTGGTTGTCAACAATTTTCACCTCTATCTGCTCGAATTCGTATTTGGACATGAAGCTCATCACATCTGCATATACTTTGTATACCTCTTCATACCTTGTGGTAGGTTGATGCTCAATATGAACACAATCAAAGTAACCAAATGGGTAGCTGCGAAGAACTCTCAAGAAATCATACCCATTATCTTCCCAGTCCTCAGCTTGTATACTGAAAGTGACTTTCATGTTAAAGTTGAGACTGCGAATTGCCTGAATGACACGATCTGCTAGATGGTTTTTAGAATATACAAGCCTGATACGCCCTGTAATTCTAGACAGCAATGCGACATCTAAAGTAACCGCATGTTGAATTTCCGCATCATGGGTATCTGAAGAATTGTGTGGGGATAAAGCCCGAGTTGATAGATTTTTTCTGTAAATGCTGTTGGGTCCTTCATATGTAACTCCATAAAACGACAAAAACAGCGAATGATCAGCAAATGCTTTAGCGATATCAGGATCAGTAGTATCAACGTGGTGGAAAGTTAAAGGAGAATAAGGAATAGACGTTCCGACAGACGAAGGATACTTGACTTCGGCTAGATCGCCTTCCACTGCTTTATTACCACTGTGAGAAGTCATAAGAATGATAATACCTATGAGAGTTCCGGTGAATGCTAGAGTCAAAGCAATTATAATACTTATCAGCAGCAATCTGATTTTTTTCGTTTTCTGAAGGAGAGCAAAGTGGACCAAGTCTTTGTCGTCCTCAGCTTTGTGACGCTCCAAGGGAGTTCCTCGCTGCTCATCGGCTAATATAGGCTCAGGGCTTGCTTCAGTCATAAAAGAACTTTTGGCAGTGGAGATATCCATTTGTAGTGAGTTTACTCTTCTAATATCAGTCTCTGTGGCCTCGAATGGATTGTGGTTCGGCTCTAAGTCCGAAATTCTCGAAATCATATGCAGAACCTCACCATCCCCAACAGATGATCCGCAGAGTTCCATCTTTTTATTTTCGATACTCATGTAGATTCTAGAACAGATTATTTCTGTTTAGATCCTACCAAGTCACATTATATATAGTTCATCAAGCACCGGTGATGCATAGACTATACCTAAATAGGTAAGTAAATAGGTAAGTGCTGCATTGACAACAGAGTGTAGCAATAGAAGCCAAAATTCGTTTTCTGCAGCAATTAACACGACACGGACTCTGAAGGTTCCAACTCATTCTAAATGCAGACTGCCTTGGCCAAGCGTAGAGCATCAGTAATAAACCTCAAAAAGCACTATTACACGCTGCTCTAATGTAAATTACCAAGTATCTCAATTCGGTGAAAGTCATATTCCCAAGATCCAATAATGTATAGATTTACCGTAATATCGATTTAAAATATAACAATACAATGAATACTTATTTCAAATAGAGCACAGCCTCGTCTCCTTCATAATGGCCGTCTGTTTCAGCTGGTGATCATGCTTGTCTCAACCTTAAACACCCATGTGATGATCCGTCTTGTCACGTTACTAGAGTCAGTCCCAACCGTTTAAGATATTTGAAATTTGGCATGTAAATCCCCCCTTACCCAGTACTACGCGTATTCTGGGCTTTCTATGATTAAAAGTCTGCATACCGTGCCCAAAGCCAATGTAAACAAAGGAAATCGCCTGCTGCAAGCTTGTAAATTAAGTGTGAGATCCGACAGTCTGTTCAGTGGAGCCAATGACGGATTCAACGAAATGGATTTGGCTTGCTGATGAGAAACATCTTTTCGTCAAAGCAATTATCCTAGAAGAACATGGCGATAAGTATGATGTCAGAGTCCAAGAAACTGGCGAAACAAAGACAGTAGATGCTTCTCAAATAGAAAAGGTTAATCCTGCTCAGTTCAACAAGGTTGGAGATATGGCCGAACTTACCTATTTGAACGAGCCTAGTGTCGTAAATAATCTGAGCACTAGATGGCAAGACGGTGATATATATACCTATTCAGGTCTATTCTTGGTGGCCGTGAACCCTTACAAGCCGCTTTCCATCTACAGTGAGGACTCAGTTCAACAGTTCAAAGGAAAGCGTCGTGATGAGACACAACCACATATCTATGCTGTCGCTGAGCAGGCTTTCCGAAGTATGCTCGAGACCAGACGCGATCAATCCATCCTGATTACTGGTGAGAGCGGGGCTGGTAAAACAGAGAACACTAAAAAGGCCATTCAGTACCTTAGTAGTGTCACGAACAGTGGATCCTCTCGCGGTATTGATTCCCGTATTTTACAAACAAATCCTATTCTGGAGGCTTTTGGCAATGCGCAAACCATCAGAAACTCAAACTCATCTCGTTTCGGAAAGTTCATCAAGATCCAATTTGCGAGAGAATCCAACTCTATTTCTGGCGCATCAATTCAGTGGTATCTTCTGGAGAAATCGCGAGTTGTTACACAGCATCCTGATGAGCGTAACTATCATGTCTTCTACCAGTTGTTGGCCGGTGCGCCGGCTGAACTAAAGCAGAGACTTCAGATTCCAGAGAATGCTTCTCCCAGCAGCTTCAATTATCTAGCATCAGGAACGCCAACTATTGACGGCGTGGACGACTCCCAATTGTACTCTAAGCTTGTGGATGCTTTTAATATCATGGGGTTCTCAGCCAACGATATTAATAGTATAATGGAATTGGTGGCATCAGTGCTATTGTTAGGTGAGATCAAATTTAAAGCTACGAGCGCTGATCAAGGCAGTGTTGTAGATATGAAGAATGTGGAACGCGTCTCAAAGCTACTTGGTGTGAAGCCCGACGAATTCATCCAATCTATTCTTCAACCTCGAGTCAAGGTTGGCAGAGAAGTCACTACACAAAGTCGCAACGCCGCGCAAGCGCAACACACCACTAATGCAGTTGCGAAGGCTTTATATGAGAGACTTTTCGGTTACATCGTTGAACAACTAAACGCTCGACTCGGTAAGGAGAACCCTTCTTCTTGCTCTATTGGTGTTCTCGATATTGCTGGCTTTGAGATTTTCCAGCAAAACTCGTTTGAGCAGCTCTGCATTAACTACACCAATGAAAAGTTGCAACAATTCTTTAATCATCATATGTTCGTTTTAGAACAAGAAGAGTATGTCAAAGAAGACGTGGACTGGGACTATGTAGACTACGGGAACGATCTTCAACCAACAATTGATCTCATAGAACAAGCAAAGAATCCTATGGGTATATTCAGCTGCTTGAATGAAGAGTCTGTGCTACCCAGTGGTAGTGACACTTCGTTCAACGAGAAGTTGGTAAAACAGTGGGATGGCAAGAACGCCAAATTCACCCCTTCACGCCTCGGAAGTGGCTTTAAAATTGATCATTATGCCCAAACTGTCGAATATCAAACTGATGGTTGGATCGAAAAAAATAAAGATCCTCTCAGTGATGCTGTTGAATCAGTATTGTCAGATTCTTCGAACAATATAGTGAAATCTCTTTTCTCAACCAATGAAGCCTCCAAGCTAAAGGGCAAAGCCAACTTATTCCGTACAGTTGCCCAGCGTCACAAAGAACAATTGAATAGTCTAATGACCCATCTCGAAGCTACTCAGCCTCATTTTGTGAGATGTATCATCCCAAACACACACAGATCGCCCTCAGTTTTTGACAATCATCTCGTCCTTGACCAATTGAGGTACAATGGCGTCTTAGAGGGCATTCGAATCGCTAGAAGCGGATTCCCCAATAGACTTGAATTTTCTGACTTCTGCAAGCGATACAAAGCACTAGCCCGATCGATTAATGGTCCCTTAGATTCGCAGCAAACGTGTGCTACTATTATTCAAAGGATTAAGTTAGATCCATCTGAATATAAGGTGGGACTGTCTAAGGTCTTTTTCCGCAATGGTGTTCTAGCGAAGCTTGAACAGAGCTTGGACGAGCTGGTTTCTCAACAAGCCTTAACGCTTCAGGCTTTGGCCAGAGGCTCCATCGCTAGGATGGGTGTCAAACGTGAGATGCATCGGCGACGCGCTGCTAAACTAATCGCCGCATGCTTCGCACACAACAACAAATACTCCGATGATCCATGGTGGCAGTTTAACTTGGGTCTCAAACCTTTGCTAATGTCAAAAGAGAGTATGGACAGTAGCAAGAAGGACTTGAGAATGCAGAAACTCGAAAGTGCTCTTCACAGGCTCAAAGAAGAACAAGTAGAACTAATATCATCAAAGAATGATCTTCGTGGTGAGCTCATCACGACCCTTCATGCTAAAGAAGATCTTTCGAAGTCATTGGAGGAAGCATTGAGAGAAAGTAAGGAGCACGATGAGAACCACGAACTAGCCATGAACTCTGCCAGAGCAAGGGATGAGGCTTCCACATCGGCTTTACGTGAACTGAGTAACAAACACGGGTTACTTCGTGCAGAACTAGATGAAGTGAAAGCTGCAAAATTGGAAGCTGAAAAACGGATAGAAGAGGGTGCTCAAGAGAAGTTGGAAAATGCGCTTTCTAAACTGAAAGAAGAAACTGCCTTACGACAAAAAGTTGAATCTGAACGCGACTCTTCTCTCAAACAGTTGAAAGAGCAAGCCGAAGCTCATAATGGCTCGAATCAAAAACTGCAAACCGAGTTGAGTAAGTCTCAAGATGAATTTAAGCGCATTGAGGTCGAAGTTAAAAACATCAAGAATGAGTTGAAACAGGCCCAAGAATCGAACAAATCTCTTGAGGCAAGAATGGAAGAAACAATAAAGTCGAAGGACGAGAGGATATCGTCACTCGAATCCCAATTGTCCAAGGCTGAAGCTGCTCTTCATTATGCCAAACAAGAGAATGCAGATAAGGCTTCTGAGATTCAGTCAAAACTTGAAGCATCAGAAGCTAAATATGATGAGCTTACCAAGCTACACGGTTTGAAGCTGAAAGAGCTGACAGCTGCTAACTCTGAATCTCTTGAAACTCAGGAGAAGCTGAATAAATCATCCGACGAGCTTTCTAAACTTCAAGAATGGCTGTCAAGAGCAAAGTCGGAGTTGAGAACTGCTGCTCAGACACGTAAAGACCACGTGGAATTGCAGGAGCAACACAAGCTTTTTGTTGAAACATCAGAGAAAACCACTAATCAACTCAAGAAGGATCTGCAAGAAGCACGAAGAACCAGCGATGATTTGAAGGACAAGGTTTCTAAGAGTGTCGAGTCTGATAAGCTCGAGTCTACACTTGCTGATAATCGTAAGCTCTCAAAAGACCTGGATGTTGCTACCGAAAATCTTCTGAAGCTGAACGATGAATTACTACAATTTAGAAACCAGGTTGAGAGTGTTAAGAAACAGCTTACAGAAGCTAATGCGAAGAACGAGTCGTTGGAAAAATCTTCTAAAGCACTCGGATCATCATCTAAGAACCTGGAAATCGAACTTACTACGGCCAAATCTGATCTCCAGACCTCTGAAAAAACTGTTTCCAACCTCAAGACCGCGCTCGAAAAGGCTCAATCAGAAGCTTCCAGTAAGTCCAGTCAGATTAAGACTCTGATCTCGGAGAAAAATGAAATTGAGTCGGAATTGAAGGAGTCTCGAGATAAGTTAGCTGAGTACAACGGACTGCTGACTTCTCGCAACGTATCAGTCTCCAACCAGTCCATTTCTGCAAACTTTGATGTTAACCGCAAACTGGCTGCAACACGGATGGAGCTCTCCGAGACGAAGAAAGCTCTTCTGAGAGCCCAAACACAGGCACCGGTTCAGAACAGTTCTGCTACCTCACCATATAAGAAACGCTTCGGTGATGGTGATGCTGAGCATGAACTTGCATTAAAGAAGCAAGAGCTCGCACAGGTGGAGGCGCAAGTGGCTGAATTAGAAGCTGACTTGGAATCAGCACGCAAAGAGGTCGCTCAAGGAATTATTCTACGCCAAAAGTATGAAAAATTACAGAGAGAGAAAGCTATGTTAGCTCAAGATAAATCGCAATTGATGCTCGGTGTTAAGGCTAACCGAGGCCAATATCGCGAACTAGAAGTTGCTAAGGCGAGAGCATCTGAGGTGAAACGCCTTCAGAGTGAGCTCAATGTTCTTAATCTGAAGCTAGTTAGAAGTGAAAGGGACCGAAAAGCGCTTGAGAAGCAAGTATCTAGTGCAAAAGTAACCGATGGATCATCTTCTGCTGACGATAATATCGACAGCTTGCGTCATCGTCTTCGACTCGCGGAGATTGCAAAACTCCAGCTTTCGAAGACCGTGCATGAGATTGGCAAGAACAGATCCTCTGGTATCGCTCTTGATTCTCCTGATATTGACTCCAAAGATGATTCTATCTTTGTTCCGAAACGCAGTGACCCCCATGCTCTTCGTAACATTTCAAATGATCGCCGTGTAAGTGAGCAGACACACCTAGCTGCAGAGCAAGTTAAGAATGTGGACCTCGAGGACGCTTTGGAAACTTACAAGTCTCGAGCTGCAGATTTCCATGCAAAATTGGAGAAGGCTGAGTTAGTGGTCCAATCAGCGCTACGATCCGAGAAAGTGGCCAAAGAACAAGTTGAAGAATACAGGATTCGTCTAGACCGCATCCATGAAGACCACAATGCTGAGATATCTGATCTTCGCAGGGAGGTCAAGAAATCTCGACATGAGATCGATTCCCGGGATGTTAAAATTGAAGACCTTCTTATAAAGGCCAACTTCAGTGTTGATCTGCAAAATCAGATGAAGACCATGAACAACACTCTTAAGGATCTAAGTACGGAGCGCGACCGCTTGGCCAAAGACAAAGCTAGGTTAGAAAAGCGACTCCATACGATAGTCTCGTCTTTTGATGAACAACCTCGCAAGCTCCAAGAACAGCTTGCAACAATGAAGCAAAACGAACAGCATATGCTACGAGACCACGGGGAACTGAGATGGAAGCTTGAGCGTAAGGCTCGCCTCGTCGATCAGTTACGTCGCAGCTTGAGTGATGCCGACGAGAGAATTGAGCAGTGCCGTGCTGAAATCGATAGACTTCATGCGGAAGATGAGACAAGAGAAATCAAGTTGCGGAGGGCCAACCGTGAAATTACAGAGAATAACGAGAAATACCTTATGGCAGAACGAGAACTGGAACAATATCGGTTATCACGTCGATCTACAGTATCTTCTGCCCCTCGCATACCCAGAGATACCCGACCTGCATTTGTGTAATAATTAGATATTAATGTAGTCAAACAATAAATGTTTATCAACAAATAATAATTTTCATGACCTAGAAACGAGAGCTTCGAAAATCACTAAATTAACTGAAATCAGAAATTATTTATAAATAAAATAAAATTACAAAATTAAGGATTATACTAAATTACAAAAGACCCGTATGATAAGATTATATAGTTCAGCTACGGGTTAACAACTGTTCACTGTCTTGGGCATTCCTCATGACTCCTTCTCTAACTGCACGCCTGAATTTGACGAGAGCTAGCGCAAAGAAGGCGGCATCTCGGAACGTTCGACGCTTCCTATAAAGTGGTCTTCCCTGAGCATCTATTATGAGATCTGTTCTTGGGAAGCACTTAGTGAAGTAGCTTTTTATGAAGATTAAACTTTGGATTTGTTGAGAATTGGCATATACTATAGCGAAAAGACGCTCAGAGTACTCGCGGAAAATCTTCTCACGACCATAAAACTGTTCTTCGATTTGATTTCTCTTGTTCGCTTCGACTTTCATGCTCAAAACTGACTCGTTAAGCTTTTTATTAAGCTCATCCACAGTAGCATTTTTACTGTCTATCGTAGTTGTAGCCTCGTTAATATTAGCTTCCAATTCGGCAGCTTTGTCATGAAGCTGAACTTTTTCGGACTGTAATTTCTGGATAGTCTCTAATGAGTTCTGAAACTCCTGGTTCACATACTCTATAGCCTTAGTCGATTGATCCAGACTTTGAGTCTTCATGCTCAGCTCGAATTCAGCGTTTTGTAAATTCGCTTTGCAATCAAGATATTGTTTCTTCAGATTATCCCTTTCTTTCTCAGATTCAGTAAAAGAATTGTTGAGAACATCTAGTGTATATTGATAGTCTTTTTGAAGATGCTCAATGTCCCGCTGATGGGCACCCTGAACAGTCGATCGAAGTTGCATTTCACGTTGCACCTCATTAGTTTTCAGCATATTGAGTTCCTCTTCTAGCCTCCTGTTACTCTCAGTGAGCTGTTGTATATCCATATTCAAGCTGCCACTCAGCACTACCCATTCTGCTGCTTGACGAGAAAACTCCTCTCGAAGTCTGATTAGTTCATTCACAGACACTAATCCATCCTGGGCTTGTCTTTTCAAGGATCCTATGTCCTCCGTTGATAACTCTTGAAGTCTAATGGCTTGGTTGCTGACAGTTTGTTCAAGTTGTCTGGTTTTGCTCACCAGAGCTTCCTCGGCTCGGCGTGCACTATCGTACTTGGACTTGAAATCCACTGCATCTGACCTTGCCCTTTGAGATTCATGTTCGGCATCAGCTAACCTTTGAGATATTTCTGTTAAGGCCGTTTCAAGGCTGGATTTCTGAGACTTGTCTTTCCGCTCGCGCACCAACAGGCCATCTCTTTCAGTCGCTAGTGTAGCTTTTACGTCTTTGAGATCCAGAATCTCATTTTCTAGCGACACAATGACTGTCTTCAATTCATTTTCGCGTTGTGTATTGTCAATGCGGGCTTTATTAAGTTCATCTTTTGCTCTCTCGCGCGCGTAAGCAAAGTCTTTGGAACGTTTCTCGTTTAAATCAGCGATAACTACTTTGTGTCGCTCTTTCTCGTCATTGAGTCGAGAATGTAGCGTATCAACATCTGTCTGAAGCCTACTTATCTCGCTCGTTTTTGCTTGATCCAAAGCAGTCAACTGTTTCTTCAAATCGCTTAGAGATTCTTTCAGCCTCTGCTGTGAAGACAACAAATCTGCCGCTTCTCTTCTTTCATGATCTATGTCGATTTCCTTCTCTTGGAGGATATTTCTCAACCTGTCGATCTCCTTTTGTGCATCTGTGTAGTCCTTCGATCCTTGGGCCATGAGATCAGAAAGCAGACGGTTTCGCTTTTCAGCTTCCTCTAGTCGAGTATTTATCTCAATAGCTCGGGACTTTCGATTGTCGAGATCCAGCTGATAGCTATGCAATGAAGCTTTTAAGTTTTCACGTTCCGTTGTCAATCTGCCGATCTCTTCCTGTTGTTGGGACATTCTCCGTTCCTGCTCTTGTCGCACCGCTTTATCTTCATTTCTACTCTCTGCTTGAGATTCATTATATTGTTGCAACTGCACAATATGGGATTGTGAAGCTGTGAGTTTGGTTTCAAGTTGAGAAATCTGGTCAGTGAGCGTTTTATTGGCCTGTGTCTCTTTGAAAAGATTATCATTCAGGTTGGAAAGAGCAAGGGTGCTTCTCTCGATCTCCAGCTGTGAGCTATTCAAATCAGTATGCAGGTTTGAAATGTGCCTTTCGGCATCAAATAATAGCCTTTCATTCTTTTCATTTATGTCCAGCTGTTCTTCAAGCATCGCAGAGATTTGTGACTTTATATTAAGAGTTCGGGCAAGTCGGGATCTGAGATCTTCAAGCTCTTCTTTTGAAGGCCCTGATTCGCTATGAGTTCGCTTGTTACTTTTCGCTGTTTCAAGCTCATCTTTGAGTCGATCATTCTCACGCGTCTGTGCCATTTCTTTAGATTTTGAAATAGAAAGATCTTCGTGAAGTCGGCTCAACTCTAGTCTAAGGGATTCAAGTTCATTTTTGCCATCCCATGAGGCAGCCTGCTGAACTTCCGAACTTAAAGCCGTCACTCGCGATTGCGTCTCATGCAGCTCAGATTTCAAAGTGGCATTTTCTTGCTGAAGCCGTATCTCGCTTAACCTGAGCGTCTCGTTCTGCTCATGGGCTTTCGCTTTCTCAGACTTCAACACAGCAACTACAGTTCTTAAGTTGTCCTCATGATTTTCTTGCGGAAGGGTTCCAACATCCTTGTCTCTCACGGTTTCAAGATCAGTCAGGTCTCCCGTGTCATTGTTCTCATTACTAGGTGTTTGTAGCCTCCCTGCTGCTCTTAACTCATCACGTATCCTCTTAAGTTCAATCTGAAGTTGAAAATACTTCAGCTGCATCTGCTCCATTTGACTTGCATCTCTTAATACTGGATTGGACCTTGAAATTTCTGGCATGTGTGGTGCGGACTCTTCAATTTCTCCGTCATCATTCTCGTTCTCAATTGCTGTCGCGGGACCAAAAAAGTCTTCAGCATTTTCTATATTCTCATGAGAATCGCTTGAAGTGTATGGAAGAATTGTTGGCTGTCGAGATCTGTATTCCGAGGTTGTCTTTGGCGATGATCTTCCTCCGTCTGGTGAGCCTATAGCCCCTTTCCTTGTTGGCTCCGAATGCTGAGCATCCTCAGGATGCCCAGAGTCTTGAACCATCCGTAATCAGATTGGTACGGAAATTGTGATGGTTTCACCAACTTATGTTGCGTATCGACCAACAATTAGCACGCGTCCAATAACACACACACTGTTAAGTACGGATTTGTTTTGGAAAGACGCGTTGAAGGGTTAACTATGTAAGGGTTCGGGAACTATTCATTATAAGTGATTTTTACTTAGATAAGGTGGTGAAAGACGTGAAATAAATAAATGTAAATAGACTATTGTTTATTGATAAAAATCAACTGATTGAATTAAATATACCAAGAAAAAGCTTAAAGTTAAATCCTTGGATTCCATTACTCTATATAACTACTTCTAGATGAACTAATTCTTCTGTATCTTCCGAATGTAGCGGCTGAAACAGTCATATTAGTAACGGTTCTAAGTGAATCCAAAACCGTACGGGTCATGAGCCGTACAAGAAATTGATGCAATTCATAGATTATATGTGCATTAAGTTGAACTTGAACTAGCGGTAGCGTAGTCCGTATGCGAATAAAGAGGTGCTGAAGTTGCATTTGGAATTCCCGTAGTAATGGCCTCTATTGACGTTCCGCTAGCTGTTGCAGTATCCTGCCCAATGGTTTCGTTCTTGGATGGTGCAATGCCCACTTGTAATCCTTCCAAATCGAAGACTACGTACGCATTGCGAAGGAAGCCGTCACCCAGGATGTGCTTTGCCGTATCAGTTTTGTAGACACCAAGGACACATCCTTGACTTTGGGAAGATTTAAGGATATTCGAAGGTAGAATAAGGTCAGAAACTTCAACCGGGATATTCACACCACTAAGATTGAAATTCACTAGTCCCTGTGCAGCACAATTTACCTCATAAACTTCGAGGCTGTCAGAGTATATGCCCCCGAGAGACTGGCCCAGTTCGTCAACGAATGATGAAGGAAGCTGGCACAGTGTGCTTCCAGAGTCCAATAGAACTGGCGTAGCAAATTGGATTGAAAAGTCCTTATTTGACTGAGTGAGATTGGCACCATGAAGCATAACGCTCAAAGTAGTAGGTGATTTGGCAACACTAATTGAGTGGTCATTCACAATTGGCAAGAGAGCGAGATTACCAGAGTATTTAGAATGATCAACACCTCCAAAAAGAATGGCTCCATTGGCTTTACTTTCATCTTGTAACCACATAGAGTATGCAACTCTATGGATGAGACCATTATTTTTCAACAATTGAGGAAAGTTCGGATAAGTAGGGCTCAGAATACCATCAGTGTCAACAGTAGTCACAGTCATTTCACCTTGAGTGAGACCTAGTCCCATCACAGATGACTGCGCATTAGTATCTGTGGCTACTCCAAAGGTTCCTACAAACGGGTTTTCAAACAAGGAGATCTTGTCTGTAGCCCAGAATCCTGAAGCATGGCTTGAGTCACCATAGCCAATGGAAAACTTGGCATCAGTGTTATTTTTGTCAAAAGTGGAGCTTTTAGTATAGTCAAAGTGGTTCGAATGAGATGTGTTCGCGTCAACCCAAGTATCGCTTGAGCCTGTATCAAGCAACATGCTAATCTTTTGGGGTGGAGAACCTAATTCCAGTTCGACTTCATAATATGCGCCGTTGTTTTTCATATCTATCTCTGGTGATTCATTTTCGGACCTCTTCTCATCTCTTTTAAGGAGTTGCTCTGGGATTCTTGAGTTTCGTACCACGGGTAGTCCAACGAATCCATTTGTTTGCTTTTCAATGGGGATTGATGTGGCTATGCCAATTATGGAAAATAAAAGAGTGTAATGCATTGGTATAGCAGTGGAAAGACAAGAGCTTCGATAAAAAGCCTCGATCAATTTGAATTATTATGAGGATCTATCAAGATATTTTATATCTTTCGGTCTGTGCACCATCCCCGCGTGTTTACAAACTTCACGCGCAATAATTTGTAACTGCTTCGCCACGAAGAAAACAGTGCATTAACTCTGCAGAACCCTCACCCGCTACTATTGAAAAACTAAGGTGGACCTCCTTCACTTAGTTAGTGAAAATCCCCACTATTTTATTCATCCAGAGGTGTATGAGTGCTTTATTAGGTCGTTAAAACTTTGTTCATGGTGATGTATAATTTAAGAGTAACAAACGAGATATAACATGATATAAATTTTGTAACACCGCGTAGCGTTTTTCATTTTAGAATAAATCTTTGTTATAACATGAATGACTGCGAGGAAAAGAGCATTACACGAGAATCCGGATTATCCGTGCGCAGGTGTGCGGATATTTCTAAAGGGCAAGGCTCAACCCAGCAGTGCTTGGTTGAGGCTGTGTGGTAAAGCTGCGTAAAATTGGATTGTCACGGGTTGAAAACTCCTCGGAGCATCACGTGCTGTAGGTGGCTCATTGAGATTTTTTTTTTTTTTTCTTTTCTCAGAGACCATTGATCTTCTCCCACCTTGGTCATAATTTTCGACAGCTGAGCTCTAATCTTATCTGTAGGCTCGTATGCTGGGACATTCAATCACCTGATATTGTTAATAGTCACATTTGGTCCCGAGTCAAAAAATCGGTACCGAGTTGTCCAGGGGGGGAGGGGGGTACTCATGCACGTTGTATCTCCATATATACTCAGACAAGTGCTTTGCCGAAGGTATTTTAATTTAAATGTCTCTGACTTCCGAGGAGGATTTTAAAAACTTCCGGGTGGGAGATATGGAGTCTGTCAGTTCTGCTGAAAAGGGGGAGACAAGTCAATGTGAACGGCCACTGAAAATCTATACGGACCAGCGACTGCATCACAGTAAGCTCCGCTGGTTTTGGCAGTTTTCTCAATTCGTCGATAAATTCGGAGAAGCCCGAGGCGTTGAAAGACAGCTACCTGACAATAGGACACCTGCAAATTTCTGGCACTATTTGAGACTCACTGGTATCTGGTTTGGGGCAACCTGCACCATCCCGTCAATGACTGGATTCTTCCTTGGTCCTCTTTTATTTAATCTTAGTTTCAAGGCATCAGTGAGCTCTGGAATTCTCGGATGTTTTGCTGGCTCTGTGGTTGGTGCTTTTGGAGCTACTATGGGTCCCCGCTCCGGCCTAAGATCTATGATGGGTGTTAAATATCAATTCGGTTGGTGGTTTGGCAAATTTCTGGCCCTGCTCAATTGTTGTACATTATTAGGCTGGCTCATTGTAAACGGTAATTTCGGAGGACAACTTTTATCTTCCCTTACCAATGAACGCATATCAATAGAAATTGGAATTTTGGTTCTGTTCTTGGTGGTGCTTATAGTTTCAGTCTTTGGTATCAAACCACTCTCTTATTTCGACACACTTTTCACAATACCTCTAATCGTTGCATTTCTATTATGCTATGTCTGCACAGGCCACACATTTGTTGTTGATAAACCCTCAAAAGTAAGTGGTGTTGACCTTAATACAGCATGGGTCTCTAATTTCCAGAATTGTATTGGTATCACCAGTACTTGGTTACCTGTGGCCTCTGATTATCATTTGGATATGCCCCAAAAGACCAACAAATTTGTTGTATACATTTTTGCATTGATCGTTATTTTTGTTCCAACTGCTTTTGTCGGTGTATTAGGCTGCGGTCTTGCCTCGGCTGGTCTCTACGACCCAGTGAAGGCCAATATCTATACTAAATTTGGTGGTGCCGGACTCATTGTAGACGGGATGAAAAAATGGCATGGTGGTGGAAAGTTTATAGTTGTTCTGATGTTCATCTCACTCATAACTAACGGTTGCATCACTGTATACTCCTTTGGTTTGTCTTTCCAGACCCTTGGTAGGCCCATTGCAAGATTTCCTCGTTATGTTCTAGTCGTACTTGGGTCTATTATATGGTATGTCTTGGCAGCCGTAGGCCAATCGGGATGGGCCGAGGTCGTAGCGAACTTTCTACCCATGATTGGATACTGGAGTATGATATATGCTGCTGTTTTGTTCATCGAGACAATGTGGTTCCGCAGAAGGCCCGAAGATGAATATGAATGGTCAGAATACTTGAATCCGAAGCATTTCCCAATATTATATGCCTCCATGATAGCATTTGGTTGTGGAGTTGCAGGTATCGTGGTGGGAATGAACCAGTATTATTATGCGGGTCGGTTAGCCAAAGTTGTTGGAAATGGATGTGAGCTAGGCACACTGTTAGCGTTTGGTTTTACCGCAGTTACGTATGTTCCTTTGCGTTATCTTGAGCTGTGGTTTAGAAGAAAACAAAGTACCCGGATATCACCATAAGATGGTAAACGGAGGGTGTTTAAAACACCTTTCCACTGGTATTGAATAATGATAGAGCTATTTCTAATTATGATTTTTAGTAACGACATATTTTAACTGCGATTATGAATTAAAATTATGCACGCAAAAATCAGAGACAAGTCATTGTACTAGCTACGTGCGATATCAGAGAAGATTCGCCCTAGAACCATCAAGCTTCATGTGAAGGCTCCAGATTCAAAGCGCAAAGTAATGATGACCGCTCGTGACAAATCTTGCCGAGAATTGTGATATTAGAAAAAGCCACAAAGAGCTTTTTTTTGGCTCTGCGCCATAGTTGTGCTCATTGTAAGCTGCTTTGTTCAACCGCATCATCGTTATGATCTCCTAGATATGAAAACGGGAGGTTTCCATTATGCATTTGTCTCATCAATCTATCAACCTCACCTTCGGGGTTGGAGTCAGATTCTGGTTGCTTGAAAGTGGCAACTTTCCGTTTTATATCCTCATCCTTATTATCAAGGTTCAGCATGTTGAAACTATGGAATGGAACAGGCGCGTCATCACTATCAGCTGGAAAGTTGATGTCCCATTCAGGGGCGGTTCCGGTGATGCTGCTTCGGTAGATCTCTGTTTCGATGGGTTGAGAAATATTGACTTGAGGGGGGATACGAGGTGCATCCTTAAGTTTGAACTTACAGATTCGAGTTTCATTGGTGCGGTGTCCACACACGGAACGCATCTTTCCTTTATCAATACTCTCTCCTGACATTCCATATTGCTGCAGTAGTAAATGAACAAGCCTGCGATGATGTGAGCCCATCGGCTGAAACCACAGAGTTTTCTTGTCATTCCTGGCTACAAAAGCTATGATCTGTTGCTCTAGGCGAGACAACCATAGTCCTTCCTCATTGAATGCCATCAACAAAGACTCTGAGTATGATTCCTTAACACATGTTTCGTTACAACCAATCTCCAAGTCTTCTCCGCAAGTATACGTAGAACCCAGTGTGCCACATGGGCATTGAGCATAGAGAGTTAATTGGCATTCAGTTGGACAGGGATCAGGGAAATGGCAAAGAGTTTCGTGGGCATGGTTACAAGCATTGACGCGTTTACCACATTTCATGGAACACGGAGGACATGATTCACCACCCGGGCAACAAACCTTTTGACAAGTGTGCCCACATTTCAGTTTTTGCTCACAAGGTTGTTTACACCTCACACTTTCATTCGAGCACCGAGTTTTAAGTTCGTTCTTTCCACAAAAGCACGTCTTGGTTACTAGTTCTGAACACGGCGAGCATTCGAAATCGTTCGTATGACACATATGAGTCGCGTCATGCCCGCAGCTTTGAGGCCTGTGACACCTGTAGGAACAGGCTGGCATAACAGTTCCACACCTTATTGGGGGCATAATTCTCGTTCTACCGCATGGGCACTCCCATTCATCGAAGGAGGCTGATAGACATGGGGGACAAGGGCCTGTATGGCATGGACTGGGGCAATAATGAGACCTGCATGATTGCAGCCTACTACAAAGCTGCGAACACCTGTGAGTAGACCCGGCGGCATTTTCAGTCAATTGTATTTCGACTGCCTCGTGCTCAAGATGCATTCTCATATCCTCAACATCATCTGGAGAGGCACTATCATTCATAGTTTCTTCAGAAGAGGACATTTCTATTCTAGTTCGTCTCCTCCGGGGCCTACCAGCGCTTTGGTTAGACCCATAGTTTACCAAAGAGTTCAATTTGTTGAAAATGGTCTTTTTGCGTAGAGCCATGGCTTGCATTGACTTGGGGTTATACTCACAGCATACCTCGTTGCAATGGTGGCGGCCGCAAGACAATGGAGCACGGCACTTTTTGTCACATAGTGGTTGCGAATATTGCGTATCTCCGCACAGAGCATCTAGACGCGAACGATGGCACCGGCAAGATACATCATTGACGATCTCGCAGCACGGTGGACAACCTCCTTCATGGCAATGTTCGCGGCATTGGTGACCGCACTCCATGGTTTTTCCGCAAATCTTACCACAGACAACTTTAGGGTCTTTACAATTGGCTCGATTCGCAGGGACCTTACCACAAAAGCAAGTCTCTCCTTCATAAGGCCTGTAGGGGCAAACGTGTAGGTCTTCCTTTTGGTTGTCATGGCAGGGCAGTTCACAACTATGATGCCCACAGTCAAGTTTTGCATCGCATTTCTTACCACATGATAGCGATGCCTTGTTTGATCTCGAGCTTATCTTGAATCTTAAATCCCGCTTCAAAGCAGAGCAGGGAGAAGTAGTTTCTTTCAATCTTCCACAATAACATGATACATATACAGTGTGATCGCATGAGCCACAAGGTTCTTGAGCTCTCTTCGACTTAGTCTTATGACATACTTGTGAGCAGGAATGGCCACATATCTTATTTTTGATGCGACATTTGCCCCCACAAGAGTATCCGCCGTATCTGCTTTGAGAACAAAGCTGTTTCTCTTTTTTACGACCGCAGAAACATTTAATTTCGGGTCCCATATGCATACACTCGCTTGGATCTAGATGAGGTCCCGCGTGGCAGGTAAGCGGACACGGATGAGGGCACGCTCGTTTTGCTCCGCATGTTTGCCCACAACTGTGAGGAGGAATTGCGTCTTCTAGGTGTTGCGATTTCTTAGAATTGGACTTTTTCTTCGAGTACATGACGTCCTTTCTGCACCAACACCGATATGTGAGCTTATTGCTTGCCTGAGGGATTTGGCAGTGCGGGCACTTAAACCCGTTGTCTGTGTTAGCTGTGCGCTGTGCCCATTCTTTTGCACATTTCAAGTCAATGACTCGATAGCACGTAGCACAACTCCAGATTGGCGTGTAAGATGTCACTCTATCATAACAAACGATACACTCATAATTTCCGGTTGAAATATCCTTGTGAATCAAGGTACGAAGAGACATTCCAAGAATTCGATCTGTTTCTTGCGTTTTTCTGTCTCAATCCTTCCTGCAGTGTTTAATTCTTAGTGTCTTATTAGAAATAACGCCAATTTTGCGTTTTAATTAACACCACAAAGTGTGCATGTATTTTTTTTTTTTTTTTTTGGGTGTATGTATGTTTCTTTGTAAAGCATTTTAAGTCTTCACTCTCTTGACCTTGGAAGGTTTATGGTGTCACGTGAATTACTAGGCAGGTCTAATATATGTATATATTACACCAGCCTGCTATGCTTGGCTTTGAATTATCGCCGAACTATCAATATGGCTATATAATTATGAATATTACTACTTCAGTAACGAATCGTTCGAATAAAATTAATATAAATACTGGTGAAGCTTAGATAGAGTCTCTATTTACCTTCTCCCTTTTCTTGTCTGTTTAGGGCGGATCATCCGTTTTCAATTCATACTTCGAGCACTACCAAGAAATGGTGTCATACCTGTTGCATATAAACCACCATTCGCATTTTCGTATGAGAAAATTGCCCCGGGTGGTGTTTGCATCTGCATGCTGAATGAGGTCTCATCGAAAGGCATAGCCATGCGCGGGGTTCGTGGTGTGCAGGGAACGTATGAGGTTAGCTGGCCATGCTTATCAGGCGTACTCACTGGGGGAAACAAAAACATAAAACCTTTGCCATGATCGTTGGTTCTGGCCAATGATTTCGCGAATGCAGTAGCCGCATCACAGCTGCCTAGTGAGCTAAACCTTGGTGGAGTTCTTACGGGGGTATCTTCGGCAGATCCGAGCTCCATATCTGAGTCCGACTCTGACTCTTCATTGATCAAAGATTGGGCATAGTGAGCAGACCTTGTATTTTTCAAGTATTCTTTCGGATGCGGTGTAGGCGCAGGTGACAGCTGAGTTGTTGCATCAATCGTAACTTGTCCGCCTAAATTAATCGAAAAATTAAAACCCATACCGTGTGTTTTGAATTGAGTTTGATTTTCCGGTCGGTCGGCGATTTCTTCGCGAAGCGCAGTTGCTTCATCTCCATTTATATCGCTCTGGTGCTTACAGGCAAGTTCAAAGACCTTCGACGAGAATAATGGTACCCCATTATCTGTTTTAATGTCAGTATAAATAGGTGTTCTTCCTGATGCTGGGGGACTAGTGTGGATCCTTACTCTTTTTTTCGCTGGTTTCTCTTGTGCCTCTCCCCTTGGCTTAGAAACCCGAGGTGAAATATCAGTGGGTGGTGGTGCTAGTCTGGGCTTCACGATATTATGTTTTGATATCCGACTATCCGTGTTTGACAAGTGCAGAGGCAAATTAATAGACTGGGATGGCTCCGTATCAATGTCATATTTTCTTGGTCGGCCACGTTTCCCGACTCGTCTCATCTTTACGGGCTGTGGAGACGCACTTCGATCGGATGGGAATACTGTTCCTAGGCTTCGACCGATATCTGGAGGGGAAGATCCAAGACCTCCAAAACCTGTTGGAGGAAATTGTGAAGGCAGTAGGTGTGTTGATGAACTTGTTCGATAGTCTTGTTTTCCAGGTCCTTGAGGTGACCACTGCAAAGACCGGCTTGCTCTTTCAACTGTGGGAGGGGACTCAAAAAAAGGAGAGCTCGAGCTGCCAAAGCCAAAAGATGGTGGAATGTCTTTCACCGGCGTTCTTAGTTGCATCAACGAGCTGTCCATAGTAGGACCATTCAAATCCAAGTTCTCCATATGTTCCATTTTTGTTGTTCTTACTCTTTCGGTAGAAACTGAATGGTTCCGGATTTATTTCTTCAGCTTAGTTGCGGAGACTTCTGCAAACTTTACCGATTCAATATTTTGGGGACGTATGAACTGAATAGAATTCTAACAATGCGATTTGAGCTGCCAGGGGAGCGGTTTCCATTTCTGTTCTCAGCTAATTAAGGGCTTGGGTTGAGTTCGGGGTTCTTGGCACTTCCGTCGAAACCCCTTTCCATTGATCTTCTCGTCAAGCTGGCTCGGGGGCGAATTTAAATTAGTGATTAATTTACTCGTCAAATATATATGATGATATGAAACATTATCAGCTCATATGTGGGTTTTCCTGCATTTTTTGTTGTTTATCCTCTTTTTCTCTTTGAGATACAGGGCTTCTCTTATACTGCTAATTAGCATCTTGGCACCATTTGATTAGTGTGTAGACGCGTGGGATAACACAGGAAGTAATTAACTACGCGTTGACCCTAACCCGTATAATGAACCTGGGCAGAGTGTCCTTGAGAATTATATACACAAAGGGGCATCGTGCAGCTAAACCTCGATCCTACTTCTGCTGCTATCGCTATTGACCCATGTAAAGACTTAATTATGCATAAGGAAGTGTCTCTATCGATCACTCGAGCTCAAATAAAGCTGAACATGTATGTAGAGGAACTGAGAGTCATTGATAACTGTAATAAATAATATATGGGTGATGCTAAGTTATGCTATTTAATTGTGTTTTTTTCTGTGTGAATTATATCGCTTCTTCTTGTCTCTAATAAATTATTGGTCTTCAGAATGTGAAAAGACCGGATCGCTTCTTCTTGAATCCGAGAGGATATACCACTAGAGTGGCGGCAAATAGCCCCACGACGATTCCTACAGCAACTTGGGTCATAGCATTACCGAGATCACTGATTGTTTGGGAAGAAGTATCGGCAGCGCTAGTAGATTTGGAGCTCGAGGATGACGCATTCACGATTTCAGTGGCGACTTTTACACCAGCAACAAGGGAACCTTGAGCAGCAACACCTGAAGGTACCAGAGTAAAGATTCCCGGTAACATGGCAGCAAAAGCAAGACCATGGCCTACACGAGAATATAGGTTTCCAAAGATACCCATAGTGAATGCGCCAATGGCGGAGTTGAAGGCAGCAGCTTTTACATTAACCTGAACAAAATATTGTACAGTGTAACCGGCACTGCCAATCAAAACCATGACGGGCAGCTGACGGAATCCTGCTTGGTTCACCAAGGCCAGGAAAAGAGTTGCTGCAGGAACAAATAGAATCTTCCATTTGGGGTCTATATCTTGGGAGTGTTGGCACTGAGTATCGGTAACAGCTCCCTTATAACACCAGCCGAAAATTGCAGATCCAAGGGTGATCCCAAACGATAGGAATAACGAATAAATATTTGCATAAAACATGCGCACAGATCCTGCAACAAGATTTTTGGTTTGGAGTTCAAGTGCTCCGACAAGAATGATATAACCTGGCAAGATCAATGCCAACGAAGCTTGCACGATCGACGCAAAACAGAAAACGTAGTCTTTTGGGTCGCCTATAGATCCAAGAGCTCTTCCCACAAAACTAACAAAAATTGAAGAGGATACCTCAAAAACATTTGCATATAGATCAGACTTGGGCTGTACCCAGAATTGTAGGAACCCGACACCTCCGCCTAGTAAAAATATAATAGGAATGTCTCGCCAAAAAGCACCATAGGCAAACATACCACAGCAAGCACAAGCTGTACCATAGAAAAGCATAGCTAGCCACCATGGGTAAATGTTTTTGCTACGCAACAACTGGTCAATGTGGGAACTCGCCTCCTCCAAACTCATTAGATCATGTACGACCTCTTTATAAATCAAATGAGTAGCGTGCAATTTAGACAAGTTTAGTCCTTGGGTAACACGGATGAGTTTGGTTTCAGAGGTGTGTGTTGTCGCATCGCCAAATGATACCAGCATACAACCAGGGATATACAATACTTGGGCATCAATCTCGAGAACTCGTGCTGTACTTTTCAAATATTCTTCAAGACGATGACTTGGTGCCCCGAAAAGCATGAGAGCTCGTCCAAGTCTCAGCAAAAAACGCTGACGCTGCAACACGTCAGCAATATGAATGGTGATACGTTTTTGCTCAGCGATTCTTGCTTTCTTGAGAGCTTTCTCCTTTTCCCTCCGTTTTTGCTCGGCCTTCTTTGCACGCTTCTTAGCTTCTTTTTCACGAAGGGTCTGTTCGTCATGCGTTTTTCTTTCGAGCTTGTAAGCGGTGTCGGTAACATCCGAAGCCACACTGTGGATTGATTTTCCTACACGCTTCGAAAAACTTTGTGGATGTGCATGTTGTGCGGCCGCTGATGCAGCATTTGAGGCAGCACCGCCAGCAACTGACAATCCCGATGATGCTAACTGGCTCAAAGAAGGGGTATATGAGGAAGACTGTCGCTTGTACCACTTCGGTCTTCCCTTACGCTCCCTACCTAGCACGTCTTCGCTGCTGTGGGTATGGAAATAGCCGGGGCGTTTCCACTTCTTATTGCTACTGGTACTTGGTTGGGGGCCTTCTGCGATGCTTTCGTTATACTCACTAGGGGTTCCACCTGGACTTGGAAGCGCCGGCGAACCAAGGGGAGTAGAGGAGGGTGTCATTGCAGGGGAGGCGGCTGGGGAATTAGCGTAGCTAGACGTTGTTGCAGTGTCATCTTCCTCTTGGCCGGCATAAAGGCGAAGCAATGATCCCAGAACACCCTCTTTGACCTTTTTCGGGGGTGGTATATAGTCTGGGTCGCCACGTAGGTTCACATCCTTACGTTCATCGTCACTATCACTATCTGTGTCGCTGCCCTCATTTTGAGAATCCTTTGCATTTGAAATCTGTTTCTCATTCTGAAGAGTATCACTACTCGAAGTACTTTCTGTCTGTTTCTTGTCCATTTCATTGTAATGATGATGGTCGTTTGACTCATGCTTATTTTCTTGTTCTGACTCTTCATTCAATGGGATATCATCGTCAAGCATGCCGGCATCGAGTAAATAACGATGATTGTCAACATAGCCATCATTGTTGACCTCGGGTTTAAGAAGGTTAGATTGAAGGTGGGATTGAACGAGCTGCTTGGCATGTTCCTCTGCTTCTTGCCTTGCTACCTCTTCTAGCTTTTTGAGATTCTCCTCTTCCTCTTCTTGCTTTGTCTTTTGGTGCTCACTTTCCGTACTGTGCCTCGATGAAGAACTTGAATCTTTTCTATGGTGATGACCAACAAACTGATGTGAAGCTTGACTAGAACTGTGACTTGATTGACTTTGGCGGCGATGGCTGGCCCCTTCACGAGATTTGCGGGCGGCAATGATGCTACCTAGGCGGTGTACACGATCACTCTGAGCTGATTCAAGTCTCCTACGTAAAATCTCAGCCTCTCTCGCTGAATCTCCACTGGTAAGTTGAACTGGTGATTCGAAAGAAGATCCGGTCGTATCTCCCCCGTCACCTGTAAATTCATTCCTCCCTTCGGATTCTATGTAGTCGTGAGTCCTGTAAACAGGCGATGGATCTTCCGGGGTTTCAACTTCGGGTACAGAGCTGATATCGTGGTGGTCAACTGGCTGGAAAGGTATATCTGGGTGATGCGACGTGTATCTGGCTGGCCTTAAGTCTCTAAGAGGAATGTCATCTGCGTCCAGAGGATCGACGGCTCCTAATTGTGGAGAAGAAGGCTGAGAATGTGAGCCTAGAGAGGCAAGCAGCCTGTTGCGCCGTTCGCGGTATTCCCGATCCAAAGGGTCGTCGTCGGCATCAGCATCCCCACTGGGCGCCAATCCGCCACTCACATGGGTGCCAATATCCATAATATGCGTGTATGGGTTTACTTCAGGATGCTGGCTAATTTGAATTGTAGGCACTGGCGATTCTTGGCCTGTATGAACATCTGAATATGGGTTGTTAGATTGTTCTCTCTCTGATGAAGGGCCTGGTCTCAAAGGTCGTTCAAGTTCATTTCCGTCCTCACTTTCACTGAAATCATTGTTGTCACCGTATCGGTCTCCATCTTCTTGACGTAGCCGGTTGAACCAAGTATTAGCCCTTGTTGCCGCTCTGACATTGGTAGACTGTTCGTCGTTATCATCATCGTCTGAGTCACTCGAATCGCTCGAATCGCTCGAATCGCTGTCATCAGAGGATCTACGAGCGCTATATACATTTGGGCTATTGCGCATTTGGCCATTGTCTCGATTGTCGCTGTTGGAAGCTTGACCGCCCTGTGCTCTATTTCCTGAACCACCGGCATATGAGAAATAATCTTGTCCCGTCCATCTTACTGACTTGGGTGTTCTTTGCCTTGGCGTCTCTGGGCTCTCGCTATCGCTACGATTGGGGTCAATGTTGGACATCTTAATATACTGCGAGAGTTATCGGTGAATCGACTTTTGGATGCAGTAATTCTAGTTACGAATTGATCGACACACTGAGCACTTAGGGAGCGTATAGTGTGTGAACCCAATTTTTTTCCGCTGAGGAAAAAAAGCCTGACTCTTTTACAAGTCGCCCGATATCAATACTTGCTCTTTGCTTGGGATCCTGACCGTGCAGCGTTAATATTTCTATTGGACGAAAGAGGGTTGTGGTGGTGTATAGACGAGAAAGAGGAGCAGCCGCAGCCACAAAACGCGATGTGCGGTTTTTTTCCTTTTGATTAATTAGTCTTACGTAATATATAAATCATTAATTAGGAGCAGCATGGGACTAAGTAAATTTAGATTGCATGATGGTAACGCATGGGGCCTATACATGGATGGAAATTCCTAGGAAATATTAATTCGTTAACAAGGAACTTAAGCAATTTGATGAACAAGTCAGTGGTTATAATTCGATCTGATAATATCAGCAGATTGAATCCATATTAAGGCGTAGAGCCTTGTTTTCAATGCCTCTACGAAACCTGTAAAGAAGATAAATTCTCTTATAAAAAACGGTCATACTTATAAATAATAATAGGTATATATAGAACAACAGCATCCTAGCATGCAATGTAGAAAGTAAAAAGAACAAAGACACAGGAGGCAAGAGGTTCTGCATTACACTAGAGTCAATCGTTATTGACGCAGCCTAATGCCTAAGCTATTCAAATAATCACAGTGTGGCAGTTGCATGTTCTTAGCTTGTTCGTAACGGGCCTCGTCAGTAAACAACCAGCCAACTGAGTCTTGCATCATTTGCTGTTGCATGAGATATTCTCTGCTGCAGGCGGCCCGAGTGGACGAAACGAATTCATTTTCTGCCCTTCTGTCCAAAGTTTTGAGCTTGGATTCGGACAATTGCTCAATATCGTTTGGGTTGACAAAAAAAGGAACATTATATCTGGGGGTGAACCGCTCTTCGGTAAACGGCTTTTTGGACTCGAATCTGAACCGTGGCACAGAGGATGATGAGCTGGAAGAACCTTCGAAAATCCAAGACAAAATTGTTGGCACCACAAGTACCATAGCGATAATTATAAGGTTGAAGTAGTTTCCAATACCACCACCTTGTTCTTGACTACGTGGGTCCGTATTTTGCTGTTGTCGAGCTGTTCGGTACCTAGGGCCTCCTCTCGGAGCACCTCCAAACAGCGCATCACCAAATAATTGACTGAAAATATCGTTTGGATCGCCACCGAATTGAAACTGGAATTGGGGGCCGCCGCCCATGCCTCCCATTCCTCCCATAGAGGGTCCGCCAAAGAACTGTGAGAATAGATCATCTGCTGGAGAAGCACGAGCAAACCTGGTACGAGGGCCGAATGGACTTGCAGCTCCACCGAACCCACTAGGACCAGCACCCATACCGCCACGGGAGTCAGGGTCGGCACCAGTCTGGTCGAATATTTTCCGTTTTGTCTCATCGCTTAAGATTTGAAAAGCCTTGGCCACCCTTTTAAAGGCTTCGTCTGCGTTCGGCGCCTTATTTTTGTCTGGATGCATCATCAGCGCCTGTTTCTTATAAGCCTTCTTGATTTCTCCCGAAGATGATTTCTTCTCCACCAACAATATACCATAATAATCCTCCGACTTCAGAGTCATGATCCGCACAACGGCCTTGTGCTGATCAGGAGTATACTCTGTACTCATTTGGCGCTATAGCTATCCAAAGTATAATCCCACTGGTGTACTCACTGATCTATTGAAAAATGCACTCTTTAGAAGCTAATTGATGTTCGCCTGTCTTCTTTTAGTGAGCCCCAACCCTGAGAGATAGTACCTGGAATATGGTCTTCTCGGCCATCCGCGACTGCTCACTGATGCCTTCACGTGGCACTTCACAGTCAGAAGCCAGAACGCCCCGACCGTATCGGTGAAGATCTAAAAACAAGGACAAGTGGCTAGGTCTCCAGGTAAATAGGGGACCGGGCGTCGAAATAACAATACCTCTGGTTTGCTGGCAGGATCGGCCCAATTAAGATGTGATATTGATATATGATCCGAATGATTGCGTCAAGCCTTATTGAATAATACATAGTTAATTTGGCTAACCAAATCTTTGCAGTTTCGTCTCTTTTTTTCTACAAATCCCTGATCTGATTAAACCTCAAGCATTATTTATTTCTCCATAACATGCGCAGTTGTAACTATAGGCAGGCCAAGCCTGAAGACCAGCTACCGTTCTATCTCGTTGTACGCTTCAACCTGCCTTACTCTTTGAACGATCGCGTAACTATTCAAGTTCACTATAATAACCCTGACCCATAATTATGTACCAAACCTCAATTACATTTTCAAGAGGAATAATAATAGTAAGAGTGACGCGTCGCAAGTCATAAAGATTCCAAGAAAATAAAAATAATAGAATCAATGACAACGGTCGTTCCATCGCCGCTGTCTGAAGTTACATCTTCCAAACGCGTGTCGGAAGATGCTTCACAGTCCTCTCAGACTAAAAGAATCAAAACTTTCGCTGAAAATATTAAGGAAGACCAGCAGCAGATTCTAACAAAGGAAGCTGGTAAACAGGGCATCATTGGCGATCAGGAATGGCCCCGACCTCCTCTACCAGACAACTGGGAGTCTGAGCCTATTACATTTCAACAAATTGATGCCGAAGAAAGCAGGACTGGTGATGGAAAGACTGCTATAGTACGTCTGTTTGGTGTCACCTCTAACGGCAACTCTGTTATGTGTGATATCATTAACTTTCGTCATTACTTTTATGTTGCAGCGCCATTCAGGTTTACAGAAAAGGATGTGCCAGCGTTATTAAAGCATCTTTCTGATATTAAACTCTATGGCTTGGAACGCGTAGAAATAGAAATGAAGCAGAGCTTATGGGGTTACTATGGTGACAATAAAGTACCGTTTTTGAAGTTTGTGTGTTCTGACCCTAGACAGGTAACGAGAATTCGCTCTTACTTTGAGAACTCTGAAGCAGGTGTTACTGTTGGGGACTTCAAATTTGGAAATCAAACTTATGACAATATTGCTTATTCTTTGCGGTGTGCGGTAGACTGTGGCATTGTAGGAATGTCCTGGATGACGCTTCCCAAAGGGAAGTACATGAACGTCCCACAATCTAAGAGAGAATCGAAGTGCCAAATTGAGGTGGCCATAGATTATCGGGACTTCATTGCACACGAGGCTGATGGCGAGTGGTTGAAATCAGCTCCTCTCCGAATTATGAGCTTTGATATTGAGTGTTCCGGTCGTAAAGGTATCTTCCCTGATCCTAATATAGATCCTGTGATTCAGATCGCTTGTGTTGTGCAAATCCAAGGTGCCTCCAGACCTTTCGTTCGCGTGGTTTTCACTTTGGGTACTTGCTCTCCTATAATTGGCTCTCAGGTATTTGAGCATAAAACAGAAGAAGAAATGTTATTGCATTGGTCAAAGTTTGTGAACATTGTTGACCCTGATGTAATGATTGGATACAACACTACAAATTTTGACTTCCCATACCTAATTGACAGAGCCGTCAAACTCAGAATTGATAAACAGTTTGCTTTCTTCGGAAGACTAAAGAATGTGCAACAGGTGCTCAGTTCTTCCACTTTCTCTTCGAAGGCTTACGGTACTTCTGAATCAAAGGTCACCAACACAGAGGGTCGCTTGCAAATAGATATGCTTCAATACATCAGGAGAGAACGCAAACTGCGTTCCTATACACTGAATGCTGTTAGCGCACAGTTTTTGGGTGAGCAAAAGGAAGACGTACATTACTCGATTATCTCAGAGTTGCAAAATGGAGATGCTGATTCTCGCTACAGGTTGGCTGTTTATTGCTTGAAGGATGCGTTACTTCCGCTTCGGCTTCTAGACAAACTCATGGCATTTGTGAATATGACAGAGATGGCCCGTGTCACTGGTGTCCCTATCGGTTACTTGCTTACAAGAGGACAGCAAATCAAGGTCATTTCCCAGTTATTCCGAAAGGCTCGAGAAGTTGGGATGGTCGTTCCAAATCTGAGGCAGGAGGGAGGCTCTGACGAGCAATATGAAGGCGCCACCGTTATTGAACCAAAACGTGGTTACTACGATAAGCCTATCGCTACATTGGATTTCAGCAGTTTGTATCCTAGTATCATGATGGCTCACAATCTGTGCTACACCACTTTACTTACACAAAAACAGGCAAACGACCTGAAACTGGTCGAAGGAAAAGATTATAACGTAACCCCAAATGGTGATCTATTCGTTACAAAGGATAGACGCCATGGATTGCTTCCTGTAATTTTGAACGAACTCCTTTCTGCTAGAAAACGTGCCAAAGCAGATTTGAAGAATGAAAAAGATCCTTTCAAGAGAGCTGTATTAGATGGACGCCAATTGGCTTTAAAGGTAAGTGCTAACTCTGTATACGGTTTTACAGGTGCAACCATTGGTAAATTGCCCTGTCTTGCTATATCTTCCTCAGTAACCAGCTACGGTCGTCGTATGATTGAAGCTACGAAAGATTTGGTTGAAAAGCATTATACCAAGGCCAATGGTTACGAACACGATAGTCAGGTAATCTACGGTGATACAGACTCAGTAATGGTCAAGTTTGGAGTGAGCACATTGAAGGAAGCAATGAAATTAGGAGAAGAAGCTGCCGCAGTTGTTTCCAAAACTTTCCTTAACCCAATCAAGCTAGAATTCGAAAAGGTCTACTATCCTTACTTGCTAATCAACAAAAAACGTTACGCGGGTCTTTTCTGGACGAATCCCGATAACTATGACAAGATGGACACCAAGGGCATTGAAACTGTAAGACGAGATAATTGTCAACTTGTACAAAATGTGATTGAAACTGTGCTGAACAGAATTTTGATCGATCGTGATGTCAATGCAGCACAAGAGTTTGTGAAAAGCACAATTGCAGACTTATTACAAAATAAGGTTGACCTGAGTCTTCTTATTATCTCAAAGCAATTGTCTCGCGCAGACTATGCAGGAAAACAAGCCCATAGCGAGCTTGCCGAGCGAATGAAGCAGCGAGACGCTGGAAGTGCTCCGTCATTGGGTGACCGTGTGCCATATGTTATTACCCAAGGAAAAGATTCGGATAAAAATTACGAAAAGAGTGAAGATCCGGTATATGTGCTTGAGAATAGCCTTCCTATTGACACAAATTACTACCTGGAAAATCAGCTGAGCAAACCATTGCTTAGAATCTTTGAGCCTATCTTAGGTGACAAGGCTGGCTCCCTCTTAACCGGAGAACACACGCGTAAACGGATTAAAGCCACTCCAGAGACCAGCGCCCTAGCTAGATTCACAGTTAAGTCACAGTTATGCAAAGGCTGCAAACGACCCCTGAGCGGTCCTTACAAGAGTGGAGCTGTTTGTCAGAATTGCTTGGTAAGAGTTCCAGAGCTGTATGCCAAAGATGTTGAAGAGGTGAATGAATTGCAGACGAGGTTCGCTCGACTTTGGACTGAATGCCAAAGCTGCCAACACAGTATGTTGCACGACGTCATTTGCTCATCTGACGACTGTCCAATTTTCTTTATGCGTCGTGGTGTCCAAAAAGAACTCGAAAAACAACAAGCAGAGCTTGCAAGATTCGACAATTCGTGGTGAGACAATCGCTTAATATAGGACTTCGATTTTGCATAGGCATACCCACCTGGATCAATAAAGGATTTGCGTGAACATATACATACACTATATATTTATATAAAAGCAAGTCTAATATGAGAACTGAATTCGCATACTAAAAGAGAAAAAGTACGTTTATCAATAGATTTGATTACAAAAAGTAAATAATAATAACTTTAATGAATGGTGAGGCTTACACTTAATTGCTATGTTCAGTTTAGTCAACCTCCTCCATAACCGACTCACCCGGAGTCTCGGTAGTTGCAGACTCGGTGGGGGTAGCAGTAGTCTCCTCAGAAGTTTCGTCAATATTAAGACCGAGAGAGACAAGACGGTTGATGCGGTTGGCAAATGAGCTCGGGTCGTCCAGCGAGAATCCCGAGACGAGGAGAGCAGTCTCGTAGAGCAAGGTGGTAAGGTCCTTGACAGTGCGGTCAGCAGCACCATTAGACTCAACCTTGGATTTCAACTCCTTGATAATAGCAGAACGGGGGGAGATCTCCAAAATCTTCTTGGATGCCATGTACTGAGACATGGTAGTATCACGAAGAGCCTGGGCCTTCATGATACGCTCCATGTTAGCACTCCATCCAAACTGGCCAGTACGGATGGCAGCAGGGGAGTCAGCACCGAGCTTGTCGCTAACAACAACCTTCTCAACCTGCTCGCCGAGAACCTCCTTGATAGCACCAGTGAGCGTCTCGAAGGCCTTAGCGTCCTCCTCACGCTGCTTCTTCTCCTCTTCAGTCTCCTCAAGCTCGTAGTCCTTGGTGACATCAACGAGCTTGTGGTCCTCGAACTCCTTGAGCTGCTGAACGGCATACTCATCAATGGGATCGACGAGGTAAAGAACCTCGAAGTTCTTAGCCTTGAGGGCATCAAGGAAAGGAGATTTCTCAACGCTCTTCACGCTCTCACCAGTGATGTAGTAAATGTTCTTCTGGTGCTCCGGCATACGAGTGACGTAGTCAGTGAAGGAGGTAGCCTCCTCACCGCTCTTGGTAGAGTTGTAACGGAGCAACTTGGCAAGGGCGGCACGGTTAGTGGTGTCCTCGTGGATACCAAGCTTGATGTTCTTACCGAAGGCCTGGTAGAACTTGTTGAACTGCTCCTGGTCCTCAGAGATCTCGTTGAACATGTCAATGACACGCTTGACAATGTTCTTACGGATGACCTTGAGAATTTTGTTCTGCTGAAGCATCTCACGAGAAAGGTTCAACGGGAGCTCCTCAGAGTCGACAACACCCTTGACGAAGGAGAGCCACTCAGGAATGAGCTCCTCAGCATCATCAGTGATGAAGACACGACGGACATAGAGCTTAATGTTGTTGCGCTTCTTCTTAGACTCGAAGAGGTCGAACGGAGCACGGCCAGGGATATAAAGGATAGCCTTGAACTCAAGCTGACCCTCGACGCTGAAGTGCTTAACAGCCAAGGGGTCCTCCCAGTCGTTAGAGATGGACTTGTAGAAGGCATCATACTCCTCCTTAGTGACATCGCTGGGGGGGCGAGTCCACAAAGGCTTGGTAGTGTTAAGCTCCTCGTTCTCCTTGACGGTCTCCTTAATCTTCTTGGATTCCTTCTTCTCCTTCTCCTCATCGTCGACCTCCTCGATCTTAGGCTGCTTGTCATCGTCGACCTTCTCGGACTCATCCTCAGGGGCATCCTTCTCAATCTCCTTGGTAACAACCAACTGGATGGGGTAAGAGACGAACTCGGAGTGCTTGTGAACGACCTCCTTAATTCTCTTCTCCTCAAGGTACTCGAGCTGGTCGTCCTTAAGGAACATGCGAATAAGGGTACCACGGCCAATGGGCTCGTTGATGGTGTCCTTGGTGATAGTGAACTTGCCACCAGCCTCAGACTCCCAAATGTACTGGTCGTCATCGTTGTGCTTGGTAACAACCTGGACGTTGTCAGCGACCAAGAAAAGAGAGTAGAAACCGACACCGAACTGACCAATCATAGACATGTCAGCACCACCAGCAAGAGCGTCCATCAAGAACTGCTTGGTACCAGACTTGGCAATAGTACCAAGGTTGTTGACAAGGTCGGTCTTGGTCATACCAACACCAGAGTCACGGATCTCCAAGACCTTCTGCTCCTTGTAAGGGGTGATACGAATGAAAAGCTCCTTCTCAGAGTCAAGAGCCTTGGGCTCAGACAACGAAATGTAACGGATCTTGTCAAGAGCATCGGAAGCGTTAGAGATAAGCTCACGAAGGAAGATCTCCTTGTTAGAGTAGACAGTGTTGATGATCAAACTCAACAACTGCGAGATCTCAGCCTGGAACTCAAAAGATTCACTCTGAGACATCTTTGTACAGAATTTTTATTTTTTACCTTGAGAGGATGTTGAGGTTAACAGATCTTCTGTAAAGTATATATACTTTTTCCAGGTTTGGGGTACGGCCTCAACATCATGATGTGTAAGCCACATCTAGAAGTTTCTGAAAGCGTACGGAATCTGGTCCCTGGTGGCCAAAATTGTTAAAACCAGTGTGAAACTAAATCCTGGTTTAGTATGAACCCTTGGTATAGAAACTTTTAGTCGATTTTTACAATCTTTAAGTCTATATACAAACTAGATTGCTGGAACGGATGATCGCACACCATAGGTGATGTATCTGTTTATCCTTCTGGAAGGTTCCACCCAGTTTGCGTCCCTAGATCTACAAAGTGCGTCAAGGGCAGGGGTAGGTTAATAGTTATTGTTCTGGCGGTGGAAAATCAATAAATAATGAAAATAATAAGAATGAAAATCACTATAGTACTAATACTAAGCAAGCTGTTCTAAATATATTTGACTTAAATTTTCGCTGTATCATTGATTTAATTTGACTTTTCTAGATGATAACGTCATTATAGATAATATAGTACACAATTTATGATTGTAATTAAATAATTGACACGTCAGGCATGCAATTGAGTGGAGTCTATCACGGCTTGACAATGGTCTTTCAATGTATCGTCGTCTGTCTCATTCATCAGACTGCTAATTTCAAGAATTAATGATTTGATTGTGGTATCGGGAATGTTAGTAAAAACGTCTTCGTTGACGGCGTTCACTAATTCGAGACACAAAATAACAGCGGACCGACGTAAGGGCGTGTTCTCATCTTCCTTCTCATGCCTGAGGATACCCAAGGCACAATCAGCTATATCTGTTTGTAAATATGGGGGAACAGAGAGAGGGAATTGGGCAATTATAATTCCAATCATTGAGGCGGAGGATAGTCGGAAACGTACGTCGCGTGTATCCTTAGCCGAAGCACGCAAGTCTTTGATCAGAAGCTCTAACAGTTTAGTACTGACCGTATGCACCGATCCAGGAGTTAGAACGCGGATTAAGCTTTCTCGAGCTCTCAGAGCTCTATCCAATGCTTCTCCGTTAGTTCCCTCTATCAATGGCAATAGTAGTTCGATAATTTCTTCTGTACGGTGTGTCTTGGTCGAATCCTCGATGGCTTTAATGACATTCAAATACACATACGAGTCTTCATCACCCAGCTCGCTACCGTAAATTTCGAAGGCGGTTTCTAACTTGATAGCCTTGCGTTCCACAAGTTTTGAGATAAGATGGATGCCGTAGGCACGGGATGGTACCAATGGTTCTCTTAATGCACCATATGCAGCCGATAACATATCGTCGTTATTGCTCATATCGACTTCTTTCTTCGAGTGGAGTTTGGCACCGCTTACTAGTTCAAGGCAAAAGTCAGCCTTGGCTCTAACTGATTTCGAGATAGTACTGCTGGTTGAAAGTAACTCGAGCAGTTTCTTCCTTTCTTCTGAAATAATTGATTCGGGGTCCTTTTCCGCCAATGCTTCCATGAATGCGCTTCCCAGAAGTGAAAGAGTGAGCTCCGTAAAGTCATCATCATTCTCTTCAGTTGCACCACCACTAGTATTTGGCGCCGCATTCCCATCCTCTTCTTCATCTTCATCATCACTATCGCCAATATCAAGTGCTTCTAGTTTGAGAGATGAAGGTTCTGAGTTTTTGAGTGGGACAGCTTTCTCTTGATTGTTGATCCTTACACATCGAGCTGCAACAATAGAGAATGAAAATTCAATGATCTCATCGGAGTTACTAAAAAGCTTTTGTCTGACTTCAGAGTCTTGACTTATCGTTTCTATGGTTTTGGCGATCAAGAGTTTTGAGATAGGAGAGGAGAACCGAGGTGCATCATCATCCTTCAGGGCGTAATTTTTCATCAATGCCACTAGAACTGTTGTCGCAGATTTGTCTTCAATCTGCTTCAAAACAAAAGTGAACAAGCCCGTTCGTTTGTCAATAAGTTTGAGCAAGCTTTCGTTCTCTCCCTGTTTCTTTCCAATAGTCTCTACTAGAATCGGCTCTTTTCCAGAAACTAGAGACCATTGAAGATTACCTGGTAAATTTTGTACCAAAAGGTTCGCAACTAGATCTTGTGCTGCCTGTGGATAAAACTCGAGGCATAGAGACATCAGGTGCATTATAGAACTGTCTATATCATCGCCAGTTCCCATACTGCATGTGAGTAGCCACAAGCTGACCAAAACCTTGGAGATAATATGCTTGATAAAAGTAGAGAAGGTAGAAGAATCTGAGTTTCCTTCAATTAGATTCAATATTGCGCCAGCGCTGTTACTGAAAGATCCTTGGTCTCCACTTTCTTGGTATCTGTGAATAAACGGATCAATGATCAAGTTTCGCAGTCTACCTACAAGCTTTGGTTGGGCTTCAGAGAGCATAGTCACAGTTAGAGCAGTAGCTTGAACTATTTTCCCCGAAGCATGAGATGACTTGGTGCTCAGAATAGCATAGAGCTGAGATCCCAGAGACTCAATATAGGTTTTCGCCGGAACACCTGGAGGTACCGATGCAAACGCTACAACTGCTTTATCTATATGGGACACATCAATCAGCCCGTTGTCGTCAGAGTCTTTTGTTTCGACAATGAGTTCGATCATCGTTCTCACTGCATCTTTACGAAGCAAAACTAGATGCTGCAAAGTTCGTATAACCAATGGAGATGGCTCTTGAACAGATCGTAGTTGAATGAGAAGTTTGTAGAGGTTAAATGTTGGAATCATGGATACAACCAAGTTGAAATTCTTCGGGAAAAATTGGTTCAACGAGAGAATATCAGGCATTAACGGAGATATTAAGATCAGTTTGGCAACATCATCGTTTTTCGATAGAATATTCATCAAATCGTTGCTTAATTGAAGTAGTCTTTTAAGTGAATTAGAATCAAGTTGTTTGGGTGGCAAGCTCCAGTTAGGTAGCCTGTAACTCAAGTTTATCAATTTGGAATCTGGGGTATTTTGGAATATACCGTAAACTACTACTAGTTTCATAAGGCCTGTAAGAACCTTCATATCATCAACCGCCACTGATACTAATCCCTCAGGTATAGATTCGGGAAGTGACCCAGGAAGGGACTCCTGAATTGCGCTCAGGTGTTTAATAGCTAAACCAGCTAGCTTGTCGCTTGGCCCTAATTGTGAGGGGTTTGGCCTCTCATTTTTATTTAGGATATTGCCTTCATCCAGCCATTTGCGAGCAGCGTCCATAAAAATCTAAGGCAGACCTTTATTATGTGGAGACTTACTCTATGGCCTCGGTTACTACTTAAGAGAGGAAGAGAGGATGTTACCCTAACATAGGCATGTGGTGATTTTTTTTTTCTTTTTGATCTGGTATAGGCCTATTCAATCAAGCACTACTCCGTATAACCCATACAAGAGTCTCAATTTTTTGCTTGATATACAGGAAAGATGTCTGACCAAGAGGAGGAATATAATCTTCTTGATTTCGCTCGTGCTGGCGAGCTGGATGCATTCAAGGAGTTGTTTGCAAAGCCTAACGGAGTGACAGAGTTCATGGAGACCCGAGACGAGTTCACCGAAGCCACACCTTTACATATGGCTGCTGCGAACGGTCATTATGAGGTCTTGAAGTTTATTGTTGAGAACTTACCCGAAGGGGAGACACGTAAGACTGCTGTCAATGCTGTCAATGATAGCGGCAACACCCCAATGCACTGGGCCGCATTAATGGGATTCTTAGACTCTGTTAAATTGCTTGTCGAGGCAGGCGCAGACCCCTTGAAAAAGAATAAAGCTGGTTTTGATGTCTGCTACCAAGCTGAGAGCGCTGGACGGGACGAGGTTGCGAACTACTTGTGTTCCGTAGTAACCATTGATGAGGAGGGTGAAAAGAATGAAAACTAGACTGTTGTGTGCTAGCACTCTTCAGTATATTTATTGTTGATTAATTATAGTTTTATAGCCAACGTTTTACACATTGAAAGTTTCCTACATTTCACACATATATTCCATCCAACCGCATATATAGGGCGTTCAGGAGCAGCAGGGTTTGCTCCGGGGCTGAAATCTAAACATTGTGTAACCAAAAGGATGGATTTGATTAGATTTGCACCTACAGAAAGAACCAAAAATGCTAGAATAGACTATAGTTTTCTAAGAAATTGCTTTACATAACTTCACAAACCTAACGAGGCGCGAATTTGACTGCGAACCTTGTCAGTAAATGCTACTTGGTTATCCCTCCACAGTTTGCATGCATCGATATTAGCACCGCTCTCTGGATTCGGCTCAGCAAGCATGCTCATTACACTCAAGAGAATCTTTTCCACGCTCTGAATGGGAGACCATCGCTCAGCAGCAGTCTCGTACATGTTGGGGTCATCACCGGGGGCGTGCAAGATAGAAATGCAAACTTCACCATTTGAATACACATTGGGGTGAAAAATTGGTGGGTTAAATGCCATTTTAGGCGGGTTTAGAGGATAGTCTTCAGGGAAGACCAATGAAGCGGGGAACACACCGCCCTCGTAACAAGTATCGGCCGGACCTGCTATGAGACACTCCCATTCCAAAAAGTTGTCCTCGGAAATAGGACCTGCGCTGATTCCTTCAGGGGGGTCCTTAATTAGCGCACGGTATTCTGTCATCAACCGCTTAACGGCAGTGGAGGGACGTTTCTTCACCATCTTATTATAACCAATACTTCAAATGGCCAGTGGTTAGTATGAGTGTACAATAGCTGGTTAGATCCCTATTTAGAATAGGGACGACTGGGCCTCACATGAACAATGGCTTGGATACGACATATTCCAACTCAGCTCTCATCACGAGACTTTTACCGAGGCGGCTCTGTCCGACCGCTTACACCTACTCGCCTACTACTACTAGCACATAGGCATAAGCATATGAACAAAATCGTTGATGATCATGATGATCTGTAAGATAGAACCACGAACTCAGTCCAACTGAGAAACAGGGTAAAATCTACTAAGATGAAGAATCAAAATCTCAGCCCACCTTTTTTTATTTAATTTGCCCTATTCCAATGTATAGTGCACAAAGCAGGGCAGGGCCTTATAAAAATGTTTTAGATAGATTCCCGGGTAAATTATAACCCTTCTATGTATTCAAGATTTGTTTAACCGCGAAATGTATTGAAAACTAGATAAGTCCGCAATCAGACACCTTCCCTACTTGGTGCACGTGTCCCTATAATGGAGTGTATTTTTATGTTTTTGTAGCTTTACTATTCTTCATAAGCGAGCGCCTTGCCTGATTCACGTTTTCGGGTTGTTGTTTTTTCTATTTAGAGAAATTAACCTCGAGCTGATTTGAGCTGTTTTACGTGACCGCCTGACCCTGGGTCCATCTTTCATACTGAGTACTACGTACAAAAAAAAACCAAATTAAGGCTAAAGAAGAGCTGATTGATACGTATGATACATACTCAATGGTAGTTTTTGGAGATCGAAAGTACGCATGCTTGAGTTGTATCAGGGGCCATCGATCTAGCGCCTGTGAACATAGAGATAGAATACTACTTCAGGTTCGTAAACCTGGACGGAAGCCGTTAACAGAGCCACAAAGCCGTTACGCTCTGGTTAAGAAAGAACTAAGCCCTTCGTTGAAATCTCAAAAAGAAAGTGACTTTAAACTCGTGAAGGTACCAAATGTCAATAGCTTGAATGACGAAAGCGAGATAAACCTCACCGAGCCCGACGAAAATGAGAATGAAGATGTTGTTGTTACCGAGAAATATGTGTTTGTACACGTTGGTGATAACTTGTTTAGAAGAGATCTTAGACTGGACTATGGTCAAGCTAATTCAAAGCCTAAAAATTACGCTCACTTGCGCTCTTACTCAAAACCAACAACAGATCAATCTCATGCATCCTCCTATTTTTCATCAGTTGCTACGCCATCCACATCTGCACGAAGCAGCCAATCCCCAAGTCCGCCTATGGACTTCGTTTCCCCGCATAATCAGATGCTTAAACATCCACAGTTCGATCACACTCTACCCACAGCTCCCCCCACTGAAGTCGACTCCTTACTGATTGAGCCAGAGGCTCCTCTTGTCATTGGGCCTATGCAGTACCAGAACGATGCCCAAAACCGACAAACTAATATTCTTAACGAGTTGGGCTTAAGTGCAGAGGAAGCAAATCAGATCTGGTCTAATGATGTTGGTTCTAATGAGTTTAGCTTCGCCAGCCAGTGTGTGCTCCCAGGTCAATGCCATTGCGGAGATGATTGCGAATGCCCGGGCTGCTACGAGCATCATAGGGCAAAGCAGCAAAATTCTGTTGCCAAAGAAAAGCAGCCTGCTTGAGTAGGAATAACTACAGCCGGTTTTGTTGACTTATTTATCTGAAGGAGGAAGGTATGTGCTTCATAGGCTTCAGTCGTTTTCTTGTACATATACGTATCACACCTTTTAGTGGTTTTATTTATATATTGAAGCTGAATCCTTCTTAATGTAATATAGATCGTTTTAAAAAAAAGTGCTATTTTAAGCCACTTCCCATCTTGATATATGACTTCCAACTGATGTTTCCAAGAGTTTGTTTTATGGAGAAGACCAATTCTGCTTTGTCTTGTCACTCTCAAAATAGGATAAGAACTGTCACTTTAAAAGCCAATGGTGGTTAACAGGCCACTTTGCTTAACTATATAACATATAAGAGGCTTAACAAGCCTGTTGTTGCACTACGGACACACGGCATTCTGATTCAGGAAATTCACAAGTGGAATGTTCTCAATTCAGCTATAATTAGCATTACTCTAACTCGGCTAGCGGCTACACTGACTATTACAGGAAGTAAGCATAGCGTGTTCGCTTATGGGGGGGGCAAGGGCATGGAGGTCACTATGTAATATCGGAAAGATGTGCCTAATTGCATTCCAGAACAACACATTTGGCGGATGGTCTTCCCAGAAAAGAAACTTGAAGCGCACTACAAGTGGGGGGATTTCGGTGATGGAAATAGCAAAACAATTGCCGGTTTCTTCCGTGCAGGTAGGATTAAGTGGGGAAACTTCTTATATTAAATGTGTACCTTCGTTTTATAAATGATATATATCTTCAAATTGATTTATTGGGGTTCACAAGAGACTTTTTTAGAAGGGTGCTCTATATTCTATATTCTATATTATTCTATTTTCTTACCGATTTTAAACTACCATTTTTTATATACCTTTTAATTAGGACTTCGCTTGTCACGGGTTGCGTAAAGTTTGATTCGGCGATATTGTATGCAACGCGCATGCACAAATAGTTGTCAGGTTTGTGGGGTAACTAAAACATCTGCTACACCATTTGGGTAGATTGATAGTTAGAAATCAAGCTCAGCCGCAAATATTGAGCGATAATTAGGGGAGATAAGATTAGATACAGCCGTTGCCCCCGCCTTCATGTAGGCTTCCCCGTCAACTGATATCCAGTCCCGTGCCATATGAAGCTGAAGCCCCGAGTTTTTCTAATAGGAATACGACTTACTCGGGACATCCGAGCTCGTCGGGCAAAATGACGTTGATATGGTTACTAAGCCCTGCGATCCAAGGATTTTAGGGTACATGCCCCCAAAAACCATGCAAAGCATCATTAAAGAGACTGAACAGTCCTATTACAACGGGAATAACGAGCAATTAAGTTCTTCTTGGTGTCAGCGTTAGGTTCTTGTCTCTTTTTAAGTAGAAAAAAGCAAGTTGCCACCCACATTGCTCGATCATGACTGATTTATCTGGTTATCAAAGACCCCTTGCATGGGTGACTTCTCGTGGTCTAGGGTGTGTGTATCTCACATCGAGGTTTTAGCATACGTAGATGTTGCCGCACAAGAAAAGCCCTATGATTAAGTATGGAATCAGGATGAGCTATTTTGATCTCTTTAAACCAAATTTGTTTTCTATATTCTAGTATTCTAATTTAAAATTTTCAAGCGATTGTGACTAGTATCATTCGTTAGCTATGAACTTGCAAAATTCGCCGAGTTTAATCCGTGCCGTAAGCCTTGAAAAAAATTGCTTAGCCCTGTCTTAATAGCCGATTCATTTGACTATGTAGAGCACATATGGACCCCTACCCATGATACGTACGCAGCTCCTAAGTGCTGCAGGATGATATAATTCAGGAAAAAACCTTAGATACCCAGATCTGTATTTAAACCATAGAAGTACGTAGAAGGAAACTAGTGGGATAATAGAAATTTCCATCTTGACTAGATTGGTTCGCATTTTCTAGTTTCAAGAAATATCAAAGATTTTACAGCATCCTACAACTTCTTTCATTCACATTAGCATTAAGCCTGCTTGTTGATTGACACAATGGATTATACCAAAGAGAGAGAAAAGGATCACACTCCTATTAGCATCTCCGGCGAGGTGATCTCGAATCCCAATAGCGAGGATCTTTCTTATGAGTCGTCGCCTCCCGCAAAGAACATTTTTCAAAGAATCTATAATAGTTACAAGCCGCCTGAGGACGATTACAAGTATGAGTACATGACACGCCAAGAGAAGGCTATAATGTACCTGAACCGTTCTACCCCTAAATTGAGCCGAAGACACTTGGTGATCATTTCACTCTCGAGTTGTGTCGGTACTGGTCTCTTTATTGGTAGTGGAAATTCGATGAAGAACGCAGGCGCAGCCGGTTTGCTCCTGGCTTTCATTATCATGGGTATTGCGCTTTTGTGCACCATGTGCAGTGTCGGTGAACTTAGTGTCCGATACCCAACCGTGAGCATCTTCTATGAGCTCCCTGCTCGTTTCATCCACCCTTCATGGGGCTTCGGTCTTGGCTATCTATACGCATTTTGCTGGATGGTGACTGTACCGCTAGAACTTATTGCTGCTGCTGAGTTGACACAATACTGGCATGGTGATAACAACCCTGGTGCGCATGTGAACCCAGTTGCTTGGGTTGCACTTCTGTACGTGTTCGATGTTGCCATCAACATGTCTGGATCCCGTATGTATGGTGAGCTCGAATTCTTTGTGGGTTGTATCAAGGTCTGTGCTATGATCGGTTTCATTCTCTTTTCACTGATCAATGTTTGTGGTGGACCTCCCACTAACCACTATATTGGAGCATCTATGTGGTACGATCCTTCACCATTTAAGAATTCCTTCAAGGGTTTTGTCACCGCTATTACGTCCTGTTCGTTCGCATACGGAGGTACAGAAGTCAGTGGTATCGCAAGTGCCGAAACCTCGAATCCTACAAAGTCAATTCCCTCCGCCGTTAGGCAAGCTTTCTGGCGAATTTTGATTTTCTTCGTCATTGCGATTTTGTTCGTTACATTGATGGTTTCTGCCAACACCAAATCACTAGGTAGCTCCAACGAAGGCTCTGGTTCGCCTTTCATCGCTGCCATCGCCGAAACTGGTGTTCGCGCGTTGCCCTCTATCTTCAACGCGGTTATTATCTGCTCCGTGATTGGCGTTTCCAACGCCGCCGTTTACGCTGCTTCGCGAACTATTACATCTCTTGCCATCAAGAAAGCGACCTGGAGCAAGCTTTGTTATATCGACCGTAATGGACGCCCCATCTTTTCCTTGTTTGTCGTGCTTACCTTTGCTTTGCTCAGTTTCGTTTCGGCCTCAGACAAGTATAACGATGTGTTCAATTGGCTTTATGCATTCGCTCAGCTTGCATTCTTGTTGGCATGGGCTAGTATCCTTATTTGCCATTTGAGATTCCGCTATGCCCTTAAGATCAAAGGCCGTTCTACATCTGAACTTGCATACACGTCTCCTCTTGGTATCTATGGTTCTATACTTGGTGGCTTTATCGTTATTGCCACATTCTGTCTCCAAGTTTGGATCTTTTTGTTCCCCATTGGTGCTAAACCCGATCCGAGCACATTCTTCCAAGGTGATCTTTCAATCCCGGTTATGCTGGCACTAGTTATTGGTCACAAGATCTTCTACTGGAAAACATCCAAATTTGTATCCACAAAAGATCTAGACATCGACTCAGGTGTGCGTGACATTGACATGGACGCACTCAGAGAGCAGAATAGATTAGAGGCTCAGAAGAACAAGAAAAACCCTCTTCGTGCCATTGCTTCTTACCTGTGTTAGACTATTAGATGATTTCCCTGTCCCATCTTTTATTTTACTTCTGAGGTATGACCTTAAATGTTAGCAAATACTCAGGCCTATTTATATATGTATACACCTTTAGTTCTTGTAACGACTTATTATTACGATGATTCTGATACTTTTCCTGATTTCTCCTTCGCACTCGGTTCCGTTCCTGTGATTATGGAATCTCACCTGAAAAAATATCTGGTCTAGAGGCTCGTTGAGTGTTGTACATACGGTGGGTAATTTACCTTCACACGTTGTTAGTTCAACAGTTGGATCTACAGTAAGTCGCATGGTTACAACAACCCTATCACACACTCTGCCCAGTGACGATGCTATAAATCAATATCAATAATATATGTTTTAAAGAGGATTTCGTGTCTAAGTATACATAAATTATAGTTGTAGCGAATAACTGTAATCATCCTCAACATTTTGTGCAACCCACAATGTCAAGCAGCTGATCATAACGCAGAATGAGGACCCCACGTTCTCAACACCCATGGATAGCACGGGCCACCCATGGTGATGAAGTAAGTATCTAAGTACGAGAATGACGATCGATCCAGCGAGTCCACCAGAGAGAAAGGCAAATCCCATGAACAGAACAATTTTGGCCTGCCATGTGTCGTTTGGTCCTCCATATTCAGATCCAAAAGCGGCGCCTCCGTTAAGCCTGTTCTTCTCTACCAAATTGATAACCGCCATGCCCAATGAACTAAGCAGCAGTGGCAGCCAATCGACAAATCCAATGTGCAGCGAGGAGCCATTTTTGTGAGCACTCCACAAGGCTGAATCCAGCATCAGATAGAATGCTATGCTATATAAGGCGCCGCTTAAATAAACGCCAGACGCTCTAAGCGTCTGCGACGATAGATGCGGAAGTCCTCCCAGGTTGAGTCGCAGACTCATTGTGACGCAATGGCTTTAAACAGCACAGATCACACAATTCCGAATAAAGCTCTCGTTCTGTCCGCTCTTCTGATGCTACGTTTGCGCAAGCAGAAGAAGGCCTAAACTATGCAAGTTGCGTGGAGGAGACCCGTAAGGTAGTAAGGCAATAGATAAAAGCAAGGTAAGGGCTGCCTTTAAACACACTATACGGTCAGATTCCGCTTTCTTACCCTTCCGCCACTCCCAAAGTGGGCAGAGCCTTCTATCTAAATGACTCTCACAACCCCTGTTAGCTACGAGGGATATTAGTAGTACATTAGTATAATAGTAAGCCTTGTTGCTTCATAGAGACTACATAGCTGGACCCATGATTGAAACTGATAATCTGTACTATGTGTTTCAAGATCAAACAGTAGGACTATCTTCGATCAATTTAAAGCTCCCGACTGGCTCAAGGACCCTATTGGTCGGTGCCAATGGTGCAGGAAAGTCGACTCTTTTACGGTTGTTGGCCGGAAAAACGTTGGCCAAGGAAGGCTCGGTCTTTATCGATGGCCGAGATCCGTTTAGAGAAGGGTTGATAGAGACTACATATCTTGGAACAGAATGGGCTACTAACACCAATGTGCGACGAGATATCGCGGTGACATTGTTGATAGCAAGTGTTGGTGGTGATGCCTACCCCGATCGACGCGATGAACTCATAGATATTCTTGATATCGATTTGACATGGCGAATGCATCAAGTCAGTGATGGCGAAAGGCGTAGAGTGCAGCTATGTATGGGTCTACTAAGACCCTGGAAAACCCTTCTTTTAGACGAGGTCACTGTTGACCTTGATGTAGTTGTTCGTGATCGATTGCTCACTTTCTTACGTCGTGAGACCGAACAAAGAGGATGCCAGGTTGTCTATGCGACACATATTTTTGACGGTTTGATGACCTGGCCTACGCATATTATCCACATGCACCAGGGTACAGTTCTCAGCGCAGAAAGTTTGGAAGAGACACTGGCCAACAATGCAGACAAATGTTCTGGCACAAAAGGCACTCAATTGCTAGAGATCGCCCTAGCGTGGCTGCAAAATGACCTAAATGTCCGTGGAAAGAGACAGCCGAAACGTCGGTGGTCAGAAGTAGCTGGAAATCCAGCGAATGAGCTTGATCACAGTGATAAATTTACTAGCTACTTCAAACTGACAAGAAGCTAAACTATGATTTCTTGTAAGAATGAATATAATACATTATATACATTTACAAAAACGCATCAATTCGCTGCAGTATTAATCAATTTCTCATTGCTGTATGAAAATTCAGATCTGATAATCGGGTCCAGATCCATTTAAAAAAAACATGTATTGACATCACACCCCAGATGT